>OW804095.1:80819739-83219739 GCA_942159475.1 Sthenelais limicola
CAAACAGAACTGACATAGGCTTGGAAATCGAATGAAATGAAGCATATCGAATAAATCTAACCGACCTTTTTATTTGTATCTTTTACGATTTCACTGCCGATCACACATGTTTCGAGTGAACAGTACGATACGGCCATATTTCCGAGCGGTTTCTGGCCGCTGACACAATAATATTCATATAATCTGCGTAAATCAGTCATGTCGACTTCAAATACTATCCCAAACAATAGTTTATGAACATATTAACGTGTGGCGATATTCCTTTGGTGGAAATATCACGATCCGCGGGAAGCCATGCTTCTGTCGTCATGTTTATTTTCTGGTCATGTACACAAGGGGCCTTGTCAGGCTGAGCGCGCTGATCGCTTATAGCAACGATAATAAGAATAAAAATTTATAATATTATGACACCAGCGACTGAATATAAATGCCTGAACGTTTAATCTAACCTTGTTTCCAACCTCATATGCAAGGATTATTGTGTAAAATCATTGGTTTGTTCTAAAAAACGCCTCAAATGTTGACACGAGTGGTGATACAATGCGTCCACTAGACGATTTGGCGTCAAAAGTGGCCATATTTATGGCCTATATAGGTCATACCGCTTAAGATTTTAACCACGCCCCCTTTATTATAGAACTGCCAGCTTTATACTCGACTCTGCATCGATCGTCTGAAACTGCTACTTCCCGACTTCCCATGGCCAGAAACAATGTCTCCAGGCCTAGGGGAAACATATACACGGAGATTACATCCAATACTACATGGTCTTTTAGGTATCAGAACTGAGTAATAAGCGATTCCCTGACCCCTATGCTAAAGCATGGACAGATATTTTACCCTGCGTACGGCCACATGGCATCTTCGGTAACGCTCGGCATCGCATCTTCGGTATAACTCAGGGGAAAAAATCGACCAATCACAGGGCGCGTTACATCAACCTTCAGCTAGGCTCTCAGCCAATGGGATCACCCCTTCCAAACGTTACTCGGCGTGCCATGTAGACGGGCAGACGGGCCCGGCTACCATGGCTGCCATGGTGGTTGAGGACGGGGGACGGGGGGACGGTGACGGCGAAGGCTTTTTAAATAGCCTAATGTTTCATTATCAGGCAAACAGTATCATATTCTAGTTAATTTAAGATTTCTTTGACTTTGTTGTTATCTGGTGCCACTAACCCTCTGGACTGTAGATATGCATGTATATACTTTTAAGATCGATATTGGGTGAATGTATACTAGAAGTCCTTTGGTATATAGGTGAGTGGATATCTCTAAGTTGGTCTATGTGTGATCCTCTAATATAAGTACAGTAAAGAATGACACAACAGTTTCAATTCCATAAAGGTTCTGCCTTTTAATATCTCTAGCTCATATATATATCATATCAAATTATCAATATTCATGCGTACAGGTGAAGAGGTGGGGTCTGGCTTACAATCTATATTCCTAAATATGCATGGTCCCTCCCCCCTTGTGTATCTATTACTCCCACTGACCTGATATGACTTATCTCTGGACTATAGGTCTGAATACTGTGTAATGGATAATTCCACTCCATCACAGTGGGTACGCTGTGGTCGGGAGGCACCGGGAGCGGCAACGGCAAGGAAAGATACAGACATCACCACGGAGAATCACTCAAAAACGCTTAAAATCGCATTATCGAAGGGAATAATTATTTAAAACTGTAAGTATAACATGTATGAAAGCTATCCGATCAATGATTATTGTCAAAAGTCTTCAAAACCTTCATAATTCAGAGTTTATTTCAATGATCTGGCCGGCCAAGACAAGTGGAATCGCTTTGCGCATGTGCGTCAAAATCTGGGTCGGGTTCAAGGTCCAGAGGGTGAGTGGCACCAGGGACCTGTGGTGACTTATGCTTTTTTTAAGGGTGGGGGCTGACATGGGGTAGAAAACTAATGAATTGTTTGGTAGCGTAGCCTAAGTAACTGACTGTAGATATCAATGACAGTGTATAGGCCCTACATAGAGCTGTCAACTGGGACGAGGAACATGCTAGACGACTAGGCGTCAATAGTGGCCATATTTATGGCCTAAAGGTCATACCGCTTAAGATTTTAACCACGCCCCCTTTATTTCGAACTGCCAGCTTTATACTCGACTCTGCATCGATCGTGTGAAACTGCTACTTCCCGGCATCCCATCGCCAGAAACAAGGTCTCCAGGCCTAGGGGAAACATATACACGGAGATTACATCCAATACTACATGGTCTTTTAGGTATCAGAACTGAGTAATAAGCGATTCCCTGACCCCTATGCTAAAGCATGAACAGATATTTTACCCTGCGTACGGCCGCATGGCATCTTCGGTAACACTCGGCATCGCATCTTCGGTATGCTCCGGGGAAAAAATCGACCAATCACAGGGCGCGTTACATCAACCTTCAGCTAGGCTCTCAGCCAATGGGATCACCCCTTCCAAACGTTACTCGGCGTCCCATGTAGACGGCCATGGGGCCGGCAACATGGGTGATGTGCTGTGGTGGTGGGTGGCGGTCGGCGGTCGGCGAAGCCTTTTAAAATAGCCTAAACTTTCATTATCCGCCAAACACTATAATATCCTAGTTCATTTAAGATTTCTTAGTTGTGACAATAGTCTATCCTGGTGCCACTCACCATCTGGAAAATGATTTATTTGTGGACCTTCCATTTCAAGCATTAAAGTAGGCCTATCCCATACAAGTTTAGACTAGGGTTAGATATTCCAACTAGTGGTAAACTAGTCCCATACAAGTGGTAAACTAGTGTGAGTGTGTGTCACAGGAACTGAATGTAGGAAACCTTATAAATACTACCTGGTGTACCCATATTCTCATCTGTAAACTTGAGTTTTGCTTGACCCCCTTATGCTTATACTGACATATTCTTATACTGGCTAACAAGTTCTTTTGGAAAACCATTGGTTTTGATGTGTTTCTGGCTACACTGGGACTGACAGTGACACAAAGCTGGAACCAATTTGGTGCCTATAGGCACCCCAGAAAAAGAAATTTAGGGATGTTTTCCTTGACCCTGTCTGCAGTCGCATGGGGCATAAAATATACCCCATCGACATGCAAACAGAATGTTGAGGGCATGCTCAGAAATATTTTGGATTGTTGACAACATTAATGCAAAAAAACATAATTCATCACTACAAAATACCCAAAATTTGGGATTCGGGCAGTTCATTGCAAAGGAACATTTCCTTAATTTATTTTGTTTAAAGGAAATGAAATTTGCTGTAAAATGAGCCCAGTGGGATGACACAAGTCAATTAAGTAGGCCTATGGCTATGTCTAGGCCTATAGCCTATAATTAAAAGGACTAACGAAATCTCAAGACTGAACAAGTTATCAGAATATTCCCAATAGAAACAATGTCAGCTTAAATCATTTCTAACGAAATATTCCTTTAGCCATTCTAAAATCCTAAACTAAGCCACTGCAAACTAAGGAATATGATGTGGCATACTACATAATCCTTAACGTAAGGTCAACCCTCCATGCTGCCACCTAGTGGGTATGGAGAATATAGGTTATGACATACTTAGGCCCGTAGAGATGGCTTCTGGAACTGAACTATGGAACTGAACTTTCCCTGTACTCTCCCTTGATGAAAAACGCACCTGTATGCCTCTTCAGTCAACCATATAATAAAGTGTTATACCTTTTTGTAAAGCTTGTTTCGATCTGATTCTAGTCGTCTACACAAAATGCATCTGTTAGTTGTTTCCACGTAATGCCGTGCGTTTACGCATCACTGCTTGATGCATGTTTATGTGAACAATAGAGCCTCATAGCCATAGGCCGAGTGGGGCGAGAAACGGCCGCGATTTGTTTAATATAAAGCACAGAAAACCCCAGAAAACAGGTAGGAGGAGTAAGGATGACTTCTTCCAATGCTTTCCCTTGGTATGTATTCAATTAAAAATCCTCTTTAATAAGCCTTTCTAGAGGGCTATGTCGCCGATATACAGCACATGTACGAGTAGGCCTAACGTTGGCCGAGTAACGCTTGCAAGCTGCAGCCTGAGGCTGATGTAACATGTCATGCTGTAAAAGCCCGAGTATTCCCGAAGGTACCTTGTTTGCTCGCCATGTGTTTGTACCAAGGAATCTCAATCCCAACTGCGGTAAATAGGGCTTGGGAAATCGCTTATTACTCAGTTCTGATACCTGAAAGACCATATTGTATTGGAAGTAATCTCTGTGTATATGCTTTCCCTGGGCCTGGAGACATTGTTTCTGGCCATGGGAAGTCGGGAAGTAGCAGTTTCACACGATCGAACCAGAGTCGAGTTATTAGCTGGTAGTTCTAAATAAAGGGGGCGTGGTTAAAATCTTAAGCGGTATGACCTATATAGGCCATAAATATGGCCACTTTTGACGCCAAATCGTCAAGGTCACATGAACTAGATGAGAGGCGACCAAAAACCGCCTTGAGAAAGGCGGTGCGCAGCAGGTATATTTCGAATCCTTCTGTCGCCCGGGCCTTCACAGCCATGGCTCAATACCTTCCACATCTCAACCTGGCCGCGTCGTTTTCCTAGTAAACATACCGATAGCCGACATCCTTACCCAGAAATCGCAACGATAGGATGTCCTCTGCAAGTTTTGTCCGAAGAAATAATCAATCTAGGCTGTAAAATAGATTTTCGATATTTCTATACCAATCCTATGGGGATGCGTTGGCACGTTTGCGCCACCACGTTTGCGCCCTAAGGGAACCACTGTGCGTACTGCACCCGTTCCAAGAAGTCACGTTTACGCTAATAAACGTAACCGGCAAATGGGATATATTCGAAATGGATAGCTACCCCACGGGTGGGGTTGGGGTGGGGGTGGGGTAGCTTGGGGGGTGGGAAGGGGACGGCTGGGTCGGGGCTGGGTGGAGGGGAGTTTGTTGGCAACCAAAACAATAAGGGTATACAGTAGTACACTGGCACAAAAATAAATCATCCCGAAGGGCCACCTAGCGGTTTTGATACTTCTGGATGTGGGTTTCACGGGCTTGGCTCTGGGTAGAATCTGGGTCAGCTGGCGCGTGGGCCTGGGCACGTGAACAAGGTGTGATAAGCACATGAACGTTCACATGTGCGCCTTTTACATTGGTTTCTACATGAAACTGAAGGTACGATTTGACCTAAATAGACCGGTATTGGGGTCAACGTCGTATCGGAGCGGTGTTGGCCTTCGTGCCGTCGGAATTTCACGGAGACGGGACCACGGACCTTGGCTCTGGCCAATGGTAATTCTGGGGGCGCGGGAGCGGGGCGCCCCCAGAAAAAAGTTGATAGAACAACTCAGTGACAACTCTGTGGACACCTGACTTTTATTACCCATGTGGTCTCACTTTTATTACACTGACTAGGGTGCTAGCACTGGGCTCTCTGGGCTGCTGATCTGATAACAGATTCATTCTAGGCCCAGCTTTTGATAAGGGCTAAAGTCTTAGTCAGATGATAATGAGCAATAACGACTTTCTTAGATGTGACCCATTATGCCGAAAACAGAAATAGGAAACACTCCTGAGATATAAACTGAAATGTGATGCCACTAGGTAAACGTCCGAAACTTTTCTCTAGGGTAAGGAATAGAATAGGAAAGACAGGAAAAGGGAAAAGGGGGAGAAAAAGTGGCTCAAACAGTCGGGGGCCACGTTTGTCAGTAAATAGATGTATTTTGAAATTGAAGCCACAGTTAAAACGCTAACGCGTAATAAACACAACGAGAAGTCTCTGTTTGGTATATCTATGAAGCGTTACGATTGCCAACAGATCCCTATACGGTTATATAATTATATTACATGTTTTGTGCACAGAAGCTACCTTGTTAGGCCCTGTTCGAAAGCAGACCATTCTACAATTTGTCTGGATTAAGCCTTATTGGCTTGGCAGTGTTCATGTGCTAAATACCCACTTCAACAATCAATTTAAAAACAACAAGCAATTCCAATAGCAGTAAATCTAATAATATACTGAATGATCATCCAGGTTCTTGCCTGGATCCGTCAGAATACACGGGAAATTCGAACTGAGGCTTTGTGTTGGGTCTGGGAATTTTTGAAAATCAACTCTCACCCCTGGCCAAGTCTTCACAGTGGAAAGATCTCCTGAATATTTCACAGGTCGACCTGACTTGACAAGGGATATCGATAGGATCTGTAAGATCATTTGATATGACTTGTATACTGTTTCACCTACCTAGATATTATATTCAACGTACATGAAATTACACGGACATGTATAATGTTGAATCTCGATGGATATATTGCTATTTTATTATTTTTCTACTTTTTGCCTTGCACCGGTATTGTTAGAAATTTTCCAGATATATTTGGTAGTGACACTCACTCATATCGAAGCATTTTTATTTAGCTATATGCCTTCGTATGATAAAATTCTTAGTTGCCTATAGGAGTACTTTGTGTGATACTAAACTATGGGAACGAAATTTATATTCATTTTTCACACAAATTATAACCATAAAATCATTGCTTTTGCTTTCAGCCAACGATTCTGTATCTTCCATTATTATAAGTCATTTTCTGGCTTGTTCATATCACGCGCACCAAGCGCATTGTATTACTAAGGTAGCCTATCATAGACAAAAGCGGTCGCTCGCTATTCGAACGCTCAATATAACAGCTGTTCCTAGTAACCCATGGCAACAGCAAACAAATGCCAACCGTGCTTTGGGGGCATATTATATGCCGGCTCCCGCCGGCCTCAGTTTCCTTGATAGACCACCGGCTATATAGGATAGCGCGGACGTCGGAACAAGCACTGTACGACTCCTTCACTATAGAACTCTATGGGAGCCTTGCAGCATTTGGATATTCTAGTATAGCTAGCTCTAAAATCGCTCTAAAAATCGTGATATTGTTTTAAATTATACAATATTCATTGTGCATGATGTACATTTACTGTTTGTACATTTGTTACGATTATTTGTAATTATATTTCAGGTTCTCTGGCTACCATGGCGGATGGCATGGCCGATATGGACACCCAAGATGGTACCGATACCACTCCTCGGAGTGAATCACATGATACAGGCTCTATGCCTGGAAATACTGATAATCTCAATAATATTGAGAATAATACCGATAATAGACCCTTTAACAAGCCGAAATCCAGGGGAAGAAGGGGAACAAGATGCACGGCTATGACTAACGTCATATAGAATTGCAATGGGCTACATGTATACATAAATAAGTACATGTACACATACATACATACATGTATAATTATAAGTCATGGGACTATATATGAAAACACAAAACTCACAGATCCTGAAACAAGGATATGCTTCTAATCATAGAACTTTTGACATACAAAAGTATTGGCGAATTTGTTACGTCATATATTCATAAGTGCCATGAATGATGTATCTTTGATGTCCTGGAGGGAGCACTGTGCTGCACAGCACATTAGAGTGCAGCACTGTGCTGCGCAGCACAGTAGAGTGCAACACTGTGCTGCGCAGCACTCTAAAGTGCAGCACTGTGCTGCGCAGCACATTAGAGTGCAGCACTGTGCTGCGTAGCACTCTTAGAGTGCAGCACTGCATATATACTGATACATACATACATACTGATACATACATACTGATACATACATACTGATACATACATACTGATACATACATACTGATACATACATACATAGAAGAACCATTCTAAATTTCAAGTAAGCATGTGAATGTTAAGGAATTCTCCCAATGACATCAAGTAAACCCCACCAGAATACCTTAAAACAGCATATATTTAGAAAAAAAATTATTCAAATTATACATTTTGTTAAAACAGATGCAAACTTCTCATGTTTAAATGATTGTAACCATACTACATACTAGGTCACCACAATAATAATAGCTGCTCAGATTGTAGTTGTAAGGTGTAACTATGTTTGCATGTACATGTACATGTACATTCATACCTACATTAGTACATACACCCACTGTCACCACTGCTGACGACCACTGCCACCACTACCACCACTAACACTAAGCTCCCACTCAGCTGGCCAACCAACCGTGACGTAGCATGACCAGCACCCGCACCACTGCCACCACCACTGTGCTCAGACGAAGACAAAAGTGGTGCATACGACGACGATTTCTTTCACAAATGTAGAATCACAATGGTAACATTCTACTTAAACACATTTAACTGCCCATTGCAATTAAAAAGCAGCTCTGTTCATGATAGCTCAGAAACAGAAAGTAATAGTAACCCTAAAGAATTAGGTATCAATCACGTGTACGTTACTTCCGGCGAGAAATAAACATTCTGGATACTAATGCGATCTCCATGAGTTATCATTCTAGAGTTCGTGAGTTATTTAAGGTATGAAATACTACATTGGCGACGAGGATAAGTGGTCCAGAATCATAGGAAGTCGAAATAAGGGGGAGGAGAAACTAGCCAAACCAAATCGGACTTTCTAAGTGCAGTAATTGTGCTATATTTTGCCTTCAAGTGTAGGAGTATGAGGAATGCAACCACCAGCATCCAAGCATCCAAGCAGGGAATAAGTTATCCGAAGATACCACATGCTTCCTCTACCTTGGGCAAAAGTTTACTCAGTGAGTTGAAACAATTCCAGAACTTTTTTTCGTGTACCCCTGTTATACTTGTATCATCATCATGACAGAAAAGGGACCTAAATTGAGAATCCAGCCATTTGATATCAGTGGAGATAGACTTTCTCTAGGAAGATCTTGGCAGAGATGGGTTGAGAGATTTGAGAGGGAACTGAAGTATAATGGAGTGGATCCTACTGACACAGGTACAAGTGAAACATGTCAGATGGCATTACTAATCTATTCAGGAACAGCAGTAGAAGATCTGCATGATACACTTGCTGATGTGGCCAAACCAACGGGAATGGCAGCAGCAGATTGGACAGACTACCTAAAATCCAAATCTAAGTTAAATGCCAGGTTTCTACCTAAGAAGTCCAATGACTTTGCCCTTTGTGAGTTAATGACTCAGAAACCCAAGTCTGGGGAGAGCATGATTGACTTTGCAAGCAAACTTAGGAGGTCTGCTGACAAGTGTGACTTTGCAGATTGGTCTGCAAATAAAATGATTAAATGCCTAATCATTAGCAACATGAGTGATGAGGAACTGAGGCTGACATTGTTGGAGAAGGACTACAGGTTAGACCAGATTCTAGACAAGATCCAGCTGAAGGAAGACACAAAGGCTATGTCTAAAATCATGACACCAGGGATCCAGACAGAGAAAGTTCAAGCAATCCAGAAGAAGAAGTCATGGAGTCAGAAGAAACATGACTCTAAGAGTGACTATAGTGTTAAAGCAAATGACTCTTGCAGAAACTGTGGGAGTAGGAAACACAAAGACGGTGAGGAGTGTCCAGCCAAAAACAGAAAGTGTAATAAGTGCAGTAAAATGGGACACTATGGTAAAGTTTGCAGATCTAAGCAGGTGAAAGCTGTAGATTATGTTGCTGAAAATGATGTAGAAAGTGATACTGAATCTGCCTTTGTACTAAATGATGCTATTCATTCTCTTTCAGGAAAAGAAAAGAAAGGGAAGCTTGTGGTTTCAATTAATGGTATTGCTGTCAAAGTTCTTATTGACACAGGGTCCAGCGTTGTTGATTATGAAACACATCAAATGTTGGGAAGCCCCAGGTTAAATAAAGCTAAGTGCCTTTTGTATCCATTTGGAGTAGATTCCAAATTAGGAAGGTAAATTTGTCGCTCAAGCTAAGGTTAAGGACAAAAGTATGAAGTGTGATTTTCTGGTAATGAAAGGTCCGAGAGTGTGTAATATAATTTCAGAGGAACTTGCGTTGCAGCTAGGACTTATCCAGTACACTTATGCCGTAGAAGGGTGCGTGGAAGATCAATTTCCACAATTGTTTCAGGGTTTTGGTAAGTTAACGGATCATCAAGTAAAAATCCACATTAACGATGAAGTCAAACCAGTGGTACAAGCATCCCGCAAAGTCCCATTCGCCCTTAGAGATAGAGTAGACAAGAAGCTTGATGAGTTATCTAATCTAGACATCATTGAAAGAGTAACAGACACACCAACGTCTTGGGTGTCACCTATGGTAGTCATCCCTAAGAAAGGTGATGATGTTCGCATTTGTATCGACATGCGTCGAGCAAATCAAGCTGTGGTAAGGGAGAGATTTCCGATCCCAACTATCGATGAGGTAATACTAGAAATGAATGGTAGTTCTGTGTTCACAAAACTTGATCTTAAGATGGGCTACCATCAAATTGAGTTAGAAGAAAATTCTAGAGAACTGACTACGTTCAGCACGCACAAAGGTTTGTACAGGTACAAAAGGTTGATGTTCGGAATTTCCGCTGCACCCGAGATATATCAGAATGTGATCCAGCAAATTCTAGCAGATTGTGAAGGTGCTGTAAATGTTTCAGATGATATTCTTGTACACAGTAAGGATGTGACTGAGCATGATAATAGGTTGGGGCAAGTTCTTAAAGTCCTCCATGATCGTAATTTGACGCTCAATAAGAGCAAATGCGAATTCCGCATGAATCGCTTGGTTTTTACAGGACATGTGTTGAGCCAACATGGGATCCATGCAGCAGAGGAGAAGATCAGGGCCATCAACAATGCAACGCAGCCAAAGGATGCATCCGAGGTGAGGAGCTTCTTGGGGCTGGCGACATATTGCTCGAGGTACATCCCGGATTTCGAAACAGTTGCAGAGCCGATGAGGAGACTGACAAGAAAAGATGTTCCGTTTGTATGGGGCAGCCAGCAGGAACAAGCCTTCAAGACATTGAAGAGTCGTCTCAGCTCATCGCGAGTTCTAGCATACTTCAATAAGGATGCGCCAACACAGGTAATCGCTGACGCATCCCCGGTAGGTCTTGGTGCCGTACTAGTACAGAGACAGAGAGATGGAAACTTCCGACCAGTGTATTATGCAGCCAGGTCCCTTAGCGACGTCGAGAGGCGATACTCCCAGACGGAGAAGGAGGCGCTTGGTCTCGTATGGGCATGCGAGAGATTCAAACTCTTCTTGATTGGCCTAGAGTTTGAGCTGCTGACGGATCATCGACCACTTGAAGTAATATACGGGCCCAAGTCCAAACCGTCCGCACGAATCGAAAGATTGGTGCTACGACTTCAGCCGTACAACTTCAAGGTGAAGTATATTCCGGGTAAGAACAACATTGCCGATGTTCTATCAAGAATTGCCGAATTCCAGAGTCCAGCGAGAGATTCAGGAGAGGAGTCCATCCGAGCTATGACAATAGAAAGCGTCCCGAGAACCATGTCAGCTCGAGAGATAGAGCAAGCATTGAAGACAGATGAAGAATTGGAGAAAGTCCGTGAGTACATCGCATCAGGTGACTTCTCCAAGGCAGAAGTCGGATATAAGGCATGTAAAGATGAACTGACGAAAGTAGGTTACATAGTCTTGCGACAGGCGAGGATCGTCATCCCAACCGACCTGCGAAAAGAAGTGTTAAGCCTAGCACATCAAGGACACCAAGGAGTCGTCAAGACCAAGTCCAGACTCAGGGAAAAGGTATGGTGGCCCCGCATGGACAAGGATGTAGAGGATTTCATGGGTGCCAGACAGTGTCACAACCCAAAGGCCCGGAACCAGTCATATCAACAGAACTTCCGGAAGGACCGTGGCAAGACCTTGCCTTAGACTTCTTAGGACCGTTCCCGACTGGTGAAAACATACTGGTTATAGTGGACTACTATTCCAGATACTTCATGGTAAAGATTATGAAGACAACAACAACAGAGAAAGTTATCCAGGCTCTTGAAGAGACCATAGACACGATGGGACTTCCATATTCTGTGACAACAGACAACGGTCCACAGTTTGTGTCCGGTGATTTCGAAGACTATTTGGCCCGTCTCGACATCAAGCATCGTCGAACGACACCAAGATGGGCACAAGCTAACGGTGAAGTAGAGCGCCAAAACCGAACTCTACTGAAAGCTATGAAGATAGCTCATGCTGAAAACAAGGATTGGAGAAAGGAGCTGCACCATTTCCTAAGGGCATATCGCACTACACCACACTGCAGCACAGGAAAGAGTCCTGCAGAGATGCTATTTGGAAGAAAACTTCGAACCAGTCTGCCATCACTGAGATCTGCATTGAACGATGAGGATATCAGAGATCGTGACAGTATCTCCAAGCAGCGAACTACAGACCGCGCCAACGAAAACCGCTCCACATCCGAGCTCCATGTAGGAGATAAGGTTCTAATGCGTCAGGACAAGGAGAACAAGTTAACATCTAACTTCAGTCCAAGACCTGTGACTGTGACAGGTAGACAGGGTACACAAGTTACCGTGACAACAGATGACGGTGCATCCTACAAAAGAAACACCAGGCACGTCAAGAAATATTATGAACCTGATGTCAAACCCACAGAAAGGAGAGAGAGCATACCAATCAATGATGGATGGGAGGAGATCATGAGAGAAGCTAGTAATAGACCAGGAGGAAATTCAATGGTAACACAGCCTGACAATTTAGCAACTTCATCCGGAAAACCCCCAGCGATCAACAACCAGACCGGCCAGCCAATCAGTTCACCAGCGAAACCAATGAGCCAGTCTGAGCGAACAAACCAGTCTGAACACAAAGCACAAACATCTGTGTCTGAGAGACCCAAGCGACAAATCAAAACACCCGCCCACCTAAAAGATTTTATAACTTCATGAACGAAGTAGGTCGCCCTAAATCTATGATCATGCTCAAGTACAGACAGCCGTAACCAAAGGTTTTAAGTCATTTATAAGGTATCAAATAGGTTCACTCACAACACATGGTGCTAAGTTAGTTGAAACGTTGGTGCTAATCAACTAGTCTAAAGAGTGACACATCTATTTCGTGTTTTAAGATTCTAACACTGGAACCGGTGCTATCAACTGATGAGTTTACTTTGATTGATCAACTAGGGTAATATCTGATCAGGTCATTAAGATTTATATTATAGAGTGTTGTGTATAAGTCGGGCCATATGAAGTTCTTGTAACGTTTAACAACTTAAAAAGTTCTGAGGTTAACTTTTATTCTAAGACAAGGAGGAATGTAATGTCCCGACCATTTACGTTACCGATAGCTCCCTATGGGCGCCGCCATTTTGAATCTCGTTCAATCACGTGTACGTTACTTCCGGCGAGAAATAAACATTCTGGATACTAATGCGATCTCCATGAGTTATCATTCTAGAGTTTGTGAGTTATTTAAGGTATGAAATACTACAGATTCCGTATTAGGGCTAAAGCTTTAAGGTATTGGAATAGTAAAACCGACCAAAGTATTGCTGGTGTATTACCAAATAAAAAAGCAGGTAAATGTTCAGATATATTTGAAGAGGACGATGAATCTGACATGATCAGATATGAAAAACTCTTCGAAGACTTTTGTAACCCAGATGACACTTTACCAGGTAAAGGTACGATTGTTGAAAGTCCAAGATCTTAAGCTTCATATGTCCAAAGTTTTCTCTGAGGGGATGTGTTGTCCCTTCAGTAGCTGCAGATCTACCACTATATATAAACAATAACATTACTAAGGTTTACAATACTCGATTAGCCTTCCTACGACACCTCTGTGAGGAACATACACCTGTTACTGGGGGGTGGAAGTGTCCAATAAGATTTTGTAAGACAGTTGTAGACAGAAAAAGTGACTTGCAGATTCATTTGGCCAGCTCTTTCGGTTCACACAAAAGAGGGAAAACTGAGATTAAGAAAATTATAGATAGACACACAGAAAACGATTGGGTTATCCAACAGAACCCCACATTCCACCAGACTTTGTCTGTGACCAACAATGTCTGGCAGGCAATAGATGAGGCCAGTAAAGACGAGAACTACCTTGGTAAGTCATAAGGTCCACAGACTCCTAAAAGGCCACGATATTGAGATGCTCCGATACCATCTACCAATGCTTGGGGGGGGGGGGGGGGGGGGGGGGGGGGGCCAAAAAGCAGCTTGTTCTACCGCTAGTGCAATGGTTAGGTCCCATAAAATAAGTACTGAGTCTATAAGGGAAAAAGAGGCAGAAATAAATCGAATCGTTGCTGAATATAAACAGGAAGTTGAGTCAGTAAACGAAAGATACGATACAGCTATGAACAATGCTCATCAGGGGACTTCCGGTTCACTGAATGAAGTAGAAAGGCGCGAGCACGTTCGTCCCCTTTTTTTCCAGGTTTCCAGGAGTTATAAAGGCAGGCGCCTTACCAAAAGTGGTCAGGTGTATCTATAAAGTACCAGAGACTATCAGGAAAACAGTTACAATCTAAGACAGAAGATCATTTTCATCTCGCCAGCATAGCGAGGAGACGAGTGACCGAAGTCACCGCTATTGGAGGCCACAAGGAGCACAGGGAAGCCCCTAGGATATACGGCGTCCGATTGTGAGCAATAGTGGATTGATCCAGACCAATCTGACTTAAACAATTGTAGTAGTTGAAACAGCAAACGATTTAACAGTGGAAATACACACATATGAAAGTAGCATAGGCAGGAATTGTAAGAACTTGAAAATCCTGCGCAAGGAGTGAATAAATTCTCCCAACTGGCTCATGGAAGCCAGTACGAGAGACGGGCAAAAGCAAAGTGCTGGAGCGAGTGAATCAGGATATAAGAACAAGGAAAAGTGAAATTTCATCGAACACTCAGTCCTTAAAAGGTGGGAACTCATAATAATTGATGTCTGAATGTAAGCAAAGTCATAATTAGTAATCGTCGAGGACGATTTGAACTTGAGCAAAAGAAAAGTGGAAGGTACCGACCAGCGCATGTGCAGGCGGAAGTGACAGTACAAATCGGAACAATAACAAACCCTAACACGGCTGGAAAGTAATTGGGCTGGTTACTCTGTGATCCGAGCTATAGGAACCTCAAAGACTATACATCATTTGCAAACGGGAATAGGAAACGGTGAAAAAGGTTTGATGGGCACAAATCCCAGTGTCGAAATCATAAGAATCTCATATTAACATTTGTTTACTGGAGTAGTGGTGTGCATGAAACCGGAAGCCCGACACCGTGTGTCCAGGGTGGCAAAACATGCAGGCACAAGCGGTGCATCACGTATTCGAAGCAGCAGTATAAACAAAGCTAGTGTGTGAGAAGAGACAAGCTAGTGTAAGTAGGGCTATGTTGCAAAGGATGTCACGTCATCTGTGAATCTAGCAAAATAATTGTTGTGACTGTATTACAAACGCCAGACAATCTGATTAGACATAATAGACCCTAAGCAGCAGTGTGTATAAAGTGGAAGCTGTGAATCTAAGATACAATTGCTAGCTAGACTAAATATCGAAGGTAGAAGGGGGCATGTTTACATCAGGACCGAATAAGGGATCTCAGACGGTTGGGAAACCGTCGGGATCTGAAGAAGTGGAAGAAAGGCCGACAAAAAAAATTAAACGAGCTGCTAGTGAGATGGGGTCACAGGACATGTCCATGACCACGTCAGACTATGGAGATGAAATTGATATTGACGACAATGCTGCGGCTAGTTGTGGTTTTATGAAAGGCCTAGAAGCTAGACTTACAGCGAAGATTAGTGAAATATCTGACCTAACAACTACCATCAAGGAGAACAAGGCCAAAACAAAAGCAAATGCTGACAGTATCAATACGATACAGGAGGGTGACAAGCAGAGAGATGTGAGGATCACACAATTGGAGAAAAAGCTTCAGAAGCAGGAGGATGTGATTAAATACCTGAAAGTAAATGCAGTAGTGAAAGAAGATAAAGCCTTCTTAGCCATGGCCCAAGAAGCCAGGAAGCAGGAGGAGGAGAGGCTACAGTCGATAAAAGAGAAGCTTAGAAATTGTTTGATCTTTGAAGGGATCCCCATCCTGGAGGACTCTGATAAAGATAAGGTGCATATGGAGGAGTCAATGAAGCTCATATATGCCAAGGCACTAAAGTTGAGTCTACCTGAAGGAATAAGAGGGTATAGAGTTGGCAAGGCGATTAAAATCAGGTATAGGTCTATAGCCCAGGCTGATGAAGCATGGGACAAGAGGCTGGAGCTCAAAACCTTCTCTCTAAATGGCGATGGTGAGAAGATATATATGAAGAGAGACATCCCTAAAGTCCTTAGGAACGGGTGGCTAAGGCCGAATATATAGTGAGGAAGGCTAGAGCCTCTAGGCTGTATGGTGATGCTTATCAGAACAACGGAAACATCTACCTAGATGGGAAGGTGATATATTACGATCGTCTGGACACCCTGCCCGATCACCTGAACCCGTCCTCTCTTGCAAAGGTGGAAGATTTATATTCGCTGGCCTTTTTTGGAGGGGACTCCCCCTTCTCCAACCACCACATGGCGGATTTCGTGGTAGAGGGGCAGATGTACACTTCTATGGAAAACTACTTAGCTGTATCGTGCCTGAGAGCTCTGGGTGAGAACAGTAGAGCGAATGGAGTGCTGTCGATGAGGGACCCGATGGCACTGAAGGGCATCCTAAATGAGGCAAAAAGAGAGGGTACAAAACTGTACTTAGAATGGTTCAAGAGAGTGCCTGACATTGTCTACAATGGGTTAAAAGCTAAAGTGGACTGTAACGACTACATTGCCAGATGTGTGCTGACCTCTGGTACCAAGTGCTTAGCTGAGGCCTCGCCGCAGGATACTGTATGGGGCATCGGAATGGGACTAAAGCAAGCTGATGTTCTGAAGCGGGAGCTGTGGCCCAAGGAGGGTAACCTTCTTGGGAAACAGTGGGTGCGAGTGCGTGAATACCTTGTCAAGAATAGTGTGAATAAAGTTGGTAAGGGAGGACAGTGAGCAGAATGATTTAGATCGATATGTAACGAACTCCTTGTACAAGATCCAATATGGCGTCCTCAACTGAAGCGGGTAATGCGGCAAGATTAACTGACAATGGGAATATAATTAATGGGACCGACCCCAGCGGCAAAACTGGGACAAATAGGTTTGAGTCTAATGATGGGAAAAGATCTCTAAATTTTGTATCATTTAATGTAAATGGTATGGCTGGAATTATAAAGCGGAAAGCTATCTTTAATACATTGCATGAATTTAATGATTCTATTATTGCACTCCAAGAGGTACATAGTACCCCAGCATCGGAGAGAGTATGGACCAGTCAATGGGGTGGGAAAATTTTCTTCAGTCATGGGGAGTCTAATGCAAGAGGGGTCATGTTATTATGTTCGACTGATCTAGATGCCAGAGTGATCTCCAAAGGTAAAGATACTGAGGGGAGAATTGTGTATATCGTTCTTGAAATATGTAATGTCAAATATTGTTTTATGTCGGTATATCTTCCAAATGCATGTACTGGAGAGATACAACTCAATAAGTTAGACGAGGTTAAAAAGATCATAACCTCCCTTGAGTTTGACTCATTATGTGTAATGGGTGATTTTAATATAGATGTGGTTAATTCCCCGATGGAGAAAAACTCGCTGGCTCTTCAGACCTTTATGGAGGACCTGGGAGTCAGCGATTCCCTGTATTGCTTAGATCAGAGGGAAACAACGTGGTATAGGGGAGAGGAGCAGAAGTCCAGACTGGATTATATCCTTCTGGACACTGCTCTCATGGGAACAGATCCAAAATATATGTTGTAACAAGGCCATGCAGTTTGAATTGATACTATGGCCCTTGGCAATCATGTGAAGAACCTGTAAGTTGTCACTGTAGCAGATAATATGTGTTCCAGGGAAGCGTGGAGCAAGGCGAAGCAAGGCGAAGCAAGCCTAACCACACGGGCACGAGCTCCAGAAAATTGATGTTCAAACCCTGAGACACAGAAGAAGTATCGACATCACACCAGTGGTTGTGGCCTGTAACACACGGGTTAATCACCAAGTCACATTCATGGGGGGAGTAGTAACCGGCTAGCCGTCAGCAGTATAGAGGCCATAACCCTGCAATGAGGAGTCAGTCAGGAACCAAGGGCCTTGCCCGTAATTGTAGTCAATGACTGGAGAAACACCATTGAACTCCTCAGCAACTAAGCGCCACCACTGCAAGTCCTTGGTAAATTCATCATTTAGCCTAACTCTAGGATTAGAGTCGAACGGTAGGCCCCGTAAAAGACTAACAACACGTCTGGAGAAAGTATTCGCGCCGCGAATAACTTTGGCACAATCGGTAGAACACCACAGAATCTCTGGAGCTGGCGCTTGGTGGCTCTGGAGCGGTCTTTAAAGAAGGCAAGTTCAGCGTGGAGCTTCAGAACCTTGTCGTCAGGGAAGCGAAGCAACATATTGACTGCGCTGATGTAATGTAGTACGGCGCGATGGGGCAACCACTTTCTTCCATGAGATGTGAAAACCCAGTCCCAGTAGTAATCTGAAGAGGACTTTCTGATGAAAAACACACTCATCCCAGGTGTCAGCTAATATTATAAAGTCATCGATATAATTGAAGATGCGAGCACAGCCCCTGCGGACCATACACCTGGCGATGAAATTAGAGAGCTCAGTAAAAATGAAGGGGGCGCACCGCAGCCCAAAACACAGTCTTGTGTCCACCAGGTATTTGCCACCATCTGAAAAGGGCCACCACAACCCTTGGTAGGACCATTGGGAGGGATTAATGGCCACCGTCCTGTACGCGGATGAGATATCGATGGTGCACATGAAGCAGTTCCTAGACATCACACTGGCCACTTGCTGAATAGTGTGAAACCTGAAAGGCTGACAAGTCTCAGACATGAAGCAATTAATCGATAAACCCACAGCTGTTTACAATCAGTAATAGGTCTGAATGCCCCATACTTTTTTGGAATGGCACCAATGGTGTGGACACAATGGGGCTGGGTATCCACAACTTTAAATTTACCAGCGTCCAATTCCTGCTGAATTAAGTCATTCACGAAGGCGAAAGCGGCTGGTTGGAGAACTGATGCATAATTCTCCTTATTGTATTGTAGCACCGAAGCAAATCTGTTGACGATGTCGAATCCCTCCATAATACCATTGAGCAGGTACATAGAGAAAGGGATCATTCTCATGAAGTAATTCATCAGTCCAAGCAGAAGGATTTAGCTGAGATCTGAACCCACCAATGAAGTGGGGGGTGGCATAGTGATGACTCAGGTTAATGAAGGGTGACTGGCGCAACTCAGGGACAACAATACATTCAGCATAATCAATACTAGCAAAAGACAAGTCATCAACATTTGCATAAAAAATACTAGGTATGTCGTCAATATCAGGGCATGGATAACTCTCACCTGGGTAGTACAAGGTATCAAGGACATCGCCATCGCACCGGCCAAACCACTACCCATGACGTTGCCTGAATCAAGATGGCCGAAAGGCGGCGAACCTCGGTCACCACCACCACCACCGGTAGGTACCAGCTTTAAAACTTGTTTAACCTGTTGAGACATCTCATCCATTGTACTCAACATGTCAGTGATCTCGACACTTTGAGCCGTACTGAGCCGGCGTAGTTCAGCTACCTCTAACTCCGCCATTTTGTCTTCTTGCTCCGTTAACTTCTCCAACGTAGGCATGTCCAAATACTTGGCCCAATTAACCAGTTGGCCTGCTTCCTTACATTTGCCCACAGCAGCAGTACGATATTTACAGACCATAGTTCCTGGTCTAGGGTGAGAATACACACAAGCTCTGCACTTACCCATAGCGAACACAGAAAAAAATTTTCTCCACAAAGAGGTACTGTGAGAGGTGTGGAGTTGTTGGTCGCTGACAGGTAAGTCACCTGACCCAGGTGAGAGGGGAGGGTGGTATGTGAATACAACACTAGGTGGCGACCAAACTGGCCCACCTCTGATTTATATAAATATATAGTGCAGTCAATATATATTGAAACATATATGCGGGGATTATGCACTCAAATGTTTCTCCACTAGATGGGGCTAATTACCATTAATTACTTCTTTTACTTATTTCATTATATCTTCATGTATGACCAATTTTCACAACTGGTAGGCATTTGGGTTTTTGAGACGTAACAGGATAAAAATCATGACTGAGCTAAATTTTATGATGCTGGTAGGGTGTACCTTGTCAAAATCTTTCATGGGAACCCTAGTTTTGTGTCTCTATGATCAGAAATGAGAAAGTTATGGGGAAAAAACTAGTGTTTTTTAACTAATATTTATACATTTAAATGAAATTATTACTTCAAGCTGTAATGATAAAAACAAGAATTACAAGCATAAGCTTGTGTAAAGCGAGTTTTTAATTATTCGAATTATATAGAATTGTAATTATAAGTAAAAATTAAGTATATTTTTGTACTATAAGTATAAATATAGGTCGATTACATAATTATAATTATAAGTATAACAAGACAACATACTACTGCCCATCGGAAAGTCGAGATAGCCCATCGGAAAGTCGAGATAGCCCATCGGAAAGTCGAGATAAATAAAAATAAATAAATTAAAAAAATAAATAAATAATAGAAAATAATAATGAAATAAATTTTTAAAAATAAATAAAATAATAAATAAATAATAGAAAATAATGAAATAAATTTTAAAAAATAAATAAAAAATAAATTTAAAAAAATAAATAAAACATAAATAAAAAAGAAAGAAATAAAAAGAAAATTTAAAAAAACATACCAAAGGACTCCTATCATGTGATCACCCAGTATCAAAATCTCAGTATATACATGCATACCAACACTCTAGTGGACGCATTGTATCACATGTCTGAGCAGTAAAGAGTGTGTATGCAAACGTCACAGTACATGGGTACTCTCTGTATACACTAAGTTTTCATGAGTCTCCGTCAATTGGACTCGTGGCCTAGTGGACTAACGCGCTGGTAAGCTGCACCAAGGATCGTGGGTTCGAACCTCGGCCGAGGACAGGGACAATTTCTTTAGGCAAAGCTCATAGTAGGCCTAAGGGGGTGAGAGAGAGCGAGCACAGTAGGCGTCCTATCATTGGGAGCGGGGAACGGGAGGGAGAGAGAGAGAGAGAGAGAGAGAGAGAGAGAAAGAGAGCGGGAAAAATATTTAGTTTCCAGGGCTGAGAAACCATTTTTTAAAAAAAAAAATCCAAGCCAATTTGCCCATAGGAACGCAGTAGGGGTCCAATCACGCAATTACGCAAAGAGGAGCAAGAGAAGAAGCAAGAGATAGAGAGAGAGGAGGAGAGAAGAGGAGTAGGAGGATGACACCACATACCAATCCTAGACCTTTTAGTACATAGTCTATAGAAGGACTATAGAAGGCCTATAGAAGGATTATAGGAGGAGGAGAAAGAGTGTTTGACGACGAAGTAGGGGTCCTATCACGCAATCGTACGCAAAAATACCAGTTCAGCTGCAAAACGCAGCACCAAACCCTACCTATGCCTACCGAAACCAAAACTAAGCCTACGATAAGCTTACATAGGGATTATAACATGGGAGTTCTGTGAGAAGTATATGTCATTTTAGGATTGCACCGTAAAGGACTGGCTCCCGGCAGACCTGTATGTCAACACGTACCGTACGCTGTAATTGCGCCGCACTCGGATTTCCCGTGGGAACTAAAGGCAACGTTGAAGTCGGCAGACGTAGTGCGGAATAGGCACGGGGCGAGCCATTAGTTTAAAGCGCGTCGTCCTATCGGACGAACTCGCTTTAAAAAGTAACATTTTGTCCATTCGTTTCTTCTATAAATATTAAGGTTAATTACTTGGCAATTGATTCTGGTCATTTTTATGGTTATAAATTCAATATTTCTCTCTTAGATAGAAGGTAGCCCTATGGGAAATGTGGGCGTCATCATACATCACGCCTTTTTATGAGCCTCTATCAATAATAAATATTAAGGTATTATACAATTCCAATAGATTATCAAGTGGCGATTTTCACATAGTTTCATAATCCAGTATTGGATTTGCAGTAATACTTAGGGAAAGTATCTAAAAGATCATTCAAATGCCAGTATGATGATTGGGGAAGTTAAATGCATCACCGTACGTCACACCTATTATCTATCCTCACAATTTAGAGGCTAAAGAATAAGATGATTGCTCTGGATATTCACAAGGAATACAGGTTAGGTTAAATCATAAGCATTGTATTGACATTTTGGGGGCATTTTCCTGACTATGGGGTATGTCTGATACAGTAAAACGTCACACATCACCGTATGTCACGGTTAGCTCTTAAGCTACTTAAAATAGGTAATGACAAGTCCAAAAGAATACATTTTAACTTATCAACTGATAGTCTTCATATAATGAATAATATCATATTTAATATCTTCTAATATATAGGAATAAAGGAGGGGAAATACAATCGATTAGTTAAAGTGTCAAAAATGAGTTTAGGATCATTTTACATTATATATGTTTACCACAATATATCAATATGCTATCAAAATCTGAAGAAATAGGCCTGTTTTTGAAGGTAGAAAAAGAGAATTGTTAGAATTAACCTACCAGATGGATGAAATGCTACTTTAAAGATTTCGATATTGAGCGTGATGTACGATGATGGCAATGTATGGGTGGATAGAGGAAGAAAACTTTGCCAGGGCACTGAAGGCTAATTATTAGATATTAAGCTGCCGAATTTTGGAGAAATACAGCTGGGTATTATGGTAATATGTACAAGAAAAATCAGCAATATATAGACAATTCTATTTTTGACGTTTTTTCAACTGCATTTCGTGAAAATGACTACTTTTCATGAAAATCGGTCGTATATGAACATTATGTTCAATACGGATACCATTTCTGTACCACTACCAGATCATTGGTATACTCTTCCTATATGGAATAAAACCAGAGTTGACACAATTTGAACTTGTTTCTCATTTGTACTTAATTCTCCTCCTCGAACTATCACTAGGTCATTACACATGTTCTGGGAATCTGTGATCTCCCCATCTGTCTTTTTGGTCTGTACAGGTCTGTCAACCCTGTCTGGAGGATATTATATGTGGTTTGTGAAGGTATCTGGGGTGAACATGTGATATTGAAGCCTTTTTTAAGGGGAGGGAAAGAAGAGGGGGAGGGAGAGAGGGGAGGGGGAGCATGAGGAAGAGGGGAGGGGAAGAGGAGTGGGAGAGTGAAGAAGAGGGGGGGGAGAGGGTCGGAGTATTGGAGAGGGGGAGGGGGAGGGGAAGGGAAAAGAGGGGAGGGGAGGGGGAGGGAGAGGATGTAGGGGAAGGGAGAGAGGGGAGGGGGAGATAGCGGAGAGGGGGAGCATGAGGATGAGGGGAGGGAGAGGGGGAAATCAGAGATGGGGTTGGGAGAGAAAAACAGGTATGAGAGACAGAGAAGAGGGGGAGGGAAAAGAGGGAGAGGGGGAAGTGTGGGGAGAGAGGGGGACCGTCCGGAGGCGGATACTTTGCTAGCTATATCATATTATCCTCTGGGACGCAAGGAGAGTGTCTTGTTTAAAAAAAGGATCAACCATTGGTTCATTTGTCAGGCAACAGTGAATTATTGTTATTAGGAGGCTAGGGATATTCTGTTTTTCTTTTTTTGCCAATTAGGCATCCTAATGGGATTCTAATATCATTTTGTGGTTTCGAGCTAGAGACTAATTCTCAGTTTTGAGGGACTCTCTCAACTCTGAGCCTAGACAGATTAGTGGACTGGTGAGGGCAACAAAAACGCAAAGCTTGATCAATGTGTGTACTTACTGTAGCGAAATAATAACCAGGATCGGCCACGGCTATCATGTCTGATATCCTCACATTACTTCTATAATGCCAATGTTCAGGTATGTTCTCACGAAAATAGACATTCATATTGCCCACTTGCTTGAGTTTGTCATACACCTGCAAACACAATGCTTTGAGTCAATACATGTTTTGGTATCAAGTGACAAGAGTACCATATATGGATCTTTTATCAACCTAGCCAAACACTCCCAACTACGAACATATTTCATATGAGAAACTCAGCCTGGGTAATTTTGGCTGTGACCAAGGAAACAACGGTTTCCCCCAAATCCCCTTAACAAATATACACCCCTCCCCCCTCCCGATCGATCCCCACTGCACGCGGGGAAAAGTGTTGTCAAGGACTCCATCAATGTGCGTTACCAACGTTGCAAAAATTAGATGACGTCATTGCGTCGTCGCCGGCATTATTGCGTCGTCGCCGGCATCGGGCATTGGATGGCGAGAAAGAATGCCTAGGCCTGCTGAAAGGTTTCGCTAATATATGCCTTATTCAAAGGCTGAACATGATATTATAAACACATATGTAGGGGTAGAAAAGCATGCTCTTTCTGAATTTCATATTTTTGGCAATGTATTTCGAAGAGAAATAGCGGTTTTTAGTACATCGCGGGAGCGTAATTTCCCCGCGATGTGCCTGTCACAACCCAATAGGGTCAGGTCGTCAGAAAATGAACAATTGTCAGCTCTACACATTTAGTAAATAGAGTAGCTATATCTGAGTATATTTGGTGTAACATTGATTGAATGAATCTGCTTGGTTATGTTAAACTGTATTTTGAACCTGATTTCTTTCTCAAATGTGAGAGGAATGGTGCAGGCGAATAGTACATTTTCTTGCAATCTGACTCAATAATGTAAACCTATCTTTGGCAATCTTTTTGTTTACTTAGACCAACTGAAATGTTTCGCTTATATAAGCCTTATTTATAAACTGAGCTTGATATAAAAACATATATAGGGGTAGAAAAGCATGCCATTTCTGAATTTCATGTTTTTGGCAATTTATTTCGAGTGGAAATAGTGACTTTTATTAATTTGCGGGAGCGTAAATTCACCGCGATGTTTATGCAAGTGCGTCGGAAATTCAGGTGGGAACAGTCAGAGTCGGGTTTTCCTTATAAGGGGGCGACGCGGACGCGCAAAGAACAGGCGGCAAAAAGTGGAACTTATATAAGGTTTTCCAGTTTCCCAATTCGGACATCATTTTACTCTAAGATTTGAGGCCTTAAAATGTGGGCTTAACGAGAATCGTGATTACATTTATTTCGATTTTGATTTAATTTGTACATATGATTACACTAAGGCCAGATATGATTTTTAAAATCAATTCACCAACTAGTTTTTAAAATATGAGCAATCATAAAGTCAATCATAAAGTCGAAATAGTCAATCATAAAGTCGAAATAGTCAATCGGAAAGTCGAAATAGTCAATCAAAAAGTCGAAATAGTCAACCAAAAAGTCAGAAAAGTCAATCAGAAAGTCGAAATAGTCAACCAAATTTTCGAAATAGTCAATCAAAAAGTCGAAATAGTCAATCGAAAAGTTGAAATAGTCAATCATTAAGTCAGAAAAGTCAATCATAAAGTCAGAAAAGTTAATTGTTCAGTCAAAATAAGTCAATCGTTCAGTCGAAATAGTCAATTGAAAAGTCAAAATAGTCAATTGAAAAGTCAAAATAGTCATTTCTAAAAGTCAAAATAGTCATTTGTAAAGTCAAAATAATCCTTTGTGAAGTCAGTTGCAACATCAAAAGTTAGTCACAACATCAAAAGTTAGTTGGAGCATCAAAAGTCAGTGATTTCTGCATTAGGTCGGAGATTTTGATTTTGTTGGTACCCAAGGGAGGATTTATGTGATTTCGGCAAAAAGCGGGAGATTTTGATTTAGAAACGGGAAGACTGGAGGAATTACCAAATTGTCCAAAAAAAAGGGGAGATCTCCCGCCGAAACGTAGGTTTGGCAACGATGTTTGAAACATAATTTGAACAGCTGTTGTATTACAATCTTGCAATTCTTTTTAAAAATCTGAGATACTAAAGTAACTCGTCATCAAAACTATTGTACTCTCTATGAGAATAAATTTGGTGTTTCTTAGATTGCTCTGTCATGTGTAGAATGAAAATAGTCTTTTTTCTGAAATTTGTAAAGTAAATTGCCCACATAATAGCGGGGGAGCAATTTCAAAGAATCGTGCACTTCACGACACCTTTTTTAAATTTTGCATGTTGATAGTATAGACCATGAGGTATTCAAAAACCACTGGCTACACGTTGGGAACCCCCCCTGGTGGCCAGTGGCTACAAAATTCAAAATGGCTGACCAAAATAGCAAATGTACCATATCTCCGCTTTTACTGACTGTATCGTCAAGTGTAATACCAATTTATAGATGTTTTTGACTATGAGGAATCCATTTCCGAAGGTCATTTTTAGATTCAAGGTCATTTTCAAGGTCAAAATCCAAAATGGCTGCTGCTGTGGAACAAAAATCTCAGATCTCCACTACTGCCAGCACCATACACTTGTATAATACCATATTTCTATGTTATATGTTGTCAGCAATCTATTTTAGAAATCATTGATCTGTTTGTAGGTCACTTTAAAGGTCAAATTCAAGGTCAAAATGCAATACGGCCGCTATTCAAAACAATAGGACCCTATTTCAGCCCTTACAATCACTATATCTATGTATGATACCAGTTTGATTTAAGGTGTGTGATTTAAATTTTGCATGTTGATATTATAGACCATGAGGTATTCAAAAACCACTGGCTTCATGCTGGCAACCCCGCTGGTGGCTGGTAGCTGCAAAATTCAAAATGGCCGACCAAAATAGCAAATGTACCATATCTCCGCTTCTATTGACTGTATTGTCAAGTGTAATACCAATTTATAGATGTTTTTGACTATGAGGAAACCATTTCCAAAGGTTATTTTTAGATTCAAGGTCATTTTCAAGGTCAAAATCCAATATGGCTGCAGCTGTGGAACAAGAATCTCATATCTCCACTACTGCCAGCACCATACACTTGTACAATACCATATTTCTATGTTATATGTTGCTAGCAATCTATTTTTGAAATCATTGATCTGTTTGAAGGTCAAAATGCAAAATGGCAGCCATTCAAAACAATAGGACCTCAGCACCTACAATCACTATATCTATGTATGATACCGGTTAGTCTATGATTTAAGGTGTAAGGAATCCAATTCTGGGGCCCTTTTTGCATTTCAAGGTCATTTCTAAGGTCCAAAGCTATTACTCTTTATTTTTTTTAGTTCAATATTAAGGATAAAAAAGTTTAAATTCTGCAAAATTCTTGTAGCATCCACCCTGACATTTGCACGATGGTGGGCACCTCAATCCATCTTTGAAACATTCACACCTCCGTTTACATGCTTTCATGCAAGTGCAGTGAAGCATTAGTGAACAGGTTGCACTAGCGTCTCCCAAGTCAGTCCAATATGGGACCCATGTCTCGAGGCATCAATTCCATTCCCAAGCATACTTTGCAGGATCTGGCAGACATAATTGCTTCTCCAAGGCTGGATGCCAAATGAAAGCGGACACCAAAATTGTTCTTTTAACATGCTGGTACAAGGCTGCACTAGGGGTATGCTCTCTAGGGACCTAAGACAGTGAGTGAACAGAAGTCTTCGTGCAGCATTTACTGTTACCCAGCAACAGTTCTGACAGTATATGAGCACTGTAAGTTGCTCCATGCACTACATATGGAGGGAATCCTCTGTCAGCTCTTGCAGATTTTCAATTAAGCCAACCATTGTTCCAGTTACTTCAGTAAAAGTTCATCCAAGCATTCTGTCCAGATTTCTTCCCAATGCCTAACATGCTAGATGTTATGTCACAACCTGTAACGGCATGAAAAAATGGAAGGATTTACAATTATCGGGGCCTAGCTGCATAGAAAGTTCATGAACTGGTATATCAGTGTATGCCTGTCAGCTTCCAAAGTCAACCCACAACTCAATAAGCCCCAGGCTTTGAACTGTTGTAAAGCGGTGGACAGACAGTACAATGACATCAGAATCAACAGTCCAGAGGAAAGTTTTCGTATGGCCACCAATGGAAGCATGGCACATGTGCAGCCTCATCCGTGAGTCTACCTCCTCATGCTCACATGGAGTGATGTCAGACAATTCTAATAGCTTGTTAGACAGCACAAGTTCTCCCTTTATTGTCAAGAGCTGATAATTGGATCTGGAAGTTGCCTTCACAAGCTCATTAGATAGAAACTGGAGTTGATCTTTATTCTCACTAACTTTCAGGAAAGCCTGCCAATCTTTTCTGTTGGGAGATGGTGACCTTTTCTGAAACTCTTGTTCTTTGAGCAACTGTCTCACCAAGACGTTTCACATGTGATTGATATTTTAGATAATCCTGAGGATAGCAATCCCAGATGGCATCTATTCTTGTGGCACATGTATTGATCTGATTTTCCATGAAAGGCAGGAGATGTAAACCAGCATATTCATCAAAGACATTGGCTCACTGTGGTTTAATGATATGTATTACAACAGCCATGTGTAACATTTGTGTCACAACTGCTGCAGAAGCTTTCAATGATGCCAGTTTGTCTTTGCATTTATTTAAGTTCACTGCAGGTCATCAGAGGAAGATATAGAGATTTGCCTTGGGGATGAGATCAGAGTGGTGTGGTACACTCCTCAATCTGCTCAATTACAAATTTTAAATACATGGCTTTTCCAATAGTTGGCAAATCCTGAAGGCAGTTCCAAAGAGTGCATGTCTGTTCATAAGGATTGATGATTAGCTCCTGATCTACAAGGTCAAGCAGAAGTTTGAGGTAATTAAGGAATTTCTGCTGCTCACATACAAAGCTTTTCAGGTGTTCAATGGAGTCAGAGGTAGTTGTATGGATGCTTGCATATTCAAATTTCTCAATCACCCCAAGACCCTCAAGAACTTCTGCCTTTGAGAGTTCAATTAGTTTTTTCTTCAACCTGGCCATAAAGGCTTTTTGGACCACTGTTCTCTTTAAGCAACTTAATACTATGCTTTTGGCTTTGGTCAAGACCCATGGTATGAACTCGAGTATAAAGGCAAAACAAGGGCAGTATATGCAATACAGGTTTGTGTAGCACCTATGATAGTCTTCAGTCAGAGATAGAAATACAAGTTCTCTTTCCCCAACTCTGGAGTACTAAAGAATGACAGGTGGTGGTTGTGCTGGCTATTTATAAGTGAGTGACTTAATCACCCCAACCTCATGTGTCATATCTGTATATTGATCCTTATATTAGGGCTGAGATCAAAAAAAGTGCAAAAAAGAAACATAGACTTCATTATGTACAACACCATATAGATGCAATGCAAACAGGACCAGAGATATGACATTTGTTGTACCCTGTAGTGGCCATATTGGATTGTGACCTTGGAAATACAGTTGGAACAGAATAATGAGTTAGCAAAATGGATTCCTTGCAACCTAAAACATAGGCAAGCTGGTCTATGTTTATGGTGTAAAGTGGAGCTGAAATATGACATTTTGGTTTATCAGTGGTGGTTATATTGAGGTTTGACCTTGAAAATGATCTTGAAAGTTAAAATAACTTGTAGAAATGAATTCCTCATACTCAAAAACATCTGTAAAGTAGTATTATACTTGACGATACAGTCAATAGAAGCGGAGATATGGTACAAATGCTATTTTGGTCAGCCATTTTCAATTTTGCAGCTACCGGCCACCAGGGTGGTTGTCAGCATGTAGCCAGTGGTTTTTGAATACCCCATGGTCTATAATATCAACATGCAAAATTTAAATCACACACCTTAAATCAAACTGGCATCACACATAGATATAATGATTGTAAGTGCTGAGATAGGGTCCTATTGTTTTGAATAGTGGCCGTATTGCATTTTGACCTTGAATTTGACCTTAAAAGTGACCTACAAACAGATCAATGATTTCTAAAATAGATTGCTGACAACATATAACATAGAAATATGGTATTATACAAGTGTATGTTGCTGGTTGTAGTGGAGATATGAGATTCTTGTTCTACAGCGGCAGCCATTTTGGATTTTGACCTTGAAAATGACCTTGAATCTAAAAATGATCTTCGGAAATGGATTCCTCATAGTCAAAAACATCTATAAATTGGTATTACACTTGACAATACAGTCAGTAAAAGCGAAGATATTGTACATTTGATATTTTGGTCAGCCATTTTGAATTTTGTAGCTACTGGCCACCAGGGGGGGGGTTGCCAGCGTGTAGCCGGTGGTTTTTGAATACCTCATGGTCTATACTATCAACATGCAAAATTTAAAAAAGGTGTCGTGATTTGCACGATTCTTATGATATTCACCAATTTCCTCCCCCACTATATCACAGAGCAATCTAAGAAACACCAAATTTATTCTCATCAGCATTACAATCGTTTGGACCACAAGTTAATTTAGTGTATCATATATTTTAAAAATGTTGAACAATCACTAGAGCAGCTGTGACAGGTCTGTCACTTCTTAATGACTCTGAGGGCAGCAGGCCTGACCGTGAGGGCGGGTAGGCGTCACAGAAGTATAAATGCATTGGATTTGGAATCATGACAGGTCCAAATCCTAGGAATTGACTATTCAAATAACTCCTTTCAAAGAAATCGCACAGAATTGAAACTTTCATATCCTGTAGAAAACAATAGTTTGCATCAGATGAAACTCATGGGTCACTATAAAGCTAAATGGCCGCCAACACTGAACAATAATAGAAACTCAAATAGTGCAGTACGACGAGGTCTATAATGATATCATAAAAAGCCAGCTTATACTGGCTTTTAATAAGATCTCAATAAATGTGGAGAAATGCAAAATGATGGTCGATTGACTTCAACCATGTGTGTGTGTGTGTGTGTGTGTGTGTGCGAGCGTTTGTACACGCTGCTAAGTCACTACATGTATAAGGTTACACACCTTTGAAGTCACTACACCATGACAAAGTCACTACATGAAACCATGTAGTGAGTTTGCTACTGATATAAACCAACTAAACCAACTCATTTTTCATAAAATTATTCATGTGTGGGTTCGTAGCTCCAACATGAAAGTGTGTGATCGCTAAGCACACATTTCAAAAGTCAAATTTCAAGCTAAGCACACTTGTATAGGGAAAATTTTTGTTGAAATTCTTTATAGGGGGAACACTTACCCACTGTATAACTAGCTAAACTTTAGGTTTTTTTCATGTAGAGTGATATTCTTACACTGACTACAGTGTAAATTCTGTATTAAGTATGTAGTGAGTTTCCTGTGTTTTAACTACTGTAGTAGTGACTTTGCATGGAAATTTCACGTTGAGAAAAAAAAGAAATATGAAGATTTCCAGTTGATTACAGCCATATTGAAAGTAAATGAAACAAGAAAAACAAATAGAAATATCTCTAGAAGCCTTAATTCATAGTGTAGTGATTTCCAGGTGTAGAGTCACGTGTAGTGACTTGGCAGCAAAGACGTGTACTGGTGTGTGTGTGTGTGCGCATTTGTATATGCTGCTAAGTCACTACATGTATAAGGTTACATGCCTTCATGTGTGGGTGGGTAGCTCCAATATGAAAGTGTGTAATCACGTCACACACATTTCAAAAGTCAAATTTCAACCTAAGCACACTTTTATAAGGGATTTTTTTTTGAAATTCTTTTTAGGGGGAACCCTTACCCACTGTAAAACCAGCTAAATTTTAGTTTTTTTTATGTAGAGTGATATTCTTACACTGACTACGGTGTACATTCTGTTTGTTCTATGTAGTGAGTTTCCTGTGGTGTAACTATTGTAGTAGTGACTTTGCATGGAAATTTCATGTTGAGAAAAAAAAAAGAAATATGAAGATTTCCAGTTGAAATGAAGCAAGAAAAACAAATAGAAATATCTCTAGAAGCCTTAATTCATAGTGTAGTAATTTGCAAGTGTAGAGTCATATGTAGTGACTTGGCAGCGAAGATGTGTGCTGGTGTGTGTGTGTACATACATATATATATATACTCATCACAATTCATATCTAAATGCATATCAATAGGTAATCCTTTTATGAAATAATATGTTAAATTAGTAAGAATCATTATGTAAAACACAACAAAAACCACTCATGCGTGAGCGTGTTTTGATTATAACTACCAGAATAAAATATCTGTATAAACAAAAATAGCAATAGCAACTCACTGCCTGCCTTCTTCCTTTCTTTGGCCAGAGATGTATAAGCGCTCCTGATGGCAGCATGTTTATGAGATCATCAGGGTCAATCACTGGCTTTTTGACATTGATATATCGTCCTTGAGAGAGATTCATGTGTCCATGATCAGAGACGACCATGAAGTCCATGACATCTCCTAGGTGTAGGCTCTTGTTATGGGCCATGGTCAGGCTCTGTGTCGACTCTTGCAGGTTTTTTAAGGCAGAAGCGAGCTCTTCTACAACTAGTGTGGCGTTCTTAGACCACACACCACTCTTATGTTGGGTGTGATCTGGTTCTTCTTGGTAAATAGCTGTCAAATGATGGGCACTATTGTTAATATTATTAAAAATATCAAGATATATGACTCTTATAAACTAAGAACTATTAATTAACCAAAAGAAAATACGATGTAATTGGAGGACCTGACCATTCACTGGTGTTCAGTTACATAACTTATCTGATGATCTCCTCCTTCTTTAGATCTACTATACTGATGAATCACAGTAAATGAGCACAGCACCATGTGGTCTGCTCTCTGGGGGTGAGGGAGGGGTGTGCATAACAATGACCAAACAGGCCAACCTACAAACTAAAATTTAAAAAACAAATGTATAAAGACAATTACTGAGACTTTGCATTACCAGGAAGACACAGCTGATTTAATTTAGGACCGAGTGCCTCCACGGGAACACCCACATAATAGCTTGTCAATATCCAATTTGAAGCTTTCTACTACTCATAGTACTGTATGTAGCTATCGTAGCTAGAAGAAAGGAGGTCTCCTCCGTTCCTCCGGAATCCCTCAAATAAAACAGGAATAATTTCCTGAATAAATATTCCAATACAAAATAATAGTTCTATTCACGATTTTCGAAATTTTAAAAGAGTTGAAATCGGAAGTTGGTTATTAATCTACTAAAGTCATATGTCTATGCCCTGATATGAATAGTACAGGAACAGGCATAGTATGAGGCATGAGAACTTTATATGTCTAAATTTCAAGTGTCAAGTTCTACTCTCAGGGTTGGAAAAATCGCTTCAAAAAGTGGTTGTCCTGAGGACAACCACTTTTCAAAATATGGTTGCCGACATATATGTATCTTTATATGTTCCCCCAAATATATAACATATATATATTCATTGTGCTAACACCAGATTGTATTGTTTACTGTTAACAAGGGTTCCACATTCCTGGCAACCTGGCGCCGAACACTACGGTCCAGGAAAATTTTTTTGTAGGGCCGGTCACTCGACCGTCACTTCCAGTGCCATTCTCTTGTTTATTGTTTAACTATTACTATATATCACAAAATATTTGGTTGTCCGCTCACACTAAAGACATGGGTGGTGTGGACAACCGGGCCGCAGGACTTTTCCAACCTTGACTTACTATCAGGTGCACAATATATTCACATTTAAATATTAACTGCAAAACAACAACACTCAGGTACGTCTATCGCAGTGTAGTGGTTGTTTTGGGTCAACTTTGTAAGGAATGCTGTCAACAAAATTCAGAACAATCAGATATTTAATGAGGCTCGTAGATTAGTAGACCAGTCAACCAAAGTTGACTTTTAAGCACACATTTCTTTTTGAATCAACTAATTCTCCATAAACAAATAATTCTCCATAAAACCCACCAACAAAATCTAACTTGTCATCGGCCAGATCCTGAAGGACTCCTTGAATGTCATCGTTCAAATTATTGGCAGTGATACCCAAAGTGTAATTACGACAGTGCCCATCTGGTTGGTAGCCTCCCATTTGGATTTCACAGCCGGGCCAGCGGAGAACCTTGACACGTTTTCTCTAGAAAAAACAATGCAGGGCAATTTAGAGGCGAGGAAAACAATTAACCATATAAAAGCTGTACTCTCAGTGGTCGACAGTACAAAAAACAAAATATTTTCTACATTTTCTTCAAACCCATCTAAAAGCTATTTGACAGAAATTTTGGAGGATACTGTCTGGTAACTGGTTGTTTTTGCTCAAGGGCTTCCAAAACGTCCTCATTTTTATTTAGAGGACCCGCATGAATCCTTTCCTATGATGATTTCACTTATTATCACTTATTATTTCCTCTTGACTGATTCTACTTCTAATTCTTGTATAAAGATATAATAGGAGCAGAATATTGATAAATCAAGACCTATAAGTAATATTATGAGTAGATTTGGTAAGATTATATTGAGAATGCAGCTTTAAACTCATATTAGTGAGAAAGTGACAATAACCAATCAAAAAAAGTGACAGTGTCTCATGTCTCAAGGTCTATTCAAGTTTGCCTTTAAAATAAAATCATTCATTTAATAGATCATAGAAATGTATGATCTTAAAAGCATGAATCTTTAAACGTTACATATAACAGGTGATCTCCTCCGAAAATAGATACATATTATATCTGTGGGAGTTTTTAGTATGTGTATGTAGTGTCTGCAGGTGCAAAGCTTAAGCAACTATGGGGAAATTGACCGAAACGTAATGCTATAGCAAACGCAAGACCCAGATTCAGACCTCGCTAGCTATTATACCGACTTTATTCTGACAGGCGTGGCGGAACTGGGGGGGTGCTTCCCCCCCCCCCCAATAATTATATTGGCGGGGCCTGCCCCCCCCCCCCCCGCCAATAATTTGGTGAAAAATATGAAAAATGTATATACCAAAGTGTGAACAGTCACTCAATGACATACATTTATGCAACGTATACAGTGATATGACTAATGAAATCATAAATAATAAGTTCAGAAAGTTCAGACATCATTCATGTAAATCAGTGAAAATTGTTCCGGCTGATGTAGAGCTTCATAGCAATCTTCTTTCTCAATGCCTATCTGTCCGTCCCTCTCCCTCTCGCCCTCCTCCCTCTACCATGATATATCTTTCTCTCCTCTCACTGTCTATTTCCATCTCTCACTCTTCCCCTCACCTTACTATGGTACATGGCACTGGAGTGATATCTCACCCTTTGTCCCTCGCCCACAAGTTCTGACCCAAACTGCAATTCTTATTCTGTATAACATAACAATTCAATTCATTTTGGGCCAAAAAAAATAATGTTTTGTTATACTGTACATGTTACACACCCCTCCTCCCCCATACCCTACACCCCTTCATCACCGGGCCCTCCTCCACCTCCTCATCCAGGGGAGGGAGGAGAGGGGGAAGGAGGACGACCAGGGGAGGTAAGAAGCGGAGGAAGAGGAAGGAAGTGGGGACAGGGCAGAGAAGTAAGAGAGAGAACAAGGGGGAGGCAAATTAATCACAAGTCAGAAAAAATAATAATTTTCAAAGTGATTCTTTACAAGATCTCTCCATTTAAATGTTCTGATTTTTTAAGGGTTTAGCACTTTTAGTCTTATAAATCTATGTACCAAAGTTCCAAATTTGCCATCTAGAAATATTGCAAACTTTGTTTTTCAAAAATAACTTAAAATATAGATATACTTATAAGATGTCTTACTGTTTTCTCTCATTGGAATCGGCTTTGTGTCATCTTTTCAAATATGTACACAAGTCATTGAATAAAGAGGGAAATATTAATATGGGAAATGAATAGTATAACACTGTGACTCATTTCCCTGTAACACATCACATATATTAACTCGAAGGTATGCAGGGAATTGGACTAGAAACATTTCAGTGTGACTAAACTTTCCTCTCAAAAAGGGAAAGGTGAGAGTTGAGGGACGAGAGGTGAGAGATGAGGGACAAGAAATGAGAGGTGAGGGACGAGGAACGAGAGATGAAGGACGAGAGGTGGGAAATGAGGGTCTAGAGGTGAGAGATGAGAGACAAGAGGGGAGAAATTAGGGAAGAGAAGTGAAAGATAAGGGACAAGAGATGAAGGACGAGAGGCTAGAGATGAGGGACGAGAGGTAAAAAATGAGGGACAAGAGACAAGAAGAGATGTCACTCCTGGGCCACCATACTTTCCCCTCACACTCTCATTGCTGTCCCCCTCTCCCCTGTTGTTCCCCTCTCTCGTCCTCTATCGTTAAAAATTATTTTGTAGTTCAGGCTGCTCTGAGAATATTTGTACCTGTGTATGAAAATGATCAGTCCTGAACAACATATTTCCAAATCAAAATCAAATCCCCATCCTATTCTCCTTCCCATTGCCCCCCATCACCACCACCACCTTACGCCCCTCACTCCCACCCCACAGGGCCCTTCTCTCCATCCTATATATCGGCAAATTAGGGTGGGCCATGTTTATTGAAGTATAACAAATGGGTGAGGACTAATAAGGATATTCATATGGATGATCCATATAATTATGAAATTTTATTTGGGTTTTCTGCTGTGAATGCTCTTAAATGAATAAATTGTGATGTGTTTCAGGAAAATGAGTCACAAATCGCAAAATTGATATTTTCCAAATAAAAAGGGTTTAGTCACAAGATCTCTCTGGTGGAATGTTCCGATTTTTGTAGGGCTGAGCGCTTTGGGCCATATCAATTAATGTACCAAATTTCAAGACAGTGTATTAAATATATCTTTGCCTTACAAACCTTTAAGATAAAGTATACCCCATTAAAATTTAAAGATGTATTTATGGTAGTATAGGGATAGGGATATTGAGTGTGCCCGATTTCCTGATAAGGTATTTGCATGTGTTTGAAATAATTCAATTCTATTATACTATTGGAGGGCAATGCAAAGTACCCCTTCTACGCTCGCCCTCGCCCCCCCCCCCCCCCCCCCCTCCCCCCAAAAAGTTTGCCCCCCCAATATTTTATCTGTTCCGCCACCCCTGAATTCAGAAAGCACAGGGGGTGAACTCTACCATAACAAGTAATCCAACCTTTAGAGAAGGGGTTGCATAGCCTCCTCACCATTCCATAATCAGTATTGAAAAGTTTTCATAGACGCAGGACAATATGGCCTGCGTAAACCAGCCACACGCCGGCCATTTGTCATAGACGCAAGCCATTTTTTAACATTGGCAAACTAGAATAAAGGACATTGAATTCATTGAGCTAAATCTAGGAAATATTATATTGTGATTCGAATTTCTGTACCTCCATCTTTGTCAATTTAGCTAGTTATAATCATCCATAAATGGCAATTACCAGTTTTTGAACATGAGCTTTGAGGATAACATTGTTTTAGTGACTGCATCTTAACTCATTAGGCATGGGGTCTGGGGCCCTAGGCGGGCCCCAGAAGCTAAGGATTTTTGGCTGGCTCTCTGGTGCATTTAAGTATTTGGGGGGTTAAATATCATCTGGACAGCAACATAAGTTTCCCAGTTTCATTCCCATAGTACAGCTTTATTATTCACAGAAATTTAGAGGAACGAACTGCTTTTAGGTAAGGGGGAAATATTTTACTTTAACCAAAGATCACTCATTATCATGTTTATAATTGGGCCCAACATGCAAATTAAAGTCATATCTACAATATATCAAATATGCAGCTTAAAAAATAAGGAGAATGATATCTGTCAAGTTGTATGAATTAAGCAAAAGTGAATGAGTGCTATGTATCCTCTACATCCGTTTAATACTCCCAGCAAACACAACATTTTCTATTGAAGAGCGTCCATTACACATAACTATTGAAGAGCTTGTCAATCTCTTCAAGAAGGCATTTTAAAATGACGTTTTCTGGGAGATGAGGTTGTTTTGGGTTCGTTTAACTAAATAAATAATACTCCTTCTCACATCAAATCAAATATTACATTAGATGGGACGTGTGATTGTCCTGAAAGCGCTACCACATTTGAGGCTCAGGCCTCAGATAGAACGATCTACCTTGACTCACCTGGGCAACGTTTGTTGTTGCTGTGTGAGCTTGGTAACACCCGATTGTGACGTCATCACAGTTATTGTTGCAACTGGGATGAGCTTTGAATGCTTTAATGACTATTATACAGAATTGTTGTCATATTTGAATTGATGAATTGATGATATAAATTGTAAATAAAATACAAGAAAGCGTTGAGAATTCAATCATATTATTAGTCTAATTGTTTTTTTCAGTCGACGTTCTATTATTATATCAATGGAGTGTCTCACGACACAAGGATGCGAGACCGGATTTATTTAGTTGTTATTCTATTATTTAACCATTCTGTTTCATATTATTAGTTGTTATTCTATTATTCAACCTTCAACCTATTCTATAATTCTAATTATTTGATTATTCAACCAGTCTAATTTCTAATTTGCACCATTCCCGTTCCCATTCCCCGAATTAAATCTAACCAACCTAGGTAAACATATAGGTCTACCATATAAGTCTACTACTACTGCGTGTCGAGGAAATTAATCCTCTCCACCAGGAGTTCCTGCTCATTGAGCGAACGGTTGAGGTCCCCCATGAGCTGAGTGATTTCCGTATGGCTATCAACCAGACGGTCCACATCATCGAGAGGCCTATAGGTCTCTGCGATGTCAACGCAGAATCCCTCTAGCGACTCTTGTAGAGCCAGCCGGAGGACAGCTGCGCGATCCACAACCACTTGACGGGCTCGAGTGACGCCTGCCCGGTCAACTGGTGGGGGTGGTACCCACATGGGTGCCGCAGCCCTCGTCGCACAGACCTGACGGTCCGGCGCGGGCTGGGTGGCACTGGGTGCCGGGGAATTCCTTCTCCTTGTTAACGGAGGGAATCTTGTACCGATCGGCCCAGGCGTTCCTGGCCGGAGGCGGAGCTGGAACATAGTCCTTCTTCGCCTTCTTTGCGGATGGTTTATCCGACTTGTCCGAAGACTTGCTTTGTTTTCCCCAACCGTTTGGGCTTCTTTAAGTCCTTCTCAAGGGGATAGCGCGAGGTGAACCCCTGCTCCTCCGCGTTGTTCACGATGGCGTCCGCAGTTGCGAAAGCAAGGTGGAGGGTGCTCTTGTATGCCCACTGTGGTAGATACGTGACCCGTTCCTCGCCAGAGCCGGCATAATCTTGTCAAGGGCGTTCCGCCTCGACATCTTATGTGGCTCCTTAGAAGCGTGGGCAAAAAGATCCGAACGACGGTCCGCAGCTACGGGACATAGCTTGATCGGACATCGCCACGCCGGCGTCACAGGGGTATGCACTTCAGACAGATGTCTGGTGAAGAGAAGCCGGGAGTTAAACACCTGCGGCTTGCCCACGAGTGCCTCCGTTCTGCAGAGCAAGAACGGGCACTGGGACCCCTCTTTGTACAGAAGCATTGCCATCTGTAGCTTGCGGTCCGCCTCGTACGAATACTGAAGATCAGCATTCCGCAAGACTTTCCGCGGGTCGGTACAGGTTTCAAAGAAAGCTTTGTCTTCCTTTACCGAGACTTCCTCGTGGTATTGAGGGCAGTCATAGAAACGGTCGACCTCCGGAGGGTCGCGAACCGCTTCCTTCTTCTCCTTCTCATTGGCGGGATGAAGAGCCAGGACGGGTTTCCTGTCCTCCCCCCACTTGAGCTTTTTCGCCGCGGCGTTCAGTGCTTTATGCCGGCGATACTTGCCAGCAGCCGCATCGGGGTCTTTAAGACCATCCGACGGGCTTGCATCCGAGTCCGATTGACTGGATGGGCCGTCCACCTCAAGCAGCGCGCTCACGACGCAGCCGTCGTTTGCGATTAGACGAAGACTCCTCAAAGTTTGAGGGGTCCCCGCCTTGGTTCCCGTCGTCATCACTCATTTTGAGCATGACCATGGGGCTACCAAGATGGTAGTTGGACTGTTACGAAAGCAGTCCCACCCGCACGTCCGTCAAATCCCTTCTCGTATTACGACTCCGAACCTATAACCGGCAATACAAAGTGAAGCACTCAAATCACCGTCACAAGAATATCTCGCACACGAACGGCCTAACCAGTAGTCCGCCGAGAGAGAGAGAGCACAACCAACCACGACTGTTGGCTGAAATTAATTGCCTTACTTGTCCCTCCCCGGGCCGTTATATAGTCGGCCGACCGAGCCAGACAACTCAGTCACACCCTAGGTGTTGACATTGCTTGTGAACTCCCGGGAGCCGTGGACAACCATCCCGGCCCCACGGTTGACACTACTCGTGAAAGTTTGCGTGTCGCGATGGCTGCACGAACAGCCGGCGCAACAGGGGCTGACACCACTTGTGAAATCATTTATCCAACTGTGTTCGTGTCTCTACCCGTGCCTGGCTTCTTTATTCAATACATTGCCGGAACCCGTGTCGGGACACAAAACCAGGCCAAACCTGCCCCACCTGGCGTCTGAAGAATCAGTAACCGAAACCATCGGCAGTGCAGTAAGGTCACCCCTACGCATGTGGCGGGCAGCTTCCAAGCTGACTATCGAAACCAAAAAGATTTAAGCAATGTCCCACATTTCTTATGGACCAAAAAGTTCCAGAATGTTATTTCATCGCTTCCCTTACCAAAGCAACATGTGAGAAATGAGAATAGTTCTCGGCGACCAAATCCCATTTTTGAAAGAGGTTCGCCGAGATAGTTCGATAGTCTGCTTTTGGTGGGTAATATCGATATATTCAGTCCCCCACTTCAAATGACCGGCTTGTAGAGGACATATCAAAATGACGTTTCTGGGCAATGGCCGTTTTCTTCAACGTACGCCGCACGTATTCGTGCGACTTCCGTATATTTTTACGAAGACCCTCAATAAAACCTGAACCGGAGGGGAAGTCCAAGCTGTCTCGAGGTACACCATGGATTAAATCCGCTGGTGTATATGCCTCTGTCCCAAAAACCACAGAATGAGGAGTGCAGCCCGTACTCGCATTAACCGTATTATTATAGGCGACCGCAATGCATGGGATATAACTGTCCCAGTCATCTGCGCCGTAATCAGCATAACACAAGAGCTGTTCCACGAGGACACGATTAAACCTTTCCGCCTGCCCGTTGGCCTGTGGCCTATACGGGAGGGTTGTTTGTTTCTTTGTGTCATAAAGATTACAGAGTTCACAGAATAACTCTCCGTCAAACTCTGGTCCCCCATCAGTTTGTATAGCGCTTGGCGCGCCGAACTGTAGGATTCAATTGCGAAAGACTGTCCAGGCTACCGTAGTCGCCTTATGGTTAGGTAGGCAGTACGCCTCGGACCATTTGGAAAAGTAATCCACAATGACCAATACACAAGTATTTTCTCTCGTGCTGGCCTTAAAGCTGGCCTTAAGGCTGAACCTCTCTCCCGTGAGCTCTTTTTGCAATGGCGACTTGTTCACTCCTTTCCGTGTCTTTCGCACATTACACTCGGGGCATAGCTGGATCCACCTCTTTATGTCCCCGGACTGCGCAGGCCAGAAGAAACTTCTCCTAAGAGCATCCTTCGTTCTGGCGTGTCCAAAATGTCCTGCTGAGGCCGGGCCGTGATATCGCCTGAACATAGCTAGACGCTGGTCAAACGGCAACACGGAAGGTTTTCTCCACTTGTATGTGAGTACCCCTTCCTCCAAGCACAAATCCGTCTTGTGACTCCAGATTGTTCTGAATTCATCACTTTCACTAGTCAGATTTGTGGGCCCCCTCCCCCACGGACCCCCTCCCCCACGAGACTCGCAATAGCAGCCTCATGGGCACGACAATAATCGCAATCTATACGTTTGCAACGACTATATATGGTCTGCGGGAGAGGCCATTAGCATTTTCATGCTTCTTGCCCAGGCGGTGTTGTATGACACCTTTATTCGTAACCCCATATTGCTGCAGGTCCAGAAGCCAACGTGTCAGCATATTTTCTGGCTCCTTAAAGGTCATAAGCCATGTAAGGGACAAGTGGTCCGTACGGACTATGAAATCAGCACCGTATAGATAATGTTTGAATTTTCGCACATAATATACGACCGCCGAGAACTCCCTGTACGTCATACAGTAGTTCTTCTGCGATTTCAAGAGCGAATTACTAGCATATGCAATCACCCGCTCTTGCTCATCCTGAACCTGCGATAGGACCGCCCCTGTGGCCGTACCACTCGCATCCGTTTCCAGAATGAACTGGCCAGTCACTCGTGGATACGCCAATACCGACGTGGAAAGCAAGGCCTTTTTCGTAGCCTCACTGAGCTCACTGTTCCAAGTTAGCTTATACCGTAGTACCTTTTGTCCAGCCGTCGCAGTTTCCTGCAGCGGCCGCACAAGATCATTAAAACTCGGAATGAACTGACGGTAATATGAAGCGAAACCCAGAAATGACCGGATATCCTTCACTGTCAACGGAACAGGCCAAGTCACCACCGTTCTTGTCTTCGGGTCCGCACGTATCTCCTCCTTATATACGATGCGGCCCAGGTACTGTACCTCCTTACGAAAGACGCGACAGATCTTTTCCGTCTTTTCCTTGCTATCCGGATCCATAGCTATTTGCCAATAGCCACTCTCCAGATCTAGGGTACAAAACCATGCATTGCCACCCAGTGCGTCTAGACAGTCATCTATTCGCGGCAGCGGATACAAGTCTTTTCGTGTCACATTATTCAGTCTCCTGAAGTCAATGCAGACCCTAGTTTAGCCATCCGGCTTTGGACGGTGGGGAAGGCCCACGGGCCGTTTCCCTCCTCGATCTTATCCTCTTCAAGCATTTTTCTGACCTGGGAGTCCAGAGCCTCCTGCTTCACTAGGGGAACTCAACGAAAAGGTAACTTTATAGGCTTAGTGTCACCCGTGTTGATGGAGTGCAGAACCCGGTTCGTAAACCCCAATTGCTCACCCTGCAACCTGAACACACGCTTTTTCGCATATACCAACTCGCGCACCCTTTTCAGGGTTTCAGTATCTGCAATGTCAGCGCCCTCTATGATAGATTCCAGTTCAGGGATGCTAGTATTTGGACAGCCGTGGGGGGGTATTTATTCCCTTCAAACCCTGGCTTGTCTCGTCCACGGGCTCGGCCCTCGCACTCGCCAAGTGCGAGTAGTCACCCGTGAAATTAGCCGCAACCTCGAATGCGGATGCCACCGGCGTCCCACGTGGCATGACTATTGCAAGTCCCGTAGAGTTCATAATAGGGAGTTTGTGACAGTGAGCAGACGATACATATGTATCGCAACCCTCCACGAAACCGTCTATTCGTAACCCTTCATCCGACTCCATGATATAGCCAACGTCGTTCTCGGGTAGTGACACGTCCACTGACGCGACCTTCACCTCGAACGCGGCCAACCTAACGTCCTCCTGTAGGAACGTGGTCGATATCGCACCTTTCCGTCGACAGAATATGTGATTCTTGCCTCCTTCCAGGAGCATCTTGCCAGGCCCCGTCATGCTAGTATCATAGCGCCACATGAAGTCCTGGCCCAGGACAGCCTCTTCCCCGCCGCCTAGACCACTGACTACCAGACAGGCATTCGGATACGAATGCCCTGCGATCCCAAAGTCAAAGACCGCATACCCCATTGTCTTCGGAGTACCACCCGCAAGTGGTTTAACCCCTACCCGCGAAGCGAGCAGGTCGGGCTTGCGGGCCAGCGAATCTCTTTGACACTAGTGGGGAACCTTCCCGTACCTGCACCTGTGTCATATAAAAACTCTCCTCGCCTAGTACCCACGCTGACAGGCAGATACTATCTACCCACTATCGCTACCATGTCGATAGGAATAGAGAGGTCACGGCTGGCCGCAGAACTAGTCAAATTCTTAACACAGTGTTCACCACCCACGGTAGAGCTAACCGCGAGCAGCGCTGTGCCAGCGCCAGCAAAGCGAATATCCGAACTCATTCCACGATCCCGTGGGATAGCCCGAACATTGCTAACTGACTCCTCCGACCAAGGTTTCATATTTTCTGCTGGCTTCTGCTGCCCCCCCCCCTCCACCATAACAGTTTCCACCTTGTTTTGTCCTGCCTGCCTACCTGACCTCCCCTGATCGTATGACCTACGTGGAGTGTCACCACCCCAGCGGGCTACGGGAAGGTTCCCCCCCGCCACCGTATAAAATCAAACTCATGGGTCCCGTCACCGCTTCCTTGCGAGACCCATCTCAATTTCCCTTGGCAGGCTTAGTCTGATCCGGGGAATTGTCTTCCTCACCTTTTTCCTTCGCGATAAAAGCGCGAAACTTTTTAAGGTGGTTGCAGTTGGCTTGCAAGTGCGTGGTTTTTCCGCACAGCCAACAGGCAGGCTCTGGACGAGTTGCCTTTGTATCCTTCTTCCGATAGTCAGTCTTTGTGACCGTCTTCTTGGAAGATTTGGATAAAGTCTTGGTTTTATCCCATGACTTCTTCGTACTTTGGTTGGACTTTTTATCCCCCTTTCGTACGTCCTTCCATAATGCCTGGAAGGCTGCAAAATCGGCTATCAATTCCGATTCTGATTCCGAGTCTGAAACCTCTGGCGCCGTAGCAGCCTCCGAAGTATCGTTATCAGACGAGTCAGATCCAGACTGCGCCTCAGCTTCCGCTGCGGCATAAGAAGCTTTACGCCCCTTGTCCTTCCTTTGGCCGTAGAACTTGTACCCTCTAGCCTTAAACTTTGAGGGCGGTTCCGGAGCAGTACCCAACACCCGTTGATATGCCGCAGGGCCACCTGCTCGCACGAAATCTGTCGCGAGATCTACGCAGTCTTGCATAGACTTTGGGCGATTAGTTTGCACCCACATGCCGAGGAACTTATCCTCTAGACCTGTACAGAAGATATGGATTGACTCCTTCTTCATGTGTTCGAGGTACTGGCCTTCATACGCTCATTTGCACAAGGTGAGCAACGTTTCACCATAGTGTTGAAGTGATTCTCCTGGTTGTTGAATACGACTTCAGGGCGTTGCTCCTCCGTCTTTGTCTCCAAAATGACGCGAAGCCGTGTGACAACGTCACTTAAAGTCAGGGCTCTTGAATCTCCTCAAGTTGACTGATTCACATGCCGTGACGTCGCCATTATGAGTTCCCGCATTAGCGTGTCCTCAGACCAACCACAAAGTTCAGCATAGTTTATCACTGAAGCGAGAAACTCCTCCCAGTTTTCTCCAAGGCTTGAGATTTTTAGGTTTAGGATTTTCACCCTTCCCCATAGAACAGTATAATCGAACTTCCGCGGTCCTCGTTATATACAACACTGGAGTCCATTTCTGGCATCATTGAACGTCTTCATTTCGGAGTGATTGTTCCAGCCGAATTATGGCCAACTGGTTCACGAACCGTTTTGGCCCGTGAATCATTATCTAATAGTGGAATTGATATATTATTCAACGAATAGTTGAGACCATTATCAGACGGAGATGAGTCCATGAAATCGACTCGCCTTCCCGCTGTCTTGAACCCTGCCGGAGTGCTTGGGAAGCGCGGAGCTCGTCTTTCAGAACGACGCGTATGGTGTGGTGGCGCCTGAGTACGCAGATCCGGACTATCAGGTTGTAGCAGGAGTGGATATCTACGATCTAGCATATCGATTAGATATTGTGGGCAGGCTGCATATTTGTGTAAACCACGAAACAACCATTGCACACGCTTCAGTGGGAGGGTATCGTGTACCAACCATAGAAGATTGAGCGTACCTCGAACCTCTCCTGCGGAGACATCGTTCGGTGGTTCGCCCGTTTTGTCGTACAAACACAGAGCGTTGGTCAAAAAATCTAACATGATCTTTGCGTCTGCGGTCTCTTTCTGTTGACCCGTAAGGCTCTCAGCTTTGGTCTCTTGTGTACCATACTTAGCATCCTCTGACGTTTGCGTTTCGGAATCATGTGTTTCCTCTCGCTCGCCCGTATTGACGCTAAAGCCCGCATGCTCCATAAGCTTGCGGAGATTACCCTCCTCGTAGTACAAGCGTAATCCCAACACTGTGGCTACCAGTCTTTTGACCAATCCCTGTGTTTCTGGGTCGCACGCATACCTTCAACAACTCATAAAATATCCTCATTGATATACTTGCATTCACCTTGAAGGTAAACACATACCACACACATACATACATTTCATACATACAGTGAAGTAGGCTAACATTCTAAATTTCAAGTCAGCATGTGAATATTAAGGAATTCTCCTAATGACGCTAAATAAATCCCACCAGAATACCTTAAAATAGCAAATATTTAGAGGAAAAAAAATATTTGGGAGGGGGGGGGCTATTGTGTGTGTGGGGGGGGATGGGGGGGCTATTGCCCCCCCCCCCCCATACACACACACACGTTACCAGTGGTTTGGGATACATGCATGTGTAAATTGGAAAAGACACTTTGCATTGATCCTTCCATGTGAGAGAAAAAGATTCCAATGCAATGTTTGGGTCTACTCTGGGGTAGATTGACATGCTATTCAGTCAGTCCAGTAACAATCAACCCTTTTAAAGGTTTTCATAGGTAATTTGAGAGACATGGGAAATTAATATACACATTTTGGTAATGAGAAAATTTAAGCAAATCCGTCAACTAAAGGACAACTTGTAACCCTAATTATGGGCATTCATACCACTCACACACAATTCCGAACACAACCAGTTGTATTCAGACCAGACCAGGCCACATGTGACCACGGGCAGTGTATCGTGCGGTGACCTTGTGAGGTGACCAGCACGGCGCTTTGCAGGTGACCCAGTTCAGCAATGTAAACATACACATATTGACATGGGCGTGGCAGGTTTTTTTTTTTTTTTTTTTTTTTTGACAAATCTTTATTCAGGAGGATAGGTGGCATTTGCCAAAATTTTTTAATCAGTTCGGGTAATCCCGGTATTCCACTGGATCCTGAAATTTCGCGTTTTTCAAAATTGACAATAGTAGCTATCTTAATTTAGCTGTTTGTTATCATGTTGTCTAGATCAATGGAGAGAATGTTTAGATGAGTAGAAATGATGAGATGAAATGTAGGTGACACTGTGATATATGAAATGTTGGGTGCATAATATTTATGCAGTATGTCATATAACAATGGATTCTAATAGTAATTAACCGTCTATAATATAGGTATGCGGATGGTTTTAGCTAATATCCCGTTTTTAACTTTATACTTGAAACTGCACAGGGATTCGATATTCTTAATTCCGTCTTCTAAATTATTCCACTGTAGTATGCCGGTATAGGCAAGCAACTTTTGATATGAGGTACAGTATGGTCTATTTACCTCGAAATTCAACCTCCAATTCTCCCTAAGGGCATATGCCCTATTTGGTCTCCTCCTTTCTATCCAATCTAGTCTACAATGGTGTAATTGCTTGTGGAAGAATTTTAAGTTATTAAAGTATATACGCTCTCGTATGGTCATGGTATTAGAGAGTCTATGGAGGTCATCAACATTGTGCCTTCTTGTTTTTTTTAATGCAAACCTGAGTGATTTGTTCTGCACTACTTGTAATTGCGTTAGGAGGGTTTGACTGCTATTCATATAGCAGGCATTCGCATAGTCCAAATAGCTCAAAACCATTGATTTGACCAGGAGGGTTCTGGTTTTAACATCCAATGCATGTCTATTTATAAAAAGATTACTTAGTCTGGCATTTGCCTTACTAATAACCGACTTAATCATGTCATCAAAATTAAGTTTCACATCAAATGTCAGACCCAGGTAGGTGAACGTTTCCACCCAATCCAATTCGACATTATTTATGACTATTTTCCGTACTGGTGGGTCAGTATGTCTAATACTATCCGGAATTAGCATCGTTTTTGTTTTAGGTAGGCTGATGCAGAGTTTATTTCGCAGGCTCCACTCGGCTATTAGTTGTGTGTCATTTTGGCATTGGCCAATTAGATCATTACGGTTGTTAGCACTATTGACTAGAACAATATCATCTGCAAATAGCAGCATATCTCCCTCAATAGGGATTGTACATATGTCATTCACAAATATATTAAATAATATTGGTCCGAGTATGGAGCCCTGCGGCACTCCATGCCTGATAGGAAGGTACCCTGATTAATGTTCCCCCACCTTAACCTTTTGAGATCTTTTACTCAAGTAGTTAGTCAGCCATTTGACAAGCCAGTTCGGGAAGTTATATTTCGATAGTTTGCCTAATAGTAAATCGTGATCAATCGAATCAAAGGCCTTCTTATAATCAAAGAAGACCAGTGTGCTATCTTTCTTATCATTTCTGTTGTTAACTAGTTTATACAATAGTAGGTAAATGGTTTCAATGGTGGAAGAGTTCTTTCTAAAACCTCCCTGCTGTGGCAATATAACATCATTATTTTCAATTAATTCTTGTAGTTGGTTATTAATATGTTTCTCCAATACCTTACCGGCCACATGAGTTAGTGAAATTGGTCTTAAATTAGTAACATGGGTTGCGTTTCCTTTCTTAGGTATAGGTATTACTGTTGCCGATTTCCATTTCGTTGGCATAGTGCCTGTATTGACAGATAGGTTATATAAAAATATAAGTTGTTGTTTCGAACCATTAAAGAGCATCTTGTATATTTTCATTGATATTTCGTCGCACCCGGATGACTTGGATATAACTAAGTCATCCAGGATTTTTGATAATGATACCATGTCAATCGGTTTATAGTTGGCATTGGCCATGTCTATGTTACCCTGGATAGGTTGTACCTGATCGTTGTTGATAGCTTGCGCCGTCATGTCTGACGCTATTGTTGCACCAATGGTAGCGAAATACTTATTAATAATAGGTGGTATGTCCCCGGCATATGCCATTGATAGTGTAGTTGGATCAAGTACCTTGTTAATCTGGGATTGGTTATTCTTGAAGGGTAGATATTCATTCAGGATTTTCCAGAATTTTTTGTAGTCGTATTTATAACGCTCTAATTCTTGCTGGAAGTATCTACTCCTGGCCATACGTGTTTCATTATTGGCCTGGTTCCTAAAGAATACTGCTCTATCTCTGAATTCATCTCGCCGTGTCTTTCTAAATCGTCTGAAATTATAATCTCTATTATAGGCTAAATTTAGGAGTTCATTAGAATACCAGGGGGGTTTATTTTTTTTGGCCTTATATTTTTTCTTCGGACAGAGTTTGTCTGAGACCATTATGTATCTATCAAGTACAAAGTCCCAGGCTTCATCCGCTCTTGTCAGGGAGTACAGCGTATTCCAATCTCTAATCCCACCAAGTTCGTGATTAATGGCCTCCTGACTTAGGTTGGAGTATGATCTTGCTTTAAAGTTACTTTTGACATATTTCTCTCTGGCCCTTTTTTTGATTAAGTATATCATATTATGATCACTTAAGTTGTATTGGATCACACCCGAGTCACTAACATACTTAATGTCGGTCAGGATATGGTCAATGATTGACGGTTTGTCCTTATTACCATCCCTTGTAGGTAGATCTATTAATAGTTTTAGATATTTATCTTTGCTCAAGTTAATGAAGTCCTGCCTATTGTTATTGATATATTGTGGTCTGGGGGTCGTGTCTATATTGACATCACCAAGAACCGTCAGTTCATGGCCCAGATAAGCTTCTCTGGCTTTATCTATATAGTCACTTATTAATGCAATGAAATTTGGACCATTGGACCAGGTTGACCATGTGCTTTCTTAGAGTATCCTTAGCGTCTATCCGGACTATATCTAGTACGGGGGGGCGGGTATTACAGGGAATTTTTGGCGTGGCTGTAGAAAGGAATGCTTCGCATATTCATATTATTTTATAATTTTGTTACATAATATCGTGTCTCGCATCCTTAAAAATCATAGATCGATATCTATGATTTTATTTGTGGGTGTGATGTGGTTTCGACCTCAAAAGGTTGGCCACATTGGTTAAGATATAACTTAACTCTGAGCCCATTATAATAGAGTTTAACTACCAGTTAGTTTAAGAATAGTTGTATTAGATTAAAAGGTCTAATTACTTGCTGGATACCTAAAGGTGAATCTTAAATTCTTGAAAAGGTTAGATGTGAGTTATTGTGACTTTAAAAGTGAGAGTCCTTCTGGCAACCAAGAGTTGACTGGCTCCTCTGGTCACTGGAGGTGGGTGGCATCTTCGTGAAAACATCATTTTGTGAACGTGGGGGTGAAAATGTTCAAAAGGAGATCAGTCCAAAATGTTAAGTCCTCTGGGTACCATCGTTTTGAGTCTGGCTATCCATCTCTTCTCCTGTGTGTTCCTTTCTTTCTATAGCTGTGTAGCTGCTTGCTTCAGCTTTGATTAAAGATAGGATGGAGATGGAGATGTTCGCCCATTTTAGAATGACATTGGGATGAGAATTGTTCAGGTGCTGAGCCCAGAGAACTTGACATTTTTGACATTTTGGAGGTGACGTTGACGTTGGCCACTTTGGCTGACTTGAAAACATCATATGTCGGCCATTGAAATTTTACGTCGGCAAACGTCTTTTCTGGAACACTGCCATATATAAGACGATACAGGTGTTCATAATACAGAGATACATGAAGTTTCATGGATATACATATACAAGGATATGCTTCTAAGGAGAAGAACTTTTGCTATACAAAAGTACTGGGAGATATTCTTGACTGATTTTGTCCTGAATCAATAATCAATCGCATTCAATCTTATATATAGTGCAACCATTTGAATAAAATGTGTATTCAGCTTAATATTGAGTCATATTATGCAATTGATAAAGAACTTATGTATTAGTGTGTATCTTATCATGGGAATGATGTGAGAGAGAGGGTAGGGGCAGGGGCTTGAGTGGGATGGAGGAGTGGATAGATGGATAGATGGATGGATAGATGGATAAATGGATAGATGGATAGATAGATGGATAGATGGATAGATAGATAGATTGATAGATGCATAGATGCATAGATAGATGAAAGAGAGACAGACAGAGAGACAGATAGAGTCAGAGAGTGAGTGAGTGAGTGAGTGAGAGCGGGAGAGAGAGTGAGTGAGAGAGAGAGAGTGTGAGAGAGAGAGGGAGTGAGTGAGTGAGAGAGAGAGAGGGAGAGAGAGAGTGAGTGAGAGAGAGAGGGAGAGGGAGAGACACTTGTATTAGCTGTAAATGATTTCGAATTATTATTTTATCAAATCATTAATAATAGGTGTAGAATTACCATTCAAACTGCAACTTTCTTCTTTTTCTCTCACACATGCAATTCTTATAAAATGTAACCTGTATTTATAGAGGGAATTAAAACAAGATTTCGCAGGCACATAAGTGGATGCCAATGTATCAACCCTTGACCCAGACACTCGCACCCCTTGACCCAGATGCTGACGGCGCTCAGGCCTTATCTGCACTCAGTGGGTCTGGTCATGGCCAGCCAACAATGTACACACGTTTTTTTCTTGGAATTCCTTTAAAATGTCTAACATTTTGCTAAAATTTGGTTCAACAGGCACATCAAACATAACAGTAAACAAAATAAAACTATACATCTAGTATTTATCAATTTGAGACAAGATGAGCAGAATCCGAATTAATGTGAAAATAACCATGTGTACATGTCGCCAATGGATGGACCCGACCATCAGGGGATGGGGAGACAGCTGCTATATAGGAAGCGAGGAGAAGGAATGTTAGGCATGCTGTAGCGGTATGCCTAATAGGCCTAATAGGTCGGCCCTCCTTTCTCTATACACACATCCCAGCCCTTCATATTGAATGAAAAAATGGGAGATATAAATATCTCCCATGATAAATATACATACATACATTATACAATGCAAAAATTATTAAATCAAACATTAAATGCCCTCTAGTGTTGATATATGTATTATATATATCTAAAAGAGGCTGACAGAAAAGTAGACTGTTGTTACTATGGTGTCATACTATATTCTTCTTGATGTCATCTTGACTTTCTCCCTGTTATTGTAATTCCCAAACTATTTTATGACTTACGGAAACTTGCTGATTATTAATGTGGGGCATTGCGGGGGTGACAGGAATCTAAAATCCATGTATATTATAGCAATTTAAACACACATAGAGGAACTTCTATTACCTACTTGTTCACTTGCTGCTACCCAAATGGGCTTTGCTTGATTCCACCATTTGGGATTAGCATCTATCTCGGAACTCGGATATTTCCAAAGGAGGAATGTTTCATTCCTTTGAATGTCGTACATGTCGTTGCCAACCATTCCATGGCTTTCTGCATACAGCCCTGTAGAAAAATGAAGTTATATTTAATGTTTAATACATAATTCTGTGCGGCTGGGTCATGACTTGTGCTCGGTGGGTGGACCCGATTTGGGGGACAGCTCCTCCTGACATATCATTAACCTTCTCTCCCACACCATTCCAAGCTTATTTCGTTATGTTATATGCATGCATCTTGTTGCACGGCTATGACTAACGTCATATAGAATTGCAATGGGCTACATACACATAGGCATACATATACATGTACACATACCCCGGATACATACTTACACACATACATCATACATGTCCCATTCATGTATACATTCATACCGGATTCATACACGCACCCATGCATACATATACACGCATACATCCATACCTACATACACCCATACATCCATGCACTCATTCACACATACATCCATGCATACATACACCCATATATATACACCTATGCAAAAGATTGTTACATACATACACCCATGCATACATATTGTAAACGGACATCATTAGGCCTTGTTTACCCCTTTTATTTAGGACAATTGGACCATATTAGATCGCCTCATTTAGCGATTAGCACTCCTGGAGGGACCCATAGAGCACCCAGGAAAGGGTGGGAGGCATGGGACAGACAGGTAGGGAGCAGGTGGGGGTTTAGGTGGGTCAGTGCCAAGAAATAGGACACCTATCAGTTCAGCCCCTTTTTCCCTTTTTCTAATATAAATGTTTAGTCCAGTAGAAATAGGGTTTGATAATTGGACGTGTCAATGTCGTCTCCTTCTCCCCTCTAATGCTACCATGCAACTGAGGAATGTTACGTTCTTTAGACGTAGGTTACCAGGACCTCCTTAGTCCCTTGGAGATGTCATGGTGACATCAACAAGGGGTGCGCTAGTTGCTAGGAAAAACTCCCAGCCGTATTAATCTCATTATGAATGTTCATTTAAATGAAATTAAAAAGGAAAACTGATGTATGTATCCTCAAAAATTCCCCAAAAGAGAATAAATGATTAATGATACTAATAAAAGTCTCCTTCTTCCCAATGAAAATATCATTGGTTTGGCACTACATGGTTTCGCTAATAATAGCTCGTCAGGCCATCGGCATCAATGATGTCGACAGGGGTTAAAATGGTTGTGAAAAATATAATAATATATTTTCTGAATTTCTTTCCATCGTGATAGGGCAGAAATAGATATCAATAAACTCTCAAAGCTACAAGCAATGTGATAGATATTTCTAATAATCATACAAATAATTTGAATGATTTTATCACCAAGCTCCTACAATACCAAGTGAGATGTCAACCGTTAGGTCGGGGGAGGGGCTTAGCCCCCAACTATATTCCCAAATGGGATGTGTATTTGATCATTTTGAAAAAATAATAAGGAAAATTATTTTTTGAAGCACTTGGGGGTCAATCTGTGCCCACAGTGGGGCCTCACACATTCGCTATCGTTATATGTAAAATTTTCAACGTGGCTAGATAGCTGATTGTGAGGGTCCCCCGGGGGCACAGACCGGTTGATTGATCGTTTTCCAAGTGATTGCATCCAGGATGTTCAGTCCTGTAGGGGACATCGTTTTCATTCTGTGGATCCACTTCAGTTCTAATTCGTTACGAGTGTCATCGGAAATTTCTTCTTTCTTCGGTCATTACTGAACGGGACAAATTCTAGTACATGAATTCCTACGTCCGATTCCCCTGAATGATTTGGGGAGTTGAAATGACGTGAGATTGTGGTGTCGTGTACCGGCCGATCAGGTAGAGAGATTGTCCTGAAATGCTGATACATGCGTTGACTCAACAACTGCTTTGTTTTGCCTATGTATTGTATGTTGCATACCTTGCAACTGATGCAATAGATGAGATTATTGCTTTTGCAAGATAGTGTAGTAGAGGGATCGGGGAGCGGGGGGACGAACGGTGTATACCGGGTACGTTCGTCCACCGCTCGGGGCGCTAGGGTCTCGTACTGTAAGCGAGGACGGGTCTATGGGGGGAGGGAGTATAAATAGGGGTGGGAAACGGGGTAGGGGCAGTTGGTGCCCAGGCAGGGAACGCGGTAGAGCCCCTTTGAACATCAGAAGAATAAATACAGCAAGATCGCTAAGCCTGTACTTTGTGACTTTGAGTCTGCTTCATCGGAGATAGACGCCAACCGACCCTGCTGAGCAATTCGTCCCAACCCAACTCATATAATTAACTATTACAGAGAGCCCTGAGTGTGTGCGATCCCCACCAGGAAGGCTAAAGCCTCTGCTAGGTCCCTATTCCCCCACATATTTATTAATTCTGCATCTAATATAAGCAACTATTTGGTCAAGACGAACGCGGACGAATTCAGACGAATCCAGAAACAAAAGTAACTCAACATGTCTTTCGGGTTGTTTAATAAAAGCTCTGACGATCGAGACGGTGACAACAATATGTTATGTCGACTGATGCAGGTTCTGCCCATGACATTCAAGGTGACTGCCTGTAGTATCCAATTTTGGACAGTACCTACAGTTCTTGCGTCTGCAGCTTCTGGCTATGGGGTTGGGGGCCGAATTTTGCTGTGTGTCAGATGAGTCTGTAGAAGGCAATTTTGCTCTGATGAGCGTGTCACCCAGGTTTTTAGGTCTGCGATAGGCTACAAGTAATTTTCTTGAATATAGATGACTCGTTGTCGTGGACCTGCCTAGAAGATCCCAATTTCCACGGATCCCTTTTGCAAAGATGTTGCAACTGGGATGGAAGGTGGTTATCGCCACTATGGGTTTTTCACTTTCTGTGGAGGTCAGAGGCTTTTCTTTCAGCTGAAGGAGAGTGTCTCTATGCATTGCTAAATCTAAGGAAATGCCCTGCTTCGTCCAAGCAGTGACGTTCGAAGTCCTTAAAATGGGTGTATATCCTTCTGATGCGAATAAACTGGCTGTATACAATACTGTCCTTGCACCTCTTCCAATGTGCTGACTGGTAGTGGAGATAGTTATTCGGATCCGTCGATTTGCTGTAAACTTCTGTATAAAGGGTCCTGTTGGGGGCCCGTCGTACAGTGGTGTCAAGGAAGTTGATTGATTCCTTGGATATTTCAGCACTGAACTTAATCTGGGGGTGTACTGAGTTCAGGTGTGTTATGAAAAGGTTGAGGTCAGCCTCAGCTCCGTTCCAAAGCAGGAAGATATCATCGATATATCTTCCGTAGAGAGTCGGTTGTTGCTGATACGTGTATACGTATTTCTTCTCGAACCAGTCCATGAAGATGTTCGCATAGGAGGGTGCCACCCTGGTGCCCATGGCAGTGCCTCCCACCTGTATGTAATTTTTGCCATTGAATCTGAAGTTGTTTTTCTCTAAAACAATCTTCAGGAGATCTGTGATACTAGAGTTCAATGGGCCTGAACCAAGTCGGCAGCCCGATGGTCGCTTGTGGTCCAGGAATTCGGACACCGCCTGTATTCCCTCATAATTTGGGATGTTAGTGTACAGGGATGTCACATCCATGGTGACCAAAAAGGCATCTGGATGATTTTCACATACCTGGTCAATCATTGTAAGGAAGTGGGTAGTGTCCTTAATATATGAGCGTATGTTAGGGACAAAGGGTCTCAAAATGAGATCAAAGAAACCTGAGATTTTCTCGGTAGGTCCCCCATTGCCGGAGACGATGGGTCTTCCTGGGCAAGGGTTCTTGTTTTTGTGAATTTTGGGGAGGAGGTAGAACTGAGTTCTAACATCTCGGGTTTCTATCAGGGAGTGCATCTCGCCTGTTATTTCCCCTGACTCCAACATCAGTTGGAGTTTACGTTTTATAAAGGAGTTGAAACTGACTGTGGGGTCAGAGTCAAATTCCTTATAAAAGTTGAAAAAAAAAGAAAAGAAATAGGGTTTGACCTAGGACAAATTGCAACGTAGGTTTTGGGTAGTATTAGTACGCCTTATCAACATACCAAAAGTCTACAAAAATCTAGGAGGGGGAACATCCCCAAAATCGCCACCAGTAAACCTTTGAAATACCATAACTTGGGTTAAAATCTACTTATATTCAAATGTGAATACACTTTTTTTAATGTTTTGAGGCATGAGGAATCCATTGGTATATAGATAAAATTGATACAATAAATAATTAGTGAGTAATTATGCTATTAATGTGAAAAGGGAGAAAATAATCACCTAAATTGCCTCCTGTGAAGTGATAACAAATATAACTCACATTGCATAAGGTCATTCTTGAACAAGGACACTAGGTAACATAATTCTGTATAGCCCAAATGCAGGGATCGTAGTAAGGGCTTTGTACTCGTAAATAACAAGTACATTTTGCTGTGGACGAGTACCATTGCTGGTGCACTCGTCCACACTTACGAGTACCAACACAGGGCAAATTAAGAGAGAAGGGAGAGAGGGAGGGATTTTGGACTTAAATGATTACATTCGAATTCAATGTTTTATTTAATGATCTGCTAATATGCATTCTACAATGAATACAATTATTAATTATGTTGTTGAGGAGGAGATGTAGCAACTGCCCCTTTACTCTAGACTAGTTCTAAATTTTAAGAGGTTGATTTGAAGGATTGACAAAGTAGGAGAATGCATTTTTTTCTTTTATTGGACCTTCCTGTCTACAGTTTCGGACTTACTTTGGTCCTTCATCTGGGCTGGTCACTGGTCTGAATTTTCAATTATGTTTAAAATATTTTGGAAAACTCTTCTAACCAACCTCTCCCTCTCCCGTTCCTCCCCCTTACATACCCTGCCGCCTCGCTTTGAGGTTATTCACTACTGGTGATACAATGTATACTTATAACATCCTTTACATTTTCAAGTTATTTACTAAATACCAGTCAAGTTATACAATCAACCAAATGTTGTTTGTTTAGTGGTTGCCCTTTTTTTGTCTCCCTATATGTCACATTTATGGAACTCGATCCTATATTATGCATTAAGATAAAAGCTTAATCTTGTTTTTACTTCCACAATTGTATCATGGATAATGTATTATGGATAGGTTGTGGACGAGTGCTGATTGGATGTGGACGAGTACCTCCATCAGTCCACTCGTCCACAATACTAGTACTGACCCAAGGCTTACTACGACCCCTGCAAATGTAATACAAACACTTTAAATAATTATAAATGTAGTGGGTCCGCCACCCGGAATACATCGAGGCTGTCGACCATCGCCAAACACCAACCAGGCTACAACAGCGGGGGCACTTCTACCGGAGCCGGAGACGACGACCACCAGTTCCGGCCACTTCCGTCAGGAGGCGACATTCACCACCGTGCAGACGACACTGCAGACACCCTCGGACGGACAGTAGGCGGAGGATACTACTACCTCCGCAAGGGGATCCAGGCTTCGCTTAACACTCCAAACTCGAGCAACGCCGCGGACCGAGATACTTCTGTTGTTCAAATTAAGCACCCTTGCTTCAGTGACAATATATATATATAAATATTTTTATTTCCATTTTAAAATACAGTTACATAATTGGAAATAGGCTACAACGTTCTGAGATTCCCCAGCTCTTCCAAGAAGGCCTCAATATACAATTAATTCTCATATAGTTTTCATTACATTTTCAAACAAATACAAATACATTTCAATTAAATATTCAGATATAATGTGCCTACTCCATTAAAACAAATACAATGTCTCCTTATCTCTCCTTTTTTACTTTTATACAATGTAGTATATTTCCATGTTTTCATACAAGTCTTACTAGCTTGAATTATGATTATTATTATTGCTATATATAAGCAATATTTAATATGCAACTGCATATTTTAAATATTAATTTTCACAGAGTTTCTATGATTATACCAACTCTTTTCACTTTTAAATTTCTATTTTTCTTTTCATATAAGACCTTTTAAGATATATACGAAAATTTAACAAATCATCCACATAGTGACCATCAAAAAATGCATTTTCATCTGAATTCCACAGAAGAGGAGCTTTATATAAGCAAGATCTTTTAACTCTCTCTGTATGTGGTATTGGAATTCTTATTTTTCTATTATTACTTCCCTTATTTGATCTTAAATCTTTTCTATCATCCTCATTAATATTTTCACCCTGTAATATAGATAACTTATAAGCCATCTCCAATAGGTGAGCTTCTCTTCTTTTTTCAAGTAATGGTAAACCTATCTCTTCTGATAACTCTATCACATTTGCTCTACTATCTAAATATTTTGCTTTACGTACAATATTGTTCTGAATTACCTGTAACTTTTTTAACATTGCTACATTAGAGGTTCCATCATAAATTGTATCCCCATAATCAATATGTGGGAGAACCGTCACTTTGTACAGATTTAAAAACATCTTTTCTGTAAATATATGTCTAGACCTTGATAATACTTTACTTTTATGTTGTATTATAGATAACTTATTCTTCAAATGTGATTTGAAATTCAACTTTTCATCAATAGTCAGACCTAAGTATGTATATTCACTTGTGTGGTTAATAATCTGATCACCAAATTTATATACATTCAATCCATCACATTTTTTGGTGTTACCAGAGTTAATTTTCATCATTTTACATTTATCTATGTTCAAAGATATTTTATTAACTTTACACCAAGAGCTAACATTTTGTAATTCTGATTGCAATTCTATACCAAGGTTATTATAGTTATCTTTAATATTATATATCACAGTATCATCAGCAAATAATTGTATTTTGGATTTAGGTGTACATTTATAAATGTCATTTACATATATACTGAATAATAAGGGTCCTAATGATGTTCCTTGTGGCACTCCACAAGTTACTAGTTTTGTATCAGATGTAAACCCATTAGTAAGCACTCTTTGTTTTCTCATAGATAAATAATTTACAAACCACTGAAGTGATTTATTTTTTACACCATATGAATCTAGTTTTGACAATAATATATTATGATTAACAGTATCAAACGCCTTTTTGAAATCCAAAAAGGCCATTTCAACATACTTATTTTCATTAATTGCAGTATATATGTCAATAAACATATTTTGATGTGCATCTGCTATTGATCTTCCAGATCTAAATCCAAACTGATTTTTATATAATAATTCTTTTTCTTCAAAATATTTATACAATTGATAATGAATACATTTCTCCAATATCTTTGCTGGTAATACAATAACTGATATAGGTCTATAATTAGATGAAATTTCCTTAGACCCATTTTTATGTAACGGTGTGATAGTAGCTTCTTTAAAGAAATCTGGAATAATACCTGTTTCAATTGATTTATTAAATAGATAAGCTAGTTCATTTGAAGTAGCTAATAAACAATGTTTTAATATTTTAGTAGGCATAAATGGAATACCGGATGACTTAGAATTACTAGATTTAACAAGGTAATGTGCAATCATTGAAGGACATATTTTCTCAAATTGAAACTCCACTGTGTCTAACTCTGGATTTACATCAGTATCTTTTATAATATCTTTTACACCATATTTTTCTTTTTCCAGAAAATTTGGTTCCTCAATTTTCCTAGCCAAAGATTCCCCTACTGAAGCAAAGAAATTATTAAATATTTCTGGAGCACTTTCTATATCTGATACTTTCCCTGCAATATTGTCATTATTTTTCAATCTAATAATATTATCAGATTTTGTTTTTCCAGGATTTAGAATTGGCTGTAGAATGTCCCACATTTTCTTTGGATCATTATAATATTCACTCAACTGTTTTTTCGTGAAATCATTTTTTGACTTTAAAAGCTTTGAATTCATTTTATTTCTCACTTCCTTTGCTTTATCCCAGTCACAAACCTTTCCTGTTCTTTTAGCAGTAGTAAAAGCCTTATCTCTTTGTTTTGACAATTTAATTAATTCATCTTGGTACCAAGGAGGTTTAGTTTTTATCCCTTTGAATTCTTTTACTGGACACATTCTATCTACAAACTTGGTGATTCTATTAAAAATAATATCCCAAGCTTCATTGACATCATCAGTATTATATAAGTCTTCCCAATTCTCATTTCGTAATATTTCCTGCAATATTTTTAAATCTAGGTGTTTCGTATTCCTAGCCTTAAATGATGTTTTTACATATGAATTTCTAAGTGCCTTTTTCACCACAAATGCTGGTATATGGTCACTAGAATTGTCATTAATAGTACCACTACATATAATTGCATTACTATTCGAATATATTTGATCAAGAATACTCTCTGACTTTTTAGAAGACCTAGTACTGTTATTAATGTATTGAGTCATATTATTCCCAATAAAAACATTAAAGAAATCAGTAGATTTCGTTGAATTCACTTTCTTAGCAGATTCATAGTCAATATTAAAATCTCCTAATACATATATTTCTTCACCTTTCTTTAGCTTTGACAATATAAGTTTCAATGAATTACTTGCCTCATCTAATAATCCACTCGGTGGTCTATACACATTTACAATTGTTATAGTTTTCAAATAACCTTTTTTACATGTAATTACTTGTGCTTCCAAATCCTTATTTGAAATATTCAAATCATTATATTTCATAACATCAGCTTCCCATTTCTGGTTAAAAAATATGGCTAGTCCTCCTCCCTTCTTACCAGATTTCCTATCCAGTCTAAATAATTCATATCCTTTTAAAGAAATCTGTTGATCAGGAATATTATTATTTAACCAAGTTTCCTGTATACCTACAATATCACCATTGGATGCTGACAATAAATGGTGAATATTATTAATCTTATTTACAATACTTCTCACATTCCTAGTAATAATTTTTACCCCTTTGATATCACTAATATCTTTCAGGTCTAATAAACCTCTATTATTATTCTGTTGTGGATACATTTAAATATAAAATATACATTTTTTCACACCATGGTAATTTACCATGCAAGATGAAATTTTTAAGGTTACTTTCTCTATAAAATAATAGAGAAACAACCTTATGATTTAACTCTGCCCACTCTAACATAATGAGCAATACACAAACCTTACTCATATTGGTCATATATTTGCAACCCAAATTACTAATATACCAATATAAACAATATACAATATCAACGTCATACTTTTATTAATTAACATTTCTATTTACTCCTGTTTATCAATATGATTTAAGTATATTTTTTATCGTCTGGATTCTTCTTTAATCATATCCTTATGACCTTTGACTAATATAATATAATATATAATATCAAATGTTAAATGTCAAATGTCCCATCTGAATATAATTATATAGATGTCATAGTTGAGTCAATTTCTTTGAATCTTCACCTTTTTCTTCTTTTCTTCTTATCTTGAGATATTTTGTCATATGTTCATCATTCGTGATCATTCCATATTAAGTATAAAATTATGTTGAGTATTATATAGTTAGTGTCATATCACCTTAAAATGAAATTAGTGATAATATTGTAATGAGTTTCCAAAGTATCATCATATCACATTCAGAAAACGCAATAATCCGAAACTATGGACTCAATACCTTTGTAACTGTATACCTTTGGGAAATAAACCAGATTCAAACGAAGCTCCTCGTATTTGTGATTCTTTCCGGAATTTCGTAAACTCGTGCCCACGAATCTGCGGTTCACTACATTGGTGCCGTGAGCCTAGGGCCGAGTAGGGAAGTTCCCAAAAGGATCCCTTGGCAAAAGCCAAGGCTGAAGCCGGGCAGCAAGCATGCGAGGCTCTCGCTCAGATGTTAACGAAACGTCAGGGCGATGCGCAAACTTTTGCGAACGACTCATTTGCTCAACTAGAGCAAGTAGTTGCACACATAGACAATATGCGTGCCAATGGATTGGTCGTCGATCCGGAAACACAAAGCTTAGTTGAGAAACTAGTAGCTGTGGTGTTAGGATTGCGCCCGTGTTACAACGAGGATGATCTTCGCAAGCTCAGAGAGCAGGCGGGCTACAACGTCGAAACAGGCGAGGCGGATGGATCGGATGGTTCCGCCATTAAGCCGCTGGAAGCCGTTAAGACAGGCGCGGAAACTGCAGTCCAGCCGGGGCAGCAAGATGATGCGAAAATAATGATGGACCATCTGACTACCGTGCTTTGTTCTTATGACAAGACAGGAAAACCACCGAGCGAAATAGCTGAAGGTGAGATTCGAGGAACACTCGAACTGCTATGGGTGCTACACGAACGACTTCCATTGAAGCGTGTACAACGGCTATATCGTGGTCTACACAAATATGCGGCTTGCCCACAATATCTGATCGACGTGTTGGATCGAAGATATCCCGCGCTGCTGCCTCCAGGTAGCCCGGATCCGCGTGTGCAGATTCCATCGCAGGATACGGATAGCACGGAACTATGAGCCCCGCGCTTGCCTAGCACTCCGGCAGGATTCAAGACTGCAGGAAGAAGAGTCGACTTTGTGGACTCATCTCCGTTGGATAATGGTCTCAACTACTCGTTGACTAATGTTTCAATTCCATTATTAGACAATGACCTACAGCCCAAACGTGGTCTATCAGCTGGTCGCGAGCCAGATAGCCATATGACGGTACCTTCACGACATGTGAACCAGTCAACTTGGGGAAATTCACGATCCCTAACATTAAGTGACATAGTTACGAGGCTTTGTGTCATCTTGGACACAACGCCAGGAGGAATACCGCGGACGTGTTCAACAGCCAGGTGAATCACTTCAACACTATGGTGAGACACTGCTTACCTTGTGTAAACGTGCGTACGAGGGCCAGTACCTCGAACATATGAAGAAGGAGTCAATCCATATCTTCTGCACAGGCTTGGAAGATAAGTTCCTTGGCATGTGGGTGCAAACTAATCGCCCAAAGTCTATGCAAGATTGCGTAGATCTCGCAACGGATTTCGTGTGAGCAGGTGGCCCGGCAGCATATCAGCGTGTCTTGGGTTCCGCGCCGGGACAGTCAGGACATGGGGATATAAGTTCTACGGTCAGAAGAAAGACAAGGAGCGAAAAGCTTCTTACGCGGCTGCAGAAACAGAGGCACAGTCTGAATCTGACTTGTCTGAGGACGAAACTTCGGAGGTGTCTACCGCACACGAAGTCCCGGACTCTGATTCGGAATCGGATTTAATAGCCGATTTCGCGGCCTTCCAGGCAATGAGGAAGGACGTGCGAAAGGGAGAAGGTAAAAAGTCTGACCAGAGCACGAAAAAGTCATGGGATAAAACCAAGACTTTGTCCAAATCTTCCAAGAAGACGGCCACGAAGACTGACTACAGGAAGAAGGACATGAAGGCAACTCGTCCAGAGCCTGCCTGTTGGCTTTGCGGGAAGACAACCCACTTGCAAGCCAATTGCTATCACCTCAAAAAGTTTCACGCTTTCATCGCGAAAGAAAAGGGTGAGGAAGACAATTCCCAGGAGCAAAACAAACCGCCTAAGGGAAATTGAGGTGGGTCTAGCAAGGAAGCGGTGACGAGACCCACAAGTTCGACATAACTCTTGACGGGGGAGGGGGGGGGAAACCCTTCCGTAGCTCGCTTGAGCAAGGAAACTCCATGTGGGTTGTACGATCTGGGGAGGTCAGGTAGGCAGGCAGAACAGAACAGAGAGGAAACTGTTGTGGTGGAGGGTGAGAACCCGACGAAGCCCACAGATACGAAACTTTGGTCGAAGGAGTCGGTTAGTAACATTCGAGCCATCCCATGCGATCATGGAATGTGTTTGGACGGTTGCTATACTGACGCTGGCACGGCGCTGCTCGCGGTTAGCTCTACCGTGGGTGGGGAACGCTGTGTTAAAAATTTGACTAGTTCTGCGGCCAGCCGTGATCTCTCTATTCCTATCGACGTGGTAGCGATAGTGGATAGATGGTATGTACCTGTCAGCATGGGTACTAGGCGAGGAGAATTTTTATACGACACGGGTGCAACTACCTCACTAGTGTCTAAACAGTTCTATGAATCGCTGGCCTGCAAGCCCAACCTGCTCGCTTCGCGGGTTCGGGTCAAACCACTTGCGGGTGGTACTCCAGAGACAATGGGGTATGCGGTCTTTGACTTTGAAATCGCAGGGCGTTCGTATCCGAACGCTTGTCTTGTAGTCAGTGGTCTAGGCGGCGGGGAGGAGGCTGTGCTGGGCCAAGACTTCATGTGGCGCTATGATACTAGCATGACGGGGCCTGGAAAGATGCTCCTGGAAGGAGGCAAGAATCACGTATTCTGTCGACGGAAAGGTGCGATATCGACCGCATTCCTACGAGGAGGATGTGCGGTTGGCCGCGTTCGAGGTGAAGGTCGCGTCTGTGGATGTGTCCCTACCTGAGAACAACGTTGGCTATATTATGGAGTCAGATGTAGGGTTACAGGTAGACGGTTTTGTGGAGGGTTGCGATACATATGTATCGTCTGCCATAGAGCTACATAGCCACCCCTCCCCCCTTACTCAGTGTCCTCCCCTCCTCTTACCACCAAGAGAGAGCTGAGTAGTGGGGGCCAGTGAGGCCACACTGGAGGACGGGTCGTACTCAGTTATACGGCAAAAGCAGCGACCCTATCATGTCACACACTTAGTTCCTATGGAGAGAGTCACACTTCTCTTATAACTTTTACACAGATTTATTCGGGTTTAATCATAGATCACCATGGTCATATCATGCTGTGCCTACCGGTGTACAAACAGACAAAAGACTGGATCAGGAATTTCTTTTCATGGGTGAATTTTAAAAAGAATATGAAGCATTATAAGTTGGAGGAAAAGAGGGGGTCAGTCAACCCCATGCTCGCAACACTCCATTCAACAATAGGGTACACAACACATAGTTACATCTCACTTTTAATTACATTTTGCATTATGAACATGCGAAATGGTGAGTGATGGTGCAAATTATGAGTTTGCAATCATGACATGTGATGGGAAAACATAATACTAGACTTATAGTAGGTCTACTATGTAAGTATTTCTATATTCTAAGTGTGAATTTCTTTCATTCATACCTTAATGGAAAGGGATTGTTCAAGTCGTTAATACTGATCAAAATGTATCTGTAGGCCTACATGTATATTCTATCACTAATCAGACCACTTTAAAAATGTGCGAGGTACTGTTTTTGCCAGTCATTTCAGTACATATGGAAGGTTTATATTTGGGCATATAATACCGCCAACCATAAATATATAATGTTGATATATATAGGCTACTTTAAATAATATTTGATGAAGCAATTCAGTGCTGAATCTTGTGTACCTAGTCTTTTTTAATTTATTTGATCAAATAATGAATTGAAAATGGCAGTTTGGCCCCCAAAACCACTGTTTTAAGGATCTAATTCCGTTAATGTTAGATATATATATGTAATCTTGGACACATGAGTACCATCGATTGTGAATCCTTATTATAGTTTAGTAATGTAGGGGCAACACATGAAATATAGCTGCGTGGACAGTTATGCGTATTGTTTCATCATTATAATTATTATTACTTTGTTAAATGTCTAGGCCAATAAAAATATTTAAGAAAAAAGAAGGTATATATGGCACGAATCGTCATGGAGAAATGAATGCATCTCACTACTTGCTAAACCTAATAAGTTACACGCCGATAAAGGATGGAAAAAGAAATTGAGCCCATTTCGTGAGAACTGCTCATCTATATAATTAGTTAGGCCTTTATACTGACAGAATAGTACAAAAGCTGGGATTATTTGTTATGACAATGCACGGGATATAAGTCTTCATAAACTTTGAATTAAATAGTGACTTGCACACATCTTCATACAACAGAGTAAAGAGTGAATGGTTTCATGACACATAATTTGAAAGGTGAGGACTATTCTTTCTTGGTACACCATAGCGATTCATTGTCTTTTACATAGAAACCCATGAATATGTATACTTCTAACATAACATATAGATAGGCTAACTACATCTGACATCCGAGTGACTTGCTATACACAATATCATGCATTCAAAATACCATCTATAAATTCAAAAAGTGATGAAAGTTGAAGAATTGTGCCATCCTTAGGCATACGTATAGTGGTTCCTCACTGTGTGTATGGTGCTTTTGCCGTATAAGAGAATGGTGGAGGCCTCACAGCTGTGAGTGTCATTAGTAGGCGCCTGGCCCTCTCTGGTTGGAGGGGCGGCGGGTATGTAGCTCTATGATCGTCTGCTCACTGCCACAAACTTCCTATTATGAACTCAACGGGACTTCCAATAGTCATGCCACGCGGGACGCCCGTGGCATCCGCATACGAGGTTGCGGCAAATTTCACGGGTGACTACTCGCATTTGGCGTGTGCGAGAGCCAAGTCCGTGAACGAGTCCAGCACGGGGGGGAAGAGGAAGCTGACCCCTGATAGCTGTTCAATTACTAGCATCTCTGTGCTGAAGTAGCAGATACTGAAACCTTGAAAGGTGTGCGAGTTGGTATATGCGAAAAAGCGAGTGTTCAGATTGCAAGGTGAACAATTGGGGTTTACGAACAGGGTTCTACACTCCATCGACACGGGTGACACTAAGCCTAAAAAGTTACCTTTTCATCGAGTTCCCTTAGCGAAGCAGGAGGCTCTGGACTCCCAGGTCAGTAAGATGCTAGCGGAGGATAAAATCGAGGAAGGAAATGGCCCGTGGGCCTTCCCCACCGTTCTTGTTCCAAAACCGGATGGTTCAACTAGGGTTTGCGTTGATTTCAGGAGACTGAATAATGTGACACGAAAAGACTCGTATCCACTGCCGCAAATAGACGACTGTCTAGACGCGCTTGGTGGCAATGCGTGGTTTTGTACCCTAGATCTGGAAAGTGGCTATTGGCAAATAGCTATGGATCCGGACAGCAAGGAAAAAACGGCTTTCACTACTTCCACGGGTTTATACCAGTTCAAGGTGATGCCGTTCGGCCTTTGCAACGCCCCGGCCACGTTTCAAAAAATTATGACGGAGGTTCTCCGGGGGCTTAATGGCAAGATTTGTGTCGTCTATCTCGACGATGTGATCATTTATGGCGCAACGGTCCATGAGGCTATTACGAACACGGGTTTAGTGTTTGACAGGTTAATGGCGTACGGCCTTAGGTTGAAACTGAAGAAGTGTCGCCTCTTTCGTAAGGAGGTACAGTACCTGGGTCGCATCGTATCTAAGAAGGGGATACGGGCAGATCCAGAGAAGACCCGAGCGGTGGTAACTTGGCCTATTCCGTTGACAGTGAAGGATATCCGTTCTTTTCTGGGTTTCGCTTCATATTACCGTCAGTTCATTCGGAGTTTTAATGATCTCGTACGGCCATTGCAGGAAACTGCAACAGCCGGACAAAAGGTACTACGGTATAAGAGTCTATCCACCAATCTTTCGTCATAAGGCTTTAAAACAAGCTAAATTTAGAAGTGCTTATTTCATCTCGAATTTTTGTTGCAATATAACCAATGTCATGGGCAGCATTTATGCGAAATTTGGGAAAATAATCTTGAAAATCAATAAGTCCATGATATTTTCCATCTGGGAAGTTCAGTTACTATGTAAGCGACCGTGTGCATACATTATTAATTTCTCAAACATCATTGTAGTAATATTTACAAGCGTTTTATACACGTTTATATATAGTTATGTTAGGATATATACTGCTAATGATAATGCAATTCTTTTTTTTTAAGTAAAACAATTTTTTCTAAGAGTTAGAGGTATTTGTATTTAAAGGTATCTTGCCTCATTTTTGAAGTATAACAACATGTTATTTTCTAAATAAGATCTTTAATAATATGCTGTGGTTATGAGAATTCTGTGTGGTTCATTTAACAGGACTAATACTATTTAATGCAAATAAAATAAAAAGTTGATGATATTCGAAATATTTCAAAGTTAGGGATGAATAAACTGTGTAGCACGGTCGCTTACATTTCAGCCATTACTGGCCCATTAATGTTTCTAATTCAAATATATTGACTTGTTCCATTGGTTCATTGGAATGCAGTCAATTGAACAAAGTTACCCTAATGTAATTCAATATTTTCATGACTTCTCAACCTCTATTCACACGAATTTGTTTGATTATATTTTGTGGATGTTTAATATATAAACGATAATATGGAATATTGTGGAACTAAGTTACAAATGATATTCGGGACTAAAATGGGCTACAATCTCCTTTATTCGTGAGTTGAACATGCATACAAATTTAATCATCCTACATTCCATGTTTGCATATATATACATGTATTTATACATGTATGTAAATATACATGTATGTACACATATATATGTATAAGTACATATGTATGTTTGTATATGCATGTGTATGTATAAAGTGTATCTGTATGTCCACCTGTATACATGCATGTGTATGTGTACATATAATATATTGTGTATGTACACACTATGTATGCATGTAAGTGCTACACATATGTCAAGTACATGAATACATGTTTGTATGAATAACCATACATGTATGTATATCAAACATGTATGTATGTTCAGGTTATATAATACATGTGTATGTGTACATACATGTTGAAATGACTTGAAATACTTGAAATGACTATACATATGTATAATGCATACATGTGTGTATACATGAATACATACATGTCATTTGAGGGATTAATGTACAATACAGTTTGTTTATAGCATCTCCAATTTCTACTGCATGAAACAATGCTGAACTGGCGGGAAACTGGAAAAGACACTAAAACAGTAGGCCCGGCCTATAGGGAATAGAAGCAAGAAATGAGAGTGTTCTAACTCTATAATTCTCGGCAAAAACAAGCATTAACGAACATAGTCTGGATATTTATAACTTTTGGAGTTATTCTAGTCCTCACGCTACTGAAACTAATGAAAACAAGTAGAGATCGGGAAGGAGACCAAGCGACGATGGATCACGTCATGGATTCCATGGGAGGAAAACCTGACTCGCACAGTAATCTGAGAAATCTGGATGGACTAAGTGATCAAAAAAAAATAGGAAATACCTCCGATTTAATGGAAAATGATTCTACGGGTGTATTAGAATGCAGAAACATTGGCAAAACAATGGAAAAGAATAATGCAACTAAGGAGAATATATCTGACATCAACGACGTAGCCGGCGACCTAAAGCTTAGTGACAGCACTGGGATTGATGGGACCCGTCAGTCACAAATGGCGGAGATTACGGATACGTCTAAGGTCAATATTAATCCGTTAAATGAAGACGGTAAATAGAGAAACTGGACCGTAAAAAGCTGTAAATAGTACGCAAAATAAAGAGGAACTGTTTGACAAAGGCACTCAGTCAGGCAAAATATCTAGGAGTAAAATATGGGAAGAAAAGTATCTAGCTAAAGCGTCAAAGTCATCGCCGACAGGGAAGACAGTGACGCCCAAATCTGAGCCAGTGGCAACTGTCACTGAGTCAGTGACAACTGTCACCGAGTCACCTCCATCTGAACTAATAACATTGCGTAAAAGTGCAACTAATGCCAAATTAGACGAATTAGATGAGAGCAAGATAAATATTATCACTGAGAGGGTACTTGAACAGTTATCTGATCAAAATCTAAAGGTACACATTAGTAGAATCACCAATTTTGCCATTGAAAATGCGTCGAATAAGTTCAACCTAAAGATTTCGGCCCTTGCGAGGAAGTTCGATAACACCTTTAAATGGGCAGAAAATAGGTACTCAAAACTAAATGAAAGGCTAGAGGAGATTGAAAAAACATACCAGAAAGTACTAAAGGTTACAAAAACCATCCAGACGGAAGGATCTATGTTTAAATGGTGGGCGGAAACAACCAAAGAGCAGGGGAGAACCATTGATATAATAGCGAGGGAAGGAATAAAACAAATGGACGAGGATATCAATAAATCCATACTAGAATTACGCGAACAGATGGGGAAAATCGATGGTGGAATAAAAACAATCGATGAGTTCACAGGAATGGGGGAGAGGCTAAAAAATCTGAAGAGTACGGTGGGTGACATAGACAGTTTCAGAACGGTGAAGCCAGAGTCCAACGAAAAGTTGGACGGGTCAACGCACCTCATTCTGGAGGGGGTTCCGGAGAATTGGGACAAATATGAAATAAGGAGTGGAGAAACAGTTCAAACTGAAGAGAAAACAGAGAGATTTGTTTATGAATTCCTCAATTCGGTCCATAAGGTGGACAAAGAACAGTTAAGAGAAAGCTATAGAGTGGGAGTGAGAAGGAATGTCAGGGCGAGGGCGATATACATCGAGCTTGATAGCCCAGAAACAAAAAAGGAAATTTTGAACAAATCTCGTGAGTTACGGCGAAGGGCACAAATGAACATTTGGTTCAACAAGTATTCCCCAGATAATAAGGACCCCAACCATAAACTGATGGTGGATTGCCACAAACTGCTTCGCATGAAAGGCCATGACGCCGACCTAATTCTAGGTCACATAAGAATTGGGTCGGCTGTCTATTCACGGCAAGAGCTGAGGCTGCTTCCGATTGGATGTCGTCCTATGGACGTTTCACATTTCCCCGTGGAAGGAGGCTTCCACGGGGAATATAGCCCCTTCTCCAACTTCTTCCCATCAAAAGTAGAATACCGCAATGTTACCTATTTAACATCCGAGCATGCTTACCAAACACAGAAAGCGCACCATTATTTAAGACCGGACGTTGTGCGGAGAATGAAGCAGACCGTAAGCCCCGCCTACATTAAGGCCATGGGGGAGAAACTCGATCGTGCGGCAACTCCGCAGCAACAGGCAGAATGGCATCTCAAAGAGGAAACAATCCTTAAGGAAATAGTCACCAAAAAATTCGAACAGAATAAAATGATCAAAGAAATGTTGCTGAACCCGGAAATAAAGAACTTTTATGAGGTTACCAGTGCAAAAAAATGGGGAGTGGGCCGCAGAGTGAAAGGCGTCATGGTAAACAATGGCGCCCGAGTACAGTTGAAGGTTAAAACGTTCACAGGCGAAAATCGCTTCGGGAGGATATTAGAGAACATTAGAGGAGATTTAAAGAGCGAATAGAAACCACTTGGAATATATAGCATTGGGAATCGTCTGCAATCTGTCATTATATATCATGGATTTACCGCAAAAAGAACTGTTGTTTATCTGTGACTCACGTGGAGCGGGGCTCAGTGCACATCTTCATAGGAAAGCACCAGACATCGACACTAAAGTTTTTGTCTCCCCTGGAGCCGATACCCTTTCACTAGTGAGACGAGCAAAAGAAGTGATAATGGTAAATAGACCTAGATATTTATTCGTGATGTCTGGTATATGCAATCTAACCGAGAAGAACAGAGAGAATAAGGAGGTACGGATAAAATATGAAAGCGAAACGGTAGTAGACACTTCTGCAACAGACAACATGGGAAGTGCGATAAATATAATATCTGAGTACTCTCCACCTAACAGCGTAAAACCGGGAGTTGCCTTTGGGACGACTATTGGGATGGACTTAGTGGTTTACAACCAGTCTCAAGCCAGTAGGAACTGGAGACTAAAAAGACTACTTACTGAACCCAAATTGATGGCGATAGCCGAAGATCAAGTATCTCTCGATAGGCAGATCCTGGCGTACAATAGTAGCGTGAGGAGGTTCAACACAATGAACAATATGCCGACTCCACATCTGGGCTCCTTAATTCATAAACACAGGTCAGGAAGACAGAACAAAGCTGGAAGACAGGTGTATGATACACTAACTGATGATGGATGCCATTTCACGACCGAATTGGCAGACAAAGTTGCAGATAGAATCATAACAGCGTATAGGCAAATATAATCATAAAGCAAAAATCTAATGACAGTATGGTAGTCTCTCTGAGGTGGAGGTACTTCCTCGGAAACTGGCGCTCGGCAGAACCCGACCTCTTGAGGAATGTTGCAACCATCTATAGAGTAGATTTCTAGTGTTGGTATATGGTAAAAGTGGACAATGACTGTTTGGGAAACCAGGCACCCTAAATAAATTTGTATTCAAGTAATTGTCAAAAATGAACTGAACAATGGAAGAATCCACTGAAGTGACTTAAAGCCGAAAATGAAGAATAGACACTAAGAGAAGAATATTTCAAGATCAAGAAAATTCGCAAGCCAATCATAGCAACCAGATGGAAAAAAGGGTAAATTGCGGACAGTTAATAGCGAAAATGAGAAAACGAATAGAAAAATATGACTGACAATAATAGGGAGGGGAAAGAGAGCATAATAAATGGTGACCAACCTATGACAGATGGACCACTCTCAAATGGCGAAAGGCGCTCAGCAGAACCCATGAACCATGAGAGGGGTCCATTAGTTAAGAAGGTGGATCAAAAATCAAATCAAAAATTGTAAAGCCGAGAAACATTACATTTTATTTAACAAAATTGTTTAGACTGAAAATCGAAAAATTGATAAATGTATAATACCTATTATGATGTACCGTGAGTTGAGTGTAACATGAGAAAGATCGTAATTACAGTCATGAGCAGAAATGAGCCTAAAAGATGGTACGTAAGATGAGGAATGACCAATGCAAAGTCTCTACAATGGTGTTGGCGCTCGGTAGAACCCTTCACATAAACAGTGGAGAGATACAATGCGAAGTCAGAATCTGAGGGATGTACGGATCATGGGTGAATTAAGGTTCGTACTATGTTAAAGTATACGTGATGTAGTTGATTATAAGAATCTGTATTAGAATATATGTTATGCATAACGCGGTATCAGAAATAACACTCCATAGACAGTGATTGACCCTATAGGCCTTGGCCTAATAAAGAAGAAGGTGGAAAAGAGAGAAACTGAAGCAGAAACATAAGTAGAAACTAAGAATAATGGAGACAGAGAATAGTGATGATAGATCACACAGGTCAAGTAGAGTATTCCCGCACCCTACTGTAAAAACAGATATGACCAAAGAGTGGGGAAAATTACGATCTAAATATACGTTATTATGGGATTATGTGAATGAATGTACTTTGTTAAGGGATTATCTGTTAGGGGATTTCATGGGGGTGATGAGTAGTGTCAACCCAAATAGGGATAATGGATAAGACATGTATTGTGACAGATAAGGAGGATAAAGGTGCAGTAAGTAATGCCTTAGATGTGTTCAAAACCCTCAAAGGTCTTAAATTTATGTCATGGAATGTCCGAAGTATGTTACAGAAAAATGACGAAATAGAAGAATTTATGTTTTCCACTGAACCACATATATTAACGATTCAAGAGTCTTGGCTAGGTAAAAAGGTGCCCGACAATATTATATCAAAAAACGGTTATACAATGTGTAGACTTGATAGAGCAAGGAAGAGGAGAGGGGGGGGTTATTATCTTATATACACTCATCACTCACTGTTAAAACCCAGGAGTATGAGAATCTAAATACTTCGAATGAACACATTGAAGTACAGGTATATGAAATAGAAAAGAAATATATGAAGAGTAAAGTAATCCTGAATGTTTACCGTCCCCCACAGGGACAATTATCGATGGCTTTAGATACACTGGAGGGGATACTTGGGGAAATAGATACAACGAAAGAAATATTAATAATGGGCGACTTTAATTATAACGCGAAAGATGTGGAAGAGGGAACTTCCGTTGGGGCAGAAAGGTTTAGGAAACTTCTTAATAAATTTAATCTTCAACAAATTATACAAGAAAATACCAGGATTAGTAAATCCTCCTCAAGCATCATAGATCATATTTACACGAATATTAAACATATAAATAAAAGAGGAACGCCGAATATTAACCTTAGCGACCACCTACCAGTATATGTGCAAATAAAGAAAGAACGAACAAGTTATAAAACTGAAACTTTTTCAGCAAGAAACACAAAAAACTTAGATATACCAATATTAAAAAATATACTTTCCGACATGGATTGGACAGATCTGTATGAGACTAGAGACGTTAACGAAGCATGGAGGTTAATTTATGGGAGGATATGCACTATACTTGATAGAATGTGCCCAATAAAATGGTTTAGGAGAGTTAGAATGACTCCAGTGTGGTACGCCAAATCTATTATTTTAATGGGAAAAGAGAGGGATAGGGCATTCAGGATTGCTCATAAATCAGGGAGAGATATAGACTGGCAGAGGGCTAGACAGCTGAGAGGCAAAGTAAACACCGAAATCAAAAATGCTAAAAATAAATATCTGAAGGAAAAGATCCGAGAAAATAAAAATGATCCACATAAATTTTGGGAGATACTTAAACCTTTAGTCACGGAGGGGAAAAGTAAGAACACAGAGAAAATTATTATACACAAGGAAAATGAAAAACTTGAGGGAACAAAAGCTGCCGAAGCTATTAATGATTATTTTGTAAATATAGGCCCGAATTTAGCTAATAAGATAAAAGTGATAGTTAATACAGACCCTGTTATAGGAGAAGATATTAAAAAATTATACTCGGAGCATAAATTTAACTTCAGAGAAATAAGTAGAGCCGATGTTGAAGTTGCATTGTTGAAAGTAGGGAACTACAAAGCCTCTGGGCTAGATCTTATGCCCACCAGAATAATGAAACCGTGTATGAAGGCACTTAGTGCTCAATTCTCTTATTTGTATAATCTTTCATTGTCAAATGCTGAAATACCAAGGGACTTTAAGACGGCTAAAGTCACTCCTCTTTTTAAAGAAGGTGATAAACGTGAGCCAGGAAACTACAGACCTATATCATGTATCAACCTTGCAGCAAAAATTCTAGAAAGCTGTGTGCAAACGCAGCTAGCACATTATTTAGAGGTGAATTCGATGATAACGGAGGAACAGTATGGTTTCAGGAGAGGAAAATCCATAGTAGAAGCTCACGATAAATTACTAGAAAATGTTTATAACAATATTAATAATAAATTAGCAACTGACTTAATTTTTATAGATTTTAAAAAAGCTTTTGATACCGTTAACCACAAATTATTATTACAAAAATAAATCTCAAGGTTAGGATTTAGCCCAGAACAGAAGGACAGGGACCTCTATTATTACAAAAATTAACTAACTATGGAATAGAAGGAAATTCATTAAATTGGTTTCAAAATTATTTATCCAACCGATATCAAAAAGTAGCAATAAACGGTGGAGTTTCCTCTCTGAAACCAGTAACCTGTGGCGTGCCTCAAGGCACCTCACTAGGACCTCTGATGTTCCTAGTATATATTAATGATCTACCTAGAGTTATTAGTAACAGTAAAGTCCAATTATTTGCGGACGATACCGTAATATATCAAAATAGACCATTGGGCAGCCCAGGAGTACAGGGACTCCAAGAAGACTTGGACAATCTGGTACAATGGTGCTCATTAAATAAAATATCTTTAAATATTAACAAATGTAAGAGTCTAACAATTAGAGCAAGGGAAGATAATAGGAATGTTGTAAAATATATAATTGATGAACAGGAGTTGGATAATGCGCCGTACTATAAGTACCTTGGTATTGAAGTCGATAAACAGTTAACTTTTGAGAGATTTATGGTAAAGAAAGAGAACACTGTACGAACTAGGGTTAAAGCTATGTCCAGACTGTATGGAGCTTGTGATAAAGATACATTATTATTAATTTACAAAGTTATGATAAGACCGATAATTGACTATGGAGATGTATTTTACTCTGCGACAACGCAGGGTTACTTACAAAAACTCCAAGTACTACAAAACTCGGCATTAAAAATAATATTACATCTACCAAAGATTACAAGTACAGAAGAAGTACATAGAAAATTAAAAATCACCACCCTTCAAACGAGAAGAGACTCCCACATGCTGGACATAGCGTTCCAACGTTCAAGGAAAGATTTAAATCTGGATAAAAAAGATGTGAATTTAAGAAGGTTAAAAAAGGGGAAGAAATTGAGAGTCCCATTCCCTCGGAATGAAACATTCAAGAAATCATACCTTTACCAAATGACTAAACTTTGGAATAGCCTTCCGGAGGAAGCACAAATTATTAGTGATAGAAAAGGATTCAGGCGTTTTCTAAAACAACAATATGTACAATTAAACGATAAATATCTTAAGGAAATATGAATAGTATGGTGAAAATAGTACTGGTTTTATTGAAGGAACTTTATGCAATTTACTGGAGTACAGGCGCTCGGTTGAACCCAGTACACTAAGTGAGTAATGTAGAAATTTTCAACCTAATTGGTGATTTGATGTTCGCAATTACAATGAAACTATGTAACTATGATTCTGCTATATGTTAATCAGTAAGGTTGAAGGAAGTATAAAATATCACATAATGAATGTAAGGTGTCACTATAGTATTATAATCAATTCTCAACTGCTCTGCAAATTATCGCAAGCAGAATGTATGGGAACACGGTACGCCGCGGTACAATGTTCTCATTATGAACTCAATATTGTAGTGCTAACTTCTCTCAATTATCACAATTTGAACGTAACAAGTTAACTTGGTTTAAGGCCTAGGAATCAATGTACCTAATGCACCGATGAATGACTGAATATTGTTAAGATAACTACAATAATAGGACATAATCTCTAATGGGACTGTAACCCATATGAAAAGTGAAGATCGATATAACGATAGGGGGGATAGGGGAAAGGGGAAGATTTGGTGGATAGACTCATAAGCTTACTTGGAATATATATATATATTGAATTTTTATTCCATAAGAATATACAGAAAAGGACAAAAGCCTCAAAAGATTGATCTTCCGACAAGCCCTAAACAATAGAAAATGATGTATAATCTCAAGCTTACAAATTCTCATCATAGATGGTTACATTACATTACATTATTATAGTTGTCGTTTCAAATTCTACTTGGCAGTCAGGCTGCGTGATATACATTTCAGACTTTACAATTTTACATTTCAGACTTTACAATTTTACATGAGCCTGTTTTACATTTTATCTTCATTACAATGTTATGCGCATTGACATTACGTGTTTTAACTTATTTTTTTAAACATTCCTGCAGATTTCAGAGTAGCTTGTAATAAAGTATTGTCTTAACTCTAGTATGCAATGTTAAATCATAATATTATATGATAAGACCTTTGAATAAAAGTCACCCCTTATATACAATGTATTGTGGTTTGAGTACAAATTAAATATAATTGAAATTAACATCGATATCTCGATCTTAAATAGGCATTATGCGCCTTTTTTGGTTTCACCTTTCTCCGGTTATATCTGACTATTCCCATCTTGTAGGTATTGGTCAAAATTTACAATGTATTGTTGACGTAAGTAACGTCTAAACTCTTTTCTGTTGTCTAATAGTTGGGCTTCAACTGGCAAACCATTCCATAAACTCGTCATACTGAATATATACGATCTTTTAAAAATCTCGTTTTTGGGGTGTGGAACTATTAATTTCTTTCCTTTTGCCAAACCTCTAATATTTATTTTCCTATTATCGGTATTTTCCACTTTCCTCGATCTCAAATATGCGAGGTCTAGAATATGGGACTCTCTTCTAGTCTTTAACGAGGGAATATTTATGTATTTGTACTGTATTTGTCAGTATTGGGAGACCAAGGATTATTTTCAGAGCAGCATTTTGAAGTGATTGAATCCTTTTTAAATATTTTTGGCTAGAAGATGAGTAAAGGATGTCACCATAATCAATGTGTGGAAGGATGGTTGTTTTGTAAATAAGAAGAAGTGTATTCTTATCACATACCTTAAATAGTTTAGATAGGGCTTTGATTTTTACTTTAATAATATTTATTTTCCTTTCTAAGAATGTTTTATAGTTCAAATTACGATCCAATAGTGAGCTCGATGATGCATTTGAGGCTACAAAGAAAGCCTTGCTTTCCACGTCCGTCTTGGCATATCCACGAGCAACCGGCCAGTTCATTCTGGATATGGACGCGAGTGGTACGGCCATGGGGGCGGTCCTATCGCAGGTTCAGGATGAGCAAAAGCGAGTGATCGCATATGCTAGTAATTCGCTCTCGAAATCGCAGAAGAACTACTGTACTACGTACAGAGAGCTGTTGGCGGTCGTATATTATGTGCGAAAGTTCAAACATTATTTATACGGCGCAGACTTCATAGTCCGTACGGACCACTCGTCCCTCACATGGCTTATGACCTTCAAGGAGCCAGAGAATATGCTGGCTCGTTGGCTGCTGGACTTGCAGCAATACGGGGTTACCAATAAAGGTGTTATTCAACACCGCCCGGGCAAGAAGCATGACAATGCTGATGGCCTCTATCGTAGACCTTACAGTCGTTGTAAACGTACAGATTGCGATGATTGTGGGGCACACAAGGCTGCTATTGCGAGTCTCGTGGGGGAGGGGGTAGGCACGGACGACAATCCCGTATCTGTAAACCAGACTATCCGTGAGCAACAGCGCACGGACGATACTACCAATCGTATCATTGGTTTCCTGGAATGCAACCAGGAGCCCACGAATCTGACTAGTGAAAGTGACGAATTCAGAACAATCTGGAGTCACAAGACGGATTTGTGTTTGGAGGAAGGGGTACTCACGTTCAAGTGGAGAAAACCTTCAACTGGACATGTTTTCCCGAGGATCTTGTTTGACCAGCGCCTATCTATGTTCAGGCGATATCACGGCCCGGTCTCGGCGGGACATTTTGGGCACGCCAGAACGAAAGACGCTTTGCGAAGAAGGTTCTTCTGGCCGTCTCAATCCGGGGACATAAAAAGATGGATTCAACTATGCCCCGAGTGTAATGTGCGAAAGACACGAAAAGGTGTAAATAAATCGCCCTTGCAAAAGGAGCTCACGGGAGAGAGATTCAGCAGAATCTCGATGGACATCCTGAGTGGCTTTAAGACTAGTACGAGTACCTGTATTGGTCATTGTGGATTACTTTTCAAAATGGTCAGAAGCATACTGCTTACCTAACCATAAGGCGGCGACAGTCGCCTGGACAGTATTTCGCAATTGGATCCTACAGTTTGGCACGCCCAGTGCTATACAAACTGATGGGGGGCCCGAGTTTGATTTTTTTTTTTTTAAACGTTTTTATTTTCAAAAGATATACTGAAACATGGCAGAAGAGGAACACTTCGCTTGCAGGTCAAGCGCTCTTCGGAGCCTTCTGCTCCAAGTCAATGAATTAAAGTTAACAATATTGGCAAAAACGGTGAATTCATCATTAAAATACAATAATAACAATATCGGATGTAGTCAATTCAATTTACAAGAAAATCTTGGAGCGGAATCGGATGGAGTGAGAAATAATGGAGATGAAGTTTGATAATTCTGTACAAAATAATATAATAATATTGGAGGTGAGAGTGGAGCATAAGAGAGCTGAGTGGTTTATCCATTCATCTCAAAGTTAGGTAAAATCGTTTAATATGGTTCTTAAACATTAAGTTATCACGAATATTACGGAGATAGGTGGGGAGATTATTCCACGTAAATGCAACTTGGTAAAATAGGGAAGATCGATCAATTTCCCGTCTAGGGATGAATGAATTAAGTACAGGAGCATCATGAAGACGAGTAGGTCAAATTACCGGATGAGGATTGAGATGATTAAGTTTACATATTTTGGTGAATGCCATTTTGGAGAGAAGGAAGCATGTTCTTTTATCTAATTTCATAGTTTTCGTGATGTTATGTATGTAATCAGTAGCAGTTCTAGGGTGACAACCAATAGCTATTTTCAGTGCCTTAATTTGTAATCGTTGGATGGAATTAAGTGTTTTTTGGCTACAACCACTAATGAATGGTGCACTGTAGTCAATAATCGAAAGAATATTCGCTTTGACGAGTAGGATAGCACTTTTCTTAGTAAGATATTGTCTTATGAGAGCTAGTTGGTAAATTCTGTATTGTAAAGATTTCATCAGGACACTACTTTGCTCATTAAAATTCAACTGATTGTCAATATTTATACCTAGATAGTTATATATAATCATTGACTTGTTCTATTACTTCATTATTTACTCTTATTGTGATCATATTGGCTTCAGTCTTCCTCTCCCCAAATAACATCACCTTTGTTTTGGCTGTATTGATGAGAATTTTGTTTTTCACAGACCAGTCATGGAACAGCTTCAAATCATGGTTCATTTCCATTATTAAATTGTCTAAGTTTTCCCCAGCAGCATAGAGAACCGTATCATCGGCGTAAAGTAAGTAACGAGAGGATAAATTGAGTTTGTTAATATCATTAGAAAAGATTAGGTAGATGATTGGCCCTAAAATTGACCCTTGGGGGACGCCACAATTAATAGATTTTAATTCGGAATAATGTTCTCCAAGTCTAACAGACTGCGATCTGTTCAAGAGATACGAAGATAACCATTCTAGTGCTTTGTTATTCAGACCAATTTTTCTAAGTTTTGTATAAATTTTGTTGTTATTGTTTTCATTAATATGACTTATTAACTCGTAGAGAGCCTCGTGAGTACTTCTATTTTTCCTAAAGCCATATTGATGGTCCGAAATGATATTATTAACGTTATTACATTTGTTGCATGGCGGACGCGAGGCAAGTCGCATAAAGGGGAGCTCGCAGCTAAAACAGTCACTACAAGGATATATATGCTACCATTTACCACCGATCCACTACAGGAAGTTGTGTAAAGCTATTGTGTTATGTCAAGTACCAATATAAGATCATCTAGATCTTCCAGAGACCTAGGATCGATAAATCTATTCTCAGAATCCGACCGACGCAGTATAAACTACGACATGTTTCCCCAGTACACCCAGGGAGACGCGTGTACAATGAACACTCAGGGAGACTTCTCAGCCATGAAATCGGGCTCTCAGCCCAACATGGACAGTAATTCATGCTACCAAGGCCCCTCTCTACGGCCTTTTGGCCCCCAGGATTCCCGATAAACCCAGCTCATCTAGATGGATCCTACCAAAGCCCTCCACCAGGAGACAATTGTAATGAAAGACAGACATCGGTGATCCCGGCCGTCTCTACCGTGCAGACATACCACCAACCCGGGCAACAACCAAATCCTCAGTCACTGCAACCAGCAACATATCAGCTAAGTCACAGTCAATACCATTATGATCACTTTATGAGTACTGAATTCATGAAAATGTTCATCAAAAGAGAGCAGAAGATGGATGAATTATTGCAAGGCTTCTCGCAAATGCAATCTTCGTATGTCAAAACTAATGCGTTAGCGGTAAATAACCAATCACACATTTCCACTCTAAATGTCAGCCTTAAACAACTATCAGACAGACAAGCTAAATCAGACACGCAGACAACTGCAAGTATTCAAAAACTACAGGGCACAATTGACTCTTTAGAAGATCAGATAAAGAACGCGGATCTCAATACGAATTTTCCTACACTAGGAGGAATGAATGCAGGTTTATTGAATCCCAACATGCAAGCCCGCAACCCAATGAACTTTTCCAATACCAATACAAATTACCCTCTCCCAGCAGAAAGACCTAGGGATCTCAGAATAATTATCAAAGGGCTGAAAGAAATGGACGGAGTAGCGTTAGACAAGCAACTAGTGGATTTATTCCAATTACTAAACTTGAACGTTAACTTTTCCAACCCCGAGAGACTAGGAAAGCCCAGGCCAGCGGCCAATGCCGCCTATCCTCGCCCAGTCAAAGTGACTCTCCCTTCGACAAAACTAAAATTAGAAATCTTTCGCAGCCTAAACAATAGCAGAAACAACCCTGCTTTGAATAAAATAAGGATCTCTTCAGACTCTACCGAAGAAGAGCAAGTTTATTTATCGGAGGCACGCACTATTGCAAATGCTGCTAGGACTGTTTATAAATTAAATGCTCGACCTAAGGGATTTGCAGTAATCATTGACGGCGAAACATACGACCGCGACAATTTTGATAATCTCCCCAGTGGGATTACGTGTGAGAATGCCTCCACGATTGAGACCACCGACGGGGTGGCGTTCCAGGGCCACATGAGCCCATTCTCCAACATGTACGCATGTCAAATCGTTTTGGATGACATAATAGCAAACTCGGCAGAGCAGCTATACCAAACTCGCAAAGCCCTTTTGTCAGGAGCGGACCAATCTCTAACTGACAGAATCAAATCGGTGAAAAACCCCTATGTAGCCAAGAGGCTCGCAAACCAGATCCCAGAATCAGTGAATTGGACTGAAGATATTGCGCAAGAAACACTTCTAGATTGCATGCGGCTAAAGTTTAAACAACATCCAAACCTAGCTACACTTCTGAAGAATTACGCAACCGACGCGACCTTCTATGAGGCCACACTCGATCCCTACTACGGGTGTGGATTTCACCTAACCGACGCGCCCGGCCTTAGCAAGGACCAAATAAAGGACTACAAAAACATCGGTGGTAAATTACTCTCCAAGATCAGATCTGAACTGTAAATTCTCTAAATATCCTGAATTATTTTCTCACCATGCAGCGCTTTGAAATTCTCTTAATAGGGGACTCCAGAGTGCGAAACTGGGAAGTGCCTTTGCAAGCGCTTTTGAGAGAGCACAAATGTTATGACATAAACCTAACATGCCTCCCACTCCCAGGCGCCCGGCTCGGGGACATCGCCACTGAAGTCTACAAAAGATTTTGGGTTCGCCAATATGATCTATGTTATGTTCAGGCAGGCATAAACGAGCTAACTGAAAAGCTAAAGGGAAGAAGGATTTATCCTAGATTCGCCAACCACCAATCAGCTACCTCTCACTTCATTAGTGAACTCTACTCACTAATTCGCGTCCTTAATGTCATCACTAGAGCCTTGATCGTAATGGAAATACCAGGAATCTCACTCGAAGCATACACAAATGGCTGGCTATCTTCTACCGAAGACCAAGACGAAATCCATTCTACCATACTTGAAATAAATAACCAAATCAGAAAAATTAACAGAAAAGCGTGTGTCATCGGACCCCATTTGGAAGGCGTCATACACAAGAAGAGAAAGTCATACACATCCCATCGCTACATCACTAAAACTAAGGATGGCTTACACTTCACAAAAGAGACAATCGCCAAATTTGCTTACATGACATTTACTACGTTCTATAGGAATATCAGGAAAACCTGCACCTAAAACCGCAAGTTTTATAAACCGAACACTTAACTCTCATCTATCCGTTCCTCATTACTCAAATGCAACATGCCTAGTGCGTGGCAAGCATTTATGCATTTTTTAAAATGAATAAAACCAACTCTCACTAGCTATTAACCTATCTCACTTTTACTTATTATATTATGTGTGTATGCGCATTATCCCTAGACTACCATATTTAGATCTCAGATTCGCCTACTCAGTGCAACACGCCTAGTGTGTGGCAAGCACGGAGTATTCATGACAATTACCTGTTGCATGCTGTGAAATGATCATTATTTGTGCGCTATGTATATATTAGTCTGGACTCTGGTCCCTTATTTCTAAACGTACAAGGAAACCTCCTCTAGTTTATAAACATGTATAGTTTATTTTGGTGCAACATGCCTTGAGCGTGGCAAGCACTAATGATTTGGCTACATTTACTCTCTGTATATACCGGTATCGACTTGATGTCACTTTTGCTTTTGCATTTCCGCACTGCGTTTTCATGCACCCTATGTACTCACCTATGTCTATCTATGTTGCTCTAAAACTCTCTACCTCTACTGCTATCAACTGCTTCGCTAGTTTATATTTAGTTAATATTTATTTTTTTGAAACTGTTCATTTTGAAAACCTAATTACTAATTAACTAAGCATTATATCTCTCTCCTGGAATTATTTGATTATATTATTTGATTATTTGATTATACCCAATACTACTATCCAATCTCTGAACCTTTTCACTGAACCTTGTCATGGCTGCAAGCTGCACCCGTGAGCTCCTCCCTTAGCTTCCTCCCCCCTCGCATAATTGCTGTTATCTTAACACTACACGCCCACACATCACTACTGGTAGGACAACCGCCATCCTACTAGGACTGTGACTTGCTCCTCCTCGTCCCCAGCAGTACTCTGCAAATAGGGACCCCTAAGCATGGCTCTACCCAAGGGCCTATCTATATGCCACCTCAATACTAGAAGTATCTCAGGAAAAATAGACCTATTCAGACAAGAGTTACTCCTCCTCCAACCCTCAATAATGACCATTTCGGAATCATGGTTGCATCCAAATATCAATGATAAGGAAGTAGAAATTCCAGGCTACACACTCTGTCGCCTGGATAGATCTTGGACTGCCCCAGGCAACCCATCTCCTAAAAAAGGTGGTGGGGTAGCCTTTTTCATTAACAACAAAATCGACTTCTCCTCTCTAGACAACATGAATATTAGTTCCTCAGACATTGAATGTGCCTGGATAAGGCTGAACATTGCAAACACCAAACCCATCTACATAGGCTCTCTTTACAAACCCCCTACCGGAAGCACCCCTAACCTTATCACCTACCTAACTGATTGTCTAAACAACATCTCCACTAACAAAAAGGCTGAAATTTTCCTATTAGGAGATTTTAACATAAATTACACTGACAAATCCTCAAATGAGAAGAAGCTACTAAAATCATTGCAAACTGACTTCAACCTCAAACAGCTTATTACAGCTCCCACTAGGTATCACTTAAATAGAGAAAACATGCTAGTTGGAACGACTATTGACCATATTTATACGAACTCTGAAATTATCCACGACTCAGGTGTGATCCACCTAAATTTCAGTGACCACGAACTAATCTTCACGACCAGAAAGAAATCAAAAATCAAAATAGAAAAAGTTTTGAAATGGACTAGGTCCACAAGGAATTTAAATATCGATGAATTTACTCACAAACTCAGAAATGACTACCCCTGGGAGACCTTCCCTAACACCCAATGCCCCAACATAGCATGGGAAACAATCATAAGCAGAATAACACAGCTACTCAATAAAATGGCCCCACTAAAAAGATGTCAAACCCGAATAAACAATGACCCATGGATAACGCCAGACATCATAGACAGCCTAAGAGACAAGAATAGAGCCAGAAAGAAGGCAATAAAATCAAAAAGCCCTGTTGACTGGGAAACTGCAAAGTCTCTGAATAAACAAGCAAAAAAACAGCTATTTAATGCCAAGAAAAACTTCATCTCAAATGAATTAAACCACAACAGCAAAGACCCCAAGAAGTTTTGGGAACTGATCAACTCTATCTCCCACACTAACAACAAATCAACATCTATTAATTTAACTGATACAAACAATGAGCCCATTGAGCAAAAGAAACTGCCAAACTATATTAACACCTATTTTGCAACCATTGCCTCTGATCTCACAAAGGGAGTACTCCCTAACTGGCACCCCCAAACCCCACCGGCCCAAACCTCCCTACTCGAGATTTCAACCACAGAAGTGGAAATTCAATCACTAATCAAAAAAATTGAGCCAAGCAAATCCTCCTCAATAGAACACCTTCCCAACACTATCCTGAAACCAGCGCTACTTACTTTATGCAAAGAGTTCACGCATTGTATTAACCTCTCCTTCAGATCGGCCACCTTCCCTAATGACTGGAAATTAGCTAAATTGATCCCACTCTTCAAAAATGGTAATCAAAACAAAATAAACAACTATCGCCCGATTGCACTCCTACCCACACCCAGTAAGATTATAGAAAGGATTGTTCATGACAGAATATACCGGTACTTAGAAACATATGACATACTAAATACCCATCAATATGGTTTCAGACCTGGCCACTCGACTGTAGATGCCATAAGCAAATTCACTGACGAAGTTTCATGGAATCTAGACTCGAACACAGACACACTCACCTCTTTTATTGACTTCCGTAAAGCTTTTGACCTAGTGAACCATTCTATCCTAATCTCAAAACTAAACCACGCTGGTATCAAAGGCCCTCTCCTAAATTGGTGTAAGTCCTACCTTAAAGATAGGATGCAAATTTCTATAGTTAATAATACACTATCAGACAAAGCACCCACAACCACCGGGGTACCCCAAGGTTCCATCATCGGACCTCTGATGTTCATTTTATTCATTAATGACATCACCCACAACATCACAAACACAAAAATATCCCTTTATGCTGATGACACTCTACTCTATACTCATGGCAAAACATTAGACACACTTTACTCAAATATGCAGAAATCCATTGATTCACTCCATGCCTGGTGCAACAACAATCTTTTTCTTGTTAATGCTGCTAAGTCAAATATCATGTTCATCTCGAAATCCAAACAAAATAGGAAATCATCCAAAGACAAGGTAATCACATATCATGATGAAAAACTGAAATTAGTCCCTACATACAAGTATCTTGGTTTCTTGATTGACGACAAGATGAGCTTCAAACCGCATGCCAACCAATCCATAAAAATAATAGCTCACAAAACCCACCAACTCCATAAAATTAGAAAATACATTGACCCACACACAGCACTCACAATATACAAAATGAAAATCCTTCCCTATTTCGACTACTGTGATGTCATCCTACATGACTCAAGTACTCAATTAATGCAAAAACTCCAAAGACTTCAAAATAAATCCCTGAAAATTGCTCTTGACCTTCCTTTCGACACCCCCACCAACCTACTGCACGCCCAATCCAAAATTCCACTCCTAGAAAATAGACGAAAGACGCACCTAAGAGCTCTAGCCTTTAAGAGAGCCAGGAACCCTGACCTAATATACACTCCTAACAGACCCACTAGGGGAAATGAAGGCGTCATCCTCAAAACTCCGCGTTTCCACACAAAGCATGGTCAGAATACTATCCAAATCAAGTGCGCGAGATCATGGAATGAACTCTCGCCCAGACAGAGATCAATAGGCACCATTGAGGCGTTTAAATCGAACCAAAAAATATGGCTCAAATCCCTCCTCTAACTCCTCCTCTCCCATACACCCCCTTACCTTCCACCTGCACTTGACCAAATGAACGACTGCGTCACCAACTATTATCGACATCAACACTCACAGCCAGTGGCACGATGTCTTGCAAACTTGTGTAATCACATGTTCAAGTATCTAGCATCTCATGTATGAATGTGTGATCCTCCGCTTAACACTATAGTAAGATCACTAACACTCTAGTCAGTGGCACAGTGACTTATACGCACTTTAAATCTAAAAGACAAGTCGTCCTATTATGTAATCCTGTAGTATGTATATATTATGTACATATGTATATTGCATTTCATATGCTACAACTGCATATTGGTCTGTAAAACAGCCAGCCTAAAACTGGTTAAATGAGATCACTAACACTCTAGTCAGTGGCACAGTGACTTCTCCATGTTATCTTATCTGTTTTTAATTTGTCTTTATCTTTTTCGCCACACATATTACAAGACCAAATTAACTGTCTCCATGCATCAAAACCACAGTCTCAACCATTACTAAATTAACTTCTGAAGGGCACTAACACTCCGAGTAAGTGGCAAAGTGTAACCTCTAACTTCCATCGCCTTTACGACAATTTGTTATACTATGTTAATTCCACTACGACACGCCAATGTAAACTGTATGCTGAATGTTTTAGCTGGGGCTCGTGAAAAACCCGATTTTGGGATTTTGCACACCCAGTATAATAGTCAGGGAATATTAAACAAATCTGGGAACAAATTCCTTACCAAACAATTTTTTCACCAATGTGTTGGTAAAGGTGTCTACTAACATATATCAAAACATTTAAACTCAACTCCCGTAGGAGAACCCGTGACAACTGAAAATAAAAATGGCCGCCACTAAAACTCTGAAACTCCATAACTTGGGGTAGAATCAACATATAATCAAGTGTGAATACACTTTTTCTAGGTTTTAAGGCATGGGGAATCCATTGGAACATGACAAATGTTGATACAGACAATATTTAGCAAGTTAATCTACTGATACTGGGAAAAAATGAACAAAAGATGCTAAACATATCCCCCCGAATGTACCCTCTGAAGTAAAAAATCTATACTTCATAACTTGGGATAGAATAAATATGTAATCAAGTGTGAATGCTTTTTTTCTATTTTTTAAGGCATGGGAAATCCATTGAAATATTAATAAATTCAATATAGACAATATTTAGCAAGTTATTCTATTAATACTGAGAAGAAAAAACAACAAAATACTGTGAAATAAAGTGAAAAATCTAATTCAGATTTATGGAAGCATTCATGATCAATGACATTAGAAAACATATTTCTGCAGTCCAAACTGTAATGCAAATGTTTTTAATCATAATAAATGACATGACATGTGATACCTGAAATAAAGAAAAAAAAGGCAAGTTGTCTATCTGAACTTCCCTGGAGGAAGGTGAACACCTTTCCAAGTTCTTATTAATAGCAGAAGTAGGTGGTAGTATTTGTGATCTGTGAATTCACAGTAATTATATTGCTTCTGTAGTGGGTCCGCCACCCGGAATACAGCGAGGCTGTCGACTATCGCCGAACACCAACCAGGCTACGACAGCGGGGGCACTTCTACCAGCGCCGGAGACGACTACCACCAGTTCCGGCCAGTTCCGTCAGGGGGCGACATACGACCACCGTGCAGACAACACTGCAGACACCCTCCGACAGACGGTAGGCGGAGGATACTACTACCTCCGCAAGGGGATCCAGGCTTCGCTTAACACTACGGACTCGAGCCGCGCCGCGGACCGAGATACTTCTGTTGTTCAAATTAAGCACCCTTGCTTCAGTGACAATACCTTTGTAACTGTATACCTTTGGGAAATAAACCAGGTTCAAACGAATCTCCTCGTATTCGTGATTCTTTACGGAATTTCGTAAACTCGTGCCCACGAATCTGCGGTTCACTACACTTCTATTATTGGAAAACATCTAAGCTTTCTTTTGTAATTCAGGCATGGTGGAAATGTCTAAGAAAAGTCCCTTTTTCATGCCCAAAATACTTTGTCAATGTAAAAGAAGCAGTCATGCAGGATCCTTGTTTCCACTTAGGTGGGTCATATCCTTAGTGCTAGGATTGTCATATTCATCACACAAACAAAAGTACATCTATCTATGAGCCCATGAACATTTCCTGTAGACTTATGTCTAAACAGTACCTGCCAAGGTAGACTCCTTAGTTTCTTGGAGTAAAATGGTTTTACACAGTGCATGAAGGTAGTAACATGGCTCAAAACCCAATGTTGCCACCAAAAGTGGAGTTTACCAGTGATCCTGATGCATTGAAACAAGTTGGGGATCCATTGACATTAAATGACCTATAATTCTAATTTCAAATTACCCTCAGAGGGTTTTTATCACATCCTTTTTCATGTAATGTCTGGGACAGTTTACCCATTCCTTGCTGAATATGCTTCTCTACTCTTTGTGCCTCATCAACATTGGGGAGCAACATTTGTGGGATGTTACACCAGTAGCAATAGTTATCAAGGTCTGGTATTAGCTGAAGGAGTTTCTGTCCATGAAGATATGAAGAAGTGCTATTCTCTATCTTCTCACTTTATTGGTCTGATATATTCTAATGATGGTCACCTGTATAATGAACAGAAGAATGTTGATCTTACCATATACAGGCAAAAGTTATTGGCTAAACAGCTCAGGTTTCCCTCTTGCCATGCCTCCATTTGATTTCAATGAACAGATATAAGATATAAGTACATAATAGTACATGCTCAATTAGAAGGGCAGTTGATGCAGCCCATGACTGATTACTCCATCAAACAATGTGAAAAAAACTTTTAGAATTCATCATACACACTGGCCATACAGAAGTATATTTATTTCTTTGTTCTAATTTACTCATGTGACACTTATCAAATTGATAGGCCTGTGAACCGTGTAGGAAGGAGCTCACCGCTCCTCTCGACCTACACAACCAGCTCAACAACAACACTAATATTCTGGAGAGGCAACTGGAATTTGTTTCACATAGCTGATGCAGTAAGGGATGGAAGCATCTCTGATATGGAATACAAGTCTATTTCTTTTTGCCAAATATGCTAAGCATACTAAAGATTTCTTCAGATTTTAACAATATCTTCGTAGTTTGAGAACAAAGATTCTTTTTTCTTGGCCAAGAGCAGTGCCTCAGAACCTCAGAATATATATATATAAAACATCAGAATACATAGTTTCTCCTGCTGTGATTGACCCCTTCAATCCATATTTCTGTAGGATTTATGTATGGAATTAAATTAGTATCATAGCTTTCACATTACTGTGACTGACATTCAGAGGCAATTTCATCAGCTGGGTATAGGAGGGCTCTTCATCATCTTGCTGGTTGTCTCAGTAAGTTAGGAGCTACATTCTCTTGAATTGGCATATCCTTCAATCATGCACACCACAGCATTAAGTGATGCATATATATCTTTCTGAGCCACCCTCTAAATGATGGTTGCCATCCCATGACCTCAAGTGGAAGAAGTCCATATGTGTGCAGAAACAATCGAGGTACAAAATAGTTCACAATTACCTGTCCTTAGCCACTGATTAAAAAATGCACAACAACTGAACTCTGAGAACCAAAGTGTGAAGGGATTGGAAAACCATTGGAAGAAAGAATCTAGAATAGCAGAACTTCAGACCATTTTTATCCATGTGGTAGTAGACTATGATATAAAATCAGGTATTTTGGGGCAGGAGAAAAGGCGTTGTTTATCTTCAATTTTCCTTGAATGTTTGTATAGCAAAAGTAAGTTTATATGTTTACCAATGGCAGAGCTTCCCAAAAGTATATAGAGAAAGCTGGATAAGATTCTCCAATACATTCAAAGGCAACAATTCCAAACTATATCTCCTCCTGGCCCTGAACACCTTAAGCCGATTCTCATGCGATTTTGCAACGCGCAGGACTCTTTTCCACTTAGTTTTGTAAGAATCGCTAGTACAAAATTATTCACTCCAAATGCAGAAGTTTCATCTCTTCTTCCAGAAAGTTAAAATTAACCTGGAAGTCCTCCAGCTTCTGGCTATTGCAATGCTGATGATGCAAACAGCTCACTTGCTAATGATGAAAGTAAGAAAGGCATGACAGCTGTCTTACACTATAAACAAATTGACTCTTTTTGGTCCTCATTTGGTTTTATTTTGGTCCTTATCAAGTCACACTTAAAACCATCAAAAGCATTTGCATTACAGTTTAAACTGCAGAAATATATTCCTAATACTCTTGGTCACAAATGCCTTCATGAACCTGAATTAGTTTTTTTAAATAGGGTATATTTGGGAGGATTTCTTTAGGGTCTTTTATTAATTTGTTCTTATTATCAGTAGATTAACTTGCTAAATATTGTTCAGAAGTTCAGATAGATAGACAACTTGCCATTTTTCTTTATTTCAGGCATCACAATACCTGCAGAAATATCTTTCCTAATGTCATTCATCATGAATGCCTTCATAAATCCAATTTAGATTTTTTCCTTTATTTGACAGTTTTTTGTTGTTTTCTTCTTCTCAGTATTAGTAGAATACCTTGCTAAATATTGTCCATATTAAATTTATTCATATTCCAATGGATTCCCCATGCCTTAAAACATAGTGCATTCACACTTGATTACATGTTTATTCTAGCCCAAGTTATGAAGTATAGATTTTTTACTTCAGAGGGTACATTCGGAAGGATTTTTTTAGCATCTTTTGCTCATTTTTTCCCAGTATCAGTAGATTAACTTGCTAAATATTGTCTGTATCAACCTTTGTCATGTTCCAATGAATTCCCCATGCCTTAAAACCTAGAAAAAGTGTATTCACACTTGATTACATGTTGATTCTACCCCAAGTTATAGTGTTTCAGAGTTTTAGTGGCGGCCATTTTTGTTTTCAGCTCTCACGGGTTTTCCTACGGGAGTTGAGTTTAAATGTTTTGAAATATGTTAGTAGAGACCTTTACCAATACATTGGTGAAGAAATTTCTTGGTAAGGAATTTGTTCACAGATTGGCCTTTTTTCTCCTAAAATTCCCTGACTATAAATAAAGTTGTAAAAAAAAAAAAAAAAAAAAAAAAAAAAGATGACTCCAGATCTGTGAGGCGATATATTTTTCTAACATTTTTCCTCCTATGTGAGTAAGGGCTATAGGTCTGGTATCTTTGGGCGAGGAGGCATTGTTAACTTTGGGTATCGGTTTCACTATGGCTACTTTCCATGCTGCTGGGAAAACACCTGACTCAATGGATAAATTGAATACATGTAATAATTGGCGGTTAGCAATGGTAAATAAGTCTTTGTACATTTTTTAATTTAGTTCTTTGCAGCCAGAAGACTTCGACGTGTCTATCTCTGAGATCAGTTCTGAGAGGGTTTCTAGGGATATGACACGAAAATTATTACATACCTCAGTAATTGACTCAGTATAATCATCTGGGGGAATATCGGGTATTTGCTGTTGAATCTTTTCACCAATAGCACAATAGAAGTCATTAAGATATTTGGCCGAATCAGGGGTATTAAGTTTAATATTATTATGATCTCTAATACTTAATATTTCCTTCCCTTTTTTTGCTGTAATATCGTCTAGGGTTCTCCAGAGTTTTTTACTATTATTCGCGTTGTCTTCAAGGATATTGGTGGAGAATTATTCTGAGAACTCTGTAATCTCTACGACACAAAGAAACAGACAACCCTCCCGTATAGGCCACAGGCCAACGGGCAGGCAGAAAGATTAAATCGTGTTCTCGTAGGACAGTTCTCGTGTTACGCGGATTATGGCGCGGATGATTGGGATACGTATATCCTGTGCATTGCGGCTGCCTATAATAATACGATTAACGCGAGTACGGGCTGAACTCCTCATTCTGTGGTTTTCAGAACAGAGGCATATACACCTGCGGATCTAATTCATGGTGTACCTCGAGATGGCTTGGACTTCCCCTCCGGCTCAGGCTTCATTGAGGATCTTCGTAAAAACTTACGGAAGTCGCACGAATACGTGCGTCGTACGTTGAAGAAAACGGCCATCGCTCAGAAACGCCATTTTGATATGTCCGCAACTAGCCGGTCATTTGAAGTGGGGGACTGGATATATCGATATTATCCACCAAAAGCGGCGAACAAATATGGTGCGAAGTGGGATGGTCCGTTTAAGATAACCCATGCATTAGGAGGCAACTCGTAGACACCGCGGCTGGTGGTGTCAAGTGGAGTGGAGATCTAATGAAATCTGTTCTCGACCCTGACAAGAGGGGAGAGCTCCGCAAAGCGACCGGGTTGGAACGAGCTCCTGAGTATAGGAGGCTCGTGGCTGCTGGTAGAGATATGATGTCACTGGAGAAGGGCAAGGTCGTGGCAGGTCAAGAGCTCGCTGAGTCGTTAGAGAAAACACTTCTCCGGAAAGTTAATCTCGCGAACAGGCGTGGCCGACCACCTAAGCACAAGAAGGGGTGTACTGGGGTGACCGGGCTCCCTCCAGAGCGACCAACCTCTCTACCGAAAAAGCAGGACAAGGGAAGGAAACCCTTGGTACCTAAGGCAGACAAGCCCGATAAGCTTGTACGACGGGGTTCGGAAGTGCCGAATCCCGGTTAGGCTTGGGATCGGATAGCTTGGAAGGGCAGTTATAGCCTCTCTCTAAACTGACAAACATAAAGGTCTGTTAACCCGGTCGTGTCTGTCGAAGACATGGGTTAAGAAAAAAAATACACAACAAGAAGTCATTTTGGTCAATACGCTAGGAGAGTGGACACCTCTGTAACGACCAACCCTATACGGCAATAGCTGTACAAAGCTGATAGGTTGAAACTGCTAGTATGGATCCATGATGTGGACAGTGCCGATATCGGACTGAAATCAACCATATTCGCTAACAGTAAGAAGCCTGAAGCCAAGTATGTTTCCATTATCCCTTAAAACTGCAATAGTACCTTGGAGCGGCCTGTCTAGGGCTGTACATTAACATATTTAAAACGAAGGTGTTACTAATCGTGGTTAAAGACCACATACTTACATACGTACAACCTTCGTAAAGATCAACTATACGGAAGTTATCCGGGCTTAATTTTGTCTGGTTACATTGGACATTGGCAGCAAGTCGCTGTGTACAAGACTAACTGCCGATGTTCACATGTCATAGATGGAAGTTCTTCCAAAGGCATATAAGCAGCTGGAGGTGTGATTTTGTAGTTCTGCACACTGTAATACCATGATGTATATGGTATAACTTGAATAAAAGTAATATTCCCTAAAGAATAATATCTACTCTATATTAAATAAAAATTGTTGGAGCTGTGGATAAAAATATTAGAGAGATGTGAACTCAAGGTCAGTTAGTTCTAAAGTGATTTTTACTATGCTAAAGAATTGTACATTAATTTATAGCACGCCCCCTGGGGATAATCAATTAAACCCTCATCGATGACCTGTTTTGATATCGGGTAGAGCATTTGGTTCTTCAAAGGGCTTTATAACCTGCACTGTGGAGATTCTGTGGAGCACCTTTGAGAACATGAATGGGGAACGAATGGGGACTTTCTAAAGACTTATTATGAATATTGATATTTGTTATAGTGGGGTATCGGATCAATTACTAAATATCATTCGTTGATATGTATGCAAATGGGGACTTATGCAAATGGGGACTTTCTAAAGACTGTTGATTATGAATATTGATATTTGTTGTCCCTGCTGTGAGGGAGAGGGAGAGAGGTTGGAGAGAGGATGCCAAAACAGCTGGACTCTATCAGTATGATATGGTGTAAACATCTGAAACTAGATCTGAGAGGGCATTGTGGTTGTGGGACAGGGGGGGGGGGGAGAGGGTTAAAGGCCATCATTATAGGATGCACCTAGCGGGGGCACAGGAGGACTGGTGGGGGCAGAGATGTGGTGGTGGTGGAGAGAAACCTGCACTCACATAAGGGGGAATCCCCTAGGTGGTGGATGAGGAAAGCTAGAAGAGGGGAGGAGTGCCTCCACCACAACCACCACCCACCACCATCTCCTCCTCTCCCCTCCCAGAATTCGCAGGAACATTAATGAACACTGAATCAATTAATTCATAACACCTGGCCCAGTCATATCCTACTACACTGGGAGGAGAGGGGCAGGTGGTGTGGGGGAGGGGGTGGTGGTGTCCCATTAACCCCGTTTGGCTGGGTGTATGCTAGCTATCTGTGTGTGGATTAGTGGAGGAGGGGTGGAGAATTGGTCACCTCCTTATGTGATCACAGGAAAATGAGTCGCAAGTGGGACCTTAATTACTATTACTAGATCGGTAACATAAAAGAGAGAGAGAGGGAGAGAGAGAGGGAGAGAGGGAGGGAGAGAGGGAGAGAGAGGGAGAGTGTGTGTGTGTGTGTCACAGGAAAATGAGTCCCAAGTGGGACCTTAATTACTATTACTAGATCGGTAACATAAAAGAGAGAGAGAGGGAGAGAGAGGGCGAGAGAGAGGGAGAGAGGGAGGGAGAGGGAGGGAGAGAGACAGGGAGAGAGACAGGGAGAGAGACAGGGAGAGTGTGTGTGTGTGTGTGTGTGTGTGTAGGAGGGTTAAAGGCCATCGTTGGAGGGGGGGAGGCGGCAGACATGAGAGGGGAGGGTTGTGGGACTGGGAGGAGAGAGACAGAGACACATGGTCACAATTATCTTGCCATCAGACATCGGGGTTAACTGGACACCCTCCCAACTTGACACCCTCCACCCTCGCCAGCCACAACACCCTAGGACACCTCATGTGATGTGTCACAGGAAAATGAGTCGGCGGCGAAGGAGGAGAAGGAGGAGGAGGAGGAGGAGGAGGAGGAGGAGGAGGAGGAGGAGGAGGAGGAGAGATTGTGAGAGTCTGAGAGAGGAGAGAGAGAGAGAGAGAGAGAGAGAGAAGAGAGAGAGAGAGAGAGAGCAGAGAGGAGGAGGAGGAGGAGGAGGAGGCGGCGGCGGAGGAGGAGGAGGAGGAAGAGGAGAGAGGGGGAGTGAACGAGAGAGAGAGAGGGGGGGGGGGGGAGAGGGAGGGAGAGAGAGTGTGTGTGTGTGTGTGTGTGTGTGTAGGGCGGGTACCTGGCTCAGTTTGTCCAACTTTCTCTGCCATTCTTATAAAATGCCATTCTTATAAAATGTAACCTGTGTTTATAGAGGGAATTAGAATAAGATTTCGCAGGCACATTATTAACATTATTATTTCCCATCTAAAAAAGTTCTTAACATCACCTGTCATCTATCAATTACCATAGCAGATAAGGCCTATCAAAGTCCCACTACTCCTCCTCCTAGAGGCGACAGACCATGCAAGTCCAATTATCTGTTATGCCCCACTACCTCAACAGATAAGACTACCCTGGAGGAGTTGGGCAGGTGGTGTGGGGTGGTGTGGGGGAGGGTGTCCCATTAACCCTGTTTGGCTGGGTGTATGCTAGCCAACTGAGGGGTACCTTTGGGGGCAGAATGTCTGCCACAGCTGTCATGGTCAGCCCAGCTAGGCTTATCAGCTGCAGCTACTGCCGTTATCAGCCCCAACCAATTACACGCCAATTACCCCCTTTGAGACACAGAACATCAGACTTGCCCGACCATTATTGCCGACATTAAATAAAGCCTATTTAAATAAATAAATTTTTAAAAAATTTCCCACCATACACTGACAAACCTACTTTTCTAGGACTAGCCCAAAAATGAAACCAATCGGTTGTGGCCAAGTGGAGGAAACCTGCGAAAACGTCTTTTTTGACCAAAACAGGCCCAACTTATAGTATATTTAAAAAATATAGAGGTACTGATGGGGGTTTGACCACTGTGGATAAAGCTCCGCTTAATAAAGAATGCAATTGAATCAAAGAGCAATCGTATGATTATATGTGGAATTGTTAGAAAATGCAAATATGTGGACTGTCACATGAGTATTCTGTGACTCGGGCGCTTTTCAGAGCCCTGATAACGATAATGAAAGGGAAAGAGTTCAGTATGTAACAAATATATTTTATGAGTCATTATAGTGGTGATATTAAACCAATAAGAAGTCCGGACTGTACTGGAACTGATAAATAAGGTGTGTAATACCTTACAAAAAGATCAAGATATCGATGGGTTGTCATCCAAGGGTTGGTTGTGGGAAGACTTTTCTTTAAGAGTCCTATTGTCCTTAAGAACAGTTTGTTTGATAGTTATGGAATATGAAGACAATTAAAAATTCCATAATATGCATATATAATAATAATATTATATCCCAACAGATCTATATACCTATATGTATGATATGCATACCAGGTGGAGCCACCCCAGATTGGTTTGGTCACCGTACTACCGTCACCTGTCACTTGCACCCACAACTCTGCTCTCAACACATCACTGTAGCCCTTGTTGTGATAATTTTTGCCTTTATACATAATGGCTTTATGTGGAGCATGTGGGCACGAACATTCCCATCCAGGGACTGTTAACTGCCGTTATAGAGAAGCTGCAGTCAAAGCTGCTACTGCTGCTGGTTTAACTGGACGGCCGGCATCCATTCGCCTGGGTTTACATAGCGTAGCTATACATAGAACATTTTGAATGATGCCCGTTAATCAGGTCTCTCGTATAATACTATCGCCCGTCAAGGGGATCTGTGTTTTCCTATGTATATTCCCCGTAAAACTACGCTATTATCACTCTCTATCGATATCAGTGATACCACTCTACAACTTGGACCAAAGGAATTGTTTCATACGGCCATTTAAAAAATATGGTTACCAATTTCCGTCCCGTTTCCAGGGGGATCACGAACATTGCCAAATAAGTACCAATCAACCCTCTACCGTTGGTCAGTCTCAGCGCTGACCAACGCTTGTCAACACAACAATCAACAGCTTTGTGTGTGTGTGGGTGGGGGGGGGGGGGGGGGGGCGGCGGTGCAATAGACCCTGAGCACAATAATCTTACTAAACTAACCAGCCAAGCAATACCGTATACACCATCTATGATCTGGCGGATTTATACTTCTGGACCCGACGACTGGAAAGTGTATTTGGATTTAGAGGCCATGTCTAAGGACGACTCAAAAGTTAAAATCGAACCTGCAGGTGCAACTGCTTCCCCTGAGGATATTCAGAAACTTGTGGACTTAAATTGCTAAGCAGGCAGTGGACCTTCAAAAGGTTATGGATAAGTTTGACACTTTAACTGTGCGTCATACTGATATATTAGCAAGACTTGACTTGGCAGCCGGTAATCAGCAACCGCCGGGTGGTCTTGGGGCGAGGCCTAAGGTAATCCAACCGGTTTCCACCCAGGCTGCGTCAGCTACGGTCAGCACCTCTACCACAAGCACAACCACCACTACGACGGGTTCAACTGCCACTCCCACCTCGACTACTGCGTCCACTCCCCACGCTGGCTCTATTCCCTCGGGCAGTGGTATACCATCATGGGTAAACTTGGGCGCTGACTTCAGTTGGGCCTTCGGCTGCCCTGGTTCCGGAGTGGGCTCGGTGGACACCTCTGCTGCTAGTTTGTTGACATTGCCTATCCCAAATGCCATCTCCAATCTTGCTTCAACCATCGATCCGGACAGCCAGAAACGCTCTCAAGGTATTTTGCTTAGGCCCGAATTTTTTGTTCAGTACCGAGACAACTCTGTCCAACTCAGACACCTTGATCCTAAAAAGCTCATCTTATTTATGGTATGATATACGAGTGCTAAAGTCCTTGATCGCTGCTGGGGACGATAGATCTGCTAGTTATCTGGAGCATGAATCTTATATTGATATGGCTTACATTAGTTATGACCGTTCTGTCGTAGATAAGGTGGTGCTTGGTGAAGCTCTTCAGTTTTCTTATGATCCCATGCTAGCTTCTGATCAATTTCATGCTGCTAACATGACACAACGTACTGCTAGGAAAACTCAGGACACTCCTCGAGCTAGCTCTCAGAACAAACCTAAAGGTAAAGGTTTTAGAGTACCAGATTATTACCCGGAGACCAATTGTTATTTTTATAACTATAAAACCTGTTCCGTAATGATTGCCCAAAGGACCACTTTGCCGTATCTGTAGTGGGGACCACAAAGCTCGGGATGCCCCCAGAAGGGGCGATCCCAGTGACGTCATTCAGTAAACTGTAACGAGAGTGTTGCCTCGCCCGAGATCTTGCGCGAGACTTCGCTCCAAGATGACGTCCCGTGTGTTGTTTTGCCATCAAATTCGCTTACTGATTTATTGAATGTTGCTGATACATGCCCTTAAGGAACTGTGCTAACCCCAAAGGAGCCAGGTGTGCTTAATTCCTTGACTGATATGCCTTGTGTCGCCGGTTGGAAACCTTCACGGCCTGTTACGCCTAGTTTTTTACCTGACTCGCTGGACTGGTCTGATCGCGTCATTTGCCACGCCTGTTTATAACTACACAGCTAGCCAATTTTGCCCTCTGGTACCGCAACTATATCTGCCTGCTCAACCTGACATGACTTTTGGCTGTCTTTGTATAATGATTATACAGAGTATTCTCCTTGCTGCTACTATAGTGACTTACCCTTATTCCCTAATACTGTTTATGTTGAGCACCTTATTGGCGACTTGCCTTCACAGCTCAGGCACAGACTTGCCTGGCATCACAAACTAATATTTGAAAATGACCTCGTGCTAAGAAACTATTTGTGGAATGGAATTCAGAATGGATTCCAGATTATTGATGATGTGGACATTGAATCGTATGATCGCTTCAATTATAATTCTGTTGTCGACCCTAGCCCCTACCAGTTCATCTCCAAACTGCTCAAGGAAGAAATTGCAGAAGGGAAATATGTGCCTGTCTCGGAGAAACCTGCTTGTATTCACTCGATTGGCGCTGTGCCAAAACCAGGCAACAAATTTAGGCCTATCACGGATTGTAAGCATCCGTTGGGCTTATCTGTCAACAACTACATGTCCACTACCTGTGAAACTTTTTGCTATCGGTCCTCTGATCTCGCCTGCCTACTAGTTACCTGTGACTGCTACATGACTATGTTAGACATTTCGGCTGCTTATCGCACTGTCAGTATCAGGGAGCAAGACCGATGTCGGCAAGGCATTAGATGGAACTTTGGTGAGGGTGATCAATTTTTTGTTGATACCCGTCTCTGCTTTGGGATAAAGTGTGCACCCTTTATCTTTACCCAGCTGACCAACTTTACCTCCCGCTGTTTGATACGTAGAGGCTTCCCCCGGGTAATTAACTACATCAATGATTTCTTTATCGTCGCAGTCTCAGCCGAATCATGCAGTCTTGCACAGCGAGTACTGATACATATTCTTGTGAATTTGGGCTTCAGAATCGCCTGGGATAAAATTTCCACACCTTCTCAGAGCTGCACCTTTATAGGCCTGCGTTTTGACTCTGTTCTGATGGAGGTCTCCCTACCCGATAAACACCTGGTCAAGTTATTTGATGAGTTACAGCTCTTTTCCTCACGTAGGTGTGCTACTAAACGCCAGCTACAAAGACTGGCTGGTATCCTTTGTCACTGCTCGTGTGTAGTCCGCGGTGGCAGGACCTTTACCAGGCGCTTACTCGATGTTCTTCGTCGTGCACCAGACAGGGGGCGTGTCTCTCTGACCAGGGAACTCCACTTAGACATCCAATGGTGGTGGAACTTTTCTGCAGACTTTAATGGGAAAAGACTGATTATTCAACAGGATGCTGGCCCTGTCGTATATACGGATGCTTCTCTGACTGGCTTCGGTCTGCATTCTGGTTGCGATTGGCTGGCTGGGTTCTACAACAGTACCCTTTGCCCTGCCGACCTCTGCTCCTTACCCTCTGCGCATACTCATTGGTTGAACATATCCCTGCCTGATTCGCCTTTTTCGACCATCAGCTTCTGGGAGCTAATTCCTATGTACCTTGCTGCTCGTCGCTATGCCCCGCAATTCAATGATACAGTGTTAACTATATATTCAGACAATACCCAAGCCATTGTGATGCTGAACAAGGGCGTTGGAGCAAACCCCTTGTGCATGGCTCTTCTAAGAGACACTTTCTGGCTTTGTACGACTCATAACGTCCATCTCGTTGCTCGTCACATACCTGGAGCCTCTAACACCTTTGCTGACATGTTGTCTCGATTGTCTTCATCTGATCAGTTGTGTCATATTCTTAATTCTTCACTCTGTTGCAGCCCTCGACCAACTGGATGCCAAGTTATCTAGAGTCTTATCTTCTGCCTAGGCTGCATCTACCCTTAAAACCCGAGACTAGCAGTGGAAGAAATACATAAACTCCTGCTCTGTTATTGATGTTGACCCTCTACCGGCCACAGATAGGACCATCGCTCGGTTTGCTGTCTTTTTGACTTAAATATGTTAAATATGTGACCATCGACAATTATGTCAGCTGTAAATCCCCTGCACCGATTCTACGGGTTTAATATTGACTTCCGTCAATGTCTCCTCGTCAAGTTTACTCTTGCCGGCCTTAAGAGACTGTTAGGCAATGCTTCATGCCCCAAGTCAGTTCTGACACCAGAAGACCTTATGTTGATGTATCATAAGCTTCCCAAAAGCCCCTGTAACTTGTCCTGCTGGTGGCCCATAGTCTTCTGTTTATGCACCCTCCTCAGGAAGTGCAATGTCGTCCCTACCACTGTTAGGAACTTTAGCATGTGTGTGCTAAGGAGTGACATCCGTTTCCTAAGCAACTACCTCATTGTCACACACACACACATGCTACACAAGATATGTGTATAGCATGTGTGTGCTAAGGAGTGACATCCGTTGTCACACACACACATGCTACACAAGATATGTGTATAGCATGTGTGTGCTAAGGAGTGACATCTGTTTCCTAAGCGACTACCTCATTGTCACAGTCAGGGCCACCAAGACCATTCAGCATGGGGAACGTATCCTCTCCATCCCCATCTACCGAGTGGCCAATGAGTGCTTCTGTATATACACTGCCCTGCTACGTCACTTTGTGCTGTTCCCTGCTCCTATGGACGGCCCCTTATTCTATCTCAACGACGATGGTACCACCAGGCCCGTCCTCTATAAAGATGTCCTTGCCTTCCTTAAGATGTCAGTCAGTCTCATTGGTCTGCCTCCGTCAGACTTTGGCTTGCACTCCCTTCAACAAGCTGGCGCCACTAACCTACATAATATTGGCGTCCCCTTGGAGGATATTCGCCTGGCCGGGGACTGGCGCAGCCTGGCTGTCCTGCTATATCTTGTCTCTACCGACGATCGCAGACATCACATAGAGAGATCTGCTGTAGACGGTTTGCTCTCCCTCACTTCTTCAGCGAGCACCTGATGCCTTCTCAATCCTGCTGTTCTGCCTTATACCACGTTGGGTATCTGGCTACAAACCTCGCCTCATGCCACGTTGGGTGTGTGGGCCATGTTCCGGTTACCAACCTTGCCCTTCACCACGTTGGGTGTCTGGCTATGTACTTAATTACCTCATACCACGTTGGGTGTGATGGCTGTGCCTTGATTAACCTTGCCTTTTATCAGGTTGGATAATTGGCTATGTACTTGTCTCATACCACGTTGGGTATTTGACTTACTTCTAGACCTACCTGGCCGTGCATTGATCGTCAACCTTGCCTTTTATCACGTTGGATAACTGGCTATGTACTTTGCCTCATACCACGTTGGGTGTTTGGCTTACTTCTAGACTTACCTCCTTGCCTTTTATCACGTTGGGTAACTGGCTATGTACTTTGCCCCATACCACGTTGGGTATGTTGGCCGTGCCTTAACTACTGACATTTATGCCTTTTGCCACGTTGGGTATCTGGCTCATACTTGCCTCGCACCACGTTGGGTGTGGTAGCCTAAAAACTGCTTAAACCTCATGCCACGCTGGTCATGTTGGTATTATATGTTGTTATTGTTATGTTGGGTATTGGCGGACAAACCTGTCCGTCGGTGCTCTCCTGCACTTTGTAATTTGTGTGTTATTATTCAATTCCAACATATTGCATATATATATCCCTACAGATCTATATACCTATGTATGATGTATGATGTATGATTGCATACCAGGTGTAGCCACCCCAGATTGATTTGGTCACCGTACTACCGTCACCTGTCACTTGCACCCACGACTCTGCTCTCACCACATCACTGTAGCCCTTGTTGTGATAATTTTTTCTTTAATAAACCTATAGGGCGGACAAACCTGTCCGTCGGTGCTCTCCTGCACTTCGGAGTTTGTGTTATTATTATTATTCAATTCCAACATATATAATCTATGCACGAATGTATAAAAAAATAGTTAACAAAGAATATATCTTTCGGAATTCAAGTAAATGTAAATTTAAACTTTACCTACTGACTGATATTGAATATGTAACTACACTGCCATTATGTCTTTCTCATATTATAATATTATACCAGCTGGAATACTAGGAAGATCTCAGCGTAGACAGTACATTGAGAGGGACCATTCCTTTTCAGTATTTCATTACAAGATAATAGTCGTAATTTTAACAGTCTTTTAAAGGACCTCTCGGCCCCATCGGCTCAGATACAGTCTAACAGTTGCGGTGGATCAGTTGGCTTAGAGGAATATTATCGGTTGTCTCTAATTACTCTTGATATCATGAAATATTATTCCTATGAGAAGGTCGTGAGAGATTTGAAGTGATGGATAAATGAATCAATAAACAGATTTATCATTTAGCATTCCTTCATTTTAGAAGTATATTATCTGTTGCAGTTTGAACTAATTACTCATGAGCTGCATGAATTATATTATTTCTATGAGAAGGTGATTGACGTTTCTGACTTTTTGATCGACTTTTCTGACTTTTTGACTTTAGATTGACTATTTTGACTTTTGATTGACTATTTCGACTTTCTGACTGACTTTTCTGACTTTTTTATTGACTATTCTGACTTTTTGATTAACTATTTTGACTTTTCTGACTTTTCAATTGATATTTTGACTTTCTGATTTACTTTTCGAACTTTCTGATTGACTTTTTGGACTTACGATTGACTATTCTGACTTAACAATTGACTTTTCGACTGACTATTTTGACTGGTCCAAGTCCCAGTCCCAGTCCAAGTCTTGGTCCCAGTCCCAGTCCCTATCTCTTGCTCACTGATTGACTTTTCTGACATTATGATTGACTATTTTGACTTTCCGATTGACTATTTTGACTTTTCTGACTTTATGGTTGACTTTTAGAAATAGTCAATCAAAAAGTCAGAATTGTCAATCAAAAAGTCAATCATAAAGTCAAAAAAGTCAATCGAAAAGTCAAAATAATCAACCATAAAGTCAATCATATAGTCAGAAAAGTCAAATAGTCAACCGTAAAGTCAAAATAGTCAATCATATAGCCGATCGTTAAGTCAGAATAGTCGATGGTAAAGTCAGAATAGTCGATGGTAAAGTCAGAAAACACAATCGAAAAGTGGAAATAGTCAATCGAAAAGTGGAAATAGTCAATCGACTAGGTCTAGAATCATGAAATCAATGGAAAATACTAAAATAATAATTTCATTCTAATGCTTGAACTAGTTCCCGAAAAATAATATATCCTTGCTGACCAAACAGCTTTCCAAACCTTATTTATAGCCTAGGCCTATGTAAATCGAACCTTGCAATAATTATACAATATCACAGATTCTAAATTCATGTATAGTCAAATCAACATGACGGGCCTATAAGTCGGGCCTATAAGTCTGGTCTGCACCCCCTTGAGAACTAGTTCCCGAATAATAATATATCCTTGCTGACCAAACAGCTTTCCAGACATAGTCAAATCAACATGACATATCATTCAACGAGTCTCATAAGAGTTTATATTGAGTGATACTAACCTATAGATTAGCAGATTTCTCACGATTCCAACCATATTTGTTCATTTTTTAACATGTTGATGTTCCTAACAGAATTACGTAGTTGATTTGAAGCACGCACACACACAAGCCTGTTGCTGTCAGTTCGACGAGCTTAAGAATGTGTAATGATTATATGTACAGACGTTCTCGAGGCAAACAGAACTGACATAGGCTTGGAAATCGAAAGAAATCGAGCATATCGAATTAAATCAAAACCAACCTTTTTATTAGTATTTACGATTTCAGAGAGACTTCCGGTTAAGATTTGAAGGGATTAGTGTGCTTGGGACGAGCTCCCGTGTTTTTACCTTTTTCTTTCAGGATAAACCAGAGGCAGCGCCAAAAAAGTTGTTCTGTGTAAGGGTTTTTAACTCAGGAACACATAGGAATAAGTGCATTAGGTGACAAAGTGTGACAAGAGACTGAATTGCAAAGAATTAGTTCGGATACGTTGAGTGACCAGTAAGTGGCCATCTTCTCTCCCGCTTCCCTATTTTCGCCCACCGCAAGCGTGGGAGGAGCTAGAGGATTATAAAAGACTAAGGAAAGGAGCAACTCACAAAGATAGCTCAGATTGGATGTTCTGTAAAAAAAGGAGTACTGGACTATTACACAAATATCAGCTTCCCTAAAGGATTAGTTCGCGGATTATCATCCACGTTTAAATCTGCCACCCTGGAGGTAATGGCGGCAAATGAAGCGTGAGGTAGACGACGCTATCGCCACGCTAGAGAATTAACACGTGCATCCTCAAAGAAAGAACTAAAGCACATAGCGACTGTAGAGTACCTAGTGGATGAAGTAAGTACATGGAAAAGTCAACTGATTCGACTTGTGTATGAAACTCCCCCCTGTTTGAATATCTTTATCATCCCTCGCACAGTGAGTGAAGGAGTGCGGTATAGGTTAGACACGGAGGTATAGGTGACCTATTTAGACTATCAACAGTGCTACGCTTCGGCGTGTGGTATACGTGAACCTAAGATCATATGAAATAAGTGTATAAGCTTGAGCTAAAGCTAAATAGCAAGAGGAAGTCCAAAAAACAAGATATCCCAACTGAAATCTGTAAGTGAAAACGGTTTTCATGGTTGTTACGAGCAAAAGTAGAACTGATAGAAGTGAAATAGAATGTGTCGGATTCGCACAGCGCACGGCAAGCCAACACCGGATGTTATTGTCTTCGCGCATGCGCAGCTAACTCGCTCCCAGTAGCGGACTAGCTTGGACCCCAGTTCAGTACTGCGACAACTCAGATGTTGTAAAGGGTATTCGCAAACACACTTGACATAATAGTTTGAGTGCACTAGCACCAGTGAGGAAGAGGTGCAGTATACGCTGTGAGAAAGAGCTGTATGAGGTTCGAAAGGCTGGCCCATTGAGCAAACTGTATTAATACATCTGTATGAGGGTTCTGGCTAAATAGAGTCAGTTTATAAAGTTGGCAACAATCAGTATGAAGTAGAGGCTCACGTTTATAAATATTTGTGTCAGTCCAATGAGTGGAGAAAAGAAAAGACGATTAGAAGCAGGCTCAGAGAAAGACGAAAAAATGTCCGAAAAAGAGCTTAAATCCTTGATCGTTGACCAATGTGGTGGTCTTGCAGAGCAAATCACATCACTCCAGGAGACCATAGGCAAGGTAACAAAGACCGCAAATGAAAACAAAGTGGAAGTTAAAGAGGTCAAAGGTGATGTTAAGAGCATCAAGGAGGATAACATCAAAAGAGACATAGACATTACAAAAGTTAAAAGAAAGGCAGTGGCACAGGATAAAGCCATCAGCAATCTGGAAGCGTCAACTGTAAAGAAAACTGACCCATGCTTTAGAGCACTAGAAAAGAAAGCAAAAGAGGATGAGAGGATCATGTTAAATAAACAGCTTGCGGAGCGAGCTAACAACCTGGTGATAGAAGGCCTGGTCAAAGAGGATGACAAAACTGCAGAAGAATTAATGGAGAAAATTGACAGAGTTTTTCAAGACGGCCTAGGGATAAGCGGGCTGTATGTTAAAAATTTCTTCAGAATGGGCAAAGTTGGCAACCCACCAGTACTGATCCAACTCGTCTCAGCCAACGACGTCAACAGAATATGGAAAGCCAAAGCAGGCTTGGAAAAGTACACTGCACAGGAAGACGGCTCTCCGGTGTATATTAAGAGGGACCTACCTGAAGAGATTCAGGCCAGGGTTAACAGAGCAAGGCCCATAGTCAAAGCTGCGAGGCTAACTGGTAAATACAAAAAGGTATTTAATGTGCACGGAGATGTGATCTTGGATCAGAAAAGATACAGGCATGATAGGTTGGATTTACTCCCAGCTAATCTGGCGCCCTCCATGATTTCCAAGAGAGAGGATGAGCATGTGTTTGCCTTTTTTAGTAAGTTAAATCCGTTGTCCAACTTTTATGGTGCCGACTTCTCCCATGATGGGAAGCAGTTTGCTTGTATGGAGCAGTTTCTCGCATACAGGAAGTTGGGATTAGAGAACCACCCAGCCAGGACGGCAACGATTCTCAATATGACCGACCCCTATGAGTGTAAAAGAATGTTGAAAGATATCGATGATCAGAAAGTATGTGAGGAATGGGAAAAAAGGGTGGAGGACATCCTTGACATCGGTCTCTCAGCTAAAGTGAAGGTGAGTGAGTGAGATTGTTTGCTTTACGCCCTTATCAACACTTTGAAGTGTTATATCAAGGGCGGGAGAGCTGAGAGGGAGGCAGTTTATGATCATACCCAGGAAATAGAGATAGAGAAGAAGGAAGAGAGAGAAAGAGAAAAGAGACAGAAAGGCACTTTAAGGTCCCACCCAGGACCAGGCAGTTTAAGGTCTTACCCAGGACCAAGCTAAAGTGAAGGGTTGCCCTATGATTAAAGAGTATCTCATGAGCACGGAGCAGAAGATCATAGCTGAAGCTTCCCCTACTGACTGCATTTGGGGGATTGGGATATCTCTCAGGGATGAGGGAGTCCTAGACCAGGCAAAATGGCCGGCAGAAGGAAATCGCTTAGGCAAAGCGTGGATGCGCCTAAGAGAGAAGATCATGAATGCGGAGGAGAAGAGAGCGGAACAGCTGGAGAAGCTTAAATCTCAAGGTGCAACGGCTGAAGAAGAAGAAATGGATGAGTGGTAAAGAGTGTATTGATCGGGCTGAATAGTTGTTGTGTGTTAAATCATCTTAATAATGGAAGCCCAAAATAACAAGTCAATATTTTTGGTATCTCTTAATGTTAATGGTATGAATGGAATAGTTAAAAGGAAAGCTGTATTTGAGATTTTGAAAAAACATGATCAATGTATATTCGCTCTACAGGAGACGCATAGTGATCCGTCCAGTGAGAAATTATGGCGTCAACAATGGGATGCCCCCATTCACATGGTCCATGGTGCCTCTAATTCTAGAGGTGTCGCAATTTTATGTTCTAAAGGGTTAGATGTGAAAATTTCCAAAAAGGGGGGGACTGCGATGGCAGAATTGCATATATAGACTGCTCATTCGACGATAAAGAAGTTACCATTGTGTCAGTGTACATGCCAACCAAAGATCACTATAAAAATCAGGTAGAAGTGTGTAACAAGATTGAAGAAATTCTGTCCACCAAAGCCGACAGAGGGATTATTGTTATGGGAGATTTTAACATGTGTCTGAATGATTTTTCTAAGAATAATACTCCGGACTATCTTGACAAAGCAAATAATGAAGGAGTAAAGCATGTATTTGAATTAATGAAGAGCTGGGATCTCAATGATGTGGTAAAGGAAATGAATCCGTCAGGTAATAACAACACGTGGAGGAGAAACGAGCAGTTTTCCAGACTAGATTATATATTGGTAGATGATTCTCTTAGACCTTTAATTAAAAATCAGGAAATACTTGAATGTGAACAATCTGACCATCATCTAGTAAAAGTAGAAATAATGTTAAAAGCCACAAAGAGGGGCCCAGGTTTCTGGAAGATGAATAGAGCTCTCCTCGACGATGAAGAGTATGTAGAGTTCATGGAGGAAAAGTTATCCAGAATAATTCAAGAAAGCAAGCTTGAAAGCCATATAAGTCTATGGGAATTCCTGAAGTTCACAGCAAGATCAGAATCTATAAAATTTTCTAAAAATAAGGCTAAAATGAGAAGGCTTCATGAAAATATGTTGTATGAAAGATTAAGAAACATAAATGAAATCTCTATTCTTGACGATAACCTTCTTATGGAAAGGGAATCCATCAGGGACGAATTAAAGATGAATGGCCTAGCTAGAGCCCAGGGAGCGCTAGCAAGAAGTAGGGCCAAGTGGCTCGCTGAAGGCGAAAGACCCACAAAATACTTCTTGTCGTTAGAAAAAAGAAATTATAATAAAAAAGTGGTATCTCAGTTATTGGTTAATGGTATAGAAATTAACGCGAGCAAAGAAATATTAAGCACTAAGAAATGCTTCTATGAAGATCTATATAAGCAGCTTCCTGAAAATGAGCAGGAACATGATGTTTTCATTAAATCTGTAGCCCCGGCCTCAGTGTGTTCAGACGAAGAAAAAACCAGACTAAGCAGAGATATAGAGGACAAAGAAATATGGGAGGTAATGCAATCTGTTAAGGCTAATAAAGCCCCAGGCTCTGATGGGCTCACGATCGAGTTCTATAAATGTTTTTGGGCTATTTTGAGTCCTGTTTTTAAAAACATGATTGCCGAATGTAAAGAATGTAAATCGCTCTCTAATGAAATGTATAGGGGAGTCATATCGGTTATACCAAAGAAGGAATGCGATTTGAGATTATTAAAGAACTGGAGGCCAATTACTTTGCTAAACACGGATTATAAAATTTTATCTAAGTCTCTAGCTGAAAGAATTAAGTGTGTTGTACCTAGATTAGTCAATGAAGACCAAGTAGGTTTCGTTCGAGGAAGATACATTGGCACGGCCATACGAAGAATTGAGGATTCTGTCAGTTTTTTAGAAAAACATAACGAAAAAGGGCTAATAGTGTCGCTAGACTTTCAGAAAGCTTACGACACGATATCATGGAAGTTCTTAATAAAATGCTTAAAGGAGTTAAATCTTGGGGATGAAATTATAGAATGGGTAGAGATTTTGTTGAAAGGATCCAGGTCTTGTGTCATTAATAACGGATACACTTCCGAATGGTTTTCTATTGAACGAGGTGTAAAACAGGGCGACCCAATCTCGTCGTTATTGTTTATTTTAGTGGTGGAGAAACTCGCCGAAAGGCTGAGAGCTGCCCCGGAGTGCAAGGGTATAAAAATTGGGCAGACAGAAAACAAAGTCGCTCAATTCGCTGATGATATCACTATATTTGCCAAAAATGAACAGGACATGTGTAACATGTTAAAAATCATAGAGAGTTTTGGAAGGGTTTCAGGTCTCAAGCTTAATGTAAATAAAACTCAAGGGTTTAATGTGGGTAATACCCCCTTATGTGAGCAGATTTCCCAAAACATCTCCTGGGTCTCGCACATGAAAGTTCTAGGCATCGTTTTATCCTACCCATGTAATCAAGAAAAACAAAATGAACTGAATTTCCTCCCTATTCTTGAAAAAGCGGATAAATGTATCGCACATTGGAGTAGGAGAGATATATCCCTCAAGGGAAGAGTGTTGGTCTCAAACGTGTTGATTATTCCTTTGTTTATGTATGTTGCTACCATGATCAGTGTACAGAATTTGTATATTAAGGCATTTCAAACTAAGATCGAAAAGTTTATTTGGAAAAAAGGAAAAACCATGGTCACCAGGAAATTTATATGCCAGAAAACAGATGAGGGCGGGCTAGATCTGCATGACGTAGAATCAAGGGTTCTGGCAATGAAATTTATGTGGATAAAGAGAATGCTAAATGAACCCCATCTAAAGTGGACTGCCTTCATAAGACAAACCATGGGTAAGGATATGCATGTAGCCTTTAGATCAAGAACGAAAGCCAGGTATACTAGCTCGTGCTTCTATGATGACTTAGTTGATTTATGGAATAGGTTTTATGTAAACAAAGAACCAGCCTCCAAGAAAGAAGTGCTGAGTGAAAGAATATGGGACAACATATATCTTCAGTTTGAGAAAAAGGTCGCCTGTTGGGAAGTGTGGAAAAAGCGAGGGATATCCAAAGTAAACGATATTGTTATCGAAAACAAAGTTAAGAGTGTTGATCAATTTAAAGTGTCAGTAAACCCCCAAATATTATGAGCAAATCCATTTCCTTGCTATTATTGAAATGTAACCACCCCGGTTTTACTTAATCAAAGTTATTATTTAGTGAGTTTTACCCATTTAAATGAGTGAAAACGTAGTTACACAGTTTAACACTCCATTCAAGGCACCACTGTTTGCCTACGTCATAAAGGTGCACCAATCTAGAAATGTACATGCAATGAACATAATAAACAACTCTCATAATTGCTGCTAGAAAGAAGGAGTGTGGGGTGGGCAGAAGGACATTGAACAACACAGGTGTGCATACCAAAACAAACTGTTTCAATTGCTGGGAGATTGGAGGGGGAAGGTAGAGATATTATGTTCATTTCTGGCGCAGCTTTATGATGTCACACAGCACTCTCAGTGCCCTCTTGTGCTAAACAGACTTTTTCAACTAGGATTTCTCAATTCATGCCTGTAAGTGACTATAAGTTAGACATAAATGGAAGTAAAAAAATCGAGACTTGGGTGTTGTATTTATGCCTCCATGAAGTTTTTTGTCCTAAAAGTGACCATGAACCCGTTGACTGACCCTTTAAGTCCGAAAATGGAATTAAGATTAACTTTGTAGAAAGGTTTCAAATCAGGGATATAATCCCAAGAAAATGGTGGATCTTGCTAAATGATAATACAGAGGTGGACTTCAAGAATGAAATATCTTGTAATTTCAATGGCACAATAGTCAATATATTAGTCGCAAGTGCTAAAGAATTATATATTGCCATAAGAGCAGTTATTATCAAAAGGGAAGAGCGAAACATAGTTTGGATAGAAAAATTCGCTAACAAGGGCATAGATATTTCTAATGTAGAGCCCAAGGAATGGTATGTAATTCCCTACTCCTGCACTAGGAACGTAAGGCTACAAACGTTTCAGTATAGAGTTGTCAACAGACTCACTGTCTGTAATTTGAAGCTAGAAAAATTTGGAGTGAAAAAGTCTATCATATGTGATTACTGTGACGAAGTAGATGACATCTTCCATTTTTTTATAGACTGCGAAAATGTGAATAATCTGTGGCACACTCTGATAAACTGGGCGGGTAACAATAAATGGTTGAAGTGTGAAATATTAGCAGACATTAATGCCGCACATCTGATTCTAGGTATACCATCCAACGACATAATACATAAAAGGCTAAATTATATCATTCTAAAAGCAAAGTTCTATATATATCGAATGAGGCTGTTTTATTCAAATAAAATGTTTTTTCGAATTTTTAAGAGATGTCAAGGTGGCCATAAGAGCTCTCAAGGACTGTACGAAATATGGTCCAATAAATGATAGAGAGTTTAAAATGTGGGAAGGTTTTTACAACGAATTATAGATGTTGGGTATATGTGGCGCTCATGTTTGAAATAGATGTGATGTATGATCTTCACCGTCGGGTAACAAGAACGTAGGGGAAGATGTGGGTAGTATACCCAGTATGGTGCGAAAAAGATGCACTGTAACAAAAAAAACCCATTAGACCTATAGTGTAACCCAGCTCAGATAAGGTCGAAGTCTCAGGTGTAGTGTTAAAAATGCTTTATTCAAAAAGTAGTGTTGGAACGTTGATATTTACATGACATGTCCTCTTGATAATATATTGTAATCTGTTCATATGAGATACAAAAGAAGGTAACTGGAGTATTGAATCATGAGTGTTGTATCTAATGTATACGCTCAGGACTGTTGACTTTGTCTGCTTACTGAATAAAGACCCGGTGTAGGGGGAAAAAAAAAAGTATTTACGATTTCACCGATCGCACATTCTTCAAGCGAACCCGGTTAGGCCGCCATGTTTGACTTTCCCCGGCATGTTTCCAATCTGTTTCTGGTCGCTGACACAATAATATCCGTATAATCTGCGTAAATCAGTGATGTCGACTTCAAATACTATCCCAAACAATAGTTTATGAACAGATTATAGTCTGACGATATTCCTTTTGGTGGAAATATCACGATTTCACCACCTCCGTCTCATGGGAAGCCATGCTTTTTACTTCGCCTCATGCGCATGCGCATGTCTTCGTACGGTTAGGCAGTTGTGTTGTCGGGCTTTGTCGCTGTACACGCCGTGGCGGGCCTTGCAGCTGGCATGATGGCCCTTTGAGCCCCGACCTATGCTCATGGATACTACGAAAGCCGTAATGATTAACCATCGACTGAATATAAATGACTAAACGTCTAATCTAACCTTGTTTTCAACCTCATATACCAGGATTATTGTGTAAAATCATTCAAAGCGCTCAGAAAGCAGTTTTATTTTCTTGGCTGGTTACGGTAGGGAACATGGTCGCCATCTTGTTTTCATATTGCCATTGCCGAGCGCGGAGGCTAAAATGCTTTGAAATAGGCTGATTATTCACCATCGACTGAATATAACAGCAGAAAGGTTTAAGTTTAGCATATAGTTCACGTTATATGCAAGAATTATTCTGAAATAGACTTCGAATCGCTCAGAAACTCGTTTAAATTTTTGCCAACTGAGAATCGCCAACTGACAATCGCGCATGTGCATACACTACCTCATTGCCCATATATGGATGGCGCATGCCATATATGGGTCACGCCTTCCCATATATGGGTCACGCGTCACACGCCTTGCCATATATGGGTAGTAAACGAACGCACGCGGAGAGTAACAAAGTTTTCTCAGTTGCTCGATGGTATATCGAGGGATCGGCGATCTAATAGTTATATACAGTCAAACGTAATGGTAGTCTAATATCCTCCCCTCGAAATAACAGAAATGTATGTTTATTGAATAAAAATCGTTATATACTATTTGTGTATAGCTGTATATAAATATTGTATCCTTGTATAATCTCAATATCAATCTTCCAATATTAAGGTAAGAAAAGAATTGTATGCTTATATGTAAAGGGGGACAAGTGAAAAACCATATTCCTATACTTATACTCTTCAGTAATGAACATTGATTTGCAAAAACAAAATAAAATGAATAAGAGAAAGGAAATAGGAGAGGAGAGAACCAAGAGAGAAACAGTCAGGAGTTGGAGCAGTCAGTTACCCTATGCGCACACCCATTCTGCCTCACAGCTTTTTAGGCCTATGTAAAGTGTATGCCTCAGTGCGACCAGCAAAGAAAAAACAGTCCACTCACTGGTCAAGCTACAAGCTTTCCTAGGGTGGCATAGTGCGCGACTGCATACTGCACACCATGTCAATCTCCATACATTTCAATTGGATAAGTAAATCTACATAAAGGCATATATACAGCCTATGGCTATGTACCTATATATCTTAGATAACTATGCAAACTTTCATCATGAAAATAACCCTTTCACTGAACCGTTTTTTTTCTACTGCACATCCCAACTATATAAGCATTTATAAATTTGCGTCTTACAAAATTTACCCTAATATTTAGCAATATATGTTCCCAGTGTGTCCTTCACAGTGCATGAAAACGCATCATAAAACTACCCTCAAGCATCTAGACTACATTAAGTTACCACAGGCGTGAAAAGCCACAATACATGACACTTCACTCCCCTATAACTGGCATTTCACACTCACCTGTCGCTCATTACACCCACCTCCCCCTTCCTGTATTCATAAACCCCTCTGCGCTAAAACCAAACAGTGTCAATTGTGCATTTTAGCACTAGAGGGTGCTACAGGCAAGCCTGTCATTATTACTAATTCTTCAATATTAAAAGCTCTACCCATGTAATATTGTGACATTTATGCACGATTGGAATTAACCATCATATATCTTGATTGGAATTAACCATCATATATCTTGAATTGTTTTCGGTGATTTTCTTATATATTTTGTATGTGTTATCATTTGTGTGATATTGTAGAGGGTGTATACTCAAAACACCCCCTATCATTTACATCTGTATGTAGTGTACCCCCAATGAGTCTGCCAACTCCACAACCAACAACCTACTTTGAACAGGGGGAGAATGATGAACCCACACTCATGTGGACACTCTCTGTAGGCAAAATGACAAATAAATGGATGTCTTTTACGGATACCAGTGGTTATTGTTCAATTACTGGGTTTCCTCAGCAAGTCTAAATTGGATGTTTGTTCAATCTGAATATTCACAGAAAGAAATCATAACTTGATGAAAATATCCCTAAAATGAGCTGAGTATTTAATACATAAATATGCATTTTGATGCACATAATAATACACTGCATTGATCAAGGTTATTCTATAGGCCTATTGTGTTATGACACACATGATTGTTATTACTGCGTTTTGACGCACTAATCAGTAGTGCCTCCTGACCCGCTACACTGTAGCCTATGAAACAGTGCATCAAGTGTTTATAAAACAACTTGTGGGGAGGTGCATTTTGACGCATTACTTGTTGTGCATCAAAATGCGGTGCCCCAGTGAGAATGTGTCCAACAGGTAAGGGATCTCAATGTTATGTGGTGGGGGAAGCAGAGGTTGGGTCCTGTGTCATATGGGGTGGAGGTTGGGGTACCTATTTACAGGAGGACCCTTTGAACACCAGTAATGACCCTGGAGGAGAAAGGGCGCGGTGGCTAGATGAAGGTTCAAAGCCATTAATGACCATGTAGGAGAAAGGGTGTGAAGGTGGAAAGGGAGGGAGAGTTTTGAGAGAATTGATGGCCGCAGTTTTGTGAAGCCTTGTCAGCCCTGAGCATGCCTCATTTGCTCCTTCACTTCTCCTTTCAAATCCTAATTGAATGACAAGCTGGTGGTTCAAAGTCGATCAGACTTTTCAGGATCTCCCAGTCTATCAGCTGTGCTTTATCGGTAGGGGAGTTGAAACTTAAAGATGCACTCTGAGCTAATGTCGGTAAAAAACGCAAGATTTTTCTACTTTTTGTTCAGTTCTTTTCCAACCCATCTATATGTCATTTTACCAAAATTTGGGGGTATTTTGTCCAGTTGGTTTTTGCTGTTTAGTGGAGCAGCACAGGCCCCAAAAAGGCCTCATTTTGGGATGTATGATGCATGAAATCAAATCAGATCAAAGCTGAGAACCTCCGCTATAAGGATCTGTGACATTTTAGGTGTTCTCATTGTGGGATATTTTTGGCAAATTGCCAAAATCTGAAGGTACCTTGGTAAATGTTTTTCAGCTAAATTTGGCTAGTAGCATAGTAATTCAGGAACTTTACCCCAATGTTGGTCTTAGCACAGAAAAACATCGTATAATCCTGAAATTTGGATACGTAATAGAGAACAACTCAATCAACAGATCTTATATCAGAGGACCCAATTCTACTAGAGTTATTGCCGTTTTTGTGAAATTACCACAGGAAAAGTAGTGGCTTCTACAGGATAATTCAGCTGATTAGGTGGGGAAAATGGGAAAATTAGCTGGGGAGGAATTCCTTGATTTTGAGGCGAATCATGCAAATGGTGATACCTTCTTGAAATTTGGTACGGTGTTAGAACAGGCCATGAGATTTTCAAAAACTATCTTGTGCTCTATGTCAAATATAGTGAAAAATAATAAAATGGGAGGATTTACAAGCATCTTTGGGCAGAATGCTGACAATGAGGGTTTTGGACAATTTGAGTATGCCCATTACAAAAATCTATTGTGTGAAGCCAAATTTTGAGTTACCTGTAGATCTATATTGGCAATTTGCCAAAAATATCCCACACTGCTCTAATGTCAATATCCATGGTTCTCATAGATCAGTTATACAAGCTTTGATGTTGGTGAAAACATTCTTGCAATTTTCGATAGAAATGTTGCCATATAATTTTATGTCAGATTTGAACTGAATCCATCCCAGGATGCACTGTAATAGACATGCGCATTGGCACATGCAAATCCCCTATTGGAAATAATTAAATCACTTACCGGTGGCAATACAGTAGTAATTGGTTAAAGACACGCTGGGGAAGCAAGGTAGCATGCCTGCTTTGGTGTACACTCCATGTTTCCTAATCATTTCTATGCCCTCATAACCTTTATCCACTGCATCATACCGCATTCCATCAACTAATATCAAGAGGAGTTTATTTTTGGACGGTGGTGGTGAGGACGGCACATTCTCCTCTCGGCCCAGTCCAATGGCTCCTTTAGATGTCGAAGTGATGGACATGAGGAGGATAACTAGAGATACTTTCACAGCCATTGTATGTTCGTCCTATCCTAGATAACTGGAAATTGACAAAAAAAAACTGTTAATATTTAACAGGGGACTTTTAACAGTTGACTTGTAGTATGATAAGGTATGATAGGTTTGAATTAAATCAAAGAGGTTTGAATTAAATCAAAAAGGGCATCGTGTGTGTGTGTGTGTGTGTGTGTGTGTGTGTGTAGGGGGGGTTGTTTTGACACAATCTGTATAGAGCATAGTCTGTTAACAATTAATTCTCATCAAACACTTATGATATGGTAGATGGGTATTTTACCGCTGTATATCGGGGAGGCATGAGGTTAGGTGATGATTTTTAAGGAGAAACATAACCAATTTGGTGTTGTTATTTATTCCAGGGCTCGAAAAAACCTGTTTACTTGCCCGGGGCAAGTAAAAAATGGCTCCGGGCAAGTGAAATTTAAAGTTACTTGCCCGAGCGGGCAAGTGAAAATCTCTACGGCGCCGATTTCAAACCCCTGTTGCAATGTCTACTTACAATGAAATGCCCCTGTAAATGTACAAAACTTTCACTAAATCTTCGGCCAAAACATTGTTTTGAAGCACATGAAGTTATTATAACATGAAGTTATTATTACTTAGGAAATAAATTTGGGCAAGTAAAAATTCTGTCGGGCAAGTAAATCTTGGCTGCCACTTGCCCAATGGGCAAGTGAAGTTGGTAGGTTTTTTCGAGCCCTGTATTCTACACCAGTTTTCGGGCTTTATGGCCCTTCATCAGGTGACAACCTATACAGATACGGTGACTGATAAAGAGATATATTCAAAGTGCATGGTGTTTCTTGATAACAGATGTGGCTTCAAGGCTGCATCTGTCCGGGTTGTCAACCGGCTAGCTAGCCGCTGGGTTACTAGCACACCCACGCCACCGTCCGGATGCCCGGCTTACTTCTCTCACCTTCTTATTCCAGCTTCATAATCAACTACTTAAACCGTCCAATAGGCCATAAATTCATTTGTATACACCTGAACCACTGCTAATTCTCATATATTAGGGAACAGAGATCTAAATCCGAGACATGTGAGACTTAATACTTCTTCATTTTCTCTCCTGCCTCCGAAACAAGAATGTCCCTCCCGGCAGTTGGATCCACCTAAACAAATCAGGGCTCAAAAAAACCTATGTTTACTTGCCCGGAGCAAGTAAAAACTGGCTCTGGGCAAGTAAAATTTAATGTTACTTGCCTGAGTGGGCAAGTGGAAATCTCTACGGCCCTGATTTCAAAACCCTGTTGTAATGTCTACTTACAATGAAACGAGATACATACAGATCAGTGTGATTTCGTTTACAATTCTGCAAATAAATTTGGGCAAGTGAAGTTGGTAGGTTTTTTCGAGCCCTGCACATTTCTTCTTGCTCCTCATAGCAAGCCAATTTTCTCCACACCATTCAGGGGCTGAAAAACATCTTGCTGAAAAACATCTCCTATAAGTGATCTAAATTACTGTATGACATTTACAATAGCAACACATTTGGCCATGCAAGAGTCCACTTTAGCAAGAGACCTTGCCACCTATGCACAAACACCTTATAACATCCCCGAGCAAGATGTATTAACTTCATACAACCAAGCAAATAACACCCTGGAAGGAAACTATTCAAAACTGGTTCTCCCTACTTCATTTCCCAATAGGTCTGTCAGCCCGAGGAGAACAACTGGCCAGCTAGTTCATTTCCAGAGTAAAATTAGCAAAGTTAACCAATATAGGGCTTCTAAGAATACCAATGTAACCTAGCCTTCCACCATGGCTCCATGCCTAGGCCACTTTAGCAACAGTACTTCACGTTGTGTCATTTTTTGTTTTACCTGCACAATATCCAACATTATCCCCATAGCCATACCTGTCCGGAGGTTTTACATTTTGGTGGGGCCTCCTGGACAAATGAACATACATCAACATAGGAGCCGGGCTCCCCGGCCCTGCTACGGGCATACCAGCAACACTATTATACACCCCAACGACTTTGTTCTCCTCAGATGCATACACTGGCGGCTCTCCCTCCGGTTCCCCGGCCGGTGACTCAGCTTCAGCGGGCACAGGAGCTCTTGGTGGCCTGCCTCTTTTGTTTACATCATGAACTACTTTGCTGGCCGGATTCAGCTTATGGGTGTCCGGACCAGGCAATAAGACTGGACCGGGCAACCGGAGCCATCAACAACCAGCTTAAGTAAATTTCCATTCCACCTGAGAATACTTTCAGACATTTGGAGCTCATGGTTTGATCCTTGCACACATCTGACCACCAAAAAAGGAACATCACACCCCTACTGATGCCTTTTTCCGTGCCAGAGGCATGGTATTCAAGATCACCTTTCCACCTCAAACCACATAACTCCTTTTATGGGGGAGTGATACCCTACTACATCAACTTTCACAGGACACACAAACTTTGCCACCCATCACCCAGTTGGTAATGTCCCCATGCATTTGGGGCCAGATAACTTTCTGCCAAGCAGCTTGGTAGGTTTTGCCATGCAAGTGTCAGTTTGTTACCATGCAAAGTATGGAATAGTTCCCTTCTTAGCTGAAGCAGTACTGCTGCTCTGTAATGAATTACACCATTACCACTCTCCCATTCCATACACAAGAAATCATCATTAACTACTAACAGAGACAGAATTGGGCTGTGAACTGAACTCATCTGCCTCTGATAGCAGTGCCATCTTATCAGGAGAAGGAACCATGTTCCAACTATTTCCAACATCTTCCTTATTCATACCAACAAAGTTCATCACCTTAAATTCAGTACAGATCACTAGACCACTCAGCAATTCTAGGTAGCGGAAACGAATCCTTTCCAATCACCAGATTCAATGGCAGGTAATCCGCACAAAAAATGGTTAGTACCATCTTTCTTACCAACCAACAATTCCCGCTCCCCAAGGTCCATTGCTGGGTTCAATGACTCCCTTGTTGGGCATATGATAGATTTGTACTTTGGCATCTTCATGTTTTATTTATATAATATTAAAATTGATTATTTATATAATATTCTATTGGCATCTGGTGGCCGACAAAGTCACCGGCTCATTTGCCGCAACCGTATTTACCCTCTTCTGTGTTCATTCGGGAATATGTTGTCTATATGATTCATATTGAAATATATGGGACGATGTTTCACCAATACGCTAGATGGTGCCACCGCCACTCTCTCTACGCACCGCTCCTTCCGACAAGGGTCAGTCGTCGATCAGCTATCAAACTGTAAGGAAGTCTTGAGAACTGATCTGGGCAGATATTTTTATTTATTTTTTATTTTTTATTTGTTAATAAAGGCGGCCGACAAAGTCACCGGCTCATTTGCCGCAACTGTATTTACCTCTTCTGTGTTCATTTGGGAATATAATAGAGAAGGATAAACATGAAAAATATGCTGAAATATGTAAAAATAATAAAATATTAAGCCTCCAAATCAGGATTTCAGCCAGTGAGCGAAGATATCCAGTCGTGGGCTGCGTGAACCAGCCATTTGTCATAGACACAGGCCATTTTTTAACATTGGCAAACTAGCATATGATTGATAAAAAGAAATCTAAGTTTCTGTTATTATTTATTCCATTCATAAACTGACCTACTTCAGGTATGTCACTAGGTTTTGTGTCAGGTGGCTATTTTGGATTTTAGCCGATTTTTAGACTTAGCTGACGTCGGCCATTGACATTTGCCGACGTGCCGAAGTCTTTTCGAGAACACTGGTTTGAAAAAATGACTGCCATCCCTACCATGATCTTGCCGTTTTGAGCAGTATAGGCCTATAGTGTTTTGCATTTTCGTTAATGTCAGCGGTCGGACGGAACCGCTGGGAGGCCCATTCTAACGGTCCCCGCCATGATTCGCCTCGGCTTGTTCCCGGCAGGCTTAGAGAAAACTGAGGACCATGAACTCAGGATCTAACCGCCTAATAACTGTCCCGGCCAGCCCAACAAACGGGGACTAAAGGCTACTAACAGTAGTAACACGTCTCTAGCATTACCGTATTCGGACACACCTCTGATCCGACCCTCGTCACATACAGCACTGACTGAGTGATGATGGCCGTGAAATGTGCGGACATGCAGGCCTACAAATATAGTAGGATGCTTCAAACTAGTCGCGTTTACTCACCGTAATCCTTGAGGTTTATTCCACTAAGCTTGCAACAGTTCCGGCATGAGAGCAACGGCCAACGTGTTGAGCCTTGGACTTGCAGTGGGTGGGTGCTTTCGGAAACCTCCAATGGCGACCTACAGGAAGTTGAAAATCTAAACTTCCTGTGACAGTAGCTCAGCGTCTTTTATTGTGATGCGGCGTCTGCTCTCTCACGAGCCTTTAATTCTGATTAATTAATTACACAATTACGGTACAAAAACATTTCCAGAATATTTAAAAATCAGAATTGACTTCTCTTTTTAAAATCCTAGCAAGAGGTAGATCGTTTGTTACATATTCAGACATAAATATCATTCATCGGAGCTTCTCGGATTTTTAAACTGCATGTTAATATTGTTATCCAAAATAACTGAGGAGAGTTCTAAAAAATATGATGAAAAATGACATGTTTTTGGCCCGTAGAAATAAAGGTTCCCATCACAGGTAGGCCCTATAGCCTACACATATAGGTATCCCCGAAAGGTCTCGGTACTAAAAGGCGAATCCACTGATATTGATTCCAAGCTCTAGGCCTAGATCTTTATTCCATGTTTGGCTGTGAGCGTACAATATAATCGATATACTTGCCGCTCACAAGGTGGACAATATAAACTCTGTGTATTGTACAGTGACGTCACGACCGTTCGAAACTATCGGTGAGCTATGCGGACAACACAATTTGATGAAATAAATCAAATAAAGTTGTAATAAGTTAAGAATCATGGAATAAAAGCAAGAATAGCACAGTATCGCGTCTTCGGGGGTCTTTATTCCATGATTTGGCCGTGAGCGTACAATATAATCGATATACTTGCCGCTCACAAGGTGGACAATATAAATTCCCTGTATTGTACAGTGACGTCACGACCGTTCGAAACTATGCAGACAACACAGTTTGATGAAATTAAAGCAAATAAAGTTTTTTTAAGTTAAGAATCATGGAATAAAAGCAAGAATAGCACAGTATCGCGTCTTCAGAGGCCTATATTCTCCTCGTATGGCCGAAAAACAACTCGGCCTACGGCCTCGTTGTTTTCGGCCATACTCGTAGAATATAGCCCCCCCTCATACGGGATACTATGCTATTCTTGCTATAATACTTATCATCGGCCTAGTATAGGGGAGACCGGGGCAAGTTTTAACAATTTGAATTTTCCCGTTTTTTACTCTAGCCCATGCAGTGACTTTTCAAGCGATAGCACCCATTTCAGCAAGGAAGGTGGGTTGGTAGTTGAGACATATATTTAGGCCTACCATGGATAGGGATTTGTTGTAGGCCTAGCTGTTTAATATGAATATAGAAGAGGACTTTAAATTCTTTAAAAAATGTGTTAAAACTTGCCCCGGCTTGGGGCAAGTGTTAACAGGGTAGATCTATGGGTCATGTTCTAACACCCCTTCCATCTGGGTGCAACTTTATCATCGCTACATTTTGATTGCCCCTTGTTCAATTTTATAACAAAATGCAGGCATAAATGCAACAACATGAATATAGATGTCATCTTTGACAGACCCTTATTTTGAGTGGCAGCATTATTCCAGTAGTAGGCTACAGCCATATTATAGAGGGAAAACCTTGGCTTTATTTATCTTAGACCTGCGTGTATAGACATAGGGGTAGGTGCATAATATTCACTTAAATGTTACGTGAGTCACATAAACATTTAAGTGACCCACGTAAGTCCAATCGGGGTGCCAAATACTTAATTTTAAAGTTACGTGAGTCACTTAAATTTTAAGTGGCTCACGTAGTCCAAATCGCGGTGCCAAATACTAAATAGGCTTCACGTAAAATTAAGTGTCACGTAAAGTGGCTCAAAATTACGTTGCCCAGGGGAGGCAACGTAAGGGCCTAAATGCACATTATTATAATGAAAATGACCCTTAATTCTTCCGATTTTTTCAGGATATAGGCCTACTCAGCACAACTGTAGTTGTATACCACATAAAAATAAATGTGTTTCAAGAAGATATAGGCCTAGGGGTAGGTGCATAAATTTCACGTAAAGTTATGTGATGTATGTTCACTTAAGTGTCAAAAGTTACAATCTGTACGTGACTCACGTAAATCCTGGTGCCAAAACAGGACACGTAAGAATCGTAACTTTAAGTGACCACGTAACTTACGTGACCCACGACAAGTACACCGTCCAGTGAAGTTTAGCCGCCAGAATCGTTGAGAACATTTGTTTCCTGTGATAAATTAGTTGCTTAGAGTTAACGTTATAAATTGTTGACTGACAGCATTGATATGTGCCCACCGTCCGCCGCCTACACCACCCGGGACCCGCGGTGAGTATACATTGATTAATCCATTGAACGAAGGGGTCGTCAAGTGTTTTGCCTGGTCATGTCCACCGCCATTCTTATGGTATATCACCATAAGATGGCGCAGACAATTAGATTATATATTTTGTTACCTATTTTAATGTGATAATCCTAGATTCTTTACGTTTGTTTTGACGCCATTGATGAGCGTGGCTGACTGTTTGCCTTTCCATTTTGGAAATGGATTCCAAGAAGATGCCGGCCCCAGATACCGAGGACTACTTGGCCTTAAATTATTACATCATGATCAAACATCTCTTTTGATACAAGAATGAAAACTTTATATACTCTTCTTTTAAGGATATGAACACTGCAGATATCAATCCCTTTTACTATAATCAATTGAACCATATTAGCCAATCCCTATGCGGGATCTGGGTTCCCATGTGTTAGTAGAGAATAATGGTTCACTGTCCTCCTTTTCCAGGTTTTGGAATTCCTCTTTGACTGTCACTAGTTTCCTGGTTATATGGATCTCTTTCGTGTCACTCACCCCCTTGCCTTGTAGAAAGGTCATAACATTGGGGGTGGCTTTTTTGTCCCTTTCTTCCAGTCTATGACCTTGTAGGGCGTTCTCATTGGGCATGTCCTTCTTTTCCAGTTTTTCGAATTCCTCTTTGACTGTCACTAGTTTCCTGGTTATCTGGATCTCTCTAGTGGCACTCACCCCCTTGTCTTGTAGGAGGGTCATGACCTTGGGTGTGCCTTTTTTTCCACTTTCTTCCAGTCCATGGCCTTGTAGAGTGTTCTCATTCGGCATGTCACTTTTTTCACCTTCTTCCAGCTCATCACCTTGTTCGAAGTTCTCATTAGACATGACAGCTTCCTCACTTTCTTCCAGCTGCTCTTTGTAACTCAACAAGCGGATCAGCTTGGCAAAAGACTCCCTCTGCCTTTCGTAGTATGCTTGGTTCTCCTCTGCCATCTTTTTTTTTTTTTTTGTCCAACATCGGATCTTTATTCATTAGAAACATGGGTAAAAACAAAGGAAAACAATACGCATTCGAAGCGTTTTAAAGGTGCCATAAACCCTACATATGTGTGGGAGAAATAGGCCTATGTTGCGTCACAATAATTGACCTAGTAATAATGTTACAAATAGTATTACAATAAAGTGGACCTTGGTTTTCTGAAGAATTTTCTTCTTTTGTTATTTTTTTCATAGTTTTCGCATTTTCTTCTTTTAGTGTATGTATCACTGGCAGTATGATTCTGTACCTTGGGGGTTTATTTTACAATTGTTGGTATATAAATTTCCAAGGCTTGAACAGCTTTTTGGCTGTATTATTATATTCTGCTGCGATCTTTAGACTACCTAGCCTTTTTTTTAGTTCTGGCAAGAATTGTACATATTCAATGTTATTTGCTCCGAAGAGTCTTTGGCGGTGGATGTAAGATTTCCCTGCTAGAATGATGAAGTTAATTTGTTGAGTTTTAACTCCTTTACCTCTTAGGCCGAAAAAGATCTGTTGAGGGGTAAAAGGTTGTCTTATAATTGTACTAAACCCAATTAGATTGGAAATCCAATCCTTGATGTCGTTCCAAAAGACTTCTACCTTGTTACATCTTATGAAGAAGTGCATTATATCGTCACGTCTGCCACAATAGTCACAATCGTTATGCAATTTGATGGACATGTGTTTAAGTTTAACATTACAGCAAATGTTACGATGAAGGATCTTATATTGTAAGGCTTGTAGCCTCACGTCTATGGTAATTTTATAGGGTAGTTGGAAGATATGTTTCCAAGTTTCCTCTTCGTCTAGGTGATCATTTACATTGAGTATTTCTGACCACTTAGCCAGCTTGGGTATATCAATTTTGGTGCCTAAAATAAACATATCGTATAATATTTTCGCGTTGGATTTTAATATATTGACTCTAGTGGCACCAATTTTCACCATTACTTCTTCGGCAACAACATTTAGTTCTAGAGGATTTATCATTCTTTTCCACTTGTTTGGAATGGCATGCATTACCTGTATTCTATCATAAAAATGAACATTAATACCATATCTTTGTTCTAGTTGGTCATGCGACATAAATTTTACATTGTTGTCATATACATCTTTGACCTGGACAATGTTAGCATCTTTCCAACTGCTGAAATTGATAGTTTTCATATTACATTTGATATGTGAGTTTCTCCAAATTCTTTCTTTAAGAACCTCTGCTGATGATTCAGGACCGTGGTTATAATAAACTTCAGCCCAAACCTCAAACATTTCTTGGTAAAATTCATTGTGGAGTTTGCTAGTTTTTTCCCTCGACAGAAATATATCGTCGATGGATCTATTCTCAATCGTTCTTAACACATCAGACCATTTATCGTTGGGCGCTAAGAGCGCTCTTTGTACCCATCTTAATCTGTTTACTTTAATTATGTTAGATAAGGATCTCAGGCCCAGGCCACCTCTGTCGATGGTTTGATTGAGCCATTTGGTACCGATTTTGTTGGATCCGTTGTTCCAGATATAATTAAGAATTGTACCTTCGAAGACCTTGACTGTTTCTTTACATATTGTGATACAAGATAGTACATATTGTATTTTAGACAAGAGCAATGTGTTGCAAATAACAATTTTACCTTTGATTGTAAGGTTTCTGTTGCCCCATGTATTGGCTACCTCTTTGATTTCATCCGATAAGGATTTACAATTTTTTTCCACCATTTTGAGGTGCTCGCGAGGGTATGTTAGGACAATGCCTAAGATTTTCATTTCTTGGACCCAATTGATCTCTCTAATCTCGTCATTTAAGCATTGGATGTTGCCTATATTAAAACCTTTAGTCTTTCTGATGTTTAGGTTCAGGCCTGAGACTTCAGAGAAATTTTGAATGGTTTCTAAGGCTTTTATCAAGGCGTTTTCGTTCTTTAATGTGAGTGTTATGTCGTCGGCAAACTGTACAAGTTTGCTGAGGTGGGTACCAATGTTAATTCCTTCGATTTCGTCATTTAATCTAATCTTTTCGGCTAATTTTTCTATGACTAGGGTGAATAGGGTAGATGAAAGGGGGTCCCCCTGTTTCATCCCCCTATTTATCTCGAACCATGTCGAGATTGAGCCATTATTGCTGAAGCATGCTTTGGAGTTATGGAGTAGGGTTTTGACCCACTTGATGATATATTCGCTAATATTATATGATTCTAAGCAACGGAGCAGAAAATCCCAATCAATACTATCGTAGGCTTTAGAGAAATCAAGAGACAGAACAAATCCCTCTTGGTTATTCTCCTGCAGCCACCAGATTGTGTCATCAATTCGTCTTACTGCGTCACCTATGTACCTATTCTTAACGAAACCATGTTGGTCTTGGTCGATTAAATTTGGAAGAAAGGTATTCAGTCTATTTGCTATTACTTTGGATATTAGTTTGTAATCCGAGTTGAGTAATGTTATGGGTCTCCAGTTAGCGATGTATCTGGAGTCCACCCCTTTCTTGGGTATAACATTTACTATTCCTCTGGATTGGTCTCTAGACATTTCTTCGTTGTCAATACACTCGTTTAACATTTCCATAAAGAGATCCTTGATCTCAGACCAACACGCCTTATAGAATGCTACACCTAGCCCATCCGTGCCTGGGGATTTGCCAGACTTTGTACTCTTTAGTGCTGAAACAACTTCATGTTCAGAGATATTTCTCTCTAAAAAGGTTTTCTCTTGGTCGCTTAATTTCTTACTCTCATCGTACTCGATGAAGTTATGTGTGTCAGGGTGGCTCAGTTCCTTCTTAGAATATAGGGCTTTATAAAAATTCATTCCTATACCTAGTATTTCTTTAGGTTCTGAGACCGTAACATTATTGTGGATTAATGTTTTTATTACCTTTTTCTCTGCGTTCCATTTTTCTAAGTTGAGAAAGTATTTTGAGGCCCTTTCCCCATTTACGAGCCAGTTGGCTTTTGACCTCATAAGAGCTCCCCTGGCTTTGTATCTTTCGATACTATCTAATTTGTTTTTTAGAGATTCAAATTCCTCTAATTCGACTACATTCATGTTTTTTAAACAATCAAGGTCGTTCAACCGCTTTCTGCATATTCTTTCGTCAGAGTTTCTATCTCTCGCTTTCTCTTTGCACATGGTAATAGAATTTAATTTTATGATATATTTGAACAAGTCCCATCGTTCTCTGGCTGGGGCAGTGCCATATTCATTGTTTACCTCTACCAAAGTGTCTTTAACCATTGATATGTAATTGGGATCTTCTAGAATTTTATCATTTAACTTCCATAAACCACTACTTCTTCTGTTGGAAAGTGTACTCACATTGATAGTAACCGTTTTATGGTCAGTAGACTCACATATTTCGGTTTGACATTGGGTGACTCTGTTAATCATACCATTATCTACAAAAATATAGTCTAGTCTTGATATGGAGTTGGAATTAGCTCTTCTCCAAGTATGAATCGATTTACCATCTTCTTGTATTTTACATATGTCTACCAAATCGAGCTCTTCTAGCATATCATTCAAGACAACTTTGTTTTTAAACTTGTCGCCTTGATCGAGGTCAATGTTGAAATCACCTAAAAGTACCAATCTATCGAAATTAGATTTTTCAATGATATCTCTTATGTTACCTAATACCTTGACCTGGTCATTTGGGTAATTGCTTGTTGGCATATAAGTATTAATGATCAAAAATATTTCATCTTCTATTTTTGTTCTTACGTATATGATTCTACCGTCAAGGTCTCTACCTTCAGAGTAATTTGAGAATTTTACATCTTTGGTGAATAATATTGCCACTCCTCTACTATTTGAGAGACCGTGGCTTACACACATGTGGAATTTCCACTGGCTTTTCCAGATTTCAAAGCCCTCTTTCGTACTATGGGTTTCCTGCAACCCAATGATACCTTTTTTGATTTTACTGAGATTGGAGAACATAGATTTTCTTTTTTCAATACTATTTAGTCCGTTGACGTTGAGTGAGGTAAAGTTGATGCTGTCGTGCTTATACATGATGGTGTGAATAGTCTAGTTCAATGAGGTTCTCTGCCATCTTTTTAACCAAAGATTGTAGGTCGAGTACATCTTCCATTGTCTCTGATTTTTCTTCTGTTTTTTCACAATTATTTATTCAATTTTACACACCAAAGATGTGTTGATACGTCTCTTAATTCCTCTTCTCTACTGAATCACTTTCTTTCAAGCAATGTTTTTGTTTAGATAAGTCTAGAATCAAATCAAAAGCCAATGTGGCAGTATATATAAAGTGACTGAAGGTAAATGCCAATCTTCAAAAGGCACCACACACTGCTAGGGTAATTTCCAAGTTTAACAGCAGATGGCGCCACTCCTACATGCTGCTATATAAAGGCAGCAAATGTACGAACAGCTTTTTGACACCCAAACAACTTATTATTATGAATCACGTAATTTCCACAATGTCTTCATGTATTATGTAAACAACAAAGTCTAGTCCAAGTGTATTCAAGTGAAAAAGACAGTCCTCCACTGCTTTACTATAGCAAGAATAGCATAGTATCGCGTATGAGGGGGGCTATATTCTCCGAGTATGGCCGAAAACAACGAGGCCGTAGGCCGAGTTGTTTTTCGGCCATACGAGGAGAATATAGGCCTCCGAAGACGCGATACTGTGCTATTCTTGCTTTTATTCCATGATTCTTAACTTAAAACAACTTTATTTGCTTTAATTTCATCAAACTGTGTTGTCTGCATAGTTTCGAACGGTCGTGACGTCACTGTACAATACAGGGAATTTATATTGTCCACCTTGTGAGCGGCAAGTATATCGATTATATTGTACGCTCACGGCCAAATCATGGAATAAAGCACAGCTAACTGTGAGCGATAATGCCAGCTTGTGGAGATCGTTGATGATACTATTATTGTCCAATCGGCGGGAAAAATAAACTCCTGATTTCTCTTGAAAACCTTAGTCTCACACTAACAACCTTTCAAATTATGTGTCCTTGGGTACTTATTAAAGTCCAGTAATGTTTAAGGAATCCAATTCTGCCGTAATCCTGAAAAAAAGGAACAATTAACGTGAGCTGGGCTCACAAGCGTGTATCTATCTTTCAAGCACTGTACGAACCACGGGGGTTGTTCTTCTGAATGGGATGGCTGTTTTGTGGTGACTGGTTCTTGTACGGTAGGCTAGGCCCATAAACCCTACCACAACTGAGGATTGGTCTCAGAAGTACTGTCCTATAATATATTGTTAAAGTAATATAGCGGATTTGCCTGTTTTTCCAATGAACGATTTAGTTGATATTTATTTAATTAAAAATTATGACGGATTTAATAGTAATGAAACTGGCTGGGTAGGCCTATAACTTGTCGAAATCTGTCATGGGAACGCTACTTTCATGGCTCTATCATTAAAAATTAAGAAGTTATGGGCAGAAAACCAGTGTTTTCTTCAATAATATTCATACAAAATAGAAAATTATAACTGCAAGCTGTAATAATAAAAATAGTAATATTTTACCCATCCGTTCATTGTATGAATATTGAGATTAGGTACTTGCCAATTGATTCTGGTCATTTATATATATAAGTTCAATATTTCTCTCTTAGCTAGAGGGAAATCCTGTGGAAAATGTGTGCGTCATCGTACGTCACACTTCTATATGAGCTTATATCAACAAGAGATAAAAAGTCATCATGTAGATCAAATACATTATCATGTATTAACACACTTTTAGGGGGTTTTACGGCATTATTACACGTCTTTATTCTGAACAAATTCACTGGAAATCTGGTACCAATAATTACAACTCGTCATTATAGGATTCTAGTAGGATAATTATCACCCTGGAGGTACTCTGATCTGTACGCGGAAACATTATTGCGTTGGCTGAGTTGTATGAAGAGTCATAATCACCCTGGAGGTACTCTGATCTGTACACTGAAACATTATTGCGTTGGCTGAGTTGTATGACGAGTCATTATGACAGTGGAGCTACTCTCATCTGTACGCGGAAACATTATTGTGTTTCCAGTCGTTGACTGAGTTGTATGGTGAGTCATTATCACCCTGGAGGTACTGTGATCTGTATGCGGAAACATTATTGTCTTTGGACATCGTTGGTCCTCCTGGTCTCTCCCCTCCTCTCTTATCTTTTATCTCACCTCTCATTAGGGGACCTTCCCAATCTACTCTTCTGGTGTCAGGAGATAAGATCCGTCTACACTTAATTAATGCCTTAAGATATAAAATAGCCTTTTTGTTGTATGTTTTAACATAGTATGAAATTGCACATTTTTTTGACCGACACAGTGATCTCTGAACGCATAATTTCACATGCAAATATTTCATATTTAAATGAGAGCAAATACATTATAAAAATCGCTAAATTAAAGCAACAACATTACTTCATACTGATGTCACATTTTCGTCATTGTAGAAGAATTTGTAATATTGGAATGGTGACCTGAGGAGCGGCTTTTTTTGTACAACTCAACTTGTTTAACAATGATGTATGTTGGCTCATACCTGAATAAAAATGAATTAAAAAAAATGATTTAGCAACTTAGAGTGGAGGTTTGTTTGGCTGTTGTCAAAATTGCTGCCATATTTCATTGACTCATTAGCTCTTAAAATTCATATTACAGAAAGATTTACAGTAGTATATGGAAGATATTATCTTTTCTATCCATTCAAATACCAATACCTCATTATTCCAGGACTTTTCATTTTAATTATTTTTTCACCTGATAAATCTTGGTCTGGAGGTATTTTAATCAATTCTGTCAGTTTCCCCGACAGAAAATACCTCAGACTCAGGGTATGGCGGAATACCGGCTTGTCCGAGCCATATTTATATACCCTATATTTCCCCTGGCATATGACTCGCTGGAACCTGGATAAAGATCTGTTAAAAAAAAAAAAAACCCTTGCCGCTGCCATTACCTTGACCATTACTAATCGTTTTGTTTTTTTAAATATTTTTATTGGTCTTAAATTTAACATCTCTGATCTTTAAGAGTTAGAAAATACGCATGACTAACAAATGTAGTTTTCTTTTGTGCGTCGCCAAGAAATCCAAATAACGATCCTAATTTCTTTCTCACGTTCATGTTGTTTACAATAGATATAACATAATATAATAATACACATTACATAATAGGAAATCTCCCATCAAGTCATTTGTTCCACCAATAGATACTGTCACCGCATTTTACTATTTTAAGAATATGGCTGTTAAAAAAACTCAACATCGGACAAATTCCCAACCTAAGCAAGATGACTCATATAGTAGAGAATTTCAATGCATATTCAATGCATTCAATGATTTTCAATGCATACTCAAATAGATATATATCACCAATCTGCCTTAATTGTTTTGGGGCTGTGACGTTATGGCCCTTATATTGAGACCTGTCAATTACACAATAATTCAAAATATTATGTGCATATTTGTTTTATTTATTTCTACTTTAAATCCTCATTTATGTAGAAATATGTACCATTCTTCTGTGTCCTTATCATCAATATTCTCGTCACAGACTCTACCAAGCTGCCCTGACTACAATATTCATCATTAACATTCCCAATTTCGTCTATATAATCAGCAATATGTCTAGTTTATGTACAAAACAAAATAAACCAATAGCCCCCTTTACGAACTCCGTCGCCAGTGCGTACCAGTGACTGCGGGATTAACTTTTACTCCTGTGCGCATGCCCAGTCCAGTTGCCTCATCTAGCTATGCGGGCCAAACCGTGCACCTCCACCCCGTCTGCCAGTGGACGTGCAGGGGTGGTAGGAGCACACGGCCTCTGGGCCACTGCAGGCCGTACACCTACGCTTACTTGTTTTGGTTGATACACTCTTACAAAAGTTGCCATATACTAAAATCTAGCGGATAAAATGTTCTCTTATTAAGCATGACCAATCTTAACATGTCATTTAATAATATTGGATAGCTTACAGTACCATACAATAACTCAAATTCTGAGAGAAAAAGGAGAAAGTTAGAAGCCTATGGTTAATACATAAGGCTTCTGTGTGTTGCCCGCCTAGCACTTAGTTTGGGACGTTTCCACCGCTCTCTGTATGGCGCTGCTGTTAATATGTAATATGCCCTATTGAAGCAATTAAAAAAAAAAAATTAGAATTTTCACCCGAATGTTACGTAACCTTATCATTTAAAAGCATTAGATCATAGAATTATGAGTATGACAAATTGGTGGAATTGCTCATCATGTATGTGTCGATCTAGAGAACTAATATGTGCTAGACTCATGAGAAAAGAGAGAGGCGGGAGTGGGGGTCGGGGGTTGGGGGTCGGTGAATTCATTCATCTGAGAGTCAGTCAAAACATTCATATCTTTGCTTCTAGACGACAGAAATTGATGCAATAAAGATAGAAATGGTCGTCACAGCTAGGAAAACATTTCTAATATGATTTATTTAGTACATTTTACAATCGAAAAAAGAAAAGAAAATGAGTTACACCACCTGCAGAGAGCCTCCTCCTTCTCCCCCCCCCCCCCCCCCCACACCTGCCATCCTCTCTTATCTCACTCTTGTTGCCTCTCATTAGGCCCTCAGCCGCCCCTAAAGGCCTCCAGCAGTAGTGGACATAATTGTGACCACATGTGCATGTGGCTCTGAACTGTCTTGATATTTTTTTGAAAAAGGAATGATAGTCACAGAAGCTCTTAAGTGGAAGAAATATATTCTACCAGTTTCTAGGATAATAATCGTTTTTGATTCATATTCCTACCATAGATAGATCCAAAGTTAGAAGATAAGCTTGGAGACCTCCTGACATTTAATGCAAGGAGAAACATCCTCAAACTGCTAAATAAAACGTTTCTCAATCTCAGGCCCTTACTTTTTTTTGTATATAGTTTCACTTGGAGGATACCGCCTTGTCCCCGTGTAAACGCAGCCGCCTACATACTAGTATGGCCCGTCAAATCTGTTTCACCCGGCCTCCCCAATCTTTTCTTCAATGTTCATTTGGAAATAAAAACAAAACACTTTTAGTTTGTATGCTAGGGAAAATATGCCAGTGAAAATATGAATCACCCAAGAAAGTACATGTTGTGGAGGAAGTGAAGGGAAGTGAAGGCAGGGGGTATTACTTATATATGTTCACATGAAACATTCAATCCATACTACAAACCTACTGGCAACTTTAGCCAATTTGAAAATCACCCTGGTCCCCTATACACATCCTCTTTCAACCTTATCTCCCAGCAACAGCACATGCTGCCTTGATTAGACCTTTGAGGGGTATTCTGTGATCTGGTATGTGGTTTCATCGATTAATTAATTAATTACTCCCTTTGGGATGTGTGCTAAAATGGTTAATGAATGTGTTGTGTTGCGTGACCCCTGCTTTGCCGCTTATAAAGGACCTCGACGGCTAAAGCCGTCTGAAGTCTTTATTAGCAGCAAAGCATGGCTCCCTGACCAACCCATCCATTATCCATTAAGTGTTTCTCACACAGTTTCATAATCCTATGTTAGATTTGCAGTAATATTTTTGGGTAGTAGCTAAAGGACCATTCAAATGCCAGCTAGATGAGTGGAGAAGTTAAATGCATCATCGTACGTCACACCTATTATCTATCCTCACAATTTAGAGGCTAAAGAATAAGAAATTTATCTTTGATATTCATTATAAGTAGGGGTTAGGTGAAATCATTAGCATATTTTAAGATGTTTTGGGTCATTATCCTGATTGTGGGCTAGGTTTATACAGTAAAACGTCATCATACATTACGCATCACCGTACATCTCTCTCAGCTCTTAAGCTATATAGTTAAACAGGTAATGACAAGTCTAAAAGAATACATTTTAATGTATCAACTGATAGTCCTCACATATATATAATGAATAATATCATATTTCATACCTTCTAATCTATAGGAAAAAATGAGTGGGAAATACAATCTATAAAGTGTCAAAATTGAGAAATTTTGTTAAAAAACGCAAGAGTTTAGGATCATCAAAGAAAATTCTTTTGTCGTTTGTCGCTATATTTTCGTAAAAGCCGAATTTTTGTCATTAAGGATTATTAAGGTCTTTGTCGATTTGTCAGGCACATATATGATGTAAACATCATATATGTTTACTACAATATATCAAATTACTATCGACATCTGACATATCTAGACATATATATATATAGATTCTGTTGCTGACGTTTTTTCAACTGTATTTCGTGCAAATGACCAATATTCATGAAAATCGGTGATAAATATGAATATGTGGTGTTATTGGGTTTAGGTGGCCGCTGAGGGTTAGTTCATCCGAACCTCCCCTAAACCGGCGATTATAAGAAACTGGGATCCTAAGGATTCCTGGCGGACACATCTCGGAGAGATGAAAGTGCTAGCCGAAGCGCATAATTGGACACCCGAACAGTTCCTTATGCAGCTTAAGTGCAGCTGCCGCCGTCAGCTAGGCGAAATGGGAGATTTGCCCCCAGGTTTGGATCTTGTTGGTTTTGTAGACCATATGGATGCTAACTTCGGCGAGCATTCTCTTGAAAAGAAGCAGTCCGAATTCTATAACTGCAGACAAACCCCTAAGCAGCCGAGCCGTATGTTTGCCAATGAGGTAGCCAAACGTGCTAGACATGCTTTCGGAATTAATCTGGACAATACTCTGCGTACCCTCTGCTTGAGAGTCTTCTTGAAAGGCTTGATCAACCAGGAGAAAGCTGCGTGGGTGAAGCTTAAACAGCCGTTTGACCTTCTCCAAGCAATTCACTGGGCCGAGGTATGGGAGAGTTGTCATATGGATTTCGCGAACGCTGCTGTCTTGCAAGCTGCTGCTATAGGTCCGTTGGCTGTTGCTATCCCATTGGAGGGAGCGGCGGCCGAAGGTTCCCAGTCGGGGAAGAGCAAGAAAGCAAGTGCCAAAGAAAAGGCCATGGTTCAGGTTAGCCAGGCACTGGCGTTGCAGGAGTCCGACGATGATGATCAGTCCGACGATCCCGGCAATGCGATAGTGCAAGCTTTCCAAGCATGGCAAGAAAAGCAAGGAAAGACGAATTCCTCAACTCAGCAGTATAAGAAGTCTGCTGGGGGTAGAGAAAGAAGAACCTGGCAAGTTCGGAAATGCTATTTTTGTAGTGAGGAGGGGCATTTCGCCTCGGCTTGCCCCACTAAAAAAGCTCTACTCGAACTTGTGAAGAAGCAAGGCGCTCCAGGAGGGAAGCCGGCTTCGGAAAACTAGGTTCGGCTCCTGTAGTAAGCGATACGGGAGCCTCGGACAACACGCTTCTTAGTACCACAGTCTGCGAGGATCTTGGTAGTAGTTTAGGAACTGGGAAATCAGCCCAGGCACCGGTGTGTAAGATAGGGTTAAAGCTTAGCGACAAGAAGCTACCCGATCTGATAGCTGGAGGTCCTAGGCCGTTGCCGGACGGTGATTTTCTCCCTGAAAAGATTCAGGGATGCTCGGACAAGAGCCCTGGCGTGTGTTGGGGACAGGCCGAGTACCAAGCTGAGTCAGGTCAGGTTGTCTTGGTAGAAAAAGGCCAAGAAAAATCTGCTCGGATTCAGAAAGTTTCTGTTCAACAGCTGGAAACTCTGGAGATCCCTTCTAAATTATTAGTGAGGGAGAGATGGTATGCCCCTGTAGGCATAGGTGGGAAGAGTGGTTATTTCTTGGTAGATCCAGGCGCAACGACAAGTTTGATTACCAAGGATTTCTATGAATCCCTTCCACATGCGCCGCCTATGATTTTGGTGCGTATGGCGTGCTCGATGGGTAATGGAACGCCTATAACTACATATGGGAGCGTGCTCTGTCCATATGAAGTGTCAGGTCGGACATACATGATGACATGTCTGGTAGTCAGCGGTCTGAAGGGCCCTGAAGACGGGATATTAGGTGCAGATTTTTACTATGTGCACCGTTGTTGTTTAGATTGGTCAGGAGTGTTTTATTTGGAAAACTTCGGACATTCTGTTGTATGTAAACAATGGAAGAAGAAGTCCGAAGGTGAAGAATTTTCCTCTATAAAGACTATGACTGTGAGCGAAGTAGATACTGGAATAGCTGTGACACTTAGGAAAGCGGTGATCATGGAGGCCAATTCTATTACACTTGCAGAACTAGACTTTGATAGTGGCTCAGACGCATCAGATGCTTGGATGTTCGAGCCAGACCAAGGATTGCTAGAAGACTTCGCCTTAGGGAGCCTGAATACATATGTTTCAGGTGGAGGTTCAACCGCTTTGGTAGCCTTCAGCAATCCGTCCGGCAGCCCAATGAAAATTGGCAAACGGAGAGTGGTGGGCAGATTAAGTAGAGTTACTCTTGTGGCAGAGGATTCTGCTTTGTCTGGAGATGACGGTAGCAATATTATCAGAGAGGCAATCATTAATTCTATACAGGTTACAGAATCGCCTGTGGCGGATGATGATCTGATAGCTCCCGACTTCTTAGTACCACCGAGTGCAGAGTGCCCGCTGAAGAAGCTGGTCAATGATTCGGATTTGTCCGAGAAAAACGAGAAGAACGTTGCTCTGTCTTTGCTGGAAGAATTCCGAGATTGTTTCTCTCTTCCAGGTGGCAAAGCCCTTGGTTGTACTGATAAAGTTCGCCATGTGATAGACACTGGAGATGCTTGCCCGATCAAACAAGCATACCGGCGTATTCCTGTGGCGAAGAGAGACAAGGCAGAGGCAGAGATTTGGAAAATGTACAGAGAGGGTCGAATTGAACATAGCAGTAGCCCCTGGGGTGCTCCTATTGTCATGGTGGCCAAGAAAGATGGCACACAGCGTTTTTGCGTTGACTATCGTCAGCTAAACTCTGTCACTATAAAGGATAGCTTTCCACTACCTCGGATCGATGAGTGCATAGAGTCACTTGGTGGGAACCAGTGGTTCTGTACTTTAGATCTTGAAAGTGGGTACTGGCAGGTGGCGATGGATGAAGATAGCAAGTCAAAGACTGCATTCTTATCCAGTGTAGGGTTATTTCAATTCAAGGTTATGGCCTTCGGATTGTGTAATGCCCTCGCTACCTTCCAACGCATGATGGATCAGATGTTGGATGGCCTTCGTTGGAAATCATGTCTGGTCTATCTGGATGATATCGTGGTTTTTGGGAAAACTCTTGAAGAGTGCCTAGATAACCTGAGACTCGTCCTTGAGCGTATACGGGATTATGGTCTTCGCTTGAAACCCAAGAAATGTGAATTTTTCCGCAAGAAAGTGGAATACTTGGGTCGGATTGTGTCAGGCCATGGCATTTCGGCGTGATTCCCTTGCAGGAAATTGTAACCGCGGCAGGCAAGGATAAACGATATGCTAAACCCATAGAGTGGACTCCTCGTTGCCAGGATGCATTCGATACATGCAAAAATTTGCTAATCTCTTCACCTACTCTCGGATATCCTCAACCCTCGGGTAAGTTTATCCTTGATACAGATGCAAGTAGTTTTGGCATGGCAGGAATCCTGTCTCAGGTCCAGGAAGGAAGGGAGGTGGTTCTGTGTTTTGCAAGCCATAGTTTATCTAAGTCACAGAGGAACTATTGTGCGACAAAACGTGAGCTGCTTGCCGTTCTGACCTACCTGCAAAAATTCCGACATTACTTGCTGGGTAATAAGGATTTTATTGTTCGGACAGATCACGCCTCCTTGCGTTGGCTGCTCAATTTCAAGGATCCGACCGATATGTTAGCTCGCTGGCTACTCACCTTACATGAATTCGGACTGGATCAGAGCATGATTTTGCATCGGGCTGGTAAACAGCATGAAAATGCTGATGCGCTGTCGCGCTTGCCAACCAGAAAATGTGGAAGACCAGACTGCCTAGATTGCGGTGCGCATGATGCTGTTATTGCCACTAACGAAGTTTCCTTAGGGACTCAGCGGAACGTGTTGCAAGAAGCTCAGCAAGCCGACCCACTTGTAAAAAGGTTGCTGAAAATGTTAGATGGAACTGTGCCGATTCCTAGCAGAGAAAATCTTGCTGGTGAGTCTAATGAGTTTCGGGCATTTGTCAGACATCTTGGTAGTATGGAGGTCAGAGAAGGTGTGCTATGTCTGGGGTGGACAAGACTAGCCACCGGAAAGAAATACTGGAGGAAAATTGTCCCTGTTTCCATGAGGAAAGAGATCTTCCAGGGCATACATGGTGCCAAAACTGCGGGTCATTTCGGAACCTTCAAGAATGTCTGGTCAGCAAAGATGAGATATTTTTGGCCTGGTATGAGTTATGATCTGAGGCGGTGGGTACGAGCTTGCCCAGAGTGTAATATGAGGAAGACTAGAGGTGGTGGTGGGATTTCTTACCTTAAGAAAGAAAAACATGGTGGTAGATGGAACCGAATATCGTTGGATATTCTAGGGCCTCTTCGGAGTACCCCTAGAGGCAACAGCTATATTATGGTTGTAGTAGACCATTTCTCTAAATGGGCCGAAGCCTACCCCATGGCCGATCACACCGCTGAAAGCTGTGCAGAAGTTCTTTTTCGAGAATGGATCTTGAGATTCGGATGTCCTGTGTCGTTGCAGACAGATGGAGCTCCTGAATTTCGGTCTCAACTCTTGAGATGTCTACTTGACATGCTGGGAATCGAGAAGCTAATTACCCTCCCATACAGGCCTATGAGTAATGGGCAGTCCGAGAGGCTGAATAGAGTTCTTGTGGAACAGCTATCTTGTATGACTGATTCGGACGAAGTAGATTGGGATATGCTGACCCCTTGCATTGCTCATGCATACAGAGGGACAGTACATGCTGCTACTTTATGCACACCTAACTCAGTAGTCTTCGGAGAAGAGTTGGTAACGCCCATGGACATAGTTCATGGAGTTGAAAGAGGAAGTCTTGATTTCCCTTGCAAGGTTGCTTTTGTTGAGAACCTGAAACAGTGGATGAGAAAGGGACACCAGTACGTGCGGGATAATCTCGGAATATCTGCGGTTCACCAGATTAGGGATTATAACAAACGTTCTAGGCCCCCCAGTTTTGAGGCGGGGGAGGTGGTATACCGATTCTGTCCCCCCAAGGCAAATACGAAGCTCGGACCCAAGTGGGACGGGCCTTATAAAATCAGAAGGTTCATAGGTTCATATGACCTGTGAACTGGAGACAGCCGAAGGTCTAATGCGATACCATATCGACTATCTGAAGCCGGCTTTTGATGATAATGGGCCGATTCAAGCAGTTAACTTGGATCGGGCTCCAGAATTCCGAAAGCAGGAACAGGCTGGTATGGAAATCTTTAGACTAGAGGCTGGGAGAGTGGTGCCAGGGAAAGATTGTCCAAAGTTGGTGGAGAAAGAGAAAATTACTGTAGGCGTCAAGCCGAGAGGTAGACCTAGGAAGATCCGAAAGGGTAGTTCCAAGGAAACCTCCAGTAAATCTCTGCCTCTAAAGAAAAGAGGGGGTAGACAAGGGAAATCTGTTGCCAAACCTGACAGTTCCTTAGCAGACTCGGGACTTACGGCTACCCCGCCTGGGCTTTTTGGTCCAGGAAAGACTTTATCTAGAAAGGAGAAGTCTAAGGTAGCTACGGTCTGTCCGAAGAAGCGCGGGAGGCCGAAGGTTCGCACAGATACGTCCGACCAGCCGGTGGTGCCCCCGGTCGTTTTGAATAGGAAGCGCGGAAGGCCTAGGAAACAGCTGGTCCAAGCTGCTCCTGTACCTCCAGTGCAGCCAAAGAAACGACCAGGTAGACCAAGGAAAGGAGCTGTGGTTAATGCAAAACCACCAGATCCTTCTTCTCCTGGCATAGCAAGGGCTAAACGTGTACGAAAGGCCCCAGTTCGGTTGCAGATGAGCTAATTATGGTACTGGACCGAGGGTAGGAATCTCCGAACTGATTTCTACCCGAACTAAAAAATCACACAATGAGAAGTCAGACGGGTGGTGGACCGAACTAAGAGCCGCCCTGTCCCCTATTGATAAGCAGTAAAAATGGACTTTATTCAGTTAATTCCATTTGTGACTGGGAGACGAACATGAGTCTCGGAAAGTACTTAACCTTGCCCTGGGTACCGCTTGTATGTTAAACTGGAAATCCAAAACGTCTTCAGTGGCCACGGACTTCAGTGTCAGCATCGGAATCTATTTATGGACAAATAGAGTGTTGCCTACGCCTGGGGTGGGTTTGAGGAAATCAGGGAATGATTACACCTCTGCATCGTCTCAGCAGAGACCCGAATAGCTGAGTGGGAACACACGCCCAAAGCTATTTTCAGGCTCAGAAGGTGAGCACGGGAAGAAAACTGGCGCTGCAGTAGTGCGGCGACTGAATGCAACTCTGGCGTTGCAGTGGTTAAATACGCTGGTGTTTTACCGTTTCAGTCAGTCTACTTCCTGCTTCCGCGAAGCAAAGCACCAAGACTACCTCTTAGAAAGAGAACTGTGCAGTAAGTTTTATCAAGTGATGATCCTTGTGAAATATATTGCCCTGTGTTTGTAGTCCCTTTGCTCGAGTAGTCAAGTTGCATGAATGCTGTGGGTCGTATATTAACTGTGTTTGGGACACGTTGATAATGCGCGGGCTGGCGTGGGATCTATAGCAGCCATGTTGTTTTCGCCATTGGTGTAGGAATGAATGAACGTTGCTATCCGAAGGTGTTAAACTAAACTTGAACAGCGTATCCGCTGCTGATATACCAATAAACGTTCAATCTTTGTGTTTTGGAAGTAATCAACCAACTCACTGTGCCTCAAGCGTGGGTATATTCGTGTAGTGAAGGTTTGGATTTCTCGATACCACTACGCTCTATGTGTGTAGTAGCTGTCAGCCACAGCCGAAGCGTGTCCGAGAGGAGTCCGAACGTCCATCTGCAGCAAATAACAGGTATTTTCTGTATTTATTACTACCCATACCATCATTATACTTTCAGGTACCGATTGATTAGTGATGTCGACCTCAGGAGAATTCGAGAATATGACCGAGGACCAGTTGGCTGATTCCCTCAACGCCAAGCTGTCCGAGTCTGATCTAGAGATGGATCTGGACGGTTCAGACTGCGAGGTATTGTCGGACGAGGAGGCTAAGGTCTTGGAAGGGTCTCGGATCCTTGTAGGCATGGGTCAGGCTGAAGCAGGTGGCTCTGGGACCGGCACCGTAACTTGCTGGGGCGCAATTATGGAGGCCGAGGATGCTAGGAAAGCAGCTGCCGAAGAGGAGGCGGCGATGGTAATAGATATGGCTGAGGTTGAGTCCGAGACTCCCGAAGCCAAGTCTGTACCTTCGGCTGGTACCTCTAAGCAGAAACCTAGATCCCCCAGAAAGCAGGACAAGCCGAAGATGAAGGATGGAGAGATGAACGAGTCCCCGCGGACTCTATCTCCAGATCCTGCTGATTCTTCGGCGGCAGCGACTGAGGAGCTCATGGGTTCACCGGCCAAGAGCACCCAGTCTTCTGCCCGTCAGGTACGCAAACCCCGGAGTTCGGACCCCAAGTCGAACTCGAAAGGCAAGGCACCTGCCCCAGCGACTGGAACTACTAAGCTGAAGTTCCGGAAGCTGAAAAAGGTCCATGTGCATCGTGCTAAGGTGAGGGAGGATCAGTTGGCGCACTTGGGCTCGTTGACTAAGTTCAATGCCGAGTTGGACAAGGCCTCTGATATTGTCCCGCTGAACCCTAGGCACAATCGGCCATGCTCACGTCATCTGATGGCCACAGAGTCCGACTCTGAAGATGACCATGGACTCATGCTCCGGTATGAATCCTGTCTCTACCCAGGGTTGTGTAAGGCAGAAAAATGGAACCTGGTACCAGTGAGAAGCTCCGACTGGTACCAACTCTGTGGGAGCCTGGATTTCGTTGTCCGTACTTGGTGTGTAGGCGAGTGAAGCTCAATGCTTCAGGTGTCCGGATTTTCTCCACCCGAGAAAGATTCTTCAGGCACCTGTGCGAGGTTCACACCCCTCAAACAGAAGTGTGGGTCTGTCCATACGAGAACTGTCGGCAGCAGCTTGACAGGAAATCGGAATTGGTCAGCCACATCATGAATGGGGAGGAGCTGCTACATAAACAGGGAAGGCCGAAGGCGATGGAGAAGGCGGCGAAAGTGAAGCCTGAGTGGAAGCCCTTCGGAGCTTTCATTCGGACTACCCATCTTTCGATGGCCCATCTCCGGACCCTTCGAAAGGCTGGTGAGGTGGATGTTTCCAGAGCTGGTACTGGAAAATCCAAACCGACTCAGACCCCGGTAAAGTCTAGCACAGTGACTTCGGACAAGTCAAGTGCTAGTACTAGCTCGAAGGCCGCAGCCTCCAAGCGTCCGAGGACTGAGAGCCAGTCGAAGGCAGCTGAGTTGACTGCTCCTCCTGCCAAGAGGAGCAGACGTTCGAGGAAGGCCCAGAAATGGGTGGACACAACTCTGGCCGAACTGCCTTGTGCTTTGGAGACCGCTGCTCTGGTGGAAACATCAGAGACCGGCGTAAACCAAGCGTTGAAAGCCCTGCAAGTAGCTGCAGAGGATGCCAAGAGGCAGGTCAAAGTGACCGTGGCCGCTCTGGTGACTCCTCTGAAAAAGCTTCAGGCGGTGAGGGCGAAGGTGGATGAGGTAGGGACGCTGAAAGAAACGATCAGTCAGCAGGCTCTCCTCATCCGGACCCTGAAGGCATCCAATCAGGAGAAAGAACAACGTATCCTGAAGCTCTTGGAGGAGAATACCAGACTCCAGGGCTTGCTTTTGGATGATTCAGACGAGTCCAATCAAGGTGTGAGCAGGTCGGAAAGTTCCCTGGGTGGAAAGCCGATCTCTCTCCCTGCCAAACCAGTTGAGGAAGCTCAAGCCTTGCCTTCTTCAGGCTAGGGTGAGACTCCTGGTTTGACCGTGGTGTCCAGTCGAGCTGGTGGGACGTTGGAGGTTAACGACCAACAAATCCATTTCCTCACCAATCTCCTGGACCAGATGAAGTCCCAACGTGAGCCCCCTCAGCCTCAGAGAACTGTGGCTTTGGCTGCGTTGGGCCGGGCGCCTCCCGAGCAAGGTATGTTCGGCAGTATGTTCGATACTCCGGACAGACCTTCTGCAAAGGACTCGCCCGATGGAACGAAAGACGACGACGGCAAGGATGACTGAACGAAGGAAACGCATGGACGATGATGACTGGACCGCCCTTCGACCCGATTTAACCACCTCGGATGCTGTTCGGATGCCCTGGATCCTCGGATCATGACCCTGGTGTGTGGCGCCGACAATTACGTGAAGTCTACAAAAATGAAAGTGATAGCCTTTTTCATAAATAAGTTCTGTAGAACAGATTGTTTGCTTGTTAGTGAGGACACTATATGCTCCTGCCTGTCAAACGTGAAAAGGTTTTTCATAAATTTTCTTTCTTACTTCGGATAATTGTTCACATTAGTTAGGACACAGAATGCTCCTATTTGTCGATTCCTGAAGTTTTCATAAGATTGATTTATTTGTTCATTGTAGAGAGGACACACTATATGCTCCTACTTGTAGACTGTACTTTTCTTATACCCTGTCGAGTTTTCAAGATTTTTCTTTTCAAACTCTTAAAAGGAAAAAGGGGGTATTGTGGTGTTATTGGGTTTAGGTGGGCGCTGAGGGTTAGTTCATCCGAACCTCCCCAGTGGTCACTACTGGTCCGCGGGACTTTTTAGTCTAAATGATATGTTTTGCCTGTTGCCTTTTATATATTTAACAGCAGCCAGCTGTTGGTCGATAGTAACCACAACCTGGGTTTCTACCATTTAATGTAAGCTGTAGAGGCCGTGATAAACCTCTCAGTGTGGATAGTGTTACTTATACCTCTGATTGTGGAATGTTGATTGTTGTTGTATAGGTCTGATAGACACCTTTGGATGAGGGTTACCTGGCTGGCCAGGTGATCCGAAATCCGCAGTCTAATCAGGTCTGGAAGCGAACTGATGCCAGTTCCGAACACCTCACAATAAAACCCAAGTGAACAGGTAGCGCCTGCCTTTGTTCCTTTTGTTCTATATAAACTCTCGATTAATAAGCTTCGGATACGCCAAGGGAAACGAACCTGCGACTCAGATTCACTACAAATATAACATTACCTCACAGCAACTGAGATTGTTAGTCTGTATTATTCTGTATCATAGTCTACTCAGATCATCAAGACGTATTATCATTGATATGACCCCAGAACAATAAAAAAAATTGTAACTAAGGTAACGTTGGCAACCCCTAGCAACAAGAGTGCACAAATCAGCACCTTATTGGCATCCCTCTAATGTAAAACCATTCCTTGATAAAGGGCAAATGTTGCCCGAAACGTCGGAATCCAATAAACGCAAACCAAAAACTCACCAAACCCCTCCTGTCCAATCCGTTACTGGGCTTAACACACTCAACTAGGATTAAACTTAAATATCTATATCTGGGAGATATTAGATAGAACAAATACGACTTGAAGAAGGTCTGTATGTCTTAACATTAAACAGCTAGTATGCCTTAGCATATAGTTATATTTTATTAGAAGATGAGATACAGTTGTCTGATATTTCTCATTTCTCACTTATAGGCCTATGGGTGAGGATATATATGACAAATTTAGTGAAAAAGTATATCTTCTTGAAACACATTTATTTTTATGTGGTACACAACTACAGTTGTGCTGAGTATATCCTGAAAAAATGGGAAGAATTAAGGGTCATTTTCATTATAAGAATGTGCATTTAGGCTCTTACGTTGCCTCCCCTGGGCAACGTAATTTTGAGCCACTTTAAGTGTCACTTAAATTTTACGTGAATTTACGCATATTTAAGTATTCTGCACCGCGATTTGGACTACGTGAGTCACTTAAAATTTAAGTGACTCACATAACTTTTAAGTTAAGTATTTGGCACCCCGATTGGACTTACGTGGGTCACTTAAATATTTACGTGACTCACATAACTTTTAAGTGAATATTATGCACCTACCCCATAATTTTTCACTAAATCTGATATATATATCCTCACCCATAGGCCTATATGTGATGTGTTCCAGGAAAATGAGTCGCAAGATGCAAAATTGATATTTTCCAGTGTGATTTATTCACAAGATATCTTTATGGAACGTTCCCATTTTTGTAGGGCTTAGTGCTTTAGGTCATATTAATTTATGTACCAAATTTCAAGATAATGTATTAAATATATCCTTGCCTTTCAAAGGTCATCCTATGCAGTATATTTAGTTACTTTACTGGTAATTGCCCACGGAGAAAATTGCTCCCATTCTTTAAGTTTATTATACGTGCATTCTATATGAGACGTGTTATAAGTGGGGTGCTATAAAAATATTCATATAGGACGTGTCCTATATGAAATGTAGTTGTCTAAATATAGCTCTGTTGTTATGCTTCGCGGAGCTTTGGCTCTCCGCGGAGCATGTAAACAAATCCCTGCGATCGGTAATCAACCCGTGATTCTGGTACTATAATTATAGAAATACATAATAGAACTTACATCATTAAATAGAGCATTAAATTCTCTTTTGAATGATATAAATTGTGTTAATGTAGCTCAAGGAATGGCCATGATATGAACGTTTTAATTCATCAATATACTAACGGGGCTGTCAGTGGGGCTGTCAGCGGGGCTGTCTCTGAGACTTCTTTAGTATTTTTTCAGTGATATCTGATGACATATATATGATCAAATTTTATGCACATATAATAAATATAGAATGGAACTCGCCGGCAATAATCGAAAATTCATAGGACTTGATTCGTCCACATAAGCACTCTGTCTACGGCACCGTGCTTATGTGGACGAATCTCGACCAATCGGGCCATTTCCGCCTTTTGCCTGCCAAAAACGCAGCGTGTTCTCAAAAATTACACCAGGCCCTCCATACCTCCAGAAGAATGGAACTAGGATAAGGGGCGCACAGAAAACACTTTAGCTAGAAATTTTTCCCGGGTTTGTCAACAACCGCCCGCCGATTCACTCTATTTAGACCTACCTATACCGAACAAGCCAGTCGGAATTTCTATACGATGCCGTACAAAAAACCAAGAAATTTATGACGCACGACCTGTTCCAAGCTTCTCAACTGGCCACCATTGCCTTCGCCCATAAAGATGCGCCAGGATTGCCATAGGGAGTAGTCTCCTCTGCGCGTGCGCGATGCTCTTGTTCTGGGTTTACTTCCGGAAAGGAAAGGCAAGCAGTCAGCCACGCTCATCAATGGCGTCAAAACAAACGTAAAGAATCTAGGATTATCACATTAAAATAGGTAACAAAATATATAATCTAGTTGTCTGCGCCATCTTATGGTGATATACCATAAGAATGGCGGCGGACATGACCAGGCAAAACACTTGACGACCCCTTCGTTCAATGGATTAATCAACGTATAGTCACCGCGGGTCCCGGGTGGTGTAGGCGGCGGACGGTGGGCACATATCAATGCTGTCAGTCAACAATTTATAACGTTAACTCTAAGCAACTAATTTATCACAGGAAACAAATGTTCTCAACGATTCTGGCGGCTAAACTTCACTGGACGGTGTACTTGTCGTGGGTCACTATTCTATGGGGGGGTCATAATACCTTTTCAGAAAGAGCCCGTTTTTGAGACATTAACATTACAGCAACAATTTTGATTTTCTCCACAAGATTGAAAAACTCTTAACTTCTGTGCCCGTTTGAATTAATCGATTCCATAGCTCAAATATATCACTATAAAAATCATTTAGACACTCTTTAGGCTTATTTCTACCAAGATATATTTTAACAATATCCATATTATGAAATCTTTCCATCATTTGGACCCAAGCAGAGTTTTCTTCTTTTAAAGCTCTAGCGAACCACACAACTCTATTGGAAAAAAACAATATCACACAATATCACAATATCACACAATACAAGTCTCAATACAAGTCTCACAAAGAAATTATCCAGTTTCATCACAGAAGTACAGGAGCCTGTATAGCCCGAATGCAGGGATATACCTATAGAGCCACTAGTTGGCTATGACGGCCGCTCTTATGTCTGAAAACGCTAAAAACGGTGACTTTCTGAACAGGTAATATGGAGGGGGGGTCTGGTAGGTCTGAGAAGCAACAATTTTGTACAAATAAATAAAACAAAGTAAAACAAAATAAAACACATGCGTGCAGTATGCAATTTGCTGTATCAAGTAAGGTAAACTATTATAACCTCAAATATACCATTGTTAACGACACCTTTTTATAGATGAAAGAATAATTTTAGATGGCTGAAAGTAGTGTAGAGCGTACGATTATGTTCCCCCACGAATGGTAGTAAATTTTGAAAATCCTTTGATGTTTCCTGTACAATCTAATGTGGCATTTGGCGGCCATTACGAACCAGTCCAGAGGGCATTTGTGCAAATTTACTACCCTATTGTGTTCTATTGTTGTGTGATTGACAGCTGAACAATGGATGAGCGGGGAATTGTATTGTGTGTGAGTTTGGTCGGTTAGGAAAATTATTTTGGTTAATGGTGAGATATGGTTATGTGAGTTAAAAATGTTAATGAGCGTTGGTTGATGAGCCAATAGGGTTGGATGGGGATTGGGTGTGTATGGGGGGGTGGGTTAATTTGGGTTAGTTGTTTGAATACGGGTTTTGTGAGTGGTTGTGTTGAGTTGGTTTTGACTGTGTATACGGATTAGTACGAGTTTTGAAATGTATTTGGAATATAATAGCACTAGACCTGATTATTGGGCTCAGCATGAGTCAATGGATGAATCAAAACGAGACACATTTCTAGGTTTTCTATTGTGTTTCCTTTGTTGTATATGTATGATAGTTAATTACATTGTGAATCGATTGTATAAACTAGTAAAAAAAAGAAAATTTCACAATGTGTCGCCAGTTTGTGAGGCGACTGAGGATGTTTTGCAGGCTTTTGCTGCTCTTGATATACATGAAGTTGACGCGTGTCTAAAGAAGCAGAACTTGGCATGATCGTATTGATAGTATTGTCTAGATAAGTGACACGCTGTTATTGTTAGGTGAGTGTGTGTGTGTATGTTTAGGATTTAGACTTTAATTGGCTGATGACAGGTGGATACATATTGGTAGTGATAGTTCTAGCTTTCTGGGTATATATATATAGATAGGGGTAGGGGTGGGTATTCCGACGTGTGTGTATATGTTTAGGATTTAGACTTTAATTGGCTGATGACAGGTGGATACATATTGGTAGTGATAGGTCTAGCTTTCTGGGTATATATAGTTAGGGGTACGTATTCGGACATTGAGTTGATACTCGGTATATCGTTGTAGACGTTTGTGGAAAGTGGATAGTTGTCTTCGAGGTTTTGTTTCTTCGGCTACTGCGGATAGAGTGATATTTTACATTCCGGTGAATGATAAAATATTTGGGTTTGATGTGGTGAAGTGTCAGGGAGGAGTAGGTTCTGGTTCTGTATGGATGATTACGAGACCGCTTTCTAATGTAGAGCAAAGAATGCCACTACCCTGGCATGTGATGAGTCTTATTAAGCAAGCGCCTTACGAGCAGAAAAAGACAGTCAAATTTGGTAATATTCATTTTGTGTATTGCAAAAATACTGAAATATGGACAATAACGGACAATGCCGCTCGAAAGCAGCTTATATTTGACACGCCAATCGCGAAGGATATAGGAGAGAGAATAAAAATCGCTTTGGATATTGTCAGTAGGATTAAGTGCTTACAATGGAAGGACATGCGGAATATTTACAAGACATGGAGAGAGCCTTCAGGAGAAACAAACGATTAACTACGGTGAGTACATATTTATTATATTTGTAAAGTAAAAAAAAAACAAAAAAAAAAACAAACAAAAAACGAGACGTATTTTTATTATTGTTATGTTTATTTTCTGATATTTACGAGTTTTACATTACCAGAGTCGCGTTACATAGTCAACAGTGACTTGATCTGCTCGTCAGACATTGGTGAAAATCCTGTGCTGTTTTGTTCAATTCGACCACTCGGATTGATAGAGGCCCCACCAGAAGAAGAAGTGTTTGGCGCTGATGGAGGCGGTGTTGGTCGATGGGTTTCCACACTCGCGTTTACATTATCTGGACTCAAAGAGATATATAGTCTAGGCAGACGGGGTGGCACGAGTTCTGTAAGGCTATCATCAACGACATTGATTTCATTGTTGATGATCTTGCAGGAGGACGTTTTTTTGGCGATCTTTTTGGGTGCTGTGGGATCCGAGTGTGCGATGGTGTTTTCAGGGGTAAACGTATCGAACTGTTAATAGAAAAACAACATAGGATGAGTGATTACCGTTAAAAGCTTGCGGGCATAGGTTTAAACAGAAGCGAGATCGCTACGCAGGGAATTATGCAATACCTAGTCCTGGTAGCGTGGTAGTAAAAAAGGAAACGGGGGTCATCTTTTTAACAATAGAATTCGTTTACATAATGGGATTACTGAAGCGATGTAGTCGTGGAAACGTGGTAGTAAAAAGTTGACTCGGGTGATGGATGGGGTATATATACATGGGAACATGCGGAGATGTGGACACACTTGACTAGAATTTATACTCTTTCGTCAAAATGGCTGCTGTTGAACATTCCGTATACAACTGCACTCCACTTCAATCTATGGATACTTCTGAAGGTTATTCGTATCAGCGATATGTGTCTAGCTATTTGAGTTTGACAATGAAAATTCAGTCGACAAATGTGGCTGATATATTCATAATCACAAAATATAGAACACACAAAGGTCCTCGAGTTGTTTTGGTGCCTAGGAGTGTGATTGAGACATCCGCACGACAGAAGAACTTTGATTTGAACACAGCGATTAAGCTAGATGACGACTGGGAGATTAAAATGATTCAGTTTAGAGAAAAGTTTTACATTTCCCACGTGCACACAGACAAATCGGGCTTGACCAAGCTGTAAGTCTATAGCTGATATTTGGTTTTTATATTAGTTTACAGTAAAATGCGGGTGTTTGTGATGTGATATTATTTTGTTGTCGCATTCTTTACTAAGCAGGCTTCTGTCCTTTGTATATTTTAGTGCTGACACCTTTAACCTGTCCCTAGAGGAACACAAGATTCTGGCTCGTACATTTAACCCCTCTGCTGCTAAAACCACAACTCCAACAGCATTACAAGCCGGCAACGAAACCCTAGTACTGGACATGGAAGTGGAAGACACACCCAACAACAAGCCTTCGACAAACTCCCCCGACAGCCTTGCGGCCTTATTGATAGGTGTGGATGAGGTCACCAGTTGCAAGCCGATCACTCGACCCAGCAACATTGACTCATTAAGCGGCAAAAAACAAGATGATCGCACTAGTGGCTACACATTTGGCCAGTTTAGTAGCTATAGACACAGGCCCTTGAGTGTGTTCGAGGAGGACAGTGTCTAAGCAGACAAATTTGTTTCTATTTGTCGATTGTTTTATTATTTGCTAGTCATTTGAACGTATTTACCCGAGGTCGTGTATGTCTGTATGTATGTATGTGTGTATTCCAAACAATATCATAATATGTGATTCAATGTGTGTGTGTGTGTGAATTAGAAGATAATAAAACACAATACAAATAAATTACTTACTTTGATTTTTCTTTTCATAGTCGCGTTCACTTTTTCAACTCTCGTTGGTGTTTCCTCGATACAGCTCGACACAGTCTGTGGGAGAATTATGTATGTGATGAATTAGCTAGATAGCTCGCCAGTTTAACTAACATGTTAATCAGCTAAGCGACACTAGGGTATTTCCCTTTGATATAGCAATTTGCGAATGAGGCAACACGTTTTAGTAGAAAATTTACGTCCATAAATTGTTTTGTTTATACACAAGTATATCACACATTTGTGTGATTGAAAATTATCCCTGAAATAAAGCAACAATTAGCCGATCCGAATAGCGAGCGATGGGTGTTATCTTTTCTATTTGTGCTGCTATCTCACCTTTTGTACAAGTTTCCGGTGCGCTGTCGGCTAATCTAGCGACCGGATGTTGTTTTTGCGATAATTTAGAAATATGCGATGGTATATACGATGGGACGAAGGTGTTGTTATCGGAGCAAATTATTATTTTACCCGTGCCTGGGACGTCACTCAATATACATTCCAAAGTAAACCCCTCCCTATTAAACAATAGAAATGCGAACTTAGGTAGTTTGGCTTCAGTTCGAGATGGAAGGCTTTAGAGTGAATACCGCTTCGGGGGAGTTGCAGATACTAAAGAAGGATTTGTCGTTTCTTGAAGTGATCGCTCTGCTCATTATAAGACCAAGTGCAGACTTTCTAAAGTCGTGTACTCTAGCCATGGAATACGGCTATATGACGGTAGTGACCCTGTGTGTGACGGTGGTTTTTCTATCTGTATACGGAGAGTCCAAGAGCGTAGCCCATGCTCTGATCGTTGTGGGATTATTATGCACAGCTCTTTGTGCTTTTGGACTTGGAATGTGCATTTACCAATACTTTACGAGGAGACGTGTACAGATAGCTGGCAATACACGCCCAATACACGTGACGACATAGCCAGAAAAACCAAAACAAACTTTTGTTAGTGTTATCGTTCACCGTTTTTAGGATAATTTTAGTAGTGTGGTTATAGACTTTTTTCAGTTGGACTTATATACTCCGTAACAAAGACTGGCATAAGAACATTTGGAAACATGTGACTTTTCCGGAGGAAAAACATTTCGAAACATGTGACTTTCCCAGCCGTGCTTGTGTGATTGATATTAGCGTGCGACCCAAAGTATGTTTTTAAAGGTAGGATTATTATTAATATTACAATTATTTTGCCTACTTACATTAATTTGTGGAGGTTGTTGTACATTTCGACGAATTGCTGAAGTTGCCACGGAAGGTTCGGTTGTTGTTGTTGTTGTTGTTGTTGCAGACACAGCAACAGACATGCTAGCATTGTTCAAGGAAGTATTCGGGGAAGGGCTTGATATGGGCGAAGGGCTAATAAGGCGAGTGTGTTTATACCCGGGGCGCTGGATTACTCCCTCCTCTATCAATTGTCTTTTCAGGCGATAGACATTAGCATGCAAGACAGGATCTGACCAGTCTGACTGGTTGCTGTCCAGGCTATCACTACAGTTGTTGGTGTCTTCTTTTTGATTTGCTTTTGATTGGGACATAGATATTTTTACAAGAGCCGGAGTCTGAGTGGAGGATGGCTGAACGTTATTAGGGGGTTTATCAATAAAACTTAGCTTAGGTAGCTGATTATTGATCCGTTCTATGGCGGCGCTTACAGGTGAGGGACAGAGACAGGAGCTGTGTGTTTTGGAAGCAGAATCGGAAGGCGATGGAGGAGGAGGAGGAGGAGGAGGAGGTGGGGGTGATGAGGGGATCGGGCTAGTGCGGTTAGTTTCAGTTCTAAGTGTTTTGAGTCTTTTTTGTCTTTCTATTAATATCAACCTCAGCTGTCGAGCATTTTCTATTAAGAAAGTGTCGGTCAACTCGGCTTGACCTTTGATAGTAGGAAGGAGGCTAGCGGAGTCGGTGTTGCGAAGCATTTCAGGAGAAGTGCCGGCGATTACATGAGACATGTGGTGTATCTCTTCATTAGTGTATGTTTTAGGTGGGGACTGGGATTTGGTGTTAATTGTTGGGCGCTTTATCTCTTGGTTAGTGTGTGATTTAGGTGGGGGTTGTGGTTTGGCGTTAATTGTTTTTTCTTGGCTACTAATGCGAGGGGATTGTGCCTGATCTTCGATGCGTTGAGGGGTTGACATGCAAGCGGCCGTTGGGCCAGGGTACGCAGGAGGATTGCTAACATGAGGAGGAGGAGGAGGAGGAGGAGGAGGAGGAGGCGGTTGTGCTGGGTCTTGACGACGGCGCGAGATTGGGGTAGAAGTGGCTATTGGAGCGGGGTATGCAGGAGGACTGGAAGTCAAAGATGACTGGCCGGGTTTACTATTAGTATAATTATACACAAGAGAAGGGGGAGCAGGAGGAGGGACAGAAGGAACGGAAACAGGAGCAGGTGGGGCGGGAGGAGGAGGACGTTGGTATTGGAAGCAGGGATGTTGGTGGGGATAAGTTGGTTGGGGATGGTGTACATAATGCGAGAAATGCTGCTGTTGCTGTAGTTGTTGGGCGTTTATTTGTTGTTGCTGGTAAAGGCGCTGTTGATGATCTCTCGTGGCTATGAACTACAAACAAATACTCATATTAGTCAAATATCGAATTTATGTAAAGGTTGGTATGACTATGAAATGAGCTACATATAAAGCCGCTGTATCTAATTAGCAAATAAATTCATACTAACAATAAATTAACGTTTGTATATACTATAGACAATTATAACAGAGAAATAATTAGAAAAAAATATAATATCTGAGCGCTGTCGTCGCTGAATATAACCCTATTGAAAATATAGTTTATATTTTCATTGATTGTGGCTAGACACGCCACAATAATCCGAAAACCAGTCATCAGTATGTGCATTTCCTCTGTTGTATACGGTCTAAAATACACATATTTATAATTAGTTAAATACATTGTCAAGTATAGTCAAGAGAGACAGACACAGAGAGCGAGAGAGCGAGAGAGAGAGAGAGAGTAGAGTAATTATTGATACACGGGTGCAAAGACACCGAGCAGAGCCCGTCGGGCTTTGACCGTCTGTGTTGGTCATAGCGCCGAGAGCCCGCGTCGGGGCTGAAACTTTAGATTTTGACTACGCCAGTCTATATAAATAGATTTGGTCTGATCGGGTGAGCGCCCGAGTGACATACTTGTATGAGCGCGGACTACACAAGCACAGAGCCCGTCCAGGGTCTCGGGAAAGCGCCGCTCTTAGTGTGGTTAGATGAATGTTAAAACTAGCTTTGTATCTAGATCGATACTCGTACTTATTTCCATTTAAAATAACCAGAGTCTGACTAAACGACCTGTATACACAACATAAAGATCACAATCATATATTGAATTGAATAAACTCACCTTTGCCTCACCATGGTGGGTGTGTGTGTGTGTGTGTGTGTGTGTGTGTCATGCGAATATGTTCAGAATGTGTGGATTTTGATATATCGCTGGTTCCTGTCGCTTGCTGGTGGCTTCTACTGCGGCTGTTCAAGACGTGTACTGACTGACTGACTTTGTGTTACTTGTCTAAGGGTGTATATATATACGAACACGCCAAACCCCCCGCCCCTACCCCGTATTAAAATTAGGGTGCGACTAATTACCAAACAGAGAGAGAGTTGGGGGGAAAAAACAAAATTCCTTGGAGGATCTAGAAAATATTTGACCCCTTAATTGTGTTTATTTTAGACATCCGAGTCGAGTGAGTGACACCTGATGGAGTGGTTCTTTTTTTTTTTGTTGTGGCTAAATTGACAAGCGATCGCTTACGTGTCCTTAGGCTAGAATTTGTGTCTACTATAGGACGCACGTGTCTCTAAAAGTCATACTAAATAGGGTTTTAAGCGGCTGACAGGTGTTGACCGCTCTATACTGTCATCGCCTGCTGTCAATGTGAGAGATCTTTAACCTTTTACCCTGAGGGCTGTATTACCATTTGAAAAGCATTATAGTTAGTAGTCGAGCGAGCTTGTCAACTTTTAAATACTGATGAAATTGATTTAGGAAAAGGACGAAAAAATAGAAAATACGACTATCAGCTTTTTTTATTGATAAAAGCTGCTAAGCACGATCGTTTACAATATATATATATATACAAACACGCGCACACACACATATATGTACAAATATTTACAGAGTCAGTCTATTTGGTGGTTTGCCGAAGTTTCTTCTGTTGCTCCGACGTGGCAGCCAGGCGACAGTTAACGGCACAAACCTGAAAACGCCAACAAAAATGGAGTCAGGCCATATGTCTGAAAGTGGATCAGTAAAGCCCGCATAAATATCCACCTTATTAATAAATGCAATACGAGTATACACGCGCATATATGCATACATAAAGATGAATTTTTTAAAACAAGAGACACAGACAGAGAGAGAGACAGATAGAGTTAAGCCTACATAAATATCCGCATTATCAATAAATGCATACAGAAAGACGGATAAAAAAGAAATAAAAAAAAATAGATAGATAGATACACCGATATGCGCGCGTTTGATGCGTTTTATTTATTTTTTTTTTCCTTTTAAAAAAAAGCAAAACAAACTTACTCAGCGGACTTGCCCTCGGATGGAATGGTCAAGTCCATCAAAAGTCTGGCCTCCCCATCCGAAAGTGTTGCTTCCACGTCCTTTTTCTCCTCCTTCACGTCGTGTCCTGTTGCGTTCTTGTCTTGGTCTTGGTCTTGCCTCTTCTTCCACCATCTGTAGAGGCTAAGCAGGACAGTGCTTGCCGCAATTCCTGCGCCCGGGATCCCCAACCCCATGCACAACTCCAGGAGCTCCCAAAGCAGCTCCTGTATGTTCGTCAGCACGCTTTTCAGCCTGGAGATTTGTGCCTGGGGCGACAAAGTAGTGGTAACGATGCTGTTGGGTGATGATGCTGCAGATTTTGAGAAGGAGGTGGCGGAGGTGGCGGTGGTGGTCGGATCGCTGGCTGCTGTTGGTGTCTCCAGGGTCATGAGGGCCGTGGTGGTGGTGGTGGTGGTGGCGGTGGTGGTTGGATCGCTGGTTGGGACTGGGGTGGTGGCTGCGGTGGCGGTGTCTGGAGAATCGACTAGTAGTAGTAGTTGATCCAAGTCGTCGATCCCACAGCCTGTCACGACTGTGAGTCGCTGTGAGTTAATCGAAGTTACCTGGGGGACGTAACACCCCTGGCCATCCAGCCCCACGCTGATGTCGAGCGTGGCGAGGTTGGGATATATCTCCCTCAACCTTTCCTCGGAGATGGCCGACCCCACGAGTTTTGACCATATCAGGTCTATCTCCACAATGTCTTGCATGTCTCTATACGACGTGAGCAACATTCGCCAGCTTATGATCTGCTGGCGACAGCGAATAGCTCCATCCCGGCAGCTACACTTTACGCAAAGCTGGCGGGCCTCCAGCGGCCCCACGACAACAAAAAGCAGCGTAGCTGCAACGAGCATCCATCCAGGTAACATGACGGCGAGCGAGCGATGGTCAAGACAGCGAGAGAGAGAGGTAGTGCGTCTTGTCTAGTTGTGACCAGACAAGAAAGTGACCAGTACCTGGAGGACTTAAGCCCCAGGAACAAAGCTTTGTCGGTGTCTGTCATTTCCGCTTCCGCCGAGCCCCCCTCCCTTTTCCCACCCTTCCTCCCTCCCCCTTTCTCCAGGGTTTTATTAGCCCGTACGTAATAAAGTGTATGAAAGGATGACCCGCTTGTCGTCAACCGTCAAAGGGAAATGGGAATGGACTGCTGACGAAAACGGTTCAAATCGTTCTTATTAACCCCGTGACTTGTCTACGAATGAATATTTGAACGTAATGTGAGCTTTTATTTTATTTCCAAAACACAAAACACGCCACAAGAAGAAGTTTGTTATTTATTTTTTTTTTTTTATTGCTTAAAATCACACACTCACACACACACACACACACACACACACACACACACACACATACATACATACATACATACATACATACATACATACATACAGACACACACACACAATACATTGTGCTCGTTTTTTAAAATTCCACATACTTGTCATTCGTTTCTAAATTCTCCAGGCTAAACATATTGAGAAAATCAACCATGGCCACGCCTTTGCATCTTTGAACTGCAAATAGTATACAATAATTTCCGCACACACTTGACATAGGCGACTGGATTCGAGCTCTGTTGTAGGCATATGTGGGGCCATTTAAAATTAAAAAAGACACTACTCTACTACCATAATACTCCGGAGCCCGGCCTAGACTATCAAATAGCTCCGCGTTACCTTCGTTTTTCGGTATATGTACGGCAAAAAACCAATGCAACCCGGGCTCTGTACATTTTTGCGAATTGACCACATATAAACTAGGTCTAATGACCTTTTCTAGTGGAATATGATTATAGGGAATAACACCACGATAACACATTTTAGTGTGAGCGTTTTGTTTTAATATTTCATCGATTTGACTCGTATTCATTACTCTACAATGATGTTTCTAGCCTGATCGACGCGAACAAGTGCGTCAAATTTTCCATAAACTATAACAGTCACATTTTCCGACAGAGGCTTTGCAAAGCGCATTGACAACTGAGTGTGGCCTCTCTCGATAGGATTTGTGTATTCTTCGCCCTTGCACGCTTCCATATCGAGAACATACAAGCCATACCCCTCGGCCATGTCAGAGTATGAGATATTGGGCGGAGACGAGCCGCGTGGAAGCAGTCGCTTAAACAAATGAGAATACTCGTTGACATACTGTTTATTTTCAAAGTTTGGCTGCATAGCCGCCCCTGTCACTATCTGGCCGTTAATGCAGTAGCTAAGGTAGTTTAGATGATAGGCACCGAAATTAAAGGGGTTCTTTTCGCTGTGGCCCACATAGGCCTGAGCATCAACCAAGCCAATAATCAGTTGTTTGGGTATGGCGTCCTGAAATAAATTGTCCTGAGAGAATGCCTGACTTCCTTTGGGGATATTGAATATTTTAATGTCGCTTTTGGTGAATGGATACATAGCCATTTTTGAGCTAATTACTTCATTGTGATACATCAGGAGCGAGGGGTTAAGCCTGATCATCGCGACGTTTAGACAAGCGGAGACGATATGCACGCTATAGGACTGCGATGGTAGAGTTCTCGCTTTGCTGGCGGTGTCCGTTTTGTCTCTTTCTGCCTTGGCTTCTGGACTTTCGTACATTAGTCTGAATTTATCCTGAGCCGGGTACAGCTTGATATTAACGGGAACTCCGTTGATGAGGGGCTTAGGCTGCTGGGCAAAGTCCATAAGCAGTTTAGTTTTCATCATCCACAACTTGCCTTCTTTTGTAAAGTCATTCCTCCCGGATAGAGCCAGATTGCCGCCTGATGACTTTTTGAATTCATCCATGGAACCAGCCGTGTCTTTGCAAAAGCCGGCCATCGCCGCCCAGCTTAGGTTAGTTTCGCCCGAGCCGGTCTCTAGCAGAGTGTCAATATACGTCTTAAAAGGAAAATTATTTCCGATCCTGGAAGAAACGACAGTCTGTTGGAGGCTCAAGTCCATCTGACGTAATATGCTGGTGGCTGGTCGATTAATTAGAGTAGCCTCTTTTGCGGCTGTGATTTTTTCGCCGTCATCGCCTCTCAATTGCACCATAAGCTCCAGCTCAGCGTTTGAAATGTCCATATAATCGGGAGAATTATTCACAATATCAAATTCGAGAGGGGATGTTCCAGACACGATGCCTATAGGTCTGTATTGTTTGTAATAAACGTGTGTTTGCACGGGCGGGATTGTGAAAAGCGATAGCCTCGCGTCATAACCCTGTTCCGCCTCTTCAATCACAAACTGGGACGCTGAGGAGAAGGCCATTTTTTTTTTTTTTTTTTTTTTTTTTTTTCTTAGCTCACAGTCGCTTAAGGTTTTTTTTATATTTAGGCACGTATTTTTTCTTTGGCTGTTTCTTTGCGGGTGGTTTTTTCTGGACCTTCTTTGTCTTCCTCTTGCTTGTTGGCGCTCCAGCGCGAGAATGACCGCCTGAGCCCGACTGCTTGGTATTTATTTTGTTTCCTCGCCGAATTTCTGATTTAGCTCTCTCTATGGCTTGTTGGTCTGGTGTTACTAGCTTAATGGACGCGTTTGCAGACTCCCCTTTCCCTCTCTGAATGGTATAAAAAGTTTTCAGCTTTTTTTTGGACGCGGTGCCCCATTGCGCTTTAGATCCTCCAGCTCCGGGGATAAAGGGCACTAAGCTAGTCGAATTTACGGCTCCGGACATAGTGTGCATTTGGTGGTGTCTATATCCTGACTGGGGGTTTGCCCACTCTCGTCTCAAATATATACCCTAATTCTGTCAATGTAATCGCGAGATACTGGAATTTTAAATGGGTGAAAAAATTTGCATCACTCAGTGTGAATTAAGCGCAACATTTGTTCGTGAGTCCCGTGGCAAAATGTTTTTTCCTCGGTTATAACGTCTGAATACACATAAAGCCCTTGTTTGAGGCTGCTGACTCGACCCTTTTTCTTGGTCGTGTATAAGCTGATCTCACAAAGAGAAATTTTAGCTTTTGACATATTCACTAGTATGGGTGGTACTATATTAACGGTAAAATCCCAGGGCGTATTTTTTTTGTAAATGTCCTTGGAATCATCGGATGACACATAATAGAAATGCTTGCCCCCAGCTATTATTATTATTATTATTATTATTATTATTTTTTATTATTATTATTATTTTTTATTCAGTCGCCTGAGCGCTTCCTCTGTTCTTTTTGATAGTCTAATGTTTGTTATGTTTTCAGCCGGAATCCAAGTTCGGAAACGTCTATGCCATCCCAGCCATTTGATGTAATATTCTGTTTTTCCTTTTCTCGTTCTTTTCCTTTCTATAATATTTTCAATTTTATACAGAGTCTGTTCATTTACTCGTATTTTTTGAAGTTCTCTCTCATAGAACCGACCGCTAATGAGTGTATTGTCGTATGACTTGACTCTATACTGAGCGACGCCCTGCTGCGAGAGCTTCTCGACCACAGAGTATTCTTCGTGGGTCCACTTTTCGTCGTAGTGTCTGGTGAATGGCTTCTTGAATCTAGCCAGGCGAACCACGTCCCCTATGTTAAGCTTAAAAATGGATTTTCTTTTTCTTTTGACGACTTTTCCTTTGGGTGTCCTGCTCGAGTTGGGTGTTGCGGACAACTTTACGCGGCCGGGACTTGACATGTACTGATTGACCCACAAGTCATAGCGATCTAATTTATAAACGGCCTCGCTCGGCGTGCATCGGATAGATCTGTGATAGGAATTGTTATAGGACAGCAAAATATCATCCAAATGCTCGACCCATCGATATGACTGGTAGTGATACATCACTCTAGAGATTTTTCCCTTTAAAGTTTTAATAAGCCTCTCTGCAAAGTTTGCTTTCACCTCATTGGTTGTGAAGAAATGATGAATATTGTACCGACTCGTTACGCGCTTCACATTGGAATTTTTAAACTCGCTACCAGAATCAGTCCTAAGCTTTTTGAATGATTGACTCCAAAATTTCCTCCAAGTTGCTAGACGCCTCTTTTCCCGTTAGAGTGTACAGAGGCTTAGCCCAGGCGAATTTTGTGAATGAGTCAATCACGATGAGAATGTAGGCGAATTTATAATTAAATTCGGCATATCTCGACATGTTGACGGTGTCCGAGTCAGCTTGATCAAACTTGTCCGACACAACCACTCTTGGCTTGGTTAGCGGCTTTGAGGAAGTGCCTAGTCGATATTCCTTGTGAATTGTATAAGTTTCTTGACTCTGTAGCCAGTTGACTATTTCATTATACGTATATTTCCTTTTGCCTTCCTTTAATACAGCTTTCCAGAGTTTTGAAGCCCCTCCAAAAGAAGCGGGATGTTTTGGGTTGTAGTATATGTCTTGAAGATACTCCTCCTCCTCCTCCTCCTCCTCCTCCTCCATTTTAACTGGCGTCTTCTTCTTCTTCTTTGATTTTTGCTTCATATTTAGCGTTTCCACAACGTAACCCACTTAGGAATGGTGCTAGTGTAAGCGCTTTTCGCTTTTTTCTTACTTATAAAGCCCGTTTTACTGCCACCAGCTTGCTGTTTTGACTTTAAATGACTAGCAACCGAATGCGAGGACACTGGGAAAAAGGAGGTATTTCTTTTTTTTCTATTGATAGTATGGTCGTTTTCCTTCTTTCCGGAATCAGGTAAACCGGGTGGAGGGGGTAAAAACCCCGCACCCGCACCTTCTCCGCCCCCGCTGCCGCCACCTGGGGGGTCCCGTTTGCGCGCGGCCGCCCGCTCGTGTGCTCCGGTCGTTGCGAGGAGGGAGGAGGGGGCTGGGGCGGGGGTTTTTGCGTTGGGTAACACCGGGGGCAATATGTCAACTCGATGCGCCGCTGTGTTGGTGGTGGTGTCGGCCGGACTGTGTGGCGATGGTGATAATAATAATTGGCCGTCTTCCTTCTCTCTTTCTTGAGCTTTAGGCGATAGGAAGCTATTATTATTATTATTATTATTATTATTATTAATATTATTATTATTATCATTAGCAGCGGCGGTGGGAATACCATTCCCCAGTTGTTGTTGTTGTTGTTGTTGTGGCTCTGTCGAGTGTTCAATGTGCTGCTGCTGCTGCTGCTGCTGCTGCTTTTCGTCACTGGTTTTTGTGCGTTCTATGTCTCTCAAATACTGCTCGTACTTTAGATATTTCTGATAGGGCACAAGAACGACTTTTTTCGTTTTGTGTCCAGACATTATAGCTCCCGCAATACGGCTAGCAACGGTTTCTTTATATGTCTCAAAAAGTCTAGTATACTGCGTCTGTACCGCCTAATGATGCTGAGCTTTTTAGTTTTTGTGCTTTTCGGATTCGCCAATAAACCGAGAATAACTTTTTTCTTCAGTAAAGAGTGGCTCGTTTTCCTATCTAGATTTAGCTGTGGTAAATATTGCGCTATCTCGCTTATTGAAGCAATCTGTTGAGGCGTCGCTGTTTCTAGTATCGCTTCCGCCTGAATATTACTAGACGTTGTAGTCAGTAAAGTGAGAAAACACTTATTGTCCTCGAGTAAAGTCGACATTTCACACCAGAACAATAAGATACTAAAACCTCTCGCTCCTCCGTAATAGGAACGTGTTGCTCATTCAACGGTTTGCAGTAGAATGAAACAAAATTCAGTCTTCGCTTCAATTTATTATCGCTATATAAATATATATATACATATATGATGGTTCGTTTTCCCACTGCGAATCACCAAAGTTGCAAAAGGAAAAGTTCATTTCGCGTATTGGGGTAGTTTAAGGTCATAAAAAATAGAAACTCAACTCGACCAATAACCGGTTGTGACTGGTCAAGACTTAATGCATAGGATTCTATGGCGTTTTTCGAGTGGATATATCGCTAGTCGTTATTTAGGGGAACGAGAGTCATCAGGCGAAATTACAAAGGCCTCATGTTGCCAATTTCGAGTCATTAGAATATAGAATCGCATTATGAATAACATAATCTCTGGTCATGGTTATATATATATTTTTTATTTGATCATTTACACGACCCTTATACATACATACATACATACATGTATACACACATACATACATACACAATACGTTACACGTTTATGCATACACAATCTGATTTTCTCCTGGGAAAATGTCTGTTTTTAACACAAAGTCACTCTCTTGCGCACCCTTGTGCGGAGAAATGTCCACCAAAAGATAGCCATATGCTCTGTTGGTGGCGTGCCTAAACGCCTGCGTCAACTCGTTCTTTATACCCATCTGCTGACCCAAATGAGCTATTTGCTGCACATCTCGAGGGTTTCTCATAAGAATGATATAATGGCAATTTAAAGCAATATTTTGAGCGTGTTTTCCTTGGCAAAAAATATTTTGAGATATAAACAACACACTTGGCCAATTCCACCAATTTGACAACATTTGGCCCCCAACTGTGGAAAGGGGTAAAATGGGCTTAAATCAAGTTAATTATCATTTATTTGATTATTTTTTTTGATAGGATGGTTCTACCAACCTGTGGAACAACATTTTTGGCATTTTTAGCCCAATTTTTTTTTTTTTTTTATTTCAAAATCCCATTTTGGAGGCAAAAATCATTTTTTTTAACAGCCATTAGTCCGTGGAATTGCTAAATTTCTAAATAATCTTCAAAATTGAACATTTATTTTTTATATGTTGTGATAGAAGTTTCCGTGAATATGATCTGTGTAAAAAAAAAATGCAAAAAAAATATTTTTTGGCCAAAAGCCATCAAAAATCAAAAAAAAAAATTGTGGGTACCCCCCCATGTCGTCTTCGTCACGCTGTGTGCCTAAGGTGGAATAAATAAATAAAAAAAAAAAAAATTATATCAAATTTTGATGAATAATGATAGAGTGCATGGGATTATATAGGTATAAAATATCAATTGTATTGATTTGAGTTTTTCTTGAATTTTAGCTGAGAAATAACATGGCGGCAAAAGGTGGTGGGAACCCCTTGGAACCCTAGCTCATGTCGTCTTCGTCACGCCTATTTTACCGTTTTTAGAGCCTTACAAGGCATGAATTTAATAATAAACTTTAAATTTGACATTTATTATTAACTTTGCTTAATAGCAATCTATGTAGACCAAAATTAATAATTTCCGAGTAGTTTTTACATGATTTTTACTGCAAATTGCTTTTGTCGTCTTCGTCACGCTGTTGTCGTCTTCATCACGTCGTCTACGTCACGTCTGCCGTCACAAAATGTCACAAATTATATCCCAAACACATATATAATATTTGAACCTTTATCCTTAAAAATTTTGCATCTAAATACTTGTACATAACAGGAACACTCAATACAAGTATTCAAGTCAACTTCAAAAGGTAAACCAGGGTATGTGAATGAATGTTATATATATTCTAAATATAATGAATTATATAATATGTGTACATTATATATGGGCAGAGGGTCAATGACCTGTCACCCTTACCGCTGCCATTATGATTACCATTACTGAATGGTTATTTGGCTCTAACTTTTCTTCTAGTTAGAATATTTTCACAAACTAAAAAGTGTTATCACCCTTATGTCGAGACCTATCAAGTGCACAATAGTTCAATACATTATGTGCATATTTGTTTTATTTATTTCTATGTAAATTCTAATTTATGAAGAAATATGAACCATTATTCGACATGCTATTTTTGGCATTTTTTTCATATTTGGGATCTATTTTTCGACCCCCCTGTAAACAAATTACTAATAATCAGAATTGTTCCATACTTGGTAGTTCAATGCACATATATATAAGGTTGATAAAAAATAACAAATCAACTGATTAATGTAAAAATTATTTTTGGGTACCCAGGGGGGGTCTAGGGAGCCAAATGTTGTCAAATTGGTGGAATTGGCCACTTATATTTTTATGGTGGCTCTCTCTTGTAAACAGCTTTTCCATTTCACTAGATTTCACAACGTCACTCATAAGATCATCTATCACAATGAGTTTATGTACAGATTCGTTCTCTTCTATAAAGTCTAAATCAGGCGGCAAACCCTCAAAGAAATATACATTATCTTCAGACTTTTTTATGTCGGCGAAAACGGGCTGCCAAACACCGTAAAAATAATATACCTTTTTCGGAGGTATGTCAAACATATAGCTTCTATTGCTAATTATTCTCTTAACGAGCTGAGTTTTACCAGCACCGCTCGAACCGTAAACAGTACAACTAGCGGGACTGGTAAATATGTGGTTAGATATGTCAGCAGTGCACTCAGGCATCATCATCATTGTCATTGTCCGACCGGCTGCAGTCGCGGGCTGACCGTCTGTAACCCTGGCTGGCTGGCTTTAGAATAAGCCGGTGAGCCCTGCACTACTTCTTATATTTTCATACATTTTTCCTATCATATTTGCTCCTTTAAAAGCATCAGTCATACACAATTCGGCCGCTGCAGCCGACATATCGACACTCCAGTATTTGTTTCTAGAGGTCGCGTAAATAACGCTGCTAGCGCAGGTTAGACACAGACATAATTCCGCCTGAAAATCCGAGTTCAGCTTCAAGTCAAGAACGTCTCCCATTACCTCCTCTCTAATCTCTAGCCATTTGCTAGAACGCACAAGGGGGCTTTTCTGCAGACGCTTTCTCGTCGTTGCTAGACACTTGTGGACAACAACATCTTTCAAAAGTTGTTCCAAATCCGTTTTATTCTTTTTATTTTTAATTTTTTTAGAGGGCAAAAGTAGGCTGCTTTCTCTCCTGATGCGACTCACCATCATGTAGTAAAACAATCGCTCACAGTCTGTGAAGCAAATCGACTCAAACTCGATTGAGCATTTATAGCCCAGAGACAAAGGATGACCGTCATTGTCGATAATGTGATAGTCAGTTTTGGGCCACGGGCTTAAGATAATATCCAAAGGCTCGGTAGTTTTCCCATCAGAAAGCACCTTTCTCTTCATATACAGATACGAGAAACCGCATCTGTCCTGTTTATATGTGAAAACCGTATTGTTTCTCTGTCTGAACCCGATGAGTCTACCGTCAAAGCTTCTCTTGCTCCCCAAAACACCAGAGTATATGGCCAGCGGGTCTTGTAATGCCTTCTTACTCACACCCTTACAGCTAATTTTAAATGACGATGTATTCTCTTTTAGAATATACATTTTGCTAGTTAAAGCAATCATTTCGTCACCCTCTGCCTCCAGCTTGAATAACCCCGGAGTTCTTTTGGAGTATTTTGCGCAGGAATTGCAGCATTTTTTAGGAAACCACATAGCGTCCGTATGCCGACCGCACATGTTGACTATGGGGTCTTGGTACTCTTTCTTCAGATCCTCTCGAATGACCGCCTCCAGATCCCTTGCACCCAGAGCAAAGTATGCGCTATCTGTTTAAATAAGAAATAAAAAAAAAAAAGAAAAGAAAACAAACTATCATAAACACGTGTTTTTTATGAGCAGTGCGTATTGCATATTTATATTTAGACCCGCGAATAAATTCAACAGCAAATAGACGTTCCTATGTCTCGTCAGTCCCCCCAGTAACTCACCAGTATCCATCTCCATATATTCGAAATTGCTTCTGTCGACATAGCGATCTAGGCAGTCGTAGTAAAACTGTAGCATTCTCAGCTTGGCGTATTGAAGCACAAAGTAGCCCACGTAAATGGGGAGATCTAGACGGATTTTGGACTTGACCATCTCAATTTCGTATTTGTCATTGTCCAATGTTGTCAATTTTCTGAAAGCCGGTCTGTTCACTAAAAGCTGAGCCGCCTGTCTTGACGATGTATACTTTACAGTGCCGTGTTTTTCCTTGGACATGATCAACCCGCCATAGCCCGAATTCCCTTAATTAAATAGATAAATTAACATCAATTAATGATAGAAAAAGTCCTCAGGTCAAAAACAAACCAATCGCGGCGAAAAAAGACCAATTGTCAAGCTCGCTACTCACCGATCAGTTTCATGGTGTCGGCGGTGACAGTCGAGCCATTAGCATCACCCTCTCTTCTCGCGTTGGAAACTTCCTCTTGAAACGATTTAAAACAAGCTTTTGGAATAAATTCCACTACCTGGTATATTCTGGTGACAATTAAGCCATGCGCGAGGTACCATTTCAAAAGAGGCGTAGCTACCAGTATCTTTCTGGCGCGTCCTCTGCTCACCAAAAGCTTTCGAGGCTTGGTGGATAAACCCTGTTCCCTGATATGTTCTTGCATGTGAGAACCCACATGTTCTGGAGAAACATCAGTCGTACAGAATATGGGCGACATTTCCGCAAAATATTCAGCCGGAGGAATGTCTCTAGAAAAAAAAGCAGACCATCGAGATGGAATCTCCAAATCAAGTTCCACCGCGCCATATAGATCGCCGCTAGCCACACCTTCTAAAATCTTTTCTTCCGTCACTCGCTTTGGATTCTTCTTATAAAAACAGGGGAATAAAGCCTCCCTTTTTTCCATAATGACTGTGTTGTCTTTAATCAGATGATTAAACTCACATTCCCACATTGTCACAAAAGAAAACCCTAATTGCGTGAGAAATTCTCTTTTTATCCGAGTCCGATCGCGTCTACTCTCCCACTCTTGTTCACTCATTTTATTCTTCATACAGCCATGCCCGTGAAAGTAGCACCCATTGAACTAGAAAAATAAATCAAATATATATGTTATAAGCAAATATCACTTGGGGAAAAGTGTCCATCTTTCGTAATTGCTCGAGCGGCAACTGTCTGTGTCTATATCAAAGACACTACCGCCCCGGCGACAGTGTCTAACAATTCAATAGAAATCCATCATCATCAACGAACAGACATTAAACGCGCTGGCTTCATACGGCCAACGCACAAAAGCATGAATAGAAAGTTACGCGCCCGCTGATAGACACGATTCATTATCTCAAAGACTGATTGCTATACATATACTTAGTTATCCTCACCTCGTAAATCGTGTTGGTTGCGGGGCAATAGCCATCAACGAGGTATGACGAGAGCCGAATCTCGTTCCCATTATTCAGTCGGTGTAATATGACATGCTCGCTGTTGTCATTTAACCATTCTAACCACACAAACATATATAAATGCTTTGTGTGCTTCTCCGGATAGAAATCATTCGTCTTAAGTCTGCGTATATATGAGCCTGTGGGCAATTCTTGCCCCAAACTCCAAAGATATAAAGCATTGGCGTCATATCCAACGATATTCTGACATACTTTATCACCACCGCGGATGAGTGTTTCTCCAACTTTATGGTGTCTATGAAATATCACTGACAGTCCCCCAATAATGTTCTTTTTTACAGTTGTGTACAAGTCTTCATCCTTTTCGCCTATCAGCGAAAAATATGTTGAATCAGGCATGCTGGAGAACAACATGCGTCTAGCCATCCCCGGAACAGATACAGACAGTTTAAACACATCTAAATCTTTTTGAAAGTAAAATTTTTGCAGCTCCTCTATGGCGCAAACCATGGGTTTCACGTCCAGGTTGTTGTAGTAAATTAGCAAATCTTTTAGATTTCTCATGCCCTCTCTCTCCCAAACCCGAGCAACTGTGGCATATTCCTCGTCGGATATGTTTTTTCCCTTAAGCACGGAATAAAACTTGTCGTGAGAAGGTAAAACCGTCTCCTCTAGTCTGGAATATGAGTCCATGTATTCGTAGGGAAACCAAAATTTTTGCTCTGCAACTAACTCCAAAAGATTTCAAAAAGTTGGAATACGAACTCCCGGGCGCAAGATACTGGGATATGTCAAGGAATTTCAGAGTGGGTGTTGTTATGGACAAATAAGAATTGTTCCTCTTTATCACGAATGTCCGGGTCTGTCACAGCCAAATGGTCGAATATTCTTGACTTTATCAAGTTAAGATCATAGTTTGCCGAATTAAACCCTATAACAGGGAGTTGGGCTGCATATGTCATAAATTTTCCATGTATTCTTTGAACGTGCTTATACATGTTATAGCTTCCTGTGTGTTTATATTTATTCGACTTTTTCCCTTTCTTTATCTTTGCCTCCTCCTCCTCCTCCTCCTCCTCCTCCTCTTCCTCCTCCTGCGCCTCCGTTGTTTGCTGTTTGGCGGCAAGCACAAGGTCGTTATCAACGCTTTGATGTTTATCTGGGCTATTCTCAGTCTCTCCGGATAATGCGCTCCATGTATCGAGAAGACCTTTCAATGACTCTACAACCCCCGACCATTTCTCCAAAGACAAGGCCATAGCCGTTGTCTGGATTTGAGCAATGTATGACATCATTTGGGATAATAAATCGTCTAGCTCCTCCGAAAGAAAGCATTGAGGCTCGGTAAAACCAGGAATGTTGGAACATACAGAGACAGAAACGGCTCTGTGCTCGTGTGTCCATTCAACTTTCTTCGAACAATCTCCCGTTTTTTTCTCTAAAATAGCTTCAAAATCAAAAACCGAGAAAAACGTATATTGTCTTTTTTCTTTATCAACAACTATCCCCAATTCCTGAAGCTCGTCAAATATTGTCTTTGTTTGTGAATGAATCCCACCCGGATAGGCATATGTAGTTCTCGAAACACAAGACCTAATGTGACGTCTATAGGCACCCAAAACTTTAAAATGCATACAGCACGTTGGACACATATATTTCTGGGCGTAAAGAGAAAAATTGTTTATGTACGATAAATGGCCCTCATAAATGTTTAAATACATTTTGTCACCATTCTTGGACTGGTGGCTATAGCGTAAAACCACGCTGGAGTCGGGAAACATCTCGTACGCATCTATCGAGACCCCAAAACAGTCTTCAAAGGCCGGAAGGTCGGCAAGGGTAATTCCTTTATATTTAGATCTAGACGACGGAGGAGCTGTCACACCATTTGCAATAAGATAAGCGCGCCATTTTTGGTATAATTTACCAATGTCTGTCTCTCGTAAATTCTTGTGCGTCATGTAGCATCTAAAAACACACAAATTGTCGCTATATCTTTTCCCCTTCTTAGGATTCATATCCAGAGAAACAATGCATCTCTTACCACGTATAAAGTCAGAAACAACACCTTTCCCCAGAGGATATTGCGTTTTTGTGACCAAATACAACACATTCGTAAAGTAGAACGGTCTCCATTTTGTATCCGGTCGAACCTGTAGCATATATTCCGCCAAGTCAATATTCTTCAATAACTCCAAGGCCTCTACAATATCCGATCTCTTAGAAATGTACAAAGGCTTGGAAAATAGGGACACATTGCTATAGGGAGCAAAATATCTCATCTCTCCCGTTGTAACATGTTTCAGAATAACACCCATAGAAACGTCCAATTTAAACGAACTTGTCTGAGTCAAATAAACTGACTCCAAATGCTTCGCAAATTCATCCATACCACCCGACAAATCTGCGGTCGGAAAATTAATTTTATCCTGAATATCTCCAAACTTATTCGACATCAATATTATACGCTTATTACGAGAGTATATTCTCAAAGCCTCAGCACCGTCTTTACTTTCTGTATCAAAAGGCGGGTCCCCCTCTCCCCATGGAGTCGTCTGTATCTCCCCACACCCGTGCTGATCTTGGTTGTGACCAAATAATGTCGATCTGCACTCAAAGGTGGCACTACAGAGCGAGCACTTGTATCGCGAAGTTGGTTTTGATTGTTTTTTTGAGTCTAGTTTGTTTGTCGCTCTAACTCTACATAGGGGCATGTGTTTAATTTTCCCTGATACAAATCTAAACACCTTTTTGCAAAATTGACACATTTTATCTCCAGCCTCCGCATCCTCTCTCTTACTCACTTGCTCCAATTTAGCTGGGCATGTTCTTTTGTGTCTAAAACGACCAGACGCAAATTTAAACACCTGCCTACAAAACTTGCAAACTTTTCCAGTGCAGCTTTTCTTTCTATGTCGTGTCAAAGCGTTCCGCGTTTTAAATTTGCTGTCACATTCGACACAATGCAAGTTGTCTAATCGAGATACACCCCCATTAGAAAGACATTTATCCCTTTCATCTCTTGTGTCAATAATCCCGCCGCCGACACCACTGCTCGAGGGTTGCGGTAATCCAACGTCTAACGACGCGCTGGGAAAGTCCTGTTGATGGGAAAGTCCTGTTGATGGGTGGGAGTTGACACATCACAGGATAAATCACTCGGCAATAAATAAGGTAATTGACACGGGGGCGCTGACTTAAAAAACTCGCACCAAACATCTAAATCTTCCTCAGTCAATAAACTCGAAGCATCAGCAGTGGTAGTAGCGACTCCTTCATTTGACTCTTCAAGCAAACTCACAATCTAAACAAACCAAAAAACAACACGTCAAATATCATCGCGTAATAATAATAATAATAATATAATAATAACACAACAAAATACTCAACCCATAATAACGAAATATCAAAATCAAATAAAAAAGTACTCACACCATACAGATCCTTTAGTTTCTCTTGAACGAATACATTGTTCTCTATTCCATTTTTAGTGCTCCAAGTCATCAGCTCCACAGGATCCGAAAAACGAGATATTTCTCCTTGTAAATCCAATGCAGATAACCGACTAGCAATAGCCGGATGTTCTGAACACCCCAATAATTCAGCCCATTGTTTCAAACCCTCTATATCATCACCAAAGGAAGATGTCACCTCTACAATATTCTTATCCAACCAATCCGACTCCATCGTAATATTAAAGAACGCATACCTAACGAATACGCCTAACTAACATCATCAGCTCATTATATACACACAACAAACTAATTCCTATTGGAGGATTTTAAAACAAGTATTCAAACACTATTCAACTCCATTGGCTAATATATCACACCACATAAATCACCCTCCCCAATACCAAACACTCAACACCAATCCTATTGGGACTCAGTCAAACACAACTCAAACTTATTGGGTAATACCCCAATCAATACCCTAAAAATACATAACCACCTTTTTAATCCTCATTCATTGGCCCGTCAACCAGTGCTCATTAACATTTTCAACTCACCTAACCATATCTCACCCAACCGCCGCTAAACATATAATCATCATTGTCCAAAATAATTTCCCTAACCGGTCAAACTCACACACAATACAATTCCCCGCTCATCCATTGTTCACCTGTCAATCACACAACAATAGAACACAATAGGGTAGTAAATTTGCACAAATGCCCTCTGGACTGGTTCGTAATGGCCGCCAAATGCCGCATTAGATTGTACAGGAAACATCAAAGGATTTTCAAAATTTACTACCATTCGTGGGGGAACATAATCGTACGCTCTACACTACTGCTGAAAAGGCTGTTTAACAGATTTTTCCAAGTATTTTCTTGTTGATATAATTATATATTTCTATTGCCGTGCATCAACCAATCAAGCTATTGTCTCAGTTTATTTATGTAATAATAATGTCTATAATTATTATTGTAGACCTATATCAAATAAGTTTCGAGCGCGTGAGTATTACAGGGGTTGCACAAACAAGACTAAATATGTGATCTATTTGGAATAATGATTTAACTAATTATTGTGGTAAAGTAAATATCATTATTGAATAATGATATGGAGATCATCATTCAGACATCGGGCTAGGGTTAGACAGAGCCATACACCAAAAAAGTATGTATGGCTCTGGGTTAGAAAAAGACATCTAACCTTGATAACATTTCTTCTTATTAAAAATGCACTCTCAGCTATATGCATGCGCAAATCTGCGCAATTTTTCCTTTTGCCACATGCACCAAGTACATTGGCCTGCTTCTGAGAGTTATTTAAGTTGTATAAGGTAATAAAGATCAGAAAGTCAGTGCTATCTGTACATTAAGGTTTCAGGAAATGATTTTGAAAATCCGCCCCTGCCCAGGCTAACCCTACATCAAATATTTCTATATTTAACATATCACCGATTTTCATAAATATTGGTCATTTGCACGAAATACAGTTGAAAAAACGTCAAAAACAGAATTTATGTCTACCCTTTTGGATTTTAGATCAACTACCACCTATTCCAACAAAGTATGAGAATTAAGAATAAACAAAAGCAAGAAATCTTTTTGTTTCCGGTGGAATTGCGTCATAGTTCTGTAGTAAAATCTAGATGGCGTACTTGTCGTTTTACGTGAATCACGTAACTTATGTAACTTAAAGTGTCACTTAAAGTGTCACTTAAAGTTACGATTCTTAAGTGTCCTGTTTTGGCACCAGGATTTACATGAGTCACGTAGAGATTGTAACTTTTCACACTTAAGTGAACAATTTATGCACCTACCCCATAGAGTTTTGTCTCTGGTGACTGAGAAATTCATTTATCGACTGCACTTATCAATGTTAGAGTAGGCAATTGTGGGCATTCAATGTGGGCTCATTCGACATGTAACTTTGAACATATCTTTTGAATGACAGAGACAGGAACAGGAGCAGAAACAGAGATAGAAACAGGAGCAGAAACAGTTGATTGATTGAAAATTTTATTAGCAACTTTAAAATACACATTCAATATTAAAGTGAAAATAGGATCGTCGGTATGTAGGCTATTACATTTCTTCCTCCTGGACTCAGCACAAGTTTATAGTCATGATTATTGTGTGTCGCTGCCGCTAGGTTGCGGCACACTCGAGATGGGAGACACATACTTCAGGCACTTTTATGGATACGCTTGCAACGACAAGTCGCAACCGGGGAGTGCTCACTCCGTTTTTGGATTTCTACGTTCAACTCTTCTATTCTTCACTTCATTCATCAATCTGTTGGCCCCTGTGACTTGCTCATCTTTTTCTGTCGTTCCTTTAAGGCTTGAAGAGTAGACTTTAAAAGATATCTCACTCTTTGCGTGCACTGAGTGAGGAGCTTTGGGCCTCCAGCATCATGGCCGAGGGTACAGAGAAGGGAGTAAAGGAGACTGTTCCGACTCCCAAGGACCAGAACACTGTGGATAAGATTTTAGAATCTTTCAACTTGTTTTCCACCTCTGTGAATTCTACCTTGAAGGAGGTTAAAGCTCGCCTCTCCACCATCGAATCTGGTAAGGCCAAGTCTTCCCACTCTTCGTCTCCCACGTGTTGGGAGTACGATCGGGACTCCGATGGAGATTATTCTCATTATGACAGGGATTACAAGGATTATCACCCTTCCATGTATGAACATCGTGATTTCTATCGCCCCACAAGGAAAAGGAGACGTTCTCCGTCTCCCTACTCCTACCGCAACCCTTTTAGGGGTCGTAGGAGGTCCAGGTCACCATCTTCCTCCAGGAGTCATGCTCACTCAAGCCGCCATTACTCTCCTCCACATGCCAAGCGTGATGATTTCTTCAGTAGGTCATCTACCCCGTCCCTCCGGGGTGGTTCCTTGCCAACCCCTCCGGAGAAACCAGAGAAGGAAAAGGAATCTCCCGCTGGGGATATCCCTTCCGGTTCTGGGGGGAACCCCGTCTCTTCACAGGGGAACCCCGGAAATGACGTCAACAATGAAGCCAAGATGGAGGATTCTAAAGGTAAACAGACTACTTCTCTCCTCAGTTCTCTCATGGCAGAGATCAACGAGAAGAAGGATCTAGGAGACCCTGTCATCTTCCTAGATGTTAAGACTTTCGTTAATGATTTGTTTACCGGTCCACCTAAGGGTAAGCTCTTGGATGAACTTAAAGATCGTCACAAAAGGCCGTCCAATGTGGACGAACTGGGCTGCCCTTTCATTCCCGACGAGGTCTGGCGTGCCATGTCCCCAGGCTCGCAAAATGCAGATAAATACCTTCAGAAGTTTCAGAAGATCTTCTTGGCCTCTGCTTCTGCTCAAACTAAGACTCTGGACTCTTTGTTTGAAATAAAAGGCTTAACTTCTCAGGACGCAAAGGTTTCAGAGGTAGTGGAGAAGGCGATTAAGGACTTACGTGACTCCCTCGCCTTGTCTGCCTTCTATAATCAGACTGTATTAAACAAGAAGCGCAGAGATACCATCACAGGAAACCTTAAAGAACAATACAAGGATATGGCCACAAACCATACCCGTTTCCCAGCCACAGCTGCTAACCTCTTAGGTGGTGAAGACTTGGAAGCTATGATCAAGTCTCTCGAGGCTAGCAAAAAGATTTCTAACATCGTTGAACAAGCCAAGACTACTGCAGGCGCCAATGGTAAGGCCAACAATGGCAACAAGACTAATAATGGTGGCAACAACAAGGGAAACTTCAATAACCAACAGCAGAATGCTAAGAAGGGCACCAATTTCAAAGGAAATTCAAAAAACTCCAACAGCCCCTCCCAGAAGAAAGGGGGGGTTACAACAACTCTCAACCGCGACGGGAATCCCAATACAACAATCGGAAGTCTTACAACGACTATGACCGAAGGGATTCAAGGGACGACAGAGGTCACTCCCGATGCTAGTTGAGGAAAAGTTGAAAATGGATAGGATCACAGGAGATCCCAGACCCTTTACCTTGTCCCCCAGAGGTCCCAATCTCATGTTTTTTAACCCTGGAAACCTGTCTAATTATTCTCATGTCTGGCAAAACCTCACCTCTGATGCATCTATTTTATTGTACATAGATGGAGTTACTCTGGAGTTCAGGAATACTCCTTTCCAATATTATAGACCCCAGCAGTATGTTTTTGGTCCTACCAGAAAAGCTGCAGTCAACTCAGAGGTGTAGGCACTTATTTCTAAGGGCATCGTTGAGGAAATCGAGTGGTGTGATATTAGATTTCTCTCAAATGTGTTTGTTGTCCCGAAGCCCAATGACAAATGGCGTCTCATCATCGACCTAACCATCCTTAAAGGGGAACTCTGGACTGCGTATAATACCATTTCAGACATTGGAAAAAACTACAATTTGATGTTCTGTATATTGTAATATGTAATTCGATCATTTATAAGTCACTGGGGAGTGATTTCTTCATGTTCTAACTGGCTATTATCCGGTATGCTGGCGGGAACAATATTCCCAGAATGCTATGTGAATATGACGTCAGCAGAGCGCCAGCTCACTTCCGTCTCTTAGCGTAAGGTAGAGATTGTTTGGGTTTGTCTCAAATAATCTCCAACTCTTTGTTTTCATTGATGCATATCTGCGAGGCATATGGGTGTTACACCCAAACTTCTGGCAACAGAAAGACTTCAGGGATCTCATTCTTTGCTCGAATTGGTAGCATTCAACCCCTAAGAGATTGATTGGAGTCGGGATTGGAGTAAACTTCCTCTTCCTCGTCCTCACTCACTACCACCTTGTTGACTAGCCATATTGACTGGGTTGCATGGCCACGTGTACCTGACAGGCGCGGCAGAACCAGGGGGGGGCAAGGGGGCACTACAGTACACACACATACATACAGGGACGCCAGTCTTCCATGAATTAATGAATATCCATAATATCCTTACTTCCAAAAATATACAGATTCTTAATTCAGCTGGTAAAGTGAAAAGTTCGTTTGTAACATTAAAGCTTGGGAAAGTTATGATAGTGATAATCAGGGGAGCAAATTCGCTCTGCTGTGTGGGTCTTGGTCATTTGATCGTGCCCATAGCTAGGGATTATAAATCACTCTTAACACAGGAAACTCGGAGCATCTATTACTAGTAGTATGTGGGTTGGTCACTTCTGTTTTAAGTCTCGTTTCTGGGAAAGCAAATGAATGTGAAAGTGTCAGCGTTTTTAAGAAATAAGGGTGTTTTTTAGGGCTGAAAAATCTGCGTTTTCATGGAAAAAGGGGTACTTTTTCAGCTCAAAATCCGCGGAAAAGGGTATGTTTTCTGATAGGTGGAACGAGCCTATGTCCTACCTTTTGTATCTGAGTGCGGGGGCTGGGATGTCACTCTCCATTTCCACACCTCCCCTCCCCCCCAAAAAAAAAGTCTGCCCCCCCCCAATATTTTATCTGTTCCGCCACGCCTGCCGCACTGTTTACTATTTACTGTCACACTCATTAGACCGTGACCACGCACTGACAGCATATAGCGGTAATGAACAGGCCCGAGTTAGTGTCATACATGTGGCAATATGGCAGCACTCAGGACAGGGTTTAGTGAGAGCGGGAAAGAAATTACTTGAAACCAGTATTATAATGTGGGTTCCCAGTTATCAACCATAATTGAGCTGCATGCCCTGCGATTGTTCCAGCCCAGTGTTTTACTTTAACACCTTCATGGAGAAGGTCCACTTTAAAGGGGAACACTGGACTGCGTATAATGCGTTTCCAGACGTTGGGAATAACTATAATACGATGTTTTGTACATTGTATAATGTAATTCACTCATTTATAAGTCTATGAGGAGTAATTGTTTGTGTTAAAACTGGCTATTATCCGGAATGCTGACAGCTTCTAGATTCCCAGAGTCCTATGTGAGGGTGATGTCAGCGAAGCGCAGCTAACTTCCGTCACTCTGTAGGTAGTGTTATTGTATACAGGCTGCCCTACTGTATGCTACTATTTTGGTGCACTCAAATCACTTCTTTTCAACAATGCCTGATTGTGAGGCCCATGGATATTACACTAGAACTAATGAGGAATGAAAAGACCCTATGGATTTCTTCTATTACATTTTCAATTGAAGGATAAAGGAAGGTGCAAAAAATAAACTTCCTCCTCCTCATTCCTGATCACTACCTACTTGTTGTTGACTAGCCAGGTTGAGAGTGTTGCATACATTACTATGGAAAGCTATTTATATACATTATTCAGTGGTCGAAAAATTTTCCTATCTTTTTACCTCATTTCGGCCATTATTAAACCCAATTAATCAAATGATCTAGTGTACAATTGGAGTAAATTACCCCCTAATTCGGCTAGCAAAAGTAAATGAAAAGTAAGAGCTAGAGAATGGATGTTGGCCGGCAAAACAGAGCCTGGTTCGAACCAGAGGTTTGACTTGATTTTGTAAAGATATTCCTTTTACTACTATATATTTACTGTGTTTTAAATAGGAGGGTCTCTTTATTTGTAATGATTATGGCGTAACAGCGACGCTATGGCATAACGGCGGCATCCCAACATATGCTCACTGCAATTCAACAACATCTGTATTTATTCATATAGACATTTTACGAAATTCGGGCAGACCTAAGCAACAGGCAAGCTCTTATTTCGAATATTGTATATTATATAAGTTGGGTTCATTAACATATCCTATGTTGAAGGATCTTTACTATATTATATCATAAGGTCATATCATTATTATATATGTAATATTACCTCACAGGTATATCTTGGAGTTTGTTTGTTTATTCGGGAGGATCAGTCATATGTTTATAAATGGCTTTCCATAGATACCCTAGAGTGGGCACTGTTTACTGCAAAAGTAAGTAGACCGTGACCACAGACTGACCAGCAGATCGGTAGTTAGCCAGCCCGTGTTAGTGTCATACATCTAGCAATATGGAAGCACCCAGAGCTAGCTTTGGGGAGAGCGGGACAGAATTTACTTGATTGATTCTGGCAATATCATTGCACAGAAATGCCTAATATAAGGAAATATACCAGATATTTACCATACTTGAGCTGTATGACCAGCAAGTGTTCCAACCCAGTGTTTTACTTTAAGATTGATAGCCTACAAACAGCTATTGAGATGCTAAGACCAGATTCATACATGTGTTCCTTGGACTTAAGAGAAGCCTATTTCTCTCTTTCTCTGCACAAGGATTTCCGTGCTTATGTTCCCTTTCCATGGGAGGGTACCTACTATCAATTCAAATGTGTTCCCTTTGGCCTAACCTCGGCCCCTTACATCTTCACCAAAGTTATGAAGCCTGTTTTCGCCAATATACGCGAATGACATGGGGGTCATGGTTTCTGCTACATCGATGATTCTTTTCTGTGGGGCCAGTCGAAGGAGGACTGTGCCCGTTCTGTTCTGATCGCCCTCCAAGCATTACATTCAGTGGGGTTTTACATCCACCCAGAAAAATCTTCTCTAATACCTTCAAAAACCATGAAGTTTCTTGGTTACATCCTAGATTCACGGTCCATGGAGGTGTACCCAACTCCGGAGAAACGACAAGCAGCGTTAGAACGTCTTACTGACATCTTAGCGAAGAAGCACAACACCTTCTCCATACGCTTCATCTCTTCAATGGTTGGCACCCTTGTAGACTTGTGTAGAGGCATAGACTATGGCCTAGCACACTACAAACAGATCGAACAAGATAAGATCTTTGTTACCATCAGGAATCACGGGGATTTAGACGGTAGTATGTCTCTCTCCCCCAATTCCATCAAGGACCTTTACTGGTGGAAGGAGAATTTGCCTTGGCGAACAAGGAAAATTAGAACCTTCGCCCCCACTATTACCCTACTCACAGATGCTTGTGACTATGGTCGGGGCGAACGGTGAATGGGACGACTATGAAGAGGGATACCATATTAATGCTAAAGAAATTTTAGCAGTTAAGTATGGCATCTACTCCCTCATCAAGGATGTGGTCAGTACACACATCCTCATCCGTAGTGACAACACTACCACCGTCGCCTACATTAACAAATTTGGTGGCACCAAATCGGATAATTGTGATTACATCGCCAGAGAGATCTGGCTATGGGCTGAACAACGGGACAATTGGTTGTCAGCTTCACATATCCCCGGTGTCGAGAATGTCAGAGCAGACCTGGCAAGTAGACACCTTACCGATGATACAGAATGGCAACTAAGTAGAGACATCTTTTTGCATGTTTCCTCTGAGTTCGGTACACCAGATGTGGATCTTTTCGCTTCACGCCACAACTATCAAGTCCCATGCTTTGCTAGCTGGTTCCCTGACCCTCTCTCTACGTATGTCAATGCATTTACCTTAGACTGGAGCTCTTTCTCAAGACCTTATATTTTTCCTCCTTTCAGACTTGTAGGCAAGTGCCTACAGAAGATAAGCTGCGAATGTCCAACAGCCATCATGATAGTCCCCAATTGGACATCGCAGCCGTGGTTCTCCCAAGTACAGAAGATGTCACACCAAACTCTTCTACTACCGAGTCACCCAGGGAATCTCATTCCCAACAAGGGAAAGAGTCAGGAAGAAAAGATAGAACACCTGAGTCTGATCGCTGCCCTCTTCTAACCTTACTTCCTCAAGTCCAGATGTTATCTGATCGTGCTAAGGCACACTTCTTAAATGGTTGGGCCCCTAACACCAGAAAGTCCTATGATGTCTACCACCGTAAGTGGAAAAGATACTGTGACAAGAACTCCGTTCCCTACCTATCTACAGACTTAAATCATGGTATTGAATTCCTTTGCGACCTATTTGAAGATGGTCAATCATTCGCATCTATTGGAACAGCCCGTTCCTCTCTCTCCAATATCATGTCTTACATTGAGGGCAAAAGTTTCGGTGCCAATGAAACTGTCTGTAGAATCATGCAAGGCTTCTTCAGATCAAGGCCCCCAAAGACACGCTACTCTGAAACGTGGGACCACAACATTGTGTTAGATTATCTAGAAACTCATTTCCCACATCAATCGCTCAACCTGGCTCAGCTAACCCAGAAAACTGCGACCTTGCTTATGCTAGTTACAAGCCAAAGGGTCCAGACCATTCGCACCCTAAAGTGCGAGGACATAGTTTTCTCTACAAAAGACAAAACATCTATCCTCTTGTCTGAGGTCATCAAGACCAGTTCGGTGGGCCGCGCCTTAGGGCAATTAGCCTTGGAATCATATCCATCCAATGAGAAGATTTGCATCTTAACATGCTTACGCCAATACCTACTCCGAATAAAGGATTTTAGACCAACGGATGAATTAGGAAATTCTGTGGGTCCTCTCTTCATCAGCCATGCTAAGCCTTACAAACCAGTGGGAAACCAGACCATCGCCAAGTATGTCAGGTGCACTTTGGCTGCTAGTGGTATTAATACCAACACCTTCAAAGCCCACAGTGTTCATTCGGCCACTGCCTCAAAACTAGCTGCCATCCATGTGCCTATCAAACAGATAATGGACAGAGCTCAATGGCGAAATGAAAACACTTTCAGGAAGTTTTATCAGAAACCGATAAACGTGACAACATCAACTTCCTCCAGCTTACTCTCGGATCACTCCAAGAAGAGAAAGCAAAAGAAGAAATAACTCTCTTCTCATTAGTCTGTGTATTCTCAGGACTCCTGGTAGTTGACAGGAGATCCTTAGGTCATATATATATTCATATATATAGTCAAGTATATCTCTAGGCCTAGATTTAGTCAAATATATATACTTTTATACTCAGCATCTATTCAAGGATCATTTACATTTCTCCTCTCCTAGACCTCCATCGCCTCAAGTGAGCCTCTAGCCTTAACAGTCTCGTGTGTGTGTTGAGATGGTGTTGTGGGGAATTGCCTTTGTTAAAGCTCTCGAGTGTGCCGCAACCTAGCGGCAGCGACACACAATAATTAGTAGAATCTACTAACCTTACTCTGTTCGGTGACATAGATTCATGATTATTGGAGGAGACAGCCGCTGGTGGAGGTGCACTGGCCCACCCTACCCATCCCTAATTTTGTCTGGGCGGCTGTCTCCATTTATTCCAATATCACATCTTCCTTCCTGCATCAGGAATATTCTTTGGCAATTCCCTTGGCTAGCTCCCCGGTTAAAAGACTGCCTGAAGTATGCGTCTCCCATCTCCAGTGCACCTCCACCAGCGGCTGTCTCCTCCAATAATCACGAATCTACGTCACCGAACAGAGTAAGGTTAGTAGATTCTACTAATTATGTATTACCAAAACAAGAAATTCAAATTTATTTAGTCCCACAACAACATGGTTTTAGACCAGGTTTCAGTACTGACAGTGCAATTTACTCTTTCTTGAGGAATGTATTACAAAATAAAGATAAGGGTCACGATACGGTCGCAGTTTATTTTGATTTATCCAAGGCATTTAATTCTATTAATATTGATAGTCTTTTGTATAAATTATGTGAAGTTGGTATCGGCGAGAATCTGGTAAATTTAATAAAAAGTTATTCCATGAACAGAAGACAACTGATACAGTTGGGTGATATATGTTCTGAGCCCGAAATGTTACATGCTGGGGTAGCTCAGGGGAGTATCGTCGGGCCATTATTCTTCATTTTTTTATATAAATGATGTGATTAATGTGGATTTCGAAGGGGACATTGTCATGTACGCTGACGACTGTGTGATTTTAAATAAAATTGTTACAGACCATGATATACAGAAGGTCCAGAGTGATGTACAAAAATTCAAGAACTGGACAGATAGAAATGGTTTGACACTAAATACCAAAAAAACAAAATTGCAGATTTTTCGTGGAAAGAGAGAGTTGAATGCTATTGATTATTTTGTATATTGTAATGGTCAAGCTATTGATAGGGTGAAGAATTTTAAATACCTAGGTTTCCTCTTGGATGACAAGTGATGATACCGTATGTAAATTCGGTTTGTTCGACAGCCATTTTACTGTACAGAAGACTGGCCAGAGTAAGATTCTATATATCAAAAAATATCTCGATATTGATTTATAAAACTTATATTTTGCCTACTCTAGAGTATGGTGGGTTGGCTTTCGACTTGGCACCAAGAAGTGAATCAAGAAGGTTACAATTAATCCAAAATGACTGTTTAAGGTTGTGTCATGGGTTCAGACGGAGGAGAGCAGAGAATAGAGTCAGAAACATTGATATTCATGATAGCTGCAATTTACTGCCTCTCTGTTATAGAAGACTTCAATGCTTTTTCAGTGTTTTTTGGAATTATTCTATGTTAAATCGCCCATTAAATCATTAAAATCTAAGAGATCCATATCGAGTGCCAATTGAAGATTGGAGAAAGGATTCCATCAGGAGAAGTCTCTTTGTTAGGATTTTTAACTTTTGGAACGACCTCCCTCAAAATTTAAAGGTAATTGTTGATAAAGAAATATTTAAAAAAGAAATAAAAAAGGTCCTATTCAAAAATCTCCAGCTGAGGAATGAATTCTTTTTTATAGCCGAACTCATGTACTGAGTGTTGCTATTTGTCTTCTTTGGTCGCATGTATGTATGTAACGCTCGCAGAGGCAAAGGTCTCTATTATATGTGTACTTGTTTTTTGACTATATGGTGAGATATGCTACTTCTATTACAAGGAATGTCTTGAAAATGGACACCTGCCCGGGTGAGAGTTTTTAATGTCATATCGATACATTTCTGTATGAAATAATTTTGCTGCTCTATCTATTATATAACTGATTTTTCCGATAATTTTTTCTATTTTTCTAAACTCAGCACGCACTGAGAATTATTGTATATATCTGTGCAAAATGTCGTAGCTGAATAAAAATCTTAAAACAAACAAACAATAACTACTGCAAGGTAGCCTACTGGAGACAGGTTCTGAACAGCCTGTTTACCGACTAGGGTTGAGAAAAAGAGTAATTATTTAACAATGATCAGAAGTTAATTGCAATGAAGATTATCGGCAGACCAAAAGGAGTGGGACATCTTCATGTATGTAACAATGAACTACATTGTATTGGTTAAGGTATAAGTACAACTCTCAAGATATAAACAGATACTGATACCTATCCCAGACAAAGTTAAGGACAGTTACAAATCATCGTCAGAGTCACAATTGTGACAGACATACATAGAATTCCCATCTGTGCATTCAACATGAGCCCATCCTTTGCAAACAAAGCACTGAACCCACTCTTCATTATCACAGCTATTTTTTAACCCATCACAGCAGATAAGGCCAAAGCAATCACCACTATCATCAGATGAAGAATCATAGGACAGAGATCTTTTGGCTTTGGTACCTGTTTTGGCTCCCTGTTTGGGTTTGCTTTTACCTGCAGCTTTCTGCTTCTTTTGGGGCTTGTTTTGCTGGTTTTTCCTCTTTGCATTTATTTGTTCATTTTCCAAAGCATCCTTCTCTGGATTGTCTGTTAATATGGCAGTTCGCCTTCTTCTGTAAGACCTTTTGGGAGTTTTGCACTCTGGAGCCTTTGGCAGAGGTCTCACAATTTCAGGGTGAAAATTTTTCACCAGGGCATCATAATGGGCCCCTTGACCCCCTCCCCTTAGGTCCATTGCACCAGGTTTGTTGATATCGTCCCCGTTAATAGCTTATTAGCGGAGCGGTGGCGGAACAACATTCACAGTGTTGCATTAGAACTGCCGCTGTCGTATCGCTCTGCTAAATCTGAGCCGGAAGTTACGCGTCACAATCGCGTCATGGCGTCGAATATTCCCCATGGACTGCCACCGGAAGTTTCATTCTGCAATATCGTCTGCTCAAAAGAAATCCCATCACGTCTGCTTAGAAGAATGAATTTTGATGCTAAAATGCGGGTAAGTGGAGCTACAAGTTATAGGGGACTGTCACTGAGTTGTTATTTATCCTGTCAGAGGTTACACCTATACAGAAATGATCATTTTGTTGTAGTGTCCGATAAATTGAGAAATAAGTACAGTCATTGACATTGTTTACATTTGGGCGTGTCCCGGGCCTCAGTGTCACCTAGGCTAGCGATCACATAATCTCGCCGCGCGTAACGGCTTTAATGACTATGAGAACTCTCATTTAGTCCCTACCCATCCATGGAAATGGATTCCACTGATTCTAAGGATTCTCTCAAATTTAGAATTTTTCAAATCTGTTGCAGGCACGGCGGAACCGGGGGGGGGGGGGGGGGGGGCAAGGTGGGCACTTGCCCCCCCAATAATTATATTGGGGGGGGGGGGGCCTGGCTGGCTGTAGTTCAGGCTGCTCTGAGAATATTTGTACCTGTGTATGAAAATGTTCATTGTCCTGAATAACATATATCCAAATCAAAATCAAATCCCAATCCTATTCTCCTTCCCATTGCCCCCCATCACCACCACCACCTTACGCCCCTCACTCCCACCCCACAGGCCCTTCTCTCCATCCTATATATCGGCAAATTAGGGTGGGCCATGTTTATTGAAGTATAACAAATGGGTGAGGACTAATAAGGATATTCATATGGATGATCCATATAATTATGAAATTTTATTTGGGTTTTCTGCTGTGAATGCTCTTAAATGAATAAATTGTGATGTGTTTCAGGAAAATGAGTCACAAATCGCAAAATTGATATTTTCCAAATAAAAAGGGTTTAGTCACAAGATCTCTTTGGTGGAATGTTCCGATTTTTGTAGGGCTGAGCGCTTTGGGCCATATCAATTAATGTATCAAATTTCAAGACAGTGTATTAAATATATCTCTGCCTTACAAACCTTTAAGATAAAGTATACCCCATTAAAATTTAAAGATGTATTTATGGTAGTATAGGGATAGGGATATTGAGTGTGACCAATTTCAATTCTATTATACTATTGGAGGGCAATGCAAAGTACCCCTTCTACGCTCGCCCTCGCCCCCCCCCCCCAAAAAAAAAAAAAGTTTGCCCCCCCCAATTTTTTATCTGTTCCGCCGCCCCTGTGTTGAGTTTGACCAGAGTTACCAGGGGTCGAAATAAGGGCTTTGTACTTAAATTACGTTTTCTGTCGTTCACACATACCTTGCACCTAGACTATAATATCATTTTGTCAATTTAATTTACTTTGAAATCGAGCATATGACCTATAAAAACGGCCGACGAAAGTCCTACGGCCTACATAGCCTACATTCATTACATTGTAGGTGTTAAGATATCCTATTTGGGTTTTAGGGATCCTGGTGGGGAATAATAAGAGACAAGTAAATACTGTTCCAGGTTTATTTGATGATAATATCCAAATTATCTATGTAATGCACTGACACTGAGGGTACTCCAGGGTGCTGTGGTACATAATTCCAAATCAAGACTGCCCCAATCCCTACCCACGCTAGGTTTAAATACCCCAGGCTGATTAATATTTAAATTAGCCCAAAGCTTCAACACAAAGGAGAATGAGGTTTAGGTGTAGCTGTGACGGCCATAGTCGCATGGGCAGTTTTCCCCCTCCTCCAGGGTCACCTCCACCAAGCCCCTCACTCTCCCCCTGGCTCATTAGTGTGTATGATCATGCCTGGAAGACCTGGATCTTATCCAGAAACCTGCTTACCGATTTGTCTATATTTTTCCTTATTATATAACGTCGGACAAATAAAGTATTTTTTCAATTCAATTCAATTCAGTCCCGGACTTGTTAATCCCATATGTACCTAAGTACCACCTGTACCTCAACCTCTATCCCTTCCCACATGTGAAACTATTAAACGTGTAACATAGGCTATCGCACAGCTAACTGGAGGTTAGCTAGGACATAAAGACATTATGGGTAATTCAATAATTGCAGAATAGTCAGAATTATAGATGTGTAGCCAATAGAAATATGCACATTACATCATTTAATCAGAAGTATCAGTAAACTATTTTGTTATCTATGTAGGTGCGGGGAAAAAGGTGGGGCCAGGATGAGACGAATGATCTCATGCATCAGGCAATGGATCGGCGGGAAATATTGCAAGGGAAGCACCACAGCCATAGTGATGCCAAAAAGGCATGTTTTGCCGAAATAGCAGGTAAGGATATTACTGGGGAACAGCTAACTTGCAGTAACAGTATTGTATATTTGTATATTTGTAATTGATACATTGAATTAACTTTGGGTTTATTACATTAAATATATATGTGTCATGAGACCATAGTCTGAATGTGAGGGCTCATGTATGTTATCATTATCTGCATTCAGCCAACCTCAATGCTGCGTTCCAGAAAAGCAGAAATGTGAAACAGGTTGACGAAAAGATAAAATATCTAATTAGTGAAACCAAAGCAAAGGTGAGTAAAACAGTTGCATTAAATATCACTCATGCTTCGAATGCCATCCTTGATTGTTGATATGATTGCACTGCCTGTATTTTGTATGAGTTTGGGGTTTTCGGAGTTCTGGTTTGGAGTTCTGGCATTTTGGAATTTGGACGTTTAGGAGTTTTAGCATTTCAATGTTTTGAGTATTTTCATTGTTTGGGTATTTTGGAGTTTGGTTTTTCAGAGTATGCTGTAATTGCAAGTATCACACTGCATTGTTTTTATAATGTGGTGATAACCTGTCATATACATAATTTCAGTATTGGGCTATCAAAGAAAAGTATGGCATTACCGGAGCAGGGGGGCGTGAGCTCATAGAGCATGAGCTTACAGAAGGCGAGTGGCTAGTCATGGACTATGCTGGCATGGCCAGCGTGGAAGGTATGTTCTTCAAAGAGCATTATTATTGGTTTAACTGTCAATTATTTTTAGGGTCCATACCTTATAGGCTGCTTAGTTATAGCTGTTAATTGGCTCATTTGATACGATGGACTATCTCGACCTTACGATGGACTATCTTGACTCTACGACCGACTATCTTGACTCTACGACCGACTATCTTGACTCTACGACCGACTATCTCGACTCTACGACCAACTATCTTGACTTTTTCAATGTACTATAGCTCTCCTATCTTCTACTGGGCTTCCAGAGATAGCCGCTGCCACTTCTTCCACTTCTGCCACCCCTTCATCAACATACACCAGGCCATGTATCTCTCATCAAAATACTGGTGAGTAGTTGCTTAGTTGTAGCTGTAGGAACAGTATATATGAGAGACCATCTGGTATGTCTAATCACAACAAAAAATCTCATTTTTCACGTGGCTAATTCATTGAAGATTACTGTTATTTATACAACAAAGTATTGTTATAAGTAATAGCTCTCCTATCTTCTACAGCGATAGCAGAGGTTGAAGCGAGTGACAGAGTGCCAGAGTGCCAGAGTGCCAGAGTGCCAGAGTCAACAGAGTCAAGAATACCAAAACCCAATATCGGTACAATCAATTTCCTTATTGACTACATTAGCATAAAGTTTTGTCTTTCAGGACATTTTTTCTATTCCACCGCATATTTAGGAAATCAATACCCACTGTAGTCCATATTTGCTGTACTATATTTGATGCCATATAAGAAATGAATGAATATATGTGAAGTGATAACCAATTATAACAAATAATGATGTGATGACAGATGATTATAGTAATTGTATCATTACCCAATACCCACCATTAGGGAGAATGATCTTGAGATCAGGAAGGAACTGACCACACTGGAGGAGACAATTAACCAAAAGTTCGCCAGTGCATTTGAGCAACTGCGCCAAATAAATTAAGTCAATGATTTCCAAGATGGGTGAGTTTTGAATTGAATTGAGTTACTTTACTGATGATGTCACAAGCGTTAAAAGTTGCACAAATATATTTTTTGTAATAGGTTTACTAATAGAAAATTTAGTCCATTTTAAGACATGGGTTTATATAATTTTATAGTGCTACATCACATTGCACCATACTTATTTAACTTAATTTTTCTTTAATTGACATGCCAAATATGTTTTTTTTTAGGTAGAACTGTATGCTAGATTAGAACTACAAGTGTGATTCAATGGCTCAAGTTAAAACTTTATTTTGTATTCAATAAGCGGCTGCAGGTCAAATGTTGCATGCAAAATAAAATCCAGAGGAATTCACTATACCATCGTTACTCTCTTCTTTCTTACAACAACTGTATAACAAAAGTTATATATTTGAGATTTCTTGATACCATTTTCAGTATATATTTCTAATATACTGCAGCATGAAGGTATCTACAGTAGGAAAATTTATTAGCATCACATTGACTTGTACATGTACCCAGTTGAGTAATGTAGTTTTTAATGGAATGAACAAAATTATTTTATAGCAGCGCCCAACTCAGATGCTTCAAACGCCAGACCAATGATAAACAAAATTGCTGAGGCCGAGGCATTTACAGCAACCCTTAAGAGGGAGTTCTCTGGTGAATATGATAGATTTATGCATATATATTGGTATTCATAATGACCTCAATTTATTTGGGTTGAAGTGGCTAAGATCACTGGGTTTTTTTACAAAAGTTTTATTGTCCAAGTCCAACCCCCGAATAAAAGTTTGAAAGAGGCTGGTGCTTCAGGCAAGGCCTCTACCCTTCCGAATCTAAATTGCCCGACCATGGAGGACTTTTTAAAGTCCTGTAGCTCCAGTGGCATTGCCGTCCCGAAAGACGATATTTTTATTATTTAATGATGAAATGAGGATATTTTATGAGTTGTCATATGGTTTATGGTCCTTTTTTTCTTCTCCCTCTCTCTCCCTCCCTCTCTCTCTCTCTCCCTCTCTCTCTCTCTCTCTGTTTCTCATTTATGAAATTATTCTCAGAATCTCAATCAATAAACACACTATTTATTCACAAGTTTGTGGATAAGTCAGTTTAATGCACTTCTTCCTATTTACCATAGTTCTTCTGTATAATCAGATAATAATCTGTAATGACCCTCAGGTGTGCGCAGGGGAGGAGAAATAAAGACAACAAGCGTTAACTATATTGTAGTTACTCTAATTTATTCTATGAGGCAGATTCAAGACAGGTACAATAGTATCACGTATAACAAAAGGTGTTGTAAGTAAATAATAGGAAGTATAAAGAAGCAAATGAGAATATAGGGAAGTAGACAATGTCGTACTGCCACCTTGTGGCTACTCTAGTAATTATACTACACAAAGTAACATGCGCAAGGCGTGATAACTGAATGCGCAGCATGCGCACGTTATATAATCTATATTAAAACAATCGCAAGTAGTACAAAAAGTAAGATAAAGTAACGGCACTACACTACCCCCTATGAGGTTTAAAAGTTATTCATAAGATAACTTGATACACAACAGAAATAACATCACGACAAGAAAACTGAAATATATAAAAGAAGTAATCGACTTCTCTCATAACTCTTTACACATGAACCCTGCGCAAAATATAAAATATGAAGCGCAAAAAATACAAAAGTCTCATAAAGACTGCCACAAGTCTCTTCAAGACTCTCGAAGCCGGGTAAAATCCAGTAAAGAATTAATTATCACAATTTTCTATAAATATATCATGGAAATATTTCATAATAATATCTGCTTCTTCTGTCATCCAAACTACACATTTTTTAAACACCTAAAACGATCACAGAGGAAAAATACAAAGTGGCGAATAATATAAATAGGAAAAAAAAATCTGTTCTGTTTTTTTTTCAAGGTAGAAGAAATACTAATATAAACACAACTTGAAAGCACTGCGCAAACCTGCGCGTATGGTCTCATTAAGACAAATTTTCAAATAAATATTCAAATAAATATCGCACACTATTGCAGATCTTGTTCTTGATCGATCATCTCCTCTTGTCCCGTATCAGCGGTTTCTTAAGCTTCGGGATCCTACTGTCATACGAATCTGCTGTTTCTTAAAATGTCTGCCTCACATCGCCAGGTAGAAATTAAATATTCAGACAAGAAATTTTACAAATATTAAACAAAGTTGATATTATATTCAGACATAAACAATATAAGGACATACCATCCAATTTAAATCGAATATTCTACACACTCAGCACAGTGAAATACTATGAAGGATTATCACTTGTTTCGTTCGTTTTTGAACGATTTTTCTCGTCATCATTAACTCATTGAGGACGGGATGCTGCCTCAAGGCAGCATTTTCAAAATGGCGTTGGGGACGGGATGCTGCCTGCAGGCAGCATGACGTCCTCTCCATTAAGGACGGGATGCTGCCTGCAGGCAGCATATTTTTATATAAATTGAAGGGGGCATAACTTAATAAAAAATAAACGGATTTTGATGAAATTTAAAATATATGTATACAAACACACTAGAAATATCTTTAAAGGTATGTTGCCATGGAGACAATAATGATGACGTCATAACTAACATATGTAAATGCTGGAAAGTGAATTTGGAGCAAGGTTGTCGCCATATTGCACCCAATTGTGACCCATTATTTTAATTATTGAAGACCAAATTCTAGAAATTATGAAAAAATATGATCAATAACTGTTTACACCTATTAAACAATGTACATATGACACATATTATTTAAAGAAAATATTCTTAAAGTGTTTTTATACCCTAAACCTCATGTTAAACACCCGTCCTGAAGCCCAAAAAGGGGGAAAAGGGCCCCCGTCCACCAGGCAAAATATGTGTAAACTGCCCCCGTCCTCAATGAGTTAATCAAATCCGACAGTTCTTTTATCATCTTGTCATCATCAAATCTCTGCTTTGTTGGAGTATTCAAACCTCCTCCCATGACACTAGACGTCATAGAGGTAACCATAGACGACCCAGTCACCAAGCTATCAGGTGATAGCATCTGGGTACAACCAGCAGGTGGAAAACTGGACGATTCGAATAATTGTGCAGCAATGGCCTCTGCAGATGTAGTTAGTTCAGCCACCGATTTTGTAGTCCCAGTCGAAGGTTTAACCATAGTTTTATTCAAGTCTGAAACAGAATTTGTCACGGTACAAGTGGTACGATTCATTAACTGTCTAGCCCTTACATTTCTGGCACGAATCATCTCCATCGTCGTCAATGGTACAACATTCTTACCTGAAGAAGTGGAAGGACGTGGAGAAGATTTTGTCGAATTGGAAGCTAACTCAGCCTCCAATTTAGCCACTTTATCTGTGAGATTCTTATTAGAATTTTCCAGATCTAATACACGCATTTGTAACATGTCATTAAGGTTGCTCGTTTCCTCGACTACCTCCAGTAGACTCTTGACTTCCTCTTGGTTTCTTACAATCTGTTCAACATCAGCCAAAGGCTTCATTAAGTCATTTAAATGTCTTTCAAAACGTTCTCTCGCAGCTATCACAGCATCTTTAAACTGTTCCTCAGCCATAGCAGAGGCCACGTTAAATTGACCCAAAGCATGACTGAATTCATCTTTTATCTGGTGTAGACTCTCACTGGTCACGTTCAAACCAATCCCAGCTGCTTCAAAACTACAACTATTAGAAATAGTAGGCATCGCAGATTGTCTTGCTGTCCAAGCATTTACTGATGGAATTGGAGCATCAACAACCTTTTGTTTCTTTATCATTTGTCCTTGAGCCTTTGGTACAAACCCAGATTCTCGTGCAGCCTCCTCCAGGGCCTGCCACACATTACGAGTCACTACAAGGCTCAAATGAAAATTCGGATTGGCAACCGTAACCAGAGTAGGGTTAAGGCGCACATCTTCAAGTATACGACCAGCACTTGACTTACCCCGTTTATGGCCTCCTCCAGGGCTTGTCAAATGTATCAATAAGTCTGACATTCGATCAAACGCATGGGGGCACCATCGAATAGGGCATTTCAGTCCTGAAACAAGTGGAGTGTGCTCCTCACACAAATGTCTCAGAAATGTTTCTTTCGTTGAGTACACTTTGACACCTTCTGGATTCAGATCCTTAGACTTGCAACAGGTAAAGGGACATCGCATATTGTTCGTGAATATCTGAGCAGCCATTTTTAATTTAAGGTACTGGTCCTCAAATACCACACAGTTTTTACCTGCTAAGACATTGGAAGTCTCGCAATTAGTCGCAAACAATTCCTCAAAACGATTCATATCGTCTAGAGCATCATCGGTTTCGGGTACTGAAGTAAACTCATCTTTCTCATCATTCGGCAAAATAGGAACGACAGAGGTATCTTCTTTAGGCAACCAAGTCTTAGTTGATTTTCTTCGAATATTAAAACGTCTGGGAACATCGTCCCTCTCCCGATAACTGGAAGCAGTAGAACTAGCATCAGACGATTTTTTCTTCGTTTTGGACTGTTTTTTACCTTGTTTCTGTTCACCAACCTTGGGAATTTTGTAGTTCGCAAGGTCTTTCGGGACAGCAATGCCACTGGAGCTACAGGACTTTAAAAAGTCCTCCATGGTCGGGCAATTTAGATTCGGAAGGGTAGAGGCCTTGCCTGAAGCACCAGCCTCTTTCAAACTTTTATTCGGGGGTTGGACTTGCTTTGAGGTGTCCATATCGACCTCATTCGGTGTAGCAGCTGGAATCGCTGCCGGCCCTTTTCCGGCCATAAGGTCCAGATTAGGTTAATCCTGAAAAAACAAAAAAAACAATAATAGTTTAGTAATAATTCAATATTAACCAATGCGCAACTTGCGCACAGGCTGCGCGAAGCTAGAATACCGTATTAGTCGATTTAGGTGACCTCTCGTACGCAGTCCCATAGAACTCAACACTGCACGTACCGTACCCTGCTCTCTCCGACGTCCGCGCTTTTGTCATAAGAATAGGCCGCACTGCGCGATGCTAGGGGACCCTGCGGATTCCCTCGGCTCCGGCCGGAACATGTATGCCCCAAAAGCACGGCCAAACTTTTTAACATATCGCTAGACTTTGTGCGCATAGGTAGAAATCTATCTAGCTTGATAGATTTCATACCGCTAACCATTGCTAAGCCTTGTACTAGGATATCACAAATGTGCGCATTAAAAAACAGCCTGTTTAACATAGTTTTAATCGTGTCTCAAGCCCAAACCATAACATTCATGCCATATATAGCTAGTATGACGTATCTTCAGCGAGATTAATGTTTCCACAATACATCAACTTAATCAGGATATGTCAGTCATCCCCTTTAGATAATATCAAGTGAATAATTTGCTTATTTACGCTTAATTATCAGTCACACGATAACATATCACATACACATCAACCTTTGTTTACATCCTTACTTTCCAAACTCATAAATATTCATGATAGGATAGCTTGCCACGACCACCGGTATCCCTGAGTCGAGCAACATCCTACATTAGAGTTCTAAGTCATAATGATGTTATACCAAGGCAATATATTCCAGTAACTAGTTTTTCAGAAAAGGATCTACTTACAGTTTATGTCTTGTAAAAGAGGCAAGAATGACTCCCTCAATACAAAAAACGAGAAACTTTCTTTCGTATCCTAGGTTCAGCAGTCCGTATGGTTTGAAGACCAAGGCAGGAGTGCCTGAAACACCCCACCATCCAACTAACCTGTACTCGATTAACACAATCACCCAGCCAATAGCTGGATAGGTAATCACATGAAATATACAGCAGTTTTTAAGCTATTGAAAACAATTCACTTTTAATTATGTCAATATAAATAAGAATAGCACTGAGACCCTACCAAGAGAGAAGGCTCAATCCAATCAGTTGTAGAATGGTCTGCTTATAGCAGTGCCTACCAAGGTAGTTCTCGTACATAAATCATTGCAATGTTTGTATTTTTCTTTTCTCCACATATATGAATATAGTATAGGGCTCCAAGGATCATCATACGCTCATAGATTAACCCATTGGATACTTCTCGTTGTGTTTTTTTTTATTTGTCGATTTATTCGTTTCAACAGTCAATAATCGCCATGGGAGCTCAATCACTACCAGACCAGAAGAAAGATTGCTATAATATTCAACTAGCATGGCGTATAACGATCAGGGGCATTGATGTTTCTCTTCCCTTCTCCTCGTACCAGAGGCACGGTATTATCTACATAATTATTAATCTTTTTAGTTCGGTTTCGCGGTTTTCTACCATTTTCTTTTAACTTTTGAGATATGCTGGGAATATTATTCACAGTATTTACTACTGCATCCTCCCCATGCTTCTTCTCTAAGCTAGAAGGTGGCTTTCGTGGAGGTCTACCACGACGTCTAGTATTATCCGGTTTCTGCCTAGTTCTCCGATCAAAATTCTTTTTCTGAGCAAGTGAAGTAACTTGTAGTCTGTCACGAGCAATTCTGTGTCCCTCACGTAATTGTTTACGCAATTGTTCCAGAAATACACTTCGTGCTGGCAAATCCAATCCTCCACGTGGAATACCAAATATCAAATCAGCAGGAGTATATGCCTCCTCACCGAATAACAAAGAATATGGTGTACAGCCAGTACTAGCATGAACACTAGTATTATATGCACTGGCTATACATGGAATCAGAGTGTCCCATTTCTCAGAGCCATAATCAATGTAACATGATAATTGCTCAACCAATACTCTATTAAAGCGTTCTGATTGTCCATTCCCCATCGGTCTATATGGGTTCGTGTGGGATTTGTGTATATCAAATATTTTGCATAATTCTCTCATTACCCCACCCTCAAATTCTGGGGCTCCATCGGTATGTATCGAATTTGGTGTGCCAAATCGCAATATCCAATCTTTAAACAGAGTCCAGGCGACTGTCTCTGCCTTATGATCAGGTAAGCAAAATGCTTCTGACCATTTTGAAAAACAGTCAGTCACAACCAATACACATATATTACCATTTGGGCTTCGTTTAAATCCACTAAGAACATCCATAGCTATACGAGAAAATCGTTCACCAGCTATGTCCTTAGTCAGGGGTGAAATATTCTTTCCTGCTCTTGTTTTTCGGGTTAGGCAGGCTTCACATTGCCTGATCCACCTCCCAACATCTCCTCTAAGACCTGGCCAGAAATATCTGGGCTTAATAGCCTTATGGGTACGAGCATTTCCAAAATGCCCAACACAAGCTGGGCCATGATGGCGATCGAATATTTTCTTCCTACAACTAAAAGGTATCACAACTCTACTGAATAATTTTCCTGTAGAGGGTTGCCTCCAGCGTAGACATAACAGATTATCCAAAATTACTAGATCATTTTTCTTAGCTACAATGCTTCGAAATTCATTGCTCTCTGCCCCAGTATTAGTCGGCCAAGGAATAGTTCCCTGAACAAATAATATGATAAATCGGACCCAAGAATATAATGTTTAAATTTCTTGGCATAGGCTACCACCGCAAGCAATTCCCTATAAGTAGTACAATAATTCCTTTGAGATTTACTTAGAGAATGGCTAGCATAACCAATGACTCTTTCTTCTCCATCTTGAATCTGGGATAGCACCCCGGCCATACACTTTCCACTTGCATCAGTATCTAATATGAATAGACCTTCTGCTCGTGGATAAGCAAGGACAGGAGCCTTTGTAAGAGCATTCTTAGTAGCTATAAATGAAGCTTCACAATCTTTGGTCCACTCCACTTTATATTTGGCGATTTTACTAGATTTCCTCACAATTTCCTGAATGGGAAATACCATATCAGAAAAATTCGGTACAAATTGCCTATAATATGAAGCAAATCCAAGAAATGATCTAACCTCTTTAACATTCTTAGGCTGTGGCCACTCTCTGACCACTTTGACTTTCTCTGGATCTGCTCGAATACCCTCTTGTGATACAACACGACCCAGATATTCAACTTGCCTTTGAAAAAGTTGACATTTCTTTGGTTTCAATTTGAGACCATATTCTCTCAAACGACTGAAAACTTCCTCCAAATTTTCTAGAGTTTCTTGCAGCGATTTGCCAAATATTATTACATCATCCAAGTATACGAGGCATGTCTTATTCACCAAACCTCGCAACATATTATTCATCATCTTCTGGAAAGTAGCAGGAGCATTACAAAGTCCAAATGCCATTACTTTAAACTGGTATAGCCCAGAAGCAGTGACAAATGCAGTTTTTTCTTTGCTGTTTTCATCCATTGCAATCTGCCAGTAACCACTTTCCAAATCCAGTGTACAAAACCAGGTATTGCCACCCAGAGCCTCTAGACAATCGTCTATACGAGGCAAAGGATAGCAATCCTTTTTTGTGATACTGTTTAATTTCCTATAGTCTACACAGAACCGTATGGTGTTATCTTTTTTATTAACCATAACAATCGGTGAGGCCCAAGGGCTATCGCTTTCCTCTATCGCACCAGATTCCAACATTTTTTAAACATGTTCTTCAGCCACATTTCTTTTTACAGGAGCCTGTCGGCGATAAGCTTGCTTAATCGGTACAGCATCCCCCGTGTTTATAGTGTGGGTGGTACGAGATGTATAGCCTAGGGTCTCCCCTGGTAGACGAAATACATCCTTATTTCGTAGAATCATCTCTTTCAATATATCCTTCTCTTTATCACTTTTCACATGTGCATCGTTGATGAGTAGATCTAAGCTTGATGTGTCGACGCCTACATCTTCCACCTTAGTAGCAGCAATATAACAATCGGTGATATCAGAAGGATTAACCGTTTTTAAGCTATTTTCTTCAGCTTCATAAATATATCCAACAGGAGTATTTTTACGAATACAAATCGGGAGTGCAGTAGGGTTACATAGAGGCATCCTCGCATGATTGGCATTGTACAAGTAAGTATTCAAGCCTCCAAAGATTTCTCCATTTTCCCCTTCTACTTCTGGTTCTACCAAATATGGTCTGTCGGTGGGCAGATTTCCAAGAGAAACTTCTGCATTTATTATCGCAAATGCTCCCAATTTGATATCTTTTTTTATAACCGCAGTGCCCACTGCCCCCTTCCTCAGAGAATTCACATGATTTTTGCCATTGTTCAGGGATAATCGACCAGGCCAAGCGATACCACATCTATATCGCCAGGTAAAATCCATTCCCAAGATAGCTTGGTCGCCATCTAGGTGTGATACAACTAAGCAGGCATTTTTATAGATTTTCCCACCTATATTTAATTCAAAAATCGCATAACCCAGCGTTTCAATAGGCTCACCAGCTACAGGTTTAATCCTCATTCGTGAAGCGAACAAACGAGGCTTGCTGATGAGTGATTCATAGAATTCTTTAGATACTAGGCTGGTTTGAGCCCCAGTATCGTAAAGAAATTCTCCACACTTTTTACCTATTTCAACAGGAACATACCATCTCATCCTAACTGCCAGAGGCGTTAGATCTATCAAGATTTCTGATTCATTACATGGGTCCGATAGCGTTGAAACCTTGATTTCTCCATCGTCGCACTGTATAGTGCTAACTAGAGCAAGGTCATCCGTTTCCAAACCTCCTCCTCTCACACTATCCAAGTATTGGTTAGTTTGGGAAGAAATAGGGACACATTCCGCTTTCGGCTGAGAAATATTATTGACAAGGGAAGAACAAGGTTGATCTACCTCTCTATCTTCCACGAGTCTATTCCTCAACTTCTCACTAGAATCTTCATCCTGAGGATGATCGGTAATATCTGGAATTATTCTGATTATATTGTCATCACTAGAAAGGCTAAGGGCCCCAGCTGCGCTTCTCACTGAGACCCGGCAGATTTTCCCTGGTTTGAGGCCTTAGCTCTTTCAATTTTCATCTCCTCCTGTAAGGATAGGACCCTTGGACATCTCCATTTGGGATGATCTTTAGCAAGGCAAAACTTACATTTGAATTTGGTTTTTTGCTTACCAGAATCCGAATCTTTGTTCTGCTTTTTATCAGAGTCATATTCCTTCTTACCATCTCCAACTCGTTGGTTGAAGGGAGCAGATTTATTTCCAAAATAATTCGGTCTTTGATAGTTTTGGTAACCCCTTTGTTGCATTTTAAATGACTTAAATGCAGCAATTTCTGCTTCCATCTCAGGATCGTTTATTTCATTACTCTCCTGAGGCGGACAGGCGGCTACAGCAGCCAAACTCACCGGTTTCGCCTCCTTTGGTTGGAAAGAAACCAATTGTGTTGGCATTTGATCAAGTATTGAAGCTCTCATCTCAGAACAACCTCCGGCTACCTTGATTTTTCTTGCAATATCCACAGCTTTTTGTAGAGTGACAGGCTTTTTATACTTCACCCAGAAAGCTGTGAATTTGTCTAATAAACCTTCACAGAATAACATAAGCGTTTTTGTTTTCAAGCAATCTGGATATTCTCCATAAGCTTTACGACACAAATCAATTAAACTTTCAGCAAAATGCTGGAAAGATTCGTCTTTCTGTTGTACCCTGGATTCGTATTCTTTAATTCTTTCATCAGGCGTTTTCTCATCCAATTGACAAGAAAGCCTACTTAATACTTGAGTCAGGGTTAACGAACCAATATCCCCCCATGTTGTCTGACCAACATGATTTGACGTTGAAATAATCAATTCTCGGATCAATGTTTCGTCGCCCCAGCCATATAGGCTGGCCCAATTCATAGCTCCTGCAATATATTCTCCCCAGTCAGTCCCTTTGTATTTCTCCAAAGCTTTAGCCTTGGGAACTTCACGAGGGCGTGTGAGGGAAAGTCGAGGGGCAGGTATTGGTGTACCAATGTCCCTTATTACCACCTCCTGGTCCATTTCTGGCATCGTCGATTTCCTTCAAAAATAATCCATCTTTGGAACAGGGAGAGTTGACACATCAGTAGTCACATGCCCTTGGCTTCTTGCTTGAGCTATTTTAGTCGATTTTTGACATGGTTTGATCACATCAGAAACAATTGTCTTCGTAGGATTAGGCTTGGTTCTTTCCCCAGCATTATCCCCTGCGACAATGTATGTTACAATTGGTTGTTTAGATGAACGACCAATATTTAGATCAGGCTTTGTATTCCTACCAGCATCGTAAGCAGGTATTTTGGGAACATTTTTTATTCCTTCCTTAGACTTCACTGACCCACCCGCACGGGTAGGAGTTTTCCAAGCGATACTAATATCGTCAGGATCTAAAGAATATAAATCACCTTGATCAGCCCTATCTCCACCCTCAGAAACAGGCTTTGTATAGGCTTTAAACAATTTCTGTAGTGTTTTTCTTCTATTACCTTGCAATTCTGGCTGTGAACCCCAGAATCTATAAGTAATATTATTTCCAACCATAGGAAATTTATCTGGTACAGGGATGGGATCGATAATTTCCTCCCTACCACTAGGAAGGCGATATCCACCAATACCTTTGGGTTGTAATCCCAATTTCATGCAATGAATCATACAGTAATCAACTCTTCCAGTGTCCAACTGGTAAACGTTATCATAAACAGAATTTGCAAGAGCCCTTATAAAGGTCTTTTCAGCTTCTGTATATGCTGCTAGAGCTTTATTATTCTGTACACCATATTTGATTAATGTTTCTAAAGAAACCAAATCATTCAAGGCTTCATTTGGCGTGTAAATTTTTTCATGAAAAACAGATTCGGCCACAGATATATTGCCTACTACTGCTTCATATGTTGGTGGATTTCTTCCACCTCTCCCAATGTTCCCTCGTTGCACAAAATCTTGTGTATCGGGTACTGTTGGGGGGGGGGGGTGTTGGTCCCACCGTATTATTCACAACAGGTATTTCATTAGGGTTATATGTACCCCGATCGGATCCCAGTAGAGAATTCCTCGCAAACTGCGCAGCTCTTGCAGTATTTGGAAAGGCTGCGATAAATCTGTGATTATATTCAGCAAACTCACGATCATATTCCTCAAAATCAATGCTAGATGTAGGAACGACAGATGCTGTTTCAGAACCATCTTCCATGATAACATGATTTTCATTACTTCCATTCTCCGTATTATTCCCTGCTGGGATATTTAATACGGGTTCGGCGAGTCCATTGCTGGACATATAGATCGTATCTGCGACTTGTTGTAGCAGAGGTAAATCAACAAAATCTTATTAAATAATTTAATAAGAGTTATTCGGCTTTACTCCCCCAAAAGGTCACGGCACCAAAATGTAATGACCCTCAGGTGTGCGCAGGGGAGGAGAAATAAAGACAACAAGCGTTAACTATATTGTAGTTACTCTAATTTATTCTATGAGGCAGATTCAAGACAGGTACAATAGTATCACGTATAACAAAAGGTGTTGTAAGTAAATAATAGGAAGTATAAAGAAGCAAATGAGAATATAGGGAAGTAGACAATGTCGTACTGCCACCTTGTGGCTACTCTAGTAATTATACTACACGAAGTAACATGCGCAAGGCGCGATAACTGAATGCGCAGCATGCGCACGTTATATAATCTATATTAAAACAATCGCAAGTAGTACAAAAAGTAAGATAAAGTAACAGCACTACAAATCTAAGTTAATTTGTATGCACGTGTAAATATGGACCGACCCCCCTCCAGAATGTGTAGTCCTGGATATTATGTTTGAGAGGAACCATGCAGTCATATCAGACCATAAATCCATGCTGAACCAGTTTGGTTGTTTTGCACTCAGTAATTTAAGTCCCAGACTCTAAAGGGATAAACACATCCATTCTGAATATTTGCCATGCTATTTCTAAGGAACAAGAGCCTTCGGCTGAGGCCCCTCCATCAGAAAAACAGATCACATCAAAAAAGGATCCCAAGAAGAGAGGTCAATTAAAGGATTGAATTAATTAAAGGCCACAATTTATTACATGTAAAATGACTCATTGAGAGTTTATTTTTAAATAATTCTATTATTAAAAGGTTTTGACCAGGAGTAGGCCTAATGGCAGAAGGTCGATGCCTCGTAAATACCAATTTCAAACTATTCTAGCTACTTATCATAGAAAATGGCAACTCTTGTAGCATTTATACCTCTACATGTATATTCGTATCAAAACAACTACACAACCAGCTCGATAATCAAACATCCAATTTTAGTATTCTTTCCTACGAGTAAATCTCTCCCAGGATTTAGTCATAACATAAACTTACAAAACAAATGCTTAAAGGTGGCTCTAAAACTACCTAGGTTAACTGACACTCTTTTTGTTCATCGTTTGGCCTGTGTGCCCAAACTAGACAACCGTAGAAAAGCTCATGTACTAAATTTTGCTTTCAAGAGGAGTAGAAAGCCAAACTTCCTCAACAATAACAACCGAAATACTAGATTATGGGATGGTCCTATTCTTTTGACACAGAGACCTAAATCTACTTCTTATGACTTTCACTGTGTTCAGAGAAAAACAGCAATCCTATGGAATAACCTTGATGCTGAATCGAGAAATATCGAATCTTATATAAATTTTAAGGCCTTAACCAAGGCCGAAAGCTTGTTACCATTGTACTTATAATGTCACTTACTACTCCTATTCTTCATCCTTCACCTTTTCATCGTAGTTTTCTTATAGTCACCTAGATAGCCCTATTTTTTCTATGTGTATGCTACAAGTAATAGTTATGTTTTACCATCAGGTGATGGCCAATCATACCAGACCTAATTTCACTAGGACTGAGGCTATTTCCTACCTCTTGCATACAGGTGATATCTTATGTATATTGACTTTGTTATATTTACTTATACATGTACTTATTCCTGTATCGATTGACAAATACTCTTAATAAAAAACATACATATAAACTCTACCGACGTCGCTAATCAACACAATATGAAATATCATCACATGTTCTTCAATCCAGTTTCTTACAGAGGGGGAATACATGTGAGAAGGGGTGTGAATAGGTGATGAAATAGGTTGTTAAGAGGTGTTCTATCCTATAGAATTCCATAATTTTGAGTTTGCATGGCCATGGGTGGACGTGGAGGAGGGAAGTACAAATTAATTGTAATAAATATTAAGGATTCTAGAGTCTTAAGACGTGACGAAGGTCAATCTTTGCATAGGAATAGCATACAGTACATAAAATATATCACAAATAAATATGTAATAATAATCACATTTGAATATGTAATAATGAACAGTATAAGAGAAATGATCACAGTCTTGTGATATCATCATGGATCTGGATACTTCGAAATTTTTTGAATCTATAAATTCTGGTGCACATATGGGTGAAATTGACAGAAAATGTACAATTCGCCAGATGTGGTAATGTTAATTCAGTTGGAGCAGAGAATTATTTTGAAAATGCTATTTCATTAGAATTGGCCGTCTATTTCATAGAAACCTCAATATTATATATTATATTGGTCATGACTGCTCATTGCCTTACCTCCACCTCCGTTTGAGCACGCCAAATGCCATTTCGATACGAGCCCTTGTTGAACACAAGGATCGGTTGTAGGCCTGCTCCGCCTCAGTGCTTGGCTCCAGCATGTGGGTCAAGAGGTAGGGCTTCAATGTATAGCTGCAAAAGGCCATTTAAAACTATCAGAATACTAAAGATATTTCGCTTGAAAGTAAACTAATTTCTTAAAAATTGATATCAATTGCACTGAACATTTCTATTTGATGACCTGGATTAAATTTCAAACTGATATTGTCAAACGGCGTAATTCATTCCAATTAATATTTGTAGTGAACCGCAGATTTGTGGGCACGAGTTTACGAAATTCCGGAAAGAATCACAAATACAAGGAGATTCGTTTGAACCTGGTTTATTTCCCAATGGTATACAGTTACAAAGGTATTGTCACTGAAGCAAGGGTGCTTAATTTGAACAACAGAAGTATCTCAGTCCGCGGCGCGGCTCGAGTCACCATTCGAGTCACCATTCCCCTCAACCTCTTCCGTACTCGTACCCGTGGGCGTTTCGGGAAGAGGTGCAACTGGTTCGGTTACCAATGGATCCTTCATGGACGTGTCCACCGAAGGTAGCGCTTCCTTCAGCTTTGGGGAGGCCTCTCCACTCGGAGGCAGTTCAGGTCGTGCCACCAAAGTTTTCTCCCCTATGAAGGAGAGGCGCTTGGTCGCCGAGGAGATGTCTCCTCGGGGTGGTCCGTACGAGCGGGGAGTGGAGACGGCAGTCTGAGGTGGTACTGCCGCCTCACACGATTCCGCGGAGTGGCTACTCGGGAGCAGGTTAGGGCCCCACATAGCTGCCGACATCCGCGGGGTGGTCCCCGTGTCCGTACTCGCGCTCTGGTTTTCGCGCTGCCGAGTTAGATCGGTAACGCCAATGAGCGTGCCACCAGTTTCCACGAGGGTCCCTGTAGGGTCCACTACCTGGACGGATGGAGTTTCTATCCCGTGGGTTAGAGGAAAGGCCGGACGACGCGAGCTGAGAGCCTCAACTCGCAGCCGTTCTTCTGTTTCGCGGAGCTCTTGTATCTCCCGATTCAGTTTGGCCTGCTGGCGGTCAGCTTCCTCCTTCTCGTCCAGCTTCCTCCTTCTCGTGCCGTAGAGCGGCCTCCTCCTGTCGGAGTCATTGCTCTTCCGCCTGCCGTAGAGTTTCCTATTCATGAGCGGCCTCCTCTTTCCTTCACGAGCGGCCTCCTCCTGTTGGAGTCGTCGCTCTTCAGCCTGCCGTAGAGCGGCCTCCTCCTGTCGGAGTTGTCGCTCTTCCGCCTGCCGTAGAGGGGCCTCCTCCTGTCGGAGTCATTGCTCTTCCACCTGCCGTAGAGTTTCCTCTTCACGGAGTCTCCTCTCCAAGGCCTCTTTGATCAGGCGTGACTCTGCCAGCGCAGCTTCCCGTTCGATACAGAGCTGTTCTGCCTCAACCCGATCCTGTTCGAAACGACGCCATAGAGCGGCTTGCTCTTCTTCTTTCCGAACAGTCGACTCCTCGTGGGAGTCTACCTCCATCTCCGTTTCCGTGCTACGGAGAGGAGTCGCGTTAGCGAGAGCGGACCCGCCAGCGGTCGGTGTCACCATCGTAGCCGCGACGCGAGTGGGAGCGCGGGCTGGGGTGTTGGTGGGAGCCCCACGACCTATACCTCCAAAAAGAGGTTTAGCGGTCTGACGATCCACCATTCCGAAACCCGGAGGAATAGCCATGGCTGCACGCAAAGCCCTGTCGTACTTCTCGCGAACCTCCTTCTTCCTCTGTTCCAGCCGCAGAATCGGATTCTGCACTGGGGGAGCCGTCTCTACCTTTAGTGGCGGAAGAGACGCGGGTTTCGCAGCCTGATGCGCGGCCTGAGCTCGCAGCAGAGTGACCTCCGCGTGCAGCTCCTGGTTCTCCCGGCGAAGTCCGTTGACTTGTGTGTCGAGAAGGTTTACCCTCTCCACCAGGAGTTCCTGCTCATTGAGGGAACAGTTAAGGTCCTCCATGAGCTGCGCGATTTCCGCCTGGCTATCAACCAAACGGTCCACGTTATCGGGAGGCCTGTAGGTCTCCGCGATATCCACACAGAAGCCTTCCAGTGACTCTTGTAGAGCCAACCGGAGGACCACTGCGCGATCAGCCACCACCTTACGGGTGCGAGTGATGCCCACCCGGTCGATCATTGGTGGGGGTATCCTTACGGGAGCCGCGGGCCGTGACGGACCAGGCTGATGGTCTGGCACGGGTGGGGTGGCACCGGGTGCTCTACCCTCCGCGGCTGCGGATGCGGGGCGTCGCGACTTCTGCAGAACCGTAAGTCCTGCAGGCCCGGGCAGGGCGGGGAATTCCTTCTCCTTAGAGGCCGGAATTTTATACCCGTCCAACCAGGCATTCCTTTCGGGAAGTGGAGCAGGAACGAGTTTCGGTCGCTTCTCGGGCCGCTTCTCCGTATCGGAACGATTTGATTTGTCTGATTTGTTGGAGCCCTTCTTCTTCCTCTTGGTTTTCCCCGTTCATTTAGGCTTTAAGATGTCCTTTTCCAACGGGTATTTGGAGGTGAAACCCTGTTCCTTTGCGTTCCTCAGAATGGCTTCCGAGGTTGCAGAGGCAAGGTGGAGAGTGCTTTTGTATACCCACTGTGGGAGATACGAGACACCCGCGCGCTCTAGAGCCGGCATAATCTTGTCGACAGCCTTTTTACGGGCCATCTTATGCGGCTCCTTTGACCCGTGGGCCACGAGGTCGGAACGACGGTCCCCGGTTACGGGACAATACCCAATCGAACACCGCCAAGCCGGCGTCACATGGGGTATGCACTTCACACAGATGTCTGGTGAAGAGAAGCCAAGACTTGAAGATCTGTGGCTTTCCGACGAGTGCTTCCGTCCTGCAGAGCAGGAACGGACACCGCAAACCCTCTTCTTAGAGAAGCATAGCCATCTGGAGCTTACGGTCAGCCTCAAACGAATACGCCAGTTCAGCCGTTCGCAAGACCTTACGGGGGTTGGTACAAGTTTCGAAGAAACCCTTGTACTCCTCGACAGATACTGCCTTGTGGTACTCTGGATAGTCGGGGAAGCGATCGACCTCCGATGGGTCACGGACCGCTTCCTTCTTCTCTCGCTCGTTTGCGGGGAGCAGAGATAGAACCGGCTTCTTCCCATCTCCCCACTTGAGCTTCTTCGCCGTGGCGTTGAGAGCATTGGGGTCTTTTAGGCCATCCAACGGGCTTGCATTCAAGTCAGAGTGACTGGACGGACCATCCACCTCACGTTTGAGGCGGCGGTCGCGCTCACGACGAACACGCCGTTTGCGATTGGCTGCAGACAGTCCCCAATCCGTGCGTCCGTCCGTCTCCACTCGTCCAAGGACTCCAAACCTATACCCTGCAATACAAGGTGGAATACTCAATTCACGGGTCACAAGAATATCTCGCACACGAACGGCCTAACCAGTAGTCTGCCGAGATAGAGAGAGTACAACCAACCACAAGTGTTGGTCGAAATGAATTACCTCTCCCTTAGTCCCGGGGTTCTTATATAGGCGACCATCCGAATGAAACAACTCAGTCGCACCCAAGGTGTTGACATCGCTCGCAAACTCCCGGGAGCCGTGTCCAACCGTTCCGGTTCCGTGGTTGACACTACTCGCGAAAGTTCGCGTGTCACGGCAGCCATACGAACAGCTGGCGCGACAGGGACTGACACGTACTTATCGTAACATATCGGAAAGAGGTTCATTGAGATGGTCGGTATCGACACCAGCCTCCTCTTGTTCACACAATGCACAAGGCAGTATGTCTTAGCACGCTATATGGAAGCGGCCAGAACTCAACAATCGTAATTCATCAATGGTAACATAATGACATGGTTTCATATTCAATATCACAATGGTCCAACAATGAAAGTTAACGTTTGCTGCTACTTACAGTGAACTGGATTTCTCCTTGCTCTATGTAAAAGCCAAAAATGTGGATGATGCGAGCCACTTACGTGAGGCCACCAACTCGCTTCTCGCTTGACTGACTGTCTCGGAGGCAGATGCTCTAAGATCAGGTCATGTGATCAACAGATCGCCTGAAGGTAGCCAAGAAGCACGGGATATACGTATCCCACTCATCCGCGCCATAATCCGTGTAACACGAGAGCTGTTCTACGAGAACACAATTAAATCTTTCTGCCTGCCCATTGGCCTGTGGCCTATACGGGAGGGTTGTCTGTTTCTTTGTGTCGTAGAGATTACAGAGTTCTCGGAATAATTCTCCATCAAACTCGGGCCCCCCATCAGTTTGTATAGCACTGGGCGTGCCAAACCATAGGATCCAATTGCGAAATACTGTCCAGGCGACTGTCGCCGCCTTATGGTTAGGTAAGCAGTATGCTTCTGACCATTTTGAAAAGTAATCCACAATGACCAATACACAAGTATTTCCTCTCGTACTAGTCTTAAAGCCACTCAGGATGTCCATCGAGATTCTGTTGAATCTCTCTCCCGTGAGCTCCTTTTGCAAGGGCGATTTATTTACACCTTTTCGTGTCTTTCGCACATTACACTTGGGGCATAGTTGAATCCATCTTTTTATGTCCCCGGATTGAGACGGCCAGAAGAACCTTCTTCGCAAAGCGTCTTTCGTTCTGGCGTGCCCAAAATGTCCCGCCTGAACATAGATAGGCGCTGGTCAAACGGCAACACGATCCTCGGGAAAACATGTTGAAGGTTTTCTCCACTTGAATGTGAGTACCCCTTCCTCCAAACACAAATCCGTCTTGTGACTCCAGATTGTTCTGAATTCGTCACTTTCACTAGTCACGATTGGTAGTATCATCCGTGCACTGTTGCCCAAGGAAAGTCTGGTTTACAGATACGGGATTGTCGTCCGTGCCTACCCCCTCCCCCACGAGACTCGCAATAGCAGCCTTGTGTGCCCCACAATCATCGCAATCTGTACGTTTACAACGACTGTAAGGTCTACGAGAGAGGCCATCAGCATTGTCATGCCTCTTGCCGGGCGGTGCTGAATAACACCTTTATTGGCAACCCCGTATTGCTGCAAGTCCAGCAGCCAATGAGCCAGCATATTCTCTGGCTCCTTGAAGGTCATAAGCCACGTAAGGGACGAGTGGTTCGTACGGACTATGAAGTCTGGCCGTATAAATAATGTTTGAACTTTCGCACATAATATACGACCGCCAACAGCTCTCTGTACGTAGTACAGTAGTTCTTCTGCGATTTCGAGAGCGAATTACTAGCATATGCGATCACTCGCTCTCGCTCCTCCTGAACCTGCGATAGGACCGCCCCCATGGCCGTACCACTCGCCTCCGTATCCAGAATAAACTGCCTGGTTGCTCGTGGATATGCCAAGACGGACGCGGAAAGCAAGGCTTTCTTTGTAGCCTCGATTGCATCATCGAGCTCACTATTCCAAGTAAGCTTATACCGTAGTACCTTTTGTCCGGCTGTTGCAGTTTCCTGCAATGGCCATAGTAGATCATTAAAACTCGGAATGAACTGACGGTAATATGAAGCGAAACCCAGAAAAGAGCGGATATCCTTCACTGTCAACGGAATAGGCCAAGTTACCACCGCTCGCGTCTTCTCCGGATCTGCCCATATCCCCTCCTTAGATACAATGCGACCCAGGTACTGTACCTCCTTACGAGACAACACTTCTTCGGTTTCAACTTAAGGCTGTACGTTGAACACTAAACCCGTGTTCGTAATAGCCTCATGGACCGTTGCGCCATAAATGATCACATCGTCAAGATAGACGACACAAATCTTGCCATTAAGCCCCCGGAGAACCTCCGTCATCATTTTTTGAAACATGGCCGGGGCGTTGCAAAGGCCGAACGGCATCACCTTGAACTGGTATAAACCCGTGGAAGTAGTGAAAGCCGTTTTTTCCTTGCTGTCCGGATCCATAGCTATTTGCCAAAAGCCACTTTCCAGCTCTAGGGTACAAAACCACGCATTGCCACCAAGCGCGTCTAGACAGTCCTCTATTCGCGGCAGTGGATATGAGTCTTTTCGTGTCACATTGTTCAGTCAAACCCTAGTTGAACCATCCGGTTTTGGAACAAGAACGGTGGGGAAGGCCCACGGGCCATTTCCTTCCTCGATCTTATCCTCCACTAGCATCTTACTGACCTGGGAGTCCAGAGCCTCCTGCTTCGCTAAGGGAACTCGACGAAAAGGTAACTTTATAGGCTTAGTGTCACCCGTGTCGATGGAGTGTAGAACCCTGTTCGTAAACCCCAATTGTTCACCTTGCAATCTGAACACTCGCTTTTTCGCATATACCAACTCGCACACCTCTTTCAAGGTTTCAGTATCTGCTACTTCAGCGCCCTCTATGATAGATTCCAGTTCAGAGATGCTAGTAATTGAACAGCTATCAGGGGTCAGCTTCCGCTTCCCCCCCGTGCTGGACTCGTTCACGGACTCGGCTCTCGCACATGCCAAATGCGAGTAGTCACCCGTGAAATTTGCCGCAACCTTGTATGCGGATGCCACGGGCGTCCCGCGTGGCATGACTATTGGAAGTCCTGTTGAGTTCATAATAGGAAGTTCGTGGCAGTGAGCAGACGATACATATGTATCGCAACCCTCCACGAAACCGTCTACCTGTAACCCTACATCCGACTCCATAATATAGCCAACATTGTTCTCAGGTAGGGACACATCCACAGACGCGACCTTCACCTCGAACGCGGCCAACCGCACATCCTCCCGTAGGAATGCGGTCGATAGGTATTCCGTCGACAGAATACGTGATTCTTGCCTCCTTCCAGGAGCATCTTTCCAGGCCCCGTCATGCTAGTATCATAGCGCCACATGAAGTCTTGGCCCAGCACAGCCTCCTCCCCACCGCCTAGACCACTGACTACAAGACAAGCGTTCGGATACGAACGCCCTGCGATTTCAAAGTCAAAGACCGCATACCCCATTGTCTCTGGAGTACCACCCGCAAGTGGTTTGACCCAAACCCGCGAAGCGAGCAGGTTGGGCTTGCAGGCCAGCGATTCATAGAACTGTTTAGACACTAGTGAGGTAGTTGCACCCGTGTCATATAAAAATTCTCCTCGCCTAGTACCCATGCTGACAGGTACATACCATCTATCCACTATCGCTACCACGTCGATAGGAATAGAGAGATCACGGCTGGCCGCAGAACTAGTCAAATTTTTAACACAACATTCCCCACCCACGGTAGAGCTAACCGCGAGCAGCGCCGTGCCAGCGTCAGTATAGCGACCGTCCAAACACATTCCACGATCGCGTGGGATGGCTCGAATGTTACTAACCGACTCCTTCGACCAAAGTTTCGTATCTGTGGGCTTCGTCGGGTTCTCCCCCTCCACCACAACAGTTTCCTCTCTGTTCTGTTCTGCCTGCCTACCTGACCTCCCCAGATCATACGACCCACATGGAGTTTCCTTGCTCAAGCGAGCTACGGAAGGGTTTCCTCCCCCCCGTCAAGAGTTCCGTCGAACTTGCGGGTCTCGTCACCGCTTCCTTGCGAGACCCACCTCAATTTCCCTTAGGCGGTTTGTTTTGCTCCTGGGAATTGTCTTCTTCACCCTTTTCTTTCGCGATGAAAGCGCGAAACTTTTTGAGGTGATTGCAATTGGCTTGCAAGTGGGTTGTCTTCCCGCAAAGCCAACAGGCAGGCTCTGGACGAGTCGCCTTTGTGTCCTTCTTCCTGTAGTCAGTCTTTGTGACCGTCTTCTTGGAAGATTTAGACAAAGTCTTGGTTTTATCCCACAACTTTTTCGTGCTCTGGTCATACTTTTTACCGTCTCCCTTTCGCACGTCCTTCCTCATTGCCTGGAAGGCCGCAAAATCGGCTATTAAATCCGATTCCGAATCAGAGTCCGGGACTTTGTGTGCGGTAGACGCCTCCGAAGTCAGATTCAGACTGTGCCTCTGCTTCCGCAGCCGCGTAAGAAGCTTTTCGCTCCTTATCTTTCTTCTGACCGTAGAACTTATATCCCCTAGTTTTAAATTTAGAGGACTGTCCCGGCGCGGAACCCAAGACACGCTGATATGCTGCCGGGCCACCTGCTCGCACGAAATCCGTTGTGAGATCTACGCAATCTTGCATAGACTTTGGGCGATTAGTTTGCACCCACATGCCAAGGAACTTATCTTCCAAGCCCGTGCAGAAGATACGGATTGACTCCTTCTTCATATGTTCGAGGTACTGGCCCTCGTACGCACGTTTACACAAGGTAAGCAGTGTCTCACCATAGTGTTGAAGTGATTCACCTGGCTGTTGAGCACGTCCGCGGTATTCCTCCTGGCGTTGTTCTTCGGTCTTTGTGTCCAAGATGACACGAAGCCTCGTAACTACGTCACTTAATGTTAGGGATCGTGAATTTCCCCAAGTTAACTGGTTCACATGTCGTGAAGTTGCCATTATCAGTTTGCGCATAAGCGTTTCTTCTGACCAACCGCAAAGTTCGGCGTAGTTAACCCATTGAGGACGGGCTGATGCCTCAAGGCATCAACATCAAAATGGCTCAGGGGACAGGCTGATGCCTCAAGGCATCACACATAATTTGGCTCAGGGGATGGGGTGATGCCTCAAGGCATCATTTTTTTATATAGATTGAAGGGGGCATAACTTCATAAAAAATGATCGGATTTTGATGAAATTTAAAATATATGTATACAAACACACTAGAAATAATTTTATAGATATGTTGTCATAGAGACAATAATGATGACGTCATAACTAACATACGTAAATGCTGGAAAGTGAATTTGGAGCAAGGTTGCCGCCATATTGCACCCAATTGAGACCCATTATTTTAATTATTGAAGACCAAATTCTAGAAATTATGAAAAGAAATTAATCTGATCAATAACTGTTTACACCTATTAAACAATGTACATATGACACATTATTTGAAGAAAATATTCTTAAAGTGTTTTTAAACCTCAACCTCATGTTAAACACCCGTCCTGAAGCCCAAAAAGGGGGAAAAGGGCCCCCGTCAGCCAGGCAAAATATGTGTAAACTGCCCCCGTCCTCAATGGGTTAGTCGCTGATGCGAGGAACTCCTCCCAATCCTCTCCATTACGAAAAGGTCTGAGATTTTTAGGTTTAGGATTTTCTCCCTTGCCCGTAGATCCGTAGATTCCATTTCAGGCATCATCGAACGTCTACTCTTAGTAGTGCTCGCAGGTACCGTCATATGGCTATCTGGCTCACGACCAGCTGATAGACCACGTTTGGGCTGTAGGTCATTGTCTAATAATGGAATTGAAACATTAGTCAACGAGTAGTTGAGACCATTATCCGACGGAGATGAGTCCACAAAGTCGACTCTTCTTCCTGCAGTCTTGAATGCTGCCGGAGTGCTAGGCAAGCACGGGGCTCGTAGTTCCGTGCTATCCGTATCCTGCGATGGCATCTGCACACACGGATCCGGGCTACCTGGAGGCAGCAGCGCGGGATATCTTCGATCCAACACGTCGATCAGATATTGTGGGCAAGCCGCATATTTGTGTAGACCACGATATAGCCGTTGTACACGCTTCAATGGAAGTCGTTCGTGTAGCACCCATAGCAGTTCGAGCGATGTTACCAACTCAATGGCATCATAGATAAGTGATTATGGCAAGTAGGACAGGTTTTGCTTTGTGCCCATATATGCGCATAGATATGTTCCATTTCTATGGCTTATATGACAGATTTAGTCGAAAGTGTTTTAAGTCTGACAGAGTTGAAAAACTTAACAGAGGTCATTTGGGGCAGGTCCTAACAGACTCATTGGGGCAGGTTTTAACAGCTGTTAGAACTTACCCCACCTGTTAGAACTTGAGGGTGGTGGGTGCAGTTATGGTTTTCCGTAGAGCCTACACTAGCCTAGAACACCTATAGCTGTACCAGGTCACCTTAGGGACAATCGGGCTAATTTCAGAGACCTGTCATTACAATTCTCAGACTGTATTGTCAGATCAGTTCTTACATGAATATGAAGAATATTAAAGAAACTTTTTTGCCCCTATGTTAAACCAGACTATATCTACCATACACACCAAAGCAGTGCATGCTTTGAATTGGAATAAAAAATATCTTCATGGCATATTTCAAACCCTATCCAAAATGTGCACCTGTGTCACCGTGACTAGGCATTTATTAAACTTGCCTTCTGACTTTCTGAATGAATTTTGCTCCGTTTTCTAAACTACTATGTTCATGATCGAGATCGAGTGTTTGAACTTTTAAGGCCCATCAATCTTTCCAATTATCATTAGCCTAATATTTGTTTGTTTGAAAAAATCCATCTGAATAAATCACAATTTTGCAACTTGTGATTCATTTTAAATTGAAACTTTATTTTCCATTTTTCGTACATATGGTCTACATAGAGAATGGGTCTCATGTCTCTGTCAGGGACAGTTCCTCCAACAGGACTGATTTGCTATGACACATCACATACATAATGTTATAGCAGAGACCCAGGTCTCATTTTCCTAGACCCCTTTTCTACCTCATTGATTAACCTTGTTAAAAGACAAGATGGTCGGGCTACAAGAAAAGTGGGCCCTGGAGCACTAGATTATCTCAAACTCCTTATTGCAAGTGGTGTGACACAACCAGACACTCTACCTTTCAGTGTAAGGGATTCCTTGAAGCTAAACTTAGATCTACTAGTGTGAAAAGTTCTGCTGGGTCTACCCTAGGGATTAGTACTACTGGTTTAGAGGGAAACGAATAGTGGTTGGGTTGGAGAAGGCCAACGACTCAACCACCCTAATTCAAAATGGCTTTTCCAAACATACATACCGAAAGGTAAATGATTCCTCAGGATCTACTTTATTAGAGGACTGTGCACCCTCTGGAGTTCCTGATTTATTACTGGTGACCCGACCTGAGGAGGGGAAGATTTACTGCCTGCCTAACCTTAAAGGAGCTAGATGGTATGTCCCAGCTACCTTCGGAAGAGATTTGTATCACCTTTTAGTGGACACTGGAGCCTCCATAAGCTTGATTGATGAGGAAATATATGCCTCTATGATCAATCCACCTCCATTGTTTCCCACTTCTGATAGAGTTGTTGCTGCTAATGGTAGCAATATTAGTCTCTCAGGTGTTGCAAACTTCCATTTTGAACTTGGAGAAAAGTTGCAAGTTTGGAGATTTTTCGTTGGACATATCCATAAAGAATCCGGAATATTAGGCTTAGACTTCCAGATGGCAGTGGACATGGCGTTTCGAAGCAAAACTGGGGAGATTGATATAAATGGAATGAAAATTTTCTGTTAGTTTGTATCGAACAATGGAGCCCTGAGGGTTAAAGAAAATACTAAGATCAAGAAGAATTCAGTGACAATGGTTGAAGCAATCTGGACAGGCTCTACAAATGATGGAGACAGGGGTGATTCCTTGTAGAGCCTCCTATGTACATACACGATGACAGGATTAGTCAGTTTTCCTACCATGATAGGATACACAGAAGAGAAGAAATCATATAGGCTGCCTGTGATGAATATCACAGACGAGGCAGAGTTCTTGGAGGAAGGCGAATTGTTGGGCATTGCTGAAGTTGTTTCACAGAAGGAAAATACAGAGAATATTGGGTTGCTGACAGATCCCATAGTGACAGATTCTCCATACGATACACCTTTGGAGGATGGAAATATTTCTGTTCTGCTGGAGACAAAATCTCATCGATCGGCATTGACCACCTATAATTTGCCTCAATATTTGGAACAGCTGGTATCTCAAAGTGATATACCCACTGAGTATGAGAAGGATTTGGTTAGATCTGACTTGTTGGAATTTTTCAATATATTCCAAAAGCCTGGAGGAGACCTGGGCCGGACGGATTATGTGAAGCATCACATTAACACTGGAGATTCGGAACCTATCAAGCAGAGCTATCGCCGCTTGCCTATAGGAAGGAGGAAAACAGTGGAAGAAGAACTCATAAAGATGTTAATCAAAGGAGTTATTTCGCCATGGTCATCTCCCATAGTTATGGTAAAAAAAAAGGATAATTCCATTTGTTTTTGCGTGGACTATCGAAAGTTAAATGATATCACATAGAAAGATGCGTTCCCTTTACCCAGAATCGACGAAAGTCTTGATGCGCTTGGAAACAATCTATATTATTCTACCCTGGATCTCGAATCAGGCTATTGGCAAGTGGAATTGGATGAAGAATCGAAAGAAAAGTCCGCTTTTGTCACCCATATAGGCCTGTTTCGCTTCAATGTGATGGCATTTGGCTTATGCAATGCCCCGGCCACATTTGAACGCATGGTAGAGAATATGTTACAAGGACTGCGCTGGACTAATTGTATGGTTTATCTGGATGATATTATTTCTTATGGAAGATCGTTAGAAGAAGCCAGGAAAAACTTGAAAACTGTCTGTGAGAGGATACAGAATTTTGGTTTGATTTTGAAGAAATGTGTGCTTTTCAAGCGTTCTCTTAGATTTCTTGGCAGAATCATCAACAGTGAAGGGAGCAGACCAGATCCGGAGAAGATTGAAGCTCTCACTCATTGGCCACAGCCACGAAATATCAAAGATATTTGTTCCTTCCTGGGACTTGTTGGATATTATAGAGATTTTATCCCAGAGTTTGCAGAGAAGGCTGAGCCTATAGATGTTCCAACTGCTCAGGGATAATAGGAAATTCGCTTGGGGTGAGGCGCAGGATTAATCATTTGGCCTACTTAAACAAGCATTGATTTTTCTATTGGCTCTATTCTCTCTCAGGTTCAGAATGGCAAGGAAAAAGTTCTTTGTTATTTCTCCAAATCGTTGGACTCTACTCAGAGGAATTATTGCACGACCCATAGGGAGCTACTAGCAGTGATCAAGTCATTGAAAAATTTCAAGCATTTCATTTGGGGCACAAGATTTGTCATTCGTACAGACCATTCTTCATTGAGATGGGTACTGAATTTCAAGGATGCTGATGGAATTTTGGTTCGATGGTTATCCATTCTTGCATATTTTGATGTTCAAGTTCAAGTTCAATTTTGATGATCAGTCAAGGATAATCCACCGTCCGGGGAAGTTTCATGGAAATGCCGATGCTCTTTCAAGAATGAATAAAATCAGGAAATGTAAAAATCCTGATTGTATCACATGCAAGGCAATGAAATGTGATAGTAGCCTTTTGGGAAGCATTGCTGCTAGTTCTGTCGATGAGGGTACAACTGGATGGCAGGAAACACAAGGTTTCCTACAGGATATCTTTACTTGCTCAGAGGAAGAAATGGCTCAATATCAGGATGGAGACAGGGAGATTGCCAAGATCAAGTCATTGGTTCGAGAGGATAAGAAGTTATCACCCCAGGAGATTCAAGCATAATCAAGGGAATTTAGAGTATTATATGCTCTCCTCAGCAAGATGACAATACGCCATGGGATTCTTTATGTGATGTATCACATAAGAACACTATGGCCAGAGAATTTGCTCCTGGAGACTTGGTTTTCAAATATATCACTGTGAAAACAGCAAGGCCTCTCTGTGGAAGATGGGAAGGTCCTTTCCTTATAAAGGAGAAATTAAATGCTTGGACGTATACCATTGTGAAGGACACAAACAAATTGGCTAAAGTCCATGTGGATTACCTCAAGCCTTGCTTAAAACCTCAAAATGAAAGCAGAGGTAAGGATGAAGATTCGCCAGAAAGTGCCAGGAGGACCAGGACTAGGGTGATTAAGGCTCCCACAAGATATGGATTCACCTGATTTTTATTTTTTTTAAAAAAATGATAATTTTCTTCAATGCTTAAGGAGATAGATTGAATTAAACTTGGATTTTATTCCCTGCCTTCAGGAGAGCCATATACACGTAAAGAAGCCCTTGGTGAACACTTGGAGAGAGGATACGATTCCATGGTGGATTAACGGCCATTTTTAAACCATGTTGGGTGTATTTCCATATGGGAATATTCCTTTTATTTTTAATGACACTTTCAAGCTAACCTAAGGTATTAGATAGGCTTCTTTGAAGCATTTTAGTGGATAAAGAACTCTACGGCTCTTCCTCGCCCACAGCCGGTAGGACGGTTGATCAGGAGGCGGTCTCTTTCCTCGGGGCCCGGGGAAGTGAGCCGGACATATATATTTCTACTGTATATTACACATCTAACGATGGAACATATATTTTGTTGCTATTATTTAGCATTTTATGATCAGATTCCCAGTCAAGGTCAACTCTTATTGATATTCTATACACTTGTCAACCTGTCGTCGCTGGAAACAAACACCGTGCTAAGAAATAAACAATGCGGAACGTTGCGTTGACACACAGAGCATCTACCGTTGCTGGCAAGACGCTGGTGTCCTTGGATCCCTGCATTCTGCATTCTGTTCATACGGTGGAAGTAGTATAGGAAATGTGTATTTTTATCAGGGGTTAGACCATGTGGCCGGAATTAATTTATATTTTGATGTATTTTACGAGGTAATTGCCAGTTTTTCTTCGGATTACCCAATATGGATATGGAAGCGCGCGGAGTGGATCCTCGCCACGTGTATGTCCATATATGGTCATCATTTTTGGGTGCGGCCTGTGTGTGGCACCTATATAAAGGTGTCTGGTCAAGCGTACATCAAGCAGTCTTGCCTCGTGCATTGAAGATTGAGATTGAGATTTGAACTTACTTACACCTGGAGCCGTCTTGTGACAAATAGAAGTTTCTGGAAAGGAAAAGAAGAATCATAATGCCTTCGTCTTATCAGGAAGAAGTTATCTCTGATCGGACAAACAAGTTTGGCAAGGAGGAGAAACGAAAAAAACACTAGGAAAGACCGGACATCTGCTGGTGGCAGATCTAGTTCTTCTCGTGACTCTAATGATCGACGGTCGGATGGGTCGGTTTCTCCAAGCAAACCCAGGCGTGTTTGCGAAGAATTCGCGGAGACAATCAAGCCTCCTTTGCTAAGACTACAGAAACCTGCAGACACCAAGACTGGCCGCTGTGTTCCCATAGCCAGTCCAGGGAAGGATTCCGAGGTAATTTATTATCATACGTCTGAAGATGCTTTGGTGGCTAAATATGAGCGATACATTGATGGTATCATCGCTTGTATGGATTGTGCTGAGACTCAGCAGGAGCTGAAGTCAATCATATACAAAGGACATGATTCTGATGGGGGAGGCACTTGCGGGGGCACTTGCGGGGGCAAGGTCATGTATTCAAAGCTAGGATGGCTAAGGCATATAGAAGAGAACCATATGCCTCGCAGATGGGAATTCACGTGTGGTATTCGGCGAAAGGAAGGAGGTGGATACTGCAAAAGTAGGGAACTACAGCTAGTCTCGTTAATCAGGCATATGATGTGGCATCATAATTTGTCTCAGCAACAAGCTGGGTCCCGCTGTCACAATAATGAGGACAGGAACTGCAATCTATCTTCAAATCCCGATTATGCTGTGAAAGATCCTCTACTAACTGTTGCTGGTAAACACTCGGCCCCTACAAGCTCTCCTTCTGCTGAATGTAAAAAGCATATTCCCGCAACAATAGTCAAGTCTGAGCCAATTGCACTAGCTGTGAGCCCGGTCAATCTCTGGGAAATTGACATGGACATAGACAATCTCCACGAAAGTGAGGCTGTGAAGAATCTCTCCGTCGCTCAAACACAGCTAGTAAAGGCTCATTCTTCTTTTGCTAGTGCCCTAAAGCACCTGCATTCTGATTATGAACATTTTAGCAATATAGGCAAAGACAGAGAGGCATGGTCACAGGAGAGGAAACAACTTTTAGATGAGGTATTGGATCTAAAAGTTAAACTTGAAATTTCACAGCATTCCCAGTCCGTATTGGAAGATGAGTTGGAATTGGTATGTAGCAATGAAAAATGTCTACAGAAACAGCTGGACAGGGCGGTTGCTTCCGAAGGGGAGACTGGCGAAGAATTGGACAAGTGCCAAAAGCTTCTTGACGAACATCAAACAGCAGAGAAAAGTGACATTGAATCAGCAGATAATTCCATTCTGATCCCTGGTTTTAGCCTTGAACAATCTATTGCGATCCATGCGATTATGCATAAGTGAAAACAGACATGTGCGATGATGATTTCCTGGACATTTGTGTATATTCTATGAATCTTTATTCATATATGTGAGCAACTTTTTTACGTTGAAGAACAGTTAATCGTTGGTGCTTGTTTTTTTTGGGGGGGAAGAGCAGTTGTACAAATGTACATATGAATTTTTTGTTTTGTTTCGTTAACATGTTCATAAAATTTCTCCAGTCATTGAATATTTCTATATTTTAAAATTACCATTTAAATGTTTTTACGTCGCACGTTTTTGTGTCACAACATATCCTTGATAGAGGCAAAACTATTTACAGTAGAAAGTTGGAACACATACCAAACAAATTGCAAGAATGTTAGCTTTCTGCTAATATACAATCATCCAGATCCCTTCCATATAGGCAAGGCTACTGCCTAATGAATATATTCATTTCCACATTTTAAATGACCATTTATTGATTTGAATATTTAAAATGAACGTTTTTGGCCTTAGATTCCTTGATAATTGACTCTGGATGCCACTATTTTCAGGATTATATAGAGGAGAATATGAGCTTTTAGGATATATAATCCCAAAACCCCTTATCTTTAATCTAAATTTCATTTTTCCTCATTTCCATCACTGAAAAGCAAAACTTAGCCCTATAGCGTTTTTACGTCGCCCATATTTCAACCTGGTTCAGAAAATAGAAATATATTCCCTGGCAGAAATAATACTTGATTCTTTAAGGTAAGGTGATAGCAAAGCTATCTGAGTTGTTTTTTTCTTATATCTCTTTCTTATGAAGAGAACTGTGGTAGATGCAATAAGGTAATGTCTGAAAAAACCTGTACCTGAAAAACAAAGCTGATTTTAATTTTGAAATTCCTATATCAAAATAGGAGAGTCCTTGAACCATAAATTGCCAAACAAATATTGAATTGCCCCTATTTTCTAAATAAATTGCTTAATCAAACCAAAACTAATTTCCCATTGCCAAAATGCCTTGTATATAATGCCAATGTGATGTGCGACGTAAAAACATAGGAAATCCTAACCCAGTCATTGATTTTATGTAGAAAAAAAACTATTTGATCAATTTAGTAGCAAATTTAGATTTAAAAAGTTCTATTACTCTACCTTAAGTTCCCTAACTATGGAAAAGATTAAAGGAATTTTTTTGTGTACAATAGTTTTAGGCTACTGGGCCCATTTCGTAGGAATGGACCATATATTTTTGGAGCTTTGACTGGTGTATTAACCAATAAGCTTGAGTTGTGTTTGAATGGGTGCCAATAGGGTTGGTGTTGTATGTTTGGTGCTGAGGAGGGTGATTTATAAGGTGTGATATATTAGCCAATGGGGTTGAATAGTATTTTTAAAATTTACCAATAGGGTTTAGTTTATTGTGGGTATATAACGGGTTTGAATTGAAATGTTGGTTAGTAGTACTGGTACTACTATGCGTTGTTTAATTTTACGATGGATTCGGCTTGGATGGAAAAGAATACTATAGAGGTGATATCTTCCTTTGGGGATGATATAGTGGGTTTAAAAGAATGGGCTGGATTATTGGATTGTTTAGATCATCCGTCTGTCGTTAGTCGGTTATCTGAATTAGAATTACAAGGAGAAATATCTCGTTTTTCGGATCCTGTGGTTCTGAATGTGACAGCAAATTTAAATCACAGAAGGCTTTGGAGCGACATAGAAAGAAAAGTTGCACTGGAAAAGTTTGCAAGTTTTGTGGTCAGGTGTTTAAATTTGCGTCTGGGCGATTTAGACATGAAAGATCATGCCCAGCTAAATCGGGGCGTGGCGTGGAGAGCAAGAGCGGGATGAGACTGGAGATAGAATTTGTCAATTTTGTGAAAAAGTGTTTAGATATGTATCAGGAAAAATTAAACACATGCCTTGATGTAGGAGTTAGAACGGCAAAGCTAAGCTCAGAACCACCAAAACCGGCTTTACAATACAAGTGCTCGCGCTGTAGTGCCACGTTTGAGTGCAGATCATCATTATTTGGCCACAGCCAAGATCAGCATGGATATGGCGAGATACAGAGGACGCCATGGGGAGATGGGGATCCACCCTTTGACATAGAAACCGAAGAGGGTACGGAGGCTTTGAGAATATATTCCCTTAATAAACACATAATATTGATGCCAAATAAGTTTGGAGATATTCAGGATAAAATTAATTTTCCCACAGCTGATTTGGAGGGGGGTATGGATGAATTTGCGAGGCATTTGGAGACGGTTTATTTGTCCCAGACAAACGCCTTTAAATTGGATGTTTCTATGGGTGTTATTCTGAAGAATGTTACAACGGGGGAGATGAGATATTTTGCTCCCTATAGCAATGTGTCCCTATTTTCTGTGCCTTTGTATATTTCTAAGAGATCGGATATTGTTGAGGCATCGGAGTTATTGAAGAATATTGTCTTGGTGGAATATATGCTAAATGTTCGACCCGATACCAAATGGAGACCGTTCTACTTTACGAATGTTTTGTATTTGGCCACAAAAACGCAATATCCCCTTGGAAAAGGTCTTGTTTCCGACTTTATCCGCAGCAAGAAAAGTATTGTTTCGCTGGATATGAATCCTAGCAAGGGGAAAAGATATAAGGACAATTTGTGTGTTTTTAGATGCTACATGACACACAGGAAATTACCGGATAAAGACCTTGGTAAATTATACCAAAAATGGTGCAGTTATCTTAGTGCGAAACACGTGATGAACATTTCATCCTCTAGGTCAAATATAAAGGAATTACCCTTGCCGACCTTCCAGCCTTTGAAGATTGTTTTGGGGTTTGATAGATGCGTACAAGATGTTTCCTGACTCTAGTGTGGTTTTACGATATAACCACCAGTCCAAGAACGTGGACAAAATGTATTTAAACATTTATGAGGGGCATCTATCGTACATAAAGAATTTTTCTCTTTACGCCCAGAAATATATGTGTCCAACGTGTTGCATGCATTTTAAAGTTTTGGGTGCCTATAAACGCCACATTAGGTCTTGTGTTTCGAGAACTACCTATACATATCCGGGCGGTGTTCATTCGCAAGCAAAGACGATATTTGAGAAGCTTCAGGAATTGGGGATAAGTGTCGATAAAGAAAAAAGACAATATGCTTTTTTTTCGGTTTTTGATTTTGAAGCTATTTTAGAGAAAAGAACGGGTGATTGTTCAAAGAAAGTTGAATGGTCACACGAACATAGAGCCGTTTCTGTCTCTGTATGTTCCAATATTCCTGGGTTTACTGAGCATGAATGCTTTGTGTCAGAGGAGCTAGACGAACAGCCCCATTACCGCTATTCCGCTAGGAATAGCTCCGCTATGTTTATCAAATCACGTGACCGGGGCACTGACCGAAGGGAGAAACGACGTATATACAGAAACTGCCCCTCATCGACCTGTTTTCATGCTTTATTTTTTTCCGGAACTTTCTAACCGATCCCAGATGCTAGCCTGACATGAGGGGACCAAGGTTCAAATGGAAAAATGTTGCATTTAATGAATAATTAAAAAGTTATCGCTAACCGCGTATTCGAATCGAGGGCTGTCAACAATGGCCGCCATAACAAAATAAATGGAAGAAAGAGCCACTACGACTCTAAGCCAATCAGATCATGCGAATCGGTCACGTGACTATGGGGACAATGACGTCATATATAGCCCTCCGATCAGAAAAACAAAGCTTATAGGCTCTTTTTGCAGATAGAACATCCAGGATTATCATTTATTCCATTAAAAAGGTAACGAGAAACAGAATTGAATCCTAAACTCTAAATATCTGCTGTCATCTTATGAGGATCATAAGATCGACAGCAGATCTAGCAAGGCAAAATGCCTGACAACTCTTGGTCTGATTTTGAACGTTTAGTTTAGTAGCTGGGAAACTCCTTCCGGCTACGAAGCCCGTTTTTGCGATGATTCTTTAATTATTCAGCTAAATATAAAATATAAAAACAATAATAAGCGTACAGATCTTGAAAAATATAACCACACTACTAAAACAATAATCACTTGCCGGTATACTTTTCTGGACGATTTATTATCCCAAATGATGTTATACATCAGCAAAGAGGTTCAATACTAATAAGAGATGACACTCCGCCCATTTCGTGTAATTGGGTCAAAGATGGAGCCCTAGCGGGGGGCATGTAAAACAAATGACCTAATTAAACTGGCCGCTAGTAGGCGCATGGTATGATACAATGGTATGATCTCAGGTACCGCCGATCGCCGAAACGGACGTCATATTGCCTTTTACATTGAGAAAACATTAAAATCAAGTACAAAATATGAAAGAGCACCCACTTTTACCCCTAGATAAATAGTTTCATCTTTTTTGTGGGGATAATAAGGGAGATGTGAAGGAAAGTTTACTTGTCAAATGACTTGTGAAATGACCACCAAATCCGCCGACTTTTAGTGTTGCAGCAATAATTTCCCCTGACATTTATGTGATGTTCAAAGCTAGAGTGACACCCAGTGTCTATATATTTTGTCATGATTCACTTAATATATTATAAGTTTACACAAGCATGAATGTCATTTTGAAAAACGTCTTATGAGAAGTTTGGGGGAAACCACAACTGAGACAGCAGGTGCGCCATCATGCCTTTGGACATCGATGACATTTAGACGGCGTAAGTCACCTTTAAAATTAGTCATGTAGAGATTAAGAACCATGACGTCCAGGAATCTGACATCCTTGTTACTTTTATCGATGGAACTCCCAATTCCAAGAATGTCCGTTTAAGGACCGAAGAAGCTTGGATACGAACACTCTCCACTCGGCATGACAGCGGACAGCGGACAACGCCATGACAGCGGAAAACCTATAATACACATGCGCGCTTTGAGCGCAACGTCACTTCCTCTCTCTCACTCCGCATATAAGGGAGCGCGGAGCGAGCGATCCGTCACTCGCTGACAACGCCTGAGCGAGTACACACCTCTAAGAAACTACAATCTTACGGCTAAGCCTAATACACTCACAACCCCTAACAAAATGGACTACCCTTCCTGCAGATACTGTGGGCACCACTTTAAGAATGAACTTGGTCTTTTAAAACATATGAACAAAGCTCACGTAAAACCCAACAACAAAAGTAAGTGGGAATGCACCGAGTGCTTCAAATCTTTCACACGCAAAAATAGTCTCACACGTCACTCCACTACTATCCACAACAATAAGAATCCAGACCTAGAGCTGATTATTGAGAATTTCACCCCCAATAAAAACCCTGCTGAAAATGTTACCAAAAATATTATAACTACATTTGATGCTGAATTTTACCATCCGAGCAAAGTCAAATTTGTCATTAAACCTGCCCCTCGTCCTTATGTTTACAGAGCAAAAGACGGGACGGGAAACCTCGCAGACGACACCGAAACCGCCGCAGAACAGCATTTCCCGCTTCACCACACCACTTGAGCGGATAACTCAGCAGCAGAGTAACAGCCAGGGCACAAAGAGACGGATAGTGGAAATCGACCCCCAGCCATATGATCCTTGTGTAAGAAAGCACGGCCGAGTAGCACACCCAGTCAAGATTATCTTTGACAACAAAAAGAAAAGTAAAGACATCTCATTCGCATCCACCATATCAAGTTCAGGGGCTCCTAACATTAGCATAAACAGCGGCACATCTAGTTTAAACACTTCACTAGAGTCTCTCACGTCTAACCGTTCCACCAAAAATGAAGCAAGAAAGATGGAAGTTGACGATAACGGAAAAGAAAAGCCCATATTGGACCTGAAGGCCCTGTCAGCCGACCTCACTATAAGTGATTCAGACGATGACGACATCGTTCCAGGGACGAGTACCCCTCTAGAAAAGAGTGCCGATACCACACCCAAGAGCAACTTAAGTCCGATAGCTGCTATAATGAAGGATATACACCTCAAAGATTCGCCAATCTCAAAACCCAAACAACCAATAGCCACAAAGACCACATCAGCGCCTACACTCCCCACCGAGAAATTACCACATCGCCCATGGGAGAAGACAACACTCAAACCTAAACAACGATCCCCTAAACACAAGAGACACACAACACGGGACAAGAAACAACCTGACGACAACACCAACATATTCAGACCCTGGGAAACTAGCAAGAAAGTCTACCGTGCCAAACCATACGATCCTTCACGAAAGGCCACAGATGAATACATTCCACGCCCACCCAAACACATATTCCCTACTTACAACCCGACGCCCATCAATAAACAAGACCATGGTAACATCGGGAAAGGCCGTATTATCTACGACCTTTGGCGCATTATCAACAACATCGACCAAGACATCGGGAAGGCGATGCAAGAAGTGATGATCCGGAAAGAATACCTGAAAGTGGACTGAAATTATTACTAGAATTATTGCCATCTTGTTCGTAAATTTATACACAAAGAGTTATACAAACAGTTCTAATGTACCTAATGTTCAATTACTTCATATTATATATGGAATAAAATTTTTTTATCCATATCAGATTCTCTCTTACAATACCTTTAAAATGAACTATATATCATCTCTCTAAGCCTAATATCAACCGAGTTATTCATCATCTTAATATCAGCCAATCAAAGGCCTTAAATCAATTTATTGACATGGTAACCTAGCAACCCAACTTACACAAAATTGATATACCCCCTGCATGTTTCACTGTTAAATCATTCCCTGACGAAGGATCAACGAAGATCCGAAACGTAGGAATCATACGACCTTTGTATATAGTTTTGAATAAAACTTACAAATCACAACAATCAGCTGACTCATGGTTTTGATGTCCATTGACTACTATTAGATTAAGAAATGATCAAAGCTTTGAATCCTGTTACAATACATGGTATTTTTCTAGCGAACTAAATGAATGTGACTTATGGTTCCATGTTTTCATCACTGTAACCCATTTGATTTTCTTTTCAATGCAGACGGCCAGCACATCTTGTTGTCAGTCAGTGACTGAGTGAGTTACGAAAATGGAGAGATCATTTATAAGAGCTGGGGGTGATTATTGTGCTGCCTTTGGATGCAACAATCGAAGATATGCTGTGAACATCTCTTTCTTCAGATTTCCTAAGGATCGAGAGAGGTGAGTTTAGAACTTTAAAAAAATATTTTCAGTACTACAGTACTTAGTCAGAGGAGTACCTGATAACTGGAGTTAAACTATAGCCATAGGTAGGGACGGCGCAAGTACGCCGATATCTATTTGACGCTCCCACGAAGCCCGTTTTTTACGAGTCGATGACCCGTTTTAAAAGCGCCATATCATCGTCAATATTAAATATTTTAACAAATCCTTTTAGAATCCGCGAGAACTACTTACTGACATCATGTATATGAAGCAGAATGATTTTATTTCAAGTAGTTTTTGAATAAAACGTGTTTGAATTTGCGTCGTCGGAGCGCGAGCTATGATTTTCGCTCGGCGTGGGCTGAGTACATGGCCATCTTTCAGAACTCGGCGCTCGCTGGCTATTGCCCACAGCTTCATGACATTAATTTGATCAAATTCGGCAAGATCTCAGCTTTATATAAATGTCTGACTTTTAAATATCAGATTATTTCTTCCCAATAATCTGAGCTGTTCAAAATTTCTAGGCCTATCAGTGCTGCGTACAGGCTGGGGGTGATTTGATTTAAATCAGTACGGCGCTCTGTACAGGGTAAAAATCATGACGGATTTAGATTTTGATTAGAGTGACTGGGTGTAACGTCCGAAGAGAAAAGGAGGGGCTGGGGAGGGGGGCTGCGATGTGTATGTCAATATCTTTGTCAATTCTAATTGTATAAACCTACAAATGGTATGTGGGCCTTTATCAGGTATTAGGAAATTTTGGTTTGAAAAATAAATCTTACTCGAATTACTTAATATTTATTGGTAAACTAGACAGCTTAATGTTTTGAATTATATGAAGGAAAATATAATATTTGCCTAAATTCTTGAAATATTTAGCAGACGTTTCATGAGAAATTGCCATATATATATATATGTGTACAGTGAGACCTCCCTTGGGACTGAATGATATTTGGTTGCATAATGTATACATTTGGAATTGGTATTAGCTATTTTAAGTAGCTTAAGAGAGCGTGACATACGATGATGCGTGACTTACGATGATGCGTGACGTACGGTGACGTTTTACTGTATCAAACATACCTCACGGCCAGAGAAATGTATAACAACATCTTTACATATGCTTAAAACTTAACTTAACTGCTATTCATAATGAATATCCAGAATAAGTTTCTTATTCTTTAGCGTCTAAATTGGCAGAAGAGAAAATAGGCATGATGTACGGTCATGCATTTAACTTCCCCACTCATCAAGCTGGCATTTGAATGATTATTTAGCTACTATACCTCTAAATTTCTGCAAATCTAACATAGGATTCGGAAACTATGTGAAAAACACTACTTAATAATGTATTAAATATATATAATGGCTGAATATTTACTGTTGATATAGGTGAATAAAAGAGCATGACGTATGTTGATGCACATATTTCCCATAGGCTTCTCCACTATAGCTAACTGAGAAACATTGAATTTATAAACATTAAAATGGCTAGAATACATTGACAAGTACATAAACTCAATATTCATACAAAGAACGAATGGGCAAAATATTGCTATTTTTGTATCATTACACCTTGAAGTTATTATTTTATATTTTCTAAGAATATTATTAAAGAAAACACTGGTTTTCTTGCCATAACTTTTTTATTTTTAATTATAGACTCATAAAAGTAGTGTTGCCAGGACAGATTTCAACGAGATTTACCCAGCCATTTTCATTGCTACTAGATCCGTCATAATCTTAAACCTGTTATTGCTCAAAAACCCAAATGCCTACCATTGATGAAAATTGGTCGAAATTCACGAATTTGATTTACTAAAGAGATTTTGCTTTATGTTAGTAGCGTAGATTTATTGTAGATCTTAAGTGAAGCAAGAGGGGTCACAGCCCCTTGTTATATGTGAGGGAGAACACCCTGCCGCAGATTGGGCGGCGACGGCGCCCGATCAATATGCAGATTAGATCAGTTGGGCTTGCGCCAGCATGCAGGTAACATGTATACAGGAATAAAATTTTAGGCTATGTAACCATGAGGTATAACAATGTCATATAATGTGGATTTTGAGGTGGTATCATATTTGAAAAGAAGAGATCAAGTTGATTCCAATGATGGTAATAATTACAAAATCTAATAAGTGCTTCTATATTTTTGTACGCATGAAAACAGTTTGTAATATTTCTTAATGGCCAATTACTAGATAGTAGGCCCAAAGAAGTTATATACTCCTTATATATTAGATGGCCTCATGCCTGGGGTGTCGTCGTGGGGCTTGTCACACCTTCACACTCACTGTGTGAACACACTCCTAGCTTTTCTATTGATGTGGATTCATTTGAGTATTAATTAGATTAGAATATTATAAGTTATAATTATATATTTCTTATCACATCCACTTCGAAAATTGATAATTTCTTATCACATTCACTTGAAATTTTGATATATCTACCTTGTTTCAAATTGGTTTGAGATGTGTATTTCCACCTTATTTCCTTTATTGTTCTTCTAATATATTTCGTCATATTAAAGATTCTGGGTATTAGATTAAAATCATGTGTCATCCCCCTACCTAATAAATGATTCACTATCCTACTTTTCCTGCTCCATGTAAACCAACTATGAGCACAGTAACACACCCACCCATCCCACCCACCCTGATTTTGGTGCACATTACAAAGTTGTGAATTGATATTCTACATAATGTGAAGGAATCAGATGTCGACATCCTGCCCATTATTTATAAACCTTACCTATTTAAACAATTTTAAGGGTTCTCTGAAGCGTTGAATGAGGAAGAATTGGTGTGGCAAGTCTTTATAAGAACTTATGTGGAGAGATCTGTAAAAGCCACTCTGAACCATGTTATTGGGAAATGAATATATAAAAGTATGTATTATTTGTTTTAGATGCAGGAAATGGGTAATCAACACAAGAAGAGGGGACCTGGACAGCTTTTCGTCAGAACAGCTGCACAAGAGCTATAGGCTGTGTGCGGAACACTTTGAAGATGGCATGTTTATGAACAAGGACTCACGCAATAGCTTGGTGCATTCTGCTGTTCCGACCATCTTCAGTTCTTTGGAAAACCCACCAACACCAATTGCACCCCAGCGGCCCCTCAACAAGAGGTTTATGACTCTTGATGTTGAAAATGTTGAGCCACCGTGTAAGAAGCCTAGAGGTAAATAAATCTAAATTGATAGCAAGCATATTGAATGTTTATTACTTGTGGCGTAGTTGGAGAAAATATCGCTTGTATAGTGGGGATCCTGATAGTTGTGGTTAGAGTGGTTCTAGTAGTGAGGAAAAATCCCAAAGGTGTTGGTTTTTTGGATTATATTTATTATCACTAGCTTTCGAGCTTACATGCTCTTCATGTATGTTTATTACTTAATTGACATTATCAACATGTAATGAACTAAGCCATGCCTAATTTAGCGTTTTTAAGGTTTTGAGGTACAGATGTTTCTCAGGCCCTAATCAGGATATCAGAAAATGGCTTTCAGTTCTCTTCTTCTCTCACCAAGCCCTATGTTTTGATATACAACGCAAGTATATAAGCCTAATTTACCTCAGATTCAGAGTTTACGATTTATAAGAAATGGGGATTTCTGACATTGTCAACCCCAATATCTCAGGCCCTAATCAGGATATCAGAAAATGGCTTTCAGTTCTCTTCTTCTCTCACCAAGCCCTATGTTTTGATATACAACACAAGTATATAAGCCTAATTTACCTCAGATTCAAAGTTTACGATTTATAAGAAACGGGGATTTCTGACATTGGCAACCTCAATATCTCAGGCCCTCATTAGGATATCAGGAAATGGCTTTCAGTTCTCTTCTTCTCTCACCAAACCTTATGTTTTGATATACAACACAAGCTTGGAGCAATCGATCAGTTCATTGACTCACTGACAAATATATTTGTTCCTTACAGTTCTTGTTATTATTCTGTAAAAATGATGAATTTCTTTAATTTTTTACAGCCACCAACAATGATCCTTCACCCTGCAACCCGACTGAACCTCCTGCTGAACAGCCTACAAAAGCGCCAGACACACCCAGGAAAACAAAGGTGAGAAAACAGATTTCTAGACTCCGGACTAAACTTTCAAGGCTGCAGAAGAAGAAAATTGGCAAGCAAAGTAAAAAAAAGAAGTTAGACACTCTTTTTAATGAACTCAATCAGTACCTTCCTGCAAGTACATTTGCTTTTGTGAAAACACAAATTACAATGGCTCAGCGTTCCAAGCATGGTTACAGGTGGGATGTGGGAAACAAAATGCTTGCCCTTTCAATTTTTTATCACAGTCGAAAAGCCTACAAGTTGTTGCAACGCCTATTCCGCCTCCCATCCAAGAGAGCACTTCAAAGAATGCTGCAAAAGATGAATATTAAACCAGGATTCAATAACAAAGTATTTCAAGCATTGAAGTTAAAGATCAACCACCTTCCTGAAAATGAAAAAACATGTGCCCTTGTATTTGATGAGATGTCATTGAAATGTGGCCTTGTGTACAATCCAGAAAATGACAAAATTGAGGGTTTTGAAAACTATGGTTTCATCGGGCAAACCAAATTTGTGGCAAATCATGCCCTAGCGTTCATGGTGCGAGGCCTTCATTCTAAATGGAAGCAACCTATTGGCTACTTTTTGACTGCTGGTCCAGTGAATTCTGATGTACTTCTTTCACTAACCCAAGAGTGCTTGAAAATGCTTTGTAAAGTGGATTTAAAGGTGAAAGTTGTAATTTGTGACCAGGGTTCTAACAATCGAAGTTTCTTGGAGAAAAAATTGGGAGTTACCACAGCTAAACCCTATTTTTGTTATGAAGAACAGCAGATTCATGTTATATATGACCCCCCTCACCTTCTTAAAAATGTTCGAAACAACCTAAAGAAACATGATCTTATGTACAAGGGTCACAGAGTGTGTTGGAGTCATATTGCAGATTTTTATAACTTCGATAAGGCCTCCTCTGTTCGGATGGCACCTAATCTGACAGACAAGCATATCAACCTTCCCCCATTTTCCTCAATGCGTGTCTGCCTAGCAGCACAGGTTTTCAGCCATTCAGTTGCTGCTGGTGTGGATGTCATGAGTTCTGAGAGTTGGAATATGCTGCCAACAGACGCCAAGTACACAGCCCAATTTTTAGATGATATGGACAAGTTGTTTAATTCATTTAATAGTTCAGTGTTGAGGAGCAGCCAGCCGTTTCGACATGCCATCAAGGATGGCAGTGGCCACATAGAGTTTTTGAAGAAAGCTCTAGATTGGATGAAAACGGGGGCCGACCTTTCCGCGCCAAGACCTAACCGCACCCAGACCCAACCGCGCACTAGCCCTACCGCGACCAGACCCTTCCGCGAACAAGCGTTGCGCGCTTGCCTGCCACAAGGCACCCCAGCCTTCCCGTGACCTGTAGACCGCGGCAGGGTCTCCTAGCTCCCGCCCACAGACTTACGAGGGTCTAGAGGGGAGAACATTTCATGATACACCTTCCAAAGCAAACAGCGTCTCCTTGATAAACATGTTTCACTTTTGTGTTTGAGAAGATGAGAAGAGATCATGAGACTTGACCATTGGTGAAATTCTTACTAGAGAAGTAAATGAACTGGAATATGAGCCTGTACGGTATATAAATAAAGTCTAAGTGTTGGAGGTCTGTTGAACAAATATACACACTGTTGAATATGTAATAGGCAGTCAGCTAACAATCAAAATTTGATTACCCACTACTTCGATGCAATCAAAACAATCAATTCTACTCCCTATTCTTCTCTATTGTTGTGGTTTCATGTGTGTGTGTGTGGGGGGGGGAGGTGGAGTAAAAAACAGAGATAGGAGAGGAGAGGAGAGAAAGAGATAGTAGTTATGCGTAGTGGGAGGGAGAGGTTATAATCATGGCACCAGCACAGGGGCGGCGGAACAAATAAAATATTGGGGGGGGGGGCAAACATTTTTGGGGCGGGAGGGGGGGTGGGGAAGGAGGGGTGAGGTTTGGGGTGGGGGGTGGCAGGGGGGCTTAGAGGGTGACTTTGCATCACCCTCCAATAGTATAATAGAATCAAAATATTTCACCCACATCCAATACCTCATCACGAAATCGGGCACACTCAATATGCATATAGTACCATAAAGAAATCTTATTGGTAATGAATCGTTAAATTGTTAAAGATGAAGTATTAGAAAATTCGAAAATACCAATTAAATATAAAATAGGGTAAACGTATATTGCTATTAGTCATGTATATGCCCAGATGACAGGTATAATCGAATAAAACCCTTTAAAAACATTCATAAGGAGACGCTCAGTGGATGGGGGGGGGGGGGGAGAGGAGAGAGTGGAGACAGAGAGAGAGAGGACCTAGTTCACCTGGTATACCGGGAGGGGCATGAGGAAAGGGCAGGAAAGAGGAGAGGGACAGGAGGGAGAGGGAGAAAAATGTTGGTCTAAAATTCAAACTGAAAGAGAAGATATATAGGGTGAGAAGGAGAGAGAGAAGGCAGAGAGAGCGGGGGAGAGGGGGGAGGGGAGGGCGAGAGAATAGAGAGAAGAGACGGTTATCATACCCTGATTTGTATATTTCATTATTCACTTTAGGACTTTGCTGTACTTAAATATCGTCAACAGATTTTAGTTTGTTTTCAATCTATGACCTGAAATGCTTAACATAATTTATATATAATATAATATAATATAAAAAAAGAGCTGTACAATAAATCGGTTTCCATGGTGACAGGTATCATGCTATATCTTATACCTATCAGTGTTAATAATGATAAGTTTGTGGTTTATGTGGGGGACATGGGTTTGAATCCCAGTCCTGGCAGCATTTTTCAGACCAATATGTCCTAAGATATGCTACGAGCCCTCTACGAGGACTTTATCCACACCTATTTTGGTGCTCATAAATTCGTAACTTTACGAGGGCTCTGAGAGTACTCTGAGAGTAAAATCGTATATAGGGCAATGCAACTTTTGCTAAGAGGGAGTTACGAGGCCTCTAAGAGTGGTTTAACACAGAATCGTATATAGTGCAATGCACCCTATGACACATAACATGAGTGGTGCAAATTTTATGAATATAAGTCCAACAAAATCAATATTTCCGATTTAATTTCATTATGAGATACAATTTGTAGTCCAAAATATATCTTGAGACTATCTTTAACAGAGTCCCTTTGAGGATGTCTCTATTAAGACCCTCTTGAGATGTCAATGTTGAGACATATGTAATAATAATGTTCTTGAGGTCTGTCTAATAAAATCAGTTCAACGTGTGAGAGTACGGGATAGCTCTGGCACAGTTAGACTATTATGCGATCTGTTCAGGTTTTAAATATCAAATGGCTAATAAAAACAAGACCTAACGAGATACGGTTCATAACTGAGATAGGTTTGCTTGCGCAACCTCCCTATTAATATCAAACACAATTCATCAAAATTTAAAGATATAATGTATGATTGAGGAGAATTACCCAGTAATTCGGCCGGTAAAATTAAATGAAAATTCTGAGACTTGTAGATCATTGATGTAGGCCGGCAAAAAAGGGAATGATCAACAAATATGAAATCTAAATGAGAACTTTAATGATTAACTAATTTAGTTGTTTCACCATGCCTGTATTAAAGCTAAGGGATTAGCGCTGGTGAGTGACCAGGGGTGGCTAACATATTTAGGTTTGCTGGGCTTTCTCCATGTTAAAAAGCTTGTTGCTATGTTGTTATTGGTTGCTTGACTGATCAGTTAGCTGAACTGCTGAATGAGTCAGGACTGAACTGCTGTTTACAGATCTAACCTGTATATATGTGCTGTGATTGAATACCAGAAACTTCATACGACTTCAGCTCTTATTCTTCTTTATTCCCTGAATGTCATTTTAACAAATGGCTCTGTTTGCCAGGCCTAGGGCTCGCAACGTTTATAGGGAAATAATCAACCCTTCCTTCTAAACAAGTTGAATAATCAATTGTTACAAAAGTTAATAACTATAGTAAATTGTAGTAAGTTATAAACTGAATACATGAATGCGTATTTATTTCCTCTGTAATTTCTTTGTAAGAACCTTATAAAAAGAGCTATATTACTCTGACATTGTGAGATATGATTTAAGCTTAAATTCGTTCAAGCATCTGTTAATTCCTACTTTTAGATACAAAATCAATGAATCTGTCTTTCTGAAATGTTAAACTGTAAAGACCAGTAGAGGGTATTGAATTCAGTTGCCCCTAGCAACGGGGCTTTTTAAAGCATGTGGGAGACTTGAAACATACAGGTACATTTGGAGAAAATGTGGGTCTAAATTAAACAAAAAGATTTATTCAAATCGGTGCATTCTGAGTGGAGCTAGGGGGCATTAGAACCATTCCCTCTGGCATTCAGAGTCAAAAACCCTGCAAATGGCACATGATGATCAGGCAGAAATTAATGTATCTCTGGAGTCATGAGCATAGCCCTTATTTGGACATTACGTCTGAGGAGCTTTGCGCTCTCAGCGAACCAGGCGGCGAAAGCGAAAACGACCATTGCTAGACTACTCACAAGAATTCTGCTGGACCCAATATTTTTAGGCCTACTGTGTTATGTTGTGGGTGCCATAACCGGAAGCTCCCTCCTTAGCTTTTTATGTCCACCCAAAGAAAAGCTAGGTGGCGTGACGGTGGGATAGCTTATTTTTGCGCTATCCAAGATAGGGAGAATTGTACCAGTGTATGAATAGCTGGATATTTGACACATATATGTACAGATCGTATTGAATTGGTAATAGGTAGTAAGAAGGTCACGACCCATACAAATTGTAAAGGTAATTATCCATTTGTATAACAACCTGACAATTGGAAAAAAGAGAAAGAGAGGGATGGAGTGGTGAGTCTATGACAGTATATGGTAACGCAGGCGCTGACTGGGCAGTGAGGCCGGGTCGCGGTGGGGTCAGGCCGCCCAGGCCCATAGAGCGCGTAGCGGTAAGGTGGGCGCGAAGAGGACGTCGCGAGAAGGGATTGGCGCGACTAGGTATAGGACCGATGAAAACCCTTACTTTACCATCCGGTAAAAGGGTACCGTGTTTTAGTGGATGGCAAATTTCTATCCAGAGTCTTTTGAATCTGTGGCAAGATTTAAAAACCAATTACAGCTATGCCTTTCTACTGACAAATCGCTTGAATCAAGACTGTATAGAGAACATGTTTTCCATTATTAGAGGAAAGGGGGGGTTCCGTGATAGCCCTGACCCACAGCAATTTAGGGCTGCTTTTAGGCAGGTTATCGTTGATCAGCTATTGGTTCAAAGTGAACGTAGTAACTGCTGTCCCGATCTAGACAAAGTTCTTTTAGACCTGACATCCTTCACAGACGACCATCAGTGGGCTGATGAGGGATCATCTGCAGGCCAACGTCTAGATCATATCCCTGTAAATACCTCGTTTCCTGTAATGCAGCTACTTGACATTGCATCTACAAACCCATCTCTTCCAGAGCAAAACACTCTAGCCTACATCGCTGGTTACCTTCTGAGGAAGACCAAAATCCTTGATTGTATAGGGTGTAAGGACATTTTGTCCCATAGAAATCCACCTAGTGATGTAGCATATGATTTTGTTAGGAGAAAGTCATTTGTTTGTGAAGGGATGCTTGTCTATCCATCTCAAATATTTGTTGAGTTGGTTACAAAACTTGAGGCTCAATTTAATCATGTATTTCCATCAGTAATGCACACAGAAGGTGTTATGTCGAAGTTATTTAACAATTCGATAGAATGTATAAAGGTTGTGGGCCTAGAAATCTGTGGTGATAAGAACTGCGAAGTACTGATGCATAAGTGTATATCCCTTTTCATAAAAGTTAGAGTGCACCATGCTCTAAAGATGTCAAATATAGAAAATAGTGAGAGCAAGGGATATAAACGCAATAGGAAGGTTCTCAAGTTGATGAATTTGTAATTTGAACGTATCCTATTTTCCGTAATGGAAACATGAAATTATTATGGGCTGAACTGCAACATAATTTTTTGCCTGATGACAGTGTTGTATATATGTTCCAGGGTAAAATATCTGTGATGCTTCCAGTTACTTCACTGGAATAACAATACAAGTATGAAGATATGAAATAATGTGTGATGTATAATGTATGATGTCAGGTAATTTGATTACGATGGGCTGAACTGCAACCTAATTTTTTGTCTGATGACAGAGTTGTATATGGATATGGATGTCAGATTTTCAGAAAATGTACAATTCAACTTCACCAATTCTCTCAAATAAATCAAATTTCAGGCGAAAATAAAGTTCAAAATACAGTTCAACCTAACCAAACAGATTGCTTGAATCAATGCAATGCCAAATATACTCGAATGTACCAAGTATTGATCAAATTGCAGCCTAATTTAGCAGTATTTACTAAATGTGTACAGCTGCCAATTGTACATTTTCTGAAAATCTGACCCATATATATATTTTCCAGGGTAAAATGCCTGTGATTCTTCCAGTTACTTTATTGGAATTACAATACAAGTATGAAGATTTGAAATAATGATTTGGTAAAGCTTTCCACAACGAGATTTCCTTTCTGGCACCTGTCTATCAATGTTGCTTGATGCGATATTCAACATTATTAAAATTCGATCGCGGACATGAGAAATTTGGTGACGCTATGAGAAAAGTAGGATTACAGGATTTGGTCACCCCAGTCCTTTTAGAACAACATCTACTAGCTTTAGATAGGCGAGTGAAAATAATTCTGAAGACTGTATATAGATGTATTGAAAAGAATGGAAGTCCACAGAGAGTTGTCATAGATGATGGATTTTGATATTTTGAACTGAGAAAAATACTTGTAACTCTACAGTATTGGATAGATGAGTAAAAATGAGTGAAGAAAGAAGGAGATTATAGTTTAATCTTGCAGTTAACATTTACCTTTTGTGTAATTGAAAGGCTGCTCATGAAAACTGAGACGTTCGGATTCATAACCGAACTTGTATGAGATTGAGTACTAGGTTAACATAATCTTGTTTCTAGAAGAGCTATGGCGATTTTAATATTACTTTCGGTATGTAGGATTGTTAGTTTTGTTAATAGAATCTCAATGTATTTAGTGTTTAGTGGCTGTATGACACACTAGTCCCTGAGTTCCTGGAATTTCCACGAAAATTGACACCTTTATATACGTGCCATAGAGTTAGAACTAAACCTTCGGGAGGTTTTAAATATTTTCCCATGGAAGTTTTTCTTTGACATATATTTGAAAGAATTTAAAGATCCTTGAAAAAGGGCTAATGTGCCCGAAACGTCGGACCCCAATAAAATACCACCCAACACTGATCGCCCTCTCCTGTCCACCTCCGTTTTGGGCTTAACCCTCGTCATCAATAGGATATATTTAAAAGGTTTGATCGGTATTTGAGGATATCAAAATGTCAAAAATGATTGGGATATTAGTGGATATTTTATCATTTGTGTCTTTTGAATCAAATAACGACAGACCTGTTAAAGGATAAAGCGGAAATAATGGATGACATTGCTGCACTTACATAGCCAAATACATAACACATGTATGAGAAATAAGTTGTTTTCTAGGGGAACTGAATATATATGTATGTAACCGGAATATCATGTTGATCTTTTGTCGGTAAAATCAAATGAGTTGGTTATCCATAAGCATATGCTTGAAATAATATCATTTTAATGTCATTAGTTATTGCATCAATTTATACGCTCAACTATTCCAAGCTTGTGTGAACCCAGAAAGTATATGAGTGTACAAATTGTATGTTAAATGAATGTGTATAGTGATGAATGTGTTTAGCTGCCTATTGACTATTTCCGGGCTACTTAAAAGGCTTGCAATTCTATGAATGTGATAAAAAATATAACATGTATTGAGGGGCCATGAGACCTTAGACGCAAACGTTTTGATAGTGAAACTGTAAAAACTGTGATGTCTCTAGATATACCATTGAGGAATATGTATATGTTTTTCTTGTTACATTGTAATGCTTTCATAATATTGGCGATATTGGTATGGTATACACATAAGTAAACATATGAAACTGTAGTGTTCTGAAAGTCCACTCTCTTATGTTATCAATTCGAAACATAATTAGAACATCTTATTCTTATGGAGATTTAATCTTTGTTGATCTTTATTTCTTTTCTTAGATATATATACAATACATTCGTACATAGGAATTCATATCCATGGGAATGACCATGACATTTATCTAATGGCAAACCGATATTTTGTAACACTAAACTAAAGTGATGTTGGGTCAATAATTAACTTGCCACGCTGTGCATGTCCTCTGCAGTATTACACCCAATAAACAAACACCCAGAAATAGAATTTATTCACAAGTCTATACAAGTGTGTAAATAATGTTGTTTAGCTCCATTTGAAAACTTTCACTACCTCGTTCACATGTTTTGTGATAAGATTTCGTGTAATATTGTATGGAATAGGAAGTGAGTATTCACTGAATAAAAAACATTCCTAAGTGGGAAACACTTACAAAAGAAAAGATTTGAAATAATGTATGACGTCAGGGGATTTGATTATTGTTATAACCTGAACTGCATAGTATTTTTTTGTCTGGTGATGTAAATTTATATTGAATTTGATACAATCGAACTATACCATAGTAAACTGCTACTTAGTAAATAATCTTGATGAACGTAAAGGTACAATCAGACTACCTCTAATTACCTCTACCACTGCACATACCCCTGTACACCTCTACCCCATGTTACCTTAGATATATCTCTCAATCTCCTTTAATATTTAGCCATCGATTATTTCAATATATCTCTCAATCTCCTTTAATATTTAACCCTCAATTATGTCAATATGGTGTTAAAAACATCAATATTTGGGCCTTTAGAAATTTTGATGGGAAAAACAAATCTTAGGCAAACTTGAAAATCCATTGAATTAATGTTGGAATGTTTTATGTCGCATTATGACATGTATTTGAATGATGTCCCATATTTAGAATAAAATATATTTTTTTGCAAATTTGCCCTGTGTTGGTACTCAGAAGTGTGGACGAATGCACCAGCAATGGTACTCGTCCACAGCAAAATATACTCGTTATTTACGAGTACAAAGTCCTTACTATGATCCGATGGCTGTAACTGTTCCCGTGGCTAGCATAAGAAATCATATCGACGGCACTGACCAGCGGAGTGGCTGAGAGAAAACTGGGAAAACTGACCGACCTTTAAACTAAGGTTTTCCTACGAGGGAATCACTGCTGATACATATAAATTTGGATTTAGTAAGAAAACATATTGCTTGAAAGGTGACAAGCGTTTTATTGCAATTGGACAATAAAGTTTTCCGTGGCTAGCATTCGAATCCGATCGGCGGCGCTAGCGATCAAACTATCAATTACCACACCACCGCTCCTCTGTGTTTGACAGTCGCGCTACTCCCGTCACTGTGCGCAAATATTTTATGTTCACTTCAACTCACTCAAATTGATAGTTAAAATCGCTTCACAAAAGAAAGATTTATATGATTTAAAAGCTATTTTTCTCAGCTTTCTCATGGTGTGAATGGTATTTTGATATTTGAATTTTGAAATGAGCCACGCTCAGTTACGCGCGGCAAAAATTTGCGGCGGTTTATTCGCTCAAAACTGTAACAGAAATTCGGGAAAACTGACGATCTCTCCACTAACGTTTTCCTATGAAGGAATAATGCTAGGATGATCAGATTTCAGATATAGTAAGACAACTAATGGATCAAGATGTCCTGCGAATTTCTACTTTATACAAGGCCCCGTTATTTTTATATCAACGTTCGTATACGATCACCGCTTGGATGGCCCTATACGCCCCAGCCTAAAATAAATAAACGTCGGTTGTTTTACATGCCCGCCGCAAGATGGCGCCACCGCATCGCGGTATAACGTAACATAGATGGCGCTGTCATCTCTTATTAGTATATAAACTCTTTGACATCAGTCAAATCCAGACAACGGCTATGGCCTTGTCTTTGGACAAAATGGTCGGGGGTTGTAGACGGATTAAAATGTCTTCTCGATACATGGAGCGCTTTATCTGGTGAGACCTTGAATAGACAAGATAAATATCAAAGCAAGGATAACGACCATGTGGTTGCTGATGGGCTGCAGGTGATGGAGGATGAGAAGGAGGAGGAGGAGGGGGAGGAGGAGGAGGAGGAGGCAGTGGAGGAGGGGGTGAAAATGACCGGAGGAGATAAGAAAAAGAAAGGGAAAAAGGTGAATAAATTTAAGCACACAGGAAGCTATAACATGTATAAGCACGTTCAAAGAATACATGGGAAATTTATGACCTATGTATCCCAACTCCTGGTTATAGGGTTTAATGCAGCAAACTACGATCTTAACCTGATAAAGTCGAGAATATTTGACCATTTGGGTGTGTCAGATCCGGACAGTAAATCATTTGTGATAAAGAGGAACAATTCTTATTTGTCCATATCAACACCTACACTGAAATTTCTGGACATATCCCAGTATCTAGCACCCGGGAGTTCGTATTCCAACTTTTTGAAATCTTTTGGAATTGTGGAGCAAAAATTTTGGTTTCCCTACGAATACTTGGACTCCTATTCCAGACTAGAGAAGACGGTTTTACCTTCTCATGACAAGTTTTATTCCGAGCTTAAGGGGAAAAACATATCCAATGAGGAATATGCCACAGTTGCTCGGGTTTGGGAGAGAGAGGGTATGAGAAATCTAAAAGATTTGCTAATTTACTACAACAACCTGGACGTGAAACCTATGGTTGGCGCTATAGAGAAACTGCAAAAATTCTACTTTCAAAAAGATTTAGATGTGTTCAAACTGTCTGTATCGGTTCCGGGGATGGCTAGACGCATGTTGTTCTCCAGCATGCCAGATTCAACATATTTCTCGCTCATAGGCGAAAAGGACAAAGACTTATACACAACTGTAAAAATGAACATTATAGGGGGTCTGTCAGTGATATTTCACAGACACCATAAAGTCGGAGAAACCCTCATCCGGGGTGGCGATAAAGTATGTCAAAATATTGTTGGATATGATGCCAATGCTTTATATCTTTGGAGTCTGGGTCAGGAATTGCCTACTGGTTCATATATACGCCGGCTTAAGAAGAACGATTTTTATCCGGAGAAACACACCAAGCATTTGCTTATGTTTGTGTGGTTAGAATGGCAAATGACAACAGCGAGCATATCATATTACACAGACTCAATAATGGAAACGAGATTCGGCTCTCATCGTACCTTGTTGATGGACATTGCCCTGCGACCAATACGATTTATGAGGTGAAGATAACTAAATATATGTATGTATATAACATTGGTCTTTGAGATAATGAATTGTCTTTATTGGTGTGGTCTTAACTTTCTATTGAAGCTTTTAGGTGTTGGGTATATGTCGACGCAGCTAATGTCTGTTCGTTGCGGGTTTTCTATTGAATTGCTCCCCTCTCGTCCAAGCTATGATTGTGGCCAGTTTATGTACCCTATACAGAAGGAACAGAGATAAAACTACAGCTATTATACTAATACATAGTGAGGAGACGTTTGTGCTCGGATGTGTTGACATGTTTCCCAAAGTGACTTTTAATTTTTTCCATCTATCATTCTCTATTTTATCCATTTCTAATAAATCTTTTGCCAATCGGATTGAGTGCAATCCTTTTTGAATTGTGTATTTTGGAATATGTGATAGTTTTTGTGCCATTTCTTTTGAGGAGGGTAGATTTATTTTAATACGGGACGCGTGCAATGCTGCCCCTGTAAGATTGTAGAAGGGCACTTCGAAGGCGGCAATTACTGCCAGATTAAATCCAGATTTAATTGACAATTCCGCTCGATCATGTACCCTGCAATCATTTCTTGGGGAATTTAGAAAAACATGCCCTATGTGCAGCGAGCACGAGCAAGGCACTGCGACTATCGCCAACAGGCTCATTTTAATTTGAGTATTTGCTTTGTGTCTGCAAACCAGTAATGCTGGATCGTTTTGCCCAATTATCAAGTGATTTATTTGACCCAATGTCAAATGAAAATATGGTACTTTTTCTGTTAGGTACACTGTGAAGTTGCATAATTTGTGCACTTCTACAGGACGGTCTTTTAACAAAGCTGTGAAGCATGATTGCGCAACATCTTGTATTTCCGGGGGCGGCTCAAAGCACGCTATACTTGATTCAAATTGCTTACATTTAGATAGTGCATGCCGATCTATCTCCACATAGGAGTTGTGGTATTTAGATTCAGCCAGAACAGCTGGCGCTTTCTGAGTCAATTCCGAAAAACCAAATAAATTACTACTATCTGTGTGTATTGGTACACCGAATATAATGGGCAAATAAGCTATATATTCCCTGTGTGAAAATGTCAACACTACCGTCAAGTGGATGTATAGAGTGGAGTTAGCAAAGTAGAATTGGCGAACTTCATTATTCATTGACAATGACTGGTCCAAGATCTTAGAGTCTGGTTGAATTTTAAATATATTTTGACTATATTAGAGAGGACGGCATCTTTCGTTGAACTAACCTTTCAAAGCCCTTTAAAATAGTCTCAGCAGAGTCAATATACTGTATTAGTGAGATCATGTTCAGAGACGCCTCATGCAGCATTGAGTGAAGAGCTATGTTTTCTGTCATATTGGTTACCAAATCTGCGAATACGTTGTTAATATTGATTGCAAATGTCCTCATTTCCATTGAATAATTCTTAAATATATCTGTAATTTCGTCGACATGTACATCTGAGTATTTATAAAGGTCTCTAATTTGCTGTGCCAATGCAAGAGTTACTTTATCCCTTGCTACATTTGATATGCGATTAGCTTTAAATAAACGGACAAAGGTTTCCAATTTCTGATCGATTCTGTACAAGTCAGGTTGTGTAGCCGTGCCTATGGCTACCTCTAGCCAATCACCCAGTGGTTGCAATGGAGCATCTCTTTTTATTCTTGGTATTTTTCGACTATGTGTAGCAATTGTGTTATTGATTTCTTGATATACTGAATCCGCTTCCTTATAGATTTGATACGTAAACTTTTTAATGTTAGTTATTAACTCTCTTATTTTAGGTGTCCCTTTCGGAGCTACAGAATAGTGCACAGTTTGATAGTCAGGGCGTGTTAATTTTATAGGGAGTGCGAGTCGAATTTCTCTTTCCTCTACGTCTGTATAGATAGTTTTTGGTAGTTTTTGAAAAGCCACCCCATAATTCTGCCGCAACAAATATTCTGTTTTTCCCAATGTGAGGCAGATGCCTAGCATCCTACAAAGCAAGAAAATGATTACTAATATAAGTGTTAACTAATCGTATCAGGATGCTCTCTCCTGTAGAGGTTTTTCTTATTCTCATTATCAATTCCCATTACTAGGTATCATTAATCTCTTTTATCTTTAAGTCCAAATCATACCCAACATGCAGTAGCATTCAACACGTCATATATCAGTGATAGGGCTAATCCAAACTTACCAAAATAGAAGAATCACTCTCATCGTAAGACTGTTGGTCGTTCACCCGGTTCGAATATTCTCCGTGCAATGTAGTAACTGGACTAAATCCTTAGCAAGTGGGACAGTTAGTGAAGTGTCCTGGGTTATGTACAGGTTACCCCCAATTACGACACGCCCCAGCGACACCTCTTTGACCAATTACACTTATCCCTACTAACCACCTGTAAGCCAGGGGTTAGCTATAGTAGCCAATAACAAGGACCGCCACTATGTTACAGTGTCCTCCCAACATGTTTATTACAATTACCACGTCTGAACTTGTCCTTCCTAAGGTGTTTCAATAACAATTATTCATAGATTCCTACCCTGTCTATGACTATTTTCCGCCACATTCTGTTATCCAATTTCTTACTATTTTCCCACATCTACTTAAGGTATACTCAGATTCCGTTTCAATGTCTTTAATATTTGTGGCGTGCCCGCCAAGGCCAATTTTATATGTCTTACATGAATTGTTTTTTTCAATTCTTTGCCTCCTTTTAAGTCACATAATTTGACTGTGAATTCCGAGGGCAATCTAATTACCAGTAGAGGGCCTTCGTACAGATTTTGCAATTTCTTTGCCGTATTGGGGACCAATAATTTGTGAATTTTGGCATACACTATCGATCCTACAGTTATATTATGAGGCTTTGCGTTTGTGTCATGCCGTGCTTTCATGGCTGCCTGTTTAGAAACCAACACAGCTTCCGCTTTTTCTGCAATTCTACTTTGGGTTGTAACTATTTCAATTAATTGTTCCATTACTGATTTAGATAATATTGGATCCATGTGAAATTGCGTCTCTGCCGCTATTGTTGGGGCCCTCCCCATCGCCAATATGTAAGGGCTTGCATTAGTTGAGTAGGCTGGGGACACATTAATGGTAAATTGAATTATTGATAGAAAGAGGTCCCATTTCGATTGTTTGTCTTGTAAGAAGGTTCTCAAGCACCCTAGAATCGCCTGATTTGCGCCTTCCACATTCCCTTGGCTCTGAGGCGAATAACTTGAAGAGAACACTTGTTTTATTCCCCACGCTTTACATTTTTCCTTAAATACAGAGCCCACGTAACAGCCTCCATTGTCACTGAATAAATGAGTTGGAATTCCCACGTATGCAACAACTTTGTCAAAGAATTCCTTTGACAATCGCTCTGCTGTGATTCCTGGAGTGGGCCATATAAATGTAAATTTCGAGTATAGGCACACACATACCTGAATATACATATTGTTTCTCTGGGTCTTTGGTAAAGGCCCCATTGCGTCTATCATCATATAACTAAATGGCCGTGGCGCCCTGGATCTTAAAGTCATTGGGAGTTTAAATGGGTGTTTGACTGATTTGGCCCTCAAGCATTCATGGCATGATTTAATTATTTCCAGGATGTCACTAGCCATTCTGGGCCAATAAAACCTGTTTTGGACAATACTTAATGTCTTTGTATAGCCCACATGTGCCCCTGATGCTTGGCCATGAATGAATCGTGTAATTGGTTCTGTCAAAGTTTCTGGAATGACTACCTGAAATGACTTTTCTTTATTCGTTTTAATCGTGTGTTTTGGTAATCGGCATAAGATTCCTTCCCTATTGAAAAATAAATCATGTGTTGTCAACACATTCCTAGCAAGGCCTTTTTGTCTAGGGATTATTCCATTCTCAATATAATTCTTCATAGCCATGCAAAAGACGTCCTTTTGCTGCAGTTCTCTAATCATTTCAATGGTTGGGGGAATAACTAACTTGTTTTGGTCGGCCCCTTTCTTACACAATATGGGTAACTCATCTGAGGTAGTGTCCCTGCATGGGGGACGCTTTACCTCTTCCTGCTCCTGATTCACTAATTTACTCAAAGGTAATTCTTTATCTACATCTATCTGGGAATCTTGCTCCTCCTGAGTCTTATCTAATATCTTCTGCGCTCTAGTTTGTACCGCTGCTACCATTTCTCACTTAACCTTGTCCCGTCTGGCGGCCATTTGGCCCCTCTTTTGTGACGTAATTGTCCATGGCTCTGTGCCGCTATTGCCAGAATAACATTGATGTGAGTTCGACACCTTTGCCCTCTCCTTGCCTTTGAAGGGCGAATCCATGTGCTTCTTCAGGATAGGTTTGCTTTTATAGACCTGAATGGGGTTGTTCTCACACTGGTCTGTTTCCTTAAACATTTTTAATGTGTGGATGGGATTGAAATGTACATGTTTTACTGTTACTCTATCAACATCTGAGTGATCAATATTATCATAATCCCTCCTTGAAAGAATGTCAGGTACTATGTTAACCTTTCCTCGGATATATTTGATAGTAAAATCAAACTGGCCAAAAAAATCTAGCCACCTAGACATTCTTCCTGTCAGATCCTTCTTTGTATTAATCGCTGTAAGGGCAGCATGGTCTGTTAGTACTGTAAATCGCCTATTCATTAAATAATGCTTGAACTTAGTCAAAGCAAATCGGATACCAAGTAGTTCTCTGTCTGTGGCAGAATATTTCTTTTCTGACGAATTTAGGCTCCTCCCAATGAAGGATATTGGCCTTAAATTATTGTATTGATCATATTGACTGAGACACGCCCCAATTGCATAGGAAGAACCGTCCGTCCCGACAAAAAATTCCTTATTATAATCTGGATATATTAGCACTGCATCCTTCAATATGGAGTTTTTCATAATATTAAACGACTTTTCCGCTTGGTCATTCCATTTAAATTTCGCTTTTGATTTTGTCAAATTGTACAATGGTCTCATTATGTGACTAAAGTGGGGTACATAACACCTGTAATAATTTCCTAATCCTGCAAATGACCTGACATGTTTTATTGACTTGGGTCGAGGGAAAGACTTCAGAGCATCTATTTTCGCAGGGTCTGGCCTAATCCCTTCCTGGTCTACTATGAATCCCAAAAATGGAACCTGCGTTAACCCAAACGCACATTTCTCCCTTTTGAATTTGATGTTGGCCAGAGCAAAAGCTTTGAATATGTTTTGTAAATCTTTTAAGTGATCTTCCCATGTCGGTGACGCCACCACCACATCGTCAACGTAATAAAACGAGTGAGGTACTTCTCTCAACACCTGGTCGATCATATTGTGAAATGATTTGGGGGAAGATTTCAAGCCCATTGGCATTACCCTGTGTACATATACACCAAATGGTGTGGTGAACGCTGAATGTTTTCTGTCTTTTTGTCTCAAAGGCACTTGGTGGTATCCACTGAAACAATCTAAACGGGCATAATATTTGCCGTGGGCTTGCCCCACACTTTGTATGGTATCATCCGCTCTCGGGAACGTGTGTACCTCATCTATTATAAATTTATTTATCAACCTATAGTCGATCACAAGCCTAAATTGTCTTTTACCATAAGCTGACGGTGGTTTCTGCACCAGAAATGCTGGTGCTGTATATTCTATTTCCTGACATGGTTCTATTATGCCTTGCTGTTCTTGTTCGTCTAAAATTTTCTTCATTTCTCTAGACATCTCAGGGTTAAGCCTGTAAGGTTGTCTTGTCACTGGCTCAAAGCCGGGTTTCAGCGTTATCTTATGCTCATATTTGGTTGTTACACCCAGTCTTTTGTCCTTTCCCACAAAAGCACTTCGATTTGCTTCTAATAATTTGATCAAGGCCCCTCTTTGTGTCCCTGTGAGATCTGTCCCTAATTGGAATTCAGGCTTCTTATTTATTTCATCCCCTTGTGTCTTTTTATTTGGATCCTCGCAACTTAGTTCATTAATCACTGCTGTGTTTATAAACTCGTCCTCACTTGTGATGGCATATATGCCTAAAATGGACCCTTTTTGAACTTTTAATCTTGCCTCCGATCCATTAAACAGTGTCACTGGTACCCTATTATTCCCAAATGGTCTTACTAAGGCATGTTTTACCAAGAACGAGATAGGTCTATCTCTTTCTAAATTTTCTGTCACCCCTATTGTGTGTGATAAATTCATGTGGGCTGTAATTGCCCCTGTTGTGGTGAATTCCGATTTAGGTGGGATTAGAAACGCCTTAACTGTTCTGACAGGGTAAACCGTAGTGACTCTATCGTCGAAAGTTATCCGCACTCTATGTTTGCGCAAGAAGTCTACTCCCAATATGAGCGGTCTATCTAACGCCGGCAAAACTAAAAACGAATGATTAAATACTATATCTGCTATCCAGAAATTAATCGACACCTTTCTATAACAATGATGTGCGGCTCCATCTGCTACAAACATTTTTACATTGCATCTAGTTATTGAACATGGGTGTCTGACAGCTCTGAGTTTTCTGAAAAATGATTCACTTATTACTGATTGAGTGGCTCCAGTGTCCACCAGAGCCGGGAGGTCTATATTTTTTACTGCAATTTGTATGGCACCACCGTAAATATTGGTTTCAAGTGATATTTTCTTTCCTTCTTTATTTGTTGCCTTCAGTGTTACTGCCGAATTGTGGTCATTGTATTTCTTGCCCTCATCGAGCTCAAACAAATTTTTTGGTATTATTGTCCCATCATCAAAATCATTGTTACTGTCGGCTGTGGTTTCTCGTACACTGTGCCCTTCGCCTCCAAGAACACAGGTTATTCGTTTAAATTCTGTTGTGGTGCCATATCACTAGCCTCTCTCTCGTAATAAGGCGTCAGGTCCCTCCTATTATCATGTGGCGACCTATGGCCTCTGTCTCCTTTATTCTCTTGTCTGTAATCTCTTCTCCCATGTGGAGAATTGGATTGTCGCCGCCCGTCGTACGGTTGTTCATTTCTATACCTTGGGCTGGAATCCCTCTGGTCATTCCTTTGATTATTGTACCTCCCAGGGGACCTTGACCCCCTGTTGTTACTATTCTGTCTGCTGTCCTCCCAATGATGGTCATTGTATGGTCGCTGGTATTGTCGTTGAGCATTATCTGACTGTCGGCCATAGTGTTGGTGCTGATCCCAATTCCTACTTGGAGATCTGGAGTTGGAATAGCGATTCCGATATTGTTGCGTTTGATGTCCACTGTTGTGAAATCCGCCCCCACCGCTTGAGTTTGCTTCTCTGTTATAATAACCTTCTCCATCTCTGCTGTGCGATCTATTTCTCCCGTCTTGGTATCGACTGAAGCTGCCTCTTCTGTCTTGGTAGCCCCTGTTATCATATTGTGATCTATCTCTGCTATCATACCGTGGTCTATCCCTGCTTTGGGATCTATCATACCCTCTCGAATTAGACCTGTACTGATCATTATAACCTCTCCTGTCATCAAATCTCACATTTCTTCTCTCCCTGAATTCTGGGCGCCCCCTCTCAGTATTGGTGGTGACATTCCCGTCTCGTGGGTTGTATATAGCGGTAACTGCTTCTTCCACTGTTGGTTGTTTCACCACTTTGTCTGTTCTCATCATTACTTCATGTTTGGCTGCTATTTTTGCCACCTGGTCCAAAGTCTCTGGATACTCCGCTGCCACTCTCTCTGCCAATTCCGGCCTTAAGTTAGTCACATAAAATCGTATCTGCATCTCTGGATCAATCTTTGCTTTAGCCAGCAACACTAGCATGTCATTGTCATAGTCATTTACACGCTCTGTTGGCCCCTGCTTCCTGTGTGAGTAATCTTTCATCACTTCTTCTAACGGTAAGTCTTTGAATTTCCGTATGAACGCCTTTTTAACACTGTTATAATTGTCATTGTACCCCGGTTCACCCATTAATTGCTGAAAAAATGTTTTTGCTCGGTCTGTCAAATAATGGCCCAGTGTTGTGATTACCAATGGTCCATCATCCGCAATCTGATCCACAAAGGCTTCAAATTCTGTGAAGAATTCAGTGACAGGCCTCTGTGCAGTTGGTGCACTAAAAGACTTAGGTGCCTTTCTGTACTGCCTAGAGAGAGCGCCTGTCGTGTGTGCTCTACTATCCGTGGCCTGACGTCTCATAGATACATCAAGGAAGGCATTTTGATCTAATCTTAATTCCTTCAGTTCATTTATCATTTCTTTCCACTCCGCTTTTGTATCTACCACCTGTGTGTGTAGGTCGGAGGTGGCCTTGGTCTGTAGTCATTATACTGGGTGTCCATTTGTTGTCTTGTCTGATCATAATTACCCGAGCCCTGTTGGGCTTGTTGTGACCACTGATCCTGCCGGCGCTCCCTCGGTTGTTGTCGGGGCGGAGGAGAATCTCTACGGGGAAGCGGGCGCCTCCTTTGCCCGTCGGGCGGTCTATTTTGATAGTTTTGCGGCGGGTGCGTGGGTCCCTGTTGCCCGCGCGGGTGGCCAGAATTCCGGCCATGTTGAGGTATATATCTGTTATCCATTTGTGGATCAGCTTGAATTACCCTTTGTATTCTGGGTGGCTCTGGCAATCGTTGCTGTGGCGTGTTCCCTCTGTTGTGGGCTTCAATTGTTTTATTCTGGATGGGATTTTGCTGGCGATTCTGCTGAAGGATGTCCCTGTTCTGTATATCCTGCCGCGGAGTATTCCTAGGTTGGGTATTCTGGCGAGGATTATTTTGAAGAGGCGGCGTCGGTATCTTTTGTTGTGCTGGTATCTGGAGATTATTGTCGACTTGTCGCACATGTATAATGTCCCTTTCTTCAATATCCCTGAATTCAACCCTATTTTCCTCTTGTCTCTCGTGTTGCACCAGTTGCTGTGGGGCATTCAAGGGAATATTAGGTACATTCAATGGAGCATTAAACGCATTCAAGGGAATGTTAGGTGGTAATATTTGATTGTTATTTTGTTGAATGTCCTCCTGTTGTTCATTCAGTTGCACTCGTTGCTGTCTATATTGCTGCCACTGTGCCTCAGTGAAGGGCATAGGTGTGCGATACACGTCCTGCTCACCTGGTGTCTGGGTAGGAAGTTTTCTGCCCCAAATTGCTCGCACTTTCCTTCTTTGTCTTAGTGCTGGGGTTTCATTTACATCTCTTGTGTCTGGTGCTCTTTCTACCTGTTCTGGTTCCGCTCTCTCATCATGCACTGGCAGCTGTAGTCTCTGCTCCCCCAGCTCTCTGACAACATCTCTTATTGGCGTACCTTCTTGCAATTCTTGGATGGCTGCAGGTTGAATTTGTATTCTCTGTGGGGAGTTTGGTGGGGTCAATCCCACTATGTGTTGCGGTTCTATGGCTCGTTGGGGTTGTGGGGGCTGTTCTGGAACTATCTCTGGTTCCTCTATCATTGGTATCCTGCCAGCGCCTTCCTGCTCTTGTTGCTCCGGTCCATGTAATTGGCCCTGGGGCTCTGGAACATCCCCTTCTCTGCGTACACCAATATTTACAGGTTCCTCATAATAGTTTTCCTCCTCTGGTACTTCATCAAAATCCAAAACTGTCCTCACCTGGTCAGGTGCCGGTTTCCCTAACCTTGCTACTTCTGTAATTGCTTGTCTTTCCCTTTTTGTAATGCGTTGTGGTATCTTTGCTAACCTTTCTACTGAATCCAGCAACCGATCAAACAATGCTTTGTTTTCCTTCTTTTCCTTTGCTGCCATTGATCTTCCTCTAATACTAAAAAACCTCTGGGAGTTCCTAGGTACACTAGGATCATCCGGGTTCTAATCCACCAGTGTTATATGAAGGTTTGTCTATCTTGGCTATTGACTAGTTGTAGAAATATTGTATAGAGTATAAGAGGTGTAAAGAAGAAGTCCTAAGGCTTTGATCCTAAGATCTAGAATAGTGTTTATTGTGGTCTTGGCATACAGGTGAGAGCTTGGTCCATGTGGCTATTGTTGATTGGAGGAATATATAATGAGCTGAGAGTGCTACCTGTGGTTCCCCTTACTACCGTATTCAATGCAATAAATTCCTGGGTCCTGATACCCAATAGGTTCTTATATTAATTATTAATTACCATAACGCATAACATATCCCTCATTAATGTTAATTAATGATCATAAAGTCGTTACCCACTGTTACGCCATTATTGCGTAACATGATGTAACAGAAGGAAGGACATATCTCTCCTGATTGTCCGACCATTAAGGTTTTGAGGGAGGTTGCCGAGTCTTCGAAGGTACCCGCCTCTAAGACTCCGGAAAACCCCTCACGGCCCTTATAGGAAGCGATATAGGGGTCATTGGGACGCCGCTTCACAGTACTACAGCACGGACGGATTTGGCTAGTAGTATAGAAACTGGGGGTGTTGCTCAGGCACTTGTTAGTAAGGAGTTAGCTTTGACGCAAGGTCAAGCACTTCCGGAAGCAAGAGATCCTAGGTCGTTGCCGGAAAAGAACACCTGTCCAGGTGAGGATATCTCAGCTCCAATTCTCGGGTATCCTAGAAAGGAAGGTTATTTCATCTTGGATACAGATGCCAGTGGCTTTGCAATGGCCGGAGTTCTGTCTCAGATGCAAGACGGCAAAGAAGTCGTATTGGGATACGCTAGTAACAGCCTCACCAAGCCACAAAAAAATTACTGTGCTACGAAACGTGAGCTGTTGGCAGTGCTATCTTACTTGAATAAGTTTAGACACTATCTCCTTGGCAACCATAATTTTTACGTGAGAACGGATCATGCTTCCCTCAGATGGCTCCTGAACTTTAAGGATCCAACAGATATGCTTGCTAGGTGGTTAGCCACATTGCAAGAATACGGCTTGGAGCAGAGTATGATACTTCACAGAGCGGGGAAGAAACATGCCAATGCTGATGGCTTGTCACGAATTCCGACCAGGAAATGCGGGAATCCCGGCTGTCCTGATTGTGGTGTCGATGATGCTGTAATTGCGGAGGCTGTGGTTGTTCTTGGTTCCTTGGAGGATGAAATCCGGGATGCTCAACAAGATGATCCCCTCTTGAAGAGAGTTATGGCTGTATTGGACGGATCCAGTCCGGTTCCCAGCAAAGAACAATTGTCTGGTGAGCCACAGGAATTCTGTACTTACATCCGTAACAGAGATAATTTGGAGATGGTTCATGTCTGCGGTGGCTGCGTAAGAACACTGGACACACGTATGTCAGGAAGATAATTCCTGCCTCTATGGGGAAAAACATTTTCCGTTGCCTGCATGGTTCCCAGTTGAAGGGCTATTATGGTGATTTCAAGACCAGCTGGAAGGCAAAAATGAAATATTTTTGGCCTGGAATGCGGTATGGCTTGAAAAGATGGCTTAGGGCTTGCCCTGAATGCAGCATGAGAAAATCTAGAGGCGGACGAGGTATTACACCTTTGAAAAAGGAAATCCATGGTGAACGATGGAGTAGAATAGCGTTGGATATTATTGGTCCATTTAAGACTACCCCTAGAGGTAACAACTACGTAATGGTGATTACAGACCATTTCTCGAAATGGGCAGAAGCATATCATATGCCAGACCACACGGCGGAAAGATGTGCTGAAGTTCTGTTTAGAGAGTGGGTTCTGAGATTCGGCTGTCCGGTTTCGTTCAGACGGATGGGGCGCCGGAATTCAGGTCTCAGCTGTTGCGGAGTTTGTTAGACATGTTGGGGGTTGAGAAGCTAATCACTCTCCCGTACAGGCCTCAGTCTAATGGTCAGGTGGAACGGTTTAATAGGGTTCTTGTTGAGCAGCTCTCTTGCCTGACCAGCTACTCGGATTCGAATTGGGACTTGCTCGCTCCGTGTATAGCACATGCTTACAGGGGTACGGTGCATGCCAGTATGTTGTGTACGCCCAATTCAGTAGTTTTTGGGACTGAGCTTGTGACTCCAGTGGATTTGATCCATGGAGTTGAGCGCGGAGGGCTGGATTTTCCTTGTCGGATGGCATACATGGAGAATTTGAGACAGTCATTGAGAACTGGACATCAGTTTGTCAGAGATAATCTTGGAGTTGCTGCTGTGCACCAAAAGAAAGTCTTTGACAGACGGGCTTGTCCAAGGCGCTTTGAGGAAGGGGCTATTGTGTATAGGTACTGTCCCCCTAAGGCTAATAAGAAGTACGGTCCCAAATGGGATGGGCCTTTCAAAGTGCGTAGATTCATAGGGGGTACTACCTATGAATTGGAGACAACTGAGGGAATTGTCAGATATCATGTTGATTATCTGAAACCCGCCTTTGATGAGGACCGACCGATTCAGGCTGTTAATCTACATAAGGCTCCTGAATTCCGTAAGTTAGGCTGGGCGCGAGATCCTGAAGTTTGAAAGCGGAAAAGTTCTAGCTGGTGCTGAATGTCCGGTGAGAAAAGAAAAGGAGAAAGTTACCATTGGGGTAAAACCCAGGGGTAGACCTAAATTGTAACAACTGGAGCTAGACTTCCTTCTTCCAACAAGAAACAGACAGTTGATGTTGGTCCTGCTGTTATCCGGGTTGGTAAGAAGAAGTCTCAGAAAAAGAAGAAATTAAAAATTTCTCCGGTTGTGCTCCCTTCTAAGAGAAGAGGCAGGCCCAATGAAGCTAAGACGGATACAGTTGTAAAAAAGCAACCAGTTCCTCTGTTTTTGGCGGATTCTGCTAAGCCTTTAAAAAGAGGGAGGGGGAGGCCGAGGAAAAATTTGGACATTGTTCAAAATATTCCTATTTCTCCTGTGAAGAAGACGGACAGTGTTCTACCAGTAATTGCAAGGGCTAAGAGCACGTGTAAAGCTCCATCAAGATTGCAATATGGAACTTAGGCTTTAAAGTACAGGTGGGACTTTCCTGATGGTTCCACAAAAGTTATACACAACGAGAAGTTGGTGGCTGATATATCGGATAAGTCATGCTGCCCTTTCACGACATTTGAGAAATTCTTTATTGAATTTATTGAGTGGCTGGGAAAGAACCAACCAGTCCGTATGGCTTGTTAGAAACTGCACTGAGAAAGGCTTAGGTTGGGAGAACCTTTGAGTTCTAACTGAACTAAGACTCCCCGGGAAGCTTGAATCAGCTCAGAAATTGGGTTGAAATTGCTTTTGAATCGGCTAAGTGGATAGTGGGCTTTATGGACAATGTTTCTGCATTTGTCTCTGCGGAAGATCAGAGCAGGCTGCATACTTAAACATCAATGTACGCCCTGTAGTAGAGCACTAGAAATAGCTGTGTTTGGCCGTAGTCTTGAGCGGGAAGGTGGCGCTGAGAGAGGTGGCGGTTTTGAGAACTACAGTTATCACGATGGCCGTGCTCGCTGTGGTGTTGCACCCTTTCTCACTCTGCTTCCGGACTCCGCCACAACAACAGTAGCCAGTACATTGCCACGCACAATCCTTCAGGAAAGAAGTGAGTTGAATTGGGTTAAAGCTTACTTGTCACACTTTGTGTTAGTATCAATGTGAAAGTTGAGAGTTGTCTGCTACTAGACCCGATGTATTGGAATTTGTAAAATGTTTTGATTGCTCATCATGTTTGGTATAAGTTCGGTGAAATGTTTCGAGACGTCGGCCATGACACCGGTGCTTTGTGAATGAATGGCGAATGTATGTGGTGAAGGTATAGCGTTGAGTTGGGGGCTCTTTACACCACCAGTATTGATTATCTGGCTAACCGCCAACCTATATATCTCTTCCAAAGAGTTCACCTTGTGAAATTGCTTTTTGGTAACTTCTAAATAGGAGTTAGACTGTATTATCTGGTCATTTTGCTATTTATTTTTCTAGACCTCAGCTCTCTATATGTAATATGGGAGGGAGAGGACTTTTGTTATTTGACTGTGATATGAGCTTTTCTGTTCCCTACCTACCACCTATATGTTATATAAGGAGTAGAGGGTCTAGTTTGGTGATGTATTACACTGTAATGTAATGTTGTAATTAGTGTATGTGTGAGGAACTTACCATCAAAGTCTGAGTGTCCTTCTTTTTCTTCTAGGAAAAGGAGACTTTCAGACTGAACAGAATCAGTTTACACCATGGAAGGTTATGGATCCTTTGATCCGGACCAGTACGGACTGTCAGAGGCAGACGAGAAACGTCTCCTGGACAGAGCCGGACATCTGCTCGAGTTGGATCCGGCCAATGCTGCAGAGGCCCAGCGGGTCCGAGAAACCCGTACCAAGACGAACTCTGGAGAGGAAGTTCAGGAACCCCGCCCTCTGGGGCATGAGTTGACCCCACTTCATCAGATCCATGAGGAACAGGCGATGGAGGAATCCGGATTGGATGAAGAGGCTCCTGAGAAGCCTACACCTGCTCCCAGACGCAGTCTGAGGAAGTCTGTTTCCCCTCGGAAAGCAGTCAGTACAAGTGGCAAGGAGAAAGCACAGAGAAGTCGTAAAGGATCCCTATCTCCTGCCCCCCATGGCTGCTCTACTCTTGGTAGGAGTCTGGGAGTCTGTCACACAAGCAGCGGACCCATGACTGTCTCTAATGGTGGAGATGATTCTGTTATCTCTTCTAAGGTGGAGGAACCGAAGAAGAGAACCAAGATTAAACGCAGGCACTACCATTGCGCCGAAATACGCCGGACCCAGTTGATTAGACGTGGAAGCATGGAAGCTTTCCGCAAGGAACTTGACTGCATTAGAAGTGGTGCCTTTGGACCCTCGATCCGACCAACCGGGGTCTGAAGTTGTCACTCTCCCAGAGTCAGACTCAGAAGAACGTGAAGTCAGTGACGGTCAGATGGCTCGTTACGAGTCCCGGATTTGGCCGGAGCTGGTCCAGGAAGACTCTATGGATCCGGGCACATACCAGAAAATTATAGAGGCACATCGGTTGTGGCAGCCGGGCCATCGTTGCCCTTTTCTAGTGTGTCGTTTCCTCACTCTCAACCCGGATGGAGTCCGTGCATTCTCTACCAGGGAAAGGTTATTCAGGCATCTTTGCGAAGAACACGCCCCGTTCGTGCAGGTCTGGATCTGCCCCTGCTCCAACTGTTCCCAGATCTTGGACCGGAGGGTGGAGTTGATCCAGCACCTCATCAACGGGGAAAAGGTGCAATATCACATGAATCATAGTGAAGCCAAGGAAAAGGCCCTTAGAGTTTTGCCCTCAACATGCACAAACCATGTTTTCCAACGGATGGCCTATATGGCAGGCCAACATCTGTGTGTCATGCGTCATACCACCAGCAGCAAGAGGATTCCTAAGAAGTCCAGGCCTGATAGAGATCAGTCACCAGATCGCGAATCTGTTCTTGACAGTAGTAATAAAGATACTGCTACGGATCCGGTCAGGTCGTCTTCTAGAGGAAGTTCTTCCCACAGAAAGAGAGATAGGTCCCATTCTCTGAGCAATGATGTACTAGATGATGCCCACTCCAAGAGGGCGTGTCGTCGGTCCAAGGAATGCTCAGACGAAGTTTTGAGGCACGTTCCTTCAGTGGAAGAGAGCATGGACTTAGTGGCCCATGCCAGAACTGTGGTCGCTGAAGCCTTGGGGAAAGTTTCATCAGCTGCTGACTCTGCTAGGGTGGAGCTTGTTTCTCTGTTAGGACAAGTCAACCAGCCTTTGATGTCTCTCTCTGATGTTAAAACATCTGTGGAACTTTTGGGTGATTTGAGGGAGGAAGCCAAAAGTCAGGAAGGAATTGTGGCCAGACTCAGGAAGTTACTCGCTGCTAGCGACTTAAAGAACCCTCTACTCGAGGAGGAGAATCTCAGACTTCAGTCTATGTTAGACCGGGAGTCTGTTTCTCCTACAGAATCTGTGAGTGATCCGCCTCCACAATCCATGATAGTCCAGCCTCCAGCTGCTCCTACACCTGTGGCTCCAGCTACCCTGCCGCCCGCTCTAGATGCCAACCAGCTCCCTCAGTTGCTCATGCTGAGCAATCTCTTGCGGACCTTGCAACAGGCACCTTGTACCACCACCTGCTGCATTGGTTCCACCTGCCCGGACGCCCGGACGCGATACCCAGGACCCAAGATTGTACATCATACCGCCTTGGCTGTTCAGCCCTTCGACTTTAACCAATCCGGACAACACCCCTGCGAATCAGGAGCAGCAAAACCAGGAATCCCCTATGGATTAAACAACTTTTTCCTTTGAGGAATGAACTGTGAGACTACTTTTCTCTCTTTATATTTTCACCTGGTTGTTGTTTTTCTCTTATGAGAAGTATTTGTTTTTGCATTTCACTATACTATACTTTTGAATGCTATGTGCCATTCTTGTCTTATAACTATACATCAACGAGGACTCTGGAAGCTCCTTTATGTTACATGGATGCCTTGGATTATTGTTTTAGAAATGTTTTCTTAAAAATCCATTCCTGTTCTCGTATGTAGATAGGACACTGATGCTCCTGTTTGTACTTTTTCTACACATTTTTCAGTGGTGTTTGACTTATGTCTTTTTACTTTGTGGTATTTGCTAGAGATGTAGCGACCTGGTCTTTGTTAAGTATATAGATAGGACACCATATTATGCTCCTTTTTGTCGCCATGAAGCCTTTTACTTAACCTTAATTCTCCAGGTTCGCAATGTTAATCCTCTTTTTATCCACTTAAACCTTTATAGTACTTTGTACTGAGTTGATCTTTATTATGATTTTTCAAAAGGGATTTTTTAAAAATCTAAAATTAAGGGGGGGGGGGGGGGGTATTGTAGTAGTTCTACTATAAACCTCTAGGTGCAATTCATAAAGGATTGGTACTCTTATATTCCTACAGAGGGATCTACGCTTGATCCTCTGCATTTATACCTTCTGTGTCACTAAATGCCTCATTTACCCTTATATTCTTATGTCAACTCTAACCTTATTACTCTCATAGAGTATCCGTTCTGTTTACCTATTCCATAACATTCATATCTTGTGTATCACTCTATTTTATGTCTTGCCTTACTCTTTACTGTGTTCATACACCTTGTTGTGTTCTGTTAGTGAACACACTACCCTGTCCGGGGAATACGAACTAGGGGCCGCTTGAGAGAATTGTACAATAAACAGACGGACTAGGAGTTGCCTTGTTGACTTGTTTATTACTGTCGAGAGTCTGCGAATCACTACATATACATATATATATATTTTTTTTTTAGTTTAACAGATGCTACTTCCATTCTCATGAATGTATGAAGAATAAAATGAGTGAAGAAGAGTGGGAGAGTCGACGAGAAAGAACTCGCAAAAAAAAACAACGTGAATTTCTCACTCAATTAGGGTTTTCTTTTGTAACCATGTGGGAATGTGAGTTACAGACCATACAGACATCATGGAAAAAAGAGAATCTCTATTCCCGGCTTTTTATAAGAAGAACCCGAAGCGAGTGACGGAAGAAAGGATTTTAGAAGGTGTGGCTAGCGGAGAACTTCACGGGGCGGTGGAGCTGGACTTGGAGATCCCGTCCCGATGGTCGGCTTTTTTTTCTAGGGATATTCCGCCGGCGGAATATTTTGCAGAAATGTCACCCATATTCTGCACCACTGAGGTTTCTCCCAAAGACGTGGGTCCTCACATGCAAGAACATATTAGGGAGCTGGGTTTATCCACCAAACCCCGAAAGCTTTTGGTGAGCGGAGGGCGCGCCAGAAAGATACTGGTAGCTACTCCCCTTTTGAAATGGTACCTCGAGCATGGCTTAATTGTCACCAGAATATATCAGGTAGTGGAATTTATTCCAAAAGCCTGTTTTAAATCATTTCAAGAGGAGGTTTCCAATGCACGAAGAGAGGGTGATGCGAATGGCTCGACAGTCACTGCTGACACAATGAAGCTAATAGGTGAGTAAGCTTGAAAAATGGCCCTTTTTCGCGGCGATTGGTTTGTTTTTGACTTGAGGACTTTTTCTATCACTAATTGTTGAGGAAATTCTGGCTATGGAGGCCTCATAATGTCGAAGGAAAAACACAGCACCGTAAAGTATTCATCATCAAGACAGGCAGCTCAGCTTTTAGTAAACAGACCCGCTTTCAGAAAATTGACCAAATTGGAGAATAGCAAATATGAAATCGAGTTGGTCAAGTCCAAAATCCGTCTAGATCTTCCTATCTACGTGGGCTACTTTGTGCTTCAATACGCCAAGCTAAGAATGCCACAGTTTTACTACGGCTGTCTAGATCGCTATGTCGACAGAAGCAATTTCGAATATATGGAGATGGATACCGGTGAGTTAATGGGAGGAGGAGGGGAGGGGGGAAATGGGAAAGACATAGGAACAGCTATTTGCTGTTGCATTTATTTGTGTGTGCGTGTAGTGCGTAAAACTGATGTTTATAGTCAGGGAATATTAAAAAAATCTGGGAACAAATTCCTTACCAAACAATTTTTTCACCAATGTGTTGGTAAAGGGTCTACTAACATTTATCAAAACATTTAAACTCAACTCCCGTAGGAGGACCCGTGACAACTGAAAATAAAAATGGCCGCCACTAAAACTCTGAAACTCCATAACTTGGGGTAGAATCAACATGTAATCAAGTGTGAATACACTTTTTCTAGGTTTTAAGGCATGGGGAATCCATTGGAACATGAAAAATGTTGATACAGACAATATTTAGCAAGTTAATCTACTGATACTGGGAAAAAATGAACAAAAGATGCTAAAAATATCCCCCTGAATGTACCCTCTGAAGTAAAAAATCTATACTTCATAACTTGGGGTAGAATAAATATGTAATCAAGTGTGAATGCTTTTTTCTATGTTTTAAGGCATGGGAAATCCATTGAAATATTAATAAATTCAATATAGACAATATTTAGCAAGTTATTCTATTAATACTGAGAAGAAAAAACAACAAAATACTGTGAAATAAAGTGAAAAATCTAATTCAGATTTATGGAAGCATTCATGATCAATGACATTAGAAAACATATTTCTGCAGTCCAAACTGTAATGCAAATGTTTTTAATCATAATAAATGACATGACATGTGATACCTGAAATAAAGAAAAAAAGGCAAGTTGTCTATCTGAACTTCCATCCCAGGTTCCCTGGAGGAAGGTGAACACCTTTCCAAGTTCTTATTAACAGCAGAAGTAGGTGGTAGTATTTGTGATCTGTGAATTCACAGTAATTATATTGCTTCTCTAGCTCTATTATTGGAAAACATCTAAGCTTTCTTTTGTAATTCAGGCATGGTGGAAATGTCTAAGAAAAATCCCTTTTTCATGCCCAAAATACTTTGTCAATGTAAAAGAAGCAGTCATGCAGGATCCTTGTTTCAACTTAGGTGGGTCATATCCTTAGTGCTAGGATTGTCATATTCATCACACAAACAAATTTTTAAAATGACCTGTTTTTTGTCCTATTGGTTATGGTGATATCTAGATCAAAGTACATCTATCTATGAGCCCATGAACATTTCCTGTAGACCTATGTCTAAACAGTACCTGCCAAGGTAGACTCCTTAGTTTCTTGGAGGAAAATGGTTTTACACAGTGCATGAAGGTAGTAACATGGCTCAAAACCCAATGTTGCCACCAAAAGTGGAGTTAACCAGTGATCCTGATGCATTGAAACAAGTTGGGGATCCATTGACATTGAATGACCTATAATTCTAATTTCAAATTACCCTCTGAGGGTTTTTATCACATCCTTTTTCATGTAATGTCTGGGAAAGTTTACCCATTCCTTGACTCCAGAATATGCTTCTCTACTCTTTGTGCCTCATCAACATTGGGGAGCAACATTTGTGGGATGTTACACCAGTAGCAATAGTTATCAAGGTCTGGTATTAGCTGAAGGGGTTTCTGTCCATGAAGATATGAAGAAGTGCTATTCTCTATCTTCTCACTTTATTGGTCTGATATATTCTAATGATGGTCACCTGTATAATGAACAGAAGAATGTTGATCTTACCATATACAGGCAAAAGTTATTGGCTAAACAGCTCAGGTTTCCCTCTTGCCATGCCTCCATTTGATTTCAATGAACAGATATAAGATATAAGTACATAATAGTACATGCTCAATTAGAAGGGCAGTTGATGCAGCCCATGACTGATTACTCCATCAAACAATGTGAAAAAAACTTTTAGAATTCATCATACACACTGGCCATACAGAAGTATATTCATTTCTTTGTTCTAATTTACTCATGTGACACTTATCAAATTGATAGGCCTGTGAACCGTGTAGGAAGGAGCTCACCGCTCCTCTCGACCTACACAACCAGCTCAACAACAACACTAATATTCTGGAGAGGCAACTGGAATTTTTTTCACATAGCTGATGCAGTAAGGGATGGAAGCATCTCTGATATGGAATACAAGTCTATTTCTTTTTGCCAAATATGCTAAGCATACTAAAGATTTCTTCAGATTTTAACAATATCTTCGTAGTTTGAGAACAAAGATTCTTTTTTCTTGGCCAAGAGCAGTGCCTCAGAACCTCAGAATATATATATATAAAACATCAGAATACATAGTTTCTCCTGCTGTGATTGACCCCTTCAATCCATATTTCTGTAGGATTTCTGTATGGAATTAAATTAGTATCATAGCTTTCACATTACTGTGAGTAACATTCAGAGGCAATTTCATCAGCTGGGTATAGGAGGGCTCTTCATCATCTTGCTGGTTGTCTCAGTAAGTTAGGAGCTACATTCTCTTGAATTGGCATATCCTTCAATCATGCACACCACAGCATTAAGTGATGCATATATATCTTTCTGAGCCACCCTCTAAATGATGGCTGCCATCCCATGACCTCAAGTGGAAGAAGTCCATATGTGTGCAGAAACAATCGAGGTACAAAATAGTTCACAATTACCTGTCCTTAGCCACTGATTAAAAAATGCACAGCAACTGAACTCTGAGAACCAAAGTGTGAAGGGATTGGAAAAACATTGGAAGAAAGAATCTAGAATAGCAGAACTTCAGACCATTTTTATCCATGTGGTAGTAGACTATGATATAAAATCAGGTATTTTGGGGCAGGAGAAAAGGCGTTGTTTATCTTCAATTTTCCTTGAATGTTTGTATAGCAAAAGTAAGTTTATATGTTTACCAATGGCAGAGCTTCCCAAAAGTATATAGAGAAAGCTGGATAAGATTCTCCAATACATTCAAAGGCAACAATTCCGAAATATATCTGCTCCTGGCGCTGAACACCTAGTACAAAATTATTCACTCCAAATGCAGAAGTTTCATCTCTTCTTCCAGAAAGTTAAAATTAACCTGGAAGTCCTCCAGCTTCTGGCTATTGCAATGCTGATGATGCAAACAGCTCACTTGCTAATGATGAAAGTAAGAAAGGCATGACAGCTGTCTTACACTATAAACAAATTGACTCTTTTTGGTCCTCATTTGTGATGTGTTTCAGGAAAATGAGTCATAAGTCGCAAAAAATAGATTTTGAGATATCATTATATTCGAAAAGATGAGATGAAGCCGATTCCAATGATGTGTGATATTTGTTGAAAATATGTGTATAATTATATTGTCTGCCCCACTACCTTTGGGCCACCTTACTTGTTTGTCTATCTGGTTGCTGGGCGACAGCTCCCGCCTTTTGAGGCTGTCGCGTCAGACCGGCGCATTTGCTAGCTAGCCATTGTAGTGAATGCATGAAAAATTTTTTCTGTTGATCAATCCAGATCGACTTGATGTCGTTGATCAATTGTTCGTATTGTTTCAACGTGCATAAAGAGCCGGACTGTTGGGCTCAACAGGATATCAAAAAAAGATTTACACCAAGAAATCGCATAGGACCTGCTTCGAGTATGGAGGCTTCAAGATTGGCTGCCATATTGGGTGAAGAAATGTCTGACTTACCTTCGAAAGGTTCACCAGAGTACTTGTCTGCTATTGAGAAAGCCATTGGTATCCTAGATGACGAGAAAAAGTCCAAATCTGCCTTGGCCACGAAGATCCGTGAAGCAGAGGAGAAACTTCGTCGTTTATCTGTTGATGATACGAATACTCCTCCGTCGGGCAGTCAAGGGAGTGGGTTCGGTCAGTTATGGAGTGACACTACTGACAGTCGTTCTCAGAATCAGCAGTCACAGATTTCTCCACCGTCAAGATCTTGTCGTTTGCCTGATATGGGTAGGTTTCGCCCAGAAACTTATGTAGATGACAAAAAGCTTTGGAATCAAATGTCTTATAGAGACCTCATTTACGGGGGTCTAGGCGATCTTGGTTCGCTTATGGATTCAGGTGCCAACTGTGATATTGTGCGTGGTTATGTCAGCCATCTCCAGTTTATTTCCTACAAGGCCCACCGTAAATCCTTCGTCGACGAAGCCCTGGTTTCATATGAACGAGAGACGACTACACGGGTCTTGGAAGGCTGGGTTCCTCGTTGGAATGGAGTTGACACGATGTCCGAGTCTAAACATCTTAGTGCGGACAACACTACTGTCGTACGTGAATTGCTTTCGAGGAAAGATAAGTTTTCTCGGTTCGGCTACAATGCCCGCCATTACCGGAAGTCTACTGACGACAAGAGTGTCAAGTCTCCCCGTTTCGACATCGATGCCTGGCCGAAGGGAGTATGCTGGCGATGGAACGACGGCAAAAATTGTGAAAATTGCTATTATGCTCATTATTGTGGATTATGTGGTGAAGATCACATGGCAAAGACCTGCAAAATTCAACTCGACTGGGAAAAATCTCATGTTACGACATCGACTCCAGCCAAGAACCCACCTACTGCTTCCGGTTCCGGCCAAAAATGACAAGATGGCGGACCTTGTCAAGTTTTGTTGAATTCTCAAGCAAGTGATGTGGATTATTTATCAAACCCCAAAATGGAGACGGTTAGTAACATCATACAAAGTAAAGATCTGCGTTTGTTGTTTGATTATGCAACTTCTATAAAAGACTGGGGCTTTCTCGAGGGCGTGAGACGACAATTTAAGCCTAATAACTGGGCTCGTGCTCTCTTCTCCGAGAACTATGTGGACCCCGATGGCCATTATTTACTTGACGGGGTGGTGAATGGGTTTAAGCTGGTTGACCCCGACATTGATATTCCTCCGTACTACTGCAAGAACTATAATTCTTGTTTCCATCCAGCGGAGAACAAGGCAAAATTGGAGAAATCATTACTTTCTGAATTGTCTTCAGGCAAGATGTCGATCGTGACTGATCGTCCTAGTTGTATTCATGCGGTGGGTGTACTGAACAAGGCTTCTGGTGATATACGGATGATAACAGACTGCAAAAGGCCTGAAAAAGAATCTGTTAATAACTATACGAAGGAAGTTTTCTCTCATTTTCAGTATGTCAAAATCGATGAGATTGTACAGAATATCGACAGGGGCTCATTTATGTGCTCTGTGGACATTAAAGCAGCTTATCGTTCAGTTGCCATTCATCCAACACAACGTTGTTTATTTGGTTTAGCCTGGTCATTTGACAATGATACTGAATTCTTGTGTGATAACTTTATGTGTTTTGGTTCGAGAACGGCTCCATTCTGCTTCACTCGAATCACTGACTCTGTGTGTAGAATACTAAGTGATAGGGGTCATCATGTGGTCTCTTATTTAGATGATTTTCTGATATGGTCCCCTACCTATGAAGATTGTATCAAGAGTCAACAGGCTCTTATTGTTCTCCTACGAGACCTAGGTTTCTACATATGTTGGCAGAAACTCACTAGTCCTTCGCAAGTTTGTACTTATTTAGGTATCGATATAGACTCAGCTAACTGCCAACTTAGGCTTCCAGAGAACAAGGTGTTGAGATTAGTACAGGAATTGAATTTCTTTTCTAATCGTAAATGGACCACTGTTAAGCAGCTTCGTCGCCTTGCTGGTGTATTATGTCATGCTTCTAGAGTAATCAAGGGTGGTCGTGTGCATAGCAAGGCAATTCTTGCTGAGTTGAACCTTATGATCAGATCTAAATTCCGAAGAAGAAGAGTCACTAAGTGTATACTTGCAGATTTGCATTGGTGGATTTCATGTGCAGACATTTTTAATGGTACCTTCGACTTTTCCGACATTAAGTCAGACAAATGTATTGATTTTTGTTTTTCATCTGGTGTTTTTGTGGCTGAATGTGATGAAGAATCTATTACTGGTTGCTATGTTTGGCAGGGGCAAGATCCCACTAGTGAGGTTGACGATTCTGAATTAATTCTACCCAATACTCTGGATAACAATGAAGATGAAATATTACAATTGTGTGTTGTTCGGAAATGTATTCAAGACCTGGCCTTTCTGCTTACAGATTCTAATGTTGATTTTGTAGGGTTATCTGTCAAAGTTAGCCGTATTATTTCTCAATGCAAACCAAGGTATCGATTGGAAGTTGAAATACTTCAAGACATTTTTTGGATCTGCGTGAAATATAATATTCGAATCTGTCCTTCTTATTTCTGCAGAGCGGCTTAGGCATCGTGCTATTGAAATTAAACAACAAGCCTTGGCAGAGTCGTCCCGACGCACAAGAAATTCCCAATGGAACCAATATTACGAGTTTTGCCGAATATGTGAATTATCGCCTATTCCAGTGACATCAGACAATCTCTCCTTATTTTTGGTTCATTCTTCTGCAAGGTTGTGTTATTCTTCCTTGGACAATCTGTTTTCTGCGATCAACCATCTAAGCAAAATTCATGGAGTGAATTTAAGAGAGGATTTTGGACTGACATTACTTATGCGAGGCCTGAAACGAATTTTGGGTACTAAAACGAATCCTAAAGAAGGTTTGCTGCCCGATGATTTAAGGAAGATATTCCAGAGAGTTGATCTGGCCTGTGATAAGAACATTGCCTGTTGGCTAGGTATTTTGCTCTGCTTTAGAACACTTCTTAGAAAGTGTCATGTTTTCTCAGGTGATATAAATATGCATTTGTTGAAACGTAAAGATGTGACATTCATGGATTGGGGTGTGAAGGTGACTGTACCATCGTCCAAAACAAACCAGTATGGTCTGAAAGCCTTGGAGTGCCCTATTACATTCTGCAATTCTGATCTGTGCCTGGCCTCCCAGTTGAAACTTTTCTTCAAACGATGCCCTGCCAATCCTGAGGATCCTCTGATTTCTCATGCTCATGGAACTCCTGTTCCTTATACATTTGCCTTGAGTACCTTGAAGAAATGGTGTGTTCAGGCTGGTATTATCAAGAATATTGGGTTACACAGTCTTCGACGTGGTGCTGTGGTGTGTATGTATATGAACGGCATCACTGTCCCCGACATCCAACTTTTCGGAGACTGGAAAAGCGATGCCATATGGAGATATTTGTCAACGCCTATTGAGTATCGCATAGGCATTGATCACAGATTTTCATCTGCCCTATCGAACTAACTTTCTCGTCTTGATGCCTTATTTATAATTTAATTATTATCCCTTTATCTGGGTCTGGGCAAATAAAAGCATCCCGACGTTTGTGCAGCATTCCAAGCTTGTGTCAACTCTGTTCTCCATAAATCTCTCCGAAAGAATAATAATAATTATGTGTGATATTTGTTGAAAATATGTGTATAATTATATTGTCTGCCCCACTACCTTTGGGCCACCTTACTTGTTTGCCTATCTGGTTGCTGGGCGACAGCTCCCGCCTTTTGAGGCTGTCGCGTCAGATCGGCGCATTTGCTAGCTAGCCATTGTAGTGAATGCATGAAAAATTTTTTCTTTCTTGCTATGTTTAGGGGCAAATAAAAGCATCCCGACGTTTGTGCAGCATTCCAAGCTTGTGTCAACTCTGTTCTCCATAAATCTCTCCGAAAGAATAATAATAATTATAGTAAACAGTCTAATAGTCCAATCAGTATTTCTAGATTTTAAGTTTGATATTTTCGTTTTTGAAAAAAAAATTCCAATATTTCTGGGTGTCAATAAACAGTTAAGTAACTCAATGCAGTCCATATGAGCACCTTTAAAATGAAAGGACATATTATATAGATTGTCCTGAAATTTGATACATCGATTGAGATAACTATAAGTGACACACTCTCCAAGAATCAGAACATTCCAATAATGTGTTCTTGTGAAAAAAATGCTTTGAAAAATATCAATTTTGCGACTTATGACTCATTTTCCTGAAACACAACACATTTGGTTTTATTTTGGTCCTTATCAAGTCGTACTTAAAACCATCAAAAGCATTTGCATTACAGTTTGAACTGCAGAAATATATTCCTAATACTCTTGGTCACAAATGCCTTCAGGAACCTGAATTAGTTTTTTTTAAATAGGGTATATTTGGGAGGATTTCTTTAGGGTCTTTTATTAATTTGTTCTTATTATCAGTAGATTAACTTGCTAAATATTGTTCAGAAGTTCAGATAGATAGACAACTTGCCTTTTTTCTTTATTTCAGGCATCACAATACCTGCAGAAATATCTTTCCTAATGTCATTCATCATGAATGCCTTCATAAATCCAATTTAGATTTTTCCCTTTATTTGACAGTTTTTTGCTGTTTTCTTCTTCTCAGTATTAGTAGAATAACTTGCTAAATATTGTCCATATTGAATTTATTCATATTCCAATGGATTCCCCATGCCTTAAAACATAGAAAAAGTGCATTCACACTTGATTACATGTTTATTCTAGCCCAAGTTATGAAGTATAGATTTTTTACTTCAGAGGGTACATTCGGAAGGATTTTTTTAGCATCTTTTGCTCATTTTTTCCCAGTATCAGTAGATTAACTTGCTAAATATTGTCTGTATCAACCTTTGTCATGTTCCAATGAATTCTCCATGCCTGAAAACCTAGAAAAAGTGTATTCACACTTGATTACATGTTGATTCTACCCCAAGTTATAGTGTTTCAGAGTTTTAGTGGCGGCCATTTTTGTTTTCAGCTCTCACGGGTTTTCCTACGGGAGTTGAGTTTAAATGTTTTGAAATATGTTAGTAGAGACCTTTACCAATACATTGGTGAAGACATTTCTTGGTAAGGAATTTGTTCACAGATTGGCCTTTTCTCTCCTAAAATTCCCTGACTAAAGTCAGGAGAAGATTTGGGCTCTATTTTGGGTCCCAAAGAACTCTGCAAAGAGCTGTGCAAATTTTGCTAAAAAACCCCCTTAGTCGTTCGAAAAGAGGATTAACCTCAAGCAATATTTCTTTAGCAAGTGTAGGCAATGGGGCAGGTCTGAGAACAAATGCGTTTCTTTCTCAGATCTCCATGAGAGAGATGAGAAAAACGTCTAGTTTATTCCTAAAAGCAGTTTTTCTGTTGATTTATTTTTTCTCTCTTGTCTAATCTGCTATCTAGACTGATACAGCTGTTTCAGTGTGTGACCAACTATGTGGGTCACCCAGTTGTGGTGACTGGGGTCACAGCACGACCCCATGAGGTATTTTAATATTCTACCGACCTAGAGTATATCTGGCCTTGTTTCTCTGGTATGTGGTGTATTTATAGCTGGGTATTTGAATAAGGAAGCAAAACAATAACATCTGTTTTGCAGGTCTCACTTACAGCCTTCTGTGCTGCTAGTTGTACTGTTTATAATATGCCTTTTTACCATGTTTTTACTTCCAGTTGGTTTCACTGATTTTTCCTGTATTTTTAAATTTTGAATTTTAAACTTTTGACTTGATTAGCTCGTTGATAACTTTCAACGATTTCACAGATCTAAACTTTTGGGTCTGTTTTTCTCTTTTCTGTATTTCTTTGAAAACAATTGCATTGTTTTTGTATTTGTGTGGTGTCATTGTATTTGTATGTTTACTTTAATGTTCTATTTACCACGAAATCTCACAAGCGATGAGTCATTTCCTATGGAAACTTCCATAGAGGGGATAATGTACAAATGTGGATCTTACTCATATTAATTATTATTTTTTCATTGAAGAAAAAATTTTGGTAGGAGGGGGAGAGACGAGAAAGGAGATGAATCAATCCGCAAGTCTCAACTCCGCCTTGATTCTGGTCTCAATGAGACCAGGTTTTAGTCGCACCCAGTCGCACTTTTAGACCCGATGTTCCAAATTCAAAAATTGAAAGTTGTAAGGTGTTCTACCTATTTAGAGAACCCCGTTGGTGAAGTCGAAATCAAAATCGGTACATAAATAAGCTAGTTATTAGCGATTTTGTAAATTTATATTTTTAAAATTTGCTACCTTTCCGATTTGAAAATCAATTTCTGAAATGTGTTTTTGGTTCACCGCATAGCGCTTTCAGCAGACGTCATTGATTTAACATTGCGCCCCCTTTGTGTTGGTCGCTATAGACGACCCATATTATTTTTCACCGACCGGGCGCTATAGGCCGTCATGCTGAGCGCGGGGACGTCATAGGCGGCAAGGTTAAACTTGTTCGCTCTAGACAGCAAGGTTGATGTATGAACCACGCTCTGAATGATTTATTATTTATTTATGTTTATGTAATGCTGGAAAGAGCGGTTTTTGCCTTGCTGTTAGCAATCTTTGGTCGACTACCTTCATTTTATGTTCTATTTTATTAATTTATGTTCACTTTTGTGAAACTTTTTTTAAAATTATTTATTTATTCCTTTTAATTATCTAATCCTTTTGGAATTTTTACTTTCTGGCTTTTTGCCTTGCCTGTTGGCACATTTCTCTTACTTTTTGAGGACAATCATCCACACAAGGTTGTGTACATGCCTGAGTGATCATTCGCAGGGCATGACATGACATTGTGCAAGTTTGGAGGAGATGTGTTTGTAGGCTAGTCATAGAGAGTTTACAAATTGATAGAAGTTACTTTTAAAACGTTTTTTCACTGCAGATAACTATCCTTTACCCCGCCTTTTAACTTTATTTTTGCCTTTTGGCCAGACACCCTTTGTTGTCAGAAATTTTTGTCTTACCTAGTGCATTTTTCCAGTCTTCACTAGACTAAAAATGCCTCTCACTAGGCCGAGATTCAAGAAATTGGATTTCACTTTGGGTCCCCCTAGGAGCCCAACTGTGGGTCCTCTTTACCAAGCCCCCCATCAGAGATAAACTGGATAGGTATTGTCGCAGTGGTTTTTATTATTTTCTTTTGCTTGCCAAAGATTGTTAGATGTCTTTATAAAGTATTTTTGTGCTTGAAGGCCTGTTGCCTTTGCTGCTGCCGCCGAAAGGCCACCAGCAAGGCCAACAAAATTTGTCTTCGCCTCCAGCAGGGAGAGAGGTATATTGAGATTTTTCTCTCCTCTACTATTTTTGAGAGAGAGACCCTCTCCGCTGCTGAAGCCCCTAGGATAGCAGGTATTTATGCCGATAGGGGCTGCTATCTCTTCTCCTCAGTAGCTCTCCGATGGAGTGGACCTATCAGGATAATCCACCAAGGAGGGCTGCTGGAGATCGATCTGCCTCGACAGAGATCTCTCACCTGCACTAAGTACAGGGTGCTGGCTGCCATGCTGGAGGAAGGCGAGGTTCGCTGGACTCTGGTGTGGAAGCCAGTACAAGGGAGCCCAATGGAACTCGAAGTGGTGTAGAGTGTGAGGCAGGCTGATCTTTTCTCTCTCTCCGCTGAGAGAGAGAGGGGGAAGAGAGTGATTCTCACTTTTATGTGAGCCTTTTGTATATTTGTAGTATATTTTAGTCTTCTTTAAGGTTTCATGTACGGATAGTCTTCTGCTATATTTTTGTATTCTCTTTATATTTTCTAAGCAGAAGCAGGGAGCACTTATGTTTCTCTCTAACAGATTTATCATATTATTATTATTGTTTTTGGTTAATTAAAGAAGCTTCTGAGAAGGCCAGTGTCAGGCCCCACATTCACTGCGCCTCGTCGGTCCTTCTCCGACCAAGATTTATGTTAAGGGCGGAGTGTGTAGACACAGACGCCGGCGCTGTAATTTGAGAAGGCCGGTCGCCGACGCAGGCTCTCGCCTTATGCTATCCCTGCGTGGCCGGTCAAATGTACAAGCTAGTGTTTAATCAACTTTTCTATTTAAACTCCTTTTTTATTCTAGCTTGTCAGTGTTTTCTCAAATGTCTAGTAAAATGCTTTTATATACCATATTTATGAAAAAGAATCTGTATGTGATCACCTTCTTGATTATTCTTTATTTAATAATTACTCTTGGATATTATGTATAATTTGTTCTTTAAGCAGGTGTGCTTTATGGAGGGTTGTCGGGGTAGCGAGGGGGTGATGCTATACAGCCAGGTTCATCCTAGCCCCTCCCTCCATGACTCACACCTGCCTGTCATATTACCTTGGGCCTATCATGGATAGAGCCCCTCCCACCTCCAGGAGTAGCATGTGAGCTGCTCCTGTGAGGGTTGCTTGCTAATAAACTATACAATCAGTTGGTAACGGAATCTGTACGTGTCTGGCCATCATTTCTCCTTATCTCCGATTCAACATTAGATTATAGAAGTATACACGATCTCGACTTTATAATAAAGGGGTGAGAACTCTCTCAAAGGAAATATGGATGTTTTAACTTTGCATGGATTGTCATAGGAAGTGATATAATGCAAAGGCTATTATGCCTGGAACATTGTGCCTGGATTTCCTTTTGGATTATGTTACCTGGGCATTTGGGACTCATATAGCCTCAGAGGTAAGTCATGTTTCTACGAACGGTTGAACGGACGGGGCTCGCCTCGATCTTCTGTTTGTCTGCTTGTTTCAATATTAACCTGGGCAGCAAATGGAATATTGAGTCAAGGTCTTAGTCTAAACTTCAAATTCTTTTAATCAATGGTAATATATGGTTGCTAACAATGTTTTATTTGTTCATGTCGAATTTTATCACAGATTTAGCAACAAAAAATGGCCGCCTTTGACAGTCGGTAATACACAGAACGAGAGCCGGGGTGGGGGTGGGGGTGTTTGAGTGTGGACCAATGGGAAACAAAAAAACCCAAATATACCATGACAAATGGGGGGCCTCAGGATTATAACCAATCACCAGCCAGAAAGTGCCTATATACCATGATGACGCCGTGGTATATGGCCTCATATTGCACTGTGAATATAGCCAAAATCTGAGCCAAAATGGACTAAAAAACTTGATATTTGCGAATTGGCGACAGTGTCTCATTAAAATTCATCTAGTAATATTAGACTATAGTTTACAAAACCTTAATTTATTGTGACTAGTTTACATAAATTTTATTTGATTAATATGAACATTTGCTAATCGGAGTCAGTGTCTTTATTTGTAGCTCATTGCTATGAGAGAGCAGCAACAACAACAACAACATCAACAGCAACAGCAACAGCAGCAGCAGCATTACCCGCATTATCCTCATCACCCCCAACAGGCTTATCACCACTTCCAACACCCCTATTACCAATACCGACGTCCACGGCCTCAGATATATTATAATCATAATAATACCGACCAAGCAACTTTCTCTTCCACCCCTCCCGCATACCCCACCCCACTGGGTACTTCTACCCCCGCCTCTCGTTGTCTCCAATATCAATCACAACCCCGACCATCAGACGTTAAGAAACAGCAATTAACCCCAACGCCCAGTCTCCGCCCTAAAACATATACTAACGAGGAGATACACCTCATGTCTCGTGTAATCGCGCCCAGGCCTTTCTCTTCTGACCCTGATAATTCTTGCGAAAACCGCCACCCCCACCACCACCACCACAGCACCAATTCCAGTAGCCTCCTTTCTAATGACAAAGCTCAAACCGGCTGGAATGACACTGTCTTAATAAAAAATGCCCATCAACTGAGGCAAATATTAATAGAACGACAAAAAAGACTTCAAACACTTCAAGCCCAAAGTAATCCCAATAGCTCAACCCCGTCACCCCTACCACCACCACCGCCTCCCATATCTGTCTCCAAAACCACCGGCCTCTGCAACTCACCTATCAGTGTCTCTATAGCCCGAATCGATAATTGCTTACCTAAACTAAATTTGGGTAAACCTAATGTCCAACAATCCTCTACCCAAACTCCTGCTGTTGTAAAGATAGCTATGCCCCCAACAAAAGCAAATAAAGAAGTCGACAACTGTGGTAGCAGCACCGCCACAGCTAGCATTAGCTCGGACAGCAGCGGGGAATGGTCAGATCCTGACTTACGGGCTAATGCCCATCGAATAAAAAGACAACTGATAAAGGAGGGAATAATCCGTAGCTCTAAGATCCCCCAAACTATCATTACCACATGTCCCCAATCAGACCCTCTGCCCAATACAGCCTTGACCAATGCTACCACGACTGTTTCTGTGACTGCAACAACAACAACAACATCAACTTCCTCTTCTTTGTCTCCTTCATTACTTCTCCAAACCGATCAACACAAGAAAAATGATGTAAGTACGTGAAATAACTGTTCTTAAAGTATTAATAATAATCCTACCTTGAAAGTGTACTTGCTGATGTTGATTGACAGTGTTGCGCACAATAATAAATCCAAATGTTTTTATGATAGTCTATGATATACAAGTCCAACTGAAAGTCTACAAAATCCTAGTAACGTAAACGATAAACTGTAAACTAAAACTTTAACTGTTTTTAATGTACCCTACGGTACCTGCGGTGCATTAGCCACATTTGTATTTGGTTGTCCTCGGGTGTAATATTTGTATGCGCACAAGCCTAGTTCGAACATACAAAGGGTAGCACATAACGCAGCAACTCCAATAACTGCCTGTGTTACACTTCTGCTTTCTCCATAAACAGCCAGGAACATTACTGTTACGCAAAGAGTTACTACTGTCATATAAGCGTATTCCATCCCACAAGTGCATGTCCGAAGAAAGTCTGTACTTGGGCGAATGATTAACAACGCCATGACTTCTAAGAAGGACAAGTCCTTCTTAATCACCTGTAATTTGTTCGTTCTGGTGTTTACATGGAACCCCTCCACTTTGAACTGAAGTTGTGTTACCTAAGTTTGCATTTCCATCGTTTGATAGGGAGGGGTTTATTTAGAAATGTATATTGATTGACATCCCAGGCACGGTTAAAAGAATTAGCATCGATAAACACACCTCGGTCCCACGCTATATAGCTGCATACCTTTCTAAATTATCGCGATTACCTGTTCTGTAAAACACACCTTAAACTGTTGATGATAACAACATCCGGTTCTTGGATTAGGGGACCGCACACGCACATCAGAAACTTTTACTAAAGGGTAGACAGGATGTCAGATAGGGGAGATAACACTGGTTACTGATAGGGCTGGTTAATTGTTGTTTCATTTGAATGAGAATTTCCAATCATACAAATGTATAATATCAGTTGGTAGATGGCTTTCACCATGAGCGGACGTGGATAGAGCGAGCACCGCTGGTAGCATTGTCAAGGGATTAGCATAGCGCCTATATGTGCCCTCCTTTATATACTACCGCCTCAGTGATTTTACGTTTGCACCGTCCAGTTTTCGCTGTTTGAATCGAACTCTTTTTAGATTATTTTCACTCTGGACTTCTTTTACCTTCTATACCCGTTCTACTTGGAACTTTTATTAATTTCTGTGAATCAGTGAATGTGCTCACATACTCGCCAGTATGTACCAAGGAAATCCAAACCGATCTACGCGATCTAATACAGATCTTGGCTATATGAACTTATTCCATCTTGAAGAATCACCAGATCATAATATGGACTTCTACAACACACAATCTCAGGATTTTTCTAGACGATCTAGTTACATGCCTCCCATTAACAGTCCTCCTGTTGCACCGACCAATACTACGCAGATATCCTACCCAAGTCAAGGCAATATGATCTCGTCCTCCATAGCTATGTCTCAAGCTGGAACATCGAATGGACCTGCTCAAACCACAACCAGTCAGATAAGTTACCAAAATCCTATCTCATCCATTGTACCATTTGCCTCCCTTCCAGCTAACCAATCCCAGCCAAACGAGGATAGATTGGATGTCAAACTAGAGCGTTTTATGGAAGGAATGACACTTTCAGTTGACTCAATGAAAAAGTCCCTAGACAAACTAATTGAAACAAATTCTATCTATGAAGGGAGATTTTCCTTTATAGCCTCTAAAATAACAGATGTTAATAGAACATCAATCAGAGTTGAATCTAAATGTGACAACTTGGGTTCTCAAGTTGCAGATATAAATCAACGCCTGCCTGTCGTTGAATCGACTCTCTCTCTATTTAAGGAATAATTTCCGAGGTTTTTTCTGCTCGCGGTGTCTATAGCGTCAGGGAAGTTCGAGGGCGAAGCCCGAGAACTTCACTGACGCTATAGACACCGCGAGCAGAAAAATCCGAGGAAATTATTGCTTTTAGAAGAGAATTGATGAGATTCCCTTGATTTGATGATATTCCCTTAATGTTAGAGCAAAAAAGATAGACAAACCTGCTTTATTCCGTCCAAAAACATCCAAAAACATCCAAAATATCATGCAAAGACATGCGAGTCGTCAGCCTTTCTATGAGACCGGAAGTGATTGCACTGCTTTAATCGGAATCTATATAATACCGCGACGGCTGACCGAATGAAGCTTCAGCCACAACAGCCAATCAGAGGAGCGTATTTGCTAATGTTTATGTACAGCCAGCCGGCCTGTTTTTGCAAGGTTCCGCTGCTTGCTATCCAAAGCATCGGACACCGCGTTAGTCGAAATCTAAATGATACCGCGACGGCTGGCCAAGTGAAGTGGGCGGGGCTTAGCGGAGAAACAGCCAATCAGAGGTGCGTATTCGCTAATGTTTATGTTCAGCCAGCCGGCCTGTTTTCGCAAGGTTCTGCTGCTTGCTATCCAAAGCATCGGACACTTCCGGTTCTCGAATGCCGTGTTGCGTGTGTCTAGGTACTTAAAAAAGAAATAAATAAAAGATTTGAATCGGTAGAAATGATTTAAATAGTGTTTGAGCCCGATAGCGAAGATTTAGTCGACGGGAATCGAGTAATAAATGAATGGCCAGTTCAGAAGCTATACGTGCTTACGTTTCGTAGACCGGAAGAGATGTGGAGATCCTTCGGCATACCCACTCATGTGCACGTTCACTTGGCGTTGCATTGTGTACGGTAGTCTATATAGCGCACGGAGGATTTCATTCGAAAGTGACCCGCAACTAGCAACTAGGCTTCTAAATTAGTTTCAAACACATACGCTAGATGTCAGCACCAACTTAGGGAGAAGTTGATCTATGGAGTTGATCTATGGAGACGAAAGAATTGATCTATGGAGACGGAAGTATTGATCTATGGAGACGGAAGTATTGATCTATGGGGAAGTCTTGATCTATGGAGACGGAAGTCTTGATCTATGGAGACGGAAGTCTTGATCTATGGAGACGGAAGTCTTGATACTGATCTATAGGGACTGTTACTGCTCTATAGGGAGTCTTGAGACTGAACTATAGGCTTGATACTGATCTATAGGGACGGTTTTATGGGGACGGAAGTGGTTTAGAGGGAATCTATAAAGAAAAAAAACCTCCAAGAATCTCATCAGATCGATTCTAATCGAGAATAGAGTCCAACAACTGGAAGCCCAACATGCTCAACGAGTGCAATGGCCAACTCCCAATACGCAAAATATATCGATTCCTACTGCTAGGATTCCTACTAACAAAAGCCCTTATCCATCAAATCCCTCAAACCAAGACACTATTCCACCTGCAAATTCGAGAGAACTTAGTTTAATCATTAAAGGTATAAAGGAGCCAGCCGATGAAGAAATAGCTGACACCATAAATGCTTTTTTCAATGATCTAAAGCTAACTATAAAATACGTGCAAACAGCTGGCGCAACTCGACTTGGAGATTTCAATAATGATTTGGCATTAGAAATGGATAACAGTGCATCAAATGTAAAATATGGCAGACCCATTCGACTTACAATGCTCTCAAACACAAACAAAATAAATCTTTTCAAAGCTTTATCCAGAAATCGTAACAACCCAATCCTACAAGGGATTAGAGCGTTCAATGACTTAACAGAGCAAGACCAGTTGTTAGAAAAGGAGGCAAGGGCCTTCGCCGCTGCGGCCAGGGTATTACATAAGAAAAGAGCGACTGTCAGAGGAACATCAGTAATGATTGAAGGGGATACCTATGTGGCGGAGAAGTATGATCTCCTTCCACTAGGTATAACACCAATTACAGCTTCTAACTATGACACCCCGGACGGAACATGCTTTCAGGGGCATATGAGTCCCCTTTCAAACCTCTACATGTGTGAAATGGAAATGGATGATACTAGTACTGTCTACTCTGTAGAGCAATTGTATCAACTGAAGAAGGCGATTCACAATAAGGCTAATCCTGATTTGATCGAGAAGCTTAGATCGATTAAAAATCCCTACACAATAAAGCGTCTCTCAAAACAAATACCTGTTGTCGATGATTGGAAAACACAAGAGAGAGAAGTTCTAAAGGCTTGCGCGAAGGCAAAATTCGATAATCACCCCGAATGTAAGCACTTTCTCATGAGCCTGAAGCCTGGTCACATTTACGAGGCAACCTTCGAAGACCCCCATGGTTGCGGCTTCAGACTTGTTGATGCCCAACAGATCACTGCCAAAAACATCCAACCAGGAAGAAATGCCTTTGGGAAGCTTTTGGAAGAGATTAAGCAAGAGTATACCTGAGTCTAAGTATTACTCTTCTTTTTCCCTTTGATTCACTAGTTGAAAATGCCTACGTTTCAAATCCTAATCCTGGGTGATTCTCGAGTTAGTAGGTGGGAAGCAATTGCCAGTCAGCTATCGGCTGAATATAATTGCAACGATCTCCAACTGACATTCATATCGATCCCTGGAGGAACGTGCGAATCCATCGCAAATCAAGCGGTTATTCTATTTCATTATCATCAATTCGATGTAATGTATTTCTGTGGTGGCATTAACAATTTTTCCAGCAAAATAGGCTATCGAAAAATAACTCCCATCCAGAGAGTAGAAAATTCCCTTGCCAACATGGTTTTTCAAGACATCACCCTAGCTCTACCTAAGCTGAGAGCCGCGGCCAAAGTGGTTGTAATTTGTGAAATAGTGGGCTTATCTTATGCTATGTATAACAAGCGAGATATAACCTCCCCTGAAGACCAGACCGCTATCAACATGGCAATATACGAGATTAATCAACAAATCCGCAAATACAATAGGAAGAACAAGTTAACCACACCAAGCTTTGAAGGACATACTCATAAGATACGAAAGGGTTTCATCTCACATCGATATAACTCTACAACCTCCGATGGGATCCATTTTACCCATGACACAAATACTAAATTTGTCAAGAAAATTTTCTCTACAATATACAGAAATATCAGACAAACTGTTGACTTTTATCTAAAGGAAACTTCTCACACATAACTGCTCAATCTGTGGCTAGAAATGTTTTCTTAAATATATCAACACCCTTCCCTTAACATACTTCAGGATACCACTCTCTTATATAACCTACCCACTGAACACTAACGCATTTTTTTCTTTAATAAATTGCGCGAAAATCGAGAGCTATTTTCGCGCACCAGAATAGCGTCAGATGTTACTCCATGCAGCGCGAAATTGTACCGCGCGTGACGCGGTGAAGTGACCCGCGATATGCGCGGTCGTTATTGCAGGTTATTTCGCGGTGGTAGCGTCGTGTTCAAGGATTCAGGGGGGACGGGGATGGTGTTACTATGGTTCATAATTTTAGGGGGGGGCGGCAGGGTGAAAACGGAAAATATTGGTTTTAATTATGGTTTATATCCGATATTATATTGCAATTAATGTACTGTACTCTACCATGCTGTATGAAAAAAGATGCATTATTATCGGCGAAATTGAAGCAGGAGAAGACAAGACAATGGTTACATACATTGTATACAGTTTACCTATTTATTATTCATTTCAAAATCCAGTCACATAAATAAGATAACATTTCCATTTGCAATTTATTTGGATGATATACAGACAGGTCCATTTTATTACACTTTCTGCAAAGAGAAACACCCTGATTTACTTGACATTAACAGTAACATTGGAATTGATTTTAGATCGATTTTTCATAAGGAACAATTGGAAACAGAATATCACAACATTGTACAACCAAAAGAAAAACATCCGAAATAAGGAAAACTTGGGACTTTTGAAAATTATTTAAACTGAATAATATTAGGTTAAACCTGAGTCATTTGGTTCATGTTCCCAAATCCCTGATATTATTTTATACTTTTATTTTACAACCTATATATTTTTAACTTAGCCAAATAATCATTTGATTCGTAAATACAAGTACAACCATTTCACAATAATATCATCAGTAATATTGCTTGATATAAGCACCAGCTTTGAACGACATATATTTGTCAAGAATCATGGACATAATACACACAACCGTGGGTAATAAAAATAGTAATATAAACTCAATAATGTCATAACCTTGTAGAATATACCATATTTATAAATAAATACTTCATGAACATTAAAATATCCCAGTCGTTGATAACAGAAATTCTAACTTGTAGTAACCTGGGTAATGTTGCCTAAGTACCAAGACAGCCTTGGTCGACTTCAATAATTACTGAATTTGGTCATCCTACTGCTTCCCCAAGACCATGCAACACACAGGCCTAGAAACGACCTAAACTTTTATACAATATAAACTCGATAACATTGAGCCAAATACCTAAACCTTGTACAATATTACCATATTTAAACATAAATACTTCATGAACATTCCAGTTCCAGCAAGCTACAGAGAGGTAATAATATTCAAACAGAAAATATATTCAAAACTCATAGTTTTGCACAAAAACGATATCTTAAAGAAAAGAAGAGGTATTGACAGTCACACAATCGTAAGGAACCACTTAGAACTTGTTACATTGATTATTCACTAGATATTGTAAGTTTTGATTAAATATTTAGAACTATATTACCAGGAATATACTCTAGACGAACTATACATGCCAAAATCTGAATACAATAATATCATTTATAAGTAATACTGCTTGATATCATCAACACCAGCTTTGGACAACATACATTGCTCAAGAATCATGAAAAAAAATGGCACACAACCTTGGGTAATAAATATATTAATATAAACTCAATAACATGGAGCAAATCGCCATAAACTTGTACAATATACGATGTTCATGAATAAATTCTTCATAAAATTAAACTATTCCAGTCATTGCTAGCAGAAATCCACTGTGTCGTACTGTGTACACTGTTCTGCACAAAAACAATATTTTAAAGAAAAGTGGTAGGGTCAGATAAATGAGCTTGTAGTCCGTCATATGGAAACAATTTTGAGTAATATTAGGCCTCCTCCACTACCTTTGCTTGTACAAACTGAAACATCTCTTGTTGCCATAGAGTTTGTATGAGGATATGCATGCCAAAATCTGTTAAATATAGAGGTTTGGCTGTAGTTTGGTGCGACAAAACCCTTAAATTTCCGTCATGGCGGCCATCTTGGATTTAGCCAATCATCGTGCAAATTTCAGGAAATAAAATCTCAGTTTGTCCCCATTAGGCGACATGCATAATATACTATTGTGATTTTAATTGGAAGGAAATAAAATAGCTACTAGGGGTAAATTCAGCGTTTGGAGCATCAGTCGGAGTTGATTTCCAGTTGCTTGCAAAAAATGTTACTGCATAACTCAGTCAAAGCAGAACTTGCATTGCACTATGTAAAATCATATAATCATGTTTTTGTGTATAGTTGTACTTGCATTTAGCACCAATAGTATAGATTGAAAAGGACAACCCAGATCATCATTATTACAGTGAAACATTCTTTCTAGGGGTTCTGGTTTCAGGATCATAGTCTACTGCAAACTGTCACCGATACTGTCATTCCAGGCCTGTTGGTTTAGAAGTTTAACTTGGATCCGGCAGCGAACAGGTTGTTACAAATATCGATGTGTATCACTGAATCAATGTCCTTTTCATTTGGCCTGATGGTCTTGACTGCCTCTGCAATATGATGAAATAGGAAAAATGTTAATCAAATTGAATATTTTCTTCACTAATTGTCACCAACTATTTTACATTAAGTAAAGATTAATAATTCCTAATTTCCGGTTAAACAGTAGTCGAAATAAGGAAAAATAGCTTGCCCTCATGGGAAAGCTCCAGGGCAAATAAGCTTGTCTGTCAGGATTTCAGTGAAACTATTGGGTCAATAATAAAATAGCACATAATAACTGTCTAGTCATCAATAATAAGTCTATAGTCATTACAAAAATCGAACAAAGCTACAGTAAACTAGTGGTCGAAATAAGGATTAAAAACATGTTCTCCCACCAGGCAATCTATGGGGATTGTGTTGTATGATGTTCTAAAACTCATTTAAGCTCAATTTTGAGGAATAAAAAGAATCTTTTTAATTTGACGAAATGTGGTCCTATAAATGGTGGAATTTGTGGGATATCTAACAGAAATATGGCCAGAAATATGGACAATACAACCCGCAGAATGTTGCTGTAATTCTTTTAATTCATGTGGGCAAGCTCATGGACAAAACAACTTGCCCACTGTGACTTTTACTTGCTAAATTGCCGAGGGAAGCTGTTATATTGAACGTTGGTTAATTCCAAAACTGATATAGGATAAACATTTATTATAGAAACAACTTACCAAAAACTGCACAAGAGAGCTCTCTTGAAAGACATTTTCCTGTCTGTCCCACTTTGGTTAAAAGGCTTCCTGGTGTAATTCTATGAGCTTGTTCATGATGTTTGTTGTGTCTGCTTTTGCATTTGTACCAGGAAAGTCCTTGTGCCAGTAACTCTACCTGAAACCCAAAGTAGAACGTCAATATTTTGAATACATTTCTTAAGGATTTGCATCATTATCACATTTATATTTTCCAAATACTGTATATATAGTGTTAGTGGAGGCTTGATAAAATGGCATTTTATCTCAGTCTTGTGCCTATGAAAGAAAATGTGCCGCATCTATGATGCCAGAGTATTCATCATCTTGTTTCAGAACCTTCAGAACTCTACCCCTGTGCACCTATACCCCCAGTTACCTCTACCCCTGTAAAACTCTAACCCAGTTAGCTCTACTGCTGTGCACCTCTACCCCCAGTTAACTCTACCCCTGTGCACCTCTACCCCTAGTTAACTCTACCCCCAGTTAACTCTACCCCTAGTTAACTCTACCCCCAGTTAACTCTACCCCTGTGCACTTCTACCCCTAGTTAACTCTACCCCCAGTTAACTCTACCCCTAGTTAACTCTACCCCCAGTTAACTCTACCCCTGTGCACTTCTACCCCTAGTTAACTCTACCCCCAGTTAACTCTACCCCTAGTTAACTCTACCCCCAGTTAACTCTACCCCTGTGCACTTCTACCCCTAGTTAACTCTACCCCCAGTTAACTCTACCCCTAGTTAACTCTACCCCCAGTTAACTCTACACCTGTGCACCTCTACCCCCAGTTAACTCTACCCCCAGTTAACTCTACCCCCAGTTAACTCTACCCCTGTGCACCTCTACCCCCAGTTAACTCTACCCCTGTGCACCTCTACCCCCAGTTAACTCTACCCCTGTGCACCTCTACCCCTAGTTAACTCTACCCCCAGTTAACTCTACCCCTGTGCACCTCTACCCCTGTGCACCTCTACCCCCAGTTAACTCTACCCCTGTGCACCTCTACCCCTGAGCACCTCTACCCCTGTGCACCTCTACCCGCAGTTACCTCTACCCGCAGTTACCTCTACCCCCAGTTAACTCTACCCCTGTGCACCTCTACCCCTGTGCACCTCTACCCCTGTGCACCTCTACCCCCAGTTAACTCTACCCCTGTGCACCTCTACCCCTGAGCACCTCTACCAGCAGTTAACTCTACCCCTGTGCACCTCTACCCCTAGTTAACTCTACCCCCAGTTAACTCTACCCCTGTGCACCTCTACCCCCAGTTACCTCTACCCGCAGTTACCTCTACCCCTGAGCACCTCTACCCGCAGTAACCTCTACACCTGTGCACCTCTACCCCCAGTTAACTCTACCCCTGAGCACCTCTACCCCCAGTTACCTCTACACCTGTGCACCTCTACCCCCAGTTAACTCTACCCCTGTGCACCTCTACCCCCAGTTAACTCTACCCCTGTGCACCTCTATCCCCAGTTACCTCTACCCCTGTGCACCTCTACCCCCAGTTACCTCTACCCCTGTGCACCTCTACCCCTGTGCACCTCTACCCCCAGTTAACTCTACCCCTAGTTAACTCTACCCCCAGTTAACTCTACCCCTGTGCACCTCTACCCCCAGTTACCTCTACCTGTACTTTCCAACGCCCACACACACACACCTCCACACTCCTCTACCCCTACACATCTCTACCCCCAGTTACCTCTACCAAACATGGAGAAACCTGCCGGACAGCTTGAAAAGACATGTGGGTCTGACTGTCTGGTTATATAAAATCAATACACATATAAAGATTGAACTCACCTTATACTTGTAGATTCTTCACCAGTAAACTGATTTATGCATGCTCCATCTTCATACAGCTTGCACCAACATGCAAACTTCTTTTGTGATCACAATCACATATTGTTGCTACTTTATTTATGATGATCATGTCCTGGGACTTCCTCTCTCAAAGTCAACACTGCCATCAGGATCTTTAAAATAAAATAAACATAACTAAATTAAATTTCTCCCTACTGCAACATAAACAAGGGACAAAATATATAATAATACTGAACGTCAAGAATGCCCCATTCACATTACAAACTAATAATTATGGCATTTACCCCCCTTGATTGAATCGAGGCTTACCCTTTTCTTACACACTTAAAATAAAGATAATATTGCTTCTAAGTCTAATCAATTACCCCGCTCCCTTCCCCCGCCACACGCACACACCCAACAGTGTAATATACCAGAGGCAGTTTTAACAAGAGTTCTTACATTCACATGATATTCAGGCCAAGGAAAATCTAGGTAGCTAGTAGAATGTTGATAGCTATTAGGAATACAGGTGTTTGGTCATGGGACCCGTCTGTCTGTGTGATGAAATTAAAACTAATCCAGAAAGAGGTGTAATAATCAAAATAATTTAAAACATATGCGGTTGGTGCAAATTTATTTATTTACAAGCCTTACGAAAATCAACATAGTTCGTTAAAGCGTTTTTCTATTACATCTCTACTCGGCCAGAAGTGGCCCAGTAAACTCCACTGTTCGTTTGGTTCTGCTCCCAGACCCTCCATAGGTTAGGGTCTGGGAGGCCGGGTTAATATCCACAAGATATCCAATAAATCAGAGAACTATGCCAAAATGACAAGTTGTTCTGTTTTCGTGGGATTCGACCAGAATTATCCAATACACAGTATTGAGATTTGGTACATGTATTTTTGCTACTTGTGGCGCTGTGCACCTAAACAATGAGAAGATTTAAACAAAGGGAACTTGTGAATAGGCCTAAGTGACTTAGGAAAGCGTATTTTTTTAGATTTGAGACGGGGGTGTGTGTGTGTGTGGGGGGGGGTACCATGAACAATGTTACATGAAGAAAAAAAGGTAGAGAAAGAAGCAGGGGAGGGAAGAAAAAACGATGGTAGGAGAGAGAAGATGGGGAGGAAGAGGGTGAGAGTGGAGAGGGAAAGGGAGGGGAGAAGGGCAGGGGAGAGGGGGGACAAGAGATGGTGGGACGGAGACATTTTTGCAATAAATTTATATGATCAGAAATTGGAAAGGAATAGAACTCAGAAACAGGTGACAACATTAGCTCATCCGATTTGACTATAGTATTTCAAAATTTACTGTGATGCTGAGATCCCTGCGGTTCTCTTGGTGCATAACATAACGTTCTATTGTAGGCTAAAGAGTTCTCTCTCTATGAATGTTACGTGGCAGGTATAATTTTTAAAAAAGTCATGGTCGACAAACGAATATTTATTGTTGGAAGGTGTGTGAGATTGCTAGGTCTGAGCCTAGCATACCACAACAACATAACTGAAAGTATAAAATCCCTCAAAGTTTGGATTCGTGGAAATCAGAAGCAATTATACATTTCAAGGCGACCTGACCCATATTATAGTGTCGGGTAGTGCACCCCATCGTTGGCTGCCGTCGGGAAATAAATATCTTAGGCTATGTAAAAAAAGACACCAACGCTGGCTCCTGTGGGTTTAAAATCCGTCTGATTATGTGCAATACCTCCTATGTACATTGGTCATGCAAGGTTTACTTTGAAGTGCTGGGATGGGCATAAAAGAAAGTAACTTGTGTCAACGGAAAGTTTCAAACTTACCTTTTTGAAATGGCCGAGCTGAAGGAACCAGGATGTAAACAGAGCTCCCCGTGACGCCATCTATTGTTCACATAAAAAGGTGGCATAGCACGGCGGTCACACCAAGCGGTTGTGCCTTCCAAGGACGTTATATTAGACGACGCAATAATTATGTTCAACCGGTGTCACTCTTAATAATTATTTGTCTTTGTATTGAAGGTCCCTATCTTTTCTTGTGGTATGGGGAGCTTCATTTGAGAGATAAATGACTCTTTCTATGCTTTGGATGAGATCTGTCTACAGATTAATGCCTGGAGATTCATGACCTTTTTAGTTCAAAGTTCTGACTTGGTATGAAAAAACATATTTCTTTGACTGACACTGTGATCGTGGAACACATCAGTTCCAAATCGAAATATTCCAATTTTAAAATCAGTTATTAAAAACATCACATTAAAGCTAAAACACTTGATAAATCACGTGTTGTCATTTCATGTAGCCTAACCTAACTTTGCAAATAGGCCAATAGGCTATAGGCTACTGATTTGATATAGGCCTAGGCCTAAAGCAACTTTAGATATATTTCGAAATGGGGGCTAATCTTTATGTGTAGGCCTATTAAGCCACATATCTAGGGACATTAATCCCTATAGGCATTTTTAATCTTCATATAGGTGCATGGGAATCTACCCAGCGCTGATTCTGGAACTTAGCCTAGGCTAATTGTATTTTCATGAATTGTATAGGCTAGGCCTATTAACAGTAGGATAGGCCTAATATTGATCCAGAAAAGTGTACCGCCTTGAATTGGATTGTTCTAATAGTTTGGTTATATTTCTGACTGCCTAATATTGTTTTTATATATACAAATGAAGCATTGTCGCGAAAACGACCCTCCCAAACCGCCCGGGAATCCCGATTACTAAACTATTTCTAGCTGCTTGGTCACGCCACTTACGGCATGGCTACCGAGTCCCGTTCTCGTTCAGACATTTTGCTTTGAGTTTGTCTGCTCAGTTCGTATGGGTTACATCAACCCAACGACCAGCAGACAATAAGATTTTAGCAGAAGAATCTATATTTCGTTACCTTTTTAATGGAATAAATGATAATTCCGGATTTTCTACCTGCAACAGGCTATGTCAGGTTTGTTTTTCTGATCGGAGGGCTTCCCCGACCTGCCGCTATATATGACGTCATTGCGCATATGGTCACGTGACCGAATCGGATGATATGATTGGCTTAGAGTCGTAGTTGCTTCTTCCCCTCTACTTCTTGTTTATTATGGCGGCCATTGCTGAGAGCTCTCGATTCGAATCTGCGGTTAGCGATAACTTTTTAATTATTCACTAAATGCAACATTTTTCCATTTGAACCTTGGTCCCCTCATGTCAGGCTAGCATTTGGGATCGGTTAGAAAGTTCCGGAAAAAAATAAAGCATGAAAACAGGTCGATGAGGGGCAGTTTCTGTATATACGTCGTTTCTCCCTTTGGTCAGTGCCCCGGTCACGTGATTTGAGAAACATAGCAGAGCTATTCCTATCGGAATAGCGGAAAGGGGCTGTTCGTCTAGAAACTTTCAGTGAAGGTATGATTGGGTCGTTGCCAAAAGGCTGTCATATTTCATTGAAATTTGCTTTCAAAGTTTATATTAAAGAAACGTTTATCATAGAATTTGGAAGATATTATCTTTTCTATCTACCTTCAATTTTCTAAGTGCTACACCTACATCATTAGTAGGCCTATATAGGCCTAAATGTAGGTGTTCATTTAAATGGGAATGATCAGGCTATGGGGCATGAAAGAGTTTAGTTTGTTTAAACAACATATACAAATATAATTGATCCTTTTAACCCTATCACTTCAGTGGACATGACAAACAATGTTATAGGCTATTATATATACATGTACATGTGACTACAGTCTACCGATGCTCTTCTGATGCGCGCTCAGCGCAGTAAGATGGTGCTGTTTTGGCGCGCGATATGTCTCCCTGTTGTTTGCATGTTATATTGCAGAGCGACGCTATATATAGCGGCCGCACCTGTCCCGAGCGGGTAGCAAGGCAAGGTGTGATAGCGCTAGAAGAGCGAATATAGCGGTCTGAGTGGGAAAGCGCTGTTTTGGTGTAACATATCGCAGTCTGTGTGTCCATTGGGTATATCTCTTAAATTCTCCGACCCAATTTTCTCAATAGTCTGGTCCAAACAGAAAGCATAAAGTATGCTTAGATTCTATGTATATATTGCTAATGCACTCTTATGTATTTAAGCCTTAAATGGAATAAAAAAAAAAAACCTCGATCAAATGTTATCCGCCCAGCTATGGCTGTTGCTTCGATTCACTGTTTTGGACCGTACACTCTAGCCTAATATAAATAGCTTCGCATGAATGTTGTCTTTCTAGTTGCTATTGTTTACGTTCATCAACACAGAGGGCGCTTCGGTTCTCTTCTTTTGAACCGGACACCCCAACCTACTATAAATAGCTGTGAATGAACGTTTCCCATCAGTAGCAGGAGAGCTCTCCTACCATCAACGTCTTGAACTATAATGTACATACACACTCTCACACAATCCTATGACTTGTGATTCGGGTATATGTACAGATTTTCTATGTCCTTGCTTTTTCCTTGTCTGTATTATACTCAGATCACTTAATATGAATTAAAATTGGTCAGCTGATTCTCACCCCACACTCGCCTGCAGTGATTCGGTGATCATCTGATTATTTGATGTATTATATTCCATACTTATGTGTCATTATGCTAATTCTGTTCTTTACTTCAAAATGCTTATGTATATAATGAATGGTCATGCAGCTAGCCACTAGGCGCGCTGGCAAGCTGTGTGTACCAAACACTTTAATTACTTCATCTATTTCAACTGTCTCTTTTATGCACTAGCTACCAAGCTATAAGGATTCTTTATTCCCTTCCTCTTTTAATTCCCTTTTGCTTCCAGCACCCTCCCCCCTCTCACTCTTTCCTCTCCCATCCGTAATTTTTATTGGTACTGCCTCTTGGCTGTGCACTTAGCAACCGGCCAAGCCCTGCCCGTTAGTTTATACACTTTAATAATGACTCTTAACAATAAGAAAAATGGCCTTTTCTTTTATTATCTGAACTGTCAGAGTATCAATAATAAAATTGACCTTATCAAACAAAACCTAATATCAATAAAACCTGATTTTATCTCTCTTTTGGAGACATGGCTCACTGAATCGGCACCTGACCAGTTAATTGCTCTATCAGGCTACAATTTAGTTAGGCAAGATAGAAATTATTGCCTTCCCAACTCGACTACAGTAAAAAAGGGTGGCGGATTACTATGTTATATTAAACAAGGTCTGCACTCTGAAATTATTCCGGAACTGAGCACTTCTGCACCTCATCTTGAATCGATTACAATTAAGATTAAGCCTATAAACATCAAACCTTTCTTCATAACCTCTGTTTACAGACCCCCATCAGGCTCTATTGACGCATGCCTGGAATCCCTCACACATATACTCTCCCAATGCTGCCTAGGTAATACTGTCCCAGCAGAAAGGATAATCCTTGGTGACTTCAATATAAATATGCTAAAAAATAACTGTCCTGATAGGAATAAACTCAAACTTTTCAACCAGCAAAATGGGCTAGCTCAACTTATAATCGAACCAACAAGATATGCCATATGAGGTGACACCTCCACATCCAGTCTTATCGATCTAATTTTAACTAACTCAACCAATATCTCTGATAGTGGAACTCTTAATCACAACTTAAGCGACCATGAGGCTATATTCTTTATCAGGAAAAAAGCCAAAATCTCTAGAGTTTACAATATGAAACGCAGCAGGAGCTATAGAAATTTTAATTCTAACCTCTTCCAATTGAACCTTCGTCAAAACTTTAACTGGCTCAATTTCAGATCAATTACTAATCCTGAAGAGGCATGGGAATTTATCTCAAATGCTATATCAACTACACTTGACAACATGTGCCCAATTAAAAATATACTAATCAGAGAGAATAATGACCCCTGGATCTCCAGAGAAATACTGGATGCTATTAAATGTAAAAATCTAGCAAGGAAGAAAGCCAAGCGTACTGGCTCCTCTGAGGATTTGAATGAAGCAAAAAGACTCAGAAAAAGTGTGAACAAGTTACTTCTAAATGCCAAAAAAAATTACATGCACCAGACCCTCTCAAATGTTAACGACCCTAAGAAATATTGGAAAACAATAAATATGCTTCTTCCCTCTAAAACCACTAGCTCAGAAATAAATCTGAATGATGAGAATGGCTCCCCCATACCAAAGAATAATCTCCCTAACTATATTAATAACTACTTTGCGCATATTACTTGTAATCTACTTAAAGACATAGCTGATATACCCTGGACCACAACTATACCTAATAGGATCACTGAGATCCACACTATTGCAACCAATGAAATTGAAATGCTTGGCTTAATCTCTAAAATTGATACCTCAAAGTCATCTGCAATTGACAATGTTCCAAATTCAATAGTCAAAGAAGCCTTTGCTTTATTATTACCAGAAATGACTCACTGCATCAACATGTCCTTCTCTAGCTGTATCTTTCCTAAAACATGGAAAACAGCTACTGTTGTACCTTTATTTAAAGGGGGTATATCCACACAAGTTAACAACTTTCGTCCTATCTCTCTACTCCCAACCCCCAGTAAACTTATAGAGAAAATTGTGCATACCAGAGTTCTTACTTACCTTAACACTAATAATATTCTAGACAGTAACCAAGCAGGTTTTCTCCCAGGTAAATCCACAATAAACACAATAAGTCGTCTTACTGATGACATGGCCATTTCAATAGAAAAGAAAACCCCTACCCTCCTTACTTTTATCGATTTTAGGAAAGCCTTTGATATGGTTGATCACCAAATATTACTCCAAAAATTGCTCAACATTGGGATACGTGGCAACCTCCATTCCTGGATAAAATCTTACCTTTCTAACCGCTTCCAAAAAACAATTGTTAACAACCTACTTTCAGAAAAAGCTCAAATAAAATCAGGAGTACCCCAAGGATCTATCCTTGGACCTCTCCTATTTCTTATATTTATAAATGACATTGGTCACCACCTCCACCATACTAACTATCTTTTATACGCTGATGACACAGTTCTATATCAATCTGATCTATCCATTACTAAACTGTATCAAAATATGCAAACGGACCTTGACTCCTTAGCAAACTGGTGTAAAATAAACAAATTCCTAATGAATGCCTCCAAAACCAAACTCATGATAGTCAACAAATCAGCAAATAAAAATCTCCCCCCACCAAAAACTATTACTCTCAACTCTAAACCCCTTGAAACTGTCCACACCTATAAATATCTGGGTGTTCTTTTGGATGACAAACTAACATTCCAGCCTCACATAAAAAACATAATTAAAGTAATATCACACAAAATATTTCTTTTCTTACGCATCAGACACTTACTAACTGACAAATCTGCTCTCCTAGTCTTTAAAAGTAAAATACTACCATTTTTTGATTATGGGGATATACTCTATCATGATACGCACCAAGGTAATCTAATGAAGCTGCAAAGGCTACAAAACAAAGCTCTTAGAGCAATTCATAAGGTAGATGCTCTGCATCCCACATATGATCTGCATAGGGACTTGAAAGTACCATTTCTTCGAGATAGAAGAGAATTACATCTAAGATTATGTGGACACTCTAGAACTAAATCTAAATATTATACCTCCCAAAATGACAACAAAAATACCAGAGCTAATGATGCCCCAATTCTTAAAACCTTTTTCTACAAATCTCAATCTGGTAAAAACTCAGTATTTAATAAAGTAGCCAAATCCTGGAACCAACTCCCCCCACGATCAAGAAATATAGGAAACATTGAGACCTTCAAGTCCCTTCAGAAAAAATGGCTGCTTGACACTATTACTTGATATTAACCTTACCTTGAAAATGTGTCCGGTCCAAACAGATGATCAATGTCGTGATACTACCAAACATGATTGAACTGTACACCTCCCTCTTGTCTAGTCCACTATTTAAGGAAATCATTTCTGTGAAAACTTAGACGACCAGATATACTCCTAACCTATGGTCGATGAGCATCAAATCCTAATAAAACATTGTTAAGAAAGGCTTGCAAAATATATGAGGATCACTCTCATGATAGAGGTTAATCCCTTTGCAAATCTATTACTTGTATATACACCTTTTATGAATCTAACTATCCTAATCTAATGCTAAAATATCATTTATGGGTCACACTTTACATAAATCCCATCATTAGCATTAATATTATTACTATTAATATAATTAAACATTCTCACTAAAATTTCCTTTGATTCACTTGACGACTATGTACAAATGTATTTATGTTCTTCAAAAGCTTGGTTACGCCAGAACATCCTACCACCATGGGAGGTGCTGGACCCAGTGGAAATAAAATCTTTAAAAAAAAAATAAATATATAATTACATCTAAACAAAGGGTTTGATGGACATCTATTGAAACGTGTTCTCACATTCACAAATCGCTATATCAACGGGAATACCCAAGTGTCACTTAGATGATTAGATATATATATGTGATGCGGTCTATCTAACTAATTCATTAACTAATTCATTGCACACATAATTCTCCCACAGCCTGTCTCGTGTTGTGTCGAGGAAACCCCAATGAGACTTGAAAAAGTCAATGCAGCTAGGAAAAGAAAAATCGAAGTAAGTAATTGATTTGTATCATGTTTTATTATCTTCTGCTTCAGACATTCATTGTTTGAAATACGCACAAAAACTCATTATCCTGTGTGAATACGTTTAAATGAATAATGGCTAAAAAAGACCGGCAAATAGAAAAATTTGCACGTTTAGACACTGTCCTCCTCAAACACGCTCAAAGGCCTGTGTCTATAGCTCGTAAACTGTCCAAATGTGTATCCACTACTGCGATCATCTGTTTTTTTGTCGCTTAATTAGCCAAGGCTGCTGGGTCGGTTCGTCGGCTTGCCACTAGTAACCTCATCCACACCTATTAATAAAGCAAGGTCATTGGAGGGATTCGCAAGCTTGTGGTTGGCGGCTTCGTCCACTTCCATTTCCAGTACTAGGGTCTCATTGCTAGCTTGTTGCCGGTAGTGAGGCCGCCGGTGTTTGGGTTTTTGCCATGGGGTTAAATGTCTGAGCAAGAATCTTGTGTTCCTCTAGGGACAGGTTAAAGGTGTCAGCACTAAAATATACAAAGAATAGAAACCCACTTAGTCAGTGGTTAAAGACAAGAGCTCAAAGAAAGAAAGAAAGAAAAAATATCACTCCTACACCGAATCAAGCATATACATTTTCTGTAAAATAATATATATATAAATGAAATATCAGCTATAGACTTACAGGTTGGTTAGACCAGATTTGTCTGTGTGAATGTGGGAAATGTAAAACATTTCTCTAAATTGAATCATTTTAATCTCCCAGTCGCCTGCCAGCTTAATCGAGCTGGCCAAATCAAACTTCTTCTGCCGTGCAGAGGTCTCAATCACTCTCCTGGGTACCAAAACAACTCGTGGTGCCTTCTGTGTTCTATATTTTGTAATTATAAATATATCCGCCATATTTGTCAATTGAATTTCATCATCAAACTCAAATAGGTAGACACATATCTCTGATAGGAATAACCTTCAGAAGCCTCCATAGCTTGTGGAGTGCAGTTGTATACAGATTGTTCAATAGCAGCCATTTCAGCGGAAGAGTATAATTTCTAGTCGCGTGTCTCGCTCTCTGTATGTCTATATGTATATGGTCGATTCTCACAAAACGTCGTCAATTGGTTGATATGGGTAACAAAATTGGTGTAAAAATTAAATATACCTGAATCCTCAAATATTTTATCTATTTATAGTTATAGTACTATACTTGATATGTTCAAAGTTGGGAACACTAATATTGAAAACTACCTTGTATATTGAGGCCTGAATTATTTTCATCATCAAGCGATACAGGGTGAAATTGAAACCATGGAATTAAAGGCAAATATTGAATTTAGATGTGGTTTTACTATTTGAATAATGGTGTAATCTGCTTTCAAAGAGACAAAATATTATAACCTAAATATATACATGATATACCTGGGGTATAATGAAACAAAGAAGTGGTATCGCTCAATGACGTTTTTGCTGGTTTCATACCATCTAGAATCATGCATAATTAACATTAAGCAGAAATTCTATGACTATTATAGTGAATTTAGCAATAAGTATGTCCAGAATTGATGTAACTTGAAATGTATACATACAGACTTGTGAATTTTGTTTTTCTCATGAATTAACTGCATACATATCATACCATATGTATCGCTCAATGACTGTATTGCTTGATGATTTTTTCCTATTAGATATCCAGAAGCTTCATACATGATGGGAACTATGTACAAAAATATATTTAAAACAATAGATATTGACATAGGCTACATGTGTATATATTGTCACTTATCAATATTAACATGCAAATAAGTTATGCATCAATAAAGATGTATCGCTCAATGATGCCAAAACTACACCAAAAGCCCTTTATATTATTAAAAGGCATGTTGTCATAAGGCTTCTCCAGTTAGGCAAATATTAAATATACCAATTAATAATAGATGTGTTGAGCTATGATACCAGTATCAAGAACTCATTGAATTTAATTCCAATGGTCACTAGCATACCTCATGATTGTGGTATCGCTCAATGACGTTTTAATTACACAAAGTGAAAAATGACTCTGGAAAAATAGCAAATGCACCAGCTTGATTTTTTTTTCATTCATAAAAAAGGAGCCTGCCTATACTTTCATGTTGTATTTGCTTTAATTTAAATTTACATGATATCTCAGGAATATTGATGTTCAAAATTTGATAATATGTCAGTGCATTATTTTCAGAGTTATTAGCAAAATACCTCATAATTAATGACCTTTGACCTTGACCTTCATGAGGTATTTTGCTAATAGCTCTGAGAATAATGCACTGACATCTTGGCATTTTACAAAATGGCATTTTAAGGCATCCAGCAGCATAAATATATATTGTAGATAGTGAAAAGTATATACCCACATGTTCCTCTGCTCTAGTCCGATCATTTTGTCACATCCATATTAGTTTTTGAATTACATATTACAAATTATGGCCATATGAGAGAAAAAGGCCCATTTGACGACATTTAGTGAGAATCGACCATATATACCCACCAACCGCACGCGCCAAATTTTTACTACCAAGCTTCCGTGTCTAGCCCACCTCGGTAATCCTATTATGGCGAGCCCTTCTTTCATTGCTATTGTTAAAAAGCTTACCCGTCTTTCAAATTTCTGCTACCATGCTACCAGGACTAAATATTACATAATTCTCCTTATATTCTCTGCTTCTTTCTGGTGCCCCCTGTTTAAATCCATACCAAGCTTCTAGCTCCAATCACTCATTGTGTGTTGTTTGTTTTTTCTATTGACAGTTTGATACCTACACCCCTGAAAACAACATAATACACACAGCACCCTCAGCACCCAAAAAGGCCATCAAAACCCATGTCTGCAAGATCGTTAACAATGAAAGAGGAGAGGAAATCAATGTCGTTGACAATGAATTTGACAGCCTTACACAACTCCTGCTGCCGCCACGGTTGCCCCGGTTATATATATCTCAATGAGTCCATTTAAATGCATCTCTACAAACACATCCTCCACCACCAAACACACCTTCTTCTTCCGTGTCTAGCAGTGCATCTATCAATCCGAGCGGGCATGTCAGGAAAAAAACCGCAGAACAAAGTCCTAAAGTATGTTTTTATATATTTGTTCTAATTTCTCACCGCAAAATATTACTAGCTCACGTCTAAACATCGGGCATGTTGTCAAATTTTCACACTAAAATAATCTCAGCATTAGCACAATCAAAATTATAACCCTATCCGCACTATAATTTGTATACATTTTCTCATTATTCTTTCAAATTATGTTTTTCAGACGCCTGCGCCCGATTTTTCACCGATGTCTGAGGCGCAGATCAAGTCCCTCTTCAACATGTAGCGTGTCTTGGATATAACCATTGGGAAAAGACTAATCTCCAATCGATATAAACTAATGTAAACAACAGAAATAAACATAATAATAAAATAACTCTTGTTTTTTTTTACTTTGCAAAGCTCTTATATATAATAAATATACGGTACTCACGGTAGTTAATCATTCGTTTCTCCTGTAGGCTCCCTCCATGTCTTGTAAATATTTCGCATCTCCTTCCAATGTAAGTGCTTAATCCTACCGACGATATCCAAAGCAATCCTTATTCTCTGGCCTATATCTTTCCCAATTGGAGTGTCAAATAGAAGCTGCTTTCGAGCTGCCATGTCCGTTATTGTCCATATTTCGGTATTTTTGCAATAGACAAAATGAATATTTCCAAATTCGACTGTCTTTTTCTCTTTGTAAGGCTCCTGTTTAATAAGTCTCAGCACATGCTCTGGTACTGGCATTATTTGTTCTATGTTAGAAAGCGGTCTGGTAATCATCATTACAGAGTTGCGTCCACTCTGACGCTTCACCACATCAAATCCAAATATTCTATCATTCACCGGAATGTAGAATATCACACTCTCCTCAGTAGCCGAAGAAACTAAAGTCTGCAGACAGCTATCCATATTTCCTCAAACGTATACAGCAGTATACCAAGTTTAAACTAAATTTCCAACTACTGGGCCATCAGCTGAGCCTCAGAATATGGCTAGAAAATGATTTTCGTTCCGGATTTTGGGCACTACTTTTTGACACCAGTTTCCAATTGCTAATACTATTTATTATAATATCCCAAAAGTTCTCCATGATATTGTGCCAGTTTTTGAGAAAATGAGCAATCAATCAGACAGTGCAAAGCCTATGGAGCTTATGGTCTGGTTTCATTTTTAATGGTAATTTTAATAGTCCATCTTTTATTTGGTAAACGTTGAATTCTCGGTCCTACTAATTTTTTATGATTGATTCAAAATCTCCAGAATCTCTTGATTTCGAATCTGCCAATTTCCACTTTGTAACTTTTGAGGAATTTTAATTATTGATGTTTTAAAAAACAAAGTTAAAAAATTAAATAATTAATCAATGAATAAATTATCTAATGGGTTTAGAATCAAGTGACTGGTATGAATTGATAGGAAATGATGTCCCCTAAACTGTTTTTATTTCACCTAATATGTCAGTGCATTATTTTCAGAGTTATTAGCAAAATACCTCATAATTAATGACCTTTGACCTTGACCTTCATGAGGTATTTTGCTAATTGCTCTGAGAATAATGCACTGACATCTTAGGTAAAAAAAAAACAATTTTAGGGCACAGTATTCTCTATTGATTGATATCATTCACTTTATTCTGAATATAGAATATAATATTTTTTATTATTTATTTATTCAATTTTTTAAATTTTATTTTCAAAACATGGAGAACTAAAATTCCTCAAAAGTTAGAAAGTTAAAAATGGCACATTCAGAATCAGAAGATTCCAGAGATTTGGATTCAATAGAAAAATCATTGGTATGACCGAAGATTCAACATTCATCAAATAAATGATTGTCTATTAAAATGACCATTAAAATGAAGCCAGGCCGTTGGCTCCATAGGCTTAGCACTGTCAGAAACAATGCCCAATTACTCAAAATCTGGCAGGAATTGCATGGAGAACTTTTGGGATATTATAATATAGGGTATTAGCAATAGGAATCTGCTAATAAAAAGTAGTGCCAAAAATCCGGAACGAAAATCACTCTTTTGGGGTACAGCTGATGGCCTATACCTATCCGTATATATAGCGCACTCGCATCTGTCAGGCGATTAGAGTCTTAAGTGCTAAACATACACACGCACTCGCCTAACAATAACAGCGTGTCACTTATCTAGACGCAACTAACAATAATAGCGTGTCAAGTTCAACTTCTTTAGTTAGCCATCAACATCGTCAATACTATCCCCAAACCCGCGCAAAACATCCTCAGGCGCACCGGAAGCCAGTGACACATTTTGAAATTTCCTTTTTTTTACCAGTTTATACAACCGATTCACAAAGTAATTAACTATCATGCATATACAACCAATCAAACACAATAGAAAACCTAAAAATGTCGGTTTTGAGTCGTCCATTGATTCATACTGAGACCAATAATCCGGTCTAGTGGTACTATATTCCAAATATATTTCAAACTCACAATAACCCCTAAATGTATTCAAAACTCAAAAACCAACTAAACACACCTTCAAGCAAAACCGGTATTCACACAACTAACTTAAATCAACCCACTCCATACACATTCAACCCCTAACCAATCCCATTGGCTCGTCAACCAACACTCATTAACATTTTTTACCTCACTAACAAATTCACCAAACATATAACACTCAACATCAACAAAACATATAACCCCATTATCTAGAATAATCCCCCTAACCGACAAATTCATACTCATTACAATTATCCACTCAACCAGCAACTAAATCACTCAGCCATTATGACCTGTCAATCAACAAACAATAGCTGTCAATCATCGAACAATAGAACACAATAGGATAGTTGATTGCGTCATATGCCCTCTGGACTGGTTGACAAGTCAAGCGTTTACCGACATTAAAATATACAGAAAACATCAAAGGATTTTCCAATTTACTACCATTTAGGGGGTGAATGAAATCGTATGCCTTACACTACTCCCAGCACACAAGGAGGAATAAAGAGAATATATGACAGAAGTATTTCACTCTTGATGTTTTCTCTCGGAGCTGGTGAGACCTCTAGGTGAGATAAAGGTCATCAGCACCTATCCGAGAGAGGAGGGAATGGAGGTGGAAGTCCCAGCGACAACAGGGCAAACACCTGCCCTGACCACTGAAACAATATACAGCGAAACTACCATCGCTGCTCAAGATAATGAGATTACCATGGCAGCACAAGGATTGTGTGGATTAAGTACCCGGTCCCCCTCCCTCTTGACAGAAGACAACCAAGTCACCCATAGAGCCAGCATGAGGAGGGTGGTGGAGTGGCTGGACAAGAACATGCTGCAAAAAGTCCCAGTTAGCTCAGATAGCGCTAGTTCAGCAGACAGCCACCTCCAGGAAGAGACAAGGCATGCAGTCTAACACCCCTAGATATGCCCTACCCGACCGCCCCGGAACGGGCCCACAGCCCCCACCCACCAGCAGTGGGACAATGGGAACATGCTGCTATATAAGAGCAACCCCCAGTCAATTCAATTCAATTCAAGTATTCTTTGTTAGCTGATCTTGTTGCACATAGGGTTTCCATGTCAGGTTCATACAAAAATTTTACAACTTTGAATGGGCCTGTTCTTCCAGAGAGTGCCTGTACTTGATTGCGAACTTGGTTACAACAGAGAACTTAGTTTGAGAAATTATAAATAACAGTAACAGGTGATATTATGAGATGAGATATGTGTAAGATAACAGACAATGGTGTGGTCGATACATGATACTATTGGGACTGATTATAAGACTTCAAGTTTTCGATACAATGCTTATGCCGGAAATTCCAGTCATTAAAAGTAGAGAGATATGCATTCGAGTTAGGAGCAGTGTAATAATTATGAGTGAGTTAATGGTATCATTTAGTTTTACACCCATAAGGCACATTTCAAAACATTATTTTCATTTCGATTGGGGTAGAGAACAAATTGTGCCCACAGATCTGAGCATTAATTTTCTACTGAAAATAACATTGATATCATGATCAGAGATCAAATGGGATAGAGTCACCGGCTGCTTGATCAAGAGGGATCACAGGCACTAGAGGAAGTTACACTGCCACCCATATTAGTTCAGCAACACAGGCTCATCTAATCCCTGGACGGTATAATTGATATGAAATTCTATAATAAGAGAGAATGAGATTGTTGCCTATATTTTAGGCAGTCAATATTCAGTGTAGACAGTCCAATATATACATTTTTGCATGTCAATAATATGCAGTTATAGTTCGACACATAGTGAATTGTGAATGACAGGTTGATTTGATATAATATCAGAGATTATTGAATCAGAGTAGATATAAAATTAAATTTAAAAAGGGGATAGCAGTTTGTCCTTGTAATGTTTAAAGGTCAGTTTATCCTCAATACCGTGTGCCTCAGAAGCTAAGTCATTCCAGCGTATTTGACATTTATAGGTTAGGGAATTTATTATTTTAGTAGAATGTGGGGGAAGAACTAATAGGTTTCTTCTACCCTTGGCATGGCTTCGGGTTGGAAGGGACCTCGTGTCTAAGTTAGTAGGATTCTGTGACATGTAGAAGGCTATATCTAGGATATGTTTGTTTCTGCGATATTGCAGGGGCCATATGTTTAAGAGTTTGTGTTCCAGGTCGACATTATCAAATTTAGATTTATTATAGATTATACGAAGAGCTCGGTTTTGTTGGGATTGTAATTTCTGCAGGATGGAATTTGGAGCTGAATCATAGATAAAGTCGCAATAGTCAAAATTTGGTAGGATGGCCATTTTATAGAGGTCATGCTTGGCTTTAGAAGTTAGGGAGTTACGCGCTTGGTATAGTAGTCCTATTTTTGCCGAGACTGTATTCAGGGTATTTTGGGTGTGTTGTCTAAATGTTAAGAGCTCATCTAAAGTAAAACCTAGATATTTGTATTCCTGGACAGACTCTAATTTTTGATTTCCAAGATTAAGGTCGAGGGAGGCAGTAGAGGATTTTCTTTTGGAGGTATGGCTGAGGGCGAATGATATGGATTTGCATTTATTGATATTTAGTGATAATTTGTTAACCATGCACCATGTGTACACTCGGTCCAGGTTATGTTGTAAATTTTGATGTAGAAGTGTTACATCAGGATTATGATTATAGCATGGTATCATCCGCACAATGCTGTAAACAAGTGTTTTCTATTACAGAGTGCAAGTCATTGATATAAATAGTAAATAGGATTTGGCCAAGTATTGTGCCCTGGGGTACTCCATACGTGACAGTACCCTCATCAGAATTCAGACCATTTACACAAACAAACTGTCTTCTGTCCGACAAATAATTTGAGAACCACAGTTTTTTCATCCCTTGGATACCATATGCGGAAAGTTTGTCTAGAAGTATTTGGTGATGAACAGTATCAAAGGCCTTGCTGAAGTCTAAAAAGACTGTTTTATTAAGGGATTTATTGTTTAGATTAGTATATGTTCTTTGTAAAAAATCAGCCTGGGCCTGCTGGATCGAATGATTGGTTCTAAAGCCATATTGAGTGTTGCTAAATAGATTATTGTTTTCAAAAAAATTTGTAATTTGAGTTTGCACCACTTTTTCTAGGACTTTCGCTGGCATGGAAATGCAAGAGATGGGTCTGTAGTTGTTACAGAACATTCGTCCTCCTGCTTTGTGGAGGGGTGTGACTTTTGCCACTTTAAAATCAGATGGTATTTTTCCCAATAGCAAAGAAAGATTGACAATATGAGCGAATTGATGATGAAGTGCCAGTAAACAAGACTTCAGGATACTGGATGATATATTCTCAATACCTGAGTTTTTGGTCGAATCTATGTTTGATATAATTTTCCGAACTTCTGATGGCGCGACCTCTGTAAATCGAAAAATAGGTTTGGATGACGGCACCAAAAACTTGTCAAGGTAGGATAGGGGACTTATAGTATTTTGTGGAATTTTGTTGGCGAGGTTAGGACCAACATTCAGAAAAAATTTATTGAAGGTATTCGGGACTTGAGAGGGATCGATCATCTGGCTATTTTCTTCTAGATTTATTATCTCGGTTTTCTTTGATTTTTCTGGGCTAATGATAGGTTTTAAAAACTCCCAGTATTTTCTGGGGTCTTTGTCGAAAAATTCGAGATTTGACTTGATAAAAGCAGCCTTCGCCGATTTACAATCTCGGGTGGCCTGATTCCGTAGTTTTTTGGCTTGAATTAGTATCGTCAGATCTTTATTTTTCTTTGCCAGTCTGAACAGACGATCTCTCTCATTCATCACAGTAATCAGGTTGTCCGTCATCCATTTGGGTTTCGAGCGAACCCTCCTGAATTCCTTGAAAGGGCACATCCTATCAAGGTAGGTTGTTATGGTTTTCAGGAGGGCTGCCCAACAGTGTTCAGGATTCGAGCTATTATAGAATTCACTCCAATCTAACTGAAGAAGTATTTCATTGAGAACCTTCTGGTCCAGGAACTTAGTATTCCTGGCCCAGAATGTCTCTGTGCTGTACCTATTTCTCGATTTCTTACGGGCAACGAAGATAGGAAAATGATCAGATACAAATACAGTATCCAGTGCACCATTCGCACTGAACTGCTCATTGGAGGACTTGTGGACCATACCTGCATCGCAACTTGCTCTACCCCAGCCCAGATACCACCACCCCCCAGTACTCCAGACCAGCAGCCACCTCCAACCCCCTCTCCTCAGCCAGATTACTTCCCTTGGCAACAAGGAACGGGGAGAAGGCGATTAGCACACATGGTAACGCAACCAGACCCCATAGAAGTCCTGAGAAATTGTCCTCGGCTTGATCCCCAATTGACACCCCCGGGAGTGAGGATGGAGATGATTTTTGGAAGGTCGCGCAAGATCCTACAGGATATGACATCGACTGGTTGCGCACCTTCAAGTGGGAGAGGCCGGCGGGATTTGTGTCTCCCATGCCTGCTCCAGAACCCCTTACTCCCCCTCCAGCAGGATTAAACTACACAAGAGAAGTTTCAGAATCCTGTCACAGGATATATGAGTGAGTGAGGGGTGGGGTATATGAGTGAGAGGTGGGGTGTATGAGTGAGTGAGTGAGGGGTATATGAGTGAGGGGTGGGGTATATGAGTGAGGGGTAGGGTGTATGAGTGTGGGCTGGGGTGTTTAAGTGAAGGGTAGGGTGTATGAGTGAGGGGTGGGATATATGAGTGAGGGGTAGGGTGTATGAGTGTGGGGGGGGGGTGTATGAGTGAGGAGTGGGGTATGTTATTGAGGGTGGGGGGTGTTAATTGGGAGAGGGGGTACTTGAAACGGTACTTTTGGGGAGCTGCTGGGGTTGTGTGATGGTGAGTGAGTGAGGAGTGGGGGGGGGGTGTTGTTATTGAGGGATGGGGGGTATGAATGAGTGGTGGGGTGCATGAGTGAGGGGTGGGGGGTGTTATTGAAGGGTGGGGGGGGTGACTGAGGAGTAGGGTGTGAGTGAGGGGTGGGGTGTGAGTGGGGAGTGGGGGGGGGGGTGTTATTGAGGGGTGGGGTGTGAGTGAGGAGTGGGGGGTGTTATTGAGGGGTGGGGGGTGACTGAGGAGTGGGGTGTGAGTAGGGGGTGGGGGGTGGGAGTGGGGAGTGGGGTGTGTTATTGAGGGGTGGGGTGTGAGTGAGGAGTGGGGGGTGTTATTGAGGGGTGGGGTGTGAGTGAGGAGTGGGGTGTGTTATTGAGGGGTGGGGGTGTGAGTGGGGAGTGGGGGGTGTTATTGAGGGGTGGGGTGTGAGTGAGGGGTTGCAGTGAGGCGTCGCACTAGACTACCGTCCTCGTGCGACGCCCGTACAGCTGGGCAGCAGACGTAGTATTTTCGCGGCTTTTCCGCGACTGACGGCAGGTGCCGTGTCACTCGGGAACCATTGATACTTTCTCTCTGGTTATTGAATGCAAATGTAGGAGCTGTTTTGGTGGAAATGATGTTCTAAGGTCATTTGGTATAAAAGTTCCCATGCACTGGTATTATTCCCAGGAGGAACTTAATTTCATCGAATTTATAATATGTGTTATTGAGGGGTGTTTTCTATTACAGAGTGCAAGTCATTGATATAAATAGTAAATAGGATTTGGCCAAGTATTGTGCCCTGGGGTACTCCATACGTGACAGTACCCTCATCAGAATTCAGACCATTTACACAAACAAACTGTCTTCTGTCCGACAAATAATTTGAGAACCACAGTTTTTTCATCCCTTGGATACCATATGCGGAAAGTTTGTCTAGAAGTATTTGGTGATGAACAGTATCAAAGGCCTTGCTGAAGTCTAAAAAGACTGTTTTATTAAGGGATTTATTGTTTAGATTAGTATATGTTCTTTGTAAAAAATCAGCCTGGGCCTGCTGGATCGAATGATTGGTTCTAAAGCCATATTGAGTGTTGCTAAATAGATTATTGTTTTCAAAAAAATTTGTAATTTGAGTTTGCACCACTTTTTCTAGGACTTTCGCTGGCATGGAAATGCAAGAGATGGGTCTGTAGTTGTTACAGAACATTCGTCCTCCTGCTTTGTGGAGGGGTGTGACTTTTGCCACTTTAAAATCAGATGGTATTTTTCCCAATAGCAAAGAAAGATTGACAATATGAGCGAATTGATGATGAAGTGCCAGTAAACAAGACTTCAGGATACTGGATGATATATTCTCAATACCTGAGTTTTTGGTCGAATCTATGTTTGATATAATTTTCCGAACTTCTGATGGCGCGACCTCTGTAAATCGAAAAATAGGTTTGGATGACGGCACCAAAAACTTGTCAAGGTAGGATAGGGGACTTATAGTATTTTGTGGAATTTTGTTGGTGAGGTTAGGACCAACATTCAGAAAAAATTTATTGAAGGTATTCGGGACTTGAGAGGGATCGATCATCTGGCTATTTTCTTCTAGATTTATTATCTCGGTTTTCTTTGATTTTTCTGGGCTAATGATAGGTTTTAAAAACTCCCAGTATTTTCTGGGGTCTTTGTCGAAAAATTCGAGATTTGACTTGATAAAAGCAGCCTTCGCCGATTTACAATCTCGGGTGGCCTGATTCCGTAGTTTTTTGGCTTGAATTAGTATCGTCAGATCTTTATTTTTCTTTGCCAGTCTGAACAGACGATCTCTCTCATTCATCACAGTAATCAGGTTGTCCGTCATCCATTTGGGTTTCGAGCGAACCCTCCTGAATTCCTTGAAAGGGCACATCCTATCAAGGTAGGTTGTTATGGTTTTCAGGAGGGCTGCCCAACAGTGTTCAGGATTCGAGCTATTATAGAATTCACTCCAATCTAACTGAAGAAGTATTTCATTGAGAACCTTCTGGTCCAGGAACTTAGTATTCCTGGCCCAGAATGTCTCTGTGCTGTACCTATTTCTCGATTTCTTACGGGCAACGAAGATAGGAAAATGATCAGATACAAATACAGTATCCAGTGCACCATTCGCACTGAACTGCTCATTGGAGGACTTGTGGACCATACCTGCATCGCAACTTGCTCTACCCCAGCCCAGATACCACCACCCCCCAGTACTCCAGACCAGCAGCCACCTCCAACCCCCTCTCCTCAGCCAGATTACTTCCCTTGGCAACAAGGAACGGGGAGAAGGCGATTAGCACACATGGTAACGCAACCAGACCCCATAGAAGTCCTGAGAAATTGTCCTCGGCTTGATCCCCAATTGACACCCCCGGGAGTGAGGATGGAGATGATTTTTGGAAGGTCGCGCAAGATCCTACAGGATATGACATCGACTGGTTGCGCACCTTCAAGTGGGAGAGGCCGGCGGGATTTGTGTCTCCCATGCCTGCTCCAGAACCCCTTACTCCCCCTCCAGCAGGATTAAACTACACAAGAGAAGTTTCAGAATCCTGTCACAGGACTTATCTGTCCCTGGACGTAATCCAGTTTACTCAAAGGACGGCTGTGGTGTATCCCAGGTTGCGCAGATGCACTTAGGATGCGCAGCCCTTGCACGGCCGCGGACTACATCCGGACTCAGGGAAAAGTGCAGCCAGTGTAAGCCAGCCTTGCACATCCGGCTGCACTTTGGCTGCACTTTTGCTTGGCTGCACTTTGGCTGCACTTTTTTTCCACATCCGGCTGTACTTTGGTTGCACTTTTTTTGCACATCCAGCAGCACTTTTTTTGCACATCTGGCTGCACTTTGGTTGCACATCCGGCTGCACATTTTAGTATGCCTGGGGCAGGTAGGGTATTGCAGGTGGGGCTCAAATTACTTGGGATCAACTTAAATATTTGCTTATGATTTGGACTAAAGTAATGAATATATCCATTATGGGGCCAGAAGTTGTGTTCAATCGTTCTTTTCAGTCTATGTTACATTTACTTGATGGAGGAAAGAAGGAAGAAACAACATTATAACCAGTCATTGTATATGTACATTTATTTTATTGATATCCTTTGTTACATCAATAGTATATCAAGATGAAGATGAACCTTGATTACCACAAACCATCCTCGGAAATAGACGTTTGTTGCAATAATGATGGTCCTAGAGTGTCTAGACTATTATTATAATTAACAACTGACAAATTGCATTGACAAAAAAAACAGTGAAGCTCATGGTCACAATACAAACAATGTCCTTCATGAAGAATACATGCTAATTATTAACCAAGAATAAGAAGGGAGATAACAAAATTAATGTATTTCTTCCTGGTTTGATGGATACGTGTTTAAATTCTTCGAACTCTTGAGATCATTACTTTAAATTCATTTACCTCTTGGAACAACTACAGTAAGTAGTTTTATAACATACAGCTAACAGCTCTTTACAGCAACTCTTAGGTCCTCTTTTACCCTTTGGTGTTCCTCCTAATCCCTTTATATTAATAAAACGTTACAAGAAAAACAATATGACTTTAACAATAAATGCCGCATGATATGAATTCTTTTGTCTGTTTAGCTCTCAAATTTCTCTCCTGCTCCTCCGCACTCCTCTTCAGCTTGTTGATGGTCGACTTTGTCCCAATCGACTTGTGCGGTTCCTTTTCTATCTGGGTGCCATTGGGGTTTGCCAACGTTACAGCCTCTGAAATAAAATGTTAATTCATTAGTACATGCTTTGTCTACCAGCAATACAACTCTTGTAACAGGAAGGATCTTCAGGAGGGCATTATAAATTATTTCATGAATATGGAAATATGATTCCTTTGTAACATCCTATTATTATATGAGTGAGGGGTGGGGTATATGAGTGAGTGAGGGGTGGGGTATATGAGTGAGAGGTGGGGTGTATGAGTGAGTGAGTGAGGGGTATATGAGTGAGGGGTGGGGTATATGAGTGAGGGGTAGGGTGTATGAGTGTGGGCTGGGGTGTTTAAGTGAAGGGTAGGGTGTATGAGTGAGGGGTGGGATATATGAGTGAGGGGTAGGGTGTATGAGTGTGGGGGGGGGGGGTGTATGAGTGAGGAGTGGGGTATGTTATTGAGGGTGGGGGGTGTTAATTGGGAGAGGGGGTACTTGAAACGGTACTTTTGGGGAGCTGCTGGGGTTGTGTGATGGTGAGTGAGTGAGGAGTGGGGGGGGGGGGGGGTGTTGTTATTGAGGGATGGGGGGTATGAATGAGTGGTGGGGTGCATGAGTGAGGGGTGGGGGGTGTTATTGAAGGGTGGGGGGGGGTGACTGAGGAGTGGGGTGTGAGTGAGGGGTGGGGTGTGAGTGGGGAGTGGGGGGGGGTGTTATTGAGGGGTGGGGTGTGAGTGAGGAGTGGGGGGTGTTATTGAGGGGTGGGGGGTGACTGAGGAGTGGGGTGTGAGTAGGGGGTGGGGGGTGGGAGTGGGGAGTGGGGTGTGTTATTGAGGGGTGGGGTGTGAGTGAGGAGTGGGGGGTGTTATTGAGGGGTGGGGTGTGAGTGAGGAGTGGGGTGTGTTATTGAGGGGTGGGGGTGTGAGTGGGGAGTGGGGGGTGTTATTGAGGGGTGGGGTGTGAGTGAGGGGTTGCAGTGAGGCGTCGCACTAGACTACCGTCCTCGTGCGACGCCCGTACAGCTGGGCAGCAGACGTAGTATTTTCGCGGCTTTTCCGCGACTGACGGCAGGTGCCGTGTCACTCGGGAACCATTGATACTTTCTCTCTGGTTATTGAATGCAAATGTAGGAGCTGTTTTGGTGGAAATGATGTTCTAAGGTCATTTGGTATAAAAGTTCCCATGCACTGGTATTATTCCCAGGAGGAACTTAATTTCATCGAATTTATAATATGTGTTATTGAGGGGTGGGGTGTGAGTGAGGGGTGGGGGGGGGTTATTGAGGGGTGGGGGGTGACTGAGCAGTGGGGTGTGAGTGAGGGGTGGGGTGTGTGAGTGGGGAGTGGGGGGGGGTTATTGAGGGGTGGGGTGTGAGTGAGGAGTGGGGTGTGCTATTGAGGGGGGGGGGTGTGAGTGGGGAGTGGGGTGTGTTATTGAGGGTGGGGGTGTGAGTGAGAAGTGGGGGTGTTATTGAGGGGTGGGGTGTGAGTGAGGAGTGGGTGTGAGTGAGGGGTGGGGTGTGAGTGAGGGGTGGGGTGTGAGTGAGGAGTGGGGGTGTTATTGAGGGGTGGGGTGTGAGTGGGGAGTGGGGGTGTTATTGAGGGGTGGGTGTGAGTGAGGAGTGGGGTGTGTTATAGAGAGGTGGGGGTTTGAGTGAGGAGTGGGTGGTGTTATTGAGGGGTGGGGTGTGAGTGAGGAGGGGGGGTGTTATTGAGGGGTCAGTCTGGTCAGGGGCGGGACCATTAACTTAAGGTATATGAATAATGCTAGGATGAGAGATTAGTGTATTCAGTACCGGGTCCACCCGAACCTCCCCTGATTTTGACTGGAAATTGGTTCTGAAATTTCCCTGAAATCAAATTACATTAGCATAGAGGACAAGCTTGCAGTAAGTCCTACTACCTTTTAAACGACTTCAAATGTCGTCGTCATTACTCCAACATTGGTCATATAATTTCTACCCCTATAATTTAATTTTATAGTGTTTGAAACTTGTATTCACACATTCACGGATGCTGTCTTTCTCTAACAGCAGTAACTTTTTACTCTTAACAGGAGTCACAGTAAGCCTTAAGTCAGTACTAGTATTGTTGACGAGTGGACTGGTGGAGGTACGCGTCCACATCCAGTCAGCACTCTTCCACAACCTATCCCAAGATATACAATCGTAGAAGTAAAAACAAGATAGAGGTGTTATCGTAATGCATAATAGAGGATCGAGTTCCATAAATGTAACATATAGGAGACCAGAACAGTTAAAGAGCAACAACTAAACCAAGAACATTTGGTTGATTGATTTACGTATAACTTGACTGGTAATTATAAGCCTAGTAATTAACTTGAAAATTTGATGTATCACCAGTAGTGAATAACCTGAAGGGGCGGGGCAGGGTATGTAAGGGGGGGGGGGGGGGCAGGAGAGGGAGAGGTTGTTTAGAAGAGTTTTCGGAAATATTTGAAAAATAATTAATAATTGTATTCCTTGTAGAATGCATATTAGCAGATCATTAAATAAAACATTGAATCGAATGTAATCATTTAATTTCTAAATCAATTAATTATAGCTTGGTGGCCACGTTCTTTCTCTCTCCCTCCCACTCCCTATGCGCCCCCCTACTCCTCTCTCTCCCTCTGAATAGAGAGACGTACAGACTCTCCCTCCCTCAGAGAGAGAGCGGAGCATAAGGAGATAAGAGGAGTGGTCCCAGAGATAGATGAGGGAGGAAGGACAGAGAAAATAGAGATACAAGAGAGCCAGAAATAAGAGAAAAAGAAGAGGGGAGGAGTGGGTAAGGGGAGGGAGAGACAAATAGTGAGCGGGAAAGGAAATAAAGTGAAATGAGTCAAAGAAAGAGACCAACCCATGGATTTTCGCCTGTCCCTCACTCAAGGCATAGGGGTGATGTCCTGTGCCCCTCATCGAATTTATTTTCGATGGCAGAGAATTTATACACTCTTTTAATTTGCCCTGTATGTGTTGGTACCATACCCGTAAGTGTGGACAAGTGCTGCACCAGCAATGGTTCACAGCAAAATGTACTCCTCGTTATTTACGAGTACAGAGCCCTTACTACGATCCCTGCTCTTAGTATTACATAATTATAGACCGTGTTCTCCCCGTGCAAGCCACCGGCCAGTGACAACAGCTTCATCGGTGGGATTACAGGCTCAAGGGAGCGCTAACCGCCTACCAGCAAGTACGGCAACACGGCCCAACACAGGCATAGGCTTATCATAACAGGCAATGGCTTTATACAGTAAGAATAAACAGAAGTACTTACATAATATGTCCTGGTGTCCTCGGATGTATATTTGTTGAATTGTGATGGTGGAAACATGGTGAATTGGCGGGTTTCATGATTTACTTGATGAATTCCAACCGCAACGTCTATACTGTACATGAATCAAAATGGCCGCCACCAAGCTTTCCAGCTAGCCCTAGTTCATAACCAATCACATGGTGCCGCCAGCAGAGGTTTAGCTAGCGGCCGCCAATTAATGTAAATCATTATGGTGAGTGCAAGCCATGTAAACGACCAGAACATGTGTATGAAAATTAGGTGTTTCAGATTTACTTTCAGATTTCAGATTTACTGAATTTAGACCTACATAAAATAGATAACTAATAATGTTGTCTACACAATTAATGGTGTCAGGCATGGATGTTTAGGCCTAATATTTTTTTTTTTTAAATATTGTTACCTCAGCGATCCTAAGTTTACCTTCCTTTTATCCAAGTTTAATTATATAGTGAATCCCCATATTTCCCTAATAGGCCTATAGCCCTCGACGTTCACCACTGGGGGAGGTGGGGGGGGGGGGTGATGTAGGCCTAATTGACAAGTGCATTCCCCTGCCCCCCCCCGCACCTCCCAACATAACCCTTAGGCCAACGGACAGGGTCTAGGCCCTATGAAAAATGACAGTTGGGCCATGAACATTTCAGAAGCACTGGTCCGACTGGCCATGAGAAAATCGGAAGCTCAATTTCATCAGCTGTCCATTATAATTCAATAAACTCACCATAGGTTCCATGAAACTGGGTACAATTACAAATGAATTATAGATCTATAGGCCTAAAGTTCAGGAATTAGAGCTCTTGAATATCGCTCTATCAGATCAATTTTTAGCCTAGGCCTATTTCATGAATTAATCGTTTGTGTTTAAAGATGCCACTGAATGAAAAATTCTAAATAAATGTCTCCCTTTTGAGCTTCTTAAATATGATTTCTGAAGTGTTTGGGGATATACACAGGCGAAAATGTAATGACCCGCTCTGCTAGCAGGCATATTTATGATGGGAAAAACAATAGAAACCACCTTCAGATTAAAGATTATTAACGATTTATTACACGGCTACAAATTTCAGTTATCATTAATATTAGCCTATTCTTTTTAAATGGACTTAAGCATGAATTAATCCCATCATCACGACGAAAATATATCTCCCTTGTCCGTTATTTAACATAGGCCTATGTGAATATGGTGTCACTGCTGCAAATAATACAAATTCTAGAGGAGTATTTTTATTTTGTGCCCCAAAAGAGATTTTATTTTGATTCTCAATAGATGTCTATAATCGAAGCTGTGGAGTACTGTCTCTTCTTGCTTGTTTATCTTCCTTCTAAGCCCCCGCCCCTCCTCCCTCCCCAAGACAATCTAATGTAGGCCTATACAGTTTATGAGACATTACATGTACCCATTAAATTCGTCCATGGAAAATCTAGTTGGGCCATGAAGTCTAAAAAAGTCATGGCCCAACTGTCTATATGGCAACCCAACCCACTATGTCGCACACTGAGTATTTATAATTTTTCTTTTGACTTTGGCTTCATAATAGGTCGCTCATCTAACACCCCATGTAATTGAACAATACTATAGCTGGGAGGTATGGATTCGCTTTAACACCTTCAGTATAGGTTCGAACTTGGTCACAGAGAACACACAAGTCAATGATATTGTTTTAAAATTTTCTGTAGATTAGACATGTGAATGAATGCTCTAGATTATTTGGGGCAAAAGAGCATAGTTAAAGCATAGGCAGTGTTTCACGTTGATGTCTGAGTTTCCAGAATATCAACATACAGTGCGCGCTATACATCCCAAATCTGGGGCAAATCTATTTATGGTTTCAAGTGTGGTGACTGGCTATCAGTTAATGAAGTGGGTGGACCTTCGATGGTAGTGGAGAAGTTAATTGGCACTCCCAAGCTGGGTGTACAGCCCCCCGCGCGCGAAAACATGTATTACGGCTGTACAAAAAGCTGGCGCAGCCGCCGTCGCACTAGACCAGTAGTCTGTTGGTCAAGCTGAGGACTACCGTCCTCGTGCGAGGCCCGTACAGCTTGGCAGCAGACGTAGTATTTTCGCGGCTTTCCCGCGACCGACGGCAGGTGCCGTGTCACTCGGGTACCTTCTGTTTTATTTTATTTTTGTACTCACATGCTTTGTTCAAGTCATCAATCTTTCTGCTTTTAATAGCTTTCTTAAAAGACTTATTTTTCTTTCGTATAAGCAGGTTTAATTCATGATCATGTAATACATGTCCCTCCTTAATAGTAATAGACTGGACTGGATATAACTTGTTCTGTATGTGTCTGAATTCCTCTATCATAGAGTCACATATTTTATTTACACCTCCTTCAACCCATACATTATCGTCTATCTGCTGGTTTTTTTCACTAATATCATTATAATTCATACTACCAGTTGGTCGTGCAAAGTAAGTAAGACCTGGTCCATTTGTACCTCTCCTACCCTTTTTAATAATACACAGGCATATGATCACTTATGTTCTCCTGTATTACACCATGTTCCAGTATGGACTTACAACTCGTAGCAATAATAGCTACTAGCCACTAGCTCATTTACATACATTGTCGGGATATCTTGTATTGTATTGTATTTTTTATTGACAAAATCCAAATGTTCTAACCATGTGAGGACGATCTGGTTGTGATATAGTGATACCTGAACGTGGCAATTGGACTATTATACTTGGTGTATCTTTATCAGTGTTGTGAATTTGTGAGAAAAGTCATGAATTTCGGACATGAAAAGACAGTGACAGTCGATAGGGCAGGTGAGTTGTTCAAACACCCCTGCCCTAGCATTGCAAGGGACCATATTCCTAGGCATATTGAACCCATTAGACCATTCGGTTTTAATGAGTTACGAGCAGAAGCAGATTATAAGTTAAGAGAAGATGAGTGCACTATTCCAGAGCTTCGCCGATCGCTTGAATTCAGCCAAGCCAATCTTCGTTGTGTTATTGGAAAAGTCGAGGAGCTAGTCATTCATGATAGGGATGATGTGGAAGAAATGGCTAGGATGGATAGAAAGAACAGGGAACTGGTATCCCACATACATCGAGTCGAGAATACTGTTCTGGAATCGGAGATAGATCGAAGGCGAAACAACCTAATACTAACTGGAGTGAATCATCTTCACAAGGAAAACACCCGGGCCTAGTCCTAGAAGTCCTGAAGGAAATGGATCAACGCTTCACTATCGATGATATTGTTAGCGCTAAAAGGTTTGATTCTTACCAATTCGGTTGCCGCAAATTTAGAGTAGTTTTCAAATCAGAAGACAGAAGGAATTATGCTTATAGTAAAAGAGCTCTACTCAAGAATTCTAATGACTACTACAGAGTATATTTCAACGGTGATACCCCCACAACAATCCAGGAGAGGAAGGACATGTTAGCGACCATTGGGCTACATGCTAAAGAAGTAGGAGGTAAAGATGTGGGCAAAATCTATAGAGATGGCGATGGCATTGATTATAAGTATAATCAGCTTGAGTATCTACCAGAGGGCTACAAATTGTCTGATGCTAAAATGAAGAAAGTAGGCGAGAAAGTTTATTTCCAGTCTCAGTTTAGCGCTCTTTCGAACTTCTTTCCATGTGACCTCGTAATAGAAATCTGTCGAACAATCTTACCAGTTCGCCAGGGCTAATGCCCTGGGAAAGCCGGATATTGCCAAGCTAATATACGACAGTATGGACGCAAGAGCTGCAAAAAGCTTGTCCCATGCAGCGAAATCAACTCCTGAATGGGATCTAGATAAAATGAAGGTGATGAGGGTTCTCATTAAAAGTAAATTTGAACAAAATCCTGATCTAAAGAGAATCTTACTAAATACGGGCAATATGAAGCTTTACGAGGCCACTAGTGATGGCTATTGGGCCTGTGGTGCTCCTCTATCCTCTAAGCTAATTAGTGAAGGCACGCACAAAGGGAATAATGCCATAGGTGCTATTCTAGAGGACTATCGAGAATTCCTAACATCTGCTGTGGGCTATGAAAGGAAAGATATCATTACAGCCAACACAGAGGGCAAACAATGGCAACCAGCACTCAGCAAATCCCCTCGCCTAAGAATTGTTCCCACACAGCCAGGGAATGCAGATCAACAGAAAACTGTGGTAGCTGGGACCAATGTAATTGCCGATCAAGAAGACAGGGTGTCAATTTCTAGCAGCACTACCGATGCTCCTGTAGAAATGCAACATGACGGAGTTCAGACTTCCGGTTTGGACTGACTCGTGAAAAGGTGTTTCGAAAGGCCCGCGCCTAGTTGTCCCCTTTTTTTTCAGTTACCTGACGGATTGAGCTACTCACAGTGGCAGAAAGCTGTATAAAGCTACAGAGAACTGTTTGAACAAGTTATTTGGGACTTTTGTACGATATTCACAAGGAGATAAGTGTTTGAATTTTCGCACACGTGAGTCGGACAAGCTTGGGTGTCAGCCATCTTGACTCCTGGGTTCCTCCATGGTCGAGAGTGAAACAAGCGGATTCAGCTCATAGGAACAGTATAACGACCTGAAAGCAAGTCAGTAGACGTCTAGTACTGCTGACTAACTGGATATAACCCAAAAAGTCACGGACAATACCTTGAATTTCATGTGGAAGTGATCTTATATATTGAAATATTGAAAAGGCCGCTGGACATGCGCAGTGATATACTTCCGACCGCTTACACGTGGATTCGCTATCGAAATCTACTGAAAGTATGGTGAGAAGCTTATAATCCACATGGACACAGGTCCTACATATCTCAGTGAACAATATTAGCAGCTAAGTCGAATCAGCTAGTGTCTTATTAGTTATCTGACTGTCGCACACAGCCCCGAAGCGGGAAATTTCTAAACCAGAAGCATACAATAGGTCAGTACGCCCCAGTTCCAATAGCACGCTCTACGCATGCGCTACAGATCTGGAACCGGAAGATAGCTGTAAACATAAACATAAACATTCGCTGTTTTTCTAGCTGTTCTGGTGCTCGATAAACTAAATTGTGACATTTAGATGTCTTCTAAAAGCGCTTCTGGTGCTGAAAAGAGAAGGAGACAGGAGTGTGGGGAGGAAACGGCAAATAAGAAACAAGTCATCGAAATGACCGGAAAAGGAATCTCGAACGAGGAAATCAAACTGATGTTTGAGAAGATACAAGAGACACTTGAGGGTACCACAGAGAAAAATAAAAAGGATATCGCCGCACATGAGGTGAGGTTGGACACAAATGATTCTGAGAATCTTGAGCGTGATCTAAGACAGGATAAGTTTGAGGAAGAACTGACAAGACAGAACGATGAACTGGAGATCATGAAAATAAACATGGTGAAGAAAGACGACCGTAGGTTGGTAGCTGCTGGGGCCTCACTCAAAAAAGAGGAAGAAGAGAGAATCAAGGAAAGGATAAAAGACCTTGAACTTAATCTGGTATTAGACGGTGCGGATAAGGAAGAAGAGACGGAGGATGATCTAATGTGCAAAAACATGGCCGCCTTTGTTTTAGAAAACAGCATGGGAGTCTCTAAAGCCGTACAATACGTAGCAAGACGCATGGGAAGGGGTATGGCTGCTCCGATCCTAATGACTTTTGACTCCGTTAAGGATGTACGTAGTGTGTGGGCTAAAAGAGGTAATCTTGAAAAGAGCCTGGATTTGGAAGGCAAGAGGAAATATTGGATAAGGAAGGACCTCCCGGAGGTTGTTCGAAAGCAAATCGCATGAGCCAGGCCTTGCGTAGCCGCTGCAAGAGCCTCTTGAAGATATGAAACTGTTATCAATGCCAATGGTGACGTTATACTTGATAATAGAAGATTTAAGTTCGACCAGTTAGAGTTATTACCAAAGCTCTTCACACCAAGATTTCTGGCCAAGAGGGAGGATGGGCAAACCTTTGTTTTCTTTACCAAGGAATGCCCACTCTCCAACCACTACCTGGCTAAATTCAAAGTAGATGGCAGGTGGTACAACTGCGTAGAGCAGTTCTTGGCATACACAAAAGCTATTCTTGATAATGATCTGCCAAAGGCCCAAATGGTGATGAACTTTAAGGATCCAGTACAGTGCAAGTTCGCCCTCGGCGCATACGTTTCAGATGCTGTCTGGAATAAATGGGAAGACACAAGAGAGGAGAACCTGCTAAGGGCTCTTAGGGCGAAAGTAAAGTACAACAACTTCATAGGCTTGTACTTGATCGCCACTGAAGACAAGGAGATCGGCGAAGCCTCCGCTGCCAAGATGGGTTGGGGCATTGGCCTCAGCCTGTACGACGATGATGTTCTTGACCAAAGTAAATGGTGCAAAGATGGGAACCTTTTAGGTTGCTCATGGATGACCATTAGAAAAGAACTGGTCACGAAAGATCCCACCATCGACGAGAACGACGAGGAAGAAGAAGGCAAGTGGCTGGGGGTGGTAGTGTTTAAATGTGTTCTTTAGCCAGTTATTGTTAATTTAAGACCTACACCTATCACATTATGGAAGGTAATAATATCAACTTCTATTCCCTAAATGTTAACGGAGTGTCTAGCATTAAAAAAAGAAAAGCACTATTCAGATTTCTTAATACAAAAAAGAATGCAATTTTCGCCCTACAAGAAACTCACAGTACATGCAAAGATGTTAAAATCTGGCATAGTCAGTGGCAGGGCAAAGAGAGGAGTGGCTATTTTGATATCAAAAGATTTAGATGTGATTTTGAAAAGATTATGGAGGCACAGTGTGCTGATGAATTAAGTAACGCCAGAATACAATGGGATTACATGAAATTTGTTATTAGATTTGAAACTATAAAATTTACAAAAAACATGAATAAGATAAAACGCAAGAATGAAAGTATGTACCGCGACAGGCTAAAAGTTCTGTTTCAGAAAGGTGTTCTAAACCAAGCGGAAAGTAGGGAATGTGAGAATATTCAGGACGATCTAAGAGCCACACAATATATAAAAGCTCAAGGAGCGATGGCTAGGAGCAGAGCCCAGTGGTTGGTAGACGGTGAGAAGCCCTCAGCTTATTTTCTAAATCTTGAAAAAAGGAATTATAAGAAAAAAGTCATCTCACAGCTAGAGGTTAATGGTGTAACGGTAAATAAACCTGAGGAAATTCTAAAGAAAAAAAAGGAATTTTACTGTGAGTTGTACAAAGAACACGTGCTTGATCCTTCTGTACACAACCAATTCTTATCAGGCTATGACGGTCCAACCTTTGATTCAACTGAATGTGAACTTCTTAACAAAACTTATACCAAAGAGGAGATTAAGAAAACTCTTGATTCTGTGGCAGCTAACAAAGCGCCCAGCCCTGATGGGCTTCCCATAGAATTTTATAAGTTTTTCTGGCGATCCCTTGAACCCCTTTTTATGAAAGTTATGAACGAATGTTTTGTTCAGGAACAACTGTCCCAAGATATGTACAGGGGCATCGTAACGTTAATTCCAAAAAAAGATTGTAACTTGAAGCTAATTGGCAGCTGGCGACCCATTACTCTGTTAAACACAGATTATAAGTTAATATCTAAAATGTTATGCGCCAGGCTAAAAAATTGTATAAATTCGGTAATTAACGAAGATCAATACGGATTTATTAAAGACTGCTACATAGGCTGCGCGGTAAGAAGGTTAGAAGATGTAACCATATTTTTAGATAAAAACAAAAGAAAAGGTTTGTTTGTTTCTCTCGATTTTAAGAAAGCATATGACTCAGTATCTTGGAGCTTCCTGTATAAATGTCTGAAAGAGTTAAATGTGGGTGATAATTTCCTAAGATGGATTAAGTGCTTGATGTCTGGTTCCAAAGCCTGTATAACAAATAATGGACACTTGTCCGAGTGGTTTGACGTTAGAAAAGGCGTAAAACAAGGCGATCCCATATCATCTTTGCTATTTATAATTGTTGTGGAAAGGCTTGCGGCTAGTGACCCTGAATGCAGTGGCATAGTATTCGGTGGTGTTGAGAATAAGATCATTCAATTTGCCGATGACATGACGATCATGGCGGATAATGAAAGCGCGCTTGCTAAAATGATGCAAATAATTAATGAATTTAGCCTTGTATCTGGTCTAACTCTGAATGTTGGAAAAACCAGAGGATTTAACATTGGGGAGATGGTTCTTACCCAACAGGTCTGTCAAAATATCAACTGGACGAATTGCATGAAAATATTGGGTGTTCACCTAGTTTATCCTTTTAACAAACAACTACAAAACTCCATAAATTTCGAATCTGCCTTTGAGAAAGCTAATGTTGTAGTAAAGCATTGGAGTAAGAGAGACATTTCATTAAAAGGAAGAATTACAATTGCAAATGTTTTAATTATCCCCCTTTTCATGTACGTAGCCAACTTGATTGTCATTGAGGAAGCCAAAATCTGCGAAATACAAAAACTTGTAAGCGACTTTGTGTGGAAGAAAGGCAAATACAGAGTGGCTAACTATTACCTATGTAGAGATATATGTGACGGTGGTTTGAAACTTCATGACGTGCGAGCCAAGCTCATCATGAACAAATTGAAGTGGGTTCAAAGGTTAATAAATAATCCATCCAATAAATGGAAGGCCCTCGTCAAGGAATACCTTGGACGAAATATCAGGAAAGTATGCAGTAATAGACAACTTATCAATGCTGATTTTTCCGAATTTTACACAGAGGTTTTCAAGGTGTGGAATAGGTTTTATGGGCTTCAGCAGCCTAGAAGTAAGAAAAGTGTCTTGTGTGAAAAAATATGGAATAATAGATGGATTAACCTTGAGGATGGTATAAGCAATGTCAATCTCTGGAAAAGGAGAAAGATCATTAGAATTGAAGATGTAATAAACTACGGTAGGGTCAAGAATAAAAATGAAATTAAGAGTGATTTTAATATATGTATTAATTTCCTAGAGGAAATGAGCCTCTGTAAGAAGATTCCAAACCGTTGGCTTCAAATTGTTAATGATGGAGAGGTCAATAATTATGCGGACGAACTCATGTGTGTAATTGGGTCGGAGGAAGTAGATATCTTAATAGCTCCCACCAAGGTGTTTTACAATGCAGTCAAAAAATGCCTCTATTCACAGGAAGAACGGAATAGCGAGTGGTACAAAAAATTTCTAGAGAAAGATATTGACATTACTAACTTGATTGTGTGTAATTCTCACTTAAATGACATGAAGATCGTTCCTTCCAACTTATGTAAATATTGTGACTCCATCGACGACTTGTTCCACTTCTTCATAGACTGTGAAAAAACCTGTACCTTTTGGCATGGCCTTAAAAATTGGGCGTGTAATAACCCATGGTTAGACGACAAGATCGCTAACAATATCAACGCTGTTTTCATGATTCTAGGAATTCCCTGTATAGATGAAAAATATAGAATATGGAATTACATCCTCATCTACGCCAGGTTTTATATTTACAAAACTAAACTGTTCGGTAACAACAATATTTGCCTCTTCAGCTTTCTAAGAGAATTAAAGGGCAAGTTACGAACCATGCAGGATGCCTCTTATATGAGCGCCAGTATTCTGTGTTTTTATACACCACTTCCCCACATAGTCTGTCACACCCCTCCAATGGAGCAGTGCCAGCTCATCCCTCTCACATGCTCCCATCGCGTCATCACGCACGTCATCGCGCACATCATTCATCACCATAATCAATACTCCTAATTAATCCACTTAGTCACTTCCTGTAAACACCCAAGTGCTCAGGTTCAAACGTTCAACCGCCTCATTCTGCACATCTTTTTAGCCATTTTGACTCAAACCGAATTCCAACAGAATCCACAATATTTTTTATTTATATACCACTCACACCAACACAAACGTACAATAAACGTTAAGAAAACTAAATGTATGTTACTTGGGTCTAAAAAGAATGTGACAAATGTGAAGATTAATGTTAAAATGGGAAATGATGTGATTGATCAAGTTATCAAATATGTATATCTGGGACTTACAATAGACCAGTGTTTGAGTATGATACCCCAGTACAACAGTCTGGTCAGCCAACTATACAACAAAATGTTTGTATTTAGGAAAATAAGACCAAATCTGAGACCAAATCTGAGACAAATCTGAGACAAATCTGAGACCAAAAGACCAAATCTGCTGCTCTAATGGTCGCAAAATCCAAGCTCCTTTCTATCTTCGACTACAGCCTATTCTCGTTTACACCATTAAATGTAACACAATTAAGAAAGCTCAAGAAAATTCAAAACAGTATTTTAAGAATAGCAATTGACCAGGACTACAGGCTGAGTAACAGGGAATCATGGATTGCGGCGAAGGTGATGAATATCGAATGTAGACAAAAATTCAATTTATATAAAATAGCACACGTTGACATTTATGTGAAAAATAAAGGTACAATCCCGCTGAGGAATACTAGACAGGCCAATGCCCCTACTCTAGCCACAATTTTACCGCATAATATGAGAGAGCAAAGAAGTATCATTGCGAGGAAAGCCAATCTTTGGAATGAACTATTACTTGATTGATTGATGTTGTATATTTCCAGATCATCTGTTACATAAATTCAAAGTATACAATAATAATATGACTGGAGGTAGGAACTCGCATCTATGCTAGCCATAGATCTTCCAGAGAGGCCTGTTACGTTATCATTAAATTATCTACAATATATATATTCATAAGTTACATTACCTCATAGGGTGTCAACATTTTCATTTCATAAGTAAGTGTTCAATATTCCGGCCTTTCTTCATTAGACTACAGCCTTATATGGGATATCTTCCCTTCATTATTATAGTTTTGTTTTGTGTTATTTATTTATTTCTGTTCCTCCTTTATTTGTTCTGGAATAATTATATACACATGCTGAACATTGTTCAGGTAGTGACCAAAGTCACGTCAATGGAGGAGTCGTTTGCATTCTTACGAACACTAATAGAGTCGTCCGTTGATTTGACTAGATACAGTTTTTGGTCTAATACAATGAGTAGTGACCAAAGTCACGTCAATGGAGGAGTTGTTTGCATTCTTACGAACACTAATAGAGTCGTCCATTGATTTGACTAGTTACAGTGTTGGTCTAATACATATGACCTTTGTGATACATTCACCATCTTTACGGGCTTCCCCAGATATCACTCGAGTATTGCATTCTGACGAACACTCTGACTGTCATGAGCCCTGGGGGTCGCTCTGCAGGACGGGTCGGTAGCATTCTGACGAACACTGATCGAACCATCCTGCAGATTGTATGGAGTGAAAGAGAGAGAGTGAGAGATCTTCATTGACTCTTTTGGTTTTTGGTTTCAGTTTGGTGGCTGGGCCCCTGTGCCTATTGAGTAGGAAAAATACTCCTGTTCTAGATATGCTTTGAATTCTGTAATTGTAGGGCAATTTCGCCCTTTAGGTGGTAGTTGGTTGAATAGGGTGGGTGCCTGTATATAGAATGACCTTCTTATTCTCTCGGCTCTTGACCTTTGGAATTTTCAATGGTCGACCTTTGGCCAAGCTTCTTAAGTTTACTTTCCTGTCATCTAGACATTCTGCGTTACAGCTCATTTCATAGCCTACCTGTAAGAGGTGTGATTCTCTTCTTTCTTCTAGGAAAGGGATTTTAAGATGGGTATGATATTCTTTTACACTATCCCTTTTATTTAGGTTGTATGCTATCCTAAGAAAGGAGTTTTGGGTAGTCTGTAGTTTTTCTAGATATTTCTTTTGGGCAGGCGCATTACGTGATCTAAGGTTAATTAATAATGCCACTAGGTTCAAGACTTTAAAATACCACATATTGGATCTGCAAAATAATAATAATGAAATTAATGCTTAGCGTACTGCCCTGGTCTCCCCCCTTTTATCTCATTGCTCCTAACATCGTTTGTGCGGGTCGATGATTATACTTCACTGCATTGTACTACACTATGTGTCCCTGTGACAATGTTATAAGCGCCTTTTTCTTCGGTTAATTAATTCATATCTCTCATGTAACATTGCATAATATTACGTAACATCACATCATATGACGTAACCATATTAATAACCATAATCAATATTCATAACTCACAATAAGCATATTAAATGCTCTAATGGTTATAAGGTTTCATAATAGAGGTCAGGGCAGTACATTACATCACTTACCTGCTAGGTGGCGCACCAGGCGCACCTCCCTGACCCTGTCTAGACATCATGTCTACAGGTCAATTAACATGTATAATATCATTGGACCACATAGTGCACACTGCACCAATAGACATGTTCTATTGGACAGTGCTTGCACACTGCACCTACCAACATGTCTCATTGGATAATGTTATCCACATCAATGTAAGGTATCACCACATTGGCTAATTATCATGTGACCCAATTCATGTCCACTCATTGGTTATGTCATTATATAAATACATGTGTTGACCAGCAATAAAGCACTCTAAGATTGACATCTTCAATACAACACACTTGTGTCTGTTACATCATTCCTGGACGCACCTGACTCCCATTATACACCACAAAGCTCTACCACTCAGTCTCCTGATACTTATTCTCAGAAGCAGTTATATCAACACGGCTGGTGGGTTAATTGTACTGAAATTACCACCCTAAATTTGTGGGTGGACTGTACAGAATTTAGTTATTGCCCTTAAAAACCTCTTGTAACACTGTACTGGATTGTATTGTATTATATGGTATAATGTATATACGCTCTCTGCTAACTCGATTGTACTTGAAACTAAAAATCTGACTCAACGATTTAGACATATCGGCATATACTGATGTCATGTCCCTTGTATAAACACCAATTGTTATTATACTATTATAAGTCATAACTATCACAATCATTTCGCTCACTATGGAAATAGTCTATAGAAACAGAAACAGACTGTAACCAATACTTCATCATCACTCATCTCATCTCATTAACTATCATATCCGCATGAGTTGAATATAGGATAATTTTGTCATTGTTCCAAGATAATTATGATATCTGTATCAGCTGATGTATTCACCAAATAACTAATGAAACTGTATGTAAAGTAACTACACCCTACTATATGTAAAACTGCACGGTCAAGTACGCCTACGAAAATCACTAGATTTGTGAGAGGTGTCTTGCCACCCATTCTTGAATAAAAACGTTTCCAAAAAAAAAATGTTGTTTAGTTTGATATTCAAATTCCTGTACTTTTCGTATTTGAACTCGCCGGGTGTCACCACCTGTTTTTCTCCCGAGTCTGACTTGAATCTGTCACTAGACAGGCTCAGAGCTTGTCGGCTGTCATGGCTAGTTAATGAAATAAATTATTATTGTCGATATACTTTAGCAAAATCGCGTTTCTACATATGATTCCTCCATTGAACTTTTCATTTGGAGTACCTATCTTTATTATTTCGAGACAAAATCGGGAAAACGATCAACGGTTTACCGAGTGGACTAGGAAGCTTCGCAAAATCAAAACAACAGTGCTGTGCAGGAAAATCGCTCAGGGTTTCGAATCAATTTGTTGCCTTTTCGCAGCTTTAAATCTTTTAAAAACACAACTAATGCTTTGGTAACAGGTAGACTTTGATAATTATGAAAGTATTTTACTTTATTTCCTTTATTGATATTGATATTTTACTGCTCTTCCTGCGTTGCTGTTGACACATGCACACCATAGGTACCGATCATTTTACAAGTTGTCAGTTGGCCGCTGCTCTGCTAGCAGGAGAATCACTCCTGTTTTTTCAAATCAATTTGCATCCTTTTCACAGCTTTAAATCTTATAGAAATACAAGTAATGCTTGTGAGATATATTTTGATAGATAGATAGATTTTGTTTATACCAACAAACAATGGGACTATTTTTTTCAATATGCGGGCAATACAGGAAAAATGTGGGCAATACAGACTCTGTATTGCCCGCATTTTTCAATACGAGGCTCAGTGCTTAAAGGAGAGAATTAGGCAACACAGTAGCGTATCAACAGTGTTGATGTGCGTATTTGATAATGTTTGTAAATGTTCGGCCGTAATTGCAATAAAAAAAAAAAAAAATGAACTTTTTTCTTTTATTTATTGGGAAGAGGGTCAGTTCCTTGTCCCAATTTTAAAATCTAAATCATATACAAGCAATATTGTCAAAGTTACAAAAGGTTTTATTCATGAAAACTAGAGCTAGGAATAAAACACATTAACTGCCACCTACCGTGACTTTCTGCCTGTGTGACGTCACGGGGGTCACACCCTAAGCCCCATGCCAGCAGAGCTATGTAGTAGCCATAGCTCTGATGACAGTGCAATGGAGTATTTATGTGGGAAAACACATCTACATTGAAAATAAATTTGACAGAAAGGTTGCCAGACCCTTATTGTAAAAGCAAAGAATGTGTGGACATTGAATTTAAAGAAATGGCGGAGTTTGGAGCTACAGTTACTTACAGTATTCAGGAGGAAATATGTTATGTCTGACAAAGTATCATCCCCGACTTCTCCCGACCTGGGAAGGCACTGCTCCTATTTAAACCTATAGGCCTACCCATATTATTTGTAACTCTGGCTTAAATCAAATCAATGTTAACTTTCATCTTTCATCAACTTTCATCGTATCGAATCAATTATGGGCCATAGAACCTTCACATAGTATACAGGGTGTGGGTGCATGTGTGGTGAGGGAACATGTGTGTATGCAGGCTGTGGGAAGGGGAAATAGGTGCCTGCCACTGCCCTGGCCATAGCTCAGTCTAGCTGCACCCTACAGGGGACACTACACTAGCCCCCGCACTAGCCTAGGCCTTTCAACATTATTCCCTGTTTACAGCTTTGTTTATAGGATTGTGGATCTCCAAATCAATCCCACTCACTGACAAATAGTTTAGAAGCCCCTTACACACATAACCATGTTTGTTATCACCTTGTTTCTGTATACAGGACAGATTTCAGATAATAAAAGCCCAGTTACATGGATGATAGTCATGGAACTACAGACAGTATAGCGGGGATGGCTGTGACCACTTGGCCGTTTTTTATGCACACATATTTCTTTCATATTCGGTCAATTTTGCTGTCTTTGGGCCAATGATTGAAACACAATCCATCTGTAGAAGTCTTGCTATATCCTATAACTATGCACTTAGTTGGCATGTTGTGAAATTCAGGAAAACAATAGCTATACAGATTGTGTAAATCCTGGCGTGGAAATACAACTTAAACAGTGCAGGCAGAGCTATCCCTGATACAGCGTTACCCCTGTGACGTCACAGCCTACATCACATCTACATGAATTGAGGGCACACTGACCTACTTATTAAAAAGTCTTCCTCACACGTTAATGCGTTGCACCAAAAAATGTATAAATAGTCAGTAATGTTACTTTGAACGTTTCTAAAGAGGAATACCCCCAAAAAAGACTATTTCCGATTTCATGCATCCCATCCTTTGGGAGCCTATGGGAGTATCATACCAACTCCACCAAAGGTATAATAAAATAAATTTACAGCATCCTCGCCAACCATTTGATATTTCGCAACATCTTTCACAACATGTCCTTCACGACACCAAGTACCCATTTTCTTCACATCATGGCGGACACCGACAACACATGTCCGTAAAATGGCTAGACACAATCACAGAAATCATCATAGAATACTCAAATATAGTTGGTAACTTGATACCCGCATAGCGGTGACATTTCTTTGATAGAGATGGGTGGAAGACGGAATTCCATTAAACCTCTCAAAATCTGTCACCTCCTCATGAAAACAACAGCCGGGATAGGATAGAGGAACTCAGATTTGGGGGACAGCTCCCCTTGTCTTATCATCACCCCCTTGTCCACAGCCCAGGATGGCGGTGAAGCTGAACACCAGACAGTATCAGAGGCGACGAAGTGTATCAGTATGTATCAGGATGGCGGGCCTCATTACCTAAAGGAGTGGTCCTAGCTGGTCCTCCCTCCCCTCACCTCCAGGCGTGTTCAGTTAAGAACTATATCAGGCAATTCACAAGAAAAACACATCAACATATACCTGTGAATGTTCTTAATTGTTATTAAGTGTCCATAATATCCTCAGCTGTGTTCTGAAGCGCTGACAGATTGAGTTCAGTGTTAAATGTCATCGGCGTTAGTCTCACTTGACGTCTCGAACGCTTCTCGCTGTGAAATGTCAATACCCGAAGCGTCCAGCGTACTGGGCTTGTCTGTCCCTTTTGTCAAAGGTTTTGCCTTCCCTTTGGTTTGCTCTGTTGGTAGAGAGGTTTGTCCATCTGAAGGGGGCTTAGTCACCCCATGACACCCCTTTTTGTGTTTTGGTGGTCGACCACGCCTGTTCGCGATATAACTTTCGGAGACAACTTAGCTCTTGGCCTGCCATGACTTTGCCCTTCTCCAGTGACACCACTTCTCTACCAGCAGCCGCAAGCCTCAGAAACTCTGGGGCTTGTCCCGACCCAGTCGTGTTGCGAAGCTCTCCCCTCTTGTCAGGGTCGAGGACAGATTTCATCAAATCTCCACTTGACACCTCCTGCAGCGGTGTCCATGACGTAGGAATTTCCTCCCAATACTCAGGTTATTTTAAACAGACCATCCCATTTAGCGCCATATTTGTGGTGGGTAATATCGATATATCCAGTCACCCACTTCAAATGACCGGTTTCTAGCTTTCAGATCAAAATTGCGTTTTTGGGCAATGGCTGTTGTCTTCAACGTACATCGCATATATATTCATGCGACTTCTGTAAGTTTTTACGAAGATCCTCTATGAAGCCTGAACCGGAGGTGAAGTCCAAGCCACCACGAGGTACACCATGGATCAAATCCGCTGGTGTATACGCTTCCGTCCCGAAAACTACGGAATGCGGGGTACAGCCTATACTCGCATTTACTGTATTATTGTAGGTATGTAGCCCCATAATCAGCATAACACGACAGCTGTTCCACTAGGACACGATTAACCCTTTCTGCCTGTCCGTTGGCCTGCGGTCTGTATGGGAGAGTGGTCTGTTTCTTTGTGTTGTATAGGTTGCAGAGTTCACAAAATAATTCTCCATCAAACTCTGGTCCCCCATCAGTTTGTATAGCATTTGGTGCTCCAAAACCGTAGGATCCAAGTGCGAAAGACTATCTAGGCAACAGTAGCCGCCTGATGATTCGGAAGGCAGTAAGGTTTGTTGTCCACGAGTTGTTGCTCGTGAATAGTCTGGTGCGTTGCGTTAGGGTCATTATTTGTGTGCACCTCCCCCCCCTGTGAGACATGCCACAGCAGCCTTGTGGGCGCCACAATCATCGTAATTTATTCGCTTGCAACGACTATATGGTCTGCGGGAAAGGCCATCAGCATTTTCATGCTTTTTACCCGGACGGTGTTGAATTACACCTTTATTCGTAACCCCATATTGCTGCAAGTCCAGAAGCCAATGAGCCAGCATATTTTCCGGCTCCCTTAATGTCATAAGCCACATAAGAGACAAGTGGTCAGTACGCACTATGTAGTCTATAAGTAGTGTTTAAATTTACGTAATATACGACTGCTAATAACCCCCTAGTAGTTTTTCTGTGATTTCGAGAGAGAGTTACTCACATATGCGATCACCCGCTCCTGCTCGTCCTGAACCTGAGACAGGACCGCCCCCATGGCCGTACCACTCGCGTGTGTGTCCAGAATGAACTGGCTGGTTGCTCGCGGACACACCAATACAGACGTGGACAGCAATGCCTTTTTCGTGGCCTCGAAAGCATCATTGAGCTTATCATTCCATGTAAGCTTATACCGTAGTACCTTTTGTCCAGCCGTCGCAGTTTCCTGCAGCGGCTGCACGAGATCATTAAAACTCGGAATGAACTGACAGTAATATGAAGCAAAACCCAGAAAAGACCGGATATCCTTCACTGTTATGGGTATGGGCCAAGTTACAACCGCTCGTGACATTGCAAAGACCAAACAGCATGACCTTAAACTGGTATAAACCTGTCAAAGTCGTGAAAGCTGTTTTCTCCTTACTGTCCGGATCCATAGCTATCTGCCAATAGCCACTCTCCAGATCCAGGGTACAGAACCACCTAACGCGTCTAGACAATCGTCTATTCGGGTCTAGACATTTGTCTACTCCTGTAGGAACGTGGTCGATATCGCTCCCTTCCGGCGACAGAATACATGGTTCTTGCAGCCTTCCAGGAGCATCTTCCCAGGCCCCGTCATCCTAGTATCATAGCGCCATATGAAAACTTGGCCCAGGACAGCCTCCTCTCCACCGCCCAGGCCTCTGACTACGAGACAGGCGTTCAGGTACAAACGCCCTGCGATCTCAAAGTCAAAGACCGCATACCCCATTGTCTTAGGAGTGCCACCCGCAAGTGGTTTAACCCGTACCTGCAAAGCGAGCAGGACAGGCTTGTGAACGAGCAACGAACGAGCAATTCATAGAACTTTTCAGACACTAGTGAGGTAGTAGCACCCTTGTCGTACAAAAATTCTCCTCGCGTAGCATCCACCTTAACTGGTACATACCATCTATCCACTATCGCTACCACATCGATAGGAATAAAGAGATCATGGCCGGCCGTAGAACTAGTCAAATTCCTAACACAGCGTTCCCCACCGACAATAGAGCTAACCGCGAGTAATGCTGTGCCAGTGTCAGTCTCACAAGCATACAAACCTTCTCCCGAACGTTGCTTACTAATTTATCTGACCGGGATTTCCTGATCTCCGTTGGTGTCTCCGGGCCACTGCCCTCAGCATCAACAGTATCCACCCCGTTGCATTCCACCTGCCTGCCTGACCTCCCCTGATGGTATAACTTTTCAGGAGTGTCATTTGTGCCCCAGCGGGCTATGGGAAGGCTTCCCTCCCCATCTCATGTTTCGTCAAACTCATTGGTCCCGACACCGCTTCCTTCCATCTCAATTTCCCTGAGCAGATTTACTCTGGTCTGGGGCCTTGACCTCTGCACCCTTCATTTTGCGAGGAAATCGTGGAAAGTCTTTAGGTGATTGCAGTCAGCTTGGAGGTGTGTCGTTTTCCCACACAGCCAACAAGCGCGCTCTGGACTCTGGCCTTGCTATCCTTCTTCCGATAGTCTGTTTTAGTGGCTTGCGGGGCTGCCATTGTAACAGTTTTCTTAGAAGATTTAGATGAAGTCTTGGTCTTATCCCACGACTTCTTTGTACTTTGGTTGGACTTTTTGTCCCCCTTTCGTATGTCCTTCCTCATTGCTTGGAAGGCTGTGAAATTGGATATTACCTCTTATTCCGAATCGGAATCCAAACCTTCTGGAACCGTGGTAGATTCATCCGACGAGGACACATCAGAAGATGCCTCAACTTCCTTTGTGGCATAAGCAGCTTTCCGCTCCTTATCTTTCTTCTGATCATAGAACTTATATCCACGAGTTTTAAACTTCGCAGAAGGTCCAGATAAGCGGCTGGGCCACCCGCGCATACAAAATCTGTCGCGAGGTCTATGCATTCCTGCATAGATTTGGGGCGGTTTGTTTGCACCCTGATGCTGAGGAACTTATCCTCCAGGCCTGTGCAGAAGATGCGGATAGACTCCTTCTTCATGTGCTCGAGGTATTGACCCTTGTATGCCCATTTGCACAGAGTAAGCAACGCTTCCCCGTAATGTTAGAGTGATTCTCCTGGCTGCTGAATGCGACCCCGGTATTCCTACAGGCGCTGCTCCTCCGTCTTCGTGGCCACATCACACAATGTCAGGGATCACGAGTTCCCCCAAGTCGACTGATTAACATGTCGATTAGTGGCCATAATGAGCTCTCACATCAGCGTCTCCTCGCTCCAGCCACATAGTTCTGCATAGTTAACAGCAGATGCTAGGAACTCCTCCCAATCCTCCCCCTTTCGGTAAGGCTTGAGATTCTTAGGTTTTGGGCTTTCACCCTTCCCCGTCGAACCGCATAAATGAATGGCCGCTGGACGATCTTCGATATACATGACACTTGATTCCATTTCTGGCATCATTCAGCGTCGACCAGGGGTGGTTCTCCCTCCGGCCTGTTTACGGCTCAATTCTTCACGACCCGTCTTGGTTCGTAAATCATTATCCAACAACGGAATTGATATATTATTCAACAAGTAGGCTAGTTGAGACCATTCTCGGATGGAGATGAGTTGATAAAATCCACTCGTCTATTCGCAGTCTTGAACCCTGCAGGAGTGCCGGGCAGACGTGGATCTCGCTTTCCCGATCGCAAATGATCCCGAGTCGGAGAACGAGTCCTCAGATCCGGGCTATCGGGCTGTAGCAAAGTAGGGTATCTACGATGCAACATATCTATGAGATATGGTGGGCAAGTAGAATGTTGATACCTTTATTCCAAGATGAATGACACCAATCATGTTCAGATCGGACTATTATTTCAAAAGTTTTTAGTTCATTAAACAACGAAAACTCAAGATGTCATTTAAGATATATTTATTACCGTTTGGAGTAATTAGTGTATATGGTTATAGTATGGTTATAGTCAACACCGATGCTGTCTCTGACTTGATGTGAGGTAGTCGAAGAACTTATGGAGTACACAATCACACACAGTTATAGATATATTTATGTAGGTGTACCCAACAGCAGTAACACATATTTATCCCCTATGGAATAGGAGTAATGTTTAGTTAATATAAGAGAATGATTTTGAGGGAGGTGGGTGGGAAGTTTTTACCACGTCTTGGTTGGTGTGTGGTCAGCGGAGGAGTGAGGGTGAGGATGGTGACTGGCCTCTGACCCTTCCGGTCCCGCCTCCAGTGTGGGAGAGTGAGTCCCCTCCAGAGTTCCGGTTCAATGAGGAGGAATCGTCTTTCGGACAATTCCTACCCCATTAAACAACGAAAACTCAAGATGTCATTTAAGATATATTTATTACCGTTAGGAGTAATTAGTGTATATGGTTATAGTATGGTTATAGTCAACACCGATGCCGTCTCTGACTTGATGTGAGGTAGTCAAAGAACTTATGGAGTACACAATCACACATGGTTATAGATATATTTATGTAGGTGTACCCGACAGCAGTAACACATATTTATCCCAAGCACAGTTCACAGTGCCCGCAGGGCATTGTGGACAGATGTGTTGCTGTGGGTATTGGGCTTGATATATGACCTAACTGAATCTGATGACCAAGTGCCATGGGCCATGATATCAGCCAGATTGGCCCCTCCCTGGTGGTAGGAGTAGGATGCTCCTCCATGTCTCAGGCTGTGCGTGGAGTGGGATTTGGGGCTGTATCCTGCCCTCTCAACTAGATGGGCCCACTCCTTGCGCATGAACCCGATGGTTAGGGGGTTCCCGTCCCTAAACCTGAACAGTGGGGCCTTCTTAGGGAGGCCTACCGACTTTCTGAGAACTCTGTCTAGCACTCTCCTGGGGCAGATCGGATCCCCTGTTTTTTTGGGGAGAAATATAACCGTAGGGGTGCGAGATGACTGCATTGTCTTGCTCCATTTCAGTGCCACTTTTACGTCATCGTGTTGGAGGGTGACGTCAGAGAGGCACAAGTGTCTGGTGGGGTCAAATGAACTGACCGTCTTGGGAAAAAGGTTGGACTGCCTCAAGAAGGCCATGAACATTAGTATTATTGCTGCTGCGAGAGGGGTGCGATCTCTGGATGTTTGTAGGAGTTTGATGCACCGTCACAGCATCTTTGGTGAAACGCCCTCCTTGGGCTTGGGTATGTGGTGTATAGCCAGCTGTATACCTTTGATAGCCAGGGTGATGTGGTAGTCGTATAGTGGAGTGGAGTCTATCCGGGCCATCTTAAAGAAAGTCCTTAGTGACGAGAGATTGTTAATTATGGTACCTGGGGCCAGCTGGTTTTGGGCCAGGTATTCTAGGTACCAGCAGACGTGCGCCGGGGTAGGGTGGTCGTATTCGATACCCAGAGCCATGCAGAAGGAGAGGTAGAGCTTCGTTGCGGAGGTATGGTTGGCATTAGTACCAGGGCGGTGTGCTTCCTTCCTTCTAGCCATTGACAGGGCCGCCAGAGCTCGTTGCTTCCGACCTAAAAGAAACAGGAGATGTCAAAGTCACTATCACACACTTGTACGGGTGTAAGGTCAAATTGGGCGACGAGAGATTGGGCCTTAGATGCATAGGTTTTAGAGGTGTGAGCACGGGAGAGAGCATCAGGGAAGTCCATTAATACCCCGGGGATATGGGCAAAATGGAATATTATCTCTCTTTCTGCAGAAAGGTACCATAGTGCCCTCACACAGGCAGCCAGGGTGTGATCTCTTGGCTTGCCCCCTTTAAAGGCTTCTATGGCTGCCTGGTTATCGCAGCAGATCCTGACCGTTTTGCCTCTGTCGTTGTCGTTGGTTAGAAGGCAAGCTGCAGCAACGCAGTTGTTGGCTTCGAGGTGGTTTATGCTCCTGCCTGTAGTGATGCTTTTCTCCCAGGGGATGTCCGTAGAAGGCAGCGCCATTAGTGGCCCCTCCGCCTGTTAGGCATGCATCTGCCCACAGGGTCTTGGAGACCACTTCTCTGGGGATGATAGATACACTGTTGTAGGCTTCTAGGAACTGGTTGAACCATCTTAGGTCGGCCTGTACCAGGGCCACCTTTTGCTCTCCTGAGGGCATTTAGAAGTCGTTGCATAAAGAGGGTGGCCGGGGACACAGCCTTGGCTAGATGGGCGACTCGGCTGACTATATGCTGCATGTTCTTGGTTGAAAGTACCCGCCTATTGGCAGCTGACGCCAAACACTGCTTGATTTCTGACAATTTTGCGGCTGGTATTGAGGGGATGTTGTTTCTTGTGTCTATTATAATACCCAGCCATCTGACGGAGTGAAATGGCGGCTGTGTCTTCTCGGACGCTACCTTCAGGCCTAGTTCAGAGAGGAGTTGTTGTGCTCTAGTGAACTTTGGTGTGAGGTCTTGGGTAGAGTGGGAAAGCAGTATTATCTCGTCGAGGTATATGAGTGTAATGATGCCCTCCGACACCAGGGCCCTGACGATGTAAGAAGCAGCCATCTGCATTATGTAGGAGGACATTCTGGCGCCAAAGGGGAGAGATCTATCAATGTAAGTACTCCCTGCATGTTGTATACCCATCAGGGGCCAATCCAGGGGGCAGACCTGAAAGTGTCGGTAGGCCCTTGAAAGGTCCAAGACCGCCATCAACACATCGTCCGAGCCCAGGTTGCCGATGATTTTAGCAGCCATAGATACGGTTGGCAGGTTATGGCTGGCTGGGGTGCAGTTGGAGTAGTTCTTGGCCACCCAGGCATTAATTCCACCGTCAGGGAAGGATAGGTCGACTATAATTCTCCTTTTCCCCGGGTCTGATTTTGGCCTGGTCATAAGGGGGCTGATGTGGCACCATGGGACAAGGGGTTGAAAACTGAATGGGCCTGCCATGGCGTTGAGTCCACACTCAGTATCAATGTATTCACTTATATGGTTTGGAAAGGCAAGGGCAGATGGGTGGTTACTCACTGTGGTTGATTGGGTGGTTGCACCGCCGGTGTATTGGAGTGGGAATCCATACAATATGCCGTTTTGTATAGTGCCATCATCCTGGTGGGAGGTCGAGTATTTTCTCCATGCTTCTGGGTTCAATATAGAGTTCAGCCTCACCTTGGCTCCTCGCCAATGAGGCAGGCCCAAGGCCCTGACACATTCATAGATAGAAGCCATGTCCTCTGGGAGGCCTAGTGCAGGATACGGCCACCTAGCATAATTATCAAAGTTCAAGTTCGGGGGTGGGTTCTCGTCTGAGATCCTTGTGTTCACAAGCAATAGTCCATGTATATAAGAATGTTCGTCTGACACATCATCCGGTATACAGTAGTCAGCGCCTATTGGTGTCTGAGAGTCTGATTCAGTATGGTATGGCATACCTGTGGGATGTTGTTGGTTGTCTGTAGATTGTGGACTAATGTGTGGCGTCTGCCACCCCATTGTAGCTCCATTTTTAGCGTTGGCAGTAGCAGGGGCCAGTGCAGTTGAGTTGCTGGCGTCTTGCGGTGCTACGTCGTTGGCCGTGTGAGTTTACGCGCCTGGCGTAGTGTCCTTTAGTGCTCGGCTACAGGTGAAACCAGATGCAATCGGGCACTCATCTTGGTTTATACCATGAGCAGAGTCACTTTCAAAGCAGTTGTGTAAGTTATCCGTATCTGAGTTGTGGTTTGACATGGTAGTGAGGCAAAGATCGCTGTCAAAATGTTGTTTATAGGCCATTCCGGAAGTGTAGTCGCTATCTTTGTTGTTTACATCCGGGTATGCACTGGTAGATGATGTGCTTCCGGTAATGGCGGATGGCTGGGATACGTTTGGCAGCAATGTAATAACATTTGATGGCAAGTAAAGGATTTGTTGAGTGTCACAATTATTGGGAATAGTAGATAAAGGTTGCAACTCACTGTTATTCACTTCCCCGGTGTTGCCTTCGGGGAGGGCAACTAGTTTTTTGGCTTGGTGGTGGCAGAGTCGCTGGTGTTAGTGCGCTGCCACTCACGTTTCGGCTTTAGCTGTGTGTTGTTTGGCCCGTTGTCCCGAGCTTTTCTGTTGTTGCAGTTATGGGCTGAGTGGGCAAATTCCTTGTTTTTGGTGTTGTAGAAACACCAACCACAACAATGAAGCAGAGTAGTAGTTCCCTCCGTGTGGGATTATGTACGGGTGCACTCCTCAGAGTTGTATGGAGTGCAAGGGGAGCGGTAGGTACCCAACTTCTTGGAGGTGTTGAGGTCGAGGGGCTGAGATGCACTCCAGCTAAGTCGGGCACGTTGCTGTTGGAGAAAGTGGAAATCCTTCCAAGTAATACTTTTGTCAAGCAGATGGTCCACCACTGTCTGTGACCAGCTTAGAGCGCCAGTCCAGGGTCTAGTAGATGCATCCTCTGCAACCTCCGATAAATGCTGCAACATGTATTGCAACGAAGATCCAGGTTTGGCTTTATACATAGCCCAGAGAGAGAAACCACAGAAGTATTCGGAGATTGACAGGTCACGTTTTTCTCGTTTGAGGCGAGCAGCCATGTCTGGGGGGAGGGAGGTCTCGGGGCTGACATAAAGTTGTAGTTTACCTTTAGATTTAGAGGAGGCTCCATATTGACGGTGAAGAGCCCGAGAGGCCATCTTGTCACTCTCCGAGGAGGCTGGCTTGCGTCTCTTTCGCTTAGGTTTGTGCTTGGGTGACCGTTGGAGCTTAGTGAACAGAGAGATGACACAGCTTGTGATCTTGTGATGGCGATAAGTGCGCTTGAGATGTTTTGGTCCAGGTAGTCTCTCATCGTCGTCACTTGAGGAGGAGGACGAGGAGGAGGAGCGTGACCTCCCACGATAGGGGTGTCGGTGGTGCAGGGCAAGGCGTTTGGTTTGCTTACGTCTGTGTGTTTGTCTCTTCCTCTTCTTTCTCCTTTCAAGGCTGGAATCACTGAAGGACGACTCAGATGAGGAGGTGGACGGGGTGGCTGAGGAGCTCGAGTCACTCTCCGAGGAGGCTGGCTTGCGTCTCTTGCACTTAGGTTTGCGCTTGGGTGACCGTTGGAGCTTAGTGGAGCCACGTGGTCTGGAGGAAGCGTGGGTGCGTGCACGTGTTGGGGTGCCTGCCTTTGCCACATGTTTCAAAGCATGGCAGAGAGATGACAGCTTTCTTCTCTAAAGGTATAGATCCATCCCGCTTTAGAGCTGCTCTTGGGCTATCCTTTTGGAGCTTTTCAGTCGGTGGGGAGTTCTCCGGAGTAGCCTTCTCTGGGGAAGGGGTGGCGTCTTGGCGTTCCTGGCCCTCTTCCCCGTTGGAGGAACTGTCCTCCATGATGGGGAGATGGGGATGCTTTCCATCGGTCACTGGCCTATGACGACCTCCTCGGCCTTTGCCCTTTGCCTTCTTCTTGAGTGTTTTCTTAGTTGGCTCAGGGTCTGCCATGGCTTTGTAATCGATCTTCGTCTTTGGCCGAGTCTGCATCGGGGAAAGGGGGCCTGTGAGTTGGCTTCAAGTTTTTACCACGTCTTGGTTGGTGTGTGGTCAGCGGAGGAGTGAGGGTGAGGATGGTGACTGGCCTCTGACCCTTCCGGTCCCGCCTCCAGTGTGGGAAAGTGAGTCCCCTCCAGAGTTCCGGTTCAATGAGGAGGAATGGTCCTTTGGACAATTCCTACCCAATTATTGAAATTAGGGCATGTCATCCCCAACAATAATAGATCGCCCCCCGCCCCCAAGTTTATTGACGGACCACAATTGTAGCTTACACCCGGAGCTAAGACCATTTACACGGGTGGGACACTGATCCACGTAACGCGTGTTACCTCATCACATATGGCAAATTCAATTAAAAGTGGTCATTGTTTACATTTGAGTTTAGGTATTTATAAAGCTCGAACATGCATGTGAATCATTATTTAAGATGGTATTCAATATTTGATCATGAAAATTGTTTTATTATGGTCATCACAACAGTAGTTTTTCTATAATATGTATGAACAATTCTGATGGTGATGAGGTAAGGCCAACCAGTATTGATTGTGGTGATGCCCGTGAAGCAACTGGTTGATGCCTGTAAAGTGGAAATTCTTAGCAATTTTACTAAATGTGTCTATACATATTTTCATTTCTTTTTTCGTGATATGGTAAATATATATGGTTGATTCTCACGAAATGGGGGCAGTCAGTGTTTTTGGATTCCAAGGTTCACTGAGGATACGTTTTTATTTTTTTGGTTTATTTTTAATTCCCATCTCTTAGATCCCACTTCATGCTTTCCTGCCACATATGTTTATTAATCAGAAAATGTGTATTTTGTACATAAAATGATAAAATATAGCTGAAAATTGACGTTTTCAAAACCTGATATAAATAAAATGAGAACGTAGGCACTCAAAATGATGAATTTATATCAAAATTTCTACTTCATAAAAGGTATCCGGCCATTTACTCAGCATTTTTTGTTGAATTCTGGGGAAAATATAGGAGATATTATTTTCATTGCCACTTTTTGGCTTTAAAAAATGGCTAAAATAACAGGGTCCCCCAATAGGGAAAACTATGATATGCATATAAAGCCAATAATGTTCATGAAAGGAAAAAATCAAACTTGGGTGGCAGACTCTTTAACTTTTAATGGTAGGCAGATTCTTTTGAAAAGAAATGAATTGGGCTACAATCTGCAGGTGCCTACGTCGGGATGCACTTTATTTAATAATTCTGTGACTATTCACCTTTCAAGCTGCTTTTGTCACTGAACAATGTGTAATATTAACGACTTCAAATTCAGAGCATATGAACAATATGTGTGGAAAATATTTGACCAAATAGCCAGAAAACATTGCCCTGACGTAGGCAGCCCCCCCCCCCCCTTGACGTAGGCACCCACATTCATGTAGGCCCATGGTGGCAGCAATTAAGTAGCCTCTATATATTTTATTTATAGTCCTGTTATGATACATATGCCGTGAGTATGCTGCCATATACAGGGTGTACATAATGTATCCTATGAAACATACAATATTGATACAATGCGTCCACTAGACTGTAGATATGCATGTATATACTTTTAAGATCGATATTGGGTGAATGTATACTAGAAGTCCTTTGCTACATATGTGAGTGGATATCTCTAAGTTGGTCTATGTATGATCCTCTAATATAAGTACAGTAAAGAATGACACAACAGTTTCAATTCCATAAAGGTTCTGTCTTTTAATATCTCTAGCTCATATATATATCATATCAAATTATCAATATTCATGCGTACAGGTGAAGAGGTGGAGTCTGGTTTACAATCTATATTCCTAAGTATGTATGTTACCTCCCCCTATGTGTATCTAATACTCCCATTGACCTGATATGACTTATCTCTGGACTATAGGTCTGAATGCTGTGTAATGGATAATTCCACTCCATCACACTACCCCCTCTCCCCCCTCTCTCCCCCCCAAGTTTATATCAAAAGTTCATATCCAAAGCCCGCGGTTCAACTATCACCACTAATTATAAGATCCAAGCCGCAATTAAATATTAAATATTCCCAATAAATACTAAACTCAGAGTGCAACATCAAAAAGAAAAAATTTTCGTCCCATTTAAGTACCAGAGTTTATAAGTGATACCAAGTCCCCTACAAACCAGAACAATACATCAATATCAAAGACATCCGACCCCGCATACTTAGTTCCCTCTCCCCTGAGAAGCACAAGAATCATTAACGCATTATCCATCGACGCGCCACCAGATATACAATACATACAGCGCCATTTGTTCGGCCGTCCTGACTCATCATGAATAGCGGTATAACATTAGTAGATTCATTACCCAATACTACGATATATGTGTACTTCCCAGAGACCTTATACCTTTTCCCACACTCTCACCAGTACAGTATATTCATCAATATTAATGTCATCATTTCAGCACTGGAGCCAAGCGCCTCTAATTTTACTTATATACATTTCAACTGTCCTTGGCTCATTTAGAATTAACATAAAAAAATAGTAGTCATGGCCGCGTCTTCTATCTTCTTCGCCTCCTTGATATAATTCATACAACAACCAATGGCGCACGCTGACATCCCAAGTCGATACCATTTGGTGTATTTCCTAGATATCGCATCCGCTAGGACCATTTTCTTCTCCAGAATCTTGTCCTACGAAATGAGACATCAAACAAACCACAAACATAGAAAAAATATGTGATACAAGTGAGTATTGACCCAACTCCTTTTCCTTTAAACAATTACAAGGCCGGCGTGTGTGTAAATATACCCGAGGCACCCTATCTCTATTTAATTATACATACTGTTGCATATACATACTCATCCTCATCCTCAGCCTCCCACTGGCTAGCCGATCCCGGTACCCTGTTCCATAAAATGGGTCACCCAGTTAAGACGAACTCTTGACCCTCTTACCATATATGGGACTTGGTCAAATTTAAACCCCCTCCCTTATCACCCTACAAGCCTCCAGTGTGTACCCGATCACTCATCGGTGTGTCGATATACCATTCACACAAGTATGGATTGCCAAGCGAGCAGCATCGAGATTGTCTCCATCCATCTTTCGGAGGAAGGAGCAAGGATATCTTTGAAGTCCACCTGTCGGCATGGCCGAGTTACGTATAGTACTGTGCCTCTCGGTGAGTTATAGATTTATACACATCGTAATCGTTACCATTCTTACAGTAGTTATACGTTGCACAATCTTATGCGCTCGTGCCCCTATCTGATAGCGGTACACGTGTGTCCACACTGGCTTGTGATTCAATACCTTCCTAATACTATCTTACAGTGCCACTCTCCCGGATCACTGGACTACCCGACCAGCTGGGAGAACTGAGGTGAGTACTTACAATGAAATCTCCCAGAATGATTTAAAAACACCTGTGATCGCTTGTGATTACACGTGGTACCTGCACCCGGGCCACGCCGCCTGTCCATTGACTCATTGATCAGCACTCTGGAATACTGTTAAGCAAAACAATGAGAATTAACAATGTTTTTTCCCCCCCCCCCCCCCTCCCCGTGTTTGAACTGTCGTGTCCCAACATTGTTTAGTAGATTACATATGAACCCGTCACAGATGAGACGCAACACCTATTACCTAACCGGCCGCCTAACAGCGTTCGCCCTTGCTTACATCGCGTCCTGTGACCCATGTCTCACTTACAACTAGGTGATATACTCAACTTGTTTGTAAACAAACTCTTGTGTTCAGTAAGATAAAGTGGTCATGTCCCAGACTGACCGCACACCCGCCCGAGGCTGATGGTGTCAGTGGTGATATATTTGGTGGCATGAGTGTTGTGATTTATGTAACCACGTTGGTTAACCTAGGTATGCTACTAGCCTAGTGCACGCGTCCTCAAGCTATAGCTTCAGAGCCACTTAAACTATAAATGACCAATCATATCAATATCGCTATGTCCTAACATTGATATATATTGTATAACTTGTACCTAAATATAGCGGGTACTTAAACAAATAACTAACAAGACAGCAGAGTGCTGTCTGGTTCAAGTTAGTTATTAGCTTTCTAGCTACGTTCCCTTATTTGACTAGCTTATTCTAAAGTAACTGAAGGTTCGCAGATTTCTCTCATATATACAAGCGGCTTCAAAAATTTTCTAGACGGTTTGGAAAGCTTTACTAATCTCCCCCACTGCCAAATAACCCACGGCTGTTTCCCTGCCTGCAGCATCGATGGCTACCAGGAGGCGTCCAGCGGCAGTACAATTCAAAATCTCAACTTTCCTGCTCGATCTGAATGACCAGAAAGATACATCTTCAGGCAACTTTACCTTGTCGACCTTATCACCATTACGTACATTCAAAGGGTCTGACCACACGATGCTGACATTTATCTGGGGCCCCCAACAAGTCCTAGTTGCTACCACCCCTACAGCCCTTGGTGTGTTGGTTGTTTCTAGCATGGTGATCGGGTATAAAAGTTTAAATAGGTGTATTTCGGCAGAAGCCTCTTGTGTTTGGACCCTTAGGACTAGATTGGTGAAATTGCGGGCCTGCAGTGCTGTAAGACCCCCCGAGCTTCGTCTTAGATAGGCCCACCTGACTAATTTAAAAAGTACTATAACCGCGAAGATGCTGGCTGCCATTTCAACGTAGCCCCACTTGAACCCACCCGGTTTTGGCATTTCTGGCATGGGGATTGTTGGGATGGGTTCGTTTGCCCAGCCCTTGAATCCCTTGATGGGGAACAATTCCACTTTTTCAATGCTCTGAAAAGTGGGGAAGTCATCCAGTGTTTCCTCAACTGACTGAGCAGCCACCACGTGTACCATTGCCAGCACCGCCGACAAGCGCCAAACCCTATAACATAGAATTAGAGTTATAAGTAAATGAAAAACCTCAAAGGCCCACACCCCCACTGTAACGTGCGGTACGGTGGTGGCCTCACTCACCCACTTCCATGCTGAGGAGACCATGGAATCTGCTATTTTCTTTTGTTCATGCAGCATGCTGACTACTTTACTGAGCTCTAATCCCCTCTCTAACATCCCTTCAGGCAGATGATCAAGTCCCTTTACTAACTCCTCCCCTGTTGGTATTCTCAGGTGAATCAGGAAATTTGTGAGACTGCCCCCAGATAGGTTATACATGGGTACGTTGAAAGCAGTAGCAAAAGCCAAATTAATTCCATTAGCAAGCCTAACTGTAATAGCCTCATCCCTTGAAGTATCGGGACAATCATTAATTGCATGAAACAAGTTATGTCCCCCGACCGTTAAAACACATCCGCAATTAATATTAAAAACAGCTATCCCCCCAACCTGAACTGTAACATTGGTCCCATTACAAGAGATGAACCCTCTATCCCCTACATTAATCATTAAATACAGAGACCCCACTATGTTTCTAATCATAGGCTCTGCTGTGACGTTAGGCTTTATTAAAAAATCGCATGACTCTTTCACTAAGACAGGAATGTCATAAAAGAGAGCATTAAAACATCTTTCTGTGCGACTTTTCGATGATAGCAGCAGAAATTCACACAAATATAGCCCATCATGAATGCATTGACCCAGGCGACCTTCACCCAACTCCAAGAGCTCCCCTCCCTCCCCGCTGTGAGCCAACAGCCTTTTCCCTGCCCCTCTTAATATAGTGTAACCTGTCATGTTGCTTGCATGGACGTGTAAGTGCAGAGGCATCGCCTCCATTTGATATAGATTATAACGTTGGGGGTGTCTGGTCACATAAACTGCCACATCTATCTCTAGTTGATCCATAGTCCTGACTATTCTGTCTGTAACCCCCCAATTTATTTCTGTATCTAAAATCTCCAGCGTGACGTTTGTCCCATATAAAGCACGTACCCTTCCCTTCCAAGGAGAATTTCTAAATTCCCTACCAAGCGCAGGTGAGACCCTCCCCTCCACTAAACCCTCTAACGTGTATTCTATGGCCCTGGCCTTTTCAATATACTCAGAGACCGCCACGTGCCCCAACATGCTTTCATGGAAAAAATGATAGATCTTGTTTGCCTGGTGTACATCATGATGAAAACTATCTGATTGCGCAGCTGTTCTGTTAGCAAACAGCTTCCACCTATTATTCATATTTCTTAAAAGGTATCTACTCTGATTGGTGTGAAGTTCTAAATAAGACAGTAGGGCGTTGGTGTTACCAGCTAGTAAATTAATAGCCTCATCCCTACTGTGATCGACTATTTCCCCTAGCCTATTTAGCCTTATAATTTGGCCTATGCGCCTGGAAACCACCTCTAATTCTCTGTCAGTGACGGTCCCAAAAATATCATGAAAAATATCGCCAAAAAAAGATAATGGGGCATCCCTTTTCGCCCGTCTACTTCTGGTTTTTGCAGGTATTTTACCCAAAATATCCCCGATTCTCTCATAAAGTTTCCTGGCCTCAAAATCAGCCAGAGCTAACCTCCTGTTTAACGTGTCTGCTAGCTGTTTATATGGGCCCGATCTAGGCCCTTCACTCATGCGGCTAGCAACAGGAGGATCGATTCTGACGTCCTTCAAAAATGCCACTGTCACTTTTTCCACCCCTGTTACCAATCTCCCCTGCGGCGAGAACACTGTCCCGTAATTGTGGCGGATTCTTGGCGTACTCAACGTCACAAAGGCGGGAGCACAGAGTAATATACCACCAGTCACAAGCCTAAAACATATACAAAAAAGAAGTCATGCATTATTACCTTCCCAAATTTAGTGTCAACCTATGATATCCATATTGGTAGTAGGTCTTGGAAACAGGCATTTTTAGAGGCTTTTTTGGAGAAATCAAAACTTACCATAGAGCCAAACAAGCCATAGCTCTTGTCTTCTTGGATCTTTAGCAACAACAAAAAAAAACAATGATAAATACAACCGCTCTGCCAAACTTCCAATGTAGCGTTTGGTTTGCAGGTCTTTTCCAAGTGACTTCGAGCTTTCAAGAGGGCTGTTTCTCTACCTGACCCTTCTATACATCAGACTTTTGGGCGCTATTAATAATAATTATAGCCAATTATACATGCCCCGCTGGTTGGTCAGTGCAGCTCCACAGTGGACGCCCCCAAAGGTAACGCCCATATTTTGACTCTCGTCCCCAAGCGGTGGGCGTTGCCAGTTCATGGTTCATCGTTTATTTCTAGGGGACCGCCCTCTTTGCATTTGCATCCTATTCCTCACATTTCTGAGACAAGGTTAACACCTGACAAAGCCCAAGTAGTTGGGGCTATAGCTCCCTCCCAGGCCTTGGAGTTGTGTAGAGCTATAGTCATACCACCTGATGCTATTCATGAATATTAAACAGGGGGAATGCACTTGTGATTTCATGCAGGGGCCTCTGCGTAGGTCCATCTGCACCTCCTCTCATTAATATGCATAAATGCACATTCTCAATAAATCACCCATCCCCCTTGCCATAAACCAACAGTGCCCTACCTCAGACCTGCCACCCCATTGGCTCAATGAAATGATGATCATCCCCGTGGCAATTTCCACCAGCTCCTGTCACCAAGCCTAGCATGACGACCAAACTCTGAAAAACATAAGTCAGACAGTGCCAAAAATTGACCTCCCCCCTCCCCCTGTAGCGTCACCCAAGGGTCAGCTCCAGTGTATTAACGGGAATTCTAGTTTATTACCTAACACTAGCTGATGTATCTATATCCTGACCCCTATCTTTCGTTTAGAAGTAAAAAAAACAACGAATAAACAACGAATACAACATCAAAATTAACTCAAGAAATCAACAGTCTAATTTCTAGCCTACTAAAGGTCAGTAAGACTTCCCCTCCCTCCCTCATTTGCCCACTTTTCCTCGCTAACTAATCCAATCGTCTCAGGCGCTGCCACCTATTTCATTCGACTTAAAGTTTCTCTATGCCGCGAGAAATAAAGAATAAAAATAAAACAAAGAACTAACTACTAAAGAATTAACTACTATAATGGCTACGTTTCCTATATAAAGTCTTATTGCTAGATCTTACTACTAACGCTGTGTGTAACCGTCACCACAGACCTAACAACTTATAGTGATAATATGAGATATTGATATAATAATAATGTTCGATATAGCCATTTCATAGCCTTATCATACACGTTTTTATTCTAAACTTGCATATGAAATAAGAGATAAAAAAAAATTCTTTCCGTCTTTTCCAGGCCGTGCGATGCCGAGGCTCCTGCAGGGGACGCCCGCCAGTGACTGCCCCGCCGGGCCTGTAGCGACCTGAGAGGCTGGACCTCCTTCAAACATGATACTAAAATAAAAGCTCATGACGGGAAACTGAAACATTTCTTCATTTTATTTATCGATCTTGAGTTCTTATTCTCATTGCTCAGTTCTCTAGAATTCCCATGGAGTTAGTTAACCTAGCTCGACCTTATCTTAACTACGTGTCACAGAGCTAGCTTGTCCCCTGCTAACTGTAAGACAGGGTCGTGTACACCCAATCTCATCTAATGGCACTTATTTTAATTGTAATGTCCCCCGTCCTGCAATGACCGTTTGGCCGGTCACCAAATCTGTAGCAATCTTAACGAAGTTAGACACTTATTGCCCCGATCAAGACTCTGCACTCCCCATACTTTGTTTACTCTGTGATTCAGTTAATTTAAGCGTCAGGGAAAGTACAGGAATAGTCCGGTTTCGCAGGATGTTGCATCAAACTTCACACATCCCCCACCCCACTTAAAATAGCGAGTCCAATTGTAGCTATTTCTCGCAACAGCCAGATATATCTAGCAGATTACTGAGAGCTAGGTTCATCCATCGGTCATCAGTACCTTTCTAAAGCGATAAGTGTTACCAACAATATGTTTTCACCAGTTTCCCCCCTCCCCCATTGGTTTCCTAATCCCTTTCATGCCTATTCATACAGACGTGTATGAGCGCGACTTCCATATCAACAATAAAAAAAACCCTAGAAACCAAAAAGAAACACTCTACAAGATTAAAGGGCATTAGCACGCACAAGCTCAGAGATAGGAGATATCACTCTAGTCAATATAATTTTTTCTCTAATTGTCATATACAGAGTACCTTCGCTACCCTCTTTAGTACGACTCATTTATATTTTATGAGAAATAAATCCATCTGCTGATCCTGTTAAATTACTGCAATTTTAAATCCTTTCCAATTTTTTAAAGAGAATCTCGCAAAATGGACAGCAAGATGGTATCACGAGTAAGATATCCAAACCCTATATCAAATATTCGAACTTTCAAAAAAAAAAAAAAAATTACCACGTACACCTATATATATTCAGTGCCCAATTAGAGAAACAGTTTAAAAAACCCTATTGTGATGCAACAAGCTACACCAGATCATTTAATTAGACCTATTTTAAAACAAATGGCACTTATAAAATCATTAAAACAAATGGCACCTTCTCGCTCAGACTGTCAAAGTTCTTAAATGGTCTCTGCTGGTCGTAATTGAGTGACTAAATGATTTTTACTTTGCGGGACTTTGCCAGCAACTCACAGTCCTCGATTACATCTTTTAGGGCAAAAGTACTGTCTCCTCTATGCTTTACCTCTTCGTTCCAGTCCTCAACGACCAACTCTGACAACCACGTGGGTTCTGGAGTTGTCTCGTAAGTCCAGCAGTCGCGGCACACCTCTTTTTCCTCTCCACATTCACAAAATAAGACATTTCCAGGTGTGGGAGTACTGCCATTCCCCACCTGCACATTGTTCGCTCTCCGCCGTCTGCGCTGGGCGACTGACTTCTTTAAAACCGGCTTTCTCTCAGCTTCTATTCTTGCTTGATGAGCGGCTGACATAGCTTTAGCGATCATTCTCCACACTGGATTATAGTGTATATAGCTGTTCCCATTAGTCGCCATTTTCTTTGAGTGAATTGTAATACTAATTGATGCCTATTCAGTTCAATTATTGTATAATTATATCCTCAACTTGCTTGTATGACTTCTCTATACCTTGTATCAATAAAATTAGTACTAATAATGCTTATCGGTCGTATCACTTCTACAGGTTTTATTTACTATCTCCCTTGTACCTTTACCAGTTCATAGACAGTTCAGACCCTCTAATCAGCCGACCCTTGATCACAGATCAGACCAGCAGACAATCCCAAGGCACCACCCAGCATTATATCAGTCTGAATGGACCTTATAAAAAGCAGGTATCACTGCACAGAGTTCATGCACCGGTCAAACGCTTCGATCGAGCACCAACGATTACACCTGCTGTTACGCTCCCACTTATAAAATCACTCCTCCCCGCCCCTCCCCACTTCGACCCTGCCCCAATCTATTTCAATCAGCCATCTATATCGATTGTATGTTTGATTGCTAGCACTCTGAACTTGCAACTAGGTTGACCCATGGTTGACCCCTGTCCCTCCCCCTGTAATTACATCCTATGTGAACAAAACACCTCCTGTGTGAACTCTCCAGCCGAATATACACTCCAGCCGAATATATACATAACTGCTTATAATTTTAGCACTACTTCCGAACCCTGACCAAGCTTCTGCAATGTCAATTAAAAGGATTTGCAGCCGTAGCACATTCCTGTCTTGCTCCTATCTTTAACATCCATAAATCATATTACAAACTACATTAATTATAAGATCTGGATTGCAATATGCACCTCAGCCCAACAATAGAAACACCTGGGCGAAAGGAATAAAAAAAATACGATAGTGCATTCAAAAGAGACAAGAGGCGAGAGTACATAAAAAGAAAATATTCGTTCACTAACTCCTAATTCCGTTCAGAGCAAGTTCACCTGTGTCTGCCTGCTAGATTCCCCTCAAACCCATACATACAGCACAATGTGTTACTCTCATATTCCCCTTTTCTTTTTACTGAAAATATACGCTAGTCTCTCCTTCCTCCCATCCCTCCAAAGCTGGTAATTCCCCTACTTCCCAAGGGTCTCCCTTCAGCTCCTCCTCGCCGTCTATACCCATGGTTATACATGAGTCATCGCGTGTTTCCCCGTCACCGCCCGCTCGCACCTCTATAGTGTGTTCCACACCGCTAGATATAGGTCTATCGTTTCTAGAACCTACAGTGCGAGTCAAGTGTTTTGGTGCGTTTGTTTCTTGGGATATGGCACTGTCCTCTAGCTCCTCCACTTCTAGCTGCCAATCTCCCTTGTCCTCAGTATCTTGACTGGGAGTCTCTAAATTGGCGTAATTGGTAATTGGCACTAGATTAGGTGGCAGCAACCTCTCTATGAATTCCCCCTCATATCCTACTGTCACTGGTTTTAAGTGCATTACATGGATGGGTCTCGGAAGACTTTTGCCAGTTTCTATGTTTCTCACTTTTACCGTGTATGGGCTGGGATTTGCTGTCACCATGAATGGCCCCGTGAATTTTGGCTGCAGCTTGATAGCTGTCCCTGCTTGAAGCAATCGCTGAATGCGAACGTATACGAGAGAACCAGGCTCGAACGAATGACTTTTCGTTCCCTTATCATATCTCGCCTTCATACGTTGTTTCGACTCCTCCAGCTTTTTCTGTGCCATTTCACCGTAAAATTCCTGGTTTTGCAAAATGTCCGCTAAATGCTCGAGCACCGGCTTAATGTCCCCTTCGTATTCACGTAGGACCCTATCGCTCGGCAATTTTGGTAGGCGGCCATAGACCAGTAGAAAGGGACAGAAACCAAGCGACTGTGCGTCTGATGCGTTAACTGCGAACACAATTGGTGCTACATATCGATCCCAATCCTTCTGGGTCGATGCATCTGTGAACGCCCTCAGCGCCTGTACAAGTGTCGAATTCCATCTTTCGACCTGCCCGTTTGTCGTGGGCTTGTAAACAGACGAGAAGATCTGTCGCATCCCCATGGTTTTGCAAAACCCGGAGAACAATTTTGAATTAAAAGAGCTGCCGTTATCGGAATAAATCTCGGCTGGTACTCCCATAACCGCTATCACATTTCGGAAAAATTCTTCAATAAGTGTTGAGGACTTTATGTTGTCCGTGGGCCAAGCCACGCAGAACCTACTATATACGTCCACACACACATGAATGTATTTATTGTGGTTAGTGGTCTCTGGCAAAGGTCCCAATGTATCGATCATAACTGCTGACCACGGCCCTGGGGCCGGCTGCCTGGCAGTCATTGGTAGCCTGATCGGATGCTTATTTGGTTTATTCGACAGACACTTGTCGCAAGTGCTGATGTATTGCGTAACGTCTCGAGACATAGTCGTCCAGTAGTACCGTGGTGTCAATACGCTCATTACCTTACCGGCCCCCAAGTGTGCACCCAATGGAGAGTCGTGTATCTGTTCGAGTAACTTGCGTACCATTGCCTCAGGCACCACCAGTTGCGCTCTAGCCTCGATTTCATCCCTGCGTGTACGTGGCGGGATGCGATAGAGAACGTCGCTCGATATAAGGAAGCAATCGTGGTGCAATAGCACCTTCCGTGCCTCCATGTTTCCGCGTGGAAGCTCCTCCTTAGTGATGTATTTGGTCATAGCCACACAGAAGCCATCAACTTTCTGTGCACGCAGGAACTGCACTTGTGTACCCAGCGTTCCATAGTACCCTTCTATTTTGCGATAGAAATCTATCTGTGGTGGGTCAATAGAGGCCGCTCTAACCCCTTTACGCGCCCGTTCCTTTCTATATTTTCCTTTAATCGACGCTACCCCCGTACGCCGGCGCACTCTGCGCTGCTCTAAGGGCGGTTCTAATTCCGGCTCATTTCGGCCTTCATCCGCCGTTTCGGCCAGACGGGCGGACCTTCTTGGTCCTTGCTCTTCTGCGCCGTCCCTATCGTCGTCGCTTGACGCACTATCACTATCTGAGTGGTCGACAGGTTCAGTCACTTCCTCCACTACGGTTTTCAATAGTGTCTTCTTCTCGCGCTTAGCTGCGTCCACTCGCGCATTTTCTCGGTGGGCTTTCGCACTCGGCGAGACTCCATGACAGCCACATATTCGTCTGTAGCGCCCGTATCGCGCTCTATAGGCTGTCCTTCGTCCACTCGTATGTTGTACGGGTTTATAGGTGTACCTTCCACGCGCTCCGTCTCGACAACGGCTTCTTGCTCAGCGCTTTTCGAGTCCCTGCGCTTGTTTCGCAGCTTCCCGTTCTTCAATATTGACGGCCGTCGGTACTTACGGATGGGTGCCATTTGAACCAAGTCTCCAGCTCCGAAGTACCTAATAAAGTTCACCTCGCGAAAGCGAACCTTACGGTCGACGTTGCTGGTTGGATCCAACTTCTCTCCCCTACCCTCCGGATACGGCCTTCGACTCAAAACATTGGGTACGAGGTTAAGGCTCCCCTTGATGTGTTTTATCTGGAAATCAAAGTTCCCGAACCAATCAAGCCATCTGGCCATCCGTCCTGTCAAGTCTTGCTTCGAGTTTATCGCAAGCAACGCGGCATGATCAGTGTACACCTCGAAGGTCGTGCCTAGCACGTAGTGTTTAAATTTTTCTACTGCAAATCGAATTGCTAGGAGTTCCCGATCCGTAGCTGAATAGTCTCGTTCGGTGGCGTTCATGCTCCTTCCTGCGAAGGCCACTGGTCGATGGAACCCGCTCCCGTCGTCTTGCGTCAGGCAACCACCTAATCCTACGCGGGAGGCATCTGTCCATATCGTGAACGGTTTGTCGTAGTCTGGGTATTGCAACAATGCATCCTCGCAGAGCGCCCTCTTGATGCTTCTGAAGGCAGTTTCCTGCTCCTCTCCCCACGCAATCTCCCCTCGTCCCTTCTTCGGGCCCTTGGTTAGGATGTATAGCGGGTGCATCTTGTCCGAGAAGTTCGGGATGAACGCTCTGTAGTAATTCGCCAGACCGTTGAACGCTCTTAGTTCCTTTACCGTTTTCGGAGTTGGGTATGACCGGATAGACTCGACCTTGTCGGGATCTGGCATGAGCCCATCCTTGGTGATCACAAACCCTAGAAATTGTATTACTCTGTAGCCGAATGCGCATTTCTCCGCCTTGAATCGCATATTCGCTTTTTGAAACGCTGCTAGCACTGCTCGCACGTCTGCCATATGGTCGTCCCATGTACTGGACGCAATTATAATATCGTCGCAATAGGGTAGAGCGTTTGGTATGTGCTTCAGCACTCCCTCGACCACAGCGTGAAATGCTTTTGGCGCAGTTTTCAGCCCCATCGGGATTACCCTATATTGAAAAACGCCCCTAGGGGTTGAGAAGGCGCTAATGTGCCTATCGGACTCCCGTAACGACACCTGGTAAAATCCAGAGGCGGCGTCTAATTTGCTGAAATAGCGACCTTTGAGTCGACCAACATTTTCCAACGTTTCGTCGGCTCTCGGAAAGACGCGGGCCTGGTCCTTTATCTGGGAATTCACCCAGCGATAGTCGATCACGAGCCTGTGCTCCTGCTTCCCGTCGAGCCCCAAACGCGACTTCTCCACAAGAAAACACGGCGACGCGAATTCCGATTCGCCGCTCGCGGGTTCGATGATTCTCAGGTGTATCTGTTCGTCCAGGAGTTTATCCATTACCGCCGTCATTTGCGGATTGAGTCGGTACGGATTCTTGTTAATAGGCACGTAGCCTTCCTTCAGCTCGATCTTGTGCGTATACACGTCGGTCTGGACGATCGGCTTATCCTTTGATGCGAACGTTCCCTCGTATTCCGCTATCAACGTGCTCATCGAGGATTTCTGGTCCTCTGTTAAGTCAGACCCCAATGTATAGGACCCCTTTTTCCCTTTTCCCCCTTCTTCTCCCATAACGTCCCCCCCCATGTTCCCCGTGCAAGTTGAAACCTGTGCTCCCTGATGGGTCCCCCCTTCTCCCGAGAAATCTATTGGCACGAGATCATCCTCATCACACACTGTATATACCGCTATGACATAGTCCTTATGTAGGGTCAAAGGCATCCTACCCGCGTTAAAGACTGTAACTGGTATGATGTTGGTGCCCGGCAAAGGCCTGACCGCCGCGCCCTTAACCGCAAATGAGACTGGCTGTGGTCGTTTTAGATTGTTTAACGTCCCTATCGTGGCCGACATATCCTCCGGATAGGTGACCACGGCGGAGCACGTAAACTCGCTATTCGCCGGTACTACCTTAGTGTCTGCTAACCTTACCGCATGTACTCTTGGTTCTGAGCCAAAGGTCAGTGATGCCCGTTCCTTACGTAAGAAGTCCACCCCGAGGATAGCTGGAATAGACAACCCAGGTACGATTAAAAACCAACAAATACAAGACAAATGTTCAAGAGAAAAACTGAACCTGGCTTTATAGTTCGCCATATGTTTGGCCCCGTCAGCGGTGAAAACCCGAGTCCTGACATTGACAACACAGTGCACCGTCGCTTCCATTGTTCGTAGTTTTAGGTACAGCTGCTCGCTAAGACAGCTCACAGAGGCTCCGGTGTCAATCAAAAATGGTACCCTCAGACCCCCCATACCCCCCATCACATTGCAATTTGTGTGCAAAAAGATGTTTCCCGGATTGTCCCCGGATGACAGTGTTAATTTGACGGAAGACATGTCTATTTCAGTCCCAGTTGGCTCAATGGCCAGCACAGTCTCCTGGGCTGTTCGTTTGTCGTCCGCCAATTTACGCCTCGCCGCTTTCTGGTATTTCCTCTTCTGAAAGCGACGCTCCATGTCCGCTTCCTGAGCTGGCGTAATATCTGCGGATTCGAATCCCAGCCAGAACGAGGGGCGTTCTGCTGGTTCGTCTAGAAAAAATTACCCTGACCCCCCTTCTGTCCCCCCTTCTGATTCCCCTGATTTCCCTGGTTTCCCTGATTATTCTGGCCCCCCTGGCCGTTTCCCCACTGCTGGTAATGGCCCCCCTGGTTCTGTCCCCTATGGTAGGACTGGTTCTGTTGCTGCTGCGGAGGCTGAGGGAAGAATTGTCCTGGCGGTGGTTGCAGAAATTGTGGTGCCGCAGGCATGCCATAACCTGGCGGGAATTGCATCGGCACTGGCAATGGTTGCAGCGTTCCGTTGCTTGCCATGTATCCTGGCGTTGCCTGAGCAAATTGCTGAGGTAGCTCTTGGTTGGGAGGGCTTTGGTCTTGGTTCTGGTTATTCTGGTAACCCTGGTAACCCTGGTTATTCTGGTAACTCTGGTTATTTTGGTTATTCTGGTAACCACCACGGCCTCCACCGCGTTGCGAACCCCCTCGACCCTTGCCCCTCCCGTCCCAGGATTTCTTTCCCCCTGTTGATGGCGCAAATTGCTGCACCGCGTTAACGCCCTCCTCCTTCGATTCCACCTGATAACCTGCCATAGTCAGGGCAGCTATCATGGCAGTTGCATCGGGCATTAAGCGTTCGAGAGCCTTATCGCGCTGTATATCGGACACCTCGTACTTGAGCGCAATTCTGAAGGCCAACTCGCTAGTGCGTGGGTTTTCCGTGAGCACTCGCTCCATCAACCCGTCCTTCAGCCCTGCCAAGAAGGCCTTAGTGCGTTCATCTTCCGTGAGAGAAGTTCTCGCTAGCAGCGTGAGCATGGAGTCGCCATACTCCTTCACCGATTCCTTATCTCCCTGGCGGCGCCGGCTGTAATCCTCTTTTACTTCTCCGAATGGAAGTTCCTTGAAGTTATCCAGAAAACGCTCCTTGACGTCATCGTACACCGGTCGACCTCGATTAGGTGCAGTCAGCTGCTTATAGAAGCTCCTCGCCGAGCCTTCGAGGCGGGCGCTCAGCCCCTGGAGCCAAAAGACTCGCTTTATGTTTAGGGCTGTTGCCCACGCCTCATATTCAGAGAAAAACTCCTCCACCGATCTCAGCGCCGTTGATTCGGAGAACTTGTCCGGTGGTTCCACGAAAAAACGCATGGCCACGTTTCCTGACTCCCGTTCCATATCAACGGTTCCCCTGGGAGGGCCTTCCGGTGCGTCAGGACCCCTTGTGCTTGTCGTAAACTGGAAGGGCAAGCGAATTTCTGGCGTCGCCTTTCCACTCGACTCGGAGCCCAGCCTGCTCTCTATGCAAGTCACCTCCGGACACCGGCCACGCCCGCAGCTCTCGTGTGTGCAGTGTCTTTGCCTCAGGAGGACGAGCCTTCGCTCTATATCTTCCTGATCTTGGCGGTACCTGTCCTTAGCCAAGCAGAACTCCTTGTCTTTTTTGGCTAGTGCCTCCGCCTGAATCCTCAACTCCTGCTCCAGGGCTGCCGCCCTGCACTCGTGCCCGCTCCTCTCTTCCAAGAGCTCTTGGTCCCTCTTGACGGACTCCTCTATGAGCTCACGCTTCAGATGAATGATGTGCGCCCCTCTGTCTGCGTCGCTCTCCTTCAGCGTGCGCTTTGTGTCGCGCAGCTCATGCGCAATTACGTCAATGCGGTCTTCGTAATCGCGCTGACGCTGACGCTCTGCATCTAATGTACGATCCAACTCTTGCTTTAACCGTCGGTTTTCTTGAACTAAAATAGCGGGTTGGTGATAGGTGGGCTGTGCATGTCCTACAAACTCATGTGCGCAATTGTCCCATTCATCCCAAGGTCCCGTATTGTCTTGTGCAAATCCCCCAGCTTGTCCCATTCCCATAGCCCCCAAATATGTACTACTTACCCCCCCTCCTATTTGTATTAATGGTGCATTAGGTTTTGCTGCACTGGGCTTAACCCTATGGTCCACAGATTCCCCATATGCAGGTGGAGCACTTCCTTTAATTTTAGAGTCAATATTAGATACAGATGCAGTGCTTTTTGCTGAACTGTTAGTGTTAGAGTTAGTGTTATCAGCAAACACACCCACCTTTTTTGCCTTTGTCATGCTGGAAACAACTCCTCCTATCCTTGCCGCTATTTTGTCCATTTGCTGTGAAAAACTCCCAGTCCTGGGGATGTTTCTCTTCCCTTTGAAGAGCCTCTGAGTACTGACAATAAACTCAGCAGTAGTGTTGAGTATACTTCTGTTGGTGTCTGTGAGATTTAACACAGAATCCAGAGAATCCCCCTCACTCTCAGACATCCAGAAATACAATCCAAACCCAATCCGGATTCTTCCACCAATGATACAATGCGTCCACTAGACTGTAGATATGCATGTATATACTTTTAAGATCGATATTGGGTGAATGTATACTAGAAGTCCTTTGGTACATATGTGAGTGGATATCTCTAAGTTGGTCTATGTATGATCCTCTAATATAAGTACAGTAAAGAATGACACAACAGTTTCAATTCCATAAAGGTTCTGTCTTTTAATATCTCTAGCTCATATATATATCATATCAAATTATCAATATTCATGCGTACAGGTGAAGAGGTGGAGTCTGGTTTACAATCTATATTCCTAAGTATGTATGTTACCTCCCCCTATGTGTATCTAATACTCCCACTGACCTGATATGACTTATCTCTGGACTATAGGTCTGAATGCTGTGTAATGGATAATTCCACTCCATCACAATATAAAGTCTGTACATGTATTCTTAACCCATATAGAGCATATCATGCGAGAAATATAAGATGCCGACTTAAGTGAGTGATTTATCTCTACTTTGAAATAAATAAATAATTGTCACAAAAAAGGTAGACAAAGTATAGCATGAATATATTTTTGTAGTTAGAGTGATACAGTCATATGATACTAAGAAAAAAATAACAGTTTATAGCAATCACTTCTCACATAATTACGCTTTACAGGCATCCTTTACAAACTGTGTTTCTGCTTTACAGGCATCACCAATTTACGTTACGGGGATCACCCATGAAAACAAAAACGCCTTTTACACATTTTCTACTTATATATAGCTTCAGTTAAAGTAAATGCGGTATTCCTCTTTGTATTATGCCTCAAACAGTGTACGAAATAATAACTTAAATGAATGGAAAAGGTGCTAAATCTTAGCAAACAGTTTTGAATGGGAGCCTCAAAATCGCCATATGTGATGAGGTAACGCGCGTTACGTGGATCAGTGTCCCACCCGTGATTTATAAGCTTTCATTTGGTACCAAGAACGAAACTTTTGCACGATTTTGAGTGAAAATCAAATTTTGCATTAGCCAGGAACCCCACTAAATATAGTAACAATGTATATATATAGTACAATGTACAATATAGTACATATGGATTCAAACCACGACCTGGCAAACAGATCTACTCATCCAAACGTTCTATACCTGAACTATCTATATAGGCAAGCCCTGATCGACGTCACACCAAAATCCCCCAAACAACGCACAGTTTGCCTTGCACCTGGTTGTTCGTAAATGTAGACCGTGGGCTATATATATATATGTAGATCTATACAATGGTCCCCTAGCCTGACCCAGATTTTCTTCGGCCGGGGTGTGACAACACACTGCGTGGTTAGAGGCATTAATTTCGATACGGAAGCGGGCTGCTGACACATATATGAGGGACCTTCGACATGATTTACTATATTGGGTTATGAAAAGGCTGTCTATTCCCCTACCAACATTATCTCCATTTCATATGGAACGGACTTGTGATAATTGCTGCTGTCTAAGATGCCTCGTGTGTCAAAACGATAGGGAGCTGCACAAAAACTGAAAAAGGCAGATCGGTGTTTTTCGATACGTCCACGCACTCATTTGGAGACCGTGTGTGATATTTGGTGTGTCAAAGCCCAGCCATGATTGCGAAACTGTTGGCCTTTGGATATACTCGGAAATAAGGAGACATAGGAACCTTAGCAATAACCTGGAGGTGTGTATCCAGGTGCTAACAGCAAACCAGGTCGATCCAAAATAGCAACCTAACGAATTGGCAGGATGGCAGGTCAACAATTGGTAGATATTGATGAAGTACTGGAAAAATGGGCCAAAATCAAATTCGGTACTGATTTTGTGGTAGAAAAAATCGACACGTCAAGGGTGGAAGTCGATCAGAAAGCCGTTACATATCAAAGTGGAGGAGACTGGTGGGGTTCTGCGAATATGTCTGAGGAATTCTTCGATAACCATGAACCAAGACCGATTACTACCGTTTTTACTGAGACGGTTCCCTTTAATTCCAATGCATCGTGGACCTTGAGTAAGGCTTTCAAATCTAATCGTTATCTCCCATTGAAAATAGACTTATCATACCCAGTAGCCCAAGCTGGGAAAGTACCTTTACAAGTCCAATTTTCGCTGGTGGCGTTAGGGAATACATCTAAAAGTGATTCTGTGCAGTCCACCTGGCGAGTTAGAGACGAAGTACAGATCGGGCCTTACTCATCTGCTTGCGTCGTGGCCCAAGTGAGGACGTGCAAGTTGCAGAATGTCGTATTTGCCACTGAACTCTATATGTCTGGGACGATCAAAGTGTCAGGATCCAAGAAAGGCAAATGGGCCAAGCAAGAAACATCTGCAAGCATAGTTGAAGCCCTCAGTGGAAAGGAATTCGAAGCTCTTGGATTTACTGTGGTCGAGAATAAATCGCAATCGCAGGGGCCAGCGAGACAAGTTGTTTTCAAGTTTGAGGGTGTTTGTTCTGGTGAGGTTGGGATCGAAGCTCGTGTCCTCTCAAATGAAATTTCTACTTTAGTCTGAAGAAATTCCTATCTGCGAGATAAATATACTCATGCTGAATACCAGCATTTTTAGGAGGTGGAAACTCATCGCATATCAATTATTATGTACTCTTGAGTCTTGTATGAAGAATCTCCCAGTACAATGTGTATTGCATACATAGATCTGCATTGACGCTTAATTTACGATCCACATATCATTTTTTTGCCCAATATAAAAAATATCATCATTTATGCGCAATATTTTAATACTGTCATACTGCTTAAGGAGAGTTTTAACGAATCGATGTTTATGCAATAAAAGATGTATTTTGTCATAATAAAAGCTTGGAAAACTGAAAAAGACTATTCAGAGTTAGTGTAAATTGAAGTCGAGATGCCGTAGGAAATTCCGGTGAATGGATAGAAATGAATCTAATTTCTTTTTGTATTCATATACAAGTAATACTGAACAGGAAATTAATACGGATAGGTAAATCTTGAGTTTCTTATCAGTGGCATGTATTGCCGTACCCGGTGCCCACTTTGTGTGTGCTACTTAAATTGGTAATTGTTCCATTTATTGATCTGCCATTCATACGCGGAATAAAACTTAGTGACTCCCATTCAGTAGGTACCTTATGTCCCTTACTGAGGTTCCCTGCCTACCTTCACCCGCATGAATTGACTTAATTAAGTTTAGCTAATGAGTAGCATTATACATTAAGTAGGATATCGGCAGGGAAATCGCAAAAAGTTCAGTTTAACGACAATTCAGGTAAACCGAGTCCAGGATAAGTGGAACACGGAGTATAATACTGACGCTGCCATAATCCTTCGTGTCATCACACACATACACAATACTGATATAATATATGACCACATACACTGATAAGTCAATGGCGTTTCATGTAAACACCTATATATATACATCAACTAGCAAAGTACCCGTCCTCCGGACGGTCACCCTCTCTCCCCACACTTCCCTCCACCTCTCCTCTGACTTTCATACCTGTTTTTCTCTCGCAACCGCCCCCTCTTCCTCCCCTCTTCCTCCCCTCTTCCTCATGCTCCCCTCCCCGCTTTCTCTCCCTCCCCTCTCTCTCTTCCCCTACATCCTCCCTCCCCTCTCTCCCTTCCCCTACATCCTCTCCCTCCTCTCTCCCCCTCTTCTTTCCCTCCCCCTCCCCCTGTCCTATTCCTACACCCTCTTCTTCACTCTCCCACTTAGACTGGTGCCAAACTACATATTATGTGTCTTAAAAAAATTCTAGAGGCATTTTTTGTTAATGCTTGGTATACAGTGGTTTTATACTAAATCGAGGCTGCTGAGTCCGAAAATGCCGGTTACCACCCTGAAATATTGCTCTTTCCTACCACCAGGGGGCGTTTTATGTCAAATCTCAGACATTTCTTCTTATAACTACCAGGAAATTAATCACAGCCTTATGCATGTATAAAATCATTTGTAGAGGAGATCATCAGCTTTCATTTGATGTCAACCTTTTTACTAGGTGATAAAAATTACATTTTATATGAATTTTAAAAAAAATTAAAAAAATGCATTTTTTCACAAAGTGTGAAGTTTTTGAAAATTGTATGACAACAGAAGAAAAACTGTTGATTTTAGCCATTAGCAATTACAAAATGGAATAAAGGCCTATTAAAGAGCTTCCATTTGACACTATTTACAAACCACTCGGATCAATATTCATAGAAATATTGATTGTTGAAAAAATTAAGCACATTTGATTTTAAGTGAATATTTAAACATCAAAGCGCATAATTATTCTAGAAGTTTCACAAAGTTAGCTTTACAACGAACTGTGATTTCATCAACAAAAATACTTGGAAATAATTTTCAGGAAAAAAATTGATTACTATTATTGGATAATTCCTCAAGGTCAAGGTCAATCTCATGGAGATGATCTAATACATGTACATCTTCACAAGCCTAGTTCATTTTCCTTTGTTAATATATCCAACTTTGTTAACTTAATGGATACACAACTGCATATTATGAAATTGTTTGTTTATTTTGTTAAGATCACACAGACAAATAGTATATTGACCATGGGTCAGTAAAATGTGTAGTATTGTAGACATATGGGTCAGATTTTCTATGAATGTACAATTGCCGATTTCCAGACTTTAGTGCATTCTTTTGCTTATATTTCTAAGAAGAATTGTCAGAATAAAAATATCTTTGCAGGGTCTTGTAGGAAACACTTGTAGCTTTTGGAAAATGTATACTTTTATAAGATTGCATGGATTATTCACTAAGCTATGCCCTCTCAAAGTGCCAAAAGATGGCAAAATGGGTGTTCTTTTCACATATCATGTTTTCTTGTGGCTTTTAAAGCGAATAAAAATGCTTATGTCTATTTTTAGTTAAATACGGATAAATGTGAATAGTTATGTCTGACAGCGTAAACATGCAGAAGCACTAGGGGTGTAGTGGTTTTAAGTATTGGCTACAGGAATATATTTTTGCTGGTTATGTTAATGTTTTATGTTGCTTTTGCTGAGAATAATTTTGTTTGTTTCATCTAATTAATGTTTGGTTATGGTTGCTTATAAATTTATGGTTGCTTATTTATTAATTACATTTTTCTTTGCTGCTTTTGCTTTGGTTTGTTTGTTATTTTGCTTTTATAATTGCCCCTAACACAAATCAACAAAATACACCTCAGCATATCCTTAATGGAAAAGCTTAAAGCAAGGGTATGAGAGCAGACAAGATTATATTCCAAGTAATATGGCAACTTCTACTTCCTGACCTCTACAACTTCATCTCAGAAACAAATTGATATTCAGGATATTCTTGAGGAGTTTGCCAAAATGAACACCAAAGACAATCCTAACTATTTGCAAACGGTTTCATTTCTTCTCATGCTGACACTGTTATCGTGATGGTTTATGGAACCTTCATCTGGAATCTTTCAACCGCATGTTGCCTTATTTCCATCATTATGACTACTTAAATTATGCCAAGTGAGGGTCAGTCTACCTGGCTGACATGAATAATTTCCCAAGAGAAGTTGAGGCTGAATTCAAGAATGGTTCTTTTACTTTTAAAAGATCCACTAGATGCTTCAACCAAGTTGATGCAGACCATGTGCAGGAGTGGCTAAATGCAACAGGGAAATGTGGGGGTGTCATTGTTGGTATCACACATCAGTAATGAAACATACTAAGTTTATGCAGTAGAGAAGAATGACTTCATTCTGAATGAGACTTTGCCCAGCAGAAAAGAGCGGGATAAATTGATAGAAATGAAAACAGCCTCTACACCCAGCTCAACTCGATGCACATATTTTCACAATAAGAGCTCTTACAGAACATTGATCCTAAGGACCTTGCCACAATTGAAATCCAATTGAAATCCTTATTTGTTCTATTGGCAAGCCAGCCAACATTAGGACATTTGGTGAGCTGGCAGATATGTTCAAGATAGCAGTTATGGGTGAAGGAGCATCATTCGATCAAATTCACATCATATTTTATCGATATAAGTAGACATCCATAAAGAACCTGACCAGAATAGAGAGGGCCAAAGGATGTGCACCTATCCGGAAATTGGTTGAAGGATGTCATGTTCCCCTTTCAACAAATTGGAATAACTTCCTCTCACTGGCAAAAAAAAGAAGATCTAGAATGTTTTTTGTTACAACAAATTCTTCTTAAACAAAATAAGACTATAGTGGTCAGTGGTGGGTTCAAAGAAATAGATGCAGTTCAAAGCACTTGTCCTACTCTTTCATTGTCTGGGCTAGAATCTGATCATGAAGAAGCAGACACATGTTTCATTCTTCATGCAATTTACTGCAATAAGGACACTGTAGTTGTACAATCAAGGGACACAGGTGTCCTAGTTTTACTTTTGGCTCACTACATCAAAATCTGTTGTCAAAAGCTGTGGGTCAAAGCTGGGACTGCCAAAAAGTGCAAGTACTACCCAGTGTATGAAATAGCAGAACTTTCTCCAAATGGTATCCATGCTAATCTACCTGCCTTTCATGCACTCACTGGATCTGACACAACATAATTCATTTCTGGCCACTCAAAACAAACATGTTATGCTAGTTTCCTGAATCATCACACATTGTTAAATGAAATTGGACTAAGTGTTACATCATGTTACGTAATGATGACGTAACAATGGGTAACCACTTTATGATCATAATTATCATTAATTATTACTTATTAGAATTACGATGGTAAGCTAGAACTATGACTAATTTCCATAAAGCACCAGTACCCAGGAATTTATTGCAATATATACGGTAGCATGTAAGAACTCAGGTAGCACCTTTACCTACTTCAATATTCCTCCAATCAACAATAGCCACATGGACCAAGCACCTACCTGTATTTTAGACTACAATAAATATACATTCTAGATCTTCGGATCATATCCTTTACACCTTCTCATTTATTCTCTTTGTAGTATACAATAGATCTAAGTCTAATAGATACCCAATCTTCATGTAACACTGGTGGAGTAGAACCCGGCTCATCCTAGAGTGTCTAGGAGCTAGTCCCCAATACCTTTAAGAAACGGATTTAATCAAGAAAAATGGCAGGAAAAGAAAAGGAGAAGAATAGAGCATTGTTCGATAGATTGTTGGATTCAGTAGAACGACTGGCCAGAATCCCTCAGAGGACAACCAGAAGAGAAAGGAAAGCGATTAATGAAGTCACAAGAATGAGAAATCCAGAACCAGATCAGGTTAGAACTGTATTGGATTTTGAAGAAGGAGGTGAAAGGGGAGAAGAACAACAGGAAAATGTATATGAAGAACCTGTTAATATAGTGCCCAACATTCGACAGAATTTACCAGAAGAAAATATCAGAGATATTAACCAACAGAATTTACCAGGGGAAAATATTATAAATGATGTCAGAGAGGAAATCCACCAGAATGTGCCAGGGGAAAATATAATACATAATGAACAAAACAATTTACCAGAAGAGGACCAAGGGGGTGCAGGTAGGCAACAGGAGCAGCCAAACCAGGAGCAGATGCCAATGCGGGAGCGGCCAGAAGTAATACCAGAAGCCGCACCGGTACCCCCCAATCAAGCCCCTGGGCAACAACAGAATAGGGGCCATGAAGCTTTACCTCCTTCAACAATGTCAGCTGTGGAAACATTTTTCTGCCACCTATACAACAACATCAGTTGACAAGGCCCGGCACATTTTATTTGGAAAATGCTGGAAGCCTGGATTGCTTCCACCAACTACTGATGCACTCAAGCTACACTTAAAGTAAGCTTATTATCAGGCATTCATTTGGAATAAGGCCCATATTCCCAAGCCAACAATTCCAGATCCTTCTGATTTTGGATGGCTCATCAAAGATTCATGCCTCATGCAAGTCCTTATGACTTTGGAACCAGTTCCTGAAGCTTGCTTACCCATGGTCACCTGTCAATGCAAGGCTGGCTGTAACACCCGCCGTTGCAGGAAATCAAGTCTACCATGTACCACTAACTGTTTGTGCTGTGACAGAGCAATAGGTTGCAAAAACAAAAACTGCTAAACGCAATTAGTGTTGGTGACAGCAATGTTCCAAATCTCCATGGTTCAACAAAGTCAGAAATACTAACAACTTGTATAGATGTACATATATAGGATATTATCCTAATGACCTTGACATTGAAACATAATCTGATACTAGTGATACTTTCTTTAGATGCAAACAAAATCCCAAGCATTTTTTGTTGATGAAAACACATTTCCTTGTAAAGCTAACTTTGTGCAAGTTCAAAAATATGTCTTTGATGTTTGAGTAAATGATCAAATATACTTAATTTTTTCAACAATCAATATCTCTATGAATATTGATTCGATTGGTTTGTAAATGGTGTCAAATTAAAGATTATTAACAGGCCTTTATTCCATTTTATAATTGTTAATGGCTAAAATCAACAGTGTTTCTTCTGTTGTCATACAACTTTCAAAATCTTCACACTTTGTGAAAAAATGCATTTTTTTAAAAATTTTTGAAAATTCATATAAAATGTAATTTTTATTGCACAGTAGGAAAGTTGACATCAAATGAAAGCTGGTGATCTCCTCTACAAATGATTTTATACATGCATAAGGCTGTGATTAATTTCCTGGTAGTTATAAGAAGAAATGCCTGAAATTTGACATAAAACGCCCCCTGGTGGTAGGAAAGAGCAATATTTCAGGGTGGTAACCAGCATTTTCGGACTCAGCAGCCTCACTTCAGTATAAAACCACCGTATACCAAGCATTAACAAAAAATGCCTCTAGAAATTTTTTTTTCTCTATGTGGCACCAGTCTAACTCCTCTGCATATAGGACGGCCACCCTCTCTCCCCATACTTCCTCCTCTCCCCCTTTTCCCTCCCCCTCTTTTCTGTCCTTCATACCTGTTTTTCTCTCCCAACCCTATCACCGATTTCCCCCCCCCCCCCTTCTCCCTCCCCTCTTCCTCATGTTCCCCCTCCCTGCTTTCTCTCCTTCTCCTCTCTCCCTTGCCCTACATCCTCTCCCTCCTCTCCCCCCCTCTTCTTCCCCCCCCCCTCCCCTTTCCTATTCCTACACCCTCTTGTTCACACTCCCACTTTATAGATTAAGAAGTATACACTGTATTAAGATAAGATAAGATAAGATACTACTTTATTTATCGATCTGACATTACATAAGAATGATCATACATATAAAAAGACAAATTGGTATACAGTCATCTAGATTAAATCCAGTTCTCCCAGACGTTACCATCTCGCACAGGGCAGAGTAATAATTTTGAAACAGAGTAAACTTTTACAGGCAAAGTTAAATAAGATAAATGAGAGTAGAATTAAAGTAAAATAATAACGATCAAATTAAAAGAGACTCTGGGTCTCTGAAGATAGATGTTTGCTTGGCAAGAGATGGTTCCGTATGGCACTGATACGATGTAAATACAGTAAAGTATAATCAAATAATCAGATCTTATTAGGATGTAATCCTAGACATTATAGTACATTTTCAATCTGTTTTCTAAATTCAAACTTCGATGTTGCCTTATGGGCACTAGTTGGTAGCCCGTTCCAGTTTGATTGGGCTTTGTAGAGGAATGAATTTTTATAAAATGTTGTTTTGGGGATATTAATTTTGAAATTTTTTCTGTTTTGAGCATGACTCCTTGTCGAAATTTGTCTCAAATCAAGATTTTCTTCGTTCTGGGATAAATAAAAGGCAGCCTCAAGAGTGTGTAGGTTTGTCCTTTTTTCATTGTTTAGAACCTTTAATTCGAAGTATTTTTTGTCCACATTTTCCCTCTTTTGCAATGTAAATATGTACCTTATTGCGTTATTCAAGAGAGTGTGAAGTCTATTCAGGAGTTTTTTGCTTGCTGTTTGGTAAAATATATTTCCTGAATCAATGACTGGTATAATCAACATTTTGACTATATCAGTTTTTACTTTCTTATTTAGGACATAGTTAGATTTTCTCAATGAGTTTACCTTCCACCTAACCTTATTGATGACATTGGTTGTGTGATCGTTAAAGGTAAGTTTCTCATCAATAACCAGTCCCAAGTATTTGTATTGGTTTACTTGGGTGAGAATTTCACTTCCAAGCTGGAGACAGTGTGTGGTGTTTTCTTGTTGTTTTTTTCTGCCTATGTTGAATTGAATATATTGGGCCCGTTGTATAATAAACTCATCGTATCACAGTTGTAAGTGCTTCGCAGGCGCTCGCATCTATAGGAGAAACGATAGCTTTACGAACTGCGAGAGACATACGATACACCACTTGTATAAGCTTGGTCGCAGGAGATTCGTATCTTCATCGTACTTTTTCACAAGTTTCTCACATCTAGCTAAAGAGACCACCGGCGACACCTGTTTTTGTATTTCAACATCACATTATCGTATGATTATATGCTATTTTTAGCACCCAGCCGGGTCCAGCCACCGTGAATAAGCAAGGCTTTTACCAATGCTGTATAGCTGCGGGTGATTTACCTTGCAGTCCACTGTCCTTGCAATCCACTGTCTCTATCATCCATTTCTCCCTCCATCACCCTCTCTCCCACTCCAACTACTTCATTCTCCCCGTCCCCCCTCTTCCACTTCTGTAAATCTCGACCTCTTTCCCTCTCTTCCCCCTCCCTCTCTTTCCTCTCCCCTCCATATATGATCTCTTGCTGCCTCGCTATCTCCCTTGCCCTCCCCTTCCCTCTCTCTGCATCTCCCTACCACCCTCTCATTCTCTCTCCGCCTCTGTCTATCTCCGTCCCTCTCCCCCTTCCTCCACTGTCCCCCACCCACTCTCTCCGTGATCTATCTCTCTTCTCTATCTCCCCTCCCCCATCTATCTCCTGCCGTCCTAAGACTCTCTTTTACCAGCCTCTGTCTCTCCCTCTTACTCACTCCCCCTCTCCCCCTCCCTCCCCCTCCCTCCCCCTCCCTCCCCCTCCCTCCCCCTCTCTTGATTAGTTTTTAATGATTTAATGTAAATGTATTACAAATACAAAGTTCTGGATTTTGTAATAGGGTTGCTGCATTATTTGTAAAGAATAATTCCTGTAGAGGTGATAGGGTAATGTGCTGATGAGAATAAAGCAGGAGATAGAGGAGTTACAGGAGGAAGTACAGAAGGGGGTACAGGAGGAGTTACAGGAAGCGGTGCAGGAGCTAGGAGATACAGATGAATGTACCAGGGGAGATAGATTTATATACAGGACGAGGTACAGGAAGTGGTACATGAGGGGTACAGGAGCTGCGCAGCACTTTTTAGTGCAGCACTGTGCTGCTCTGTGCTGCTCAGCACTTTCCAGCGCAGCCCTGTGCTGTGCAGCACTTTCCAGCGCAGCACTGTGCTGCTCAGCACTTTCCAGCGCAGCCCTGTGCTGTGCAGCACTTTCCAGCGCAGCACTGTGCTGTTCAGCACTGTGCTGCGCAGCACTGTGCTGCGCAGCACTTTCCAGCGCAGCACTTTCCAGCACAGCACTGTGCTGTGCAGCACTTTCCAGCGCAGCACTGTGCTGTGCAGCACTTTCCAGCGCAGCACTGTGCTGCGCAGCACTCTAGAGTGCAGCACTGTGCTGCGCAGCACCTTTAGCTGCACTAAACATTGCTGTACACTGCTGCAATGGACATTGAGCATTAGCAGCATTATGCCACAGGAACAGAAGTAAAACTAATCCAAGATGGCGGCTCCCATAGGTGCCGCCATTTTGCAAGAAAATTAAAGAAAATTTGCAAGAAAATTAAAACGATAGTGACCTGTGACTTTGAAACGAAAGTCAAAACGAAAATTGAACGTGATTTTATTTTTTAAATGTGATGCACAATGACTTTGGAAACGAAAATGAATTTCTTTTTTAAAAATAAAACAGAATTTTACTTTTCATCACATGAACACTCTCGTCTTCCGTAGTACGGACATAGTAGGGTTAGTTAAGGGCAAGTGAGAGAGAGTGAGGCAGGGAGAGATCATAGGGTTATGAGCAGAGATAGGGAGGAGGAAGACGAAGAATGACAGAGGTGGAAGAGGGAGGACGAGGAGAAAGAGTAGGAGGGAGAGAGAGATGGGTCATAGAGACAGGGGAGGGGATGCATGGATGGGGGTGGGGCAGAGTGAGGGGTAGAGAGAGAGTGGGAAAGTGAGTGGCAGAGCTCAAGATGGAGAAAGAAGGAGGAAAAGAAAGAGGCACAGGCAAAATATACTTTTGACCCATAATTACACTTAATTTCTACTTTGTATCTCCTGCGAAGTAGAAACGAAGCCCTTCAGGGTGATCGCAGGTTTTAACTGATATTTGCGAAAAAGATACAAAGTCGATTTTCTTATGCAAGCCAAAACACACTTACGATGAAGATAGTACGATATGGCTGTGAAGGACATGCGATTTCTTGAGCTTATACAAGCAGATCGGACTTGCGACGCACTACGAAGCATTTACGAATGGCCATCGCAATTTATACAACAGGCCCATTGGGTCTTAGAGGCATTCATGGATATTTTATTCAGCCTACACCATGTATTAACATGGTCTAAGTTTTTCTGAAGTTCTTGTTACAATTTTGTTTCGGTTTTACTGCTGTTAAAAATAACCGTATCGTCAGCATAGTGTTGGATAACTGAGTTTTCAATTATTTCATGGAGATCATTAATATATATGGAAAACAAAATTGGCCCTAACACAGTTCCTTGTGGCACACCAAAGGTTATAGTCTCCTGCTTAGAGTAAAGACCATTCACCCTCACAATTTGTTGTCTGTTCATTAGATAATTTCTGAACCAATCATTCATTTTTCCTGTTATTCCATATTTTTCTAATTTTTGTAGCAACTTGTCATGATGCACAGTATCGAATGCCTTCTTAAAATCTAAGAAGACTACTGTTGTTAATTTTGATTCTTTGAGGCTGTCGTAAATTGGTTGAAGTAAATCTATATGTGCTTGATTCACCGACTTGCCCTTTCGAAATCCATATTGTTTTTTGTAGTAATAATTGTTATTTTCAAGATATTCTGATAGCTGTTTTTGTACTAGTTTTTCCAATATTTTCGCAGGCATTGAGATACCAGATATTGGTCTAAAGTTATTCGTACAGGTATTAGGTCCACTTTTGTGAAGTGGAGTGACTATTGCTGATTTGAATGCAGTTGGAACGATACTGTGCACCAGTGACAAGTTAATAATATGTGTAAACTGAAACACTGAAGCTCTTATACATTCTTTCAATACTTTTCCTGGCATATTTTCAATCCCAGAGCTCTTATTCGGATTGATATTTGACAGAATTTTGATGATTTCTTTTGGTGATATTAAGTTAAATTCCATTTTCGTTTTAATAGAATTTTGTTGATATTCGTCTTTATTTGAGAGATCTTGTAGTTGTTTTTTCTCAGACTCTGCTGGATCAGGAATATTCCTAGCTAATGTGGGACCAATCTCTGTAAAAAATTTGTTAAATACATCAGGTACCAGGCCAGGATCGATCTGTTTTCCTTCTGCATTTTTAAGACGAATTTCAGTATTGTTTTTTGTTTTTTCAGGACTGATAATATTATTAATCGATTTCCAAAGAGCTCTTGGGTTGTTTTTGTCTGCCTCTAGCTTCTCTTTAATCAATTGATTTTTCCTGTTTCTACAGAGGGTGTTCACCTTGTTTCTTAGATTTTTTGCTTGTATAAGAAGATCCCTGTCGTTCTTATTTTTGGCTAATCTAAATAATTTATCCCGCTCATTCATTAAGGATGTTATCTCTTTGGTTAACCATTCAGGTTTCTTTCTGATATTTGTAAAATATTTCATTGGACACATACGATCAAGATAAAAATTAATTCTCTCATAATAACATTTTTCAGGATCAGTTGTACAATAAAATTGATTCCAATCAAGATCCCTAAGGATTTCGTTTAGAATCTTTTGGTCTAACCCTTTCATATTTTGTGCATAATATTTGTTGTTAACATAATTAGTTCTAGGTTTCTTGATCAACATATATGTTGGAAAATGATCCGAGGAGGAGTTCTCTATTACCCCAGATAATTGAACATTGCTGGAGTTAGAGTACATGTGATCAATTATAGATTTTGATGTTAGAGTGGTTCTGGTTGGGGTAGAAATAAATTGTTTTAATTGAAATTTTTCCATAGAAGTTTTCAGGTTATTAGCCTGACACTTATCATCTAGAAAATCAATATTAAAGTCACCTGTGACTGGCAGTTGGAATTTTGTGTTCAATTTTGAAAGACATCCCTCTAGCTCTTCCAGAAACGGTTCAATCGCTCCTCCTGGGGGTCTGTAGACAGATACAATAATGTGCGGGGTAGTACATTTGATATTCAATACTATTGCCATAAGTTCGATATCCTTATTACTTACAGCAAGGTGAGAATACATATCACTATCAAAGTTGTGTTTCTTATTGATATAGGTACATAATCCACCCCCTTTCTTCTTCAGTTTTCTGTCGTGTCTAACCAATGTGTAGTTGTTAATGGCAAAGGTATTAGAATGGTTATTTTTGTTTAGCCATGATTCGGTGAGACAGACAACATCAATATTATTTTCCGATATCTCTAAAGATTGTTGGATATTGTTAAAATTTTTTGGAACACTTCTTATATTCCAATTTACAATAATTAGACCTTTCAGGTCTGCCATAGGCTTGAACGAAGGTAGTACATTGGTGTTCGACATAGTGACTAGGTTGGTGCTAAAATGGTTACCAACAGCAGATATTTTAGCAAAATATATTAACAATGGGTTAAACATATAATTCCAATTGTGTAAGCAGATGACAGTTTCATACAATAGCAAAAGGATAAAACAGAACATGATATATATGTTACGATCAGACCATTGGCGAAATGTCCGATCGTGTGGACGACTGAGCGATAATAGGGCACTAATGTAATTATGAGATATTATTCAGTCGTACAAGGTTATCATGAGGATTTGAGATTATATTCTAACCCTTTTTAGTTTTGTTATCATATCTCCCTGCTTGTTTTGTCCAGTAAATTGTTTCGAGGTAAGTGCATGTTGTTGTGTTAACAGGTCTGGGAATCGAATGCTGACACCCCACTTCCTGCTCATGGTTACCTCGAAAAAATTGTCCTGTTTTTCTTCCAGTAGTTGTCTCGTCAGATCTTTATTCATTTGGAATTTGATATTTATTAGTTCTTGTAATAAGTTTTCTTCTTTTTCCAAGAAGTCCGGAGTTGGTTCTAGTTTCAGGTCGTTTGCGATTAGTTTTGCCTCGTATGCAGATGATGAGTCCTTAATCCAACAGGCGCCTTCGGCCTTTCCCGCGTTGGTTGCTTTTAGTGTTTGGAAGGCATGTTCGACACTGCGGTATTCCACACTCGCGTACTCTACTGGTGTAATGAAAAAATTAGAAAGATAGGAATGTTCACCGTAGTAGCCTAACCCTTTGCCTTGGTCGATAGGTATCCTAGACGCTTCTACAGGTGTGCACATTGCCGGCAGATCGTACAGGTCATCAACCGTGTAGGTCTTATCTTCCATCCTGATATGGTTGTAGCAAATCGATGCTGTATGCCCATTTTTCCTAAGCAATGCTAGACAGTTTTGGAGCAGCAATTTTTGGTGTGGGAAAATTTGTAGCCCCTTATTATTGATCCTGACATATTGATAGTCTCTGGCAGAATTATTTAGGGTTAACATGTTGTCTACAAGTATTTTCCTAATTTCTGGATGTTTTACCTTGATAAATATAGGTCTATTATTGGTATCTTGGTCAGATCCTATTCTATAAACTTCTTCAATATCTTCCTTCTTAGTGAGAGGCCTGACGACTTGCAGAAGGGATAACATATCTTGTGTAATATTTTCATTTTGGTATTCTTCAAAATCTTCTAATACAATGATTTTGTTGTTATAATCTGATTTCTTTTTTTCTGTTTTTTTGTCATTTTTCGCTTCTTTTTGATGACTCGGTTTCTGGGCACTTTTCTGCTGATCATTGGATTTTTACTGATGATTGTGAGGGTAAGTATTTTGTTTGTCGTTACCTGTGCCTTTGATATTTTGTAGGCTTTCACGTAGACAATCCATTGACTCAGAAATTTCCCTTTGTTTTTCCTCAATATCCCTGGTAGTCGATTTGAGATATTTGTGGACATTGATTTCTATTTCAGGTTTTAACACCTCTAGGAAAGCATTTTGGTTTTCATCTAGACTTCCAATTTTTTCTGAGAGTGATGACAATTCTCTTTCTACCTGATTTCTGTGAGATTTCATCTGTCCGCTGTGGCCACAGTCGGACGGTGGCCAAGGGTGGACGGTCGACGGTCGTATCAATTGGACGTGTAAGTGGATACGCTATTTTACTTATTAAGGTTGTTTTTTTCTAAATGAGATTCACCGTATCATAACATTTGTGCGGATTTCTGAATACATGTAAACTATAACCACTGTTTATGTTTCGCCTTAGCTTTCAAATGTGACAAAATGATACCATACCCCCACACGAATATTGGTGAGCGAAAAGGAGCGTTGACAGGTGTTAAAACCTAACTGTGCTGCTATAGTAGGATAGTGTATTCACAGTTCCAAGCCATTGTTGGCACACCGACATATGATCATTTCCCTCCATTAGTTTCAGAACAAGAAAAACATCACATCGCATCACATCAATCGCCTAAATCTCTTAAAAAACTGAACTAAAATTCCTGCAATAATCCATTTAATTACGACCTTGGTACATCTTACGAAAGCAATTTTTAAAGATATATGACCCCCCTTGCTCTGTAAATCAGCAGAAATCTTCGTCAGACATTTTTATAAGTCTCAATTCTAGCCCTCCATAAGATTTGCATTAAACATATGACAACTCTAAAAACACTAGGCAAAAACCTAAATATTGAAATATTTTAAAGATATTTTTGTTTATACAACAGAAATATGTTCCTAGATGATGTGATGAAAAAAACAAAATAGCACTAAACATCTAGGCCTAAAGGCCCTGGTGAGGCTAATTACTAATAAGTTGGCTATATAACTTTCAAACTTTTGGCCTATCGCTTTTTCCCCCAACATATTCATTTATTTATTCATTTGAAGCTTTACCCTATGCACACACCCATTCTGCTTCACAGCTTTTTAGCCCTATGTAAAGTGTATGCCCCAGTGCGACCCGCACATAAAAAGCAGTCCACTCACTGGTCAAGCTACAAGCTTTCCTAGAGGGGCATAGTGCGTGACTGCGTACTGCACACATTGTCAATCACCATAGCTTTTAATTTGATAAGTAAAGTTATATGAAGGCATATATGGCCTATGTACCAATAGATCTTGGATATTCATGCAATAAGGACTTTTAATAACTGTAAATTACAATCTTCATTATGAAAATAATCCTTACATTGAGCAGTTCTTCTACTGTACATTCCCAATGGTAAAACATATATATAATTGACATCTTACAGTGTAATTCTGCAAAATCGCAATGTAAAGAATTAGGCTATAACAAATGAATGGTATTTTTTATTAATTCAATAGTCAATAGTATGGTCACCAAGATATTATATTTAGCATAATATAAGTTCCCAGTGCTTCCTTAACAGTGCGTGAAAATGCACCACAAAACTACCCTCAAGCATCTAAGCTTACTATGAACCCCTCCCGTCAAAAGCCACAATACCTGACACTTCACTCCCCTATAGCTGGCATTTCACACTCACCTGTCGCTCATTACACCCACCTCTCCTTCCCTATATTTTAGAAACCCCTCTGCACTAAACCAAACAATGTCCATTGTGCATTTATAACACTAGAGGGCGCTACAAGCAAGCCGGACACTATTACTATTTTTTTTATATTAAAAGCACTTTCTAGGTAATATTGTGAAACTTATGCATTATCGGAATTACACATCATTAAACATAAGAGGCAACACAATGTTTAAAATTTATAATTTATTTTGTAAGAGTGGAGGTAAAATCCAGTGATGAACATTTTCTTGTATAATTTCATTCTGGAACAGTCATTGTTGTTGATCAATGAAGAATAAAAGTAGATATATTTGTGATGAATAAATATATATATACACACATTGTTCTTTAGTCTTGTTGTGTAATTGGGATGGTGGGTGGGAAATCAATGTTATCGTGTCGACACGAGAGAGGAGAATGGGTGACTCGGGTGAGGTAGAGTCTAGTTCGTGGTGGATTTTCAAGGTGGCGCCTCTGTTCAATGTCCAGCCATTCGCCAATGGCTAGCACCATTAAACATAAGAGGCAACACAATGTTTAAAATTTATAATTTATTTTGTAAGAGTGGAGGTAAAATCCAGCGATGAACATTTTCTTGTATAATTTCATTCTGGAACAGTCATTGTTGTTGATCAATGAAGAATAAAAGTAGATATATTTGTGATGAATAAAAATATATATACACCAAGGGGAGGAGTTATGTTATTGCGATTCCCTTTATTGCTTTATGGACTGATGTCCTGGTGGTCCTCTGAGGACGGATGTATGAGGCCACGGCGTCCGAGGACCATGTCCCATGAGCCTTTATGTCTTGTAGTCGGGCGCCGGCTTTGTTGTATGCATAATGCGCACAGCCCCGTCTAAGGCTGTGCAGAGAGTATAGCTTCTTGTTGAGCCCGGCTGCTTCTAGGGCGACGTTCCGTTCTTTCTTAATGTACCCTACTGTGATGGGGGATCCATCAGGAAAAGTGAGTAGGGGGCCCTTGTGCTTGCGTTGTGGCGAGATGGCGTTGAGTCTGCTGACTGCATGGGTGAGGCATATTGTAGGCTCGTCAGTAGTTGGCACGAAGATTATGGTCGCTTGGCGAGAAGTCTCCATAGACTTGGACCATTTGATTTTAATGTAGATGCCGTCCCGGGCTATCTGTAGGTAGTCCGGGGTGAGGTGTCTAGTGGGATCGAACGCAGAGACTGACGATGGTGCCACGTTGCTTTGCCGCAACATGGCGGAGAACATGAGCAGTATGGCGACCCTGATGTGGACAGGATACAGAAGGTGTTTGATGTGTTTGAGGATGCGGTATAGTATCTCCAGCGAGACTGGTTTTTTCGGGGTTGGCACAACTGAACGCCCCTCATGGCGTAGTGAACACGCGGGTGGTAGAGAGCTGTAGACTGATAGCCCGCGAGCTTGAAGAAGGTACGCAAGTTGGTAATATTATTGGAGATAGTAGTGGGGACTTTGGTGTATTTTGCAAGGTACTCGATGAAGTAGCAGAGGAACGATGGGGATGGCGACCTGAAGTCACGCCCGAGGTGTCTGCAGAAGGCTATATACTTGATGACCGCCGAGTGTCTATTGGCGGAGGTGCCCGGGCGGTGAGCATTGTGCTGTCTCTGCGATGCTGCTACCACCAACCGGCCGGGAATTCCTTCAAAAGAATGGCAATATGTCAAAGAGGTTATGGTTGACATTGATGACAGTCAATTTATTAGATTTATCAGACATTTAGGCGTCGAGAGGCGACAGAGGGGCGCGAGATAGAGCGTCAGCTATGACCATACACTCCCCTGGTATGTGAGCGAACTTGAACGTGACTTGGAGTTTCATTGCCAGGAACCACAGTGCCCTGGTACATGCCCCCAATATCGGGTCTTTTGCCTTTCCACCTTCATATGCGAAGACAGAGGCTGTATTGTCGCAGTAGATCATTATCGTTCCTCCCTTGTGAGCTGGTTTTGCGAATAATCTGGCTGCAGCCAGACAATTAATTGCTTCTAGATGGTTAATTGATTTGTCAACCCTTGATTCTTTGTTGAAGGCGTGCGAGTATGCCAGCTTCCCGTCTTGGCGCCTCCTCCCATGAGGCATGCATCAGCCCAGATGCTGGCTACTACTCTGCTGTGGGGGATGATGGCCTTCCCATTGAATTGATCCATGTACTTCATGAACCAGGCCAAATCTGCTCGAACGGGATGAGATATGTATATGTCCCCGCCCGCTGTGGCTCTGAGTGCTGCTAGGAGGCGTTGCATAAAGATTCTCGCTGGTTGTATGATCTTAGCGATGTGTGCTATTTTTCCTATGACCTGTTGCATGTTGTTGGTAGTTATAGATTGTTTAGTGAGGACATGTGCCAAGCAGGAGGTGACTTCTGCCAGTTTATCTTCTGGGATGGATAGGAGGTTGTGCTCAGTATCAATATGGATTCCTAGCCACCTCACCATTAGTGAGGGTCCTTGTATCTTCTTTTTAGCGACTTGGAGGCCCATTCTTGTAAACAGCTCGATTGTGTCGTTCATCTGTGTTTTCACGAGGTCGAGGTCTCGTCCTATTATCAGGAGGTTGTCCAAGTACATTCTTGCGGTTACGCCTCGCTTCTCTAGTGCGCGCACCAGAAACATGGCGATGGACTGCATGATATACGACGATATCCTGGCACCAAAGGGGAGTACGTGGTCTATGTAGTATGAGCCATCTACCCTTATGGCCGTGAGTGGCCAATCCAAGGGGCAGAGAGGAAAATGCCTATATGCCCTTGATAAGTCGATTACGCCCATGGCTGGCCTGCATTTCATACTCTGGATAATTTCTGCAGCTCCCATGACTGTAGGCAAGTTGTGATATGCTGGCTCATTGTTATATCTGTTATTGTAGATGTGGGCGTTGACTCCTCCGTCTGGGTATGAATAGTCGACGATTATTCGGCGTTCGAGCTTGTCACTCTTGGGGCGGGTCATGAGGGGGCTCACGTTAACCCACGGAGTGAACGGTGGCTTGTCATATGGTCCCGAGATAGCATTGTGGCGGAGTTCGTCTTCCACATACTGTCTAACATGTTTCATATGTTGTGTTGCTGATGGATGATTCTTCACTTCTTGGGCATTATAGCGGGGTCCTTCTGTGTATTGGAGAGGGAATCCATACTCTATGCCTTCGAAGATCATTTTATCATTCTTGTGTCCAGTGGCGAGGTCGTGCCAGCTGTTGATGTTTAGGCAGGATTGGACTGCTACTCGGGCTTGTTTGAAGTTAGGCTTATTAGTTGCTTTCACCCTGTCATATATGTGGGCTAGTTGCGATGGTAAATTGATGTTAGGGTAGGGCCAGTTAGCATAGTCATCGAAGTTCTTGTTTTGCTGTGTGCAGCGCATTTCGGTTTGCTCACCCTCGTCGTCACCCTCATGAATTTTGGCAGAGTTGGATTTCATCAGCTTGTATATCCGATTCACATGTAGGCTTTGTTATGATATGCGGGTAGTCAATCTTGCTCATGAAGTCGGGCAGTGTATGCAGGTTCGCACGGGGACCTTTGTCAACGTTGTCGATGGGTCCGTCGAGAGTCTGCAATACATGGACATATGGATTATCAATGGCGTCTTCGTGTGGAATACATGGAGTCTTGCTCCCACTCATGCTTATATTTGAAACTGGGGAAGTTTGAATCACACAATTAACAGTTATTGCCGCTTTGTCACTATTGCTAACCTCGATAGCTTTGTTTACTGGGTGTAAGCTGCCATGACAGTTCTCATCTCGCTGAGCCCGGTCCATACGAGAGGTTGCGCGAGAATTGGCTGCCATATTGGTTTGGCCACAAGCGCTAGTATGGGCGCCGCCATCTTTGAGTGGGCGGGGCATGTTGTTTACATTTGCATCGAGAGAGCTATCAGTATACAGTGTTTCAGAGGTAGCGGTACATGCGACAATAAAGTTATGATTCAACTCACCCTTTCGTGAAGCAGATGAGCGGGAGATTAGGAGTTTTTTGACTGATTCTGCTGTGTGGTTTTCTTTCCCTGGTATGTTTGCTTGCGGGAGCCATTGTCACTTCCATGTAAACTAGCTTGTGCTGTACGTTTGTTTTGGCATTCCTTCCCCGGGTGGGCATTTTCGCGTGCCTTCATCGCATAGTAGCAGTAGCCACAAATATGCATGTACTTGACATTTCCATCCGAGTGGGAGTTGTTATGTGAACATGAGTCGAAATTGAATGCATGACATGGAGCTTTGTTGACACTATTTGTACTTCCATGTATTTTGCTCATCGGAGATTAGGTCAACACACGCCCGTGTCCACTCGTGGGCAGCAGGCCAATTCCTGAGTGCACTGAGCTCCGAGAGATTAGAGAGGTGTTGGAGCATGTACCAGGCTGTTGACTCTACTCGTACTTTTTGCATCACCATACGAGAGAATCCACAAGTGTATTCAGCAAGGGTCAAGTCACGTTTTTGTTTTCTGATTCTGCTCGCCATATCAGGTGGGAGCGATGTTTCAGGGGCATCTAACACATTTTTCCTACCTCGTCTAGAGCCAGAAGTGCGATACTGGTCCTCCAGCACTCTTCTCACTGTCTTTGAAGATCTATGATGCTTGCTTAGACGTCTTGGTGAGGGTATTGTATCGTCTGAGGAGGCCGAGGTGTCGGCCGGTTGACGGGAGTGGTAGGTGTTTACTGGGTGTCGGCGATGGAGGTCCGGCGACCCATCGCTGTCACACCTGCATTTCCTGCGCCTCTTGGGGGTGTCATGGGACCTGTGGCGATGTTTGCGATGGTGTTTTTTCGCCCTGACTCCGTGTCCGTCCACATTTCTTCAGTAACATGTCTGCGTTTGGAAGATGTGTCCTTAACCGCACGACTAGTTGCCTCGGAGTCCGTGGCAGGTACGGCTTGGCAAGCTGGCGCCCAGTGTGGCTGGACCTGCCCGAGCTTGGCCTGCAAGGCAAACATGGCCGATTGGCAGAACTGGTTAAACATGGTCGACATAAGTTCCATGGGATTCGGCTGGGCAACGGTCTTGACTTGCCTCAGTTTCTTAGTCAGTCCAATGCTCCGTCTCCTACCCATAGTAAGGGTCCTAGCCGACCGTCTGGCCACATTAGGAGTGTTTATGATGACTTCTACGTCGTCTGTCTCGGACTCGGCTATTTCGTCTTCAGGTTGGTCATTGTGCCGGTCAGTTTCGGAGTCGCCATCTTTGTATACGGCCTGGGCAGCTTCGCCGGCTATTTTAGCCTCTTCGTTTTCGTCTAAGTCCTCCAAAGTGACTCGTTTTTCTTTAGCCAGTTCTGCCGCCAGTTTCTTATCCTCCTTCTCTTTTCTCTTTTCGGCTGCTGTCTTTTTCGGTTTAGTAACTTTTGCATTTTGGCCTGCCATTTTGAGAAATCAATGTTATCGTGTCGACACGAGAGAGGAGAATGGGTGACTCGGGTGAGGTAGAGAGTCTAGTTCGTGGTGGATTTTCAAGGTGGCGCCTCTGTTCAATGTCCAGCCATTCGCCAATGGCTAGCACCATGTATCTTGAATTGTAATAGGTGATATTCTTTTATATTTTATCAGTGTAATCATTTGTGTGATTTTGTAGAGAGCGTGTAATCAAAACACCCCAATCATTTACATCAGTGTATGTAGTGTACCTTCAGTGGGCCCACTACCTCCACGACCAACTACCTACATTGCATAGGGGAAAATGACAGACACACGCTCTCATGCAAACACTGTCTGAAGTCAAAATGATGAATAAATAGATGTCTTTCTAAGGTAACCAGTGGTTATGTTCAATTGCTGAGTTTCCTCAGCAGCTCTAATTGGATGTTCGTTCAATCTGAATGTTCATAGAAAGTAATCTTAGCATTATAAAAAGTTACCCTAAAATGAGCTGAATATTTAATACATAAATGTTGATTTTGATGGGCTAATAATATACTGTATTGATCAAGGTTACTTTATAGGCCTATTGTGTTATGACGCACATATTATTACTGCGTTTTGACGCACTACACAGTAGTGCCTCCTGACCCACTACACTGTAGGCTATGAAACAGTGCGTCAAGTGTTTATAAAACAACTTGTGGGGAGGTGCATTTTGATGCATAACCTGTTGTGCATCAAAATGCGGTGCCCCAGTGAGAATGTGTCCAACGGGTATGGATTGATAACACCCGCTATCTTTTTGCTTGACTTGATTTTTAGTACATAGAATGGTTATATAATGACAGTGTTCAACTTTAGGATAATCAGATAGAAATGATATTAGATATAGGTTAATGGCCCCACTAATATTGATGAAATAAAAGAGAAAATATTATATACGATATCATGGCTCTATATCTCTATATCATGTAGATCACCGTTTAGGCTTATAATGGGTCAGATTTTCAGAAAATAAACAATTGGCAGCTCTACACATTTAATAAATTCTGCTAAATTTGGCTGAAAAAATAAGAATACCACGTATATCTGAGCATATTTGGTATCACATTGATTTAAAGTATCTGTTTTGTTATGTTAAACTGCATTTTGAAGCTCATTTATGTCTTAAATGAGGGTCATTTGAGTGGAATGGCGATTTGTGAGTTTTCAGAAAATCTGTATAATATTATGAAGTATCCATGGGTACATAGTCCAGTAAAAATAGAGTTTGACCTAGGAAAAATTGCAACAGAAGGTTTCTCAACGGTTTTGGGTAGTATGAGTGCCCCTTATCATCATACTAAAAGTCTAGAAAAATCTAGGTAGGGGAACATGCCCAAAATCTCAAAAAACAAAATGGCCGCCTCTCAAACTTTGAAACGCCATAACTCAGTGTAAAATCAATATATATTCAAGTGTGAATACACTTTTTCATGGTTTTCGGGCATTGGGAATCCAATGAAACAATAATGAAATCCATAGAAACAATATTTTTCAAGTTAGTGTACTGATACAGAGAAGAAATGGGAAAATATGTCCAGCAAATGCATCCTGTGAAGAGAAAAAAATCTAACTCAATTTGATTGAAAACATTCATGATCAAGGGCACTAGGAAATGAGTTTCTGTAATCCAAACTATTATACAAGAATATGGAACAGTGCATATAAGGAGAATAGTATTTGTATTACTCTGTTACTTCAAGAAATATCAATTCACCTCCTGCATAAGGCACCTCATATATTGTCCTTAAATTAACTCAGTGTAAGACCAACTTATATTCAAGTGTGAATACATCTTTCCAATGTTTTCAGGCATGGAGAATCCAATGAAACAACAATAAAATCCATATAATAATTATTTATCAGGTTAGTCTTCTGATACATGAAAAATGTCCAGCAAATGCATCCTGTGAAGGGAAAAAACTCATTTAGTCAGATTGTACAAAGGCATTCATAACCAAGGATATATATATGGTAACATTGTTCCACTGAACAAACTGTCATAAGTATTGCTGTAATACCTGTCAATATGGCAGCTGACATATCAGCCTGACTTCATCAGTCTGGTACATATAGTGCCTCAGCTGTTTGAACATTCACCATCATGGCCACATGCAGCAGTGCATTCCATGATAATCTGTCATGAACACTTCAGACTGCAACAGTTTCTCTTACATCTGCAGCAAATGATCTGTAGTAGTTGCATTAGGGAGGTCAGTTGACTTCCATCCCCAAATCTATGGATGGAATTGAACTTCCTTCCAAGTTTAAATTTGGTAGCATACTCTCTGGCTGTGGTACTTATTAGCAGCAGATATAGATGGGAGGATCTGTGGATGGACATGCTTGAGGAGGGCAGGGAGCCTTTTTTTATAATGCAGTAATTTACAGAACTAAAATATCCCATTCTTCACCTTTCTCTATATATCCAATAAGGATACTCTGTTTTCAGGGGACACCTCAGCTTGTATTTGGAGCATAAACATGCTGGCAAACATCTAAATGCAGAAGCAGATACTGATATGCCTATGTTGCAAATAGCAGTTGAATCTCATAGACCAAAAGAATTTAATTTTATATCACATCATGCTATTTGCATTAAGAAGAGCAGTGATCTGCATTCGTGGTATCCTAGATTCTTTTCACACATTTGATGCTCCAAACGCTTTGCTCTTTTGCACTCTTTCCCTCTTTGAGTCATGGAAAGATGTTGTAATCAGGTGTGTGTTTTCACCGATGGGAATAGTGCCACATTCCTTAGCAAATTCAACTGCTGTTTGCAATATAAGCATATCTGCATCTGCTTTGGCATGCAATGTAATGATATAATTTGCCCTCAGATGTTCATAGATTTCAACTTATACTTTCTTTTCTATGTCATGCATGGTTGCTGGAAAAGAAAACAGTCCTTCTGTAGCACCCTTGTATCTCCACAAGGAGGTCATTTATTTGGTCATACCTTTTCCCCTTGATTTGAAAGTGCACAGATATGGGTGATTACTGACCAGTTCTGTTGACAGTCAAGTCAGTCAATAATTTTGTGCAACTACATGGAAACCCTCTTATAGCCTACCATACACATATTCATTCCAGATTACTTGCAGCTAAAGTTTTCAAAGTTTCCGGTTACCAATCATTACAGCATATTCACACCACATCTTTGCATTTAGAGAACAAAGCTCCACTTTCTTGGTAGGGATAAAAAGACTCTGCTATCTGTGGATTCTCAGAATACACTTATCTAGTAGTTCTACAATGTAGAATATGAATCTTTAGTGTTAAAAGGGGCTTAAAGCGACCAATCCCTTCAATCAAATGGAATTTATAACCATATGATATGATATATATGAATTAGAGATCATTCCTTTTTCGTGACTGAGAACAACTTCCAGTGGTATTTTTCCAAATGATCAAGAATCTTCCTGGACCTTGTTGCTCATATATAGATCATTGAGGCTGGTATTTTCAGAGCATCATGTTTTATTGAGAACTATGCCAGTGAGAAGGGGGAATTGAGGCTGTTCCTCCTCCCATCATATGTTCAAAAGACGTTTGTGTATCAAATGCTATTAGAGAATTCTAGGATAGCAAATGTGCACAGCACTCTTATTGAAATAACAGGGTATGATACAACATAGGGTATTTTTGCGTCTATGATGCAGCATACCTGAATGCCAAAGGCAAGCTGAGATATACATAGACCAATACCACTAGATTCAAACTTGGAATGATGTTCCATTATAGATGTTCACAATTCCCATCTGTATCTACCAAGTGAACTCCTGCTCCTGATGAACAACTACAAATTATGCTAGAATGACTGCAACAGTCAGAGGTATTCCTTCAGAAGATTAAACTTGGAATGTATTTCAGATGTGGCCTGGCAATGGTGACTGTTCAAACAGTTGAGGTGCTAATGATCAAATTAAGGACAACATGAGAGGTGCCTTATGCAGGAGGAGAATTGAGATTTCTTGAAGTATATCAGAGTAATACAAATACTATTTTCTTAAAGTGGCTAAGATAGTTAAAATGAGTAGTCACAGAATCACATGAAACTTATTCAGTGTAAACATATAGGACATGTATGACAATATCTTAAGTATATAGAGCACCAACATTGTTTCCTCATTCAATAATCATTGAATAAGTGTAATGAATAGACCAGATTTCAAATCACAGAATAGTAGCCGTCAAGTGGTGCCCCCACTCTCTTAAGTGACCAGGGATGTAACTAGCTTTAACCTAGGAGTCTATGAGTGACCTTTGGTCAAGGCTGGCATTATGTAACTCCAGATGCCAGAACCCAACTGCCATTCTGACATAACTGGACATCTCTGTATGGTATATGAAAACAATTTTGCTCACTATTGTACCAAATATCTGATATAATATGAATGTTAGAGTTTTGATATCCACAGGAGTTAGTTAGGTAGGGTAAGGTGAATCAAATACTAGAAAAGGACATAGAAACTCTGTTACTTGATAATCTGGCCCACAACAGTGAGAAGTGTCACTTTAATATGCACTGTTCAATATGCTTGTATAACAGTTTGGATTACAGAAACTCTTTTCCTACTTTCCATGGTCATGAATGTTTTCAATCAAAATGAGTTAGATTTTTTTCCCCCTCACAGGATGGATTTGCTGGACATCTTTTCCAATTTCTTCTCTGTATCAATACACTAACTTGATAGATAAATATTGTTTCTATGGATTTTATGATTGTTTCATTGGATTCCCCATGTCTGAAAACCTTAAAAAGTATGTTTACACTTGAATATATATTGATTTTACACTGAGTTATGGCGTTTCAAAGTTTGAGAGGCGGCCATTTTGTTTTTTGAGATTTTGGGCATGTTCCCCTACCTAGATTTTTCTAGACTTTTAGTATAATGATAAGGGGCACTCATACTACCCAAAACCGTTGAGAAACCTTCTGTTGCAATTTTTCCTAGGTTCAGCCCTTTTTTGAGCTAGATTGCCTGGACTAACAGGGGGGTGGGGGGTTGGGCATCATCATGTAAGAATATCAATATAAATATATATATAATCATACAATTCTATACCTACCAAGACATTGTTTTGGCGCATATTCATGTAGAGTAGTTGAGCGATTGTTAATTCCTTGATTGTTTTCATATATTTAAGCAATTGTGAACGATGTATTGGTCTAAAACTTATCACCCGTGTGTTGCCCCTATTTTACAAACATATCACATTATTCCCCTCGTTTGCATGTAAACATGACTTGAATACTTGTATTGATTGTTTATGAAGGTAAATATAGTTTCTGTATTATATTAAGTATATTAATGCCGAATATGTAAAAGTAGGGTATTTCTGATGTATTTTCCATCGGGAAAACAAACAGAATTGATTAAAATACGTACAACCAAGAATTCTCATTAAAAATGCAAAAATCTAGTTTATAGTCAAATGTTCACCAATAGAGCGTGTGCATTGGGCGTTGTGTATTTATGACAATAGGTGGCGGGTCGAATCTCGGCTTCCTGTCCAGCGGTAGGCACTATATAGCTCTATATGTTAACAATGGTCTTGAAGCATTTCGGTGGTTTCCAGACCCCTAATGACAGTACCAGTGACTTATTAAACTATTTTTACATGCATATTTTGTATCAATCACCTTTCTTTTAAACTTTTTCTTTCCCAGAATCCCAGTAGGCCTATAAGATATATATATGCTGTGAGTGGAATATGTCCAAGTCACCAGACCTAATATAGAGATAAAATAAGTTTGCATAGACAACTACAAAGGGACTCTCTGGTCTTCTGTTTTTTGGGGGGAGTTTATGAAATTGTATCAAGTTGTGTCTGCCGACAGTCATGTCTCATCTGTTTATGTAATTATACAGGGTTTCCCATTAACGTTTGCCCAGTCACAATCCTGTAAGGACGAGTGAAACTTTCAGATAAAGTTCAGACCCCTAACTGTAGCATATAATTATTATATTATGTTGCTGTAAAGTCGGGGGGGGGGGATGACAATTAGATAAAGATTAGATTTTTAAATATTTTTATTGGCCAGATATTTAACGTATATAAGTTATTTTAGTGGGACACCGGGATGAAGGATTATCTGAGATATAGAATTATAGAAGTGGCCTTAAGGTGATACGACCGATTTTCATGAAAAGTAGTCATTTTCACTAAATGCAGAACTTTGAAAAAACATCAAAAATAGAATTTATTATACATTGCTGATTTTTCATGTACACATTACCACGATACCCAGCTGTAATTCTCTGAAGTTTGGCAGCTTAATAATACCAACTTGGCGGGTGAAATAAGAGATTTGCCCGCCCACATGAATATGATATTGATCATACATCATATTGTAAAATAGAGAACTATCTCCCAATATTTTAACAGTTGTAGCTATGAATTTCCTACTATTCAGTAGAAAAATTACACTTTCATCTTGATATTTCACACTATAATAATTGCAATATATATACTTGAATACTAAATCGTTCAAACACATCATAATGGACGTTAATTTCTATTCTTCTCTCTCTCTCTCTCACTGTTCAAATACTCTTGTTACCCCATTAAGAAGTTATATTTTAAAAGCCTAATCTGACAATTATATATAAAGATTTTTATTCCGAATTATTTGATCATACATATAATACTTTGCACATCATACATATTCAATACAATAAAACAGGAATTGGGCATTAATAATCCTCTACCATGAGGTCTTCCAGACCGCCCAAAAATATTGACAATTGTACATTGTCTGGCGGCCTGACCCATACTATATATTATTAGTTTTGAACCGATCTAGCCACTTTCATATTTGTGGAAATACTCTGGCCCGAGGTGTACCTGACACTTCACTCACCTATAACTGGCATTTCACACTCCCCTGTCGCTCATTACACCCCCCTCTCCCTCCCTGTATTGATAAACCCCTCTGCGCTAAACCAAACAGTGTCAATTGTGCAGTTAAAGCACTAGAGGGCGCTGCAGGCAAGCCTGTCATTATTACTAATTCTTCTACATGAAAAGCACAACCCATGTAATATTTTGACATAATATGCACTATTGGAATCAACCATTATTTATCTTGAATTGTTTTCGGTGATATTCTTCTATATTCTGTCTGTGTAATCAGTTGTGGGCAATTGTAGAGGATGTGTAATCAAAACACCCCCAACCATTTACATATGTATATTTAGTGTACCCCCAATGGGTCTGCCAACTCTATAACCCATAACCACACAGAGGGAAAATGATGGACACCTACACTCATGTGGACACTGTTTGTGGCAAATTGAGATGGACGTCTTTCTGATGATGCTCTATTGGTGGTTATTGTCAATTATTGGGTTCCTCAGCAACTCTAATTGGATAACCATTTCATCTGAATGTTCATTAAAAACTATTCATAACTTAATGAAAATTTACCCTAATATGAGCAATCATGCATATAAATGAGCATTTTGATGCGCATATAATATACTGTATTGAATAAGATTGCTATATATAGCTTCATTGTACACATTTTACTTATTATTACTGTGTTTTGAGGCGCTACACAGTAGTGCCTCCTGATCCACTACACTGCAGCCTATGAAACAGTGCGTCAAGTGTTTATAAAACAACTTGTGGGGAGGTGCATTTTGACGCGCAACCTGTTGTGCATTAAAATCCGGCACCCCAGTGCCAATGTGTCCATAGGGCATACTTCCCGACGGTCAAATGAACGCGATTCTACGCGATTTTTAATGCGCAATCATCTCGTCATCGTTCCGTGATGAGAGTGGACGCTTTTCACGCAATAATTATTGCACAATGATTGCGGGATGGTCACGCTAAGGGTATAACGCAATATTGGTGCAATAATCAGCAAATTCTTATGTCATTTTGAATGGGATATCTGTATATAATAGATTCCTTATCTCAATAGCACCTAGAATAGATGGAAAGACATCACAGCAGTTCCTTTTTCCTGCCCTGGAATCGGCAGCATATTTCTTCTGAAAGAAAGGTTTGAAGGGTATGAATATTCCCCAAACATTTAGAAGAGAGTTTAGGGCAGTGCATGCGTTGCCCTCTCTTTATATGCATCATTTTATTTTCATCAATTCTACCATCCTCCTTGTGGGCCTGACAGCATAGAATCTCATCTGATGAGCCTTGTTTCAGTTGTTTGTTGGCTCCTCCTTGTCCAAGCCAGTAGGGAAATCTATATGTTCTATCATTAGAGTGTTTTGATCACAGCATTTTTCAATATCAAACAGGTATATAACGCACATAAACTATAGAAGTATATGACTTGTAACATTCTTATGTACGTTATGTGGAACATCTATAGTGCTATAAATGCTAAAAGTGCTATAGTGCTAAAAGTGTATTAAGGTCACTTTTATTGTAAAAGAATTTGTACATGCACCCCAGTTCCCAGAAGCGCCACCTGGTGAAAACTGTATCATCACCTGGTGAGGACAAGTGGCATAATGGTAAGGGCTAAGGGTAATGGGCTATTCCCAATATTTCGAACATATATAATAGAATTATTTTCAATTTACAAATGTCTTTGACTTGGTGTCAGAAATAAATTATTATCTTTGGTAACTGTTCTATCATATTAAATATTATTTAACATGCACAAACTTTATAGCTACAGAAAGCTACGAATTTAACCATATGCATCATTATGGTCTCACTAGTAGCAGGCGTGCGTTAGCGCCGTGCGTAACTGCTACGCATAGTGACGAATAAACAATTTTCCAATCTAATCTAATCTAATGTGTTTCAGGAAAATGAGTCATAAGTCGCAAAAATGATATTTTACAGAGTGAATTATTCACCAGATAACTTCATTGGAATTTTCTGATTTTTAGTTGGTCTAGCACTTTTAGTCCTATAAATCTATGTATTAAATTTCAGCACAGTGCATTTAATATATGCTAGTGTATCGAAGGTCATCATAGGAAGTATATTTTAATTACTTTACTGGTAATTGTCCACCAAGAAATATCACAAACTTTTTTTTTCCAAAAATAAAAATATCTAACCTAAAATATGGAAATATTTAATAGCTGTCCTAATGATTTAGCTAATATGGAAGTACCATTCCATTGTTTAGTTGTGTGTAGGGGTTTCTATGACTCAGTGTCAGAGACTGAGTATGAGTGTCAGAGAATCAAGTGTCAGGTGTGCGACAGTAAGTGTGAATGCTAGGTGAGTAAGCAGTGCCAGGTATTGTTCTGTTGTGGCTGCTTTATAATGTACTCAGTATTTGGACGCGATTTTGAATTGAGATCACACCCGTATATATTATTGACCTCTGAAGAAAACATGTATTTGTAGATGAAATTGGTTGAGTAACACATGTTTAATACAAACATAAATGAATATGAATGAGAATTTGATCAAACACAAGTGTGAGACCACCAACAACATAGGCGGAAATAAACGCAATGGATTTCACATAATGATGGCTAATGGCTTGTCCATTTCACTGTGATTCAAAGCCATAAGTATCACATACACATCACACTTCACTGGTTTGCGGCCAATCACAAAATGATCACAGTGCCATCACACCCAATTGCACTCAGTGCCCGTCGGGTTCTTGCATGTTCACCATTACGATTAGTTTTCAGTCCTTTCAAGTCAGGGGGTCATTAGGGGTTTGTACTAATGCTTTGAAGGACAGTTTCTAATGCGATATCAGTATATGAAAAATGCACCGACTAAATTTCCCCCCGCCCCCCCCCCGATTTAATGAGCAGAAATGATGATTTAATGAGCAAAAAAGACGAAATTACTTGATATAAGTATTCAAAAGCATTTAGAATCATTTAAAAAATGACGTTCTATTCGCTCACTATCGTTACTAGCTATGAAACGGGGCCCTGGGCTTAATAAATTAGCCTATATTATATGCACCCTCTCCGTTATAACTGATTGGTGCGCCACCTAGTGTATAGGCCTGTGGGTGTGGCGGTTGCGGTCCTTTTGTTATAAACAATGGCGGCCATTTTTAAAAAGCTACTGGACTTTCTACTACAGCTTCAAGTCAATTTTCACACAGCAGCATTACAGGTAAGGTGCATTATTGTATTCCTTATTTGCAATAACAGAACAGGGATAGATGGTCTCATTTGTAATAACCATTACATGTGTATTAAAGCTAGTTTCTTCTTTTAAATGCATGCGACGTTACGCAATCTGTTACCAATATATCGGCATAATCTAGCCAAACAAAACAATGCTATCCCAGCTAACACATTGACGTTTTAAAAACATTATGTAAATATTTTGGTAAACCTTTTGAAAATGTTCTGGGAAAATGTTAAAATAACATCTAAATGTTGACTCATAAAAACATTATAAAACATTTTGTGGTAATGTTATTAATCATTCTAAAAACATTTCTGAAATGTTTTAAAAAGCTAATAGCTTATATCTTTGAAACATTTTGACAACATTTTGACAACATTAAATACCATACCTGATGTGCATTGGAAAATCCACCAGTGCATGTAAAAGTGCCACTGACCAGTCACAAAAGTGCAATCCGCTCAAAAAAGCAGTTTTGCACCTAGTTTTGCACCTGATGCACTGTGCATCATCAGATGCACTCCAAAAATGTGTATCAAATTTATGTATATAAATCGGGTACAGATACTAAACATGTATCCTTCTAGTCTTGTAAATATTATCGCATGTTACTTGTTCTAGTCTATATATTCAGAAAAAAGAAAAACACTAGTGAGTTGTAGAGAGCTAATTATCTCTCTACAAACATTTCCTCTCTGATTTTTCTCATCCAAAGGTATATTATGTTATATCTCTATCACCCTCATTATTATAGGAGTTCACATAAGGTGATTCAACTTAACACTATCATTGATGGGTGACCAGCATGGTTTTGACAAAGATGGTTTCAGTATCATAAGTGTAAATGTTAGAGGGCTCAAAACTAATCTATTTAATCTAAAAAATGGGATCTCTCAGTTTACCCCAGAAATTGTATTATGCACAGAGACTTTCTTGACAACTTATGATAGATCAATTGATTTTGAAATTCAAGGATGAGGTGGAGGTGGAGGTATAGGATGTTACATCAAAAATGGTCTTACTTTTAAAATACAAGAGAATATGTCTAAATCAAATCCAAATATAGAGTTAATCTGCTGTACTATTTTATTTGAAAACAAGAGAAACTTACACTTGATAGGAATATACAAACCACCAGATGGTGACTGTCATTTATTTCTACAAGAGATACACAGTACTTTATCATCTCAAATGCTAAATCATAACAACTGTGATATTGTTCTGGCAGGAGACTTTAGGACTTACACAACTCATAAAAGAAACCACACGCTTTGACATTAGGAGAGACAGAGATCACATCTCTGAATCATGCATTGACCTTATTTTTAGTAAAGAAGACTATGTAAGTTCTAGTGGGGTTATTGATATTTGGGTTGCTGACCATCTGATGACCTTCATTACTCTTAAAAAACAAAAGCCAAAGAAAAAAATGTGTAAAGTTGTTGAATACAGAAGTTACAAGAACTATAACTCACATGATTTTATTACTGCTGTCAAATATTTAAATTGGAATTGTATAATTGAAATGAATGACCCACAACTAGCATGGGAAAAATTGATAATAATGATCAGTGATAACCTTAACAACACATGTCCTGTTGTACAAAGAAAAATCACTCCTCCAAGAGAGAAATGGCTAACTGATGACCTACTAATTATGATTAGAGATAAAGATAAAGCTCTAAAGAAAGCTAAAAGATCTAAAAAACGTGAAGATTGGTTACATGCCAAAAAAGCTAGAAATAATTTAACCAAACTGTGCAGAAAGGCTAAGAGAAAATACATAACTCAATTAAGCAATGAATGTATAGATGATGACAAAAAGTTTTGGAAACTGGTAGACAATATATTACCCAAGAAATAAAAAATAAAGACCAAGAGATAAATATAATAGACAGCACCTCTAATGTACCTGTGCCAGTAACAGAAGTATAGCCACTAAATTCAATGAATTCTTTGCATCAATAGGTGAATCACTAGCTGAGAAGATCAATGCACAATGGAACTTCATTGGCCTTGATTGCCCAAATTCCCTAGATAATGTAAGCACTACTCCTGAAGAAATACAAAAGATTTCCCGAGAAATAAATGTGAATAAGTCTAGTAATATAAAACATATCAAATCTCTAGTGTTTAGAGATGTCTTTATGGCAATACCTACTGTTTTGTGTCATATTTTCAATCTTGTATTCTCCTCAAACTGTATACCTCAATCTTGGAAAAATGGAAGTGTTACTCCTCTTCCAAAAGGTTTTTTTCAAGAATTTTTTGAAAATAACCATGTCATTTCTGATAAACAAAATGGTTATAGAAAAGGGAAATCTACCATAGCTGATCTAACTGATGATATACTTAATGAGAGGAATAATGGTGATACATCGTTTGCTGTATTTTTTGATCTAAAGAAAGCGTTTGACACTGTTAACCACAATATTCTACTTTCTAAATTGAGCAAATATGGGGTCAAAGGAAATCTTTTGTCATTATTGAAAGATTACTTATCAAATAGGACCCAAGTTACTATTTGTAATAATGTTACCTCAACAATCAGAAAAATTAATTATGGTGTTCCTCAAGGCTCTATACTTGGCCCATTATTGTTTCTAATATATATTAATGATGCTGAGCATAGCCTCAAACATTGTAAAATTAAGTTGTTTGCTGATGATACTGTTATATATTGTCATGATAAAAACTTAACTGTACTTAATACCAAAGTCCAAGAGGATACTGTAAATTTTTGGAATTGGTGCCAGAGCAACAAGTTAACTCTAAATGTAACTAAAACTAAATGTATGCACCTAAGAGGACCAAGGTCAAGAGTTGCAAATGTCAAACCTAATATTTCTATTAATAACATACAGCTAGACAATGTTGAAGAGTACAAATACCTATCCTATGCATTCATCTTACGGGTGGGACCTGTAAGTAATAATGTTATATAATATAGTGTGGTGTTATTGGGTTAAGGTGGCCGCTGAGGGTTAGTTCATCCGAACCTCCCCAGTGGTCACTACTGGTCCGCGGGACTTTTTAGTCTAATGATATGTTTTGCCTGTTACCTTTTATATATTTAACAGCAGCCAGCTGTTGGTCGATAGTAACCACAAACCCGGGTTTCTACCATTTAATGTAAGCTGTAGAGGCCGTGATAAACCTCTCAGTGTGGATAGTGTTACTTACATCTCTGATTGTGGAATGTTGATTGCTATTATGTAGGTCTGATAGACACCTTTGGATGAGGGTTACCTGGCTGGCCAGGTGATCCGAAATCCGCAGTCTAATCAGGTCTGGAAGTGAACTGATGCTCAGTTCCGAACACCTCACAATAAAACCCAAGTGAACAGGTAGCGCCTGCCTTTGTTCCTTTTGTTCTATATAAACTCTCGATTAATAAGCTTCGGATACGCCAAGGGAAACGAACCTGCGACTCAGATTCACTACAACTGGTGCCGTGACCAAACTTGGCTTTCTGTCTTATCGATTGAGCGTTTGGGCTTATAGTTTAAACTTTGCTAGAGATTTTGGTAAATCTTTGAGATGGCTACCAATGCAAATGGAGTCCAGGTGGCGGATGCAGCGGCCCAAGTTGGCCTGCGCATTTTACCAGCTGGTATGAAGGGTTACCGCAAACCTACTCCTGGCTCTGGTGCAAAGAAAACAAATCCGAAGGTAAAAGTGACCAGTCCGAAGTTGACTCTACAGCCGGTTGCCGCTGCTGGAGGTCAATGGACTGAATTTCGAAGGAATCCTGCGTTGGCAGATTCCTTTGAGGAAGAAGAAAAGGAGCAGTTGAGGACTGAAGTGGCCTCCTGGCGCCATGCCTATTCTGTGCAAGGACAGTCGATGCACGATGCCCGTGGGACTATTGATCAGCTCATAGAGCAGAATCAAGAACTCCAGAGCACGTTGGTTCAGGTAACTGATGACTGCCATGCCACTACACGTTTGCTATGTGTGGAGAATGAAAAATTACGGAATGAGGTAGCCAGGGTGTGTGCTAATACTGCTTCTAGTACAACATGACTCAACGACAACTTATGAGCAACTGGTTACTTTATTCAGATGGCGGTAGTAGGTTGATACACTCGCCAGTAGGTGGCGGCACTGTTAGTCATATCTACACATCTTCCCCTTTAGATCTGAGTCGGGGATTACCTGAGTTATACAATGAATCTTTAAACTTCTTCTATTAACCTTGTTACAGGTTTGGATACTCTAACACTACGTCTTGGGGTTGTAGTGATGGGTGATCTTAACCCTGAACCCGATGTATTTTCAATTGGTCTGTTGGTATTACTCAATTGACTTTGTACCTTATTTGTTACCTGTGGAGTAGGAGGTAGTGCTGTTTCGTTTTCTATATTATCCCAGAACTCCTCCTCATCCTCTACTTTACTTAACCACTCATCTTTCCCCTTGCAAACACCTTTGGGAATCTGTCTGAGTTGGCGCCTGTTTCGTCGTAGTTCAGACCCATTATTAGTTACCACAGCGTATGACCTGTCACTTAGTTTGCGAATCACCTTAGCTCCCGTGTCCCATTTTTCACCTTTTATCAACACATTATCATTGGGAACCAGTGGGGAGAGTTGTTTTGCACTGTCATTATAGTTCATAACTCTTGTTGCAGCTTGGTCTTGTTGTTTCTCCTGTCTTATCTTTACTTGTCGTTGTTCGATCCATGAGGGCTCCGACCTTCTGAAAACAGGTAAAGTGTTCTTTAGCTTTTTTCCAAACATTATCTCAGCTGGGGATAACCCATCTGCAAGTGGTGCTGAGCGATATGCAAGTAATGCAAGATAGGGATCCTGCGCACTGTCTCTACTCTTGTTTAGTAAGTTCTTTACAATTCCAATGGCTTTTTCTACCTTACCATTAGATTGAGGATATCTTGGACTAGATGTCCTATGATTAAACCCGTAAGTCTTAGAGAATTCTTGGAATATTCTTGATGCGAATTGTGGGCCGTTGTCCGACACCACGACCTGAGGGATCCCATACCGTGCCATTATGCTTTTTAGGTGGATAACTACTTGTTCTGAGGTGGTTTTTCTTAATTGGACTATTTCCGGGAATGAAGAACAATAATCAACAACCATCAAATATTCGTCCCCAGCCCAGTGAAAGAGATCACATCCGATCTTCTCCCATGGGCCCCACTTGGTTTCATCAGTTAACAATGGCTCTTTAGCCTGAGCAGGCAAGTAGGTTTGACAAGTTATACAATTCTTAACCCTTTCTTCAATGTCACTGTTCATTCGTGGCCAGTACATGCAGTCTCTGGCCCACCTTCGTTGTTTTTCGATCCCCATGTGGCCCTCGTGTAGCTTATCTAACATTTCCCCTTTCAGCGACCTGGGTATCACGATTCGGTCACCTTTCAGAACAATCCCGTTTACAATACATAATTCATCTTTATACCCCATATAGTCGACACATTTACCATTCTTCCACCCTTCGACAATACAGTGCATGACCTCTGTTAGTATACTGTCTTTTTCTGTCTCTTCAGCTATTCTGCGCAGCATAGTCTCCGAAGCTGGGAGACTTGTATATATCAAATGTACCTGGCTATTCACTTCCTCACTGCTAAGCCCATTATTGATTGATGTTGGTGCACCTTGTCTAGACAGTGTGTCAGCCATGTAGAGAGTCTTTCCCGGCACCCAGTGCATGTTTACCTCATATCTCTGTAATCTCAACATCATCCGTTGTATTCTTGGCGACATGTCATGAAGCGATTTTGCTGAGAGTGGCACCAGTGGCTTATGATCTGTCTCAAGTTGTATATTTCGCAGCCCATAAATGTATGTGTGAAATTTCTCACAGCCGAACACCAACCCCAACATTTCCTTCTCAATTTGAGCATACCTCTGCTCACACTCAGTTAGGGATCTAGCTGCGTAAGCCACCGGCTTCCACATGCCATCATGCATCTGGAGAAGCACTGCACCAATTCCACTTTTGCTGGCATCCGTTGACACCTTTGTCTGCCTCTTCACATCAAAATAACACAACACTGGACTGGTGGACAGACTTTTCTTGATGTTCTGCCACTCCTGTTCGTGATTCTCAGTCCACACCCATGCTGTCTCTTTTTTCATGAGGTGCCTAATGTTAACACATAAATTCGCTAGGTTAGGAATAAACCTGCCCACGAAATTTACACACCCCATGACTCGTTGGAGTTCTTCCCTGTTCTCCGGCCTTTTCATTTTAACTATTGCTTCTACTTTTCCTGGATCTGGCGATATGCCCTTCTCCCCTAGTATTTCGCCAATGAACTTCACTGATGGCATGCCTAATTTGCACTTAGCCCAATTCATCAGCAGATTGTTCTCTTTGATCCTAGCTTTGACCAATGCGAGCCTTTCATTGTGTTCTTGTACACTAGTGGCCCAAATCAATATGTCGTCCATGTAAACTCTCACACCTGGTATGCCCTCCATCATCTGTTCCATAGCTTTGTGAAAGACCTCCGGGGCCGAACATAGCCCATAAGGCAGTCTTTCATAGGCATACCGCCCAAATGGAGTACCAAAAGTGGTCAGGTTTTGTGACCCTTCATCTAATTGGACCTGCCAAAACGCCTGAGAGGCGTCTAGCGTGCTGAATATTGTGGCATCTGATATTTCAGCAAATATTTCCTCACGCGTCGGAAGTTGAAAGTACTCCCTCGCCACTGCCTTGTTCAAATCCCTAGGATCTAAGCAAATTCTTAAGTCTCCATTAGGTTTTCTTACTGTTACCATCGAATTGACCCACTCTGTGGGGCCATTGACCCTATGGATAACACCCAACCCCTCCATTCGCTCTAGTTCTTGTTTTAATTGTTCTCTAATGGCAACGGGAACCCTCCTGGCCGGGTGTATGACTGGCACTGCATCAGTTTTTAGAACGATTCTGTGTTTAATTGGAATGGTTGATAGCTTAGAGTTCACTTCAGGCAAAGTACATTCTTTTACGGTGATATTTTCATCTCTCTGTACCATATAAACTTGCTTACCCTTATTTTGCTTCTCTTCCAGAGAGAGTGTCCGCACGATGAGACCTAGTCTTTCACTTGTCGCAACTCCTAGCAGCGTGATCCCATCACACACAATGAAGGGTATGGCTTGCCTCTTTCCATTCACCAGGGCAAACATGATACAATATCCGCGGATGGGGATATTTCTCCCATTGTAATCCGTCAACTTGGCTCGTATTGGCTTCAGGGGAGCTCTTTCCTCCATGTTTAGATACTCCTGATGATTGAGAAGGTCTGCACCCGCACCCGTGTCCAGCTTAGCGGTCAGCGTGGACTTGCCTATTTTCAGCTGCGTCACCCAGCGGTGATGCTCGCTTAGCTGGATGTTTAATATTTCCTTATTGTTCACCACACCTATGAATACTGAATCTTCAGGCAAGTTGAACTCCTCGTTATCCTCTAGTGCTACTACTTCATCCACTCGTGACCAGCAATATTGCTCAAAGTGTCCCGTCCTGCGGCACCTCGAGCACTTGTGTCTAAAAGCTGGACACCTCCTGACAGCGTGCTTCTTCCCGCATTTGTTGCAGTCCACGTGAGGAGCACGAGTGTCAGTCGTCTGAGCCCTCCTGGGCGTGTGACCTCCTCCTCCCGATGGCAGCTGTCGGTACTGGGCGCTCTGGCCACGTGCGCCCCTTACTACATTCACAGTTTCCGAGATGCCTGGCTCCATTACCTTCATCTCCTCCTGTGTCTGAGCATACTTCATGCTCATCCTTAGTGCAGTGTCAAGAGTGAGTGTTTCCTTGTTTATGAGTTTCTCCTTTAGTTTCTTGTCTCTCATTCCTACTACCATTCTTTCTAGAATGAAATTGTCATTGTCGACACCCCATTCACACGAGGCTGCCTTAATCCTAAGCTCTGTCACATATTCCTCGATGGACTCTCCCTCCAGCTGGTCTCTGGAGTTAAACAGGTATCGTTGGAAGAATCTGCTTCTCAACGGCAGGCAAATCTCGTCAAACTTCCTTATTACAGTATTATAATCCTTTTTATCTTCTGCCTGGACTATCGGCGGTCCTGCTTGCTGCGGAGCAAACACGAGTGTCTTGTATTTCCTTCGGATGTCCGCGCCTCCAGTAACTAGGAATAGAGCTGTCTTTCTAGACTCTCCCGTCACGTCCACGGCCTCAGCATACATTTCAAAGTGCTCTTTGAAGGCTTTCCATCTCTCCGACACATTTCCTCCAGTAAATACAAACGGTTCTGGTGGTTTTACTCCGTCCATTTCTCTTCTATCTCATTTACTCCTGGTACCATGTGCTAATACTGCTTCTAGTACAACATGACTCAACGACAACTTATGAGCAACTGGTTACTTTATTCAGATGGCGGTAGTAGGTTGATACACTCGCCAGTAGGTGGCGGCACTGTTAGTCATATCTACACAGGGTGGATGATATGTCGCGAATGAAAAACATGTTGGATGATTCTTCGGAGGACGAGGACATGGATCTATATGGTTCACCTCCTAGGATACGTGGAGTTTCTCCGCCACGGGGCGTAGAGAGGCCTACATATCCTAAGGAAGGTGGTGGATCATACATCCTCCTCACTCCGAGGCATTTTTCTGCAGAAAAGACTGCTCGGACACCCGTGCCCGAGCATCTAAAGATGTCCGAAGCGGCTGGCGGGAAGGCTGTAGGTGAACCTGTGCAACATGCTACTTCCAGCGGAGAGCGTGTAGCAGGTTCTAAGCAACCTAACCAAACCCAGCAAGCTTCTCCTCCACGTGGAGGATCCAGGACACCTAGACAAAAAGATACGGTGACATTCACTGCCTCGTCTCCTCTTCACGGAGGGGGAGGGGGTAGGCCTTATGTTGGAGCGCACTCCAGCATTAACCCATTCAGGGCGGGGGCAGTTTACACATATTTTTGCCTGGTGGACGGGGGCCCTTTTCCCCCTTTTTGGGCTTCAGGACGGGTGTTTAACATGAGGTTTAGGGTTTAAAAACACTTTAGGAATATTTTCTTTAAATAATATGTGTCATATGTACATCGTTTAATAGGTGTAAACAGTTATTGATCATATTTTTTCATAATTTCTAGAATTTGGTCTTCAATAATTAAGATAATGGGTCTCAATTGGGTGCAATATGGGGGCAACCTTGCTCCAAATTCACTTTCCAGCATTTACATATGTCAGTTATGACGTCATCATTATTGTCTCCATGACAACACACCTATAAAAATATTTCTAATGTGTTTGTATATATATATTTCAAATTTCATCAAAATCCGTTCATTTTTCATTAAGTTATGCCCCCTTCAATTTATATAAAAAATTGATGCCTTGAGGCATCACCCCGTCCCCTGGGCCAAATTATGTGTGATGCCTTGACGCATCAGCCCGTCCACTAAGCCATTTTGATGTTGATGCCTTGAGGCATCAGCCCGCCCTCAATGGGTTAAAAGACCAGCTGCTTCCACAACGTATGTGCGTGGTCATGTTGATAATAGCCAATATGTGAGGAATGCTGGTCGGCAATGGACTACAGTCGGAGGGTTGCCAGATACTTCTGGAATCCAAATACCTGGCGTTCATGCGATCGACAATTCTCCCATGCGACATATGACCAACGAATGTTAATCATGCCCCTAAACCGGCGATTATAAGAAACTGGGATCCTAAGGATTCCTGGCGGACACATCTCGGAGAGATGAAAGTGCTAGCCGAAGCGCATAATTGGACACCTGAACAGTTCCTTATGCAGCTTAAGTGCAGCTGCCGCCGTCAGCTAGGCGAAATGGGAGATTTGCCCCCAGGTTTGGATCTTATTGGTTTTGTAGACCATATGGATGCTAACTTCGGTGAGCATTCTCTTGAAAAGAAGCAGTCCGAATTCTATAACTGCAGACAAACCCCTAAGCAGCCGAGCCGTATGTTTGCCAATGAGGTAGCCAAACGTGCTAGACATGCTTTCGGAATTAATCTGGACAATACTCTGCGTACCCTCTGCTTGAGAGTCTTCTTGAAAGGCTTGATCAACCAGGAGAAAGCTGTGTGGGTGAAGCTTAAACAGCCGTTTGATCTTCTCCAAGCAATTCACTGGGCCGAGGTATGGGAGAGTTGTCATATGGATTTCGCGAACGCTGCTGTCTTGCAAGCTGCTGCTATAGGTTCGTTGGCTGTTGCTATCCCATTGGAGGGAGCGGCGGCCGGAGGTTCCCAGTCGGGAAAGAGCAAGAAAGCAAGTGCCAAAGAAAAGGCCATGGTACAGGTTAGCCAGGCACTGGCATTGCAGGAGTCCGACGATGATGATCAGTCCGACGATCCCGGCAATGCGATAGTGCAGGCTTTCCAAGCATGGCAAGAAAAGCAAGGAAAGACGGGCTCCTCAACTCAGCAGTATAAGAAGTCTGCTGGGGGGAGGGAGAGAAGAACCTGGCAAGTTCGGAAATGCTATTTTTGTAGTGAGGAGGGGCATTTCGCCTCGGCTTGCCCCACTAAAAAAGCTCTACTCGAACTTGTGAAGAAGCAAGGCGCTCCAGGAGGGAAGCCAGCTTCGGAAAACTAGGTTCGGCTCCTGTAGTAAGCGATACGGGAGCCTCGGACAACACGCTTCTTAGTACCACAGTCTGCGAGGATCTTGGTAGTAGTTTAGGAACTGGGAAATCAGCCCAGGCACCGGTGTGTAAGATAGGGTTAAAGCTTAGCGACAAGAAGCTACCCGATCTGATAGCTGGAGGTCCTAGGCCGTTGCCGGACGGTGATTTTCTCCCTGAAAAGATTCAGGGATGCTCGGACAAGAGCCCTGGCGTGCGTTGGGGACAGGCCGAGTACCAAGCTGAGTCAGGTCAGGTTGTCTTGGTAGAAAAAGGCCAAGAGAAGTCTGCTCGGATTCAGAAAGTTTCTGTTCAACAGCTGGAAACTCTGGAGATCCCTTCTAAATTGTTAGTGAGGGAGAGATGGTATGCCCCTGTAGGCATAGGTGGGAAGAGTGGTTATTTCTTGGTAGATCCAGGCGCAACGACAAGTTTGATTACCAAGGATTTCTATGAATCTCTTCCACATGCGCCGCCTATGATTTCGGTGCGTATGGCGTGCTCGATGGGTAATGGAACGTCTATAACTACATATGGGAGCGGGCTCTGTCCATATGAAGTGTCAGGTCGGACATACATGATGACATGTCTGGTAGTCAGCGGTCTGAAGGGCCCTGAAGACGGGATATTAGGTGCAGATTTTTACTATGTGCACCGTTGTTGTTTAGATTGGTCAGGACTTTTTTATTTGGAAAACTTCGGACATTCTGTTGTATGTAAACAGTGGAAGAAGAAGTCCGAAGGTGAAGAATTTTCCTCTATAAAGACTATGACCGTGAGCGAAGTAGATACTGGAATAGCTGTGACACTTAGGAAAGCGGTGATCATGGAGCCCAATTCTATTACGCTTGCAGAGCTAGACTTTGATAGTGGCTCAGACGCATCGGATGCTTGGATGTTCGAGCCAGACCAAGGATTGCTAGAAGACTTCGCCTTAGGGAGCCTGAATACATATGTTTCAGGTGGAGGTTCAACCGGTTTGGTAGCCTTCTGCAATCCGTCCGGCAGCTCAATGAAAATTGGCAAACGAAGAGTGGTGGGCAGATTAAGTAGAGTTACTCTTGTGGCAGAGGATTCCGCTTTGTCTGAAGATGACGGTAGCAATATTATCAGAGAGGCAATCATTAATTCTATACAGGTTACAGAATCACCTGTGGCGGATGATGATCTGATAGCTCCCGACATTTTAGTACCACCGAGTGCAGAGTGCCCGCTGAAGAAGCTGGTCAATGATTCGGATTTGTCCGAGAAAAACGAGAAGGAAGTTGCTCTGTCTTTGCTGGAAGAATTCCGAGATTGTTTCTCTCTTCCCGGTGGCAAAGCCCTTGGTTGTACTGATAAAGTTCGCCATGTGATAGACACTGGAGATACTTGCCCGATCAAACAAGCATACCGGCGTATTCCTGTGGCGAAGAGAGACAAGGCAGAGGCAGAGATTTGGAAAATGTACAGAGAGGGTCGGATTGAACATAGCAGTAGCCCATGGGGTGCTCCTATTGTCATGGTGGCCAAGAAAGATGGCACACAGCGTTTTTGCGTTGACTATCGTCAGCTAAACTCTGTCACTATAAAAGATAGCTTTCCACTACCTCGGATCGATGAGTGCATAGAGTCACTTGGTGGAAACCAGTGGTTCTGTACTTTAGATCTTGAAAGTGGGTACTGGCAGGTGGCGATGGATGAAGATAGCAAGTCAAAGACTGCATTCTTATCCAGTGTAGGGTTATTTCAATTCAAGGTTATGGCCTTCAGATTGTGTAATGCCCCCGCTACCTTCCAACGCATGATGGATCAGATGTTGGATTGCCTTCGCTGGAAATCATGTCTGGTCTATCTGGATGATATCGTGGTTTTTGGGAAAACTCTTGAAGAGTGCCTAGACAACCTGAGACTCGTCCTTGAGCGTATACGGGATTATGGTCTTCGTTTGAAACCCAAGAAATGTGAATTTTTCCGCAAGAAAGTGGAATACTTGGGTCGGATTGTGTCAGGCCATGGCATTTCGGCGGATCCGAAGAAGATCCAGAAAGTCAAGGACTGGCCAATCCCCACAAATGCTAGGGAAGTAAGGCAATTCATTGGATTCGCCTCCTATTACCGAGATTTTATGAAAGATTTTGGTAAATTAGTGATTCCCTTGCAGGAAGTTGTAACCGCGGCAGGCAAGGATAAACGATATGCTAAACCCATAGAGTGGACTCCTCGTTGCCAGGATGCATTTGATACATGCAAAAATTTGCTAATCTCTTCACCTACTCTCGGATATCCTCAACCCTCGGGTAAGTTTATCCTTGATACAGATGCAAGTAGTTTTGGCATGGCGGGAATCCTGTCTCAGGTCCAGGAAGGAAGGGAGGTTGTTCTGTGTTTTGCAAGCCATAGTTTATCTAAGCCACAGAGGAACTATTGTGCGACAAAACGTGAGCTGCTTGCCGTTCTGACCTACCTGCAAAAATTCCGACATTACTTGCTGGGTAATAAGGATTTTATTGTTCGGACAGATCACGCCTCCTTGCGTTGGCTGCTCAATTTCAAGGATCCGACCGATATGTTAGCTCGCTGGCTACTCACCTTACAGGAATTCGGACTGGATCAGAGCATGATTTTGCATCGGGCTGGTAAACAGCATGAAAATGCTGATGCGCTGTCGCGCTTGCCAACCAGAAAATGTGGAAGACCAGACTGCCTAGATTGCGGTGCGCATGATGCTGTTATTGCCACTAACGAAGTTTCCTTAGGGACTCAGCGGAACGTGTTGCAAGAAGCTCAGCAAGCCGACCCACTTGTAAAAAGGTTGCTGAAAATGTTAGATGGAACTATGCCGATTCCTAGCAGGGAAAATCTTGCTGGTGAGTCTAATGAGTTTCGGGCATTTGTCAGACATCTTGGTAGTATGGAGGTCAGAGAAGGTGTGCTATGTCTGGGGTGGACAAGACTAGCCACCGGAAAGAAATACTGGAGGAAAATTGTCCCTGTTTCCATGAGGAAAGAGATCTTCCAGGGCATACATGGTGCCAAAACTGCGGGTCATTTCGGAACCTTCAAGAATGTCTGGTCAGCAAAGATGAGATATTTTTGGCCTGGTATGAGTTATGATCTAAGGCGGTGGGTACGAGCTTGCCCGGAGTGTAATATGAGGAAGACTAGAGGTGGTGGTGGGATTTCTTACCTTAAGAAAGAAAAACATGGTGGTAGATGGAACCGAATATCGTTGGATATTCTAGGGCCTCTTCGGAGTACCCCTAGAGGCAACAGCTATATTATGGTTGTAGTAGACCATTTCTCTAAATGGGCCGAAGCCTACCCCATGGCCGATCACACCGCTGAAAGCTGTGCAGAAGTTCTTTTTCGAGAATGGATCTTGAGATTCGGATGTCCTGTGTCATTGCAGACGGATGGAGCTCCTGAATTTCGGTCTCAACTCTTGAAATGTCTACTTGATATGCTGGGAATCGAGAAGCTAATTACCCTCCCATACAGGCCTATGAGTAATGGGCAGTCCGAGAGGCTTAATAGAGTTCTTGTGGAACAGCTATCTTGTATGACTGATTCGGACGAAGTAGATTGGGATATGCTGACCCCTTGCATTGCTCATGCATACAGAGGGACAGTACATGCTGCTACTTTATGCACACCTAACTCAGTAGTCTTCGGAGAAGAACTGGTAACGCCCATGGATATAGTTCATGGAGTAGAAAGAGGAAGTCTTGATTTCCCTTGCAAGGTTGCTTTTGTTGAGAACCTGAAACAGTGGATGAGAAAGGGACACCAGTACGTGCGGGATAATCTCGGAATATCTGCGGTTCACCAGATTAGGGATTATAACAAACGTTCTAGGCCCCCCAGTTTTGAGGCGGGGGAGGTGGTATACTGATTCTGTCCCCCCAAGGCAAATAAGAAGCTCGGACCCAAGTGGGACGGGCCTTATAAAATCAGAAGGTTCATAGGAGGTACCACCTGTGAACTGGAGACAGCCGAAGGTCTAATGCGATACCATATCGACTATCTGAAGCCGGCTTTTGATGAAAATGGGCCGATTCAAGCAGTTAACTTGGATCGGGCTCCAGAATTCCGAAAGCAGGAACAGGCTGGTATGGAAATCTTTAGACTAGAAGCTGGGAGAGTGGTGCCAGGGAAAGATTGTCCAAAGTTGGTTGAGAAAGAGATAATTACTGTAGGCGTCAAGCCAAGAGGTAGACCTAGGAAGATCTGAAAGGGTAGTTCCAAGGAAACCTCCAGTAAATCTCTGCCTCTAAAGAAAAGAGGGGGTAGAAAAGGAAAATCTGTTGCCAAACCTGACAGTTCCTTAGCAGACTCTGGACTTACGGCTACCCCGCCTGGGCTTTTGGGTCCGGGAAAGACTTTATCTAGAAAAGAGAAGTCTAAGGTAGCTACGGTCTGTCCGAAGAAGCGCGGGAGGCCGAAGGTTCGCACAGATACGTCCGACCAGCCGGTGGCGCCCCCGGTCATTTTGAATAGGAAGCGCGGAAGGCCTAGGAAACAGCTGGTCCAAGCTGCTCCTGTACCTCCAGTGCAGCCGAAGAAACGACCAGGTAGACCAAGGAAAGGAGCTGTGGTTAATGCAAAACCACCAGATCCTTCTTCTCCTGGCATAGCAAGGGCTAAACGTGTACGAAAGGCCCCAGTTCGGTTGCAGATGAGCTAATTATGGTACTGGACCGAGGGTAGGAATCTCCGAACTGATTTCTACCCGAACTAAAAAATCACACAACGAGAAGTCAGACGGGTGGTGGACCGAACTAAGAGCCGCCCTGTCCCCTATTGATAAGCAGTAAAAATGGACTTTATTCAGTTAATTCCATTTGTAACTGGGAGACGAACATGAGTCTCGGAAAGTACTTAACCTTGCCCTGGGTACCGCTTGTATGTTAAACTGGAAATCCAAAACGTCTTCAGTGGCCACGGACTTCAGTGTCAGCATCGGAATCTATTTATGGTCAAATAGAGTGTTGCCTACGCCTGGGGTGGGTTTGAGGAAATCAGGGAATGATTACACCTCTGCATCGTCTCAGCAGAGACCCAAATAGCTGAGTGGGAACACGCGCCCAAAGCTATTTTCAGGCTCAGAAGGTGAGCGCGGGAAGAAAACTGGCGCTGCAGTAGTGCGGCGACTGAATGCAACTCTGGCGTTGCAGTGGTTAAATACGCTGGTGTTTTACCGTTTCAGTCAGTCTACTTCCTGCTTCCGCGAAGCAAAGCACCGAGACTACCTCTTAGAAAGAGAACTGTGCAGAAAGTTTTATCAAGTGATGATCCTTGTGAAATATATTGCCCTGTGTTTGTAGTCCCTTTGCTCGAGTAGTCAAGTTGCATGAATGCTGTAGGTCGTATATTAACTGTGTTTGGGGCACGTTGATAATGCGCGGGCTGGCGTGGGACCTATAGCGGCCATGTTGTTTTCGCCATTGGTGTAGGAATGAATGAACGTTGCTATCCGAAGGTGTTAAACTAAACTTGAACAGCGTATCCACTGCTGATATACCAATAAACGTTCAATCTTTGTGTTTTGGAAGTAATCAACCAACTCACTGTGCCTCAAGCGTGGGTATATTCATGTAGTGAAGGTTTGGATTTCTTGATACCACTACGCTCTATGTGTGTAGTAGCTGTCAGCCACAGCCGAAGCGTGTCCGAGAGGAGTCCGAACGTCCATCTGCAGCAAATAACAGGTATTTTCTGTATTTATTACTACCCATACCATCATTATACTTTCAGGTACCGATTGACTAGTGATGTCGACCTCAGGAGAATTCGAGAATATGACCGAGGACCAGTTGGCTGATTCCCTCAACGCCAAGCTGTCCGAGTCTGATCTAGAGATGGATCTGGACGGTTCGGACTGCGAGGTATTGTCGGACGAGGAGGCTAAGGTCTTGGAAGGGTCTCGGATCCTTGTAGGCATGGGTCAGGCTGACGCAGGTGGCTCTGGGACCGGCACCGTAACTTGCTGGGGCGCAATTATGGAGGCCGAGGATGCTAGGAAAGCAGCTGCTGAAGAGGAGGCAGCGTCGGTAGTAGACATGGCTGAGGTTGAGTCCGAGACTCCCGAAGCCAAGTCTGTACCTTCGGCTGGTACCTCTAAGCAGAAACCTAGATCCCCCAGAAAGCAGGACAAGCCGAAGATGAAGAATGGAGAGATGGACGAGTCCCCGCGGACTCTATCTCCAGATCCTGCTGATTCTTCGGCGGCAGCGACTGAGGAGCTCATGGGTTCACCGGCCAAGAGCACCCGGTCTTCTGCCCGTCAAGTACGCAAACCCCGGAGTTCGGACCCCAAGTCGAACTCGAGAGGCAAGGCACCTGCCCCAGCGACTGGAACTACTAAGCTGAAGTTCCGGAAGCTGAAAAAGGTCCATGTGCATCGTGCTAAGGTGAGGGAGGATCAGTTGGCGCACTTCAATGCCGAGTTGGACAAGGCCTCTGATATTGTCCCGCTGAACCCTAGGCACGATCGGCCAGGCTCACGTCATCTGATGGCCACAGAGTCCGACTCTGAAGATGACCATGGACTCATGCTCCGGTATGAATCCTGTCTCTACCCAGGGTTGTGTAAGGCAGGTAAAATGGAACCTGGTACCAGTGAGAAGCTCCGACTGGTACCAACTCTGTGGGAGCCTGGGTTTCGTTGTCCGTACCTGGTGTGTAGGCGAGTGAAGCTCAATGCTTCAGGTGTCCGAATTTTCTCCACCCGCGAAAGGTTCTTCAGGCACCTGTGCGAGGTTCACACCCCTCAAACAGAAGTGTGGGTCTGTCCATACGAGAACTGTCGGCAGCAGCTTGACAGAAAATCGGAATTGGTCAGCCACATCATGAATGGGGAGGAGCTGCTACATAACCAGGGAAGGCCGAAGGCGATGGAGAAGGCGGCGAAAGTGAAGCCTGAGTGGAAGCCCTTCGGAGCTTTCATTCGGACTACCCATCTTTCGATGGCCCATCTCCGGACCCTTCGAAAGGCTGGTGAGGTGGATGTTTCCAGAGCTGGTACTGGAAAATCCAAACCGACTCAGACCCCGGTAAAGTCTAGCACAGTGACTTCGGACAAGTCAAGTGCTAGTACTAGCTCGAAGGCCGCAGCCTCCAAGCGTCCGAGGACTGAGAGCCAGTCGAAGGCAGCTGAGTTGGCTGCTCCTCCTGCCAAGAGGAGCAGACGTTCGAGGAAGGCCCAGAAATGGGTGGACACAACTCTGGCCAAACTGCCTTGTGCTTTGGAGACCGCTGCTCTGGTGGAAACATCAGAGACCGGCATGAACCAGGCGTTGAAAGCCCTGCAAGTAGCTGCAGAGGATGCCAAGAGGCAGGTCAAAGTGACCGTGGCCACTCTTGTGACTCCTCTGAAATAGCTTCAGGCGGTGAGGGTGAAGGTGGATGAGGTAGGGACGCTGAAAGAAACAATCAGTCAGCAGGCTCTCCTCATCCGGACTCTGAAGGCATCCAATCAGGAGAAAGAACAACGCATCCTGAAGCTCTTGGAGGAGAATACCAGACTCCAGGGCTTGCTTTTGGATGATTCGGACGAGTCCAATCAAGGTGTGAGCAGGTCGGAAAGTTCCCTGGGTGGAAAGCCGACCTCTCTCCCTGCCAAACCAGTTGAGGAAGCTCTAGCCTTGCCTTCTTCAGGCTCGGGCGAGACTCCTGGTTTGACCGTGGTGTCCATTCGAGCTGGTGGGACGTTGGAGGTTAACGACCAACAAATCCATTTCCTCACCAATCTCCTGGACCAGATGAAGTCCCAACGTGAGCCACCCCAGCCTCAGAGAACTGTGGCTTCGGCTGCGTTGGGCCGGGCGCCTCCCGAGCATGGTATGTTCGGCAGTATGTTCGATACTCCGGACAGACCTTCTGCAAAGGACTCGCCCGATGGAACGAAAGACGACGACGGCAAGGATGACTGAACGAAGGAAACGCATGGACGATGATGACTGGACCGCCCTTCGACCCGATTAAACCACCTCGGATGCTGTTCGGATGCCCTGGATCCTCGGATCATGACCCTGGTGTGTGGCGCCGACATTTACGTGTAGTCTACAATAATGAAAGTGATAGCCTCTTTCATAAATAAGTTCTGTAGAACAGATTGTTTGCTTGTTAGTGAGGACACTGTATGCTCCTGCCTGTCAAACGTGAAAAGGTTTTTCATAAATTTTCTTTCTTACTTCGGATAATTGTTCACATTAGTTAGGACACAGAATGCTCCTATTTGTCGATTCCTGAAGTTTTCATAAGATTGATTTATTTGTTCATTGTAGAGAGGACACACTATATGCTCCTACTTGTAGACTGTACTTTTCTTATACCCTGTCGAGTTTTCAAGATTTTTTCTTTTCAAACTCTTAAAAGAAAGAAGGGGGTATTGTGGTGTTATTGGGTTTAGGTGGCCGCTGAGGGTTAGTTCATCCGAACCTCCCCAGTGGTCACTACTGGTCCGCGGGACTTTTTAGTCTAATGATATGTTTTGCCTGTTACCTTTTATATATTTAACAGCAGCCAGCTGTTGGTCGATAGTAACCACAACCCAGGTTTCTACCATTTAATGTAAGCTGTAGAGGCCGTGATTAACCTCTCAGTGTGGATAGTGTTACTTACATCTCTGATTGTGGAATGTTGATTGCTATTATGTAGGTCTGATAGACACCTTTGGATGAGGGTTACCTGGCTGGCCAGGTGATCCGAAATCCGCAGTCTAATCAGGTCTGGAAGCGAACTGATGCTCAGTTCCGAACACCTCACAATAAAACCCAAGTGAACAGGTAGCGCCTGCCTTTGTTCCTTTTGTTCTATATAAACTCTCGATTAATAAGCTTCGGATACGCCAAGGGAAACAAACCTGCGACTCAGATTCACTACAATAGTACAAATATGTTATAAATATATACAAATATAAATATATATACTTATTTAGTATAGTATATTGATATAGAGTTACAATAGTATATCGCACTATAGTGTATAGACTAATTCATATGAGAACTCTAAAAACACTAAATATTGAAATATCGTAAAAAATAGTTGGGTTTGAGATACTTATCAGATTCCGATAATCACAAGTACATCACAAGTACATCACAAGTACCCCTTCAAGTACATCACAAGTACCCCTCAAGTACACCACAAGTACCACCAAATATCATAAAAAAATAGTTGGGTTTGAGATACTTATCAGATTCCGATAATCACAAGTACATCACAAGTACATCACAAGTACCCCTCAAGTACACCACAAGTACCACCACACAACAACCACAAGTACCACATACATAGATACCTACATAGATACCTACATAGATACCTACCTAAAGGTCACTAGTCCACCGGACTAGTGGGAATTTTGAGTTAGCCTGAACCGCTGCCACATCAAGGTCACGTTTAATGAACCCTGCCCTATCGAGATTTCTCACAATCTTCAAAACTAGTACAAAATGACATTTTCCCATTAGGACCATTTCATGAGAATCAACCATATGCACCCCCCTACAAACACCAAATTGAGATCAAATTTTGGCAAGAGATCGTGCAGGAGCTCAATTAAGCTATGGAATCGAATAAATTGTTAATAAATGCAATATTCCTAAATATTTCTACTTTCGTTTACCGATTTCCGTAATAAAACATAATTTCGAACCAAATTCAAAATTCAATTTCCGACATATGGGCCTGACATTTTAGACATTAAAAACATCAAATTACTCTAAGAATACACCTTTTTCAGTAGAACCAAGGGTAAAATATAACCAACTGGAACATCAGGGAACATCCGCCATTCATTTAAAATAAAAAATCGTCAAATAATATATTTCCTCACGACCCAATACTAACCCTATATGTCCAATTTTCGTAATAAAACATAATTTCAAACCGAATTCAAAATTCAATTTCCGACGAACATAATAATATTTTCGCCATGAGACTTGATATCCAGATCGTCAGGCCCATTTTACATCGTACCAACCATATTTAAAACAATGAAATAAATTAATTATTGTATAATAATTATTTTTCAATGAACCAACTGACTTCTACGACGTATGAATTAAAAATGGCTACCCTATCGAGATTAACATTGAAGTCTATGAGGAAAATTATCGATCATCTTAAAAGCACCCAAACCTCTTAAAAATCTAAACTAAAATGAAATCTAGCAATAATCCATTTAAATAAGACCTTGGTACATTGTATGGAAGCCATTTGGAAAGATATATGACCCCCCTTGCTACGTAAAACTGCCAAAATTTTCGTCGGAAATTCATGGTAAATCCTAAATCACCTATGTCCGATTCCAAGAATAAAATTACATTTCGCACCGATTTTATAATTAAAATTCCGACGAACATAATGATATTTCTCTGCTGAGACTTTAACAGCAGATGCTCAGACCTGTTATACCTTGCACCAACTAGATTTAAAACAATGAAGATGCTATACAGCCAAGATCATCCTAGCCCCTCCCTCCATGACTCACACCTGCCTGTCATATTGCCTTGGGCCTATCAGGGATAGAGCCCCTCCCACCTCCAGGAGTAGCACGTGAGCTGCTCCTGTGAGGGTTGCTTGCTAATAAACTATACAATCAGTTGGTAACGGAATCTGTACGTGTCTGGTCATCCTTTCTCCTTATCTCCGATTCAACATTAGATTATAGAAGTATACACGATCATCGACTTTATAATACTGGTGGCGAATTCGAGCAAAATTTTTTTTTTCTACAGTGCTTTAACATCAACCAACTCTATAGAACTACATATGTTTTCGTTTTTGGATTATTTATGGAGAAGAAATCAAAACTACAAAGGCTCAAGGAGGGTGTTGACTATTTTACATCTTTCATAGACACGAGGACACATGAGAGTCAGGAAACCAGGCAAGCAGAGGTGTTTGGTAGAGTAAGAGAAGATTCAGATTTTTCTTCGGATCTCTTTGATTCTGACGATTCAGAACCAGATTTTAAATCTGTCATAAATACCCCCAGGAAGGGTGAACATTTAAGTGTTAACATGTACAATCAGGAGGAAGAGGAATTTCCTCTACCTCCAACTCCAGTGACTGGAATCTCGCCTCCAAAAGGCTACTGTGACGATGGTGTGTATAGGCCTAGAAGCTATCTCGAGGAGGGCGACGTCGACAGGATCTTGGGTCGGCCGGAGGTGAACCGAAGCTTATTCGGTACCGGCCAGGCCGCTGAGGGGAGACCGCCGGCAACACGAGAGAGGTCGGTGGGTCCGCCTGTTGCGCCCAAGCGTGCCGGCAGCAGGATGAGCGAGATGGGCTCTTCCTTCCACCCTGGAGGAGCTCCTCAACAGCGGTTCCCTACGCAGAAGCCTGTCATTCAGCAAGTACCAATTCTACAACCATCGGGAATTTCTCCTCTGAGGGTACCTAACCCTAACCAGCTTAGAACGAACCACCAAAGTCAGGTATTTGCTCAATCTAATCCTGGTTTTGATCCTGCCTCGGTGCCTCTGGTAAATATTCAGCCTAACTATCAACATTATACCTCAAATCAGTCACAAAGTTCACCCTTGTCTCCCAACCAGCAACAATTTGCTCAGCAACAAAACATACATATGCAAAATTCTATCCCAAATGGCCAACATTTCCAGCAGGGCCCTTACACTCCTCAAAATGTGTTCAACGACCCCCAAAATAGGCAAAATTTCCTAAATTCTCCTCAAGAGGTGAAGCCTTTTACCTTTCAGCAAAATTACCAAACTTCCCCACAAGAGGTGAAACCTTTTGTCTCTCAGCAGGAGCCAATGCTGGCTATGCTCCAGGAGATGAAACAGATGAGAGTGGATACCTTTGACTTCATGAAAAGTTTCATGGATAGTCAATCTGAGAGAAGGAATAAGGGTAGTTTCAATAATGGTACAAGTGACCATGTCATGAAAAAATTTCTAAAAGCCCCCCAGATTTTTAAAGAACCAACTGTATTATACAGTTGCGAATTCTTCATGGAGGAATTCGAGGAATTTGCAGAGAGGAGTGGGCTCCCAAAGGAAATGTGGGTAGTGGGCATAAAACCCTATATTTCGGATGAGGCCCTTGTTTTCTACAATAGTTTTACCAAACAATATGGGACTAGAGTTCCATACCCTACATTCAAAAGGGACTTTTTAGATAAATTTGCTGACCTGACACTGGATGAGAGAATGAAGGACTACCCCTTCAGAACTCAGACAGAGGGTCAAGACACTAAAGCTTTTTGTAAAATTATGAGCCAATTGTTGTCTAGATCTGGCCTCCCCGAAAGGGAAAGAGCAAATATCCTCCTGGGCAAGCTGAGGGAGGATATTAGGGTGTGTGTTGCAGCAGAAAACCCTAAAACGGTAACAGCTGTTACAGATTCTGCTGCAAAATTCGAAGCAGTTATTGGGGCAAGAGCAGAGAAAAAGGAGGTGGCTGAGAAGGTACCAGAGGTGGCACACATAGGCAGACAACAGGATGATAGGTCCAGGAGAGACAAATACCTGAACGGAAATCAGAGAAGTGCCAGTGGAAATAGATTCCAACAGGGGAGGAGCAGGGATAGGCAATTCAATCCTAACCCTAACTACCATCAGAACTCCAACCCTAACTACAACCCCAACTACAGCCACAACCCCAACTACAGCTACAACCCCAACTACAATTACAACCCCAACTACCGTCCCAATAACAATCCTTATCCCTACCAAAATCAGCAAAACTATAGGGGTAGAGAGAGAGGCAATTTCCAGCCTCCCTGCCAGCAACCTTATTATGCTCATTTATCATCTTATCAACAATATAACAATAATTTTTCTGGCCAGCCAAGGTCGCAAAGCCAGGAAAAAAGAAGTTTTCCTCCCAACAGAAGTGGCAGCCAAGACAGAAGAGGCTGGAATAATTCTCCATGGTCACAGAACAATGTAAGGTTTGGCTCCAAAGACAGGAGTCAACCCAGAAGCCAGAGCCAGGAGAACGGTAGAGGACAGGCCTTTCATGTGAATGAAGTCTCAGGAGAGATAGTGAACAATAGTGAACAAATCGATTAAAAAAACGGGGGAGAAGGTCAGGAAGCCTTCCTGACCTGTCCAGAAATTCCACAAGAGCAACTGTACCATTACTACCCAGAGCAAAACTAGGGGTAAGTGAGACAAATTCCTCAAATTATTCAAATCCCAGCAATAAAAATAAGATCATGTACACCATGTTGGAACTAACTTCTCTTTCTAAGACTAGGGGAAGAATTTTCAACGTGGTAAAATTATTAGATGCCAGAGTAGAGGTTAAGGTAGGAAAATATATTGTTCCTACCCTTGTAGACACTGGGGCCAGTGTCTCTTGTGTTGGATCAGAGTTCAGTAATGCTATTATCAAGGATAATCCAAAGTTTATTGTAGCTGAAACGTATTTGAAGCTGTACATGGCAAATGTGACTCGCTCCATCAAAATGAGTCCCATGTCGGCAACTTTCGTTTTGAGATATAGGGCTCCAAAGATGTATATGACTTTTTTGGCCGAAATCGTTTTTTCCTGTAATATTAATCTTTAATATGTTTTTTGTGAGACTGGAAAGTATTTTGTAAAATAAACAATAATTTATGCTTCATAATCGCCGGTAAACATTTTCATAACATGGTTGGATGGGTTAAAACAAAGGAGTTGGAGGCTATTTTTCACTAAATTCACTCGTACGCCGTGGACATTTGAGCGTAGGGTACCCCAGCACATTTGGTATCCTCGGAAAGCCGCGAATCTCCTCTATCCAATCCCAGTCTTCCCTTTTGAATGCCCACGTAAGTTAACCAATCACAAAGCTCTATTAAAGTGCATTCGACGTAAACACTTGTTGCTAGGGAGCCCACGTGTAGTGGATACAGCGCTGTGATTGGTTCAGCCGCTCCGAAAGATCAACTTCCGGCTGACGCCATCTTCTAGCGTGGTCTTGGATTTGAATCGAAGCGACCAGTTATTCCTCGATTCCAGACGATTCAAGACATGTTTTACTCTCCAACAAAGTTTTAAATGGACCAAGGTTTATTATTTAAACATGGAAGCTGAGGCCACCGTCGCAGAAGCTCTTAATGGCATCGCTCGAGCCAATTTGGGAGGTGTTGTCGACAACTCCGAATGGCGTAACCTCATCGAGGAATATTTTGTGTTCAACGAGGAAACAGAGACGGTGGAATCTGACTCGGATGGAGAACCAGACGTCCCAGATCCTCCTGAAACTCAGGACACGAATGAGGAAGAAGCTGAGGAAGAACCAGAACCTATTATTATTATTGACCACATGCAGGCAGTCCTGGACAAGGAACGGGAAAAGTGCTCCACATTTAGGTAAGTGTCGGTGCTCTACGGCCATGTTTTCTATCGTGTGTGTTGACGCGTTGGGGGAGGCGATCGGAAAACTATGCTATGTCATCCCTGGAAATCAATCAAATCTATAATCCAATGCTGTTATGTGTGAGAGATATATTGTGTGTATATTTAAATGTTCTAAATTTGATCGGTAGAGGTTTTACCTCGCCTCATGCTGTTCGTGCATGGGGACTCGGAAGCATCGAGTCGAGATCGGGGGAGTAAACTATTTACCTAGGATGTCTGATATTCCATAATCGTCTTGTGTGGAATGTAGGGTTAAAAATGTATTACTTGTAACAACATGTCAGTTTTGGGCAAATTGAAATCTAGGATTTTGTCCATTTCAGTTGTAACTGCCATTTGTTTAACAATGGGCCGTGCATAGACCAGTTCACTGTGGAACAGCGCATCTCTCATCGGTCGGAACATGATCAAATCAATCGAGGTAATTTTAAATAATGTTTTTCTCTATTGCCTTTTCTTTGCCCATATATGCATGTATAATACTCAATCAGTATTTTAAGCTGTAGTTCAATTATGAGGACACGGATAACTAATCAGATATGATAACTAATTATGTAGGAAAACTGTAGGGAATGTCTTGCTACTCCAGTAGGATTTAAGATTTGTGTCGGTGATATTTTGGTGGGTCACATCATTTTATATTTTGTTATACTGTCGTTTCAGATGAGCTCGACATGGCACTCTTAGGCGTTTTCAATACTGTTACTGACAACAGTGAACGATGCAGTCCAACAAAGAAGGGGCCCCAATGGAAGGGAGAACGAAAACACCCAAAGAGCCACTACAGGGTGTCTAACAAGCCTGTTTGCAAAGCTACCTTTAAATTCCTTTACAAGTGAGTAATGAATCTTGTTGTGCCCATTAATACTGAAAATTACATAGCTATTCATGATAACATGGATTATTTGCTAAGAATGATTATTTTGTATTCTCATTTACAATCCTGCATTATGTTTAATTTCTTCCTTTGCAAATGATTAAATTATTATTTTTCTATTTTCTCTTCTCTCTCTTCTCTTCTAGGATTAGCCAAAACAAGCTGACTGCTGTACTAAAATCCTTCAGCGAGGATGGTCTGATCCCTCGTCTACGATGTGGTGGTGGTCACCATGCTGTCAGGTCATTGCCAATAAATGACCTGAAGAACACAATCAACTTCATCACATCTTATGCCGAAATACATGCTCTTGCCTTGCCAGGCAGAGTAGCTTCACACCATAGAGACAACATCCTCATTCTCCCCTGCCATTCTACAAATGCCGAAGTTCATCGTCTTTACACACAAGCCATGCACGAGACTGACAATAGGGCTGTTGCCTACTCCACTTTTGTTCAACTGTGGCGCAGATATCTTAGTCACAAGTCGTCCCATGACAGACCTCTGCTGGGAGTGCCAGCATAATAACAGAGACATTTCCTATAGTAGTAATTTACCTGAAGTTGTGAAAGCTGCCAAGTTAAAGAAACAGCAAAAACATTTAGACACTGTAGCAGACGAGAGAACTCTTTATCAGAAATTTTGTGCTGATGCCAAAGAAGCATACAGAGACAATGGTGAACCCCCCCTTGGCAAACATGCCTCTTGCTCATGTGACATTCGAGTACATCTCAGTTTTGACTTTGCACAACAAGTGCATTTACCTTCCTATCAGATGCAACCAGGTCCCCTTTATTTTCTGACCCCGAGGAAGGTAGGCCTGTTCGGTATTTGCATGGAAGGAATGCCTAGACAAGTTAATTACCTTATAGATGAGAGCCATTGCACCAGTAAGGGGTCAAATGCAGTTATTTCTTATCTGAATCATTACTTTGAAAACTATGGTCTTGGGGAGAAAGATTTAGATCTTAACTGTGACAATTGTAGTGGCCAGAACAAGAACAAGTATGTTTTGGCCTATTTGATGTGGCGTGTCCTTACTGGAAGGCACAGGTCTATTACACTTAACTTTTTGATTACTGGGCACACTAAGTTTGCCCCCGACTGGTGCTTTGGTCTCTTGAAAAAACAATTTCGTCGGGACAACGTTTCTTCTCTTCAGCAATTAAAAGACAGTGTGCAGCGCAGTACGCCAGGGGGGGTCAACCAGGCCCAACTTGTAGGTGATGAAAGGGGTACTGTTTTTGTTCCATTGTACGACTGGCAGGCATTCCTGTCACCTTTCTCCAAATCTTTTCCAGGTATCAAAGGGTATCATCATTTTGAATTTTCTAGTGACAAACCTGGTGTTTTTTCTTTCAGGCCATTTGTAGGCCCTGAAAATAGTGGTACTTTTAAAATGCTTACTGTTGATGTGGGTGATGTCCCTCAGGACAACCCACCCATTGTACCTTCTCCTGGACTGTCTGCATACAGACAGTGGTATCTTTTTAATTCTATTCGTAATTTTTGTACCGAAGAAACCAAAGACATTATGTGCCCCAAACCAACTGTACCTGAAGAAGGGCTAGGGAGGGGGGGGAATGGCTACATTGTACAGGCTCCTGCAGTCGCCCCAGTAAGAGGTAGAGGGAGGGGAAGTGGAAGGGCTAGAGGAAGAGGGAGGGGTAGAGGAAGGGGAAGGGGAAGGGGAAGGGACAGGGAATCTTCTTTTGACGAATCATTACAATTAGGTGGTGATGAATCTTCTGAGGAGGAGGAGGAACCTCAAGAGGAACGTCAAGAGGAACCTCAAGCTAGGGGTAGGGGTAGGGGTAGGGGTAGAGGAACAGTGAGGGGAAGGGGCAGGCTAAGAGAATCTTCAGAATCTTCTTCTGATGGGGAGGTTGCACCTCCTCCAGCAAAGAGAGGTAGGGGGAGGGGGAGGGGAAATGTTGAGCAACGCCGGCCAGGGAGGGGGAGGGGTAGGGGCTGACTGCTATTTTATTGATTTTATTACTGATTTTATTACTGATTTTATTACTGGTGAATACTGTTGTACATTTTGTTTTGTTAGAATGAATAGGTGTGTTATCATGTATATACTGCAAGCACTGCACCGAAGAATTTTGTACAGAATTATTATACTCATGTTAACAGGGTAATAAAATAAAAAATATTAAATGAAATTCACTGATTTTTTTATATATTGTGGCCCTATTAGTCTATTATACTTGCCTCAAATCTGAGAAAAATCCAATCATATGAACTGGTCATTTTGCATGACGACGCGTCCGACATAAATCCCACAAAAGTCTCCTAGAAATGTATTTTGCCCAAATTTCACCCAATTTTCATCGCGGGATAAAATAATAAGTTACTAAGTAAATGAACTGAATTTGGTATATCTTATGGCTATGGTAGTTAGTAAAGTGTGTCTCAAATTTCATAGAAATCGCTTGATAACAAATGCCCGTAACCAAGGACGGCGCGCCGAAGGTCACTCGCCGAACTTTGACCGTCTGTATCTCAGTTTCTGGCTCCTCCAGTAACCGCGTCCCTTAAATACTCACCGCAACCGTAGAAATATACCTAATAGGCCTAAAATTAAGCTCTATACATCATTGGAAAGCTCTTTTCTGGTGCTTACCCATCCAATAGCTAACTCCAAAATCGATCTCGCCGACATGGGAACCTTTTTGATAGAGCGCATCTCAAATGGTGATTATAAAATAGCCAGAAAGGCTATCAGAGCTGTATTTGAAATAGGAGGTGAAACTTATGTCGAATGGTTACATGTTGTTCCTGGCCTGAGAAGGGCTATGATTATTGGTGTCGATTTCCTTGACTGGTACAAGGCAAACATCAGGTTTGGTGATCCCAACCAAGGTTTATTTGTGTTAAGAACAGACAGAGACATTGTGTTGAAACCAAGGGCTGAGAATGTTTTTTCTATTCGTATTTCTGGCTTGCAAAATCTCAAGGGGAAGGTAGGAATAACAGAAAATTTGAACAGGAGTAGACCTGTTCCCTTTATTGCTAAAAGGTGCCTGGTAAGAGCTAATGAAAACAATTCTATTCCAGTTGTCATTGCTAATTTATCAGAAACCGAATGTAAGGTAAGAAAGGGAAATATTTTAGGCCTTTTTAGAGTAAGAAATGAAAACGATTTCTTCCCTTTGCTTCGAGCAAGCCCCCACAGTGTGATAAACGAGCTAGGCACGTGTCAGACAAGTACTGAGGCGTCGACAGCTGTGGGTGATAAGCGATATGAGCCACTCATGGCCGACAAAATACAGACAGTGGGGGGCTCATATCAAATGTCAGAGAAACTCACGAGGGAACAACAGACTCAGCTACTTGATATTCTGCTAAAATTTGATCAGGTTTTCCACAAGGAAGGGGTACCAATAATACATGCAGAGAATTATGAACATCAAATTGATCTAAAAGAAAATTTTAGACCTGTTAATAAAATGCCTTATAGATTGAATCCCCAAATGACGACGATTTTGAGAAAACTAGTGAAAGAACAGCTAGATGCTGGTATAATCGAAAAAACAGATGGTAAAGGTTTGTTTTCTAGCCCATTAGTAGAGAAACCAGGTTCAAGAAGATCAGGAAATGTCAAGCATAGGCTTGTCGTGGACTTTCGTTTTGTCAACACGGAAGTTTTACCTCAGGCTCTACCCTTTCCAAGAGCTGATGAAGTGATATCTAGGGTTGGAGAAATGTGTGGAAAGTATTTTACCAAGGTCGATTGTTATAATGGCTTTTATCAATGTAAGTTGAGAAAAGAAGATCGCCATATAACAGCTTTTTCCACGTGTGATGGTATATTCCAGTACAGGAGTATGCCTATGGGTTTATAACGCTATGATGACTCAGATCTTGGAAGGGATACCTAATGTTAGTTGCTATATTGATGACATAATTTTGGCTTCAGATAGCTGGGAGGAGCACCTCCTGAGTATAGACAATTTGTTTTCTACTCTTGTTAAAGCTGGCATTAGGTTAAAGAAGGAAAAATGTTTCTTTGGTCTTGAATCTGTTTCATTTTTAGGCTATGTAATTAACAGGCGAGGTCTCCAACCTGAGCATTGTAAGGTAGATGCTATCAGGAGTTTCCCCAGACCGAGGAAAGCCAAAGATGTGAAGGCTTTCTGTGGTCTGTGTGATTATTATAGAAATTTCATTCCAAATTTTAGTGAGCTTATGATACCACTGTACCGAATTACCAGCAAAAAGAGGGAGTTCAAATGGGACCCTGAAAGTGAGAGAAGTTTTGAGCTCGTCAAAAGGTCCATTTGTAAAAATGCCTTGCTACCACATCCAGATTATTCAAAGGAATTTTTTATCACAAGTGATGCAAGTAATTTTTCCCTTGGCTGTTCTTTAAATCAAAAGGATGGAAATGGGTTTCTAAGACCCATAGAATTCGCGGGAAGGGCCCTCACGAAATGTGAGAGAAACTATAGCTGTTCTGACAGGGAACTGGCTGGTTTGAAGTTTGCTATGGAAAAGTTCAAACATTATATCTGGGGGAGGCCCTTCACCATATACACAGATCACCAAGCATTGCTTGCTTTAAATAGCAAGAAAAATCTTACTGGTAGGATGGCTAGATGGCTTGATTTTTTCAGTAACTTTGAGTACACTATCCTTTATCTCAAGGGCTCCCTGAACACGGTTGCTGATATTCTCAGCAGGCGAGATTACAGCCTTGAGGGGAAGGAGAGCCACGTGCCTCAGAGCAGGGGTCATAGTAAAGCTGTGGCTTTCTCTGAAGTACATGCCATTAAATATTTTAGACCGGAAGATGTGGTACAAAATTATCCTGTAAGAATGTTTAGGCCACTTCCTATAATTTCCATGAAGGAGGACCTCACAGTCATCGACCAAGAATGTGAGGAGGAAGCTCCTAGAATTCCTGTAGTGAGTGGGGAGAAAGCCATTATGGCTATTGAAACTAGATCCTCCACACGCCAGGATACGGACAGATCTAAGGAAAAAGCCCTCCAGAGATCAAGGGATCAGGAGAGGAGGAGGAAGCAAAGGGCAATAAAGAATAAGCAGTAAATTGCCACATTTTTCTAGGTCTAAGATCAGTAAAAATGCCGACAGAAGAAAGGCTATAGCATCAGCCACCCCCCGTCTGTCGGGTGATTTATTTTCAGAGGAATTGACAGGAGGTGAAGCTGTGGGAGTAAAGGATCTCATTTCAGGACAGATGTCTGATCCTGCCTGTAGATCAATGATCAACTATATCAAGTCTCGTATGCTTCCCCAGGAAAATGAGGAAGCGAGGCGGATATTGCTGTCCCAGGAACAGTTCTTTATGAGAAATGGCCTCCTGTGTCGAATTCCTGGGAAGCTGAGGTATAGACTGATACCACAGGTGTACCAGATTGTGATACCCAAGGATCTGATTAATAAATTCCTAGAAAGGATCCATAATGGGGTAGTCAGTGCACATGTGGGGATCACTAAGATGCTTCACTTGATCTCCAGCAGGTTTTTCTGGTCAACTATGGTAGCAGATGTGGAGAAATATGTTTCAATTTGCCACGAATGCCTAAGTTCAAAGAAAATGAATAGAACTATCCGCCTGCCTATGGAGATTAGGGATCCCACCCCACGCCCCTTCTCATGTTATCTGTTCTGTGGGTTGTCCAAGTAAGATTTATAGCGACAACGGGACGACATTTACAGGGAAGGATTTCACCTTATTCTGTAAAAAGTTTGGAATAGAACAGATTTTCTCCTCTCCCTGGAAGCCATCTTCAAATGGGCTCATTGAAAGACAAAATAAATCGATGGGAGAGAGGCTGCGTACCTTCCGCTTGGCAAATGCTGAGAACTGGGATCTCTATGTCCCAGGAATTGTTATGGCTCTAAATGCCACAGATAGTTTCAGTGCTGGAATAGCCCCTTATACACTAGTATATGGGCGTGAATGTCAAATTCCTTCTCAGGCATGTCTGATAGATGTGAAAGATACGATCAAACCAATTCTGGAACATCTGTTGGACGCGGATGAGAACAGGGAAAAATTGACCCAGCTAGTAGAAAAGAACATTGAAAGATCTAATGTTAATATGAAACAAAGGTATGACAGAAAGATTCATTTGGACAATATCGAACCTGGTTGTGTGGTGTATGCCAAAGTTCATTTCTTCAAGAAAGGTTTGAGTGCTAAGATACAAAGCCAGTATTCTGGACCTTATTTAGTGGTGAGAAGGCCATCAAAATTCACTGCTAAGCTGAAGAACTTGAGCAGCGGCAAGATATTGAGTCGACCTGTGCATGTACAATTCCTCAAACTAGTTAATAAGAAATATACTCGAGATTTCCTCAAGAAATTGTTGGGGCAATAAGTTCATTTATTTGTTTTTATTCTAGCCAAAGTCTAGGCGTGTGGATACCAGGGCTTATTGGGGAATAGCCTATCGGTAGAAGCAAGCCTAGGCAGCTTTTGTTTCATCGGGAGAGCGGCCGACTGATAGAGTGGCGGTTTTCACGGCACGGGAGCGAGCAGGGCCTGGCGAGCGTCTTCGGGGAAGCAACAATGCAGTGTGCAGTAGCATTCCCTATGTGAATATATTTCCAGCTGGAAAGTGTCAATCTGGACACCTCTTGTCACCCGCCCATAGGCGCTAGCGTGTTGAGCTCGTACACCTGTTCTCTCCGACGTCCGCGCTTTTAACTCTAGACCTATAAATAGCCGGCTGCTCAGCGTTAATTTATCGCCCAGTCGGGAGTATGGGCATAGTACTCTCCCTTGTTAGACACCGTGTATCACCACGTCTAGCAATAATGTGATGCTTTAGGCACTGCCTAGAGAAACAGCAACCCAAATCATTTTATTTTTTATTTTTATTTCCCAGTTTGGAAGAAAACGCTCTGTTTCAGAGCGATTTGGGACATTATTTTAATTTTTTATTTATTTTCTGGAAACCTTTTTGTTTGCCAAATACTGCAAACCTTTTGCAGCTTGGTCACTTGGCATTGTTTGCTGCTAACTTGCTGCAAATGTTTGCCAACCCTTGGGAACTTGGTAACAGAAATAATTATGTTATTGTTGCTGAATCTCAAATGGCAACATGCAGGGGGGCGTGCCCACTTGCCTGTTGGGATAATCTGGCTTGCCTGAGGTGTCATATGGGGGAGATATTGTGCTTAAAACCCTTCTGTTTTGTAGTATGATGAGTGTTTCTGTTCCTTGGTGAATTTCAGACTATTTTTATGACAATTGCAAGTGTTTTGGAGTGAATTTTTTGTGCGATTTTGAGTGTTTTTCTTGTACTTTTGAAAAACTTTGAAACTTTTTATCACTTTAAAGTTGATATTTTTTATCTTTATTTATTCTTGTACAGAATGTGATGACTTTAGGCCATTTTCTCTGGACTTTTTCTTAGTCATCACCATGTAAGAACGTTTGTGAGCCAATGAAGCAAAGATTTTAGGGGAGAGGACCTGTAAATTTAATTAAAAAATTCTTGTCCATTCCTCCCTTGAGGCTTGTGTTAACTGTGGATGATTTGAAAGGAGAAATCTCGCCCTGAAGGGACTAAAGGTAGGATTTGGACAGTCGTAGGTACCGGTGCTAGAGTGGGGTGAGCCTCAGTGCAGAGGAATGCGCGTGGCGTGGGCGTTGCTTAGTCCTTCCCTCAGGGGGGCGTGGCATCGCACATGCTGCAAACCTCTCGTGCACCCCACAGACCCTAGTGTTCCCTTGATGGAACGGGCCTGGGTCACCTACTGAGCCAGCAATGAGGGGTTGGGGGCTGTATGGAAACCCCCCTGACACGTAATCTGGACGTGGCCAGGCCTAGTACCGCACCAATCCACCCTGGAGGGGTTAATGTAATGGGTACTACCCTAAGGTTTCTCTGACTAGACCACGATCACTCAAGGTCTGGAGATTCAAGATGGATAGTCGGAGGTATGAGTTGCTCTCTGAGATATTTTTTCACTTCTTTTCAACTTGATTTCTCTTGTAATTGGTTACCTAATTCGTCGTTCGACTCATTTAAGCGTCCATGCTAATGATCTAGAAATGATTTCTAGGATCTTTTATTTATTATATTCTGTACTAAGATTTTATTTTCTAAACTTAAGAACTTTTGCCACTCCCCAAGTAGACAATGGGGATCGTGTGAAGCCAATGTCTAACTGAATCAAGTAGATAGACTTTGGTGTTAGCGATTATACTCTAGTTAATCCTTTTTCTTTAAGTTTTTATCATTTGTTTTTGGCTTTTTGCAATTGTCTGAGAGAGTGTCTGATTTTTCTTCACTTCAGTGTGCTTTTCTTGCTGGTTGTAGCGACTGTGTCTGTTACGGGACACAGGCTGCGACAAAACTTGGGTGTTTTCCTGTTCAAAGAGCAGGACATCGTGGTCAATTGCCAACAGAAGTCAGTGATTTTGGACCTACCCTTGCCTAGGGTAGAAGACCCTGTTATGCCTTCCCTTTGCGATTCTGTTAGACTAGGAATACAAGAGGAGGATTGTGTTGCAATTAATTACATGCAAAATCGTCTGTATAGGATTGCAAATGGGACATTTTTCAAGTTTTCTTCTATTATGGAAACTTTGGAGGCTGATCACTCTGCAAGGTCAGAACGATCTGTCTTGCCTGGGGTAGGAAAGGTTGCAAGAAAACTTTTTGGTGTGGCCACTGAGGATGAATTAGCTGACTTCAACAAAGCTGTGCGAATAATGTCAGGAGGAGTTGGAACTATTGAGGAAACACAAGAGGCAAGAGATAAAGTCATCAATGGACTTGTACTAAATACAAATTTGCTTTTGGATTTTTCTCTGGAACATTTGCTGGAAGTAGACAATTTGATTTTAAATTTAACAGGGACTATTGGTACTGTGGCTAATACTAGCTCTGGAGAGCTCCTGTCTGCCATACGATTCATGCACCTAAATTTTAGAAAGCTGTCTTTTCTCTATCTGCAACCACCCTTGACATCGTGGCCCAGGCCCAATACGTGGGAACAGTGAGGAAAGTACTGACAGCGATCGAGGGTTTATTAGAGGGGCATGTGTCGTTGGATCTCGTAGAGGACAGGAGTCTGGACAGGGCTAGGGGAGTCTTGCGGAAGTCCTTGCCTGAAGGTTACCATATGGTAACTACTTTGGACAGGGATTCTCTTTTTAGACCCATTTTTATTCCTTTACCCCTACATAGCCATTCTCACAATGCCTCTGGATTTACTAAACTGGTGTTTGCCTCAAAATATTTTGCCATCTCGAAGGATCAGACCCAGTACTTGGAACTAAACAGTGAATTTATGGAAGCATGTGTCAACTTGGATTTTGGTAGGTTTTGCAGAGAATCTATTATTTTGAGATCTATTAAACTTTGGTCATGTTTATCGTCCCTTTTCTTTGATAATGTAACTTCAGCCCTTGAACTATGCCCCTACCACTCGTTCCTCAACGTGCCAGTGCCCCTGACACACCTATCAGTGGGTAATGACAGCCATGTCATCGTTGGGGCAGGCCATACTGCGAGGTTTGAGTGCCCTGGGGGTCATAACAAGGAGATTAGTGTCCCTCCGTTTCTTGTTGTGTCTTTACCCTGCCGATGTGTTTTGAAATTCGATAAGGTTGTCTTGGAAAATAATCAAATTGACTGCGAAGAGCCAGAAATTGCTCATATTAGTATCAAAACAGGTTTTAATATGCCTATGGCTGCTTCTTTTGGAATCGATATTTTAAATATCTCTGGGGCAGAAATCTTTCATGCTCCAGTTGAATTAAATTTACCCTCCTCCGAGGAAATTAGAAAGCATTTAGGCCACCTTGGAGACGATTTAATAAATAAGGGTATTGATTTAAGACCAGCGGTAAAGGACATGATGGAAAAGCAACAAAAAGTAAAAGAAATTTGGGAAAATTTGAAGGTAAATCTGCAGAATCTTCCTAAACAACATTCGGTGGGCATTACTGCCACTATGATCAGCCTTTTTAACACTATAATGTGTGTTTATTTATTCTGTAAGGTGCATCGTTTGGGAGCTATTTTTCCAATTGTGCGCCAGGCAGATGCTTTTACTATTATGAATTTAACTGATCTGGAGGCTGCTAATGTCGTTTTTTCACCGAGTGCCAGGTCTATCACTGATTCTTCCTTTAATTATTACTCTTTTTACTACGATTATTCTGGTTATTTGGTTTCCATTTGCCTCTGTATTTTGCTAATATTTGGACTTATAGAGTTTTTTTGAACATGATTTGCTGTGGGGGAAGAAACGAGATGCTAGACACCCCTATGCTTCACTTGCGATTACAGAGCAGTGGAAACTCTTTTGATTTTCCATTGGTCAGTTCAATTTTTTCTCATAATGCGATGGTCAAATCTCTTGCTCCTGTAGTAATCTCTGCAGAGGCAGAGATTTCTTGCTGCCATTTGAGGAGATTTATTTTCCTTGAATGGAGTGATGACCTTTTGGTACCCAGCCAAGGCGTTTAGAGTAACTTTGTTTAGAGTAACTTTGTTTAGAGTAACTTTGCCGACAGCTGTTAAAATCCCTTTTTATTCCTCTTTTAGGCTAAAAACAGCCTTGGCAAGTCAGGAGAAGATTTGGGCTCTATTTTGGGTCCCAAAGAACTCTAGAGCTGTGCAGATTTTACTAAAAACCCCCCTCAGTCGTTCGAAAAGAGGATTAACCTCAAGCAATATTTCTTTAGCAAGTGTAGGCAATGGGGCAGGTCTGAGAAACAAATGTGTTTCTTTCTCAGATCTCCATGAGAGAGATGAGAAAAACGTCTAGTTTTTTCCTGGAAGCAGTTTTTCTGTTGATTTATTATTTCTCTCTTGTCTAATCTGCTATGTAGACTGATACAGCTGTCTTCAGTGTGTGACCGAGTATTTGGGTCACCCAGTTGTGGTGACTGGGGTCACAGCACGACCCCAAGAGGTATTTTATTATTCTACCAACCTACAGTGTATCTGGCCTTGTTTCTCTGGTATATGGTGTATTTATAGCTGGGTATTTGAATGAGGAAGCAAAACAATAACATCTGTTTTGTAGGTCTCACTTACAGCCCTCTGTGCTGCTAATTGTACTGTTTATAATATGCATTTTAACCATGTTTTTACTTCCAGTTGGTTTCTCTGATTTTTCCTGTATTTTTAAATATTGAATTTTAAACTTTTGACTTGATTAGCTCGTTGATAACTTTCAACGATGTCTCAGATCTAGACCTTTGGGTCTGTTTTTCTCTTTTCTGTATTTCTTTGAAACAATTGCATTGTTTTTGTATTTGTGTGGTGTCGTTGTATTTGTAGGTTTACTTGCTGTTCTATTTACCACGATATCTCACAAGCGATGAGTCATTTCCTATTGTGAACTCCCATACAGAGGAGATAATGTACAAATGTGGATTTTACTCACAGTAACTACTATCTTTTTATTGAGAAAAAAGTTTTGGTAGGAGGAGGAGAGACGAGGAAGGAGATGAGTCCATCCGCAAGTCTCAACTCCGCCTAGATTCTGGTCTCAATGAGACCAGGTTTTGGTCGCACCCAGTCGCACTTTTAGACCCGATGTTCCAAATTCAAAAATTTAAAGTTGTAAGGTGTTCTACCTATTTAGAGAACCCCGTTGGTGAAGTCGAAATCAAAATCGGTACATAAATAAGCTAGTTATTAGCGATTTTGTAAATTTATATTTTTAAAATTTGCTACCTTTCCGATTTGAAAATCGATTTCTGAAATGTGTTTTTGATTCACAGCATAGCGCTTTCAGCAGACGCCATTGATTTAACATTGCGCCCCTTTGTGTTGGTCGCTATAGACGACCCATATTATTTTTCACCGACCGGGCGCTATAGGCCGTCATGCTGAGAGCGGGGACGTCATAGGCGGCAAGGTTAAACTTGTTAGCTCTAGACAGCAAGGTTGATGTATGAACCACGCTCTGAATGATTTATTATTCTTGTATTTATGTAATGCTGGGGAGAGCGGTTTTTGCCTTGCTGTTAGCAATCTTTGGTTGACTACTTTCTTTTTATGTTCTATTTTATTAATTTATGTTCACTTTTGTGAAACTTTTTTTAAATTATTTATTTTATTCCTTTTAATTATCTTATCCTTTTGGAATTTTTACTTTCTGGCTTTTTGCCTTGCCTGTTGGCACATCTCTCTTGCTTTTGAGGACAATCATCCACACAAGGTCGTGTACATGCCTGAGTGATCATTCGCAGGGCATGACATGGCATTGTGCAAGTTTGGAGGAGATGTGTTTGTAGGCTAGTCATAGAGAGTTTACAAATTGATAGAAGTTACTTTTAAAACGTTTTTTCACTGCAGATAACTATCCTTTACCCCGCTTATTTAACTTTATTTTTGCCTTTTGGCCAGACACCCTTTGTTGTCACAAATTTTGTCTTACCTAGTGCATTTTTCCAGTCTTCATGAGACTAAAAATGCCTCTCACTAGGCCGAGTTTCAAGAAAATGGATTTCACTTTGGGCCCCCCTAGGAGCCCAACTGTGGGTCCTCTCTACCAAGCCCCCAAATCAGAGATAAACTGGATAGGTATTGTCGCAGTGGTTTTTATTATTTTCTTTTGCTTGCCAAAGATTGTTAGATGTCTTTATAAAGTGTATAAATTTGTGCTTGAAGGCCTGTTGCCTTTGCTGCTGCCGCTGAAAGGCCACCAGCAAGGCCAACAAAATTTGTCTTCGCCTCCAGCAGGGAGAGAGGTATATTGAGATTTTTCTCTCCTCTACTATTTTTGAGAGAGAGACCCTCTCCGCTGCTGAAGCCCCTAGGATGGCAGGTATTTATGCCGATAGGGGCTGCTATCTCTTCTCCTCAGTAGCTCTCCGATGGAGTGGACCTATCAGGATAATCCACCAAGGAGGGCTGCTGGAGATCGATCTGCCTCGACAGAGATCTCTCACCTGCACTAAGTACAGGGTGCTGGCTGCCATGCTGGAGGAAGGCAAGGTTCGCTGGACTCTGGTGTGGAAGCCAGTACAAGGGAGCCCAATGGAACTCGAAGTGGTGTAGAGTGTGAGGCAGGCTGATCTTTTCTCTCTCTCCGCTGAGAGAGAGAGGGGGAAGAGAGTGATTCTCACTTTTATGTGAGCCTTTTGTATATTTGTAGTATATTTTAGTCTTCTTTAAGGTTTCATGTACGGATAGTCTTCTGCTATATTTTTGTATTCTCTTTATATTTTCTAAGCAGAAGCAGGGAGCACTTATGTTTCTCTCTAACAGATTTATCATATTATTATTATTGTTTTTGGTTAATTAAAGAAGCTTCTGAGAAGGCCAGTGTCAGGCCCCACATTCACTGCGCCTCGTCGGTCCTTCTCCGACCAAGATTTATGTTAAGGGCGGAGTGTGTAGACACAGACGCCGGCGCTGTAATTTGAGAAGGCCGGTCGCCGACGCAGGCTCTCGCCTTATGCTATCCCTGCGTGGCCGGTCAAATGTACAAGCTAGTGTTTAATCAACTTTTCTATTTAATCTCCTTTTTTATTCTAGCTTGTCAGTGTTTTCTCAAATGTCTAGTAAAATGCTTTTATATACCATATTTATGAAAAAGAATCCGTATGTGATCACCTTCTTGATTATTCTTTATTTAATAATTACTCTTGGATATTATGTATAATTTGTTCTTTAAGCAGGTGTGCTTTATGGAGGGTTGTCGGGGTAGCGAGGGGGTGATGCTATACAGCCAGGTTCATCCTAGCCCCTCCCTCCATGACTCACACCTGCCTGTCATATTACCTTGGGCCTATCATGGATAGAGCCCCTCCCACCTCCAGGAGCAGCACGTGAGCTGCTCCTGTGAGGGTTGCTTGCTAATAAACTATACAATCAGTTGGTAACGGAATCTGTACGTGTCTGGTCATCCTTTCTCCTTAACATTAGATTATAGAAGTATACACGATCATCGACTTTATAATAAAATGAAATAACCAACTAGTAATAATTATTTTTCACCATCGAGTGGCCATTTTCTAGCCTAAGAAAATCCGCCATTGACAAGGCAATCGTGTTAACACTGAAGTCTATGGGGAAACATTTGGAAATCGAACATCGTCGTTAATAAACAATCTCAGAACCATTTATGACCACTAACATTCAAATCGTGGCAAAACACATCATATGTACTAAGTTTGAAACCAATATTCTCTATATTTCCACCGTTTGGAAGAAAAAATTATCCGCCGAGTGAACGTCGCCGAATATTGCTTTAATATGGCCGTCTATGGGCGTGACATTTCTAACATAAAATCATCAAATTACTCGAAGAATACACCGTTTTCAGTCAAACCAAGGGCATGATATCATTAATCGAAACCTCCGAGAAGGTTTGTCATCCATTTAAAAGCAAAAATATGTAAAAATCTCCAAATATTCTAGTGTGACAAGTCCCCATGCTAATCCTATGGGTGTCGTAGCCGGCACCGTTATTTTCCTTAATATTAAGCAAAACTTTTGCAAAAACATTTAATATGACGGGACTTAACGCCTGGACAAAATATCCAGCGTGAAACAAGCAAGTTCCCATCTATTTTAGCTAATTTTCGGTGTACAAATTCGTCATTCGCAAATCCGAAAATGGTCCGCCATCTTGGCATCTTGACGCATATCTTTATCATAGGCAAGCCAAAATTGAAACAGAATTATCCCCTAAAATCTTTAATTTAGAACATCTGAATCGGCAATAATGTTTATTTGGACACAAGAATGGGTCTGAGATAGTTATTTTAAAAGGGTGACTCAGTATATTTAGGGTGACACCAACGCTCATTCCATAATTTACAAACACCCCCTTATCTCCGGAAATACCATCAATTTTAGACCCCCCCTTTTCAAGGATTTGGATAGCATTTCCCCCGATTTTCTACCCCTTATCCAAAGTAACTGGCCATTACTGGCTTTCTCAATATACCCCTTTTTCTGTTTTTCTCAGGCCCACCATACACCCCTTTTTCTGTTTTTCTCCAGGCCCGCCAGTACACCCCCTTTTTCTATTTTTCTCCGGGTGAACCAGCAAAATACACCCATTTTTTTAAGATTCTCAGTCCGGAGACAGCTGGCCCCACAGTACCCCTTTTCCGGAGAAATCGGGAACGCGGGTGTGGTCCATATCTAACTCAAGTGGGGGGGTGGGGGGGGATAGCGGGTTAAATCCCCTTCCCCAATATTGTCCATTGGCTAAATTAGTAGAATTGTAAGAAATAATTTAAGTTTAGAATTGTAGAATTTCTTACGAATTGTAGATTTGTAAGAAATACTTTAAGTTTAGAATTAAAGTATTTACTTTAAGTTTTTAAAAATTAAGTGAACACATTTCTCAGTTGGACCTATACATCTAATACGTCGCCAGTTTGTGACGCAAATATTGGGGGTGGAGCGTGGGAAAGGATTTCTCATGGGAATCATAGGGTGTAAGTGGGCGTGGTGACGCAGCCAGTTTCATGGGCGTGTGTCGCGGTTAGGTAAGCTTCACGATACGCACAGTCCTGCGTGCCGATGACGATATAAATATATCAGATGAATATAGCAACCATGTTCAACCATGTTCAGCAACGTTTCAGCAACGTTTAGATTGAATACGAATCTTAATTAATTTTCAGAATGTTATATTCAATAATTTCCTAAATATTCATCATAGGTATGGAAAAGTAGTTATCCTATACAAACCAACGTTTCACAATGCATATCAAGCGGTACATAACCAAAAACGACTGCCGCGCCACCATCGGGAAATTTAGAACTAACCTGACGGTGCTAGGGCCGGTGGGTGCCGTTGTGCCGTTGCAGAGCGGCAGGTGGCGTTAGCTAACAGAGGGGTCCGTGTTGCAACGTTTACCTATACGGTGCTGACACCACCAGGGAAGGTTGGCAACTGTTCGGCGATACAGTGTACCCTCGAAGAATTCAGAGTCATTTTATCTCGCCCCTCCCCTCCTTTATTCACACCCCCTCGCATAACCCCACCCCATCTCGCCCCTCCCCTACTCATCCCCTCTCATAACCTCACCCCATCTTGCCCCTCCTCTCCTCTACTCACCCCCTTGCATAACCTCACCCCATCTCGCTCCTCCTCTACTCCACTACCCTCACAAACCCTCACCCCAACTCACCCCTCCCCTCCTCCACTCACCCCCTCTTATACCCTCACTTCATCCAGCCCCTCCACTCGTCCCTTACCTCATCTCACCCCTCACCTCCTCTACTCACCCCCTCTTATACCCTCACCCCATTTATTCCCTCACCACATTTTACCCCTCCCCTCCTCCACTCACCTCCTCTTATACCCTCACTTCATCTAGCCCCTCCACTCATCCCTTATCCCATTTCACCCCTCCCCTCCTCTAATCACCCCCTCTTATACCCTCACCCCACCCCGCTATCATTTGCTGCTTTAATGTCATTAAATATGCTCAGAATACCAATAAGTACGATTTTCAAGCTCTGGTGTTGTTCGATTTTTGCTTGCTTTTCTTACCTTATAGTTTAATTTCATTCAAACGATAGAGAGGGTACTGTGATGCTGGTGATTCCCGTCGTGGCAGCGCATGAGCGCCAGCTCATGGAAAAGGGGGCGGGGCACTTGGGGCGGGAACATGTCAATGATGTGGGATGGGTTTGTAGCATGTGGGGTTTACATGCTTAGATTCAGGGATATTTTAAGGTGTGTCATGATTTACATGAGGTATTGCAATATGTTGTGAAATACTACAGGATGGATATAAATGTAGGATTGAAACCATAATGAAATAGAACTACACTGGCTGGCACCGCAACAACATCTTTGTGTTACTCACTGACAAGTACCGGTAGTATTAACTTAAGGGCTCTGAGCCTACATGTCAACCTGATCTGAAGTACCTGGAAAGGCCATAATATATAAGTAATAAGGCGAGACAACATCACGACTTAAAGAGAGCCACGACGAGGCATAACATCTGGTGGAGAATATCCGGGGTTGACATTTGAGGGCTTTTTCAGATGTCTGAGGAAACGTTAGTTGAGCCGGTGGTCGGTGACGATATAGACACAAGTGTGAGCGACGAGAGCATACCGGGAGGAGTAGAAGCAGCAGCGGCAGCAGCCCCTCCGCCATCTGCACTGAATGAAGCGGGAGACGGAACGGGACGCATTGCGAGGTATTTAGAATTGTCTTGTATACACCGCAAAAGGGTGGATGACGGTTTTAATGAATTTAATGGTGTGCTGAAGAGACTATCAAAAACTCTTGGTACGCTTAGGGGATCGCTTACACGAAGCACACAAGCTAGAGCAGGTGCTTACAAAATGGAGCCAGCAGATAAACCGCCCACTTATAATGATGTAACATGTAAAGTGTCTTTAAATGATTGTGAGGAAGAGGTAGATGCTCAAACTGCTGCTGCAATGGAAGAGAGCAGAATAGAGCACAGGGAACGTGAACATAATGAAAAACTGATAAGAAATTACAATGACAGACAGTGTAGGGCGAACACCGCGCAAATTATCAGAGAAACAAAGGAGAGAGCGGAGGAAATAAAAAGAGAGAGAGAGGCCCGTCAGGCACGTAGGGAGTATGAAATCATGATGCGAGATACCTGTGATAATGATCTCATCAGAAGGGCGGAGCAAACACGAGAGAAATGTGATAATGATCTCCTCAAGGGCGGAGCAAGCAGGAGGAGAAGATGTATATCCAGGCGCGGATCTGAGAGCCATGAAGCGGCAGGAGGAAATGGAAGCGCAAGATATGAAAGTGAAATTACTCCAAGATGAGATAAAGAGGTGCATTGAGAATCAGGAAGCGCAATGTGCTACTTGGCATAAGGAACAGGGTGGCTATGAAACAGCAATTGGTAACATGAGATCGCGAATTGATCAATTGAATACTAATACTGGCCTGCGTGAAATATCTTTTAATGCAGCAAGGGAAAGATATAGGGAAACATTGTGCGCACTAGAAAGTCAAGTAGCGGACTTGAGGGAGGAGCGAGCGAGAGAAAAGGTGCGGCAGGCAAGTGCGCCAACAAAGGAGGAGCTGCTCGTGGGAGTAGGAGGAGGAGAAAAGACGCCAGTGCGGCCAGTCAGAACGAGCAGTCCCACCAGAACAAGCAGTCTCACCACGGAGAGCGGCAGGTCAACACCGTCTTACATAAAACCTAAAGATATGGCAGCACCTGTAGCAGCACCTGTTAATTACTCAGCAATGAAATACTTCGTAAAAGGACCTGAAAACTTTAAGCATGCCACCGCCATGCGCAGCTGTGAAGATTTCTTCAGGGAATATGAAGATTACGCGAAATGTCTTGGAGTTCCCAGAGAATTTTTTCTCCAGGGATTAGTGGGGAGACTTGAAGGGTCCGCAAAATCATACTACCATCAGGTGACGGCAGGGGGCAAATCTCTCAGCAGCTATGATGAGGCGAAAAAGAAATTCTTGGAAAAGTTTAAAGAACTGCCTTTCTCTGAAGTGAAAGATGACTACTCTCGTAGGAGACAAAGAGAAGGGGAAAAAGTGGAAGAATATGCTGACTCTATGCTTGTGCTACTAGCAAAATCGTCGTTGACTGAAGGAGAGAAATTGAAGGCCTTCATAGCAGGGCTGAAGGACAGTTTGGTAGAAAGAGTGTTGGCTGAGACACCAAAGACATGTGAGGAAGCAAGGCGGGCGGCCATTAAACATCAGATATTGGACGAGCAACAGGCTAAGGTACTGGACAAATTCCGCCCTAACCAGAAGGAGATGATCGCTGCCCTGACTTTGGGTGGATTTCAGGTGAGGGAGCAGGTAGAAGAGGAGGAGGAAGAACGTGTACATAGCCTGCAGAACGACAGACAGTACCCGCCAGACAGTACGAGACAATAGAATGCAGGGATGGAGAAATGATACCAATAGGCCAGCTGAAAGACCTGCATGGAGACAAGAAGACAGTGCTAACACTAGGGGCTACGGCAATTATGCCAACAATTACAGTCGCAATTATAGCAACAGCTATGCGGCGGGTGTGAGAAACTGGAGAGGGGCCCCGGTAGCAGATGCACGCAGAGGGAACGTGCGATATTGGAGAGATGACAGGAGCGGCCCAGCAGCTGGAAGGGGTCGATCATATGGAGGAGCAAGGGGGGGTGCACCAGCCCCAAGAGGAGGAATGCAACGAGGTGGTAGCTACAGAGGGCGAACCATGACCGGTTCGATCGGAGGTAGAGGGACACACAACAGGGAAGGCCGACCAGATGATGGCAGAAAAGACACCAACCAATCCTGTGTCGGCCATAGTGCGGGTTTTCAATAGAGGCGTCGAGGAGAGAAGTGGCCCTTGCCTCGGCGTCACAACACACGGGGAAATCAAGAATGAACGGTCCAAGGAGCGGAGACAGCAAAAAGCTAAGTGACAAAATTAATAGGGCAGTTGCCTGTGCTCACTGTGTATGTCGTAAATTGCCAGTTAGTCCTAGTGTGGGGAAGTGTGTTGATTGTAAATGTGTTGATTGTAAATGTAGTAGTGCATGCAATTGTATTAAATGTAAATGTAGCAACGCATGTGCATGTAAGGAAGGTAATTGTGCCAGTGCGTGCGCACGTGTTGACCAAAGGATAATTCCAGAAGGGGGTAAGGAATTAAGTGGTAAGGGACTAAAAGTGAAAGGGGAAAGTAACACAATCAAGTCTGAAAAGGTAGAGAGGGTGGTGCCTGCAAATGACCTATTGCCAGCAGCGGGCGCAGCAGATGCGCCAGCTGCGGGAGAAGGCAGGACCGACACGCTCAAGCAGAGGGTGTTACTCATTTATAAGGGGGGAAGGTGAAAATTCAAATTCGCATAATAATCAGGGAAATGAAAGTGTAAGAACCAGCGGGAGCGGGGGACAGGAGAACATTTGTTTGAAGGTTGTACAGGGGGGGAAAGAGAGAGAGGTAGTACTGAAACTGGTAAACAGTAAACTTATCACTCAATTTGGGGAGTTGGAGAAAGAAATACTGGTTGACATGGGGGCCTCAATCACATGTGTATCAGGGAAGTTCTTAAAGCAGCTTAGGAAAGAAGAGGGGGTGGTGTTGGATGAAGGGGGGGTGAGAATGTATGTGTACACGGCAGACGGAAGGGGGCATAAGGTGAGAGACAGAGTACAATTGAGGATGAGATGCGGGGAAGCTGTAATGATAGCATGGTTTGTTGTGTTGAGTAAATTGGCATTGCAATGTGTGCTTGGTGTGGATTTTTTTAAGGCAACCAACGCTCGGCTGAGCTATGGGATGAAGATAGGGGCGGTATACACTGTCAGGTCTGAGGGAAATAGAGTAATACCACCCAGATGTGAGTACACATGCATGGCCATAATTTCCAGTAACTGGGATATGGGGGGCACAATGGGGGAAATGAGGGACATCATAAGGGCTGGTCCCACTACGTTGAAGGTGAAGGATGGCCTTGCGAAAATTGTGGGGGCTGATAACAAGGTATCTGTCACTGTATGTAATCAAGGTAATGAGCCCATTGTTATGAGAAAGGGATTTGTGATGGCGGCATACACACTCAAAGACCAGGAAGCGTTCTTGGAAAAACCAGTGAAAGAGACGACGGAGGGGGGGCCAGGGGAAGGGGGGGCAAAGGGGGGGAAGCAATGGGAGCACGAGCTGGGTGCAACTCTGACAGATGTTCAGAAGAAGGAAATGATGGAACTATTGGGTAGATATAGCGACAATTTCGCGACCAAAGACAATCCGATAGTGCTGACCGAGATATACAGCCATCGCATCGACTTGAAAGAGGACTATGTTCCTATCAACAAGGGCCCCTATCACATGAATCCCCACATGTCGAGGGCTATGAAGGAGATATTAGACGAACAGATGCGTTTGGGCGTGATCGAACGCGCGACGGGGGAAACAGAGTTTTCAAGTCTGTGTTTCTTGGTCGAGAAGCCGGGATCGGCGACACGCAAGGCTTCGTGGCGCCTCGTTATTGACTATAGGCACCTGAATAAACAAATCCGGGATCAATCGAGGCCTTTTCCGAGTGCGGACGAAACATTGGAGGCAGTAGGCAACTTACAGGGTAAGTATTTCGCCAAGTGCGATTGTTTCTGCGGATTTTTGCAGGTGCCAGTGAGGAAGGAGGATAGACACCTCACGGCGTTCACGAGTCCATTCGGAGTGTACCAATATAGGTCGATACCGATGGGCTTGAAGACGGCGCCGAAGGCTTTTCATGCAGTGATAGAGGGAGTACTGAGAAAGGTAAGGAACGCCTTGGTTTATTGCGATGATGTGATAATTGCTCAGGATTGGGGCTCACATCTGAGAGATGTGCGGCTCGTAATGGAGGCATTTAGGGGAGTAAACCTAAAGTTCAAGGCGGAGAAGTGCGCGTTCGGATTCGAGGTGATCGGTTTTCTGGGTTTTGTCGTAACTCGGCGGGGACTGCAGCCGGACCCTTCCAAAGTGGAAGCCATTAGGACGTACCCGAGACCCAAGAATGTGAAGGAGTTGAGGGCGTTTAACGGGCTCGCAAACTACTACCGGTCATTCATACCTAACTTCTCCAGTAGGATGAGACCATTGTATGAAGCGACGAAGGGCTCGAAGGGTGGCACCAAAGCCACCCTGAAATGGACGACAGAACAGGAAGAAGCGTTTGGGATGATGAGAAATGCACTGTGCGAGGAGGCGGTGCTAAGGTACCCAGACTATAGCAGGCCGTTCACCATTTGGACAGATGCAAGTCGTGTCGGCTTGGGGGCCTGCATAACGCAGGAGAGCGTGGACGGGTTTCACAGGCCGGTGGCGTTTGCAGGGAGAACCATGAACGCAGCGGAGACGTCATACAGTGCGACGGAGAGAGAATTATTAGCAGTCAGGTTTGGGATAGACAAATTTAGACACTACGTGATGGGAAGTAGATTTGTAGTCTACACGGATCACGCAGCCCTACTGGCCATAAACTCGAAACAGGATCTTACGGGTCGAATGGCGAGATGGCTAGACTGGTTCGGTTCGTTTGGTTTCGAGATCCGTCATGTGAAAGGACGGATGAACATCGTGCCCGATGCGCTTAGTAGGAGAGACTACGGGGGCGTGGAGACGCCAGAGTACACACCAAAGGGCTTGATGAAAAAGAAAGTACGGTTCACGGAAACGCAGACCCTGAGGTATTTTGATTCACAAAGCGCTATGGGGATAGCGCCAATACGAAAATATAGGAGACTATCCATCTTGAAGGGAGGAAAGCGAAGGAATGTCCGACGCGATGGCGGCACGGGGGAAGCCGAGGACAGTGGCAGCCCCGGACAGACCCGTGAGGGAAAGAAAACCAACGCCAAAGATGCAGCAACTGCTGGAGGAGAAACAAGCGAAAGGGAAGGCGGCAGCGAAACAAGGTCAGGGTGGCCAGACACTGCCAACCGGTAGGAAGACAAATGAGGACAAAGACAGACGGGGACCTACACCGGCAAAGGGCCGGGTGGGGAGGCAGGTAAGAAAGAAACCAGTAACGACAACGAAGGTCCTGAAGGCGAAGCCCAGCAGGGTAGGAGTAAAGGAAAGAGAGAATGACACCGAGGGCGAATCGGCACTAGGAGAGGAACGGGTCGGGCCGCGAAAATCGGGACAAAAAGTGAGTGTATTGGGTAAGAAAGGACAATTTAGAAAGGAGCGAAGGAGAAAGGGAGTCAGGGGCCCGGGGATAACAACACCGGACATAGCATTCGAGCAGAAGATTGAGGGGTATTATGCGGCACTGGGAACGAAGGAGAAGTTCCTGAAGGCTCAGACAACGGATGAGTTCTGCTTCGATATGCTACAGTACATAAAATACGACCAGATACCGAAAAGCAACGATCGGGCGCGAAGGGTGCTGCTGCAGCACGAGTGTTTCCTCGTGTTGAACGGGGTCCTGTATAGGATACCTCACTATACACGAAGAGAGGAGTTGAGCCTGAGGGCACAACTGGTCATACCTCAGATGAGAGTAGAGAGCCTGCTGGAGCAGGTGCACACCACACCGTTGGGGGCCCACTTGGGGGTCAAGAAAATGCTGGCAACGGTGGGGCCGAGGTACTACTGGCCGACTGTGTCAAGAGACGTGGCCATGTTTGTGGGCACATGCAAAATGTGCCTGACAAATAAGCCTGACAGGCACCCTCTCAAGCTACCGATGCAGATTAGAGATAAAGCGCCGGCGCCCTGGTCGTCTCTGGTGATAGACACGGTGGGACCCATGAATGACGGAGTCGGCTACTGGCAATCGTTTTGTCCAGGTCATTGTCGACTTCTACTCTAGGTTCACGATCGCGTGGCCTACACACACGACTTAGTACCAATGTTGGCGTTTAACGACGACGCCAAAGAGGATGAGACCTCGGGGGACACTGATTTCCGCGTCCCGGAGAACTGTGACGTCGAAGATACTCGAGAAAATGAAGAGGAAAGAAAGGGAGCTGAAGAAGAGGATGGGGAGAAGGAAGAGGAAAAAGAGGGAGCTGAAGGTGAGTGAATCACAAAGAAAAGGAAGGCTTTACCTGTGGGGAGGAGTCACAATGGTCAGAATAAGGGAAGGGGACACTTGAATATGGCTAGTGGTTAGAACGGAGAAATCGCTAACAATATATAACAATATATAATAAAAATAGAATGCAGTCAATGCTGGCTATTCTTTTTTTTTTTTTACCTAGATAACCTGGAGGAAGGGGATCATGTTTCAGAGCATTGCTTCGTGTCATCTATCAAGACAGGGGGTTGCATAAAATCATGGCAGTGAAGTGTACAAATTATAGGGTAATTTTTAAATTGATATATAGTATCTAAAGTGAGGGTAAAAGGTAAATATCTCGACATATACCCGTGATTTTGTACTGGGGGTATTTGGTTATAACCAAATACCAATAATGAGGTTGTAGGGTGTGGACTAGTAGGCAGAATAAGACAAGATAGCATAATACGACACGTTTTACACAAACTTAACTCAGCCATTTGGGATTATGAGACCGTTGGACAGAGGATCCAGCCCACAGGGAGGCACGAGGGGGGAGTGAACTAGGTGAGAGAAAGGGGGAGAGAAAGATAGGTGAAATTAAAGGAGAATTGAGTAGCTGAGGGCCCACTGCATGCCGTGTAAAGTGGAAAATGTGTATTATACGCGTCCGTGGATCAGACCCTTAAGCGCAGCAGGGGCTATGTAATGGTCTAATGGAAGAAGACTAACGAACGTCTGAACTTCATGAGAAGAACGAAGCAACTGATTTAATGGTAACTAAGATACAGGCTCCTCCAGGAGGGTACATGCATAATAATGAGTGGGCGGAGCCCTTACGTAATATCCATGGCCTAGCATGTATAAGTAGACTTGCACAGTCCTAGCTAGTTAAGTATAATTAGCGATTTAAAGTAATGTGATAATAGGTGATAATTAATAATAATATAAATATAATGAGGTTACACAATGTTACGTAATGTTACATAACACTGCCCCCCCCCGCCCTCAATCAGATACGAAGTATCGAGTGAGGGTGTACCCTAAAAACTTACAAGAAAATTTTTAGGAATTTTTGAAAAATTAAAAATATTAAGAATTAATAATTTTTAAATAGCTGTGCTGTTACCTAGTTATCCATACCAAGCCATATGCGCGGTTACATTGTGCGCAAGAAGATATTAAATACATAAAGCAAATCATACGATTTAATTACCATTTTGTAAAATATTTTCAATAAATTCATAAAGATTTAAAAACGTCGTTATGAACATGTAAGAGTGTAAACTCAGAAAGTGAAAGAACTGCTAATACTAAGGTCTTAATCGCTTGAAAAATCTGGCTATTATCTTACACAAAGGGTTCCATGTCATAATAAAAAAAAAAAAAAAAAAATGACAAGGTCTGCAAACACCGCAAGTGTTAACCCTATGAAAAACCAAATTCCAGTGTTAAATTCCCAATAGTACGGTCCAATCTGAGAATTTTACTCTAATCACACATAATAAAAGAACATCGCGTATACCAACACGCGTGGAAACCTGAAATATATTGGGATCCTATGTTAAAGTCTAAATAGTCCGGTGCAAACAGGAACAAACTACGTCGTTTTAATTTTTCCTATGTTAAATTCCCAATAGGTCGGTCCAAACAGTGACACCAGCCGGCGCCACCGTCGAATCGGTTTTGGACCGGACACCTACCAAGTATAAATAGCTGGTCATTTGTGCGGTGAACCATTGAGAACGCCACCGCTGAGCCGACCACACACCCGTACTATGGGCTACAAAGTTTTTTCAGAAAGAGATTGTTATATTCTACTGTTGTCTACCTACACGCACATAGGCAAGGATCCATTGCCGAATGAGCAAGAGTATTGGTATATTCCAACTACCCGCTTCCCATTCCTGGTCCATAGCCTATTCCTTATTCCAAATTAGATTTTGTCTAATCTAGTAATATACAAAAAAAGTTTACCGATACATTTAGTTATCTCCTTTTTCAAATAAATACCCGGAGATAAATAAATTCAATAATCCCGCAAGGCCTGATATGTAATCAACTGGCCTCGCTTGCTGATTATGTAACAGGTCAACCCCATCCCCTTCTACTCCTACAAGGATGACGGTTCACTCCGTCGCTACGCTCGATTTTTCAATCGCATAGCAAAAATGTCTTCTTTCTGCATCTACTTGCAGTAGAATACATGCAAAATAATTACCCGTGGGTACATATGACTAGCTAAATAACACTACAACTTCAAGTAATAAAGCGACTGATCCGCTAGACTTAGTATTGCTGACGTATCATATCCACCTAGTCATAAGATCATATAAATCTCTTGGTCTATGGTATGTCAATCCTACTCACGCTATTTACACCAGTAAAAAGAAACCATCTGTCCTTATTGGAAACAGATCTAGTGACTCCTTTAAGAGTCTGTACTACATAGTCGTCCCCCGTTGGTGTGATTACACCCTGGCTTATGGCCATCGCATCGTATCCTCAGGGGGTATCCTATTACGTATACAGTACTTAGTGCGCAGTAAATCACTTTACAGCCATATGCCACTGTCGTGTGGCGCTAAATAAACAAAACACTTGAGGGAACCATATGGGTTATCTCAATCCTCAATGTATAACTCAAAGTAGTTCCTCTAAACATATTAACTGTTATGTCTGGTAATTAGATCTACACTAAAAATACACATATACCAAGAGAGCTGAGTACCTACTCAGTGTAATCAAAGCAAACAGAGTCGATGATACGACCTAATCGTAGGCATTAATGGCCTCACCAATCCTGTATGTACATAAAGTCGTCATCGATCAACACATATAAATCACACACAAGTAAGGGAATAAAAAATAAAAGCAAGAAGAAATGCAATGAATAAAATCAGACAATAACGCTTGTCTGTTGCATGAAATGTCATTTAAAGTTATCGACTGAATTCCAAAGAACCCAGGAAAAAAAATTTTAGCTTGTATAAACAAGTAAAGTCCTTCCTCTCTTTCAAGAGAAATTAAAGTCAATATTATTTAGTAAAGGTGCCGTTGCTGTTCACCTTGACAAATGGGGGCGATCCATTTGCCATCTGAATCAAATATTAAATAAAATGTTAATGTCCTTGTAAAGTAAAATTATATCTGGCACTCCTAGGGTGATCCTGTCACATTCGTGGCGTGGGGAACTATAAGCATCTCCTCTTCTTGGCCACTCTCTCTTGCCGACAAGTACGCCGCCGTGCTCCTGTAAGAAAGCATCGACCACATACCAATGACAGGTTGCATAATACTTTGGGTATTTTGTAAATGATTATTTTAAAATTTCACAGTTCTTTTGTGCCAATATTTCCCATGAAAGCCACATTACAGAAAGTAAAACATCAACATACATTAACAAGAAGAAAAGACGGATATAAAGTATTCGTGAGAAAAGAACACCCTACACGTCTATAAGGGCAAGAATAACTATTGTTTCAGTCCATATATTAATTATATATAGACTTACATGTTCACGTTGGACCCGTTGGGGTCGTTGATCCACGGGATCTGGTAGGATCCGTTCTTGGATTCAATCACCAGGACATACATTGCCTCTGATGATGGCTCCATGATGGCTGCCAGTTCGCTTCTGTACCTCCTATCCACCTTTACGTTGGTTGGAAGCAAGATCTGTTTGTTGGCCCTATGGATCTTCAGGGATAGGGCAGCCTTCCAACGGAGGTCCAATGATAGATTGCAACAGCAGCACCAATTGACATGAGACTTTCCCAACCTTAGAGGTGGGGCTGGGGAAGATCCAAGAATAGAATTCACTTCAAATGGGATTTGCATTAAACGTATTGAGACCAGACTCTCATCCGAGTGCAATCTCAGAGTGATCCAAGAGGCTGATTCATCGTTTACATCTTTCGTACACCTTTTACACGTGAAACATCTAGGCAAATAATTGCAGATACATCTCCTGTTTTTCCACAGGAATCGCAGGATCTTGAAGGCTATAACTGCTGCAACTATTTTGAGAATTGCCTGTGTTGGACTTGGGGGTTCGTATGGCAGTAGGTCTTGAGTCATAGGTTGTGGGGTTGGGATATCGAAGCCCAGATTTATGTCCTCGAAGACTGGGGCCGATAGGTTTAATCTAAAAGCTTGAATGGGCCTCACAAACGTGCAAATAATTGCCAGCTTGTGAATCCTATAAAATAAATAAAATGAAAATATTGTCACACCAAGACTGATAATCAACGCTATGTTTATAGTGGCTGGATGAGTCGACATGGTACTAACTGACTTTTTCAGAGTTTCCCACCGATCATTTGCCATTTTGTCAGCCACTAATAGCTCGTTAGCCAGCCTCTCTGTGTTCATTCCTGACTCTATAATCGATTTGGGTAGATGTGACAATGCTGCATGCATATCTTGGGGTGTGGGCAAATTTAGATGAATTCGTGATCCATGTTTGGTTTCTCCAGTTAAATTTTTGAATGGAATTTTGAAAATTGCTGCTATGGCTAAATTAAATCCTGATTCAACAAATATACTGGTCTGATTCCAAGTAATACATCCATCCCTAGGGGCAGAGATTACTAAAGATCCACTAACTAGGGCACAGTCGCAAGGGACCTTGACTATAGCCAAAAGGCTCAAAGCCATCCTAGTTCTGGGTCGTTTGTGACAAGCCAAAGTCACTTTGGTCGTACGACCAACCAGTAGGTGTTGCATCCTATTCATAGTCAAATGAAAGAATGGGGTTGGTTTAGTCAGATATGTGTGGAATACACATAACCGAGCAATTTCAGAAGCTTTATCTTTAAAAATGGCCGAATAACAAGTTTCTTTTCCCTTTAGAATATGAGTTGGAGGAGTAAAACATGCCACTGAATTCCTGAGCTGTGTGCACTGCTCGAACGAATGAATTTTCATTTCGAAATAAATTCCCTGAAGGGGACATTTTGCCAGAATATGGGGTATCTCGGTCTCTAACATGGTATACCCTGTTGAATCGTTCGAGCTACTGTGAATAGGTATGCCGAATTTCAGGGGTCGATATGCAATGCAGTTATCGTCATTATGTGAAATTATTAGTGGAATTGTTATCAACAGAGAATTGTTTTTAAAGGAAAAATTTTCTACTCTAGTGTAGGAGCTGTCCAAGGAATCGTCCAAAATCCTCAACGTGGGAGATTGGACTTTCAACTTGGTTGCTACAGGTTTCAACAATTCTCTTAGGCCTCCCATCGGAAGAAATACATCCGACAAAACACCATGTTTTAAATCGTCCAATCCCTTCAATAATGTCCTAGCTGTATCTATATATTCTATTAGTACTAACAAATTTAAAGTTGCTTCATGCAGCATCGCATGTAAAGCCATGGTGTTAGATATTTCTGAAGTTAGGTTAGCTACAAAGGCATCGATCTGGTTCGTCAGATCCTTAATTTCGTCGGTAGAGTTTATAAATAATTTCCCTACCTCACTATTGTGTTTAGAAGCGTGCCTGAATAAGTTTTTCAATTGCTTAGTAAGACCTAAAACTACCTTATCCCTGTTCACATCGGATAATTTTCCCAGTGATAAAGTATCTATCAAAGCATCAAGCTTGCTCTCCACTAAAGCCAAATGGGGGTCTGTAGCTAAGCCTAGGGCTGCAGAAACTGTATCGCCTATAGGCTGTAAAAACGCTTTTCTCTTATACCTATTGTATCTGTCGTTTGCCACATTCTCTATTTTATCAAATAACTCAAGTGCTGTCCCATAAACAAGCTGCAATAGGCCTTGGATCTTATCTCTAATAAGTCTCATGTCTGATGTTGTATTGTAGTGATTTTCCATCCTAACGATTGTTCCATTAGGTGGCAAAATCACTGTTGGGATTGCTATTTGGACATAGGTTTTTTCCACGTCCGTCAAGATGGGTTTCCTCGTTCCAGCAAATGCAACCCCGTAGTTGTGTTTCACTACAGAGTCCGCATTTGCCCATACGGTGAGGAACAGAAGCCTAAACGAAGGTAAGAAAGAAAAGAAAAATTCTCGTAAACTTTTGTGTTCAGAATTCAAAACTAAAGCGATATTTTCCCAAAAAGTATATCCCGTCTATATTACCGACTGGGCTTATGCTTAATCTATTTTCACGATTAAGGCTATCTGTCGGGGGCCTCTTGCCACTAAATGACTTATCTCCACTATCATGCTCACATATAAATAACAACATACGATAAAAGAAAGAATAATATTCCGGTGTAATCCATGAGTAAATCCTTGGCATTGATGGGTATCCACATAAGTATAAACATCAGAGCAATCATAAATCAAGTCTCAAAACGACACTTACCAGATTGCAAGACGGAACATGGTGATAAATCGTTGTGCCTATCGTGTAGCAGCTCACTATCAGTGAAAAATAAAACGAGCAGCTCAACTCTCCCCGATGGTTTTGGCCACTGCTAAGGAAGAACTTGAATTCGGCTGGTCATATAGTAATGTCCGCCTCAAGCCATGAATAATCTTGACCAATAGCAGCTTAGGACCCTGGAATTGCTCTTCCTGAGGAAGACATTCCACACCATATATAGCAAGGGGGGCGTATACTAGGAGCTGTCGTGCCACCATCACTCAGCATCATTTACATAATACGATTGCATCGTCCCATCCTACTGGACTTGCATAATAATGCCGCCTATCTGACTCAAAATAGATACCATCTGTTCAACCCACGGGGACCCCGGATCCTAGTAATTTACTCTAAGATATATCCTGTCGACCAGAATTATTTTCCTATTTATTTGCTGTCTCTAGTATTTTGATAAGCTTGTTATCAATCGCACTGGATTTCTTTATAAATTGTACATGTACTGGCCTTTTTACCTCTACCCCAGTCTCCAAATTCCTGATCTTCACAGTATATGGGGATGGGAACCCACACACAACGAATGGTCCAGCAAATTGTTGCTGCAATTTCTTTGCTGTATTTTGCCTTAGCAAACGATGTACTTTAGCATAGACTATAGATCCAACGTCTAATGTGTGGGGCTTGGCCTTCGTATCATGCTTCTCTTTCATTTTTCTTTCCCTCTCTCTTCTGCTTTTATTTGCAATTTCAGCCGCTTCAGCCTTTGTTTTCATTATTTGTAATAACTGATCTATTACTGGCTGAGTGTGGGCTATGTCATCTTGCAGTTGAGCCTCTGAGGGAATGATCGGGTTTTTGCCGAATGCAAGGAGATAGGGCGATATGCCAGTGGTGTAATGATCTGAAGCGTTCAGAGCAAATTGGATATTAGGTAAAAATAAATCCCAATTCGTCTGATTTTCATTCACCATCGTCCTTAAACAACCAATAATCGACTGATTTTGGCGTTCTACTTCTCCCTGTGATCGACTTAAATATGGCGAACCATGCACCTGTTTTATTCCCCAAGCTTTGCATTTTTCTCTAAAAGTTTCTCCTATGTAACAGCTGCCATTGTCGCTCCTCAAGATCTTAGGGACACCGACGTATGCTATTACATATTTATGGAATTCAGCTGCTACCCTTTCTGCTGTAATAGCTGGTGTCGGCCATATAAAGCAGAACTTTGAAAAATGATCAGTCACTACCTGGATGTAACAATTATTCCTCTGTGTTCTAGGTAGAGGACCCATTGCATCTATCATCAAAGTTGAAAAAGGTGTGAAAGTCGTTTCTCTGATCTTCATGGGGAGCTTATTCGGATGCTTTACACTTTTAGATTGAAGACACTCATGGCATGATGTAATATGGTCTTTCGTATCTCTAGCCATCGAATTCCAGAAGAATCGGGCCTGGAGTAAAGAGAGTGTCTTTGCATAGCCAACATGTGCATTAATTGAATTACCATGTACATAATTGATCAAGGGGGCCTGTAATGTCTGTGGAATTACCACTTGAAAGGAATTTGCCATCTGAGCTATCTTAGTCCTCTTAGGCAATCTGCAGAGTATGTTATCCTGAATGAAAAACATATCGTGTGTGGTCAGAATTAACCTAGTCAACTCATGATTCTTGGGCAATTGTTTTCCTTCAATGTAACCTGACATTAGTTTACAAAACAAATCATCCCCCTGCGCCAGCTGTAATTTCAGCTTATCAAATGGCAACTCAATCGTATGTTTATTCGCCATTCCATCTCCAGGATTTGGGGTATTTATCCTGTTCCTGGAAGTGTATTTTCCTGGTCTGATTACAGGTCTTGCCTTTGTTTTCCTAGCCTTCTGGATGTTGCTTCCCTTAGACACACAAGCTGGGGTAGACATTTTATCCCTACTAATCCCATCTGGCTTGCTAGTCAAGGGTCTTGTATCAACATTTCCTAATTGCTTTGCACGATTTTGAGCTCTCGTTTCCACTGGAGCAATTAGGATTTCCTCTACAGTGTTTATCGCTGGCTCATCGTTATGCAATTTTCCTGGAAGGTCTGGAAACTCAGGAATTTGTGGATCTTCATTATCTAATTCCTGTACCTGTCCTGATGTCTTAAGTATTTTTCTGCTCTTGTAGAGCATGATGGGGTTATTTTCGCAAGGATCCTCCTGTTTATAGTGTTTAGTGGCTTGGATGGGATTGAATGTTACTGATTTCTTCATCTCCACATGTGGGACTGCTGGTATATTTGGATCATATATTCTTCTCGATAAAACATCTGGGATGATGTTCAATTTTCCCTTGATGTATTTGACCGAAAAATCAAATTGTCCAAAGAAATCTAGCCATCTAAACATTCTACCAGTTAGATCCTTTTTAGTGTTAATTGCAGTAAGGGCTGCATGATCGGTAAGAATCGTGAAATGCTTAGACATAACATAATGTCTAAACTTTCCTAGGGCGAATCGGATGCCTGCCAATTCCTTTTCTGTGGCACTGTATTTTTGCTCAGCTGGGGTTAACCCTCTCCCAGCAAAGGCAATTGGTCTCAAATTCCCATTAATATCGGCTTGAGATATGCAGGCCCCTAAACTTTGGTTAGAAGCATCTGAAGCTAAAATAAATTCTTTTGAATAATCTGGATATACCAAAACTGCATCCTCCAGAATTGCATTTCGAATTTTATTAAAAGCACTCTCTGCCGCAGACGTCCATACAAATTTAACCTTTGCCTTGGTCAGCATATATAGGGGCTTCATTATCTGACTAAAATTAGGAATAAACACCCTATAATAGTTAGCCAACCCAGCAAACGAACGTACTTGTTTCACTGATTTTGGGGTTGGAAACGATCGCAAAGCGTCTAGTTTTGCTGGGTCAGGATGTATCCCATCCTTGTCGACAATGAACCCTAAAAAGGGGACTCTACTGAGACCAAAGGAACACTTTTCCTTTTTAAATTTGATATTTGCCTTATCAAAAGCTGTAAATACATTCTTGATATCCTGCACGTGAGAATCCCATGTAGGTGATGCGATCACCACATCATCTACGTAATAAAATGCATTTGGGACTGCTCTCAATACATGTTCTATTAGAGAATGAAACGCTTTTGGAGAAGTTTTAAGTCCCATTGGCATGACTTTGTACCTATACACTCCTAGAGGCGTATTAAATGCTGTAATAAATCGATTTTCTTCCCTTAAACCCACCTGATGGAAACCAGCAAATGCATCTAAGCGAGAGAAGAATCGACCTTGTGTTTGCCCCACAGCTTCGATAGTGTCGTCGGCGCGTGGAAAAGGTCTTATTTCGTCCTTTACAGAGCGATTTATTTGCCTATAGTCAATCACAAGACGCCAGGCTCTTTTACCGTCTGTTGTCATTGGTTTTTGTACCAAAAAACAAGGTGAACTAAATTCTACAGGATCCACACATTTCTCGATTAAATTTTGCTTTACCTGGTCCTTCAGAATTCCAGCCATAACCTTGGTCATGACTGGGTTCATTCGGTATGGCTGTCTCATTGTGGGACTAAAATCTGGTTTTAAATCAATGCCATGTTCATACTCTGTAGTTAACCCTAGTTTTTTATCCTTACCGACAAAAGAATTTTCATGATCATGCAATAGACTTAGTAGCTCCTTTTTCTGTTCAGGATTCAAATCCTCGCCGATCTGAAAATCAACTACCTTATCATTGTTTTCACTCGATTGTGCGACCAATTCATTCAAATTTTCCACCTCTTTGGGGGAACAAAACTCGTCCTCGTGAGCCAACGTATATATACCCAGAATTGTTCCTCTCTCGATAGTTGTGGCTGCTTTGGAGGCATTAAAAATGGTTATAGGAACTTTATTTTCTCCAAATGGCTTAACCAATGCATGTTTAACAAGGAAAGAAACTGGCCTCTGTCGCTGCAAATTCTCAGTCACTCCAATTGAATTTAACATATCTTCATAAGAAGTGATTGCCGCGACAGTGGTGTATTCAGTCCCCGGAGCTATCACAAACCTACGTGCAGCTCTGATAGGGAACACCTGTTGTTTTTGTCCTGATTTGAAGCTAATCTTTGCTCTAAACTTTCGTAAAAAATCAACTCCCAGTATCATGCTTCTGGTTAACGCAGGAAGAACGATAAACCTATGGGTGAATTGTTGGCCTTCTATCATGAAATTTAACTCGATTTTCTTATAACAATGATGTGCTCCTCCATCTGCAACAAATATTTTAATATTACAGCGTAAAACCTTCCCATTGGGTATTTTACTTCGGATTTTCCTGAAAAATGCAGAACTAACACAAGAAATAGTGGCACCTGTATCAACAAGAACTGGCATATTCAAATCTTTTACCTCGATTTCTATGCAACCTTTATCAATTGGAGCAGTGACCGAAACTTTCTCACCTTTATGTTTGGCTTTCCTCAGCTTCAGCACTGCTTGGCAATTGTCGTCGTCCCTGTCTGTGTTGGTGGAAGAAATAATGTTTTTCTTTGTACCAGCAAACTTGCCTATTCTAATTCTGGATATTCTGTCTTTTTCTGCTACCGATTTACTAGGAGAAACACACTCTTGTTTGGGATTGTCCATTGGCTTGCCTAATTCGTCAACAATTTCATTTATGCTGTGTCGGTCGCCCTCCCAGACACAGCCTATTCGTTTAAATCATCACTCTCTTTGGAGGATGATCTGTGGGGGGTGACATCTCTCCATTTGTTTTCACCTCCCTTTGGCGATTTCGATCTATGTTTCTTGTCCTTGTTGAAGGAAACCGATTTGTCTTTGCTATTGCTTCTAAAATGCTTTTTGTCCTTTTTATAATACTTTTTCTCATCACCACTTTTCTCCCTGCTGGAGCTTCTGTTGCTAAAATTGCTGTGGCGACTGGACGACCTCTCTCTGCTGCTATCGTAGTAGTCAGAGCTGTCATAATTCTTGTGCTTTGATCTGTATTTCTGAGGCTTTTCTCCTTTCTTTTCCTGAGCCTTCCTAGCCTCTCTATATTTATCAGCTCGAGATCTGTGATATTGCTCTCTCTTACGATCACTATCCTCGCTGTATTTCTTTGTATAATTTTTTTCTTTCTTCGAATACATCATGTGTATTGCTTCCTCCATAGGCATGTGGCTAGGGGCTCTGTCGGAGGCTATCATTCCCTCATGCTTGGCTGCTATTTTTGAGGCCTGATCTAAAGTGGTTGGAAATTCAGAGGCCACTCTTCCAGCCAATTCTGGTCTCAGATTCGTAACATAGAATCTGATCTGGACATGTAAGGGAACATTTGCCTTAGAGAGTAAGGTTAACATATCGTTGTCATAATCTATCACCTTCTCGTGCCTGCCCTGCTTTCTATGGGAATAATCCCTCAACACCTCAGCTAAAGGAAGCTCACTGAATTTAGCAATAAAATCAGTTTTAATGCGATTATATGGCAATGTGTCGCCATATACACCAACTATTTGATTATAGAAGGTCTTAGCCCTCCCCGACAAGTATTGGACCAGAGTGGTAACCATAAGCTGGTTATCCTCGCGAATAGGCACTGTAAATGCCTCAAATTCATCAAAGAATTCATTCACAGGTCTCATAGCTGTGGGCTTGTCGAAAACCAAGGGGGGCTTTCTGTATTGCTTGGATAATGCTGCTGTCGAAGTGAGGCCAGTAGCCTCTGCTTGCCTTCTCAGAGACACATCCAGAAAAGCAGTCTGATCTAATCTCATCTGCTTTATTTCATCCACCAAATCGTAGAGATGTTGACCATAGGGTGGGGGTGGTGGTCTGTACATCCCTTGTTGTACGTTTGGCAATTGAAAATTTTGTTGCTGTCTGTTAGGGGTCTGGTTCCTAGGATAATTCTGCCTAGGCACCTGTCTGTGAGGTGGTGTATTCCTACCCCGTCCCTGTCTTTGTCGTCCTCTTTGGATCCCCTGATCAATGTTTCTTGGCTGGGGAGCTTGATTCACATTAACGTTGGGATCTGGGACTTGGTATTGCTGTGGCTGATTCACAATATTTTGAGGCTGTTGTGGCACTGCATTTTGTGCCTGTTGTTGCACAAAGTTTTGTCCTTGTTGTGCCACATTTTCACCGTATTGCTGATATTGTCCTTGAGGTGGAACATACTGGTAGGGGGTATAGAACTGTTCATGTATACCAGCATTTCCCTCATCTTGCACGTGCCTGGGAGAAGGCAAACCTCCCTGTCTATTCGCCATATCCCACCAGTTTTGATATGGATCAGGTCTAAGTGGGACTTGTTGCTGTACGTGATGGGGGGTTATCACAGGGGGTCTTGGACCATTTATCACAGGGGGTCTTGGACCATTCACGTTAAACACTGGGGCCTGTGGGAAATTCTTCAGAATAGGCCTCTGTGTCTGTTGCATAAGCTGATTCAAAGTTGGTTTTGCAGGGGTCTGTAAAGGGGTTTGAAAATTGTCGTTTAAACCAGGGGTCTCGAATGGGTAATATGGCCCTCGATTAGCTTGATCTGCTTGGTTTATCTGATTAGCTGGGTTAATCCTCGGAGAAGGAGGTGTTGGCACCCTAGGGGTTAACACTCTCTCTCTGTGATTATTTATGTCCCTTTCATCAACCTGGTTTTCTTCCACAACATTTCTTTCAATATTATTATCAACATTCAAACCGACCTGAGGCTGATTTTCCTGCAACTCCTCCTGTTGATTCTCCACTGGATTAGCTGCTTCCACAGCTGGCTCAGGCTCCTGCTCTCCCTCTAAGTTAAGGTCCACTCCTTCTTGCTGGTCTTGCTCATCTCCAACGAGCTGCTCCTCCTCGTCTGACACGTCCTCAATGTGTTCCTCGTGCCCAATATTGTTTCCAGCCAACTGCTGTACGTTTCTGTTAATAATTTCGTCAATTAAGTCCACATTTATATCGTTGTTCACCACCTCCTCCTGTTGATTTTGACGAACTGGTGGTGGAGGTAATGGAATTGCTTCTGGATTTAATCTTGCATTTACATTTGGGACATTTTCCATGTCCTGAGGCACTTCGTATGGGTCTTCAACAAATTCCAATTGCCTCGGCTGCTGGTTCAAGATTTTGCCTCTGTTCTCTCGTCTCTGTCCTCTCGTTACTATCGCTTGCGGTAACGCTGCCAAACGCTCAACGGAACGTTTAATCTTGTCGAACAGAGCCAACTCAGGCGTATTCGCAGCCTCTTCCATCGCTCAAAAACATGCTTCAAATTGCAAATAAACTCGCTTTTTGTGAGAAAAAAAAAATCTCTATGTCCAAGATCGAGCGGGTTGTCCGCCAGTGTAATGGTCTAATGGAAGAAGACTAACGAACGTCTGAACTTCATGAGAAGAACGAAGCAACTGATTTAATGGTAACTAAGATACAGGCTCCTCCAGGAGGGTACATGCATAATAATGAGTGGGCGGAGCCCTTACGTAATATCCATGGCCTAGCATGTATAAGTAGACTTGCACAGTCCTAGCTAGTTAAGTATAATTAGCGATTTAAAGTAATGTGATAATAGGTGATAATTAATAATAATATAAATATAATGAGGTTACACAATGTTACGTAATGTTACATAACAGCTACAGCTGCGGGAGGCAGAGGAGCGGCGTGCAGATGTTGGTAGTAGGAGAAGCGCGGAGCACTCATGGGCGCAGGGAAGAAGGACATGCAGATGCACGCAGTCAGGGAGTGGAGCGCAGATGCTGTGAGTCAAGACAGGCGGAGCGCGCGGGCCTGCTTGGCAATAGGGGAGTTGCATTGGAGGTTGTGTTTAAGGAAGAGAGTAGAAATTAGATTATTTAACTTACAAGGGGCAATATTCTCTCTCTGTTGAGCACATCTTTATAGAGGGATGTTAGGCTTGGTTCTCTAGTTTAACAAGATGTTTAATAACATAAGGAGACTAATATAGAACTAATCGGGGACGGGATGAGCGACATAGATATAAATTTGGGAATTAAATTATTTCTTTCAGAATTTGCTATAACAGACAAGCGGAACTGATATACATGTTGAATCATCCTTTGCTTGAAAGAACTGAGTGTATAAAATACAGAGCGGGGTGGATTTAGTAACAACATGGCTGACAGATAAATAGAGACGGGGGGGAAATAGAAAAAAATAACTATCTATGGAATAAATACTAAATATGAAAGAGGAAAATAAAGGGGGATGACTAGAAACAAAAGAGGGCATTTGGAATTCTTGTGTCTTGAAAAGTAATGGGGGTGAAAAAGTTAATGGGGTACAAATAACGGGAGCGCGGGCAGGGGGGATTAGCGGCGGGCCTTGACACATTATCTGAGTGCAGGAAGTGAGAACAGCTTGTAGCATCAGTTGGCAGAGAGATCAGAGTGGAGCGCCCGCTACCTGATTGGCATAACGGTAGCAATATAACGGAGTGGGCAGATTTAATCAATGAGAACCACAGAGTAGACAGGAAGGCGGCTGTAGCTGTGTAAATAAAATAGGAATATCAAGTAGGGAGTGGCATCAAGGTTAGAGAAGGGGATTGTTTGTACACATTCACTATTGATTTTATATCTCAGAGGTATTTAGGCTCCACAATGGTGACGTGTAAAAACTAGAAATGAATATTGGTGTGATTTAGTATTGTGTGTGTGCCTTTATATATATCCCACGGCACTGTCATTATTGTGCTGTTTTGTAAATGCATGCGCTGATATCTATGAATAGGTATTAAAGAGAAAAATGTATGAACAATACAGGTAACAACTAATGATGCTTTTGGTTTAAGGATTACATTTTTCTATTTTAAACAGACCTAAGAACATAATGAGTTCTCTTGGGGAGGGGGGGGGGGAAGGGAGGGAGGCTGATTCGTCGAATAATTAAAAAGTAGTAGATAAAACAGATCTAAGAAATGCCATGAAAACATAATATATAATATATCAATGCAAGGAGTAAGGGATGCCAGTCGCGCCTAATGATACGACCTGTGAGAAGATAAGGCCATGAAGATCATATGAATTTCCGAAACACAAAAAGGGAACCAATACTATTTTAGTTTTTTTATTTCTGTCTTACAGTACAAATTTAAGGGCTAGGGTAAGGAGAATAATTTGGTGAGAATTTAGCAGCCTGAGCCGAGATTGGCAATCCTGGTGAGAAGTTTAATACACCATGTTTGTGGCAACGGCATTTGTGTTGTGTGGGCGAGTTCCTTTGATGAATATTAATGCATAGATAAGCAAAATCTTGAAAGGTGAGAAATTGATCATGGTGCAACGATCGACTCAAGGCATATACATAAGGGCACAAAAGGGATTTGGTGAACGGTTCCGCGCTATTGACTTATTCCTTTAAAATATTCACAAAGGGTGAGTGTTAATATTTGAATGACTTATGGGCTGGAATAGACGGCATAAACACGAGGAGAAATGTTTGCTCGATAATGAATGAGCCAAGGAGGGCTTCTGGAGGTGTGATTAACACAACATGTAATTTGAAAGGAATTCGCACAGAATGGCTGGTAAGTAAACAGTTACATGAAAGGTGGCGCGTGCCACCACACATAATAGAGACATATGAATTCAAAAGGGCTTTGAAATTATTGATTTGGATAGAGCATGCAGAGCATAACACAAACAGAACTGAGAAATTCGGGATTAAATGCGAGTCAATGACCATGTATAGGTATTGATTAGGGTAATACAGGATGTGTAGTCAGGAAATTCACATGATCAAGAGGGAGGCTTTGTGTTGATAAGGTATACAAGGCATGACGTCTTAGTAGATTGTTGAGGGCATTGTTACCCGTTACCAAGGGGAGAAACTACAGATGGAAGTGCAAACATAAGATGACGCATGCGCCTATGTATTCTAAAGAATTAGGGGTATGGGGGAGAGAAGCGGTGACCGATTGACCCCTGTATGGAAGCGGGTCAGTAAACAGATCCGAGTAGTGAAGGGCGTTACACTGCAAAATGAAAGGGGAGGGGGGGGAAGGCCAGGAGGCCACCGCCCCCATACACACAGCGTCTCATGGAAAAGATCACAAAATATGAGAATTAAGAATGAAGGGAATTTAGGTAATGAAATAATTAGGAATAGACATAGGAGGATACACTTAGTTATTACTTAGAAAGTTACACTTTATTAGACATTCATAAGAAAATTAATTTAGAGAAAACAAGTTAGCATATTTATTTAGAGATGGGAGATAGTATGGAAAGCACCAGTGCCTCAGTTGTGTCGAGATACATGTATAATGTGTTGTGTAGAAACAATATATCGACATAACTTTGGCGTGCAAATCCAAAAATCTTGGTGTGTGTTGGTGTATGGGGCGAATCATGCCTCAATTGTCATCATGGTTTATGCATATGTGGGAGTAGGCCTCCGAGTACCGATGGGGAGAATGAGATTGCCGCACGAGCCAAAGGGAGCTGTGGAGGCGTGCCTTTTTGTTGGTTGATGTCATTTGTTTGAGACATGAGATTCTGAAATATATTAATATTTTATTTTAAGCTCAGTTCGAGGGTCATCGAGCCACAAACCCACCTGGGCGAGTTTCAAATACTGTCTGAACCCTTGTATCACGAAGGAAGTGGATTGCAAACCTGCAACTAAGCATGAACTGGAGCTGGGTGTTGGAAACACCTTTCCATATAAATCAGATACGAGCATAGCAGACTTAATTTAGAACAAAAAGTAGTGGAGCTCACAAGTGTATAAGATAGAGATACAAATTCAGAGACCATTAAAAACTGCTAGGCTGTATCAGGTACCGAATTTTAGGAACAAGGAAGGGGTGAAAAACATATTAAAACTAGCTCTATAATTCATGAGCGGCAGCTCTGGCACCCACAATTTCCGGGTTTTTAATAAAGAAGCATGAATTCTATATGCGGGTAAAGGATTCCATGGAAGATGGAATATGGGAGGACCCTTGGCAAATCTCACTCCAGCCGGGAGGAGGAGGCTGTGATGGTGCATGCAGGGGCGGGGAGATGGAGAGCACTCTATGCAAATGAGGGGGCAGGGAGACAGAGGCACTGGAAGCTGCACTGGAGCAGCAACAGGCGTCACTTGGACGCTCGGTAGCAGGACAGCAACACGTGGGTGAAAGAGACGAAGAGACCGCACAACCACGTGCAGAGTTTTTGATAGAAACTCAGACTTGACAAGTTCCAGTGCGCATTTGAGAAAGATTATAGCTATGGCAAAGGGGTAGGTAATACATTTCATAACGCATGCACCTTCCTTTGACATGACCGCATTGTGTGTTTACTACATTGAGGTGGGGAATGATTTGAGTTTAATGTTGGGCCGTGGGAGTGGGAGCACATCCAGTGAGCTTGTATTTAACGGGAAAATGAAGTGTCTTTCGTGATTTATGTACCAGCAGGCTTCACTGGACTGGGAAGTTCTCACTATTTAGCCTGAACGAATTACTCCGTCTGAAATTACTTGGGAAAATTCAGTACCACGTGGGGGGACGCCATGACAGTCTCAGCCGTGGTATTATAAATCACTGACTCCGGTTTAAGAGTAATTAGATAGGTTATAAGGGATGGAGGGATATGATTGAACGAAATTCGTTAGAAAAATAAATTTGGAACAAAATAAAGCAATATTTATAGACAATCTGTGAAGAGGGAGTCAGTGGCGCAACCGCACAAGAATTGAGACGGTGCGCACATGGAGTGTGTGGCAGTACAGCCGCACGCAGCAAATAGACTTAACTTGGTAATAAGATATCTGGTTTTGCTTTAAATTATAGATTGAAGCATGGATATTGGTTTCTCCTTGCTGTGACAGTAGCTTGTTGGGAGCCAATCCTGCGCCAGAATTATGGTGTGATGTTTAAGAAGATGGGGGAAATGGCAGATGGCGTGGAAATCGTTCAACTAGAGTTCCAAGCCAGCGTGGCCATACCTGCACCGAAAGAAATAGAGTTGGCGCATGAACTACCTCCAGGATTTTCAAGATTGCAATTGACTTTGAATAACTATACTAGTAACTTAAATAAAAGGGCATCCACTGTATTTGGCCAATATAGAGAGTTAATAGCAGGAGTAAACGAAATAAATGATCTCAAGGATAAAAGGGAGGCAATTTTCCCTCCTGGTGGCAAGGTCCTGCATACCTTATTCGGGGTTGCTACTGACCACGAGGTACGGGTAGTAGAAAAGGAGGTGGATCGATTATTTGACATTGAGAATATGAGGGACTATGAGGCCAGAGATGGGGCGATTGCGGCTCTGGCTGACAATTCAAACATTTTGTTGGAATTTGCACATGCAAACACACACGAGATTAATGACGTTCTGAAAAATATAACAGGAAAACTAGGGTTCTTTGCTGGACACGCAGCTAATTATACTGATGGTATAAGGGATAACCTTATTATTCAGGAGAGGGTTTTTTCCACCCTCCATCACTCTGTATTGGAAGGTCTAGTAGAAGAAATGTACTCAGAAAGGGTAAGGGAATTGAGTGCAATTGTGAAAGGGTTATTGGAGGGGATTGTGCATTCATCATTAATGGTAGAACTTAAAAAGAGTAATTGGCGTGAGCGCTTGCAATCGGTGGTGGGAAAAGATCTAGAGATATTGGAGTCTGAAATTAATTGGGGTAAAGCACATTTAAAAGGAAGAACGCACAACAATGAAGTTGTATTTGCCATACCAATATATCTAACCACACCACAGCGCGGGTTCGAGCTATTTGAGATGGAAATGTTTGCAATCCCAATGCACGTACATAATTATAACTTGGATGGATATACTAAGCTAAGATCTTCTAAGACCTTATTGGCTCGTAGTAAAGACAATGGAGACATAACTGAAATGAGTAGTGTAGATGTATTAAGGGAATGTGAGATGGCAGGAGCTTATATGTGCCCCTTCTATGTGAAAGAACTAGGCGCTGCAGGTACAGGCTGTGGCAGCGCGCTATTTAATGATGACACAAACCAAATTGTGAAAAATTGTGAATTTGATATGTTTCTATCAGGGAAGGCACCGGCTTTTATTAGGCATGTAGGGGGATCTACCTATCTGATGGTAAATGTGGGACACTGGGGTAATCTGACATGTAAAGAAGAGGGCTCAGGGGTAGTGGCTTTATCACAAATATCTGTTTTTCGTGTGCCCTGCGATTGTTATTTTGACCTAGAAGCAAGATTGATACCAAGGGTAACTGAGTGCGTGAACAGTTCTGATTTTAATGTACATGTAGCTAATGGGGTAAACTTGCCTTTCGCAGTGGCGTTCGATATACCAATGGGAAATATCACAGGACAGTCCTTGACTGACTATCTAATAGAGTTGGGATTACCTACTAGTAATGACATTGAGAACAAGTTATCAGACTTACCAGTTGGAGCTTTAGAAAGGGGTAGGGAAGTGGCACAAATTGTGAGGGACATTAAGAGGAGAGATGCAATTTTGCAGTCATCATGGGGGAGTGCATGGCACTCGCTACGGGGAATGGCAGGTAGGTCGCATGTATCGGTTCTCCTGTGAGTAGTGGAGATTATTCATTTACTAATAACTTTTTATACGCTTTACAGGTTATTCAGATTAGGGGTCCTGATGGGAGGCTTTTCGGCAGTGGCAGCGGTAAGGGCGTTTAACTTTAGCAGCTTCTCAAGAAGAACAATTGAGTATCGTCCTAGACAGATAGATGTGGTGTTGCCTACGACCACATCAAGCGAGGAAAGGTGGTATGAGCACCCGTATATCCATTTGGCGATTGTGGCTATTGGGTTCGCAATAATTTATAAAGTGGTGGGGGCAGCCTGGGGGTGGGCTGGGGGCCTGTGCCGGCGTAGACCTGCTGGTGCGACGGCCTTGGTACTGAGAGTGCAGCGCGGAGAGAAGTACGTGGCGCTCAGACTAAGTGACATACTATACAGTCTGGATATGTTGGCGAGTAGTGTAGCGCCAAATTTGCGCTCAATAAGGGCCCACAGGTCCCTGGCCAGCTGCAGAATCGTCGTACACCTAGACTGGGCGGGCCCACTTATCCTAAGAAATGCTGGGGAGCAGGAGAGTGTTCACCTGTCGATGATAGTCACCCTAACTTAGTTCAGGGCGTCTAGTGCCCTTCACCTGCTAAATGACGCCGGCACGTGCCGAGTGCTCGTGGCGGAGCACGGGGACGGCGAGGTGAGAGCTGTGGGATGGGAGGATGATGGCCTGCTCCTACTTCCACCCATAGATGTGTAAAGGTAAAAATAAAAGAGCATGCCTGCATGGGGAAAAATTATTAGAGTAATAACACTATATAGGGTCGATTAACGTATATTTTTCGATAGGGGAGAATGCAATAACAAGACTGACTTACTAGCATGTGATCATGAGAGCGCGAGGTGGGTCAGATCATGCTCTTAGAAGAGTAACGTTCACTCATTATGGCATGATGGGAACATAAAAGAACGGGGATATCATAGGGTGTTGAACTGATTGCACAAGTGCGACAAGAACTGAGGTATGGTGTGTGAATAGTAGTCTAACATTGGCATTAGCTGTAAAGTACAATGTGAAATTGATCGGGGAAAAATTCTACCTGAGAGTAACTAGGGGGAGGAGTTAAGAAATTGATGGATGGGGATAAAAACAATCACAGAACACAAACTTAATAATGGGACATAGGTAAGGTGTTTGAGCATAGGAAGGGTGGAGCTGACATTGGCTCCGATCAATATATGGAGGTGTGGTCAACGGGACAAAAGTCAACAAGATTAGGGGAAGGGGGGGGGGGGGGGGGAGAGAAATGGGAAGGTATAACATGGACCAATGAGAAGGGGACTATTGTGACCACAAGGTTGCGCTTAAAGCGTGCGATATGGTTATTAAGTGTGAAATGTATTATGTAATCGATGGCCGGCGGGTTAATAACCTGACTTAAAGACACAACTGACCACCCAGGTTTCATTAATGTGGGTGCTACAGACCAGACCACAGGGCCATACTTGAGGGATACTGTACTAAGTGGGAGATATCGCAAGTGGACTAACAAGAGGTAAGGGGATTTTTTCAGGGAAGATGGAAAGACCGATGGAAAGACATGGGGTTATGATAGCTGATGCAGTGGTATGGTGCGACATGGATTTAGTGAAAAAATACTCTTTTTATTTCAGGGCTTTGGAGGAAAGAGATGGGTGGGGGGCATTGTGGGAAATTGAACTGCCACACATACTGACTTGTGATCAGTATGTAAAGGCATTTAGAGCGCTAAATTCAGGGGATTGTTACCAAATTGTAACTGAGTTAGGAAGGGCGATGTATGAGGAAAATGAGGGGGGGTTCGCTAAGTTTGTGGTCTACTTTTTGGACGAAGAGTTAATTTTTTACCTTTTGGAATGGATTTTGGAGGTCAGATTCTCGGAGGCTCATCGATGGGTGGCCGGTTTTCTTAACCTTTTAGGGACTAGGGGAACCAGGAAATGGAAAAATGGGGTGAAATTGGTGAGATCAACTTTAGTAGGGGGAGTGGGGGAACTTATAGCACAACGGTGTGACGTAAACCCTGATACAGTCATTGAGGGTTGTACAATGAGGGGGGTGGGTTTGCAAGGGGAGGATTGGATAAGCACAATGAAATTAGAGAAAGCTTTCAAGAGGGGAGAATTACAAAGAAAATTTGGGCCACCATTTAGCTATTTCTGCACACAGTGCCGGTCTGCAGGTTTGTTATTTAAAAGACAGGGGACTCAAATTCACGGTGCAGGGAGAATGCCATGCTGTGGTGCATTGGTGCATATTGGATGTTTCTGGCTAAACAAGGAGGGAAATTGGTCGTGCAAATGCTGCAAGTCCGTGATAAATTATGTCACGGGCTACTATATACAAGTTTTGAGGGGGGCATCTAAAAGAAGGAGGGAGAGATCGTCGAGAGGACTGCCAGCTATAGCAGTGAGTAGATCTATACCAAGGCTGGGGGATCCTGATGAGGTGGATATGCCATTTGAAACGGGTTTGAAATGGTGGATGCACGAGGGGGCTTGGACACCAAGCCCGAGGCGTCTGCCGGCGAATGTAGAGGAAGATCAATAACTCCACAATGCGATATAAGTAAGGGGGGTGGGGGGGAGGGGGGGCAAGGGAGGCATGAGAATACAATGCAATGGGTATACTAAAAAGAGGGGGTCGTCTGTATCAGGTCTGACACACAATGGCCATCGAGTGATCTATCAGAACATGTGACTTGAAATAGGACTAACATGGACCTGGTATATGAGGCATTAAAATACAATAGGTAACGTTAATAAGTTGTTTTTTTTAAATATGACTTTTGTACAAACAGGCCTTTGTGAGTAGTGGCCTGACAAGTGTGATCATAAGATATTGTGCAAGCGCATGTAGTGGTAGACTAGAAAATTTCTTTGTGTGATAACATTGTTGTTGTTGTTTAACAAATTGATGATTGATTTGACAGGCATTAACGGTACGTACTCTGTATATGAATATGAAAAACTATTGTGAAGTTAGAACTGCATGATGTACTATGTGTTCTTATTATGTATTGTTTGTTACTGATATAGCGTGTGCGATTATTATGGGTAGATACTAATATAACATTGCAGATACCTTAGAGATAACCTAGAGACGACGTGGCTAGCACGTATGATGTATTGCTATGTGTTATTTATATATTATCATGTGTATGACTGATCTCTATGACTACTGCATCTAGGGGTTGTATCTAAATTATTGTATAAGTTGGAATTCATGGTTGTATTGTAATTACCAGATTTGTGTTATGAAATCATAAGGATGCCATGAGGTGAAATATAGGCATAGGGGGATAACATAAAGTAATTATTTTTTAAAAGCATTAGTGAGCGACAAAATTGGGCAGTTGTGCGCCTTTTGTCACAAAAACAATATTTAAGGGAAGTAAATTGGCAAGATTTGCGAGTACCGGTGATGCCAGGTGGGCTTGGCAGCGAGATAGCAATACTCGCAAAGTGGTAATACAACAGATATCTAAAAACTGTGCTTGTTTCCAATGTATTGCAGTGACTTTGCGCAGTGGCACCGGCTGGTGGAACCTAGAAGAAGAGAAGACAGAAGACAGAAGAGAAGACAGAAGAAAGAAGAGCGTTTACCGCCTACACATGATGGGCCGTGGTGTCAGTGCGTTGCGTTAATTTATTCTAAAGTGAACTGGTGATATGATTTATTCTCTTGGACGGTGATATAATTTATTCGGATGATGATATAATTTGTCCGCACGTACAGTGATACATTTCTCGGACTTCATGGACAGTTTTAAATTCTTCTTCAAATTATAACAGTGATGCGACATAGCGCGCTCTAAAAGGACACTGTGTTAAACCATGGACACTATGAACTGTCTTGTGCGATGAGTCTTATGGGCCAGCAGGCAACCGATGATACACAACTGAAGGACAGTTGTATTGTGATTTACCTTGAATGTTATTGTAACTGCTATGTGCATACCTTTGAATGATATACTTGTGTTTTAACGTTGTCATGGCACGCGATTTTTTAATATGTATTGCAGCCTGTGGCTGATGTAACCCTGCACTATACTTTTACTTAGTTAGTTAACGTTGTGGTATCTTATATATGTGATAAACTGATCTCTTTTATTATTGGATATTACAATTGATTTGGGTACGCGAAATTGTAGAGCAGTTAAACATTCCAGCTAGGCGTGATCGCCGTATTTAGTAAGTCCTTATCAAAAAGTATTGATGGATACAGTCTGCCGGAGGCAGGCTGATGCGATGAAAGCAAAAATCTGGTCGGTGGCCAGATGCTACACGCGCCGAAAGTAGGGATGTTTGTTTGCAGTACTGTAGATATATATATATACGTTTAATTATACAACACAAATATTGCGAAGGAATTGGGGGAGTAGTGATGCCCTCCACCTAAGTTAGTGTGCTGTTGCGTCACTTGGCATCTGTCTGCAGGGGTAACGGGTAATTCATATCGAGTCTGTGTACTGACCGAACCTGTAAAAAGGAGGGGAGGGGGAGAGGCCCCTTAGGCCCAGTAACCGCCGTGTGAAAAAAAAACCAAAAAAAAAAAACGTCTGCAGAAGCCAGGTGCGCTAAAAATAGAGATCCGGAACAGCTTATTTACAACTTAGTTACCATGTTGTTGTAAGCACCTAGCAATTAGACTCGCCGTCGTCAGGTCCTATTATAATCACACGAACTAGATAAGCAGTATAGGCTTGGATGCGAGGGAATGGCTTAAGTCAACTCCCCAACGCTAGGGGCCCATAGAGGCCCACGTAGAAAAATAGGAACACACCCTCTCACGGGGGTGGCGACGCTGACGCGGATAGAGCAGCACCTTTATATACACCTAGTTTATGTTACATGTGTAGACCGAATAGTGAATGCGGTGGCCAGGGCTGACCTTGTGCGCACATGGGACGGAAGCGCCCACACCTTTAGACAAAATTTGCAAGAGATGTCGCGTGCGGGTCAGTAGAGCTCCACAGAGGGAGACAAGAGATTGAAAACTTTTTTTACTTGTGTAAATGGTCACAGATTTAGCAACACTATTGGTCCCTGGAAGATTAGACATTTTGCCTGTAAACAACTGCTTTTTGACGTTGCATGATATGGAGTGTTTGATATATGTGTATGACGCTTTCATGTGAAACTCCTTATTACTGTTAAAAGATTGGATAATTGCTTTTGTCGTTGCATGATGTGTTTGGTATATACGCATGCGCTTTCATGTGAAATTACTTGGTATTGTTAAAGGTAATGATTGTCGGGGGTACTGCCCGGCGGGATGAGGCATCACAGGGTATTTTTAGAGTTAAAGGTTTGACCTGTAATTATCAAGACACTACATGAAATTTTGGAGATATGTTTCTCAGTTGCTTGTAGCACTCTGGGGGCTTATCTACCCTACTTTTGAAATCTTACAGGGATAAAAAGAAAAAGTAAGTTAGTTCTGGTAGTGGGTAATTTAGGTCTTTTTCTTTTTTTTTTGGTTTTTCTTTTCCCGGGAGGGGGAGTGATGTGATGCTGGTGATTCCCGTCGTGGCAGCACATGAGCGCCAGCTCATGGAAAAGGGGGCGGGGCACTTGGGGCGGGAACATGTCAATGATGTGGGATGGGTTTGTAGCATGTGGGGTTTACATGCTTAGATTTAGGGATATTTTAAGGTGTGTCATGATTTACATGAGGTATTGCAATATGTTGTGAAATACTACAGGATGGATATAAATGTAGGATTGAAACCATAATAAAATAGAACTACACTGGCTGGCACCGCAACAACATCTTTGTGTTACTCACTGACAAGTACCGGTAGTATTAACTTAAGGGCTCTGAGCCTACATGTCAACCTGATCTGAAGTACCTGGAAAGGCCATAATATATAAGTAATAAGGCGAGACGACATCACGACTTAAAGAGAGCCAAGACGAGGCATAACAGTATAATGTAAACCAAGTGTTATCGACCCCAAGAGAAACAGAGAATTTGTTGACAGATTGAATAAAAGATTTTTAAAAACAAAGAAAAGATCTTACAGTGTTAAACTATAGGCGATGTCATTTGAGATTTCATGATGTATTTATGTATAAATATGGTCTATTGTACTAGGTTAAGGTATTTTGCTCAATGTTATCGAGTTATTATTGATCAAAGAGAGAATGTAGGGTTTGGAAATATTTGTCATATCAGAGCTTTGTAAAGCATTGATATACTGGTGAGTAATGTGAGAAGTCTAAATATATTACCAGCAAAGTTTATTTCAGGCGATTTATCAATCCTTTGTTCTTTTATATTATTCTGCACCAATGAATTGTGCAGTAGGAGTCCAATCGAATGAATAGCCATGGTTTTGATGTGAATACAAAGATGAATTAAAAAAAATGAAGAAAAAGAGCTGTTGTTTTGTCTTTACTCTGCTTTTATGTAACACATGAACACTAGAAAGAAGTAAAATCCGATCCTATATAGCGCTCCAAACCACCCCAAAATTCCATATTTCCGTTGCCTAACGTTCATATTTCCGTTGCCAAACGTTCATATTTCCGTTGCCCAACGTTCATATTCAGTTGCCTAACGCTAATATATCAGTTGCCAAACGTATAACCTAAAGGTTCGCAACGTCCCACCTGCCGTTGGCTGACGCAGGGGGGGACGTGCGCCTACGGAACTGCCGTTGCCGGCCGCCGAGGGGGCGGTGGCCGCTGGTGCCGGCCCCCCTGCCGGTCAGCAGCGGCAGTCTGGCAAAACAGTGTATATATATAATATATATATCCACGATGTTATTATTTTTATTTTTATCAGAGAAAACAACTGTAATTACTATGCCACATCAATATACAACTGTAATGATACAAAGTTTATACCATATATAGTAGATAGTCACTTCCAGTCATTGACGGAAGTGATATTGTTATCTACTACAACATGTACAAGACAAAGGCCGGCTTGCAAACCTCCCTCATGCAGGAGATTTCAGCCGATAGCAATCCCTATGATCGAAAATAAAGTTTATCAATCAATCAATCAATCAATCACTCCTCTGCATGTAGTTAGGTCCCCCTGGATGTAGGTTGTGGGAAATGACGTAGTATCTCACAGGAGCTTTCCCAGGCTATAAATAGAGTGTATTTTATGTTATACTCTTATATTCCTGAACATTGTTCAGGGAAATAATTTGTACACAACAGACCAGCACGTCTTATTTTAAAATGTTAAGACATAAAAAGTGCAAATCAGAAATTAAATTGTAAGTTGATTATGATGATACTATTATCAAGAAATAAATCATTTTCCCGTCATTTGGAAATGTCATGGATGACTGTCATTAAGATGCACTTTGACACATCATTTTAATTATGTCCAGAACGGACACACTGTTTGATCTTATGCAACTATGACTCAAACATAAGCTCCTAAGTCATTTAATATAACATAATGCCCTGCCACCCTTGCGAACATGTCAAACTAAGCACACACACCTACATCCATATAATATAAACTTTATATTATATGCTTTATTAAAGCTAGAGCGATTTCTACAAAAAGAGGTAGAAAAGAGGGTTTTTTTATGTCACATGTTCTCGGAATTTGTTGTTTTACAAACCATCTTTTTTATCTGTAGAGGTCCGTCCATCCTCTCCGGAGGTTTGGTTTGTGAAGGTATCTGGGGTGAAAATGTGATTTTGAAGCCTTTTTTAAATTGCAATCTCTACACTCTATTTATAGCCTGGGAAAGCCCCTGTGAGATACTACATCATTTCCCACAACCTACATCCAGGGGGACCTAACTATATGAGTAATTCTCCCAATAGGGCATCATTTGGTTTTCCAGCCAGGGGAACCCTGTACACAAAGTTCTTATGCCAGAATCTTCGCCATTATTGTGGGGAGCATGAGGAAGAGGGGAGGGAGAGAGGGTGGGGGGAATTGTAAATTGGGTTGGGAGAGAAAAACAGTTATGAAAGTCAGAGAAGAGGGGAGGGAAAACAGGGAGAGGGGGAAGTATGGGGAGAGAGGGTAACCGTCCTACATGCACTGCTCAGATGTCTCCTCTTTTTCTGAAAGTATTGATATTTAAGCCCAATCTCATATCTTCAGTTGACATAGCATTATTGTCGTTATAATATACAAGTTGTACTGCTCTATTTAGTACAGATTGCAGCTTGTTGATACAGTTTGCATTTACTAGTGTGTAGAGGTCCATATTTCCATACTCAGCGAGCGACAAGATGTGTGCTTTAACTATAGATGTTGTTATGTTCTTGTTAATATAATATCTCAATCTCCCCAAACAATTAAGCTTGTGTTGGATTATATGTTTTTGTAAAATGATCAGTAAAATTTAATTTGGGATTGATTTGATAACCCAAATATCTCACAGTCTTAGCACGTTCTATTGCCCTACCATCTATGAAAACCTCCCCCAGTGCATCAAACTTGATCTTCTTTAGTTGATGCTGATGCTTCCTATTCTTTAGTTGATGCTGATGCTTCCTATAAACTTGACTTGACATTTTCCTGAATTAATTTTTAATTTATTAGTACCCATCCAAGAAGAAACCTCGTTCGTTGCCAATTGGCTGACTCGGAGGCATTCATCAGGGTCTTCTCCTGTTATAGTTAAGGCCGTATCATCAGCATAAATAGAAATGTTGATTTCAACAGAATTTCTTGGGTGGTTTATTTTGTTTAAACAGGAGGGTAGGTCATTCACATAAATTAAAAAGATCAGAGCTCCTAACAGGCTTCCCTGAGGAACACCGTTTTCAATAGGAATAGGGTCAGAAATAAAATCATTTAGTTTGGTATGCTGTACACGGTTCGATAAATAGTTGGTCACAAGATTAATAATACATGGGTTTATATGATATAGGTTCATTTTGCTTCGCAAGATCTCATGGTCTATACAGTTGAAAGCCTTTGCTACATCATAGTAAGTTACAACAGATATTTTGTTGTTGTCTATACCTCGAAGAACAGGTCCAAGAAATTCAAAAACTGTGCGATTTGTTGAATAATTTTTTCTGAAGCCTCCCTGTTCTTTTGCGAAGAGATTATTTAATTCCATGTGATCCTGCAAAGCTTGACACACAAAATGTTCCAACAATTTCGAAAGTAAAGGCACAATTGCTATGGGGCGAAGATTAGCTAAAACTCTTGGGTTACTGCTTTTCGGCATCGGGGTGATACAGAATTCCTTCCAATCGGCAGGTATAATTGCGGTTTTTACACATTTCCGCAGAAGATAAGTTGTTTCTTTGGACAAGTGTAGAAGAAAAAGCCTTAGAATTTTGGTATTAGCCCAAGAGAATCCGCTTCTTTTGCCTTTGTCAATGGAAGTTAAATATTCCATAACCTTATTCATGCTAATTGATATTTTGGTGGACAAAATCGTCTCAGAATTGTTGCCAAAGTAGTCAGAATAATCATTGATTTGATTCGTGGCTACATTGCCCATATCTCTGAAAACCCTATTCAAGGTATTACTAGCTTCCCTGTCCTTTGCCACAACACCCTCATGAATATAGCTCTCTTGTGTAATCAATTTTTTCCCCCCAAGAAGGATGTTAATATTGTGCCAAAATTTCTTACCATTTTGTTCACAGGTGGTAAGGGAGTTCAATACAAAAGCCCTTTTGGCATTTTTTATTAATCTCGCCGCCACTCGTCTTTCTCTGACAGCAGTTATATGATCATCCTGGTTTTTTGTTTGGTAAGCAATTTTAAATAAATTGTCCCTATTTCTTAGAGCATCAATACATTCTTTATTATAGTTTTGTTTCTTAGGGGCCATTTTTTATCTAAATAATTTAGCAGCTTCTTTTTCATGAGAGTCCAAATTTCTTCAGAGCTAATATCGTCATGAGGAATTATCACATTATTCTCAGATAAGTCATCACAATATGCCTTAAAGTCCAGCGGATCAAAGCGACCATAGTCTCGCATCTGTTTAACCTGCTTCTCGACCTTACATTGACCCTTCTTTATACAGATAAAGGTGGCATTATGGTCAGATACATTTACCACTGCGGTGGTATTGAATCCTGGGGAATACTCTGACTGCACTTACCAATATGTATGATTAAATGAAAGGCTCTTTTCAAGGGCACGATGGTCATCATAATTTAGTGTATGATTTTGAAGAAATGCGGGCCATTCTTCGTAATAATTCAGGGTCAGTAGTTGGGCGAGAAATTAATCAACGCAACACACAGAGATGTATGCTTCGAATCAGTACGAGCCTTAGAAGAGGTCGAACCAATCTTGCTGTTTATTCTTATACTCAACAGATTAGAACGAATACACTGGTCCTGCGCTGATTGGCTTTGGTCCCGTTGGTCCAATTAATTGACAGGTTAGATTAGAGATCCAATCAGCCACAGGATAACAATGACAGACAATTATTAAAACGAGGCTCAGAGTGACCACTGCCACTCTGACCAATCTCTTTGGGTGGTGACCAGGTCACGGGGTTATCTCCCCTCCCCTCTCCCTCCCACTCTTTAATCAGTATTCCCCCCCCTCCCCTGACCTGGCGGTCAGCCCCTCCCCTCCTTTCCCATGTGATCGATTTTGAGATAACGGTCAGACCTGGACCTCACCTGTACCTTTGGACTTTGGGATGATAAGAAATCCGCGAGCGTTGTGGCGGTAAGAAAGTGTGGGTAGCCTTCTGGCCGGTAGGGGCGCGACGAATGTCTGGCTGAATGAGACAACTTTAACTCAAAATTAGACAATTTAGGCTTGTCAATTTTACATACGTCCCAATCTCATTTGGTTCGGAGAACTGTGTACAACATAGTTCTCCGAACCACTCTAAGGAGCAGACAACACATCGACGCAACCCTCATTTTAGTTTCTGGCCGACAATCCCCGAGCAACCCCGAGTATCACCGAGCGGCGACCCCCTTGGCTGACCGAGTTCTGCCGAACCGGAACCCCTGACCTAGAACCATAAGTGGGCTTCACTTTTCTTCCACTCACGAATCCACTGCCATCCTCAGTCAAATTCTACACTCATGCTTCATTAGATTTGGAAGTTTTGATGCTCGATATCTAATTCCACATGACAAACCTTTATTTACGTTGGGGCACCTCGATCCGGTATTTTTGACCACTGGATTTTTAACCTTTGACCCGCTGGACGAATTCACGGCGGCCATCCCTATGTGGATCGAGGCTCCCTTTCTCCCGTAAGTACCTACATGTTTATACAATTGAAAAAAAATGCAAAAATAAGACAATCTAGAGAAGTACAGAGGAAAATCAACTCCCCTAAATCAAAATAATAGGTAAAGATTTTACAATGCCTTAGCATAAAATTATTACTGAAGCACGGCGAACCCGCCTCGGATAATTTGTAAACACAGTCTCTTAAGAGTTTTCACTAGGTGGCGTCTTTTGAGTTTAATGTATTGTTCATCAATATCTCCGCTTTTCTTGTCTATGGGTTCTCCCCGTAGAAACGTCTCAGGCATTTTCACGCAGTCTTTGAATATTGCCTTATATTTTTACTCGTTTTGGGGCTGCCTATCACTACTTAACGTCCGTAAGGTGGCAGCATGTATCTTATACACTTTCGATGTACCTGTCGCCGTGAACATCCTCAAGGTGGCGACACTGGTACATACTTATACATTTAATTTGGGAGCCTGGCTCCTCTGGTCTAGAAGACTGACAAGATTCCTTTATATTTTCAGCCCTTCTTTCGACCCAAAAATGGCCCGCTGAGGTGTACACATCGGTCTAGCGACTACCGACCGTTCCTAGGCTGGTCTTCTTGGTATCACTACTCCATCAACAACGTGACAACCTCCCATCTTTGCTTCACCCTACTTCATCCCGCCCACCATTCTCCTTGCTGTCCCGCCCTCCTCCCGTGGCTAGTGACATTAAAATCGTTTTGTTTTTGTGTAAATTTCATGCTGGAATCATCGCCGATGTAAGCGATGATTCCATGCATATATAAGCTTTGTTTATAGCCGTTTGGGTGGCGCTGCTGGTGACGCTACCTGGTGGGAGGGTCAGAAACCATTCTCCGAGTTCACCCCGAGGACGGCCGAGTGTACGATAGTGAACCCGCCGATGTCGGATTGAGAGTCTTCATCCACAGATAGCGTGAACGCGAGACGTCTGTTATGCGTTAATTATACCAGTAAGAGGTACAATTTCTGGGTGAAATCTCGTCCTATGGGTCTAACTTAGCCACTGAGATAAGCTAGGGGTCTTGGGCAATGGGAAACATAGGGTTTTTTTAAAATCTCACCAGATCTGTCCCTATATGTATCCCCCGTACGGGAGAGACGAATTTGCTAGTTTATGTTGTTATGCAGTGCAAAATTTAAATTATGCCATTTCGCCGATTGGTCTAGACCAATCAATTAAATTCTACGAAAGGGGTGAGGACCTTGTCCACAGTGCAGCACTAGGCCTGCTTTAGAGTAAACTAAACAGCTTTCGTGACAACACCTCCTTTGTCGTTATTACCATTAGATTCCAATTAAATTAGCACTACAAAACATTTTAAAATCAGAATCTGCTCACATTTGCACTTAAGACTAACATTATATCGGCTTACTTTTATCTCACACCACATATTCATCTGAGTCGTTGTTTTAACATACTACTCCACGGGGTACGGCAGACCTTTGTTTCATATCCATCGATCGAGGGGGTTTTGGGGGTGTGTTCTGTCTAAAGGAGGATAGGGGGTCAGTTTGGAGGGGTTGGGTCTCCGGGTTTTCGAGATCGTCAGTACCGCCAAGGGACTGGGGTCCAGAATCTTGCAGTGGAATCTCTTCAGCGGTTTGCTGTTGGGACGGGTATAGATTAGAAAAGACATTGGGGAAGGAGGGAAGAGGGGCAGAAGGTTTACTGGGTAGTCTGTCTAGACTCTGGGTAGGACGTTTACCTAAGAGAGGGAGGCAAGAGCCGTCTCTCTTCCTCTTCACATACACCACCACTCCTATCAATCCAATCACGATTGCTAGGGTGAGCATGAGGGTCGCGAATCCCCATGTGGTAGATGCGGAGAAGGAAAAAGGCTGTACCGTCGGAGGAAGGGGAATATCTGTCAGGGAAATTAGGGGGACGTCGATCCTGCTGTTGAACTGGAGTTGTTGCTTCAGCTCAGGATAGTCTTCGAACTTTCTATAGGTTAAGTTGAGAGAGGGTAGGGACAGGGCTTTGGGGTGTGGAATTCTGATCGTGGAATTATGTTGCTCGATGCTGCGCACCCTCCAATCTTCACTATATAAAACGCAGCCACTGTTTACTGTGACCCGTGTGTGTTTGGTAAAAACATTTCTTATAGGTTTCTTACTGATACACCTTAATACAGTCTCGACTGGAAAGTATACAAGGATATGCAAGGATAACCGATGACAGTTGTTCAAAATCTCTGAATATTTCGTTACTGACATTGCCACGCTTCTTAATCTCAATCTGACACTTGACTGGACCTTTGCCTAAAATTATTTCTGTTTCACATGTTGGTTTTAGGTTCTCCAACGCAGAGGAACATACAGCCGGGCTGCATCCCATGCAGTGGTTAGGCACAAAAGAGGCACCACTAGAGACACTGTCCATCGCTAATTCAGCGATGCCCTTGATGATTTTGAGGTAGGATGGCCCATAAGGGGTAGGAAAATACCTTAGTTTATAGTGTAAATACTTAGTAGTCGAAACTGCAGGGATGACCACCTGATAAACTAATTGCTCGTCTGACTCAGATATGATTTGAACTTGTACACTTCTGTAGTACCAACGAACATCGTCTATCGGTTGGTGTCCCCTCTCACTCAATTGGTGAAGAATTTCATTTAAATGTACTTCAGGTAATATTTCATCAGTCAAGTACCCGTGCTCTAGGTGTGTTCTCTGGCGATGGAATAAATCAATTTGCCTATAATATACCAGCATAATTCGGTCAACTTGGCTTAGGGCCTGATCAACCTCTCTTCTCATATGCATACGATGAATATCTCTAGAAAAACCATTAAATGATGAACAATTTCAGATACCTGGTCAGTCAGATTTTGGCTTATCTCTTGCAGGTTTTGGATGTCGACTCGATTCTCTCGTAGGAACAGACGGGTCTGGTTTACCACAGAAACCATCTCTGACTGGAAGTGAGATATCACACTGAGGCCTGCCTGCGATGCCTCCACTGCCGCTCGGAGCTCGTCGATCTGGTCTGTGGTAGCTGTACCGAAGAGAGATCGGCTGATCATTCCTACCACTCCTAGCAGAGCTCGCTTCGTGCGAACTGGTGGAGTGGGTAGATGATCTTTGATGAATTGAACATGAAGCCGCCATGTTCTGAGGTTGGTGATTCCTACCACTTGCTGCTCGTGTAGTCCTTCCATCTTAGCTTCAAGGATGTGGAGCCACGACTCCATAGGTGGAGGAGCAGGGGGCTGGAGGAACATTAATGCTGTCCATGTTGCTGTGAGGGCCCTTACCTCCCCAGCCGAGTATACCAGCACACCTTCTTCCTCAAAGATGTCTGCTTGGCTGCAAATGAGGTAACAGGTGAGCAACAGTAACCCCTTAGTCACTGTCCCCACCGCCATCTTGTGCATCTGGTGCTGAGGTTACCTGCGTGTCAGGTGCTTGGTCGGTAGATGCTGATGTTCTTTTTGCTCTCTTTCCAGGTTAGGCTCGCTCTCCTTCAGTGGACTAGGTTCTCTAGGGCTAGCAGGCACTCTCCGCTTGGCATGGAAACGCCTATGTAAGTGACGCTGAGGATTGTCTGGTGGGAGAACAATCTGCGGAGCTGCTATCAAGGCCCTTGTCTGAGACCTGGTGCGTATATGAGGAGGTGGTAGAGGAGTACTTGGAGTCCTAGTTGTTGCTCTTCCAGTTGGGTTAACTGGAGTCTCTTCTATGTTTGCAGGAGTCCTGTACCTCATCTGAGGTGGTGTGAACGGTGCTGGAGCCGGTGGTGGAATGACCAAGGCCTGGTTCTGGTCAGCATTATAAGGAGGACGACGGGGCAGATCCAGAACCTCTGGTTGGTCCACGTCACTACCCATATCTTCGTCGGCTGAATAGAATTCTTCCTCGACTTCCGGTACCATTTCCACGTCCGCAGCGCCACCTACAGCTGGATCTTCCGCCTGGAGATAGACTTGATTCACAGGTGGAAGCAAAGGTTCATGTATTAAAGCATTGGGGTCAACATTTAGATTTTGCCCAGGAGGTTCAGGGGGGAGTGGCCTCGCTGCCCGAGCCCGTATTCTCGCCCGATTGCGCCTGCCTTGGCCTGCCCTGTTTTGCCTATTCCTAATTGTATCCCAAGCAATATCCCCAGATACCAATTTTATTCTCTCCCGATTTATTAGTTTTCTCTGACCCTGTGGGTCTCTTACGATCACTACAGCTCCCCTTACACCTAGGACTGTATACCTATGATCCCATCTAGGATCTAGGGGCGCTCTGGGGCCTGCTAATACAACTACTGAGTCACCTACACGTAAGTCACCAGCATTTGCCCGAGCTCTAAGCCTCTCATAATTATACTTACGGCTAGCTTCAGTATTTTCTGCAGCTACCCGGAAAGCATCTGTGAGGGCTTGTAATCGTTCACTTAACACTTGGGGTTCTGTACCATCCGGCCCAGGGAAGATCTTAACAAAGGGGACCGGGGGTTGACGACCAAAGGTGAGAAAATAGGGAGTGAAATTCGTGACTGAAGAGGTGGAGACTCTATGGGCCCAAAGTGTGGGTCCGAGTTGATTCTCCCACTCTGCTGGTCGCGCATTGATGAATTTTTTTAGGATATTCTTAAAGTTTTTGTTAAACCTTTCCGTCTTACCATTAGTTTGGGGGTGCCAGCCAGAAGTGTGTCTGACTTGCGTCCCAATGGATCTTAAATAACCTTCGACTTGATGGTTCATGAATTCTAGACCCCTGTCAGTAATGATTACCTCTGGGGGCCCGTACCGGGGTACATATTCATTTGCCAGATAGTCAGCTATATTTTTCCCAGTTTTTCTATCAATAGGTTTTACCTCCGCCCATCCACTACAGTGATCAATTACAACTATAATATAGCGATTCCCATTGTCTGAAACAGGAAAAGGACCACATAAATCCATTCCCACTATCTGACCTGGGTACCTTGCTATAGGCATAGCTGTGGGAGCAACCTTATCTTGACCTGCACGATTTACTGTACACTTATCACAATTACTCAACACACGGAGGGTATCTTTCCTCATAGTAGGCCACTTGTAGGCCTCTAATATCCTATCAAGGGTTTTTCTCATTCCCTGATGGCCCACTTCAGTGTGTGCTCTTCTTATCACTCGGTAACGAGCTGATTGCGGCAACACCAATCTAGGATAAGCTGGTTTATTGGGTGGGGACATGATTGTAAACAATAATCTGTTGATTAGTGTGTAATCGTCCACCTCCTCTAGGCCCGACTGATACTCAGCCATCTGTTGCTGCTCTGTTCTGACTTGTTCTCGTTCAAGCTGATCAAACTCCCAGGGGATTTCCTCTGTTTCCTCGAGGGCACCTACTTCAAAATTACTGAGAGCGTTCCCCTCCCCCTGGTCATAAGTTTCATGAGTCTTTATGCGAGATAACATATCAGCCCGTACATTGTTCTTACCTTGTCTATATTCGATAGGGGCACCATATTCTGCTATTAAAACAGCCCAACGCTGAATTTTTGTATTTTTAACCTCACCAAGAAAGAGCGATTTGAGGGGTTAATGGTCAGTATAGATGGTAAAATCACTGCCATATAGATATGGTCTAAGTTTAGTTAGAGCATAAATAATGGCAAAAGCCTCCTTTTCTATAGTCGCCCATTTGAGTTGGGGACCGGAGAGTTGTTTTGAAATATACTGAACTGGTCTTTCCACTCCATTCTCATCAGACTGGACGAGTATGGATCCCACTGCGTATTGACAGGCATCTGTATAGAGCTTATAAGCTTTTCCAGGTTGTGGATGAGCCATGATTTGGTCTGAAGTAAGAACGTCTTTTAATGTTTCGAACGCTTCTTGTTGTTCAGGACCCCATTTAAATCTAGCATGTTTCTTTGTTAACGCCACCAAAGGTGTTACAATTCTTGCATAGTCAGGAATACACTGACGATAATATCCACAACAGCCTAGAAAAGATCTAATGGCGGACACACTGTCAGGCGGGAGCATTTCTCGAATGGCTTTGACTTTGTCCGGATGTGAATTTATCCCTTGTTTAGACACCTGAAAGCCCAGAAGATCAACCTTGTCTTGAAAAAATTTACATTTACTCTTTTTGATGGTAATACCATGTTCGGATAAAGTGTCAAAAATGATTTTGAGATGTTTTTCGTGCTCCTCCCGTGTTTTAGAGTAAATCACCAGGTCATCGATGAATATAAGAAATTCGATGAATATAAGAAATTTCCCAATATATTCGGCGAATATCCAGTTCATTGCCCTTTGAAACACAGCCGGGGCATTAGTTAATCCGAAAGGCATTCTACGCCATTGGAATAAACCTCTATGGCAGACAAAGGCCGTTTTCTCTATGCTTTCAGGGTGCATTTGGACTTGCCAATACCCAGATTTGAGATCTAGAGTGGAAAAGATCGCTGCTCCTGTTAGACTATCAAAGATATCGTGTATATTTGGAAGGGGGTGGGCATCTTTCTTGGTCACAGAATTTAATTTTCTAAAATCTGAACAGAACCTGGTTTCCCCATCTTTCTTAGGTACTAAAGTTATGGGACTAGCCCATGGTGACGAGCTTGGTTCAATCACACCTAACTCAAGCATTTCGTCAATCTCCTTATCTACTATCAGCTTTTTGTTTAAGGGAAGGCGATAAGGTCTCTGATTAATAGGGCGGGCATTCCCCGTGTCAATCTCCATGTATACATCTTTTACTATGCCTAATTTACCATTTTTGCCAAAAACTTCTGGGTATCTTTCCTCCCAGATTTCTTCCTCTGTTTTGAGGGAAGCAAATTCAGAATCTATTTCTTCTTCTACCGCTTGACTTTTATATTCTCTACCTCCTAGACGTATGATTCTTTTTCTGTGCCAGATTACTGAATCCAAAATGTCCAGAGCATCGTCCCCTAGTAGGAGATCGTGTTGGAGGTTTTTAACAACATATACAGGAAGATGACTACCCCCAGCCTTAATTATCGCCCTGCCTTCTGACTGCAAAGCGTGACCACTCAGTGACCGTAATTGTTCACCTTGTTCCAAAATTAACGGTTGGTGGTTTACCTTATTGAAATGTTTCCACAAATCATACTTAACTAAACTTCTAGTGGCGCCGGTGTCGATAAGTGCTTGTGCTTTCCTTCCCGCCACAGGAAGGGCCACACTAAACCGCTTATCCGGCGAATTTATTCCCCCGAAGGGAGAACAAAGGGGTTTGTGGGAACTCTGGGAGTTAGGGCTTGTATATCCGCTATAACAGGTTGCATTTTGGTATCCATTACTTCTTCCATGTCTGGCCGTACAACCGCTCTCATTTGTGCGAATCGAGTAGGGCATTCTCTAGCAAAATGTCCCTCCAATCCACATTCATAGCAAGTATTCTTACCTCTAAACCTTTTTCCCCCCTTCTGTGCCCCTCCCTTCCTTTTCTGACCCTGTTGTGACTCTACCTGATTAGAATTGGCAACCGGGGCAGGGTTTGGAGCGTTATAAGGCGGAAATGTAGGCAAATAGGATGGTTGCACAAAGGGAAACTGAGTCTGGTTCTGAATTGGTGGTGCATGAACTGTTACTGATGAAGGTTGAGATCTTTCCCTCCCCAAGAGTTCTACCATATTTCTTAATGCTTTTAATTCGTCCATCATAGCTTTTGTTCCAACATTGGTCTCCCCAGTAGAGGTCGGTGGAGTCAGAGTTTGGGTTGGCGTCCGAAGTTTTGGGAGTAAGGCGCCTATTTCCATAGGTTCCTCTCTCCTTTCACCTCTGGCTGGAGCATCGGCTAACGTATGGGTATACGCTGCCGTTGTCGCCAGGTCAATTGCTTCCCCCAAGGTCTCTGGTCTGGTTGAGAATACCTCGCACCGTACCTGTCTATCAGTGAGCCCACGAATAAAATCTCGAGCTAATTGTGACTGAATTACAGGCAAGGCCAAAATGCCTGGTTCATAAGCCCTTAGAGCTGTTTCCTGGTATTTACGGCCATAAATTTGTATGTCTTCGTATGGGAGTTGATGGATCCCCTTCAACTTCTCTCTAAGTTGAGTGGTCTCCTCTTCTCCCATAAACAAGCGAACTATTTCCTGTTTTACACCCTCCCATGTGTGTTCCGCTCCCTGTGCTTCTACATAAGATTCGATGGAACGTGCTAATGATCCCTGCGCTAACAATATAACTGCCTCTATGGCTATGTTATCATGTGCCCCTACTGTGATTCTAACTCTGTCCAACCCCTCTAACCACTCTCTGAGTGATTCTTTGTTGGTCCCATCGTTAGGACCCAGCAAGGTTGCATGTCTCTCCATACGCCTTCTAACTACTTCTATTGACGCATAGTGCGCTTTACGATCAGCATCATTGAGTGCATTTACCTCTTCGGCGGTGATTTCCCAGTTAATGGGTGTTGTCAATGCCATTTCGGAGGTAATTGAATTAGCTGATTATATGTAAAGATGAATTACTATTACCTGCTTGATTTGGAATATTCTATTTCTATATAGAGAATTTGGAATATTAATTTTTGCCTAGATCCAACGTAACAATTTTTTTTGTGCAGGTATTTCCAAAAACAAAAATTTTGATCTCTTTAGTCCCTATTCTTACCCATTACATTTTATCCCAATGGTAAGACATAGTGTCTAGCTGTTCACTGCTGAACTGAATCACACTTTCAGAGGTGCCTACGCAGTCGTTCCAATCCTCTGGTTCTGCGATCGGTGGATAACCATCATTGAATATCTCCTCTAGGAAAATATCCTCAGCTTCGAGGTATTGTGGGAACTGTTCCACATACTCAATTCTTTCCGCCGGTGGCATGTCTAAAATACTATCTCTACAGGATAAAGTAAGATAATACTTGTGTGATCAGCTAATGCACCTTCCAATAAAAGCCCAGCTCAGAGTCCCAAACATACAACACCCATAAATACAATGGCAGTTTTGAAAAAGGCACACTCACCTGACTCCTTTTGCTTGCTTCCAAGGTCGGATACTGATTTGACCAACTAACTAGTCCCTAACTAGTCAACTAACTAGAAATGCGGGCCATTCTTCGTAATAATTCAGGGTCAGTAGTTGGGCGAGAAATTAATCAACGCAACACACAGAGATGTATGCTTCGAATCAGTACGAGCCTTAGAAGAGGTCGAACCAATCTTGCTGTTTATTCTTATGCTCAACAGATACACTGGTCCTGCGCTGATTGGCTTTGGTCCCGTTGGTCCAATTAATTGACAGGTTAGATTAGAGATCCAATCAGCCACAGGATAACAATGACAGACAATTATTAAAACGAGGCTCAGAGTGACCACTGCCACTCTGACCAATCTCTTTGGGTGGTGACCAGGTCACAGGGTTATCTCCCCTCCCCTCTCCCTCCCACTCTTTAATCAGTATTCCCCCCCCCCTCCCCTGACCTGGCGGTCAGCCCCTCCCCTCCTTTCCCATGTGATCGATTTTGAGATAACGGTCAGACCTGGACCTCACCTGTACCTTTGGACTTTGGGATGATAAGAAATCCGCGAGCGTTGTGGCGGTAAGAAAGTGTGGGTAGCCTTCTGGCCATCAGAATAAACCAACCTTGTATGCCAGTATCATATTAATTCTACATGTAATGGTATATAAACTCATGGTCACTTTTAAGACGATTTAAACTTAATCACCATTCTAGTTTTATCATAACCATTAATCTCATCAATTAAAAGTTCAATTATAGACAAATTGGTTGGGCGTTAAATAAATTGATATTTTCAATCATTGTCAAAGGCTTTTGCACACTGCATCATTTGCGCAACATGGGGAAGTCCCCACTAAGCAAACTCCTTAAGCCCCTGAACAAACAGACCATATGTAGGGTAGGCGGAAATAGAAGCAACAGCCATCCACTATTTTGGGCGGGAATTATTGGCGTGGTTACATCAGATGCCATCTTGCAGTCACAGAGGGTAGGTGTCTTATATGCTGCATATCATTTTTATGGTCACACCATTTGATGGCTAATTACATGCACTTGTTTTGCATTTGAAAATTCGAATCCTGTATATATGTGTTTCAATTTATTATTATACATTTGTAGGCGATCTAACCCTAAGGCTTGCACTCAAGATCATGGGAGGTGAAGTACACTGCAAAAACCAAGTGTAATTTACCTGAACATAATGATTGTACCCCGGCACAAAAAGCTTATGTGCCATTTTTTAACGGCACAAACTACCCCTCCTCTCATTTTCCCCACCCCCTTCACCCCACCGATGAATTACGGAACAGTGATCACTCATGCATGTTGAAGCGTTGTGGAACTAAGAGACTCATTCAAGCATGCATTACCCTTGGATGCCACTAGACGTCTCTGCATCACAATTGTCATGCAGTTCATATTAAATTATGATTATCACTAAATATCAGATTTATTTAGATCAAATATCCTCAACGTTTTTGTTGAATACAAAAAAAAGAAAGTAAAAACTCAATATCGAACCCTATTTTCCCTTGGTAGACATTTCCCAGTGGGGTTTTTTCGATACCATTGAATTGAACATACTTAGACTTCTCATTTCGTCAGTATTTTGGTCCTTTACAAAGTTTTAAAAGTCCCATTTTGGTAGTCGGCGACTTGACTATTTTCCTTATGAGAAGCTGAAGCTTGCCTGAATGCATGGGAACCAAATATTGAAATAAAAGATATCTCCACTTAACATCAAGCGTTCTGTCCCTTGAGCTAAATAAATGGGTACCTATTATTTGAAACATGGTTAAGTATTCAAATCCTTTGAAGTTTAGACAAACTTCATCACTTGTCAACTGTATTTGTCATCAGCTATAGCCGTCAAAAGCTACAATTAAGTAGAGTAAGTAGTAAGTAGAGTAAGTTTTTTTTTCACAGAATCTCTTTATTGAAATGTTCTGAAGTTTAAAGGGTTGAGCACATGTAGTCACATAAATCCATGTAACAAATTTCGGGACATTGTATTAGATATATCCCTGCGTTTTGAAGACCTTTGTATGAAGTATATTTAGTTACTTTACTGGTAATTACTCATCTAGAAACGTTGCAAACTTTTTGTTTCAAAAATAAAAATATCAAACTTAAAATATAGAAACACTTATTGGGTGTCCTAGTGTTTACTATCATTGGAATCACCTTGATCTCCTCTTTTCAAATATGGTGATATCTCAAAATCCATTTTTTGCGACTTATGACTCATTTTCCTAAAACGGATTGCATATATTATAGGTATAAGGATAATTAAGTTTCTGAACAGTGTGCTTCACAATCAAAGTGACCAAAGAATATTATATCCAAGTACCCAATTTCTGCCGTAGTATACAAATAAAATGACATTCTTTTTAATGGTTCTACTGACGATTTTGTGCCAAATAAAAGTGAATTCATAAACGCAAAGTTTAGTTTGTTTATTGTAAACAATTTTTCAAAATGAATACACAGGCTAGATTACCCCGGCCAATTTGTGGGCTCCAGAAAGGTGTGTCTGCAGTAGCTATTTATAAGCTATTGTTTCAAACCCCAGCTTATAGCACTAACAGGTATGAAAACAACAAGCTAAATTCCGGGTCAGGTCGCGCTAAATTACGCAATACCATACTCCTACCGGACGCCTTGGGAACCTTACATTTGAAATGACAGAGAAACGGTTTGGGCGGCGATGAACTGCTAGTGAACATTTGGATGCCAGGACGGTAATTGCTATATTTCCAAGACTATGCTGCGTTTTGAAGGAAGAAATATCATGTGATTAGCTAAGAGAAACGTGACTGACTGACTAACTCAAAACACCAGTTATTAGGAATATTGGAACCAGGGAAGTGTATGTTCTACCTAGGCATATGTGTTTATAGACGCCCTATATTCTCTACGGACACCTATAACGACCTATAGCTACCCACGAGCTAGTAACAGCTATGCCTAATGGAAATTCCACTAATGGAATATGCTGATCCTTTATTAAAATCTCAGGTACGTAATATATTCCATTATATATTATACACAGGTTAATTTCAGCCTAGGTTAATTTGGTTCTTTTTTATTTAGGATGGTATAAGATAGACACAATACCCAATAAGACACTGAGAGATAAAGTTTTTTTGTTGTTGTTTATTTATTCACGACCATACATGTTTCGGAGATGGGTTGTCTCCTTCTTTTTTATTTAGTTGAACGGTATTTTTATTTTGCAATTATATTTTTAATAACATATGAGAAAACTAATTAATTGTTTTCTTATGTTCAAAAAGTAATCTTATACCCCAGAAGTTACATACCTTCCTACACTAGAATCAAGATATCGGAGCAATTTGTAATTATAACTATATTAAATCAGTCATAATACTGAGGAATGCATATTAATAATAAGATACTGTTGAGACTGAACTCTGAAAGCGAATCTACTAAATAAAGAAGTATAACACAACTCACATAGTCATTTCAAATATCAAGAATGTGTATTGCCAAATGGTAATTCAAATAATATACCAGGCAAGTACAATCCCTGACTGACTGACTAAGGAGAAGGGTTCTTGGTGTAGATAGAAGTTCGTTCAGGTCCAGAATGACTTCACCAAGAAACCCAGCACCCTTATATATCAGTCAGTCCAGGTCATGTGACTTCCCTGGATACAATACATTTTCAAAGTAAAATACCTGTGAATACAAGTTAAAGCCTGATCATAACTAGGCAAAATACAAGCTGGAACAGCTTTACCCCTGTCTATAATCCATGGGGACTGGGTAGACTCCCAGTCGCCCATATGCAGGGATTAAGGATGCATTGGGATTAATACCCCCTTGGTAAGCTAATCCCCTTGCCCTGATGTGTACAAACAACATTTTATATTTCATAATTATATTCACAAAGTTACTCAAAAATAAAACATGATTTTATCAAATTATAATTTATCGTTGAATGCAGATCTTAATTCAGTGTTTACATATTGACCAATCTCATATCATGTTTCTCTGAACACCCACCGCATATAGCTCCATGTTAAAATAGTGTGACTAGATTGATTAATTGTTTTACTAATATACATTAAGGTTAACTTAAAACACTGGGGAACCAAGCTTTCTCTCCTCAGATCAGAATTGGACATTCAATGTTTTCAGTCTTCAGTAGGGTACAAGTGATGACCGCCCCTTTCCATTGATGTTAGGCGGCCTGCTAAAATTGCGTTGGTCTCTTCATCATCGCCATATCATGACCACCCCTACCATAACTTAACTGAGCAATAATTGTCTGAAATAATCAAATCAAATCTTAATGCAAAAAGATCGGCATGGAGTAGAAGATATAATCATGAATAATGAATTCAAGCCTAGCATTTCTTTGTGTCTTAGTCTTGCAGTGAGCGACAAATCGCACAGGTGTGAGGAATGCTTCTGCCACCTTCAGCTCCCACAATGTACATGAGAAAACACATAATTATATGGGTCAAGTTAAGAACTATATTTCCAGGGTGTTAAACAGGAAGAATACATAACACCCTCTAAAAGAAAAATCATAAACCTCTTTGAAAAGTGGCTCATGTAGGCTGAATTGTTGGACCCAATATCGTTAATGATGTTTTGAAAACAATGGGAATCAAACTGGTTACAACTACAAATATATGATCAGCGGGCAACTGATCCAAACCAAACTGATTTATTTCCATTATATCTCGATGTTATTAATATAGCCACTCTTCTCTTCCATCAGTAATATTTTCAAACATCTTTGCACAATATTTAAAATATATTCAAGGCCTGGAAAATGGGCATTTTGGCCAAAGAGCCTGGGAAACTATTATGAGCCTGAAATCCTGTTAAAATTTTCAAAAGTTCTTTGTTTCTTACTGTACACTTTCTTTCATTTTATCAAGTACTATTTTGCCGAAACTTAAGTGATTAGCATTAAATTTCTCCTATTTACAAATAATAATATTGTGACCTGACATAACTGGCCTCCACATTATTCTCAAGTGCTTCATCAATATAACCCTTAAAATGGTACCGATTTTAGAGCAAGTTTGACTCCCGTTTTCGGTATTTTGCATATTTTATACCATATTTTCTTTACAGAATCACAATGGAACTTGTCGGTGGAGGGGCGGTCATGACATGTATTCAACATGTATAGCTTTGAGAGTTTCTAGACTTGTCATAACAGCTAAATTAAATGTTTAATAAATTGTAAATACTGTCTGGACAACTACACTTTATCTGAGAATGGTATATCTACAATATACTACAATATCTTGGGGACTTGATTGATTAAAATGGACAACCCTTATAGCTATATAAAGCTGAGGAAATGAGGAATCCGACTATAGGAACCATTTTGATTTCATTTTCACAACGAGAGCGCTATCGCTGTGCATAGTCGTTGTGCATACTCGGCATAATTAACTGTGTTAAGTAACAGTGTTCACACACTGGTCTCTGGTCACGCACTGGTGAAGATGGTCTCCAAAAATTCAGAGAAAGTATGTGAAGTAACCTAGTTAACATTAAAATCCATTCTTAAACCTGGAAATCGTTCTATATGAATATAAATTAAGACACAATCTTTAATCAAATGTGAATCCTTTTTTATTTCAGATCCAACTTCATTCCCAGGCCAGTGAAACAACTCCTATTGAGCTGCCATGTCATGGTAGGAGGCACCACAGAAACTCAGGCACAATATAATGAAACAATTGCCTGATAGTGAGGCAGTCATACGTTATGACATCTGGAGAACAGACTTCAAAATTTAAGAACAATTGGTCGTACACCATTATATAATCGGTGAGTACATTGAATATTAGATGGAAATAACTGACATTGTACTTAAAACAATCATATCATAATACTTTGATTTTAAACTTTGATTTGTGTTCAGTTATTCTAGGACAGTGCCAATACAGGGGCCATTAGTGATTATATACTTTCCAAATTCATGAAATGATAAATATCACATTAATACATCGCTGTCATACTCTCAATTAGATGGAAAGAACAATATTTCACATTACATGCACCATATGTTGTGAAAGCAAATAATATGGTAAAGTTCATTCGTTATTATTTCAGAGGCTTCGGTGTTGAACGCAAATACGATTCATGATGTCAAAGGACAGTGATATGATAACCAAAACTATTACGTCCGTCCACAATGCACCTACCATGCTGACAGCTCTGCATTTTAATCTAAAGCACTAAATACAACAACCACGCATCTGCAGGGCAGAAATGTTGATTATTAATCTTTACGCAATAATAAGGTCCATAATTTAAACATAAGGGTTATGTGCTTGTATATCTTCTTATAGATCTTTAAATATCCTGTGCCTAGACCAGCTAATTATGAGCAGCTAAAACTCATTTATATACATATTAACTTAACATAACTTGTTAAAGGAGGGGGTAAGAAATTGTAATGACCAGGAGAATTTCTCTGATCTGGTAAAAAATCTCTACTGATCTAACTTTGTGAATGAGGATGAAACAGTATGTTGATGTGAGAGGTGATTTTTAATCGATTCCCGTTTTTATTTGTAAGTCCTTGTTAATAATTGAAATGATGGTTGTAAGTGGATATATGATATTGAATTGTATATAATATATGCATGGGTTGTGCACCATAATGTGTCTATTTCGAAATGAAACCATGATTAATCTGACTTATGTTATGCTGATGTTTGAATTGATTGTAATAATAACAAATGTCACCTCCTTCGTCCTGTGTTGGTACTCGTAAGTGTATATCTCCCCTCCCTCTCCTATCACGCTGTATCCCTGTTCATCCCCCAGTACCTCCTCCTCTATTTCCCCCTGTACCTCCTCCTGTATCCCCTCCTATATCACCCCTGTACCTCCTCCTATATCACTCCTATATCACTCCTATACCCTCCTGTGTGTCCCCTGTACCTCCTTCTGTACGTCCCCTGTACCCCCTCCTGTATGCCCCCCTGTACCCCCTTCTATACCACCCCTGTACCTCCTCCTGTACATCCCCTTACCCCCTCCTGTACGTCCCCCTGTAGCTCCTCCTTTACGTCCTCCTGTACCTCCTGTACCCCTTCCTGTACGTCTCCCTGTACCTCCTCCTGTATCACCCCTGTACCCCTTCCTGTACGTCTCCCTGTACCTCCTCCTGTATCACCCCTGTACCTCCTCCTGTACATCCCCCTGTACCTCCTCCTGTACCCCCTCCTGTACCCCTTCCTGTACGTCTCCCTGTACCTCCTCCTGTATCACCCCTGTACCCCTTCCTGTACGTCTCCCTGTACCTTCTCCTGTATCACCCCTGTACCCCTTCCTGTACGTCCCCCTGTACCTCCTCCTGTACCACCCCTGTACCTCCTCCTGTACGTCCCCTTGTCCAGTACCTTCTCTTGTATCTCCAACAGTACCTTTTCTGTATAATGACCATGTAACTCCTCCTTTGGAAAGTACAGTGAATGAATAATAGGTTTAATAGGACAGTGCCGGTCAATTCTCAATATATCATATAAGTATTACATTAATAGATCAACGTCATTGTCTCAATATGAAAGAAAGAACAATAATATTATTGCTTTAATAAATATTAAATCTTATAATACATGTGCGTATCTCATGTACATGATGTACAAATTGGAATATATGATAGAAATGATGTATTTGTATTAATTCCCAGTTCCACATATTCTAAGGTTCATGTATTCATATATTTTCTGTTCAATCTTAAAACAATAAGCATCTAGATTAGTCTTTGTTATTTATATCTGTGGCATAACTTCCATGCGACCAGGTTACAACTGCTGAGAACCAGGTTTGTACTAATTTTCTCGACGATGTTCTCAGGGTGAAAAATAAAAGTTTACAACAGAAATCAACTCACCTTTTGATATGTTATGGCCCTAATAAATTATAAAATGTGCACCTGTACTGTAATGATGTGCGATATATCACTGGCACTCTGGCATGGCATTCATGAATTATTGTGCGACCAAACTATTGTGACATAACTGTAAATTCGCCGTGTGATTAAAAGTACTTCATGGTATGCTACAACAAGCTTAGCTATTTTAACCCCCCCACCTGCCCTGCCCCGGGCTCCCGCCCCCTCATACAGTTTTCATAAACCGGCACAGTGACGTCATCTACCTGCACCAGACAACTGCCCAAAGCTACTGTAGCACCGGCACAGTGCCGCCCGCTACCTGCACACGGCAACGGCACAAGCCTGTGTATTACCTGAACGCACATACCGGAACAATAGGACGGAACTGTGCAGGCATATATGCGTCCGGTACCGTTCCGTTATAGGGCGGATCACCACCGGCCACACCGTTACAGTGTAGCTGAAATGCATCGGAGAATGTTATGCAGGGGAGGGCGTTCTTCTACATTCATTCAACGGCTGACGTTCCCTTTCCCCCCGTTGAAAATATGCGCTCTTCCCTGTGCCGGGAAAAGCAGATTATAATATGCACATATTCTTCACAGAGGGTAGGTGTTTATATGCTGCATGTGTTGTATATATATAGAAGCATACTTAGTAAGTTGATCATTTTTATAAAGTCTGTGCCATTGAGATTCATTTGATTAATTGTGAACATCATATTATTTTCTTTATACATGCATGTATTCTCTGATGAATTTAGGTTTTGTATAATATCTTTGTATTTCAGGTACCACTCTAGGCGATTATGGACCTGCATTGCACAGGTAAATGAAATATCTTTTCTTCTCATTGTTCAATTTCACTTCATATACTTACTTAACAGTGTCAAACTTTTGTTCTTTTAGGAGATGAAGAAATATAGGCCTAGACTTTAATACCCGGCCCCGCACTCCCTACATATAGTGGTATGCAGGCTTGTTACTATTTTCGTGGAAATAGGGGTCTTTTGTTGGGAACTTCACATGCCCTTGAAGAACCAAATAAAGGAATCTTTTTTCCTGGAGGACTTTGCGAATATTGCAGGTATAGAGAAAAGTCCAAGCACTTCCAATGGTCATTATTATAGGACGACTATAAGACATGGAAGGCAGAGGGGTTTTGTTTCAGAGATCCTATTACAGGATGCAACAGATTTCTGTTGTCTGTTGTAGGCCTAAGAATTAGGATTTAATTAGAATTAGTGCGGAGGTCAGGCTGAAATATCTACAGACCAATGGGTCGTTTTTCATCCCTTTTTCCAAGAGGAATCAGGGAGAATTGATGACATGACATGATAATGAACAGAAATAATTGTGTATAAATTGCACCGAATATAGCTGTAGCCTATTTCATTCTTTTCAGATGCAGGTGTGACGAAATATTGCAACAAGAAAATGATCTGAGGAAATAGGCTACTGCAACAAGAAAATGATGAACCAAAATGATGAAATGATAACTTTCTGAGAATAAATAAATGATTGGGAGTGCATGGGATTGGATCATTCTATGAACATAAATGTGTAACTGGGGTAATAGCTAAGCATAAATAAGAATCAATATTATCCATCCCCCCCCCCCTACCAATTATATAAGCGCAGTCCTGCTGCAGCATATGTGTGACGTCCGTATAGTGTTTTACTGCAGTCAACGCGTTGACATGTTGCCACGGCGACCGCGGTGATGGGATCGCATCACGACGAGTAACGCTTCCTGACGAGTAACGCTTCCTGAAAAAACGTCATACAGAAGTAAAGGTTGATGAGGTGGCCAAAAAGGAATACGAAAGACTGGAAAAGAAGAAAGAAGAAGAAAGAGGCAAAGAGGAGCAAAAAAAACTGGAAGAGAAGGAGGACAGCAAATCGTTGTGGGTGCTACTCTCCACTCACGCATGGAAAGCCAGATCCCGCCTAGGGATTGGCTAACAAGGATGAGAAACTTTCCCTTGATAATTGATCCAATTGACATTTACAGCCTTACTACATTTCAGACTTAATGGAAAAAAATGAAAGAATATTTTAAACGCCTCATAATCGATAAGATGAATTGACATTGTATGTTCAATAAAAATGAAAGAATATTTTAAACGTCTCATAATCTATAATATGCATTGACATTGTATGTTCAATAGAAATAAGAAAATCAACAAGTAATGAATGACAAAAAATATATTTAATTGTATGGTGTATTGTGAAAACTGTTGTTTCCCCCCTTATGTACCTAAGGAATACTTTGACATTTACATGTACATGTTAGATATGAAAACCTTGTCTCATGAACTTATGCATATTACTGTTATTTTCTCAAAACCAAAGGTAAATCACACTTTTCAGAAAATATACACAATGAAGAGAAGAGGGTACGCTGTATACAAATGTGTTATCGACCCCAAAAGAGAGAACAGTTCTTTGTTGACATGCTGAATAAAAATGTTTTCAAAAAAAAAAAAAAAAAAAAATAGTCTCCTCAGGAGGGCCAAGTCTCAATACTTCACTAACCTTCTGCACAATAACTCGAACAATAGTAAAAAAAACTCTGGAGAACCCTAGACGAAATCACATAAAAAAAAAAGGAAGGATATTTTGAACATCAGAGACAATAATAATACACAATTAAATCCTTCTGATTCGGCTAACTACTTAAACAATTACTACTGTTCTATTGGAGAGAAAATACAAAATAAAATTCCTGACATCCCTCCTGATATACATGAAGAGACAATTACCGAAAAGTGTAACAAATTTCATGCCATGTCTTTGGAAACATTATCCAACCTTATCTCTGAGTACCGGAAGTGGCGCACTGGGAATCATTGTTTAGGCCTATATATATATGGCCATTTCCACCAATTTGACAACATTAGGCCCCCTAGACCCCCCCCTGGGTACCCAAAAATTAATTTTACATTAACCAGTTGAATGGGTATTATTTATCAACCTTATATATATGCGCATTGGACTACCAAGGATGGAACAATTCTGATTATTAGTTATTTTTTTACAGGGGGTTGAAAAATAGCTCCCAAATATGGAAAAAATGCCCAAAATAGCATGTCTCATATAATTATGTATAGATAAAGACTCAGAAATGATATAAAATGATTATGACAGTAAATGTGTAAAAATACATCACAAATCGAGCTGGGGAACAGGTATATATTTTTCTGCTTCACTTCTGTGCTTTGCCTAACAATATAAGGAAATAAATGGGAATTTAAATTAGAAATAAAAAAAACAAAATATGCACATACTGTATTGAACTATTTTGTACCTAATAGGGCTCGACATAAGGGTGATAATGCTTTTTAGTTTGTGAAAATATTCTAACTAGAAGAAAAGTTACAGCCAAATAACAGTTTGTGATGGCAAATTTTAGGGCAAATATTAGGGCAAAAAACGGCAGAATACGGTAGGATACAGCCAGGGAGACGGTAGGATACAGCCCAACTAAAAAGCATTTTGCTCTAAGGATCATGTAAAAACTACTCGGAAATTATGAATTTTGATATACATAGACTGATATTAAGCAAAGTCAATAATAAATTGTCAAATTTAAAGTTTATTATTAAAGTATTGCCCTATAAGGCCCTAAAAACCCTCAAATGAGGCCGACGGTAGGATACAAAGTCTCCTGTTCCAGTGACTTTTGAAAACATGCTATTTTTTGCCTATAAGTGATGAAAAACTCAAATCAATACATCTGATGTTCTACACATATATAACCCAATGCATTTTATCATTTTTCAACATCATTGGACAATTTTCATTTTTTTTTTAAATTTCTCCGCCATAGACAACTATGCCGACGGTAGGATACAGGGGGGGGTACCCACTTTATTTTTTTTCAGTTTTTAATGGCTTTCGCCCAAAAAATATTTTTTTTCCGATTTTTTTTTACACAAATAACCTATACGTAACCTACTATCATGACAAATAAAGAAAATTATTTTTTTAAAATGATTATTTAAAAATTCAGCAATTCCACGGTATATTGACAGTGAAAAAAATAGATTTTTGCCCCCAAAATGGGATTTTAATAAAATAAAAAAAAAAAAATCTGAGTAAAAAGGCCAAAAATGTTGTTCCACAGGTTGGTCGAACCATCCAAGCACAAAAAAAAATCAAATTAATGGTAATTAGTTGGTATTAAGCCCATTTAATCACTTTCCACGGTAGGAGACCAAATGTTGTCAAATTGGTGGAATTGGCCATATACGCTCTGTGCATCCAGTTTCTTCTTGAAGTGTTCATGGGCCTTGAAAGGCATATCTAATGTTTATTTAAACTTAATAATGCCCGTTTATAGTCTAAGCCTTTCCAGCGGAAAAATCGTGGAGAATTAAAGATATCAAAACAATTATTGTACCGAGTCTGCTTGTGGATTCTTAGGAACTCGAAAACTATTACAATTTACATTTGTAATTAAATGTTTTCCTACAGATTTAGAGATTGATTCGGTAAAATATCCTTAAAATACAGGCTGAAAAAGTACCCTTTTTTCCATGAAAACGCTGACTTTTCAGCCCTAAAAAACACCCATTTTTTCTGAAAAACCCTGACATTTTTAAAATTACCCCCCTTTTCATTAGAACGCTGACATTTCAAAAGACATAAAATTAACCCCTTTTTTCTTAAAAACGCTGACATTTTTAAAGACATACAGTTGTGTAACTCTTCTTTCTGAGTTCATAATAACCTCCTTCATAATATAACACAGACAATTTGCATCTTTCAATTACAAAGTAGTCAATAATTTATTTATTGACAATGTATAACTCTCAATATTAGTGTATTTCCGTCCAGGGATATATTTTTTTTGCATTGAAATGAATTTTTCCATATATTTTTCCATATGTCCTCATTAGACACATGGAAACCCGGCTTGGAAAGGTACGAAATACTGAAGATTTACAAATGTGGAATGAAATCCGAATGAATTATGTAATGGGTGCAGATGAGTTTTATAGGTACAGAAACAGGGTGCCACATTCTAACATTGCTTAAATGTGAGAAGTATACATATAAAACACCAGACTAGTTCTATCTTTTCTGTAAGAATACAAGTAAAAGAGTTCTCTTGTTGCAATGTGATGTTAAAATTTTGTCGGCACTCTTTAGTTCCTTCATTTTATCGACTATTATAGTCATTCAGCTTAGACCATATATTTTTTCTGAACATATATATATATATGTCTACTTCAGGCTTGGGCAGGTCCAAATGATTATTAGCACACTCTTGTATCCAGCACGACTATTTCCATTGTATCGAATAGAGGAAGCGAATTTTGTAAGCTAATAAATTTGACTAAATTTTAAAAAGAAAAAAGAAAAAAAGGTGATTTTGTCAAAATGGACATTTTCGGGAGCCCCATCCATATATAATATAATACATATATATGGGCACTTCTCATGAAACGTCGACAGAGTTCCTAGACCTGTAATTCATGATGAGAGATTTAGAAAAAGAATAGCTTGGTATCCGACTGACTCCTATTTCACTCAATGCTAGATGCATATATATATATATGGGCACTGAATGTAGGCAAACACGGAGAGAATTCGTTTGGCTCGAAATGGGAAGAAATCTGGATTTTTATGATAATAACAAGAATACCATCATTTGTAGACACAAACGACTGAATGAATGAATGAATGAATGATGATTTTAGTCAATTGTAAATCACCAGAAAACCAAACCCATACATGTATATTGTATGGGGTCGATTCCAGAAATGTAATTTCAATTCTAATTTTTTTCCAGCAGGCCCGCTACAGGCGGGCCTGCTGGAAGCGCGAAACAGCTGAGCTCCCATGGCACAGTCAATGGTAAACAAACCACAGGGACTGGTCCTGGGTAAGACCTTAAAGGGCCTTTCTGTCTCTTTTCTCTGTCTCTCTCTCCCTTCTTCTCTATCTCTATTTCCTGGGTATGATCATAAACTGCCTCCCTCTCAGCTCTCCCGCCCTTGATATAACACTTCAAAGTGTTGATAAGGGCGTAAAGCAACCAATCTCACTCACTCACTCAAACCACAGGGACCTGTAGGATCGGCGTCGGCAATAGATTTGTTCAAAATTAGCTCTGAATATGCATCCTGGACGATTGAATTAGGTGCATGCTATCTAAAACATTCTATTGACAATTTATTATTGAATATAGACCAACTTTAGCTCGATAGCTTGCAACGAGAATGGGCAATTAACACCTCTGTAAAGCTCACTTTGCAACACACTTTGTAATGTGCACCGAAGTGTTCGCTGTGTACATATTTAGTTATAAGAAATTACCAATTTTCGAAATGGATAAGATAAGTGATAAGAAATTATATATTTGTAATTCATAATATTCTTCTCTGAGAGCAAGCTAGAGCACAGTGAATGGTAGGCCTATAGGTGTCATAGGCATACACCAATCGATTTCTGTTGTATAATGATATTAATCCCGGTATTAATCACTCCATCTCTCTTAATATTTAACCATCAATTATTTAAATAATAACAGATATGTATGGCTGCTGATGAATAAGCTATTAATCACATATCATTGTAGACGAATCTCATAACAAGAAATAGTTAACAGTGATCAGTTTACATTTATTTATTTATTTATTTATTTCCGGTTCATGTAGAAGATTGCGTTTCCAAGGGAAACGGAGATTGATGTCAGTTAAATGTAAAGTTCGAGAGGGAGGGATAGTAGGAGGGAGAGGAAGTGGAGACAGAAAACATGAAATCCCTATCCCATATATGACTGGTCATTTCATGTGATTCTGTTGGTCCCTTTAACACCTTTGCATATGAGGCATCTTATTTCGCAACTTGCCACTTTAATTCACACATGGTCTACCCTTTAATTCACACCTAAACGCCATCCCCTCCCCCTCTCAGCCATTACCAGCATGATTCTGATCCCATCTGCTGATATCAGAATCAACAGATTCTTCACACTGATATCCAGGATGGGAGGAGCCAAGATGCTATCAATGATTGACAGATCTCACCCCAATCCATTTAGATTGATGATAACATCAATCTAAAAAGCATAGAAAGGGCCATTTATCTCTCAAATGAAGCTAATATTATAGGCTAAATACACAATCAAACTTTTGGACACAAGTGTCGGTCAAATACATAATCTCTGTCACATATCCTCTCCACATCAAAACAAATGATATAGTATGTCTATAAAGACACAGAAAACCTGTATGGCCAAAAGCTACCGGGTCGCTATGTCCAAAAACCTGTATGGCCAAAAGGTGCCGAGTCGCTATGGCCAAGTGCTAAATGCTGTTTTACACCAGCGCTCGCCGCCACCCCTCCCGTTGAGGGGTGGCGGCTGACTGGGTGTAAAAGTTGTTTAACACGGGGAGTGGGGGGAGACAATACAATAATCAATTAGGTTTCCAACATTTTCGAAAGCTTTTCTAACCAACCTCTTCCTCTCCCATCCCTCCCCCTTAATACCCTGCCCCTCCCCTTGAGGTACATACAATCAAACAAAATTGTTCTTTGTTTAGTCGTTGCTCTTTTTCTTGTCTCCTATATGTGTTAATGTCCACTCTGGTTTTTTGTTGTATTAAGTGGGATACCAGTCAAAATTTTTAATTATCATCGTCGCGTAACGGCCGCGAAGGGATAGGAAAATATGTGATATGGTCTTGTATTATACATGAGACGTAGCGGAGGTATGTCAGCATCATGCTGAATTTTGAATTTTGAAAATCGAATGATAATTCACAAATGAATGATTGACATTGAGTTATGGAATGTCCCTGAGCGAAATGCGACATTCACATGATTCATAATGATACATTATACATTGCAAGTATATGTTGAACTGAATTGTATGATATAAAAGGTTAAAATAGATCATGCACATATCGTATCCTTTTGATTGTTTATCACGAGAATATTGGGTGTACCTGAGGCTGAAGACAAATAAAATCTTTAAAAAAACTTACTGATCTTCTGGCCATACAGGTTTTTGTCCATTCAGTTCCGACACCAAGACGATGATCTATATTTGGTATAATTATTTGAATGCTAAATGTCACAAGAATTTAGGCAAAAATTGCTCATTTGGTCACTGATTGTCCGTTCCCGGTATCCACAAGTAAAGTAAACTATTATAACCTCAAAGACCATTGTTAACGACACCTTTTTATAAATGAAAGAATAATTTTAGATGCCTGAAAAGGCTGTTTAACATAGATTTTTCCAAGTATTTTCTTGTTAATATATATTTCTATCGCCTTGCATCAACCAATCAAACTATTATCTCAGTTTATTTATGTAATAATAATGTCTATATTATTGTCTATATCAAATACGTTTCCAATGTGTGAGTACTACCGGAGATAGCTCTCCACAAACAGAAATGATTCAACTAATTATCGTAAATATCAATATTAAATTTCCCTCTCGTGGAGAAAATCAAAATTGTTGCTTCCCAGACCTACCATGCAGACCCCCCCCCCCCCCCCCCCCCATATTACCTTTTCAGAAACTCATCGTTTTTAACGTTTTCAGACATAAGAGCGGCCGTCACAGCCAACTTAGTGGGTCTATAGTATCCGAGAGTATAGGTACATCACTGCATTAGGGCTGCAGGCTTGGTTGGTTGATGCACAGCGATAGAAATATTAACAAGAAAATACTTTATTCTAGCCAATTTAATGTGTATAACTTCAATATTTCTCTGTTAGCTAGAAGAAAATGCTATGGGAAATGTGTGCGTCATTGTACATCACGCTTCTTTATATGGGGGTAGTTAAATGCATCATCGTACATCATGCCTATTATCTATCCTCTCAATATGTGAGATTTTACTTATATTACTGTTGCTATTGTTCTTTGATCGATCTCCATGTTATTTGATATTGATATTTACCTTTGCCACAATAATTAGTTATATCATTAATTAATGACATTATAAATTATATGCAACAAACATACCGTATATGGAAATATATTAAAACGTATATTTGGTATAGCTTATGAAAGAAATATTAAGTTAAATAAGTATGCTACAACATGGTGTAACATATTGTACAATTGGGAGACTTTTGAAGTCGAAATAATCATGAAAAATTACCAATAAATAATTACGCACAAATGATAATTACGCACAGAGCGTATATGTAAGCTATATAAACAATGGTTCCCAGTGTGCTACTTCCGGCAGGGGCGCTCAAGGCGCCACCCCGCGGATTGTGTGGGCTACCACAACCCCAAGTGGCCTGGCTAAGTCATAGCATGTGTCATAGCATGTTGGTGTTGTACACCTCAATATGGATGGCACTCATGCGGATATTCTAACTGCATATAAGCATCATGAATGTGAATCGTCAGATGACCAGCTTCATACAATGTTTTCTCAGTGCAGCAATATGTTAAAGTAATACAATAAAAATACCTGATTTATATGACACTTTCTCATGGCTTCTCACCGCCAGGCTATCATTTAACTATGGAAAGCCATTTATGTACATATCCCTATAACTCTAAAACGGGAAGACTAGCATGCTGATCAGGAATACAGAAGTAAGAATAGCCATAGAAAAAGCGTGCGGACTAGGAATTATTTTTCCTGTTCAGCTGCGGGATAGCCCCCAATCCGCACCCTTCCTATTCTTCCCAAAAGTCACCTTTTAGGAATTTACTAGTCTTACAGTTTCATAATGCCTGTTCAGCCATCACCAATGCCTGAACAGCATCATGCTTTTCCTATTCTGCGCCGGCTTGGGCGCCATTCCGCAGTACGTTTTGCTGTTCAGCAATGTTGTAAATTTATAACGTGCCACCCTGCACCTGTTCAGCCTTCATGCACATTTCCTGATCACGATTATCAAGCATTAGCCTCTATGTACATATACCCATAACTCTAAAACGGGAAGACTAGCATGCTGATCAGGAATACAAAAGTAAGAATAGCCCCCAACCCGCACTCTTCCTATTCTTCCAAAAATTAACATTCTGGGATGGGGAAGAGAGAGCGGGAGATAGAGATGAGAGAGACACAGAGAGAGGGAGAGAGAAATGGTATGGAAAGCCAATTATGTACATATCCGCGTAACTCTAAAACAGGAAGATTAGCATGCTGAACAGGAATATAGAAGTAAGAATAGCCATTGAAAAAGCATGCGGACTGGGAATTTCATTTCCTGTTCAGCTGCGGGATAGCCCCCAACCTGCACTCTTCCTATTCTTCCCAAAATTAACATATTAGGAATTATATATATATATAAGTATTTTTATTTCTCTTTATACAGTTACATCAGTAATTTTTGAAAATAATTTTAGAGAAAATGGTCCTCATTTCAAGTAATCTTGTTCTTCCCATGAGGCCGTAGCATATTGGGTATACATCTATATCAACAAATTAATAACATTTTATACAATTACAGTTAACATACAATTCACATTTTACATATTTAAGTAACAATCACGAATTATGAGCTAATTGGCTCCTTTAACAATAATAATAATGAATAGGTACATGTTTTACTTGTTGGTATCAACCTATACATTCAATGGATAATTATCTATCCTAAAAATACTATTTTTACAGTTTTTGTTGTTTTCCTTTTACAACTTTTGCAACCATTACTCGTTAGATTCACCCCCTTAGACTAGGAGGCTCAAGAATTTCCTTTACTTATTCATAAATTAATTTTTACATACTTTACCATTTGTCTTTATACTTACTTGGTTGCATATTGCCATTTATGAATATGTTCACTTGTTACGTTTTCTTTGTGGTAATTTTATGACGGTATCACAGTTTTCAATAAACTCACATTTACTTTATATAACATTCTGTCTGTGAGTTCATTCTTATTTAACATACTAAATTTATTACACTCTCAGCATTCTGTTATACAATTTTAATAAACTTACATCATATTTAAGTTATTTATAAGATTGTTTTCCTCATGTTTAGAGCATTTTAGTCCTACATTTTCATGCAATCAATAGTCACATCACATCTGCTTACCGGTGACCATTACAATAGTATTTTCACATCACATATCTGTCCATAAATTACCATTTAACAATATGATCCACTCTCTTTTGGAGTATTATATTTACTGATTGATATTACCTATTCATTCAGCTCCCCTTTTTTATTTGGAACATATTGAAACTTCAAGAATTTTTTAAAATCCTTGGTATCAACCATATTTTGGGGCCCTGGGTCCAATTCGTTCCATAAAAATGGAACTGTAACAATGAATGACCTACTGATTAAATCAGTTTTTGGAGTGACCGTTTTGAGTTTTTTGCCATTTGCTAAATATCTTAAATTTACCTCTCTTTTATCTAAGTTATGGTCTTCTTGGGCCATGTTAAATCCCCATTCTAGGAGATGAGACTGTCTTCTGATTTCTAATTTTGGTAGGTTAAGGTCTTGGTGAGCACGATCAGTATTTTCGCGTCTCCCCCACCTGTTTATTACCCTTACCGCTGTGTTCTGAACAGTTTGTATTTTCTTCAAGTCAGTCTTAGTCCCCCCATTGTAGATCATATCCCCAAATTCTAATAGAGGTCTAATTGCAACTTTGTATATATTTAACAGTGTATGGTCATTTGCTGACTGTCTCAATTGAGCCAACTTAAAAACTTTATCTCTGGCTGACCGTATTCTGATGTTTATGTGCTGCTTAAAATTTAATTTTCGGTCTATTGTTAAGCCCAGATATTTATAAGTGTCAGTAAAATCGATTTCATTGTCTCCAATGTACAGTTTATGTATATTATAATCCGGATTCTCTCTTTTCCTGTCTATGATCATGGCTTTTGTTTTTTTGGTGTTTAGAGATATTTTATTTTCTCTGCACCATATATCAACTCTGTTTAGGTCCTCTTGTAGTTCCCTATTAGCTTTAATCATGTTTGAGTTTGAATTATATATCACAGTATCATCTGCAAACAGTATAATTTTAGAGTTTTTCACCCACCTATGTATATCATTCATATGAATTTGGAACAGAAGTGGACCCAGAGCCGTTCCCTGAGGGACACCACACACCACCTTTTGCACATCGGAGTTTGTGTTATTGACATTAACTGTTTGCTCTCTGTCTTTTAAATAATCCTCAAACCATAGAAGAGATTTATTACTTACTCCAATATATCTTAGTTTATTAATAATTCTCACATGATCTACAGTATCGAACGCCTTTTTTAGGTCTATGTATGTAAGTGTCGTCCCACTGTTCTCATTTAGGTTATAGTAGATATCTGAAAAAAGTTCAAAGTGAGCGTCATTTAATGACAACCCTTTTCTAAATCCGAACTGGTTCTGGTAAAGTAAGTCATTCAACTCCAAGTAATTATATAATTGTCTTTGAATGCACTTCTCAAGTAGTTTCCCCGGAAACGTAATAACAGAGATTGGCCTATAATTACTAGGATCCAGTTTTGAACCATCTTTATGTATGGGTGTAATTATTGCCTTTTTAAAGAACTTTGGTATATTCCCTGTTTCTATTGATAGATTGAATATATAAGTAAGCTGTCCAATAAGCGAGAAAAAGATAGGTTTGAGAATTTTTGTTGGAATGTGTGGTATCCCTGAGGCCTTATGTACACTCGTTTTCCATATTAATTCAACAACATCTTTCTCTCTGACGTGCTCCAATGTAAACTCTGGAACATTTGCTATTGGTCCGCCATACCCTTTTCTACTTAAATCTAACATTTCAACCGTATCCTTACTCTCTTCTTCCTCATTTGGAGGTACTATTTTTTCTGCCAGTTTTATACCTATACTCGAGAAGAAATCATTGAAAATGTCTGGAACCTCCTCTTCTGTTGCCAGATTTCCATCATCTAACTTCGTTTGAATTTTTGTGTGCATTTTGACCTTATCTGGTGCAATTATTGGATTAATTGTTTCCCAGAATTTCTTAGGATCATTCCTATTTACTTCGATTTGTGCCCTTAGGTAATCATTTTTCATTTTTATTATATCAGAGTTTAATTTATTCCTGGCCAATTTTGCTTTGTTCCAGTCTTCTATGTTATTAGTTTTCTTGGCTCTTCTAAATAGTTTATCTCTCACTTTTGCTTTTTTCAATAATTCATTAGTATACCACGGGGGCCTTGCTCTAACTTTCTCTAGTTTCTTAATAGGACACATTCGATCTAGGAAATGGGTCATTTTTGCGTACATCAGTTCCCAACATTTATCTACTTCTCTGGTTTCATAAAGTTCAGTCCAGTCTTCATTTTCAAGTATTTCTCTCAATATCTTTTCATCATAACATTTCGTATCTCTGGCATTAAATGTAGCTCTTTGGTATCTTGTTCTTGCTTTCTTAATATTAACATATATGGGTAAGTGATCACTCAGGTTATATTCAATCACTCCAGAACTCTCTATTTTTTCACAATTACAAAATATTTGGTCTAATAATGAAGCGGATTTATTAGTAGCTCGTGTATTACACTTGATTATTTGTACCAAGTTATACTGTACTAACAAACTGTAAAGCTCTCCCATTAAAGAGGATTTACTAGCCTTCGCCATTTCATTATAATCACAATTTAAGTCACCCATCAGGATAATGTCATGTTTTTTATCCAATGTTTCTAGTACCTGCTTTAGATGCAAGATACAAAATTCAAGTTTACCATTTGGAGGTCTATAAATATTTGCTGTTATTATGTTTTTAGAACCACCTTTTACAATTGATAATATTTGTATTTCTATATCTTTGTTTGACATATTAAGCTCTTGATATACATTTTCATTAACTTTCAAAATATCCTGTACATACATCACTAAACCTCCACCTTTTTTCTTTACAGACCTGTCTTGTCTAAAGATCTGATACCCTGGTATATTTACCTGCTGATCTGTAGTATTCTTATTTAACCAGGTTTCTTGGAGTGATAGTACACTTGGTTTAACCTTTGATATAAACGTTGTCATTCCCATAATTTTTGGTCTCATACTTCTGATATTCCATGAAAATATTGAGACCCCCTTTAACTTCCCTAATTCATCTATCCCAACAGGTTCCTTCATTCTAAGTATAAATGATATTTTACTAATACCCGTTTGATTGGTACATATATGTGGAGGTGAAACAGCATTTTACCTTCACCTCCTATTTTAAGATACATTACTATTTTTATTTCATTATTTCATTTTTAGCTACTCAGTACAGTCTTTACTACTGTAAATATTGTTTAATTTATATAATTTTCAGTTACTTATTATTGTCATTTACCCTTACTCATCCAAATGTATTATTTTCCTCTAATATTGTATAATAATTCCCCTAGTGATTAGTTTTATCCTATACACCATTTTCTTTCCCTAGTTCCTCTCCCATAGATAGCAAGAACCCTTCCAAGTGTTCTCTAGAAATGCCTAGATGGGACCTACTATTATTTGGGTTAGGTTTGGGAATTACATTTTATTTGGGAATCTTTAACCTTTTCATCTTTGTCATTTACCTCCTATAAATGGCCCTAAGTCCCTTCTCAGGACATCGATATACAGTTCCCCTTTCATTACATATCTAATAAGACTATTTTACTCCAATAACTATATAAGTATTCCCTGGATTTTTAGGTTCACCCTATAACACCAAATTCTTTCACTAGTCCCTAACCCTATGATAGTTATAACCCGTCAGGTGTTCTCTAGAAATGCCTGGTTTGGATTGCTATCATATTGATTAAGTCTGTGAATTACATTTAGTAGGAATCCGATATACTATTTTCATCTATTTTCATCAACATGGACCCAACTCCCTCCCCTAGATATTATATTCACTCTTATGTTTTCATCTTGTACTATATTTAAGGTCTTGTAATATAAATTCCCAAGTTTATAACATATCCTAGACTATTACAACCTTACACCTTAAATATGTTCCACTGTCTTCAGGTTGGTCTCTATTTTGATTTTTGATCATAGATCATTTATCACACAGCTACAGTCATTCAGTAAATCCGTCTTCTGATGCCCCTCAATGTTAATATAGTATCATTTAGTAGTGGGGTTAATTCATCATATAATATAATCCTTGTAGATGTTAATATTGTCAGTACGTAAATAGTTCATCATATAATATAATCCTTGTAAATATTAATACATTGTCAGTACGTAAATAGGTAGACCTTACTTGGTATTCCATGACACCACTTGATCTTCATTGTTCCTATTTCAACGGCTTCTTATGGATCCCATTTATATGGTTATTTAATTATTTTGTCTGACGTATAGAGTATCTGCTCCCCCCTTCTAACCCTAGGAATCCTTCACACCAACATTCTCTAGAAACGTTGTTGTTCCGGGACCCAAAGAAAGAAGAGGGTGCCAGAATGTAGCAAGTCGGATTTAAATATTGTATATAAATTACTGAATTTTAAGGTATGCTTTCGCGATTTGTAGAGCATACTCCTCCTTCATTTCTTCGTTAAGATGGCATCCGTCTTCTAGTTTGGTATAGAAGGCCGTGTACTTCGTTCCCCCATTCTTTCTCTTCTTTTTACCAGCCTTGCATCTGTGTACCATCTGAGCAACAAATGGCGTAGGTGACCCTTCTTGCATGTTAAATTTTTTCGCAATATTACTAAATAGTGCCACTCGCTCATTGATGGACTTCTGTATTCCTTCATAGTGGCATTGCCTAGGGTGGTTTATTCCTTTACCTTTCGCCAACTTTCGGTTGTACCTCATGACGTCGACTCCCGTCATTGTTGCTATAGAAATTATAGGATTATAGTTTTGCACTGATGCTGCGTTTTTGAGAGTGTCAATGGCTGTGCTCATATTATTCCTCAAGTCTTCTTCACAGGTTGCAATAGATGAGTGTCTTACTTTTATTTGCTCACCTGGATCATCTCTACATCGGGTAGTAATGTTGCAAATTCCTGCAATAATGAATATCGCTCTTGGCCTGTGTAAGTTGACAATATTGGACGCCTCCGTAGCAAGACGTTGTATCGTGGCACCTCCGATAGAGACAAGTCTGATATTTATGCCTGGCAACCTCTCCCTTATTCTTCCACCCAAATCCCTCCCCCTCGAATCCATTAGAATTAGCAAGTCCATGATGATACTCCACTATTTAGATCTTTTCGGAGTATAATTTTTCACTAACTCTACCCAGGATGTCTCCAAAAATGTTCTTTCCGATGATATCCTTAGTGTTGACATTCACCCGTCGGCCATTTTGTATCGATACAAGCGGGTGCCGTACGCCGGCTCCCCACTTTCTAGATGTCGTTAGTTCAAAGAACTCCATCCCTTTCCATTTGAGCATTTTCTGTTTAAGGTATTCATTCTGACTGAATTTGTGGAAGACTATATCTTCCAAAAGTCCCTCTTCCTCCCGTTTCCAGTTGTCGTTAGGCTGTATTTTGTCGCCCCACGCCTTAGCAACGGCTGGGTTGGCAACTCGCGCTATGTCCTCCGCCATTGCAGGTTTACCAGCCGCGTAAGCCTTCAGCGCTTGAAAACAATGTTCAGCGGAATTGTAGTACCGATGTTCATATTGAAATTTAGTGAGATAAAAGTTGGATAGTGGACTGTGTAAGCCTTTAAATCCTATCCCTTTCTCCCCCACCTTTACTTGGAAAATGTTCTCTGGTCGACACCCTATCGGTAGCATATCTAGGTCGGAGGAATTAGTGGGAGAGCAATGATATAAATTTAAAATTTTGTTGAATAAGATAGTCCTGGCATATTTTTTTTAATTATTAAAATAAAAAAAGCTATTCAGGACTGAATTTTGCTGACCAGTTCCTACCCCGAATCTGAGACTAGAAACATGTTGCTGATCAGCAGGGCAGAAGCCTAATCCGTCCGCAATGGGCTCCTACTCCGGCCATGTGTACTGCTGAACAGGAACTGTGTAAGGCTGAACAGGATTTTTGCTGGTCCATTTTTACTGATTGGGGATATGTACATAACCCTATGGGCAATTGAGTGCAATCATTGCACTCACTATTGCGTTCACATAGCGCAATGATTGTGCAATGTGACCGCAATGGGTGTAACCACTTATTGCGCTATGTGACCGCAATAGCCATTGCGCAATGAAAACGCTATGTGACTGCAATAGAACAGGCTTTTTTTGCACTCAGAAATCTATTTTTAGCGCATCGTGGGCCAGGCTTCAGGGGGGGGACGGGGGTGGTCAATTTCGCGGGGGGGGATGGGGATGGTCAATTTCGCGGGGGTGAAAACGGAAAATATTAGCTTTAATTATGGTTCGTTTATATCCAATATTATATTGCAATTACTGTACTGTACTGTACCATGCTGTATGAAAAAAAGATGAGTTATTTTCGGTGAAATTGAAGCAAGAGAAGACAAAACAATGGTTACATTATACAGTTTAATCCTTTATTATTCAATTCAAAATTTTAAAAATGTACAATTCGCCTTCAGAATTCCTCTCAAATAACCCAAATTAATAGACCAAAATGTGGTTCACAATTCAGTTCAACATAACCAAACAGATTGTCCAAATCAAGGCAATATCGAATATATTCTGATATACCTAGTATTGACCATTTTCCAGCCCAATTTAGCAGCATTTCCTAAATGTGTAGAGCTGCTAATTGTACATTTTCTGAAGATCTGACCCATATGTACATACCTACACATACATGTACACACACATTCATATATATATATTATATATATATATATATATGGTCAGTTCTCACGAAGTGGGCACACAGGATATTTTGAACCATACATGGAAACCAGTTCATTATGAATAAATGTTATACCAAACGATGCACCTTAGATAGACCTTTCATGTGACATATACTTTTATACAGCTAAAATAAAAAATGGCTGCCCTATAGGCTGAAAACCACCTAAATTACACACTTTTATAAAGAGAAAAAGATAATTTTGTCGAATAAAGTTCAGTAAGCATGTTACAAAACATAAACTGATTATAACATGCGTCTGCAATAATGCTCCCACCTGTTGGCTATACATACATAAAAAATATATTGTTTCAAAATATTTTCAATTTCTTTTAATTCACTTTTTGTTTTGGGGAATTTTAACGTTGCCATCCTGATGCTCTTTTAAAGTGGTTGCCAAGGGATCAAAAATTAATATTTAGTGAAAATGTGTTCATGTAATGTGATCCCTATGTATCCGTTTCGTGAGATTAGCTAACACTGCCCAAAAGGTGAGAACATATTACTTTAAGTCTAAACATTGTCAAAACAGTAATACATGTATTCATACATTGACACACATAATATTGACAAAAAAGACAAAAAGAGCTCACATGAGGTGAACAGTAATCGTTACATCATAAATTCACTTAGCATCAAGCAAAAAAGAAATATAATTCTATTTTGAAATAAAAACAACATAGGGCAAAAATGTGGCATTCCTCCTCGGCCATGATGTCCTTCATTGTCATGGCAGGAACCATGGTAGCCGGCCACTCCACATTCCTTTTTTGTCAGTTTGTTTCTCAGGTACTACTGCTAGTTACACTCCCTGGTTTGAGGTTATCTCCTTGTTGGTGTCTTCCTGCTTTTGATCGGCCCAATACTCTCTCTGCAAAATGATAGATTCAAACGCAATTACAAATAGCATAAAAGGTTTAATTGAACAGTGTAAGTGTAAAGCCATAATTCATTCCCAATAAAATTAATGAAATAATACAGTAAAAGTTTTTTTTGTAATTTCGTGAGAGGTAGGGAGAGATAGAGGGAGATCGAGAGAGGGAGAAAATCAGACATATAGAGAGTATAGAGGGAGAGGGGAGACAGAGAGAGGAATAGGAAAAATTAATAGTTTGTAGTAAACTAATGTATATATTATTTCATGATGCCGACAAAGATTATTATACTGTACATAAGATTGATACGAATTAATGAGTAGAAGGAAGAAGTGTATACTCAGTTAAATATAAGTGTACCACTAAGATGTCTGAACAACCTATATGTGGATTATTGTATGACGAGTAGAGCACATTGGATTGTTGATTATCATGTATACAGGACGCAAGCAGACTATGATAACTAATTGTACATACCCGGCTATTACTTGCCCCAAACATGAAAAACGTAAAATAGCATATAATAGGCTACTTTACGTTTTTCTTGTTTGGGGCAAGTAATAGCCGGGTATGTACAATTAGTTATCCTCCTAGAAGATATTATCTTCTAGGAGGAAGGTAGGGAGGGAGGACGGGGAAAGAGAGGAGAGATGTTGAGGGCCAAACCCGGGCTGACGGCGGACGTTCTAAGTAATATCTTGACATGTATGGGATGTTTTATATAACATATTCATAATCTATGCTCATGTAATCGGACTACTTAGACAAATTTCATTTAATTATTTCAAAAGGCGGAACCATTTTGTCTGGGGACGTTTTTTCACTCCAATTTAGTCATTTTCAGAGATGCCAACTTTTTGATTAAGGCTAGCGTAATTTTATTTTTTCTAAAAACGCCTTACAGTATTCAAATATTAATGATAATCGGTATTAAAAATGTCTATGATTCCAAATGGTCAAGAGAAAAGCTCAGTAAACAACAGAATAATGAATACAATTATTAATCATACCTTGAGGTTACAGTGTACCTAAGTACCTTGGGGCGGCAGGCATAACACCACCAACCTCTCCCGTCCCTCCCCCTTCAGGGGCGGCAGGGGTAACACTGGATATAGTCAGCCTATCTCTACAGTACCGCTGGTGGCCATTATCACCCAAGCGTGATAGCCTACCTTTAGCTATTGTAGTTTATTTCCAATCATTGAAAATGATATTAATACACAAAGAGTACTTACTCATTTGCCCCCTGTGTCCTCAGATAGATATATTCCACTCTGGTGGTCAAAACACGGCCAAGTGATTGGTAAATATCCAGAAATTGTTCGGTAGATTTTGAAATGTATATCGGCAACCGTTCACGCTCAGGTAGACTGTTTTGAACCTGAGTTTTCATACGCTACTGCAAGGTGGCGCCAGCGGTGCAACACAAGTTTTAATTGTTATCTAATAATACCTGTCTGTTTTGTTTGATTAGGCTAACCAAGGCCCATACCCGATGTACATTGCATTTCTGACAAAAAAGGGGGTCAATAGGGCGGCGCCTATATACCAACTAAAATATGGCTTTCCATATTTAACATTCACAATATTCTTTATTATTATTGGTCATAGAGTTTTCCATGATATTTGCAATCTTTCAATGAAGCAGCCATTTTAGAATTTTAGAACAAAGGCTTGTAGTTTAAACATGCCCAGCCATGTTTCTCTTTGTTTCAGAGTTAGTTAGCTTGTATGTGCACACGGCCTGTAACATATGTCTGGACATTTCTTTGTTTCCTTTGTTTGATATACTGAAATAAAGCTAAGACAAAGGCTTTAGCCCGGGTGCAAAAGGGGGTTGCCCACCCAAAAGTTCGTTAATAATTAATTAGAGAGAGTCTGGTACATATAGGGCTAAGAGAAGAGAGAGGGAGGGGAGAGACAGAAACAGAACAGAGAGAGAGTAGAACAGGAGGTATGACTGGAACAGCAGGTACCCAGACCCATCTCTACAGCCAGCCACACTTTGCTTTTATATATAATATTCAACAGACTCTACTCATTTGGGTAACCTAGGATTTTGCATTTGGGCTATACAGGCTATTGTACTACTGTCATCAACTGGATTTATTTGTGAGACTTTTCTTATATTGTTCCTTGATCGATCTCCATTATTCGAGAAATATAAATATAGATTGTAAAAATTGGATACGAAACTTGAAACTGGACAGTTGGGCGCCTGGCCTGACAGTGGACACACCATGTTTCATGTTAAGTCGGCCTAACCGGCACAAGTCCATGTTTAGTATACCATTGATGTTAATCTTATAGTCAAAATTTTTATCAAGAGTAGTATAGGACCTCCTGGAAGAGCTACGATTAGCGCAGATGGAGACCATCCTTTTTCCAGACATTTGTTTATATAACTCTGTACCTGTTTACTGGAAATAAACTATATACATACACATACATACTATTTGATATTGATATTTACCTTTGCCATTATAATTAGTTAAATCATTAATCCGAATAGATCACATATTAGTCTGTTTGTGCAAGAGCTATCCCCGTACTCTCACAGGTTGAACTGATTTTAATATAGACGATTTAAAGACCTTATTATTACAAATAACTTTGTACCATGTTTATCCTTTGTATTTTACTTAGAGGTTCGCACAGACAAATACAAAGAGATATGCAGGTTTTGTTTTGTTTGAATTTATGAAATGGCAGTGGGTGAAATAAGGAATAGAAACAGATTGCTACTGACAAAATGAGGTTGCCTGCCAGAATTGCTGGTTGACCCCACCCCCCCAACCTCTTATGAAACTTTCGAATTAGTTTACAATTGTTTAATTCTTTTTTAATCCTGGAGAATTAAAGATCATTGTACGAGTCTGTTTGCGAATTCTTAGGAACTTGAAAAATCTCAGGTACTGAAATTCTCTGAATTTTATCATGACAGTACAATTCACATTGGTAATTGAACGTTTAGAGATTGATTCGGTAAAATATCCTGAAAATACAGGAACTATGAAGTGTATTCGATCATCTCAAATGCACTCTCTAAAATTGCATCAACCCAATCGAAACCCACAACTTTTGCTTGCATCAATTTCACCAATATGCTTGTATACAATGTTTTCAGACACCAAAGTGTTACTGGTAAAAGTCGTATTTGGCTCATTGCTAAGATAGTGTTCAAATGCATGATAATCGTCAATTTCTGTGACACCCAATTTGCTATAGAAAGAGTTTAATTCGTCACTGGCTTCTTGTCCAGTTTTTTCTGTTCCATCAATCATATAAGATTTAGGTAACGCTTTTTTGGTTCTGCCAAAAAGATTGTTAATATTTCTCCAGAATTTCTTACTGTTCTTCAGGCATCGATTTAATTGATTTCGAATTTCAGTACGCTTAAGACTCATGATACAATTAGTTCTAATTTAAGTTGATATGATATTGATATGAAAAAATAATGTGGAAGAAATAAAAGCAGGTTGTTGAGGGTTTCTAATATCGTCAATGATGTTTTGAAAACAATGAGAATCATACTGGGGAATTAAAGATTCTGAGCTGGTATAGTTTAACATCTCTTAAATTGACACCGTCAAATCGTGTTCATATCAGAATTGTGTCTATTTTTTATGGTAAATTGTAGTGCAGATATGCGGGCAAGTGACTTGTCTTTGTTCACTTGCCCCGGGCAAGTGAGTTTTGGGGCAACTCCTACACCACTGCTTTGTCGCCTATAGTATTTACAGACATTTCTCATATATCATTAAAACCATTTAGCCAATCTCTTCTAATGCCATTATCAACGATCTCTATTACTTCCATATTGAAGTGATGGAATAGTAACGATCCAAGTGTTGTGTGACCTTATGAATGATATGTTATATAGCATGGCAATATCTCCACTATGTCGCACACTGTTAATATGCCTCTACTCCCTTTTAAAGACTTTCAAACGTTAATACTGAAGCTTACTAGATCTATAAAGTAAATGTTGAAAAATGAAAATGTCATTATGAATGCAATATAATTCAATGTTGGCATACGCACAGGGAGTGTTAGAGCATTAACAACAGCATTGAGCGTTAACACTGATAGCCCCACACCTACCAGTGCGTGGAAGCCGGGAAATAGTAGTTTCACACGATCGAACGAGAGTCGAGTTATTAGCTGGTAGTTCTAGATAAAGTGGGCGTGGTTAAAATCTTAAGCGGTATGACCTATAGGCCATAGATATGGCCACTTTGACGCCAAATCGTCAAGAACGAAATAAAAACCTTTACACTTGACCTTTAATGTTAAATTAATGAAAATGAAACGAATCTGTATAAATGGTAAATCTTTTTTTAGAAAATAGTGGGAAGTGCATACCCCTTTCCCCACCACATGATGTATACCCACTAAAAACCAGGTTTCAAAATCGTAAAAATCAAATATTTAATTTAATATCTTCATTGGCCTCTAAACAAATGCAACAAACGAGCCCTATTTTCTGTATATCTTTATCTTATAATATAAACATGGTGACACTTATAGATAGGTAAATGGACATTCAATTTAAGCTAATCTATATACTACAAATATGCACACAAATGCAAGAGACAAGGAGGACGTACATATGTTCAAGGAAACACCGGTCCTGTGCAAGTCTAAAGAACTTCATTCAGTAGTACTGGAAGGACAGCTATAGAGGCTAGTGGTCACTTCCGTAGCTGAACACTCACCATCACCCTCACTACAGCCTCAGACTTCAGCCGAGCAATATTGAATTGTGACTGCTTCTGATGAACCCCTCATTCAGAAAATTCACAAAGAATATAATGGAGGAAGACAACTCGACTTGAAATGAAAGTATCCTACGTATTTCTACCTTGATATTTAAAAGTTTAGGTGTTGAGTTTTAAAAGGTTTGACATGTAATTCATGTTCATATCTAAATTGCTATCCCTTGATCAATGTATTTGCATTTATTCTCTCCTAAATTTAGGTTTCGACTTTGGCAGACTTAGGATGGACAGGATTTATCTGAAAATGGCCAATGGACTGTTTCCTAACGCATAAGTAGAAGGGCCAATGTCAAGTGAAGAATCATTCAAAAAATACACAATTAGACATATTAGTAAGTTGGCAAGGAATGGTAGTCTGGCAAGTAATGGTTTTACTTCCACCATCGTTGGAGAAGGTAGATCGAAAGCTGATAATACTTTGGTGCTTTAGCTGGGTAAAGCTATAGGAAACAGGATTTAAATTGTTATTACTTTATATTGTATTCGAAACTGCAGTTAAATTGGTAAGAAGTATATCTGACCCAGACACAGCCAATTGGACTTATCAAATTATTTTGATTAATGTCACACTGTACCGTGTGAAAGTACTGCAACGTTTATATTATATCAAAACTACACTCCAGCGTACTGTATTGTACAAGCGGAACATATATCCTTACAAATAAAAGATTATTTTATTCTATTCTAAATGAATTAACATCTTTAATGCATTTGCATTATTACAGATACTGAGACTGATGTTTTAATGAGCCTGTCAATGAGCCTGCCGCTTCCTACATCATGTCAGCCCTGCTGAGTGCTGGCCAATATCAAGAAACAGTTGAAAATACACAGACTTTAGATGCAATTATTAATAAGAAATCAGATGATATTTAGCCGAACCTATTCATAAGTTAACATACATCATAATATGACAAATATACAATATCATTATATATTTGTCTATGATAATAACTAATTAGAAATCATCCTGGTATATACATTGTCATTTTATCCTTTGTCACTTTTATTCAAGAAAGCAAAAGTAAATCCTTGGAGGTTATAAAATGTCACCAACTGGGGATGTGTATTAAATATTGTATTTTCTTATTACAGGTACCACTATAGACGCTTATAACATGTGCTTGCATCTCATGTGACCAAGAAAAAAGAGAAACTGATGAAACAATGAAAATAAATAAATACTCAATGAAGATATTAATAAATATTGTACCAATATATTGCCCCATGCCCAACCAGAAAATATATGCAATTTATAGGCGCAAGAAAAGCGCATATATATGCCAGGGAATAGCGCTCAAAATTCGCAATAATTGTGCGTTATGTATGCGCAAATGATATATAATAAAAGTTCACAATAATTGCGCATTATATATGCAAAAAGTATACGCAATTTATGCGTTTTTTAACGCAATTAATATTGCGCAAAAAATGTAAACTCTCATCTCAGAACAATTGCGCATTCAGTTGCACCCGGTTTTTTTTGCGCATATATTGCGCACAAATGCCCATCGGGTGGCTATATCTGTATCAAGGTGTGACCCATGGTATTGGGTTTCCTTGTGTATAATTTTGTGGACGCCGTCCTTTTGTTAAATTTGGGTTAATTTAAGTTTGATGGATAAAATGAGAGAAAATGGGTTGTGTGTTTGTACAGGTAGTGAATCCCATTTTCAAAATCAGCTATGTCCTGGCATTCTTGCGAACACTGCGTTGACTGCTGTTTATATATTTTTACATTCTTTAAAATGTTATGATGACTAGAGGGTCTAGATGCATGTGGGGTAACATTCTAGCGAACACTGGCCCCAATTTGCATCCATATCCTTCACAATTGTATAAATATTTTTGACTAGTTTAGTAATATTTTTTACGGCCTGCCCGTTAAGAGATCGATGTTGGGGTCTCTCCGTTATCCCATGTGGGAGAAGAAGTTTTCTTCAAGGTATATTTTGAATTCCACCAGTGTTGGGCAGTTTCTCCCAGCTGGTGGAATTTTATTGGAAAGGGTTGGGGCTTGTACAATAAATGATTTTCTGACCCTCTCTGTTTTTGTCATTGGTATTTTTAGGACTTTACTCTTTGCCAGACTTCGCAGATTGATTTTTCTGTTGTCAAGGTATCTTTTGTCACGACTCATCTCATATGCTAGGTGGAGAAGGTGTGAGTCTCTCCTTTCATTCAGATATTCCATATTTATCTCTGAGTGGATTTCCTTGGCACTATCAGTTTGTTTCTTGTTGTATGCTAGTCTTAGAAATGAGTTTTGTATGGATTGTAGCCTGTCTAGGTGTTTTTTCTGTGCCGGGGCATAGAATATATCACAAAAATCAAACACAGGGCGAACCATGGTCTTATAGATAAGGATTGTGTTTTTACTAGAGAGGGCTTGATTCAGGGTAGGGAAGGCCCCCCCCCCCCCCCTTAATCCCATTTCCCGTTTTTTTTATGCCCCAAATCCCGAAGTTTTTCCCGTAGTTTTCTTTGACACAATCCTGAATTTGGCTTTTGGAATAATTGTTGGAGCTATGTAAGGCATAGTCACGAAAATAAGCTACTACATTCAGAACAGACCCAAGTGAGCATCATTAGCAACAGACAGAACATCAATGCAACTCTTGGACATCAAGAGAATCAAGTCTATATATATATCGACCTAACATAATTAAATATACATAAATTACATATGAAGAAATATATGTTATATATTTCCACATATCAAGGCAGCTCGACCTTAGAGTGTTAGAGTCATGTTTATATATAATAGGCCTATAGTAATTCCATATACCGTATATTGTGACAATATTACATAGGTCTACATATAGCCCCTAGTTATTCTAACAGGTAGAATATCTTCACCCACAATCGTTGTGTGTCATTTATGTATCCTAATATGATAATACACTGAGAAATTAGTTGGTCTTACCTTCATTTATTTGGATGTATTACAGGATTTTTTTATTGAGGCGAATATTCCGACCAGATCATGTTGTATGGAATGCTAAAAAGTCTCTCAGGGACTTCATTACCAAGTAGGCATACTGACATTTGCACTGAGGTATTTGTTTTAGCAGAAATTGTTCCTTGTGGCCCATTACAGCATTTAACGCCCATTCTTTTTCGTACTTCCTCTGTTTGACCCTCAAAATAATCAGCAAGTTCCTGAAGGATGGGAATCGAATCATCCAGAGTGATGCGACTGGGCTTGACATTCTTCTTGTGCACACTAAAAGTGTCATACAGCATGCCTATAGCTCTCAAGAACCTTGCTGCCCCACCTACGCCAGTGATCATTTTCACTGCACCAACCTGCTGATGAGCATCTGTGAAAATGATAGTTTTTTCTATACAACAAATGCCAGTAGGCTGGCATAACTCTGATTTTTTAACAGGCCCATCTCTGTTACCTTCACTCCCTGACCAGCTAGACAAACATTATTATCTCCTGATCGATCAATCCATCGGATTTGATGGCTATCTGGGCAAGTATAGGCAACTCCCTCTCCATACATACAGATACCATGAGGTTTATCATTTCCTGAAGTGGTGACCATGAGCGGTGAGACAGGTTCTCCAACCTTGAAACTAAATATACCATGTTTTTTGTCTCCAGACATGGACACAAAATATGTCTCTCCATCATAAGCAAGGGATTGAGCAGATGTAAACCCTTCAGGATAAGACACAACAGGAGATGTGCGTCCTGATTATCCTATACCATCATATAGTAGAGAACATAATGTGAATGACTTTTGCTTATCACAAGCAATGAGGACAGATGAATCATTCACATTACATATGGCAGAGGGCGTTAATTGAACATCAGATCCAAAATTGATTATCTCAGGTTCAGTTGTCCGTCTTACTCCCAGTTGTTCTATATGAGAATTAAGTATTTCTCTTAATACCCTAACAGAATCGTCACCTGAGAATGAAACAGCCCTCTTTGTTAGTTCTGCTGTTAGGGCATCTTTTGTCATCTGTTTCACCTTCAGTCCTATCGAATTTTTACGGGCAGGTATTGACATTACACTAGTTTTGGTGCATACTAGAATGCTGCCATTTGTGCAGCAAAGGGAACGTCCCTCAGGTATCTCTCTCTTCAGGATGGTCGTTCTCACTGGGTTGTGCAATTGGGCTTTTACTAACTTGGATGAACCTTTCATTGGGGCATAATCAAGGAAATAGATATGTCGATCGTCTTTGTTGTAAGCCACAGAAACTGGATGAGGATAGATCCCTACAGTATTGTCTTCTGTCCATCTAAACAATTCAGGGATAACAGTGTGCACCACCGAATCAGTCTGCTCTAAAACAGAACAGAATTCCTCTCTGGTAAGATCTATCACTGTGTCAACCTTCATTCGGTCCTTGTTGCGTACAGTGTCTTGATTCTTTAGATGCTTCCTATAAAGGGACCGAGTTGGTTCTGGACTTTTTTCTCTCAGGGTTCGAATAAGGGCTAAGTTGGAAAGTTCCCCATCCAGTGTTATGTACCAGTTGTGGAAGGAACATTTTAAGCTCTTTCCAACATGTACTGCATCCGGAATTCCTACCAACAATGATAATTCTGGCTCTATCTCCGAATTAATTGCCTCTTGAAACAAAACCTCCAATGCCTTTTTGTTGCCCTCTTCACAATCCGTTACATACACCATTACCACACACTTACGGCATTTTGTTTCACTTGCAATGCATGATGTACATGCTCGGATTGCTGGGATGTGAGAACTTTGCTTGGTGGCACACTCAATACAAACATCCCCGCTCTCCCAACATACTTTGCAGAAGCTGTCACATTGGATAACTAATGGATCAGCTACAGGTCCTGATAAATGGGCTGTCTTAAGGCAGTTGTAACAGATCTGTAAAGACCTAACTTCATTCTTGAATTTAGTGGTCATGTTTTCTCCAGTTTTACCTGATTTTGGCACATAGTCTACACCAACAGGCATACTTATCAAGTTATCACTTAAGGAAATATATGTAACAACTGCCTCTGTTACCAAGTTCGATTTTAGATAATCTGGCTGCAGCTCTGGGTTTGCCTTTATAAAATCAAGTCCAACAGGTTTAGTCAGACCAATTACTTGTTTGCCCGCTCATTAAATTTTAATCCTGCAGCTAAACCAGTCCCATCATTTTCTGCAACGATTGGTAGCACCAGTACATGTTCATTCTGTACAATCGGTAAGCTTGATGAATTTTCAGCTACATCTATGAATGCCATGAGCAGTTCACGCAGGATTCCACTTTCAATACAAAACCCTGCTTGGTATTTCAAGCATGTTTTATCAGAGGGCCCATAGAAGTTTCCACATGGAAGACTTGATCCAGAATGGGTTGATTTTTTCCCCTGTCCCTGGAACATTGGGCCACGAATGAAGTTTGCTGTGCTCTGACCTCCGAGATATTTGATGGTGTTGAAAAATTTTTTGACTTCTGGATCATATGTATATGAGTTTACATATGTTAACAAATGTGTTAACAAATGTGTGAACAACGTTGTTTATGTTTATAAAAAATTGCATCCTTAGAAATCTTCCCAGATTTTATCAAGGAGTTCAGCTTGAAACAAACATCATCCACTTCTTGAAGATTCAATGGGAATACTTTCCAGTCATGGTCAGTATCATCCGACTCAGAAGGTAAATGACTGGATACTGATCCAACACTTGAGGTAGATTCATTGTCTGAATCATTTGAACTGAGTTTGGTGAGCGGAGTAGAACCTGTCCCAGCAGCCATTAGGTCCTCATCCATGTCTGTGTCACAGCCTGTCTCTTCCGGTCCGCTGTCACTATAATTTAATGTGATATTCATTTAGAAATATTAAACCCTTTTTAAACCCCATGATTTCTCTCGTGCTTTTTAGATATATGGATCTACATATTTGAGATATAGGAAAAACACTGCATTATGTTTAAATAAACCTTTATTATTCATTAAAATATGTTTATCTAGTCGATATCTACATATTTTAATGTATCACAATACTTATGTACATATGTTTTTACATGTGGCCAATTCCACCAATTTGACAACATTTGGTCTCCTACCGTGGAAAGTGATTAAATGGGCTTAATACCAACTAATTACCATTAATTTTTTTTTTGTGCTTGGATGGTTCGACCAACCTGTGGAACAACATTTTTGGCCCTTTTACTCAGATTTTTTTTTTTTTTTTTTTTTTTTTTTTTTTTTGGTTAAAATCCCATTTTTGGGGCAAAAATCTATTTTTTTCACTGTCAATATACCGTGGAATTGCTGAATTTTTAAATAATCATTTAAAAAAAATAATTTTCTTTATTTGTCATGATAGTAGGTTACGTATAGGTTATTTGTGTAAAAAAAAATCGGAAATTTTTTTTTTTGGGGGGGGGGGGGGGGGGCGCGAAAGCCATTAAACATGGAAAAAAAATAAAGTGGGTACCCCCCCCTGTATCCTAACCGTCGGCATAGTTGTCTATGGTGGAGAATTTTTTAAAAAAAATGAAAATTGTCCAATGATGTTGAAAAATGATAAAATGCATTGGGTTATATATGTATAGAACATCAGATGTATTGATTTGAGTTTTTCATCACTTATAGGCAAAAAATAGCATGTTTTCAAAAGTCACTGGAACAGGAGACTTTGTATCCTACCGTCGGCCTCAATTGAGGGTTTTTAGGGCCTTATAGGGCATTACTTTAATAATAAAATTTAAATTTGACAATTTATTATTGACTTTGCTTAATATCAATCTATGTATATCAAAATTCATAATTTCCGAGTAGTTTTTACATGATCCTTAGAGCAAAATGCTTTTTAGTTGTGCTGTATCCTACCGTCTCCCTGGCTGTATCCTACCGTATTCTGCCGTTTTTTGCCCTAAAATTTGCCCTAAAATTTGCCATCACAAACTGTTATTTGGCTGTAACTTTTCTTCTAGTTAGAATATTTTCACAAACTAAAAAGCATTATCACCCTTATGTCGAGCCCTATTAGGTACAAAATAGTTCAATACAGTATGTGCATATTGTGTTTTTTTATTTCTAATTTAAATTCCCATTTATTTCCTTACTTTGTTAGGCAAAGCACAGAAGTGAAGCAGAAAAATATATACCTGTTCCCCAGCTCGATTTGTGATGTATTTATACACATTTACAGTCATAATCATTTTATATCATTTTCTGAGTCTTTATCAATACATAATTATATGATATGATGGCAAATAAAATACAAATATTAATTTTACTTGCATTTCATGTTCTTATTCACATAGGCCGACGGTTTTTCCATATTTGGGAGCTATTTTTCAACCCCGTGTAAAAAAATAACTAATAATCAGAATTGTTCCATTCTTGGTAGTTCAATGCGCATATATATAAGGTTGATAAATAATACCCACTCAACTGGTTAATGTAAAATTAATTTTGGGGTACCCAGGGGGGGGTCTAGGGGGCCTAATGTTGTCAAATTGGTGGAAATGGCCATGTACATTTATCAAACTTTAATTAAATAATCTCTAATGGCAATACATAGAAAAACGGGCAATTGTAAAATTACATTTCTTTATCACTGTCAGTGCCTTGTTCTTCTAAATCTGAATCTGCGCTGGGCTTCTTTGGAGTGGGAGTCAAAAAAGATTTCAGGGATGATGCTTGCCGAGCCCTCTTCTTATTGTCATCTGCATTCTCCCTTTCTTTCTTCTCACACTGGCGGAAGTGCTCTAATAAAAGTAGAATAGGATGTTTACTTAGATGTACATTTTGTTATATATCTTAATTAATGGATAATGGATGTGTGGGTCAGGGACTCATGGTTTACTGTTTATAAAGAACGCAGACGGCTTTAGCCGTCGAGTTCCTTTATAAGCGGCAAACCATGGGTCCCGCAACACCACACATTCATTAACCATTTTAGCACACGTCCCAAGAGGACCAATTAATTAATTAATCACTGGCCACAATCTCAAACCACATACCACATCATCGATGGTCTAATCAAGTCAACATCTGGTCACCTTCACTTCCATGCCTGAGTCATATTTGCTCTAGCATAGGAAGGGTTTTTATTAAGGTGGAATTTAAAAAAAAAATATGAAAGTTATCCAAATATAACAAATAATGATAAAATGCATAGGATTTGATATGTAATGAACATTAAGGGTATTGGTCAGAGTTTTTTCGGACCCAAGCAGACAAAATGCATGACGCCAGCCACACATGGGAAACATGCAGAGGTCATGAAGATTAACGATTTTATGTTCTTACGAGGTAGCATTTTAATAATTAACTTTAAATTTGATATTTAATATTAATTCTATGTAATATTAGTTTATATATATATATATATATAGTTTAGATTTCCGACTAGGTTTTACATGAATATTACGGGAAAAAGGGGGGAGAGAGAGAGGAGAGAGAGAGGCAGGTCATTGACCCTCTGCCCATATACATGTATAAATACACATTACATAACTCATTATATCGTTCATCAGGGTATGGGGATGCTAGTGCTTTGTTGCAGACAATTGATAAAACTATCTTAGAATATAATTTGAAATGTTTGTGTTTAATTAAAAGAAAAATCGCTTTCATCATAATTAAGCAAGCTTTAAGAGGTTCGTTAACAGATGCTATAGTAAATGGGCCTTTATCCAGTAATAGGAAATAGTTATCTCCGTCACTTTTGATAGAAATATAATTAGAACGGGCAATACTAGAATAATGAAAATTGGCGTATATGTTGCTTGATATTTGAATCGATAGAAAAGATAATATCTTCCCAATACTAATATAAATATAATATATATAATATAAATTTTAAAATCAAATGTCAACGAAATATGGCTGCCATTTTGACATCAACCAAAAATGTGTTTTTTCAAACTTAGTTAAAACATAAAATAAAAATGTTATTTTATATCTCTTGGCATTAATCAACTGTAGACGAATCTCATAAAAAGCATAGAAAGAGTGATTCATTCCTCAAATGAAGTTACCAAGAGATATTCAAAATCACCATTTTACTCTTAATTTTCAACAAATTTCCGGGGGGGGGGGCATGCCCCCCGACCCCCCTAGTGGGGCGGCGTCCCGACGGCGCTTGCATCAGTGGCTTTGCCACTGCCAGATTGATACACCTCTGCAGTGCCGAGTTTTTTTGCAATTGTGAATGGCATCTCTGTATCTAGAATATATATAACATTCATTACCTACCCTGGTTTACTTCTTTAAGTTGATTTGAATACTTGTATCGATTGTTCCTGTTCTTTTAAGTAATTAGAGGCAAAATCTTTAGGGATTTTAGGCCAAAAAATATACGTGTGTTTCTGATTACCATTACTGAATGGTTATTTGGCTGCAACTTTTCTTCTAATTAGAATACTCTCACAAAATAAAAAGTGTTATGACCCCTATATCGAGACCTATCAAGTACAAAATAGTTCAATACCTTATGTGCATATTTGTTTTATTTATTCCTAATTTAAATCCTCATTCATGTACCATTATTCGTCATGCTATTTCTTTCATTTTTTTTCATATTATTTTGGGATCTATTTTTCGACCCGCCTGTAAAAAAATACTTATAATCAGAAGAGTTCCAAACTTGACAGTTTAATGCGCATTATATAAGGTTGATGAAAAATAACAAATCAATTGATAAATGTAAAACAATATTTTTGGGTATTCAGGGGGTGTCTAAGGGCCCAAATGTTGTCAAATTGGTGGAAATGGCCTTAAATATAGGGCCCTTGTTGACGTTTCATGGGAAGTGCCCATATAAATAACAGTAAGGGCTTATTTTCTAACTTGGGATCTATGTATGGTAGGAATATGAATCAAAAAAGATTATTATCCTACAAACTAGTAGAATTTATTTGTTCCACTACAAAGCTTCAGTAACTATTATTTCTTTTAAAAAAAAATGTCAAGACATGCACATGTGGTCACAATTATGTCCACTACTGTTGGAGGGCTTTGAGGCGGCGGGGGTCCCCTAATGAGAGGTGAGATAAGAGATAAGAGAGGAGGGGAGAGAAATAGGAGGCTCAGATTATTTCATTTTAAGGAGGATGAACGATGTCCAAGACAATAATGTTTCAGCATACAGATCAGAGTAGCTCCAGGGTCATAATGACTCGCCATACAACTCAGCCAACACCTGGAAACACAATAATGTTTCAGCATACAGATCAGAGTAGCTCCAGGGTCATAATGACTCGCCATACAACTCAGCCAAGGCACCAATGCATGCCAGTCCAGCGCAATCCAAGTCAATTAGCCATTAATTATGTCCAATTATCCAATTATCCAATTAAGTATAATGCACAGGGTGGTCATTATTATCCTACTAGAATCCTATAAAGACGCCTTGTAATTATTTGTACCAGATTTCCTGTGAATTTGTTCAGAATAAAGACGTGTAATAATGCCCTAAAACCCCCTAAAAGTGTGTTAAACAGTGTATATCTGCATGCAACCTGTCCAATAATCTTAAAGAATATATCAATATGTACTGGGTTACTCATGAGAAAAATGACAAAGTGAACTGTATATATATCAGTTGTTATTATTTTAACTGTCAACTGGTTTGCAGTATTTATCAGATATGTCTCTATTTCATATTGACAAATCAATAGAAAAAGGTCTGATGGACCAGAAGACCTACAGGTACAATTTTTACACAAGATTCAGAATGTATCAATGGAACTTACTCCTTTGGAAGTATTTAATCTTCCCTGCGACCTTTCTGTCTGATGGGAGCTTTAGACAGCAGCTACATATGCCACACTTGGCCTCATTCGGACTCACAGCAATGGAAGTCCTCAAGTTTTGCAGCCCTATCAATGAAAAAATAATGACGGCTATAATCTTTAATGTTTTGCTAACTGTTTTAAGCCATTCTTTCCTGTTTGACATAGGTTACAAGGGTCCTGACATGTTAGTTAATCTATTGAGTCTTGAGTATTTGTGGTTTTATGCCATGTCAGCAACTGGGTTCATTTTCAAGACTAGACTGAGATCCTTACCTTCTTCCAAAGCTGCGTAGTTCTTGTCGTCCTTTTCCTTGGATTGTGGTCTTCCTATTTTCAGAGCTGATTTGGTGGATGCTTCACATTTTACTTCTACTTGAAGTTTTTTCCCCCAATGGACAGTAGATTGCATCAGTGACACTATAACAAAAAGAGAAATTCAGCATTTTCATTCAGATGCTATGAAGAGTTTTCTAGAGATAGATGTTCGAATATTATGTTATCACTCAGTTCATCATTTGTACCATACCCTAATTTAGTTCATATTAGCCTTTAAATAATTCATATGAGTTTTGACTAAAGATACATAATATATGTCAGCCCATCTGCGGTAAAATCTATCAAGTTCTCATGTGGGCCTGGGTGGGAAAACCTTGGCCCCCAGCCCGAAATGAAAATCACTGGCCCATCAGCTACCATAACCATAACCAACAATTAAAGAATCTATATAATAAGTTACAGTAAGTCACAGAATATTTTCCAGTGCTGCGAAATTGTCCCTACCTGATCCCATCGATCAATCCATACCATTGAATCTGTATCATTAGTTTTATAGAGGGTGGTAAGGAAAAGGGTAGGTGTCAGAGTTAAATTTCAGATGTTTTAATGAGACTTCCTATAAAATATATTGGTAAATCCACCTCAAATAAATGAACAAAATGCCCCCAAACTAGTAAACACGTAAATAAGATTATCTTTTCCTTTCACCTAATATACAAGGCTGGCTATCAAGTACTAAAGAAGGTGTTTTATTGTGCATTTAGAGAAGGGTCAGAGGTCAAGACAACATGGCGTGAAGAGTGGGAACACCTGGTGAGGCAAGACCCTTATATAGTTTTGGTTAGTGGAATCATGTTGTCAGTTCTGGGTGGGTTAAATTTCACAGAGGCATTTATCCGTAAAATTGTTTTAAAATGCCCAATACAAATTTCTTTCCAACACCCCCACCCCCACCTACATCCTCCCCCAGATGTTTTTATCTTCCTGGCAGATATAAATGCAATGATACTTACACTGAAGGCTGATGTTTGGTCTGTCCAATAGGGTCTTCCATGCCTCCCACTGGCTTTGTGTTCGCACAGCAAACACCTGTTTTGCCCTCTATCTTCTCAATAATAGCTGCTGTGGTAGTGTAGGCAGGAGCACCTTTCTCGGCAGCTATGGCATCAGTATCTACCGATGTCTTGACAAATTTTAAGCACTGAAAACATACAAAGATATGACATGTAAAGGTTTGGCATAAATATCATATTTCCTATCCAATTTCACAATGATTTATCATATACAGTGGAACCTCACATAAAGACCACCCCTCTATTAAGACCAGTTTTCCCAGGCCCGAATTATTCCCTCTTATTAGATTTGGAGCCCTCTAAAGAAGCCACCTCACTATGAGACCAAAAATCATTCAGTCCCAATTTTATTGGTGGTCTTAATAGAGAGGTTCCACTGTATATAAAGGAAATGACTAACAACCAATAAAGAGTAAAACTATTAAGACGGTTCGAAAGATGGTCAGACAGATTCCAAATTCTATAAATCACATGAAATCAATTTCTCTAGAAACATATATTATGACTGGAATAAGCTAAATTTAAAAATAAAACGATCTTAACTCTATTCCATGAATGACACTCATCCCTATCCTCTCCCACGATATTTGTAATCACAGGGGGATGGCTCTTCTTTATTAATATTGCCTCGACATAGGCATGGCCATATTCATAATTCTACACAGATATTATTAGGTAATCATATTTAATAATATATGATTTAACCCTTGCCTTTAGCATGGAAGATCCCGAGCTTGGCCCCCTGCTTTATATAGTCTCAGCAATTACATTCTTTATCACTTTCGATAACTTATATATATGCGATTTCTATGCTGCTCTAACCTCTGCTTTGTGGATTTATTACCAGTTCTTTCGGCCATTGAAAAAGGATAAAATACAAGATCCCAGCAAGGTATAGAATTAATTATTAGACATATTCGAAGATAGTAATATTTCCTTGGGCAATCCTACAGATGTGTACCTTACACATTTTGCCACGCCAGCAGAATATATGTGATGTGTTCAAGGAAAATGCGTCACAAGTTGCAAAATTGATATTTTCTAAAGTGTTTTATTTACTAGATGAATTTTTGGAATGTTCTCATTTTTGGGTTACCTCATGCTTGTCGTAGCATGAATACATGCACCAAATTAAGACAGTGTATTAACTATATCCATGTATTTCTAAGGTCATCGTATAGAGTATATCCAGGAGGAGCGGCTGCTAGTCGGCACCTTGCAAATGTTATTTAGACATGTTTAGGCCGTTATTGTATTATTGTTGGCACATGTTAAAGCATTATATGGATATTTTGTTTCTCCTGCCTTTCCCCTCACCATAAATCATTAAACCCACCCCACCATCCCATGCCGGCCGTGTAGACACAGCCCAACAAGTAGAGGATGAAAAAATACAGACCAGGGCCCCCGACGAGCCTTGAACTCCCAACCCTCAGGTCTGGAGTCGAGAGCTTAGCCTGTGAGCTATCTGCGGTAGTCGGGAGTGCAGGGCTTCATTCTAGGAGTCATACGCCTAGGGTGACTCATGCCGAGTGAGTCTTAAATAGAAAATGTACTACAGGTAATAGAATTCGTAAGTTAGCTAAGATTTTTCTTCATAATCGTGTCGAGGGGATCAATATCTATGAGAATCAGTCACTGTTTTTTGGGCTACAACGTGTTTTCTATGCAAACAGGTCGATATTGCCTTTGTTCTGTACATGGTCCTTGCCGAACCGGAAGGGTCTGATGTGACTGATGTGACCCAAGAAGTAGGCCACGGCCTCGGCCGCGGGATTGTCACGCTTCGTCCAGAAAGAGTGGCGATATGCTAGCGCTGGCCTGAACGCCTAATTTTTCCTTTAGTATTATCGATAGCCCATTGAGTATCGATGGCTACTTATGTGTAAAACATTATATGGATATTATGTTGTTTCTCCTGCCTTTCCCATCACCACCTACCACGCCAACCCACCGCCGTCCTGGTCGCATAGAATGACATAGCATTTATGCGACCCAAAAATAAAAACATATGCTGCGTGACCCAGGCGAGGCTAGAGCACCCAACCTATTGGTAGAGGGGCGAGTGCCCTACCACTGAGCTATCTCCCCTCGTGGTGAAACTGTCGCATAAAGAGCTCTTAGAAACACAGCCTAGCTTGCATGGCAGAGGAAGGAAAAATGTCCATATCTCCTTTATTCATGCTATGATGACTGTGTTACTTTAAAACATTGAAGTAGAGGGGTTTAGGGGGCGTTCTGGAGCAACAGAAATGAGTAGATGTATCAGATCACTGTAAAAAGGTGATCGTGTGCCGTTTTGAGCAACTAGCCTTTCTCTGAATGGAGTGACTGGCAGTGACGCCTCGGGATTTGATGTACCTAGCGGCACCTGGTGCCACTACTGGAGTCACCATGGCGTCTAGCTAATATACTAGTAAATGTACACCAAAAAATATTGCAAACTTTTTTCAAAACTAAAAATATCCGACTTAAAATATAGAAATACTTATTAAATGTCCTATTGTTTACTATCATTGGAATCCGCTTGATCTCATCTTTCCAAATATGATATCTCATAATAGTTTTTTTGCGACTTATGACTTCTTTTACTGTAACACACCACATATATCCCAGTGATATTTACTCAACATTTGATAGGATTAATTTAAAACTTTCTCCCTATTTCTATCTCTGTCATTCCCTCTCTCTCCCGTACTGGGTGATGGAGGAGAAGTAACAGGTGGGGGAGTGGGAGGGTTGGTGGGATGTTGTCTACTGGACGGCTCTGGAGTAAGCACTCATTGCCCTTATTGCCCCAACATGGAAAATGAGCGCATGGCTGGGTGAGGGCATGTCTGGGTGCATGGTGCGTGTGAATTAAGGCACATAGACAAATGGCAACTCCCCCAAATTAGCAATTAAGAATAACAGTATTTCAATTTACAAACAATCCATAACCAAATAAAAAGAGAGGGTCATTTAAATGATTTTCACATTGTACTTGTGGTTTCGTTTTTTCCACCTTTGTATTTTAAATTTAACATCCATAAGAAACTAACCCATCCCTTCCCTATTCTCGTATGGGTTGTCTACCATTACTTTGATATCTTAATTCAAATACTGATCGGCCCATCTAAAAAATGACTCAAAATAAGCAATTAAAGATTAATGGTGGTCGGACCCAATTCATTTTCCAAGTAAATCAGCCTTTTTTGTCTAGGTAACCTGAACCTCGTTTGTTTTGTATTGGGCTTGCATATGCTGAATCGAATCTAACTTGAGTCATTTAATCACTAAAACTGTTTCAACCACACTTCATTCATATCAAGACATATGAGGAGTTCTAGATAAGTATTTCAAATTATTTTGTATGATATAGTCAACATAAGGAATACCCCAAATAAAAACAAATTTAGTAACAGTACATGACTACTGCCATTACTCATGCTTACTGGCTTAGGTACTGGACAAAATTATTGGTGAGTAAATCATTGGAAGACATTTGAGCTTAATCACTCAGGGTATAATTATTCAGTAATTTAAAACTTTTCCTTGTGTAGATCTCGGCTGGTATCTTCTGGTATTTCTAAAAGTGTCTTTTCCTTGTGGATTGGCTCATTTTTACCCGTCAGATAAAGGTAAACGACGATTCGGACCTTCATTTTCAAAACGCACAGACCACACTAGGACCAGATGTTTGGTGTAACTCACGTCTGACTCATTAAAAAGGGTAAAGGTGACGCGCCATAGGTCTCACATTGCGATGCAACGGTTGCGTTGGGTCTACTAATTAGTTGCACATGTTGATGACTTCATATCACAACATAGGGAGTATATATTATAGCAAGAATACCATAGTATCGCATATGAGGGGGGCTGTATTCTCCGAGTATGGCCAAAAACAACGAGGCCGTTAGGCCGTTAGGCCGTTTCCCAAAAAGGTATTCCCTCCCCGTTTGATTGATTTTGGCAGTGGCTCTAAGTCTCTGTATTCCCTGTTTGATTTTTGAGGTTAGGTGTGGGTTGAATGTTAGGCTGCTATCAATTTCAAGGCCAAGGTATTTGTATTGTGTGACATGCTCTAATTCGGCATTGTTAAGGCTTAATGCATTTGTATTTGACTTTGGTGTATGTAGGACTATGCTCATGGCTTTGCTTTTTTGTACATTTACTGAGATTTTGTTCATTGTGCACCATTTTCCCACAGCGTCCAGGTCTTGTTGGAGTTCTTCGTACAAAGTTTCTCCCCTTGGACGCGAGTGGAATAGTACTGTGTCGTCAGCAAAGAGTTGTATCTGTGACTGTGTGATTTATATATAGTAGGAACAGGAGAGGCCCCAACACCGTTCCCTGATATGGCCGTCATCCCTGAAAGTATGAAAGTATAAAACACCGAATGAACATACCTTGATTTTAATTTAGAATCAGAAAGTCCCATATCTAAAGGATGTACATTTATTGGAAAACATTTATAAAAACATCTAATAAATTTAGCAAGTTACATGAATTAAGATACCTCGATTTACGCAAGAATAACTTTTGTGCGGGAGTGTTTCCAGTTAGCAGCTTCCGGCATGTTCGCACGTGTATAGAGGGTGATGTAAACAACAAGAGGAGTGGCATTTATAATGTTGGACCTATATTGATATTAACAACCTTTAATGGAATGACAGTGATCGGTACGTGTGCAGTGTCAATTTAACCCAATTCATATCAGATTTTTGGCTGTTTCTAGGCCTTTCATTGACTTATTGAGCAACCTATGTAGATTGGGATTCAACTTTCGTAGTAGTTTTCTTCCGGAGGCAGGTATGGCGTGCGGCATGCTAGAAGTTGAAAAGTTCAGTTTACTCGGTCGTAAAATGGTTGAGGTCTTCAGCTTCAGGTCCAGGGTGGTTGGGAGTTGTTTGTTGGCCATTGTAGTTGCAAATATGTCATCTCCTTTTAGACCAGTCAGGGCAGTATCTATCTCCATCATCATTTTGTCACGCCTATCATCTTGTGGCACATTATTCTGGCGAGGGTGATGGTTTGGGGAATGTCTTCCTTTTACCTTGGCTTTAGAGGAAGGCGATAACTTGTCGTAGTCCATGGGAGGTGGCGGTGGGGACATTATGGTGATGTTAGGCAGCTCGTCTTTAAATTTCTCTTTCAGTTCTTCTCGCGAAGCAATTAATAACTTGCCTTGCTTATTTTCTCCGTCCCAGGTGTGCATATGGAGGTTGACGTTTCCCAGGAATACTCCGCTTCCCCATTTCAAGTCTCCAGTAGCTTCAACAAGCTCGATGTTACCTGTGGAGAACAGTAATGAGCGAAGGTCAGTATTTTGTTCGAATTTGGCTTTTATGATGGCTCTCATGCCCATGGCCTCGTGCTGTTTTTCCCAATCGTTGTATGTCTTTAATTTCTCGCCGTATTCTTTAATTTCATAGGTACTCATAGGGATCTTTCATCCGGGCTACCCTATGGGCATTTAAGTGCAATCATTGCACTCACTATTGCGTTCACATAGCGCAATGATTGCGCTATGTGACCGCAATAGCCATTGCGCAATGAAACCGCTATGTGACTGCAATAGAAGGTGCTATTATTGCACTCAAAAATTTATTTTTAGCGCAGCGGGAGCGTCTTGGGCCAGGCTTCAGGGGGGACGGGGGCGGTCAATTTCACGGGGGGGACGGCAGGGTGAAAAACGGAAAATATTAGCTTTAGTTATGGAGTTATGGTTCGTTTATATCCAATATTATATTGCAATTACTGTACTGTACTGTACCATGCTGTATGATGAGTTATTATCGGCAAAATTGACACAAGAGATGCCAAAACAATGGTTGAATTATATACAGTTTATCTATTTATTATTCATTTCAAAGTCCAGTCACATATATATAACATTTCTATTTGCGTTTTATTTGGATGATATGCAGACAGGCCCATTTTGTGACACAGTCTGCTAATGGAAACACTGGTTTACATGAAATTAACAGTAGCAGGAGAATCAATATGTAGATCAATTTTCAAGATACCACTGAATTCGAACAAGCTGGAAACAACATATCACAACATATAACAATATCACAGCATTGTACAACCAAAAGATAATACATTCCGAATAAGGGAATAATTATTCCTGTTAATCTGTTGTACCATTACACAACTATAGAATACAAAATACAACCATTTTGCATAGAATACATTACAATGGTATCATAGGTAATATTGATTGATATCAGCACCAGCTTTGGACGACACACATTTGTCAAAAATCATGAATGATAATGGCACATAACCTTGGGTAATACATATGATAATATAAACTCGATAACATTGTAAACTTATATACCATATTTATGCATAAATACTTCATGGATTTTAAAATATTCCAGTCGTTAACAGCAGAAATCCTAACCTAAAATAACCTTGGTAATGTTGCCTAACTACTAAGACAGTCTTGCACTATTTCAATACTTAGTGAATTTGGTCAGGATGCCTATACCGTGTGTATACCATTATAAAAGAACTGGAAATATCAGACCAATGGACGTCATATATTCATATAAAATATATTCATATAAAATATGAATAAATGTTAAGCATTCCTTGACGCTTTAAGTTAAGACAGTCAGAAAACTCATTTATTATCATAGTGCCAAAATTGTTAACTATACTAATGTTAGAGTACCGTATTGCTTTAAATATGCCTACCATTTCGGAAAAAAACCATTATGGAGCGGACAGACAATACACCATTCAAAATCACATATCCACTTGAAACCATTTTTTCAATTTACATACAAAAAAAAAGTCCAGATCTCATGGCCAGCAAGGGCTATATTTACACCACATACACATCCCACATACACATTCGCCACATCGCCAATGGCGAAAGGAGAATCAGTTTGGCACAAGAAATTTCAATTTGGATACATGGGTTTAGCCACAGTGGCGAAAAACAAAATATCTCTAATAATACAATAATTTTAATCAATGTGGTTCTTACGATCAATACCATGTGACTGATCAGAGCTCAAATGAAAACGGACAATTATACATAGAGAAAATCTCTAACTAGATGAAAAGTTTAACAGTGTTTAACAATAACACTGTTAAATAGTATAGTTTCGAAGCATGAAACATCATTCTGCAGAATTGTTGGCAGGGGATACAAACCACATGACAGCAATGAAATGATTAAAATTATTGTATTATTAGAGATATTTTGTTTTAACAAATCATGAAAAGAGTTTGAATTATAATATACGCCGAGGTTTCATTTTCATTTTTTTTTCAGTATTTTGTATGAGTTTGATAGCAACGATCTGCAAGCTTATGGCTTAACCACGTTTAAATCATATGCAATTTACTGATCTCTCAATGTTAACGCTACATGGACCGCATAAATTGAAAAATTCGTCAACATTTCTTCTAACCACTTTGGACAAAACCAGAGTCAGGGAGCCTCAAATTTATTCGGCGGAGAAACAGATATTCTTCTTAATATTACAAAATTATCATTTCAGTATTTTCCATTGATTCATGATTCAAGACAGAGTTCAAGCGTTGTAATGTTGTGAGAATATACGGTAAAACTGACAGCACCCATAAAGATAGTTCTGTATGAGACATTTGGTTCATAACTGTGTGTGCCTGCGAATTATCTGTTTGATAATATTCACAATTATTGCGTGAATGATTTGAAACTTGAAGTTGGTTGTTGAATATATTTTCAGTAATGTCTTGGTTGACACAAGTATAGGATATATGGGGTAATATGCCAATCAAATACAATCTGCACAATATAATTTAAGTAGAAACTTAAATTATTATGTCTTATATGATTTTATTGCTGTCAGAACCTGTGGACAAATTCAATTTCGACCAAGCCATAAGTATTGGGTAAAATTGGGTACAGATAAGACGGGGTTACAAGTATATCATGGAGGCCTCATCTACCATTTAGATCATGCTTTAAAACGATCAACATTATTGAGTTGGCTATGTATGTTAATTAGCAACTGATGACGTCATTAAAATAATGTGTATTGATTCATAAAATTTATGGTTTGGGAGATGGTTTCTTTGTGGTGAAAAGAAAGTCAGTGCGGCGATAATATTTCTTTGGAATTTCGCCCCAGTGGCTAAAGGGAAAAAAATCCTAGCGCGAGCCCAGTGTGAGTAATATATTTCACACCTTATAAAGGAAGCAGTACAAACTTACAAATCTAAGATAAATAATGTAATGAGAAGGAGGAGGTGGTGTTGGACGAGGAAGGGGCTGGAGGAAGAGGTGGAGAAGGGGAAGGCTAAATATTCCACTCCAGAAACTAATCACTTGTACTCTCAATACACATACATGTATACATATGAATGAATCTCAGTTTCTCATATTTATATCAATAACCATACAAATATATATAAATTAGGAGTGAAGGTGAGGTCAGTTGCAAAGGTCCGCTTCTAGTGATATGATGTACCATCCAGTTGCTAGTGTCATTCTCTTTCACTGGATTTTGAACCATTTTCGGTTTAGATTGAGATGAATGGAGACAGGTCTGTTGTGGTTGTCGAGTTGGAGTTTTGCTTTATCATGACACAATCCTGACATCATGAATTATAAAATTATTGTTGTTTAGCGCCAAATTTCCTGAAATGATAATAAAATGAAGGTGATTATATGATATTATATTTTTAAACATGGCAAGCACATATATATAATATATCCAAGGCTGAAGTGGCTATTTGGTGAACACAATAATATTAGAAATTGATTTAAATCCATGTCGATTAAATATATTAGAGATTAATGCGTGTTGGTAGCCAGACATAATTAAACAATAATGTTTCGAAAAACATAACGTTTAAAGTAATATGTTACTTTTTATCATGTGTATATTGAAATTATGGTTTCAAGTTCCTCAGAAACATAGTATGGGGAGGGGGGGGGGGCAGAAGGTGGTGGGAAGATGCCCAGGATGAGGGAGTGACAGATGAAAATAGAGAGAGGGTGAATGGTCACAATTCGTACAAGTTGCGGGTCAGCAGACATGAGTGCTTTGGGTCCCGTGAAATGCTGTGACTTTTACCATAGGGGTGGGGAGAAGGGCTAGCTTTTATGTTTATTTCTAGCCAGGGTGCCTGTTACCCTCGCACCTTTGCTGTGACGTTAGCGCGAATTTTCTCGCCTCCCCATTTAGCAAGGTGCCTGTACAAATGAAGTATGACACAGCACCCTTTAATCTCCCCGGCTCCAATGGGCAAAATCTAAATTATGTTTAATCTATAGAATATGTTGATGAAACAGCATAGGATATAATATGAGCCACAGTGACTACTCTCCCGTCCTTCCCCCTTACATACCGCTGCCGCCTCCCCCATGAAGTCATCATTATAATTAGCCTACTTTTGCAATGTTTCTTTATTTACGTCATACCCATACATACCTGTTCATAAAAAGATTGAAACCTCTTGCTTATATATATAAATGATTTATTTTACATCGCCAAAACCATTTCAATCCTCATAGGTACCATTTTCTTACCAATTCCCCAAGCCCAGGGTATCGTTGTACTAATATAAGACGATCTTAAGATTTCTGAGCTTAAATTCCTGTCTTACAATGTTAGTACAACGGTACCCAGGGGTCTCATGGGAGAGAAAGGGAGAGTGAGAGAGGACGGGGGAAGAGAAGGGGGTCGGGCGGAATGTCTTACGATAGGCCTACTACAAGCTACTACAAGTCACGTTACCATGCCACACACACCCTCAAGTTAACTCTCATTTTGCCCAGCTCACTAAAAGGACCACAACACACTTTAAACTGAGTTTCATGTTTGTATGATAATTTTAAGCAAGCCTGTGTCTGCTTTAAATACCAACCAGCCCTTGTCTAACCCCGACCCAGAGCTTGCCTAGATGCATTTCTCAGTGAAATGGTGCAAACATAATGGCGGCCATTATCGCCCAGGCATGATAGATTTAGCTATTGGGGTTAATTTCCAATCATTGAAACCAATATTAATACAAAAAGACTACTTACTCATGTGCCCCCTGTCTCCTCAGATGCATATATTCTCCTCTGGTGGTCGAAACACAGCCAAGTAAAGAGAATATACACGTTGGTTTAAGTCAGCGCCCCAAAAAGGACTTTTGTATGGCCTGCCACATATAACACACAAGACATTCCCATTCTTCAAACATTGTACAATTGTACAATTGTTTTTAGGCCTACTAAGTAACGATTCATAAAGTTGGATACTTGGTTAACACGCACAAACTTTATACCTACAAATAGCTTGGGAAATTAACCCATAGGCCTATGCACAATTTTAACCTCCCTTTAATATGGCGAGATGTGTCGCCGTGCATAACTTTTTTTTAATACGCAAACTAGGCATATAGGGTAGCGATTAGAAATTACGAATATGATACATGGGAGAAATTGGAGAAGTAATATTTGTATTACTTCACTATTCACAGTTATGTTTATTGTAATTGGTACAATTAGATAATAGTTGTTTTTTATTTCCCTGGTAACCATACAACATGATTATTATAGACAAAAAGATTTTCATTTGGAAACGGGACTCCCTCCACACCAAGCGGTAGGGGTTTCTCGGCGGCCAGGCGGTCTCCCCTGTGGCTAGGACACTAGGAGAAGACCATCAGGAATGGATCTGAAACATTGCAGCTGTCTAAGGAATAAAGTATTGGTCGTTTCGGTGGCATTTAGCATGAAACTAGATGCATGAACAATGATAAAAAATATAACAATTGTACTTCTAAAAGTGAAAATCAAATCTCATCTATTATCAATATTTATACGCCCCAGAGATTTGTGTGTACTGGTCTCCAAAACAAAATTAAATTCAGGTTATTTTAGCAAAAGATTGAGTTGTTATAAATTAGTCAATTCCAATAAACAGGCACATACACACAGACACAAGAATAACTGTCTTAGAGAGAATCTTCCATAAATAAAATCAGTGAAATCGAAAAATTGGCATTGCATGGCATTGGCATAGCAGTAGTCATAGCAGTCGGAATTCTTGCACAAAAAATGCAGTGACTAATTTTTTTATGATTTCATCTTAACATTGTAATATTTATGTGAGCCAAAGATCAGGCTTTTGTGAATACACTATCCTAATATAACAACAATGTCGCACATTTAAGACTTGTGAATGCCACATTTCGCTCACCCATGCTCATGTGGGTGTGGCATCATTTTAGCACCTTTGAAAGCTTCGGCGAATTCTTAAACAGAGGTTATAGTATGCTCAGAAATCGTTGTCATTGTTACAAGCTGCATGAGTTTTATTTTGACAAATTGTTTATAAGAATTTGATAATGGAATAAGCTCCCCACCAATATACAAACAATTGAAGACAAAAATATACTAACAATTCTTTTATTTAAGCATTTCCTTTGATTAACAACACCTCAAGCCCAGCCGAAAGGTTTTGTATGAAACCGACGGCCTAACCAGAATTTATTATGTTCACAAATAAATTATAAGCAATCTAATATAGTATATCAGGAGTGCAGTTTTGTATGAAGCAATTACAATTATATACAGCTATATAGTGTATTTCACACCTAATAACACTTTCGCTCTGCTATTGATCTAGCCAATTGAATGAGGTGAGGCCAGAGGTAGGGTGATATGTTATTGACATATAAGAAACCTATATAAGGCCTATAGCTATTTTTATAGCTACCCTCCAAAAATAGATACATTCCAACAAAGAGATCTTGTGAATAAATGACTTTGAAAAACTTTGAGATGTACATGTAATGAATTGAATGAGTTGATTGTGCATGATTAGATTGGAAATGAATGTAATTGCAGTAGTATTATTGTGTTTGTAGCTCAACATCAGGAATAGTCCTCAGACCAGAGAATTCCTGTACCAGTCTATGGGCGAGAGATTTAGGATTTACCAGGAATTTCTATTGCTCTTAGGCTTCAGCTATTTTAACAATTCTTTCACGGGTTTTGTAGTCTAAGAACATATTTCTGTCATACAGATGAAAAGATTTTAAAAATATTTCAATATTTAGTGTTTTTAGATTTGTCATATATGAATTTCAATGCAAATCCTATATGGCGGGCGAAAATTTAGATTTTTATTTCCAACAAATTTTGTTAATGTTTTACGGAGCAAAGGGGGTCATATATCTTTCAAAAACGGAAATTCCAATGATTTAGGCAATAAATGGTTACTTCATTACTGCAATAGATATGCAATGAACATTGCGCAATGGTAGCGCAATAAAAATACACTGGCATTGCAGTCGGAATTCTTGTATTAAAAAATTCGTCAATAATTTAATGGGAAAAGATCCTTTAGCCATCTAAATAATACATGTAACTTGATGATTGTTGTAGAATGTAATATAACAAAGGAATAAGATACTGCAATGCCAGTGCAATGGTATTGCACTGCCATTGCACTCAACTAGAGACTTGACTGCAATAGGAGTGCAATACTATTGCACTGGCATTGCATTGCACTCCATTGCACTCCATTGCACTCGTATTGCAGTCGCCATTGCACTCCATTGCACTCAGTGCCCTTAGGGTAAGCGTCCTACTCGCAGTGGTATTCCCTGTCTTCAGAGCCTTGTAATAAAAGTAGGCGTGCTCCACTGAAGTGAATGGAATGTTTTCAAGTCTGACCGGACACTCATAAAGGTTGGAAGGCCAGGCGTGGTGTCCCTGATAGGCTATCATGCCCCCTACCTTCATGACCTTGATGGAACCTGGTTGGATTTTCTCCGGAAGCAGATCGAATTGGCTTTGTGAGTACTTTTTTCCTCCAAAGAAGATTTGGTCCCCTTTTGGTCTGGCGTTACAGTCTAGTTTTGTCTCAACAGCCTTCTTGGCCATCTGCTTAATTACTGCTCGATTACGCCTTACATCGGGGTTCACGTCGTCATCAATATTTGATAATATAATTTGCTTTAACTAGTTGAATTGCACTTTTCATGGTCATATTTTTCCTAATCATTGATAATTGATGAATCCTATACTGAAGGGATTTTATCATGATATCACTTTTTTCTTTAAAATCAAGATGATCCTCTGATGAAGCCCAAGAAAGGCGAAACACGTCAGGAACGCCAATAAACCTACAAAATACCAACTTGACTCGTTCCCATGACTGTTTTTGTTGAGTTGCTTTTCCATCAATTTTTTAATTGATATTAATTCCTAAATAAATATAGTTTTCAACTTGCTCAATTCTAACATTATTAATTTCAATGTTCAGAATACTTCTACTGTTTTTCTTTTCTCCAAATAACATCATTTTAATAACCTTCCTGTATGGGCGATTTTCATGAAACGTTGACAAGTGCACTAGGCCTATTCCTACATGTGGAAACAGAATATCAAAGTCTAAGCGTCATATCTCTTCTAATAGATAGAATAGTTGTACAACCATACAACTTTAGGAAAGTCAAATTGACATGTCGGAATATTTTAATGTTTTTGAAATTTTGTAAAAAATCTTATACAGTCACTGATGGCATATACATATTGACTGCATTCAGGTACAATGATATTATTTTGCCGAAAGGTGGATTATAACAGCCTTAATTGTTAAGTATAAATTATAATAGTCAGCATTCGAAATAGCAGCTTGTTTGATTTGGTAATGACTATAGACTTATTATTAATGACTTTAGACTTATTATTTACTATTTTACTTTTTACTCATTATGTTGGTGGGCAACAGGAAGTTCTGGCAGGCAAGCTGATTTACCATGGAACTTGCTCGGAGGGGCAAGCTATTTTTTCCCTTATTTCGACCACTGATTGTGTATTAGCAATGATTAAGAAAATCGGCAGAAAGTATATTCATATAATCCTTAAATTTATTTAGAAATGAGGAGGGTGTTTTCAGGAATACATACATACCATATGATATATAGTCAGGGAATTTTAGGAGAAAAAAGGCCAATCTGTGAACAAATTCCTTACCAAGAACTTTCTTCACCAATGTATTGGTAAAGGTCTCTACTAACATATTTCAAAACATTTAAACTCAACTCCCGTAGGAAAACCCGTGAGAGCTGAAAACAAAAATGGCCGCCACTAAAACTCTGAAACACTATAACTTGGGGTAGAATCAACATGTAATCAAGTGTGAATACACTTTTTCTAGGTTTTAAGGCATGGGGAATTCATTGGAACATGACAAAGGTTGATACAGACAATATTTAGCAAGTTAATCTACTGATACTGGGAAAAAATGAGCAAAAGATGCTACAAAAATCCTTCCGAATGTACCCTCTGAAGTAAAAAATCTATACTTCAAAACTTGGGCTAGAATAAACATGTAATCAAGTGTGAATGCACTATGTTTTAAGGCATGGGGAATCCATTGGAATATGAATAAATTCAATATGGACAATATTTAGCAAGGTATTCTACTAATACTGAGAAGAAGAAAACAACAAAAAACTGTCAAATATAGGAAAAAATCTAAATTGGATTTATGAAGGCATTCATGATGAATGACATTAGGAAAGATATTTCTGCAGGTATTGTGACGCCTGAAATAAAGAAAAATGGCAAGTTGTCTATCTATCTGAACTTCTGAACAATATTTAGCAAGTTAATCTACTGATAATAAGAACAATTAATAAAAGACCCTAAAGAAATCCTCCCAAATATACCTTATTTGAAAAAAACTAATTCAGGTTCAAGAAGGCATTTGTGACCAAGAGTATTAGGAATATATTTCTGCAGTTTAAACTGTAATGCAAATGCTTTTGATGGTTTTAAGTGTGACTTGATAAGGACCAAAATAAAACCAAATGAGGACCAAAAAGAGTCAATTTGTTTATAGTGTATGACAGCTGTCATGCATTGCAATAGCCAGAAGCTGGAGGACTTCCAGGTTAATTTTAACTTTCTGGAAGAAGAGATGAAACTTCTGCATTTGGAGTGAATAATTTTGTACTAGCGATTCTTACAAAACTAAGTGGAAAAGAGTCCTGCGCGTTGCAAAATCGCATGAGAATCGGCTTAAGGTGTTCAGGGCCAGGAGGAGATATAGTTTGGAATTGTTGCCTTTGAATGTATTGGAGAATCTTATCCAGCTTTCTCTATATACTTTTGGGAAGCTCTGCCATTGGTAAACATATAAACTTACTTTTGCTATACAAACATTCAAGGAAAATTGAAGATAAACAACGCCTTTTCTCCTGCCCCAAAATACCTGATTTTATATCATAGTCTACTACCACATGGATAAAAATGGTCTGAAGTTCTGCTATTCTAGATTCTTTCTTCCAATGTTTTTCCAATCCCTTCACACTTTGGTTCTCAGAGTTCAGTTGTTGTGCATTTTTTAATCAGTGGCTAAGGACAGGTAATTGTGAACTATTTTGTACCTCGATTGTTTCTGCACACATATGGACTTCTTCCACTTGAGGTCATGGGATGGCAGCCATCATTTAGAGGGTGGCTCAGAAAGATATATATGCATCACTTAATGCTGTGGTGTGCATGATTGAAGGATATGCCAATTCAAGAGAATGTAGCTCCTAACTTACTGAGACAACCAGCAAGATGATGAAGAGCCCTCCTATACCCAGCTGATGAAATTGCCTCTGAATGTCAGTCACAGTAATGTGAAAGCTATGATACTAATTTAATTCCATACATAAATCCTACAGAAATATGGATTGAAGGGGTCAATCACAGCAGGAGAAACTATGTATTCTGATGTTTTATATATATATATTCTGAGGTTCTGAGGCACTGCTCTTGGCCAAGAAAAAAGAATTTTTGTTCTCAAACTACGAAGATATTGTTAAAATCTGAAGAAATCTTTAGTATGCTTAGCATATTTGGCAAAAAGAAATAGACTTGTATTCCATATCAGAGATGCTTCCATCCCTTACTGCATCAGCTATGTGAAACAAATTCCAGTTGCCTCTCCAGAATATTAGTGTTGTTGTTGAGCTGGTTGTGTAGGTCGAGAGCAGCGGTGAGCTCCTTCCTACACGGTTCACAGGCCTATCAATTTGATAAGTGTCACATGAGTAAATTAGAACAAAGAAATGAATATACTTCTGTATGGCCAGTGTGTATGATGAATTCTAAAAGTTTTTCACATTGTTTGATGGAGTAATCAGTCATGGGCTGCATCAACTGCCCTTCTAATTGAGCATGTACTATTATGTACTTATATCTTATATCTGTTCATTGAAATCAAATGGAGGCATGGCAAGAGGGAAACCTGAGCTGTTTAGCCAATAACTTTTGCCTGTATATGGTAAGATCAACATTCTTCTGTTCATTATACAGGTGACCATCATTAGAATATATCAGACCAATAAAGTGAGAAGATAGAGAATAGCACTTCTTCATATCTTCATGGAGAGAAACTCCTTCAGCTAATACCAGACCTTGATAACTATTGCTACTGGTGTAACATCCCACAAATGTTGCTCCCCAATGTTGATGAGGCACAAAGAGTAGAGAAGCATATTCAGCAAGGAATGGGTAAACTGTCCCAGACATTACATGAAAAAGGATGTGATAAAAACCCTCGGAGGGTAATTTGAAATTAGAATTATAGGTCATTTAATGTCAATGGATCCCCAACTTGTTTCAATGCATCAGGATCACTGGTAAACTCCACTTTTGGTGGCAACATTAGGTTTTGAGCCATGTTACTACCTTCATGCACTGTGTAAAACCATTTTACTCCAAGAAACTAAGGAGTCTACCTTGGCAGGTACTGTTTAGACATAGGTCTACAGGAAATGTTCATGGGCTCATAGATAGATGTACTTTGATCTAGATATCACCATAACCAATAGGACAAAAAACAGGTCATTTTAAAAATTTGTTTGTGTGATGAATATGACAATCCTAGCACTAAGGATATGACCCACCTAAGTTGAAACAAGGATCCTGCATGACTGCTTCTTTTACATTGACAAAGTATTTTGGGCATGAAAAAGGGACTTTTCTTAGACATTTCCACCATGCCTGAATTACAAAAGAAAGCTTAGATGTTTTCCAATAATAGAAGCAATATAATTACTGTGAATTCACAGATCACAAATACTACCACCTACTTCTGCTATTAATAAGAACTTGGAAAGGTGTTCACCTTCCTCCAGGGAACCTGGGATGGAAGTTCAGATAGACAACTTGCCTTTTTTTCTTTATTTCAGGTATCACATGTCATGTCATTTATTATGATTAAAAACATTTGCATTACAGTTTGGACTGCAGAAATATGTTTTCTAATGTCATTGATCATGAATGCTTCCATAAATCTGAATTAGATTTTTCACTTTATTTCACAGTATTTTGTTGTTTCTTCTTCTCAGTTGCTAAATATTGTCTATATTGAATTTATTAATATTTCAATGGATTTCCCATGCCTTAAAACATAGAAAAAAAGCATTCACACTTGATTACATATTTCTTCTATCCCAAGTTATGAAGTATAGATTTTTTACTTCAGAGGGTACATTCGGGGGGATATTTTTAGCATCTTTTGTTCATTTTTTCCCAGTATCAGTAGATTAACTTGCTAAATATTGTCTGTATCAACATTTGTCATGTTCCAATGGATTCCCCATGCCTTAAAACCTAGAAAAAGTGTATTCACACTTGATGATATGTTGATTCTACCCCAAGTTATGGAGTTTCAGAGTTTTAGTGGCGGCCATTTTTATTTTCAGTTGTCACGGGTTCTCCTACGGGAGTTGAGTTTAAATGTTTTGATATATGTTAGTAGACACCTTTACCAACACATTGGTGAAAAAATTGTTTGGTAAGGAATTTGTTCCCAGATTTGTTTAATATTCCCTGACTAATAAAGATATGACATAAACGAAAAGCGTGAAAAACATCAAAATTGTCATTAAATTTCTGGAATCGATCCCATACACTTTGTATTTGTTTGATATTTTGGAATATGCAATTGGCTAAAATAATAATATCCTTCATTCTGTCATTCGATGTCTGAGTACAAATCATGCCATTGCTTTAATTTTTGTATCATTCTTCACAAAGAAAATTGCATAGGAGTTAGGAATATATATGTAAGAAATCCACTTTACAGGCATCAACCAGTTGCTTCACGGGCATCACCACAATCAATACTGGTTGGCGTTACCTCATCACCATCAGAATTGTTCACACATATCATATAGAAAAACTGCTGTTGTGATGACCATGATAAACCAATTTTCATGATCAAATATTGTTTACCATATTTAGTGATGATTCGCATGCATGTCCGAACTTTGTAAATACCTAAACTCAAATGTAAACAATGGCCACTTTTAATTGCATTCGCCATATGTGTTGAGGTAACGCGCGTTATGTGGATCACCGTCCCACTCGTGAAGGTGGCACCCGGCTGATTCCTGCTCAGGACATGTTATATTACCAGAATCTACCATAAAACATCATCCATACATGAAACACACTTTTCTGAGTCGAGTAGGGAGGTTAAAATCTTTAAGATCTTTTAGTTCTTACTCTGAGGAGATCAATTTTCTCGATTCTTATCTAAATATATGACATTGACAGCCTCACTGCCTGAGGGGGACCAAAGTTATCGGACGATAAATTGTAGGCGGAGTTGGACAACAAGTATCTACCGCCAACCACAATAACATAACATAAGCTCCTCCCACATCACCGACACTTGCACGATGTAGTGACGGGACTCGCGCCTGGTGCCGGCACTGGTGGGTAATATGTATGGAAAGCCAATTTGGTACATACATGTACCGAAATTCAGGTCACCCGATTCGGAGCAACTTCGGCGAAATTCGGGATTCGGATTTTTTTTAATTCGGTCTAACCTCAAATAAATATAATGAGTCTTTTTATTTTACTTTTATTATTGATTCAGAGAGATGGAAGTCAACCCAGAACAAAGGAGGAAAGGAACTGTTGGGATTTATTTAGGTTTGTTTATTAGGGGTCCGACGTTTCGGGCCATTAGCCCTTTTTCAAGGAGGTTTTGTTATTGATATTTGTGTTTATTTGTGAGAGAAAGTACATCTCTTGCCTTCTATTGGTAATTATAGTTTGGTTTCCACCTGTTTAATATAATTCTAAAGGACACAACAATCCTTACTCATTATGAAACTATAATCAATTCGCCTAAATAATGTCTAAAATTATGTCCGAATATAAATGCTCATTACTCAAAAACTATTTAAGCCTTTTCCACAATTTAAAATGTATTAAATACCCTAACATATCTATTTGACTGTCCTAAAATCATATAATTATTGAATTATTATCTGTACTTCATTTGGCAATCGTTGCTAGTAAGGTATTAAAGAAGGTGAATATTTTACAATATGAAATAGATATATTAAATTATTAATGAAAGTCTGTACAGGCAAGTTAATTAAGGCTATAAACTTGTATTGTATACCAAACGAACTGGGAACATGTCAGCATCACAGAGCTTTTTAAAATATTCCAATCCGTTGGGAAATGGCGACACATTGGCCCGATATGTGAAGTCCGAATTTAGTCCGAATAAAAGAGAATTTCACCGAATTTCTCCCGAATTTAATAAATATCAGTTCGGCTCGCTTCGGATATCGCATCATTCGGCAAATTATAAAGATCGGTGATATCCTGAACTTCCCGAACTTCGGCCGACATCCGACATCTGAGTTAACTGACATCGGCCAAAGGATTTTGGTATGGAAATGTATGGAAGACCGGAATGGGTAGTATACTTCTCGGTATTCCGATACCGGGTCAACCTCGGGTCGGGACCGGTACCGGACCGGGGCATAAATTACCGGGGCTCCGATGACCGGGGCTCCGATGACCGGAGCTCCGATGACCGGTCAACTAATGTCTAAAATTATGTCTGAATACTTATGCTCATTACTCAAAAACTATTTAAGCCTTTTACACAATTTAAATTGTATTAAATACCCCAACATATCTATTCGACTTTCCCAATTTTATATGATTTTTGCGCAATTATTTCTACCTCTATTTACAATCGTTGGTAAAGTAGCTATAAAATATACTCTATAGGATGAGCTATTCGCCGACATAATGTCTAAAATTATGTCCGAATACTTCTGCTCATTACTCAAAAACTATTTTAAGCTTTTTACACAATTTAAATTGTATTAAATACCACAACATATCTATTCGACTTTCCTAATTTTATATGATTATTGCGCAATTATTTCTACCTCTATTTCCAATCGTTGGTAAAGTAGTTATAAAAATACTCTATACCCACGCAGGCCCGTAACCAGGGGGTGTCAGGGGTGTTCGAACGAACAGCCCCCCCCCCCCCCCTGCCACTCCTGGGTCAGTGGTCCCCCCAATAGAAATTAATTAATATCTAAAAAAAAGAAAGAAAAAAGAAATTCCTTAAAGGCCTATATAGGCCTACTCCAAAATCAATGCAATATCAGATGTTCCCACTCAGTAGATTGTCTTTGAAATGGGGTAGAACAAATGCATGTGTATGGGTGTGTGGGGGTTTAACCCCACCCCACCCCCACTTGATGGGGCAATGGTTACTCAGCTAGAGGGGACTGGGGTATTCGCCCCCCCCCCTACCTCCACCTCAACATACTCAGCTGGGTGTGTGAGATGTAAAGTCCCCCACTCACCCCCCCCCCCCCTGACTCAGTAAACAATATTCAGCTGGTCCTTATGAAATATGGTGCAAAAGACCACATGAAATGAGGTTGTATAACTCCAGTTATAAAAGGATACACTTAATTCCAATAATGAACCGGCAGTGGGGGGTGGGGGTGGGGGGGGATGAAAAAGATGAAAATGCCTGGTATTTGGAAAATCTAATTCAAGGCCTGGTAAAACAGTATTTTAACCAGATAGTTTAGTCTGTCATATCAATGGAATTTTGTGATCCAAACAAACGGGAGGGGAGGGGGAGTCAGAGGATACGGGAAAATGTTTCTCGAACCGGGAAGATTCTACCCGATGACCGGCCGGTCCGGTCCCGATGTTAAGTTACCCGATTTTTTTAATTTTAAGGTGTCGCTATGCTTTAAGTATGACGATAAATAGTTTCTTAATATACCGGGTCTGGTCTTGACCGGGACCGGGCCGGGCCGGACCGGTATCGGAAGCCTGAGTTCTTTACTACCCATTCCGGTCTTCCATAGAAATGTGTCGGAAAGTTACGTTCGGAGTTTGGTATCGGTTCGGGGTTCGGTTTGGATGTTTCGGTACGGTCTCCGGCATCAGATATCGGACAATTCGGGCATCGGATGTCGGATGCATGTACCAAATTGGCTTTCCATAAATATGACCTACTCCATGGGTCCTAGGATAGCTAGGGTAGACCGGGGTAGACGTACCAGACAGGACTACTCCAATCCACAGGAGGTAGGTAGCTTGCACGGGTATAATAATAATAATAATAATAATAATAATAATAATAATAATAAGCCGTTGTAGTATCCCCACCTGCATGTGGTCATCACACTTGTAATTAGGAATGATTAAACAATTCCCCAAAGCTAAGCTTCTATGTATATTTATACTGCATTGGCCCATTTAAGTCTCTCCTAGCGCAGGCCCCATCAACTGTACTATTATTATTATGTCGATCCGAAGTCGGAGTCTGTGCAGACAGAATCTCGGCGGAATCTCGGTAGGTATAGAACTCAAAAAATTGATATGATACAGTCGATAGCATCCCACAGGTCTCTCTGCCTATGCCAATCCATTTGGTTCAGAATTAGGTTAAGATAGTTCTTAGTGTAAAAGGCTACTTGTGGGCTACTTAATGATTCCTCAAGATGTTTATTTATTCAGGATTACTCGCCCCACCCTTGACACAATTCTCCTTCAATTCCCGGCCTACGTCCCATCCCCGGGCCCATCCCACTCTACACTTTGCACTTACCGTGCGTTACTCACATGAACAGTGGATCCACTTCCGCTGTCGAAAATGGTAAGCAGACAGCGTACTTTGCCACACTCGCCGCAGCGCCTAAGGCAAACAAAAATGAAATAGGTGTGTTTCCGATTTAGAAAGCTAGTCTAACTAACTGAGAAAATGTCTCTTGTTTTAAACAACTATTGTCACGAAATCGTAAACAGATTCTTTATGTGGGGTAGGTTTTTCTAGGTATAGGCATCATATATACAAAAATCTTTTGATTTAAAAATTGTTTTGATTTGAAAAGTATTTTATTCGGGATATGAATTAACAAAGTTCTATTTTAATCACAACCTGAGGCATCTTTAAGATGTTAAATTATAGCAATTTAGTATAATATTCCAATATTCGCGTCCATATTGAAAATATGATATATAGATACGTTAGGAAAGACAGCAGTCTTTTTTTAGAGTAGAGCTCTCATCGTATTGAACGCCATTTACCTGTCATCACATATCCTGAGGGTGTCAGCTTTGAGCACAGGTCTAGACATGTCTAGACGTTTCATATAAATATATGTTTTCTTATAAATATTATATTATTGTCTAGGACAATCTTTATTTCAAGAAAATTGAATTGAGGTATTATATAACCTTTACAGCTGAAACCCATCGGCCTCATTGCTGCTTACTGGAGATCTCTTGATAGTGTCACATGTTGAAATTCCGACCGTCCTAAAAAGATCGAAAAATCTGATAAATGATATATTATGACAAATAGTCCCCATATACATACCACTATGCATACATACACTTGTGCACACAATTTATAGCCGAAGTTAGCCTTTCTTCTGCTGATTTTGTGTTGGCGGAACAGACAGCTCAGTCTTATACCAACATATTCCATATGGAGCTTAGTAAATCATAGCATGCTAGATGGTGCCACCGAAATGCGGACTACGACCATATGGGTAAAACAAGTGTAGCCAGAGACCCATTAATCCCATAAACACCACAGACATAAGGGTGGGTCATTATGAGTCATTTGCTTCAGTCCCTTGTTGGTTCCTTTTCAGAAGGTTCTTCCTGACTCCCATCTCTGCTCCTATATCTGGTTCCACATTTGTTGGTAGACCAGCCCTAATCTCCCCCTCTAAGCCCTGCCCTAAGCCTACGCTACATTCTTGGACTGCTATTTGACCGCAAGCCCCGCAAGCGTACTTATGGTAAGCATCGGTATTTTTACTTATTATCCTTTATTAGCTCTCATTAGGTAAGTCCTTGTAAGTAGTAGTGAAAACATAGCAGATTTGACCTTTTTGGAGTAATCCAAGATGGCTGCCAGCCAAGCCCTAGCCCCCCTAGCTCCCTTGCTCCCTATGCGGTCGAAGTCCCTGCGCGTCGAAGTCCCTGCGCGTCCAAGTTTGTGGCCCCCCTCCTCCCCTAGCTTTAGCTGTAATCCTTATCTCCTTGACTGTTGTTTATCTTGAAGGGCTTTGGGTGATGGTGGTGGCTGCCTCACTGTTGGGTATGTGGGGGATGTGGTGTGTGTATTAATTTGGTTGCTAACCTAGAATTAGAGATTAATGGTTAGAGATTAATGGAATGGTGGAATGGTGAGGAGTTCGAGAGCTGGAGGAGAGTTGGAGTTGGAGAGTGGTGCAGTTGAGTTATTTAATGGAGAGGAACAGGTGTGAACTGCAGGTGCAGAGAGATAATGTGCGATTATTTATCAAAGTATTCTGGTACAACTACAACTTGGTGAGGTATAAGTAGCCTTTGAGAGTTTTATTAGTTCATTGTTTGCTGGAAATTTGACAGGACAATACGAAGTGTAAGTGTTTTTGTATCCGTTGAAGTATGAAGCGTGCAGGAAATCTGGGCACGAACAGGTGAAGTTGGCACGCGAGCACACTTATAGATCGGTTTAGCATATCATAGCCTAGGATAGCATATTATTTTTTTGAGCTGCGATAGCGTTGTAAGGTGTATAGTTTCGGAGCAAAGTCCTGGATGTATAGATCCAGATAACATATTATATTGTATATGATGCCTTTTTTATGGAAGTAGAAGGGGATTTAGCTTTGACTTGTCAAGCAGCAGGGGCATTTTGCAGATGGCGTATTCGTTGAGGTAGGCATCTTTGAGACAAGATATGGTTTAAATCCTGGTCGTTACAGCATTTTGGTGATGATCCAAAACTCGGTTTGGTGTATGGGGATTCAACACAGTATCAGGCGATGAAGTCGTTGCGTATTTCGTTTCGCCAGTGTATGTGGGTTGGTTGGTGATGTAGTTATCTGGGTACAATTCCCTTGGTTGTACATAATCATAAATCTGCTGGGAGAGCAGGAGACTTTGTGAGAACGAACATGTACGGCGTTGAAAGGGTTTCGGCGCTTACTTTTAGTGGTGAATATAATGGCTGAAGAGAATGGGCACTTTTGAGTGAAGGCGGCTGCGGTGTTGGCTGGGATGCATCTTTGGTTTGTCCTGGTTTTTCTGTGAGAAGCCGTTTGTAGTGCCTGGCGAAATCCCCACTTTTTCCCTGATGGACTTTTTTTCTAATGAAATTGTAGATGAGCGCCTTGTCCCATGGTATGCCAGTTTTTGAAGCAGGGGTTTCGGTGCAAATTTTGAATTGTGCATTATTTTGCTGTAAGAATTCTGTATGTTGAGCGTTTGAGCTGTTTTCTGCTGTTTTTTTCCTTTCGGCCCTTTTGCATTGTCTATAGTGTTGGCTGCGACTGGATCTAGCCATACGTGTCATACCTGAGATAGTAGGTATGATAGTTAGGTATGATTAGTTCGAGGGTTTATCTTTTTATATGTTGATGCGTTGACCCGAGGGAGGGCGCTGGTAGCAGACTGGTATCAGCTTATTTTTTTTTTAAAAAAATGTTTATTCGACAAGATTTCACATGATGTGATACTTATCAGCGTATAAATTAAAAATCGCGCCTTTTTTTCGCCTTTTTTTCGCCTTTTTTTCGCGCCTCATTATTAAAAAATTTCGAGATGGATCAGGTTTTGGAATTTACCAGTGTTTAGGGCTTTACTTTTGGGCCCTGGAACGTGGGATGACAGACAGCCCCTATGTTAGGGCTCAGATGGAGTACGTCCAGACCGTAAGTACAGCATTGTGACAAATTGAATATTTTTGGAAATTGGAAATTTACACACACTCATTGGATGTTTTTTTTTTAGTTAGAGAACGCTGCGGTGACACGCTCAGCCCGGTTTTTAGGACTAGAGACAGAGACAGAGACGGCAGCCGCAGCTTTAGCGGAGTTGGGAAGAGAGATCGAGGAACTTCTTACGGGTTCTGTGACTGAGGAGGAGGAGAGGCAGGAGCCTGGTGTGGAGGAGGTGGAACCGCTGACTTTTGAGGAGAAACCTTTGAATCCTTTGAAACCTTCCGAGGAACCACAACAACCCCAGGAAGTGGTGACGCAGGTAGGACTTGTTTGCAGCTAATTGAAATTGGAGAATGCTTTTTTTGATTTTTTTGTATAAATTGCGCACACTTTTTCTTAATTGAACCCCCTTACGTGGTGCTTCCTTTCACAGGGATTTGACCTGGACCTGAGCGAATTGAGTCAAGATGTATGTACACAGTTTACAAATACAGTTTTTTTTTAATTTTTATTTTTTAATCAGAAAGTTCCAGGACCTGATCGAATTGAGTCACACAGTTTTAGACAATGTCAGATTTTTTATTTTTTATATTTATAGAAAGTGTGCTTCAGTTTGGAGCTCGACGGCTTTTGTTACAGCCCCGTGTCTTCATGCGGTGGAGACTGTGAAGCAGCTGAGCCTGAAGTGATGGAAATTGAGGAAGTAGGTATTCTGAAAAATATAAAATTTGTAAATTTGCATAACTTTGTAGCGAATGTATAAAATTTGTAAATTTGTAAGCTATAACGACCTGATCACACACAGTTTTTTAATTTTAGGAGTTGTGCCCAAGTTGTGGAGAAGGGAACAAAATCGGCGTCAATGCACAGATTAGGTTTATGCTGTTGCCCGCTTGAGACAGAGGAGGAGGAGGAGGAGGAGGAGGAGACCTGTGTGACACAGGAGGAGGAGGAGGAAGAAAAAGAAGAAGTACAGATATCACAGGAGGAAGAGGATGGATACGACTACAATGGATGGATTACAAGAAGTAATTGGAATTGCGTATTTGCCTAGGTTGTGTGTAAATTTGTGTGGATAAAGTATGGTGTAAATTTTGTATTTCTTGTTGTTTGTTAGGAAAAGCCGAAACAAGTTTTTCTGTCCTGTCGCCATTGCGAGAAGGTGTTTACGCGCAAGTTCAATTGCTCTCGCCACGAAGCCATTTGCAAACATCGACTGAAGCCCTGTGGCATGTGCCAGCGCCTGCCTGTATCGAAAGCGGACGCGATTCGCCACGAGGCTTCTCACCGTCGTAAGAATTACAGGTGCTGATCATGTGAAGAGAGATATGATTCGTGCCCTTTATTTACATCAAGGTCAGCTTCACAGACGAGGAGACGGCCTTCAGGCAGAGCCTTGGGAAACCCGCCCATTTGACGGCGAGGCTATGGAAGAAGTATTCAATGCGAATAGAGGTCATGTTTTGCGAAAGCACACCAGAGGGGATTTTTTTTTTAAAGCTTTTATTTATACTGGGTAGATCAAGTCCCAGAGGAAATAGGGCTTTTCACTTGCCCCAGATTTGTACAGGTGTATATACAATTGTGCAGAAAACATTATACAGTGAGCATGATATACAAGATAAGTATTCCTATACATATATGAGAAGAGTGAGATATAATATGTTTTGTAGTGATTTGCTGTGCCACTCAAGTCCAATTAAGTACAGGGTGTTAGCCTCACTTCTTGCGATTAGGTTTACCATTTAGTATAAACGTATAGGTAAAGGAAAAGAATAAAACAATATTGAACCAGGATTTGTCCGTCGTGTTTAACTTTCCTGTGAATGATTTGACACCTGACGTGTTTGAAGAGCACATGGAAAGAATGTCTAGCGAGCTGGACCAGACTTTCAAAATTGACGTGTCATTGGAAATCTTATTGAGACACAGTGAAACGGGGGAATATCGGTATTTCGTTCCCTATTCGAACGCCTCATTGTTTGACGAGCCCATGTACATTTCGAGGCGAAATGACTTGGTCAAGCTGAACCAGCGTCTAAGGGATTTGGACGTCGACGAGGCCATTAGGCAGACGAGACCCAATTCCAAATGGAGACCGGTGATGGTGTGGAATGTGAACTACTTTGTGACGTTGACCAATTGGCCGTTGGGAAGCGGGCTTTGTCCAGATTACCTTAGGAATAGAAAGAGCGTTATCGCTTTGGATATGAAACCCGCCTTGAGACATCCGATTAGAGACAGACTGTGTTCGTTCAGAGCTTTGGCTTTGCACATGGGCGCCGACCTGGAAAGTATGGATCCGTATGCGGAAAGGTTGTATCGCGACTGGCGTCAGTACAATGAAACCGTGTTGAATGTGGCACTGCCGCCAGAGCTTGCGGAGTACAAGGGCTTGCTGATGGAGGAGTTTCCCGATTTTGAGCTGTGTTTTAGCGTGTGTTTGCAGGTGTACGATCTACAGCCGGAGGTATTTATCCCACGAAAAGTTCAACTCTGTGCTGTATTTGAACCTTCAAGAGGATCACCTGAGCTACATTTCGGATTTTAAAAGCTTTGCCAAAAAGTTTGAGTGTGAAACGTGTCAGCGTATATTTACTTGGCCCAAACCAAACTGCAGCTTTGCGGGGGCGTCTACTCTCCGGCCAAGACCGTTTTCGAAGAGCTGGAAGATGTCCGCATTAGCACCAAGAAGATTACGTTTGGGTGGTTTGCGGCCTTTGACTTTGAATCTATATTGGCCCATACGCATGAACAGAATTCCGAGAAGCTGGTTTCGGAGCAAAAGCACCAGGCCATTTCTGTGAGCGTGTGCTCGAACATCGAGGGCTACACAGAGCCTGTGTGTTTTGTCGAGGAGGACATGGACAAGCTGCTGGGGTCCATGTTCAGCAAATTACACGAAATGCAAGACAAATTGTACGCTTTGGCTCGAGAAAAATGGAAAGAGGTGAGTTTGGCGCTGGAGGCCAAGCTGGAATTCTGGCATGATGACAATGCGGGGCAGCAGCAGCAGCAGCAGCAGCAGCGGGAGGATGATGATGGTGATGATGATGATGATCGCGGAGACGGCGAGCTAGGAGAAGCTGCCTTTATGAGCCAGGAAAACCAGGAAAACCGGTCTAAGACAATCATGTACAAATACCTGGCGAGGTTGAAAGAAAAATTCGAGGACTACATGAAAGTGTTGCCTGTGTTCGGGTTCAATTCATCGAACTACGACATTAATTTGGTGAAGGAGCTGTTTTTCAAGCACATGAACTTTGGCGATAGAAAGAATTTCGTGGCCAAGCGAAATAACAGCTATTTGGTTGTGCCTTTGATTCATGGACAATTTCCTCGCTCCTGGGTGCTCGTACGCACAGTTTCTGACGGCCTACGGCGTCAACGGGGACCTTTCAAAGAAATACTTTCCCTACGAGTACCTGACGAGTGCCGAGAAATTGAACGAGACCGAGCTGCCGCCTCACGAGGCTTTCTATTCAAGTCTGAAAAAGTCGAACATCAGCGAGGAGGAATACGCAGAAATGCAGCAAGTGTGGAAAGACAAGGGCATGAAGACGCTGCACGCTGCGTTTTTAAAACGGAAGCGCGCGAAGGATGCTGCACGAGGCAGGCAACAAGCATGGTAGTTTCTTTTGCAAGATTCCGCCGGAGCACAGAGACCTGTATGCAGTGATCGAGAAAAATATCATCGGGGGCCCCTCGATAATTTTCAACCGAAGGCAGATTGCCGGCGAGACCGCATTGAGACCGGGATCGGATTCGATTGTCAAGAAAATCATCGGACTGGATTGCAACGCTTTGTATATGTATGCGATCGGTCAAGCCATGCCTACCGGGTTTTACATTGGCCGAGAGAGGGAGTACGGTTTCAAGCCCGAGAAGATCCAGAGGCACTTGCTGATGTATGCCTGGATGGATTGGCTAAATTTCCAAGATCCGTCTTTGGAGATTAAGCACATGTGCAACTACGGCAAGGAAGTCAGGGGCCAGAGGCCAGAACTACTTCGAGGTGGAACTGGCAAAGCGCAAGACCGTATTGGACCTGCCCATATACTTGGGTTTCTTCATCTTGCAGTACGCCAAGAAAAGAATGTTGGAATTCTACTACGAGTGCATCGATTGCTACTTGGGGAGAGAGGCGTTTGCCATGACCGAGATGGCTACCGACGCTTTGTACTTTTCGATAAGCACGAACACGCTGAAAGAATCAGTCCACCCCCAGCTGAAGGATCGGTTTCTTAGCGAAATTTACAATCGCTGCTCGGACGATTTGGACCCCGTGTGGTTTCCGCGAGAGTGCTGCAAGCGGCACGGGAAAAGGGACAAGAGAAAACCGGGCGCCTTCAAACTGGAGGCGAGGGAGAGGAGATGATTTGTCTGGCGAGTAAAACCTACATTTTGAAGAGCGGCAACAGATTCAAGTTCAGCTCGAAAGGCATTAGCAAAAGGTCGTTAGAGAACGTGTTCGACCTTTACGCCTCTGTGCTGAGAACTCAGGAATCTCGCTCTGCGGTGAATCGCGGATTCAGAGCTAGGAACAACACTGTACACACGTACAATCAAGTCCGCGCTGGATTTGCCTATGCGTACTAGAAGCGCGAAGTGTTGGCAGACGGAGTGACAACACGCTGTTTGGAGGACCTGGTATTGAGTCCTTGGAGCCTGTCGGACGTTTGCTGGTTCGACAAAGGGGATCCCCTCTCACTGGAATACCCATGTACTTTACACTGGAAAGACAACGTGTTCTCAAATGCAGAGCATCTGTATTCCTATGTGCTTAGCACGTTTCACAGGGACTCAGAAAGATGCGAAGAGATCCTGTATTACTGCACGGAGGCGGAGGAGTGTCGAAGGGCGTTGCTTGGTCTGAAGGTAAAAAGCAAGTGAAATGAGCAAGTGAAATGAGCAAAGTGATGCGAGACATTTGCCTACTGAAAGTGAAGACGAACAAAGAAGTGAGCATTTCTTCTTTGGACTAGCGGTCCGTTGGTGTACTGCCAGTTGAACGAGCGCACATGGTCGTGCGGGTTCAATAAAAAGATCGCTCGCTTCGTCGACTCAAAACACCACGTGGGCAACAACCTTTTGGGCTCGCTGTGGGAGTCTATAAGAAAAGACCACAGTCACCTGCTGGTAATAGATTTACCGCGATGAAGACCGTGGACGTAGCAGAGGCGTTTTTCCAGACTCCGACAACGATCTGTGTGAGCAGGTCAACGGCCTCTGGAAAGTCCTTTTTCGTGAAAAGGCTTTTGAAAAACAGAACGTCCATGTTTAGCGAGCCTCCGCAGAGAGTGCTTTACTTTTACGGCATTTGGCAAGCTGGATTTAACGACATGCCAAACGTCGAATTTGTGCAGGGGCTGCCTAATGATTTGATGAGCTATGCCAATGCTGCAGACCCCGCTGTTTGGGTGATAGATGATTTGATGCACGACATTGTGGACAACAAGGAAGTGGAGCGATTGTTTACTCAAGGGAGCCACCACAAAAACCTTACTGTGATTTACTTGAGCCAAAATATATTCTGTCAAGGAAAATCGAGCAGGACCATCAATTTGAACACGCATTACAACATGCTGTTAAAAAACGCAAGGGATGTATTACAGATATCTCGCCTGGATTCCCAAACAGGCATGAACGGCTTGTTAAGCCCGTCTTCCACATACAAGGCAACCGACAAAATTCTGGTCACCGACAATCGGTCACCAGAGGTGACCGACAATCGTGCATGTGGATACCGGGTCACCGACAATCGGTGACCCCCTCACGATTGTCGGTGGCTTGTCGGTGACCTGTTGTGGACCCCTCCCGACAAGTTCTAAAATTCTAAAAAGGGGTGACCGATTGTCGTGACCCTAAATTTTTGTCGGGACCCTATTTCTTGGGGGTGGGGCTCGTTTTGGGGCTAAACTCAAGGTACCTAAGATCTTGATTAGCCTCCTGTTCATTCCTGTTAATTTGTCTGAACTTTAGAGACTATTTGTACATTTATTGTTATCGTTTAAATTGATTTATATAGAATTATTGCCATTTTTACTGAATATTTCGATTTGTGCGTGGTTTGCGGATCCCTGATTTTGGTGAATATTTTGGTGTTGATTTGTACATTTATTTTCTATCATTTCTATTGATTTATAAATATTTATTGGTATTTTTTGGTGATTATTTCGACTATGACTATTTGAAAATGATTTAACAAGAATACAACAATATCTATAAGGTAAGTTCAGCCGTTTTTAAATGCTCAATATATAATATATCTGGAATCGATGCATATTTATTTCAATATTCTATGTGTTGTTCACTCCCCATAGAGTTCTATAGTGAAGGAGTTGTACCATGCTTACAATCAGGTCCGCGCTTTTGGCATATATTAGCGGCCACACTCAGACTGCTAGGGAACCTGTAGTATTTCCTCGGCGCAGGCCGGAATCAGCTGTGCCCCAAAATATTATTACAAATTTTACCTATATTATGGCATTTATTGTCTAAAACTCGATAAATGAATAGAAATAACATTAATACAGTATGCATATTTTCACAGTGAGAAGTAACTCAAAGTTGAATAAAGAACAGACAAATCCGCTATATTACTTTAGCATTAATCCGAATAGATCACATATCTAGTCTGTTTGAGCAGAGCTATCCCGGGTAGTACTCACATGTTGGAAACTTATTTAATATAGACAATAATATAGACATTATTATTACATAAGTAAACGGAGACAATAGCTTGATTGGTTGATGCAAGACAATAGAAATATATATTATATATATTAACAAGAAAATACCTGGAAAAATCTATGTTAAACAACCTTTTCAGGCATCTAAAATTATTCTTTCATCTATAAAGGTGTCGTTAACAATGGTATTTGAGGTTATAATAGTTTACTTTACTTGATACAACATATATTGTCACACAGCAACCTTTGTCACCGTCGACATATATTACTTTTTCAGAAACATAGCGTTTTTAGCGTTCTCAGACATAAGAGCGGCCGTCACAGCCAAGTAAAATGACCTTAAAAATCAAGTGAAATAATAAAAATAAAATTAAAATGAATGTAAAAACGTATTTTAAATGTTCACATGTGTCAACCAGAGGTACCCGAGATAATAACTAACTTAAATAGTGTCACGAACGATAAATGCCAATATCTCATTATATAACATTATGTAACATTACATAAGGATATGGCATAAATTAACATTAATTATTATATATGGTTATATCACATTACGAATATTATGAATAAACCCACAGACTAGTACAAGTCTAGGTAATTAGTTGAATAATATCTCACTAGGAGTCCACTGAGGACTTACCTGATAATTAAGTAGGTTGACCCAATTAGGTAACACCTGATTGGTAGGTTACATCATTGGCTAACATAAAAAATCTCGCGCCCATAGACTTACTACAGAAATTCTCTTATGTGGCTATACAAATGCTAAATATTAAAATATTTTCAAAATATTTTCGCCCATATGATGGGAAAAGTCCCCCAGAGTACAATCTTAAAATATCAAATCCTTATAAAAGTTAGCCAGCTTGGCAGAACAATTTAATCTCTTGTGGTGACCAATTGTCGGTGACCAAAATAGTCACTTTTTGTTGTGCATGTAAATACCGGGGACCGACAATCGGTACCCTGCCATTGTCGGTGACCTCTGTCGGTCCCCCTGTGCCCCTTTTGTCGGTCGTCTTTTGTCGGTCGTTTGCCTTGTATGTGGAAGCCCCATTTTACGCGACGCTTATAAAGATGCCACAAGTCGACCGTGGGGGTATATAATCGTGGACCTGTCTCCCCGAAATCATTCCGAGTTTGGAAACTTTAGACGGACGTGTTTCCTGAGGAAAAGCCTGTGGTTTACATTGCCTGAGCAGACATGTCACACCATTACCGCTTTCCTTCATTCACCGACTATGAAAATCGCCTGATTACGTATAGCAGGAATTGGACTATTTTGTACCCGAGCAAGTTTACATTGTGCAGTAACAGGTTTTTCTATTTGGGAGCTGGAGATTCTGTACAGTGCTTCGACTGCGGCGTGGAACTTCACTCTTGGGCGAAGGACGACATTCCCGCCGTAGAACACGCCATACAGTCTCCAAAATGCGAGTCTGCTAAAAGGAAGCTTATGGACGTGACTTACTCAGTGGAAACTATAGTCAAGTTGGCCGGGTTAGTTTAAGAGCAGAAAAAAGAAATAGCACATCTAATGTCGAGAGTTGAGGGATTGTAATTGTAATGTACAGCAGTGCCCTTGCTGCCAGACAGAGCGCAACCACCACCGCCACCGCATGTCCTACTGTTGCTTCGGGTGTGGCATTTTCGTTTGATGTGAGTGACGGGGTCAACGAGGACGAGAGCCGGCTGATGCAATGACTGGTCTACTTCCTAGAGAAGGAGCCTATTTGACTTTGTTTTTGTAGACTCCGAGCAAACGTCAAGCCGAGGCGTTACTTTCCACAGCTACTAAGGAGCAAGTGAAAACCTTGAGTGAAATTGCATGGAACTTGCTGCATTTACCTTTGGATCCTAAGGCTGCAAAGGCGGTGGAAACGAACAAGACATTACTTGAAAAGCTAAGCGATAAAAATCGAAGCATAAAGCTAAGAGGTGAATTGATCGGGAAAAATAAGAATCAGATTATCGACACATTACACCCTGTAAAAGAGCAGCTTCTAACCCTCACAGGATGAGGAAAATGGTACTTATCCTGTACGAACTTTACAAAGCCAATCAAAAGGGCAAGGGGGTACCACCAGTGCCACCGGCACCATTCTGCATTGGCCTTCCTTCTCCTGCTGCTGAACCTGCTGCTGAACCTGCTGCTGCTGAACCTGAACCTTCTTCTTCTTCTTCCGCCAAAAGCCGTAAGCCTTCAAGAAAAAGAAAAGCGAGCGTTTGTGTTGAACAATGCCGACGAGGATATATTCAATTTACCTCCGGTAGACACGTCGGTCAGAGAAGTGGACATTGTGGAATTCAAGCCTACGAGTGCTATAACTGACTAGGCGCCCATTACCTTTACCATATCCCCAACAACTCGGGGGACTCGATAGATTTGCAGAAAATCAGAATATGCACGACTTTGGAAATTCACCACTCAGAGGGAAAAGCCATATTGCTCGCTGATGACGTCACTCTCATGAATAACATTTCGGTGTTGATGTTTTCTAGACTGGCCGTCCGTTTGCAACAATCTCAGCACTATGCATGGACTTCGCGCGGAAAATCAGTTCAATTGATGACGTCCCTGTGCTGCGACATCAGTCAACAGAACCGCCTGCTAGTAAACGGAGTTCCCATCAAAATTATCTTGTACCAGTCGACCGATGCCTTTATAGGCTGCTCTACTCCCCTACGCCTCCTGCCCCTTCGCCTCCGTCACCCGCCTTTTCGCCCGCCCCTTCGCCCGTCCCTTCGGTGAAAAAAAAGACAAAGAAGCGTAAAATCAGCGAGGTTCTGGAGGAGGAGGAGGCTGCTGCTGCTGCTGCTGCTGCTGAGAAGGTCGCGCCAACAACACCCAAAAGCTATTTGCTTCACATCAAGGACATTACACTGCTCCTGCCTTTTGTGAAAGTGAACGAGGGACTGGTCCAAGTGCAAAGCGAATCCAGAAATCGAAATTGAACCTGATAGAGCGCTCCAAGATCCGCACATTCAACATTCCAGCGGGAAACCTGTCCTTTTCAGAAGGTCAGCTGTTTGGCGATTTGATACCTTCGGAGTTGATTGTAGGCTTTGTGACTGGAAAGGCGTACTACGGCGACACAACCAAAAATCCTTTCCGCTTTCAGGGATTTGACTTGAGTCGAATCAGCCTGGAAGTCAACGGAAAGTCGGTGCCTGGCCAGCCGTTGGATCTGGACTTTGAAAACAAGCATGTGATGAGAGCCTACACCCAAATATTCGAGAGCCGCGATCCCGCTCAGCATGAGAGGCCTAATTTGTCAATGACAGATTTCTTAGGAGGTTTTGCCCTGTATGTGTTTAATATTAAACACTTTAGAGGAGAACCGCTTCTGTCCGCCATCAACAGGGGTAACACGCGCTTGCACTGTTAATGCGCCGTTTACAAAATTGTGCTCAAAACCGTCCATTTGAGGACACATGTGTTTACAAAACCGTTTACAACACATTCGTGAGGACGCATTATACTATGGAGACACTGCTGCTACTCACTGCACCGTAACCTCAACTGATCAAAACGTTTTGAAGGACGATTTTATTTTGGTAAAACAGTCTGCACAACAGTGCGTTTTCACCACCTTTTAGTCATGGCACTTGTATTCCTTGCAGCAAAATTACCATAGGATATCCCAGTGCTATATTTTTATCTTATATTCTTCTATATATATGGTGGATTCCAGAAATTTGTGTACAATTTTGATGTTTTTCATATTTTATTCAATAAAGACAATTTTGGTCATATAAAATTACAAATGGCATGCATGGATTCCTTAGAATATGCCATATAATTCTAGATACCTCTATAACTCTTTCTAATACACACCCAATCTCTGTCATTCTATATCCTCACTCTCTGTCCCTCTCTGTCCCCACTCTCTGTCCCTTTCTATCCCCGCTCTCTGTCTGTCTCTCTCTGCTCTCTGACCCTCTCTATCCTCGTTCTCTGTCCCTCTCTATCCCCGCTCTCTGTATCTCTCTATCCCGCTCTCTGTCTCTCACTATCCCTGCTCTCTCTCTATCCCCGCTCTCTCTCTATATATCCCTGTTCTCTGTCCCTCTCTATCCCCGCTCTCTCTCTCTCTATCCCCGTTCTCTGTCCCTCTCTATCCCCGCTCTCTGTCTCTCTCCATCCCTGTTCTCTGTCCCTCTCTATCCCCGCTCTCTGTCTTTCTCTATCCCCGCTCTCTATCTCTCTCTATCCCGCCCTCTGTCTCTCTATATCCCCGCTCTCTGTCTCTCTCTATCCCCGTTCTCTGTCCCCCTTTATTCCAGCTCTCTGTCTCTCTATATCCCCGCTCTCTGTCTCTCTCTCTATCCCCGCTCTGTCTTTCTCTCTATCCCCGCTCTCTGTATCACTCTATCCCCGCTATCTTCAACCCCTAGTCTTTTCCCACCTGGAACTTCCAATTCCTGGTGTCTCCCCCCGCCCCCCCCCCCCCACACACACCCCACCCTCCAGGTCATTTCAACCCCCTAACTTCACGTCTAATTTGCCAATAATCAGTGAGGGAATAGAATAGTTCAATATGTAAGTTATTCAAACAGTTGACTACATTCTTATTGTTTGTTAACTGTGTTGGTAAAGTCCTGTTAATCCATCAATCTTACAACCTGTAAAAGTTTCATACGGGTCTGAATATTTGTGATTCATGTCAAGTATACCGCATCATGAACATGGCAATTTTGCTCTAAACTAATAGTTCATGTACTAGTATATCATATCGCTCATCTAAAACCCATCAATGCTAGCTGGCCCAAGATATATGGATTCGCTTTCACACCTCTTCGGTATATAGCTAAATTGGGACTTGAGTTTAGTCTTAACCCCCGCAGTTATGGAATACACAGACAGCAAGATAATGCTGGCTAGAAATGATATTAATATCAAGTGAAATCGTATCATTTTAAGACAAACATAGGCCTACATAAATACAACTCCAACAACGAGTCTATAGATGTATTGTGTATAAGTTATCGATTGTCATTGGATTTATTTTTTAAACATCATTTATATATAAATGTTTCAGGTCACGCATGAAGGAAATAGATTTCCCATTATGGTTTATCTTTTTTTATTAGGGTTCCTTTTATGAGGCCTATAATTTGTCTATATGTGTTATTTTTAGTTGCAGGCTTGGATTAAATTCTTTTCAAGAGTCACACAACAAATAGGCCTACCCGTTTTCTTTCAACCAATGTGTGACAATTGATCTTTTAAAATGTTATGATGCAAATAAGAATCAAATTTATGTTATATTATTTTATTATGTTTTAAGTGGTTTCTGCAAAGCCACTTTTGTCATTATATCCTAAGATATAAATCCTAGAGAGCCTAAATACTGTGAATTGTGAATGGATACACAGTCCTATATAATCCGCACCCTGTTTTTCATGATGTATCTTATACTAGATGTGCAATGTATATGGGTCCATAGAAGCAAGATTTATAAAAATAGGCTTTACAGTTTCTATAATAGGCAATCAATGTATTGGTCACAGTTAGAAAAAACAAACATACCCATCAGTTGTGTTTATGTTTTCATTGAGCAATGAATCACCAGTAGCAGGTGCAACAAAACCGGGGGGGGGGCAAGGGAGCACTTGCCCCCCCCCCCCACACACATAATTATATTGGGGGGCATGCCCCCCCCCCGAATAATTGGGTTAAAATGTGAAAAATCTATTTGCCAAAGAATGTGACTCACAGATGCTTATGGAAAGTATACAGTGGTAAGACTAATGAAATCATAAATAAGTTCAGCCTTCAGACATCCTTCATGTAAAAACTAAGAGAACCAGTAAAAAAAACTTTACTTTACTGGTAATTATCCACCCAGAAATATATCCCCCTCCCCACAAAAATAAAAAGTTTGCCCCCCCCCCACCATATTTTATCTGTTCCGCCGAGCTTGTGTAGGGACGTAATTATAGACATGTATAAATGACCATGGTCTGACGATTGGCACTTAAAATTCAATCAAAACAAGACACTAGCTTCACCTGTAGTTCGCCCTCATTTCCAATATATGACATAGGCCTATGCTAACAAGGGAGAAATCCCTGAGAAAACTCTAGTTGAGAGAAGATCCAATGCCCGTCCATTCTTTGCGCACCGATTGAATAATGCACCATTTCTTTTGTCATTTACATGCTTTTAACGGTTTCGGAATTCTTAGATATTGAGGGACATGTTTGGGTTAATCCTATACTTGATGTATGCGGCAAAAGGAAAAATTGCACAGATTTGCGCATGCATAGCTGATAGTGCATTTTTAAGAAGTATTTTATTTTCGAAGTCCATCCAGGTGTGCCAGGTCTGGCCCCGCCCCCCTCTACACAGAGCAGCCTGAGCCGTCTAGGGCCTACTCTCAACTTCTAACTATATATAGCCTCCCACCCTTACAATATAACCGCTCCCTTTTATATATCATTAGGCTACCATTAATAGCATTGGTTCCCCGGTGCCATCCTTCTCCTGTTGAATTTACTTAATAAATTGTTTCAGTTGTTTATGGAGGTAAATATAAGTCATGTTTAGAGTATTGAGAGGCAAAATTAACAGCGAAATAGGTAGAAAAATAGTTTCCACTCCCACCCCACCCCTCCAGACTCCCGCCCCCTCTAGACCCCCGTTATGGCGACATACAGTTTTATGCTTGTGGCTTCTAGGCCTATACAATTTTTTTTTAAATTTGTTGTATTCATTTATATTTACGGGTGTTTCTTACATATTTTAACTGATTAGGCCTAATAAAAATGTGTAGGTGAAACGTCACCGCCCATATTGGGAGGGAAGCCTAGCAACGCAACTATGCCACGCCCCCCACCATGGTGATGGCTTACGTCATAGTGCACGCCCCCCTTCCATTCCAAAACAATAACACTCCAAGTCCAAATCACAACCGCTTCACACGCTCAATTTTTTTTGAGTCGGACTTTTTGATATATTTGGTGTCGGTTTTGTGTGAAAATGGGTAAAACTCCTAGATTTTGCGATCATTGCAAGCAAACCCATGAGGGTTCGATTGGCAGACACTGCACTAATGAAAAAGCGGAGGATATACCTGATAATTCTGGAGTCAACGGTGCTGAGATGAATCCAGGTGCGGATGACAAGTCGCTGTCGTCCCGTGTTGATGGGCTCGAGGGCATGATGCGGAGTATCCTGTCTGTTGTGGAAAACTTGGATAAAAAGTCAGATACTGCTTCCAATTCTACTTCTGATTCTGAGGTGCAGTTTAGATCTTCTGCTAGATCTTTATTCAAGGAGGGTGGACATAAGCAGCGAGAAGAAAGTGTTGAGAGTTCCATTTATGAGCTGCCAGTTCGCCGTCGTAAAGCGAGTTCATCTCGCAAGAGAGTTGGACCATTTGATCGAGACCAGTTCATCGACAAGGGTGAGACAATCGAAAATTTTGATTCCCTTCTCCTGATTAATCTTCAACTCTTGGAAAAAATGATTAATGACTCTCGTCCGTATGATGAATTAGCTGGTGTACTCGGCCACTGTATTATGATGACCGAGAAAAACTCTTCGTCGATGTATACCTTGAAAGCATCCATGCTTTATGACGCTGCAGTACGTGTGAGAGCCAATAAGAAGGGCTTAGCTGCTTTCGGAGATGTTCGTCAAGAAGAAGTATTGAGACATTACTCTTTTGAAAATTCCTGCCGTGCTACTTCTAACAAGTCTTCTGTGGGCTCCAACAAAACCAAAAGTGTCAAAGATAGGGTGTGCTTCAAATTTAACGGGGGAGGTTGCTCTCGGTCTCCCTGTGAATTTCCACACAAGTGTTCTACGTGCGGCGTGACTGACCATGGCGCCAGATCCTGCGCAGTGGCTAAATCAAGCAGATAGGATGCGGCTGAGAGTCGGGTTGTGGCCGATAGTGGCGACCACTACTGTGTTTCTAATGTAAATTCATGTTGTTCTCCTTTTTTGGAGAGTTGTAACGACGCCAACATGGCGGCTGTCGTCAAGGAACCTGGAACTTTACATACTTCGTCGATGGATATTTCCCCCGACTCTCTCCCGGTAATGACTTTCCATTATTCATGTCCTGGTGATTGTGATTACAAAGTTATATGTGATGCTGTTGCTGAATTTTATCGTACAGGTACCCCTGATAATGCAGATGGTGCAATGTTTACTTCTCCTGTTTCTGCTAAGGGCCGTTCGGTCCAGGTATACGATAGATGTTTTTCTGGTGAATGTGATTGTATTCATATTCTGGGTGGATTAGCTGTCCAGCTTAAACCTTGCCGTTTTACTGCATCATTATTTTATCAAGGATGTGATGTTTTTACTAAATTTCTCGATGTGTACATGTATGTTATCGATGGAATTGATGTTGTCGACACGCCAGTAGAGGCGTACGACTGTCCTAACTATGCCTCCATTCTGGAGGATTCGGCCCGTGAAAAAATGAACAAAATAATTGCTAACGAGTTGGCCGAAGGGTATGTTTCTATTGTGGAGGATAAACCCTCTTGTATTCATGCTTTGGGTGCAGTGTTTAAGCCAGATGGCGGTATTCGACCAATAACAGACTGTTCGCGCCCTGATGAAGAATCAATTAACTTTCACTGTTCCACCTTATTACGTAGCTTTTCTTACAACAGCATTGATGATGCCACAGAGTTGGTTTCACCTGGTATTTTTATGTGCGTAGTGGACATTAAGTCGGCCTACAGATCGGTCGCAATTAACCCGGATCACCGTACCCTTTGCGGGTTTCGTTGGACTATTAATGGTACAGAACATTACCTAACAGACAATCGTCTTTGCTTCGGCTTACGCATCGGACCTTGTGTCTTTGATAACATTTCCAATTTTATTGCTGACTCTATGTATCATATTTATGGTGTGCGTGTGATTAATTATTTAGACGACTTTTTCCTGGCGTCTAATTCCCTCCAGTCCTGTACCCTGGCCCGCAATGCACTTATTTCCTTCTTGAGGCTACTAGGTTTCCATGTGGCGTGGCAGAAAGTCACCACGCCCTCGACCGCCTGCACCTATTTAGGCTTTGAAATAAACTCTATGGATATGACACTTCGACTACCTCGTGGGAAGATTGAAAAGCTCCGCCTGTTATTAGAGACTGTTAGGGAAGCAAAGCATATTTCTAAGAAGGACTTAGAGAAGGTATGTGGTTACCTGGCGCACTGTGCTTCCGTATTTAGAGGGGGGCGTACCTTTTGTCGAAGAATGTTCGACCTTTACAAAGTGATGCTAAACAAGAGGTTGACTCGTTCGCCTATCTCTAACTCTTTTCGTAGTGATATAAACTGGTGGTACGCCTTCTGCAAAGTTTTTAATGGAGTTGGCCTGTTAGCAAAAGAGGAATTTTACTTGCCAATGATCTCTGATTCTTCAAGCAAGGGCTTCGGAGTGTTCTTGGGTGCGGACTGGATAGCTGGTGCTTGGGGTGAAAATACTATACCCTGGGTGGATACCGCCTGTTCTCACATTGCCCCAGGCCCCACTGAGAATGTTAAGTGGGATAACATTAATGTGCAAGAGCTATTTCCTGTGCTTCTAGGAGTAAAGCGCTGGAAACACCTCTTCAAAAATTCCAAACTCCATTGCTTCATCGACAACACACAGGTAGTCGCCTTGCTTACGACGGGCGTCAGCGCCAACAGCACATGTATGCAGTGGTTATACGAGTTATTCTGGGTGCTATTCATCTACGGCATCGAGTTGATTCCTCATTACATAAACACTAAGAATAATGTTGTGGCGGATTTCCTCTCAAGACTTCCCTATCTAAAGCATCCTGTCGATTTCTCAATTATGTCAGATGCTGGCCTATGCTGTTTTAATCATATTGACTATCATTTAAACAGGCCTGGCGAAGTGGATGTCGAGGGTGCAGGAACTCCAAGCCTTATCAGTCGCACCATCAACATTGCGACAGAGGGAGCGTCAATGGAAGGTGTTCCAGTGCTTCATCAAGAAATATAACTTATCTTCAGCGACTATACCTTTAGAGACTATGTGTATGTACGCTGCATACCTTTCAGCCTATATGAAATCATCGTCGGTCTCTACATATTTGAGTGGTGTGTCTTTTGGAGCCCGTTTGAGGCTCATAGATTGCCCTGCATTGTCACACCCGTCCATCAAGTCGGTCATGAGGGGTATTAGCCGCTTGCCAGGCTCTGCTCCGACCCCCTCTGATCCTATCCTACCTCGTCACCTACTCAAGATGTTCAACTTTATTGACTGTTCTTCGCCTCTTGATATCAAACTGTGGGGGATGGTGATTTTCCTCTTCAGAACCCTCTTGAGAGTAGGTCATCTTGTATCTTCTCCTCATGCCTTATTGCGTGGAGATATCACTTCTCAACCTTGGGGGTTGATCGTCAACGTCAAGTCGTCCAAGACTACATCGACGCCCTTCCGGATCCCCATTGTGAAGTCTACTGATCGTACACTATGTGCAGTGCATTGGCTAACGCAATTCTGGGCTACTAACAAACTACCAGATTCTGCCCTGGTCTTTGCCACCCGTCGTTGCCCCAAGCCTGCATACGAGGTCCTTAAAATTTTTTTACTGCATCTGATCTCCTTATCTGCGATCAAAGGGACCTTCTCTACCCAATCACTTAGACGTGGCGGCGCTAACCCACATGGCTTCAATCGGCGTCGCCATGTCTGATATTAAATCCAGAGGCCATTGGGTCTCTGGCTGTGTGGAGTCTTATATTACTCCGGACTTGGAACTGAAACTCAAAGTGGATGCCTTCACAGCTAGTAATTTATCTGACTGATTCTTCGGTTTGGCCTGGTTTGGTGTAATAAACCTCCATTTCATTGGTGGTCCAGGCCAACCTGTGTGTCACTCATCTTTCCAGTCACCTTACCTGCGGACATCCCACATATGTGTAGGTGAAACGTCACCGCCCATATTGGGAGGGAAGCCTAGCAACGCAACTATGCCACGCCCCCCACCATGGTGATGGCTTACGTCATAGTGCACGCCCCCCTTCCATTCCAAAACAATAACACTCCAAGTCCAAATCACAACCGCTTCACACGCTCAATTTTTTCTTTATTATTCTTGTATTGTATTATGGTGTAATAAACCTCCATTTCATTGGTGGTCCAGGCCAACCTCTGTGTCACTCATCTTTCCAGTCACCTTACCTGCGGACATCCCACATATCAAATACATATTTTCCTCAGCTAGCTCTACAGAGCTATGTCGACCAAAGACACCATTTGCTAGACTTTTCTCAGATCAGCAGCCCGATCAGTAGACATAGTTTACGTCCCCTTGAGCCCCAGACTTTGATGGGGGGGGGGGGGGGGGACTGGGGGAGCGAGGAATCAAGGCCAACGACGTGGGCTACCTGATCAGCAGCTTCCACCAGAGCGTCAAAACGTGGCCGTTAGCTTCCGTTAGCATTACCGATGTTGATTTCAAAATGTGCAGAATTATTCCTGGATTTTTACAAAGTTTGCTGTGTTCCGACCACCACATTTCCTTCTATATCTATGTGAGGACACCAGAGAGTATGGGTAAGTAGTCTTTTTGAATCAATACTAACTTCAATCATTGAAAATCTAACAACATTACCTAGTCATTTCATAAGACGGGTGATAATATAGAATTTATAAACACTTTCATTTGGTCGTTGAAATGCATTCTTTTCCCTTTGCACAATGGGAAGACCAACTAAGGTTATAGCATCTTATTATCGCAATTAAAAGTCCTATCTTGGTGATAACGTTTAGGTAGTCCCAATGAATGTAATTTTGAACAGACTGGCCGCTACCTCTATGCATTAGTCATGGTTCCTGGTCACGGCCCCCCAGCACAGCCCATACCATAATGGCCGTAACTAGGAACAGTTACAGTATCATCCAAACAAACATAGATTTTTGTCTGGCGCATAGCAGGGTGGTCAGTGGGCCGATTGTGTCCGCCCTGGATTCTTTGGGAAGGCCTTGGAATGAGTTTTAATGTTGTATTAATTAAGGTTATGTATGTATTCATAGAAGGCCGGATATGACAATTGTCTTAGATAAAAGAAATGGAATATTTTCTTCCATGATTCGATGACTGAATAGAAATTCTATTATCAACGATCATCCATAGTAATAAAACTCTGGGCTTGCGCTAGGATTTTTTTACTTTTCGCCACAATAAACCCACCACTGGCATCAGTATAAATCAAACTATAACTCTTATGAATCAATACACGGTATTTATTGATGTCTATAGTGGGCGAGTGAAGTAGCCTATTCAAGAATGTTTCAGACAGCATACAGTACTTTACCACTCTAATCGATCTCAAGCATCCCTATACCAAAATATGCAGCAAGACCTTTCTTACCTAGAGAAATGGTGTATCAAGAACAAATTTCTTATAAATGCCACTAAAACTAAGCTAATGTTAGTAAACAGAACCCAAACCAAAAACCCCCCCCCACCCCCAAATATATCCCTGAACAACAAAATTCTAGAAACAGTACATGTTTACAAGTATCTAGGAGTCTTAGTTGATAACAAACTCTCCTTCCAACCTCACATAAGAAACTTGATCAAAATTATTTCTCATAAAATTTTTCTCTTTCTGAGAGTTAGACACCTACTTACTACGAAAGCCTCACTTCTAGTTTACAAAAGCAAAATCCTCCCCTTTTTTGACTACGGAGATATTCTTTACCATAACACCCATTTAAGCAACCTTAACAAACTACAGAGAATTCAGAACAAAGCTCTTAGAGCAATACTAAGGGCTGAACCCCTCTATCCCACCTCTGAATTGCACAAAGGCCTGAAAATTCCCCTGCTTTTTCACAGAAGAGAGAGTCATCTGAGAATTACTGGCTATGCAAGATCAAAATCTAACAAATACAAATCCCATAATAACAACAACCCAACTAGAGCAAATGAAGCACCTCTACTATCCACCTTCTTCTATAAAACCAAATGTGGCGAAAACTCTGTGATTAACAAGGTAGCAAAAGCCTGGAACCAACTGACCCCCAAGTCTAGAAATATTGGGAATCTTGAAGCATTTAAGTCTCTTCAAAATGAATGGTTAAAACAAACTCTGATATAAATCTCATCTATACTTAAATCACTTTACCAGCACTCTGTTAGGCCACTCTCATAAGTAAGATGTTCACCTTTAAGTGCAGTACTGTATGTTTAACAATATGATCTCACTACTTCATATTCCTTTTCACACAATTGCCACGAGCTTAATTTGTGATTCGAAGAATTTTGTGCCTCTTTCTAGCTTAACACTGTTCTTTCCAATGGTACGGTCCAAACATGAAATGTCAATTTATACCCACTAATTTTATGACAACATTTATCGTTTTTGACACCATTCTGTATATCTACCCAACTCTAACATTGATTTTACCAATAGTTCAGTTCAAACAATATGAAGTCTCTCTCACTGCAAGAGGTTGTCTTCTATCTTCTACCTGTAACTACCCTATGTATTGTTCCTACACTACCGCATGTACATATGTAAATTCCTAACCCAAGCTGGGTCCGCCGTAAAATCCTACTCCTCCTGGAGGTGATGTACCCAGTGGAAATAAAATCTTTAAAAAAAAAAAATCTTTTGGTGCCATGTCGGGGAGGTGATCGAGGGGACGACACATACATGGAATAAACTTTAAAATACGGGACCTAACCTTTGGTTGAAGCTAGTGAAAAGTGAATCTATACTTTTATTCATGTTAAATGTTGGAGACGGAAATATATTTCCATTTTGTATTTTCCTTCATACTAATTTGTTGTTGTACAAATGGTGGTTCTTAGTTTTTCTTTTGATTAAAGGGACTGACACTTACTTTCTCTCTCCAGGGATGACAGTTAGGCCATGGCAAAAATACTGAAATATTTCTGGCAAAGAGGAACGTGGAAATTGAAAAGTTGTTTTGACGCTATTAATCTTAAGTCTAATGTTGGGAAATGTTTCTGAAAATGTTTAGGTTAAAAATGATGGGATTTGGGTGCAATCGACATTTCATGTTTCAAAAATACTGATATTAGTAGAGATACTGAAAACTTTCATCCCTCCTCTCTCCTCTCTCCTCTCCTCTCTCCCTAACCCCCACCTCTCTCTTTATATATATGGGTCAGATTTTCAGAAAATGTACAATTCAACTTCACCAATCTTCTCAAATGTCTCAGATTTCAGACGAAAATTAAGTTCAAAATACAGTCTAACCTAACCAAACAGATTCCTAGAATCAATGCAATGTCGAATATACTCGAATTTACCGAGTATTGGCCCAATTGCAGCCTAATTTAGCAGAATATACAAAATGTATACAGCTGCCAATTGTACATTTTTTGAAAATCTTAACCACATCTCCTCCTCCGATAATTTTCTCTCTGTTCCCTATCTTGCCCCCGCTCTCTTTCCTTTCTCTCACTCCCTGTTTTCTCTCTCCCCTGTAGCTCTCCTCCTTCCTTTCTCTGTCCCCACCCTCACTCTCCCATCTTCTCTCTCCTTCACTCACTTCTCTCCCCTCTGTCTACTCCCCCCCCCTCCTCCCCACGCACACCTGAAGCAAGATATATGCTAAAATATGTCCGATAATATTGTAACGGGGTTCCCACGAATCATTAAAAATCATTAAATATGAAAATATGTTTTAAAGGCCCTTGTATAAAAGTAATTAAATTTGGGTTTTTTAGTCCTTAAAAGTTCTTAAAAATAGTAGTGATCTGATTTCTCCATTGCCTTCATGAACATGAATAATACTTGCGCCAAATAATGATATAATTCGCTGAAATGCACCAGAAGGCATCATTTAACGAGTACAGTTTATCATTAAATGAGTTTAGTTTTGAATTTTTTTTATATTCATATTTAATATCATAATCATAATCCTGCTGCTCTATTGACTTACTTCTATATCGATATTCTCTATTTTGAGCTTTAAAAATTTACATTTAAGTCTGACTGGCCCTAGACTGCGGGAACCCAGTGTACGGACTACCTGATTTCTATAAGGACTTCTATAAGTGTTTTTTTATAGTCTGCTAGTCCTGTGTCTCCGATTCCCCCCCCCCTCTTTCTCATGCTCCCCCTCTCCTCTCCCTCCTCTCTTTCCCCTTCTCTTCTTTCTCTCTCCCTCCCCCTGTTGCTCATGGATCAACCACAAACAAGGAGGTCAGAAATTACCTTGAACATGTAAAACATAAATTCTATTATAACAAATAACCTAAGTTGTGAACTAACCTAACATGAAGTATTAATTATCCCATCGCATCTTTTCTCTATAAATGAATATAAAAGTAGGGCTCCAGAGAGGACAGTATGGCCATACCGCCCCTCACTATAAGCACCTGTAATGTATTACTTGATGCATACATCTTTGATCGATTTAGAGCCTAGATATTAATGTATTTATATTATATTCAATATGTACATGGAAAATAAATTTGATAATGAAAATACTGTTCTACTTTGGGTTTCAGGTGGAATTATTTGGCCCAGGTTGCAGGGGAACATGCAAAAAGCCACACAACCATAATGAACTGGATATTGGACTGCATGGCCGCAAATTCATTCAACATTTGTGAGGTGGACAGGAAGGTGTTCTTCAAGGCGTACAAGGAGGTACAGCATAGTATGGGATAGTTTTCGGTAAGTTGCCACTACAATAAATAGTCCTATAAATTATCCTATAATTATTGTATGGGATTTCGTTTTATAATTCCCTACGTTTGTAAATGAAGTTACCAATGAAATGTAATATATGATATAAGATGCCCGCCTGGGCAAGCTAATATTACAGCAAGATTCAGGTGTATTTAATGACTAATTTTCATGATTTTTCATGACTTGTTTGAGACAAAGAGCAGGGATCGTGCCATCGTTTTTAATGTGTTTTATATTTACTTTACTGAGTATTTCGGGAGGTATAAATTTGTCAATTTTCCAGTTTTTCCAAAGTATCTGAATTCAGACAATAATCTGAGAACTTGTATCCTTGCTTTGATTCCCCAAGCTAGGCGCTGGGTTGTCCAGTTATTAATGACTTTTAATTATTTTTAAAAAGAAATACAAAATTTCTTGACTTTTAATGAACATCATGAAGGTAAATGACTTTTCATGTTTTTGTGTCATTTCTAAATTGAGAGGGGTTGGTCGAAATTCTTGGATTAGTCTTGTGGTCTACCTGCACGATCCAATATTTTTAAGTCAAGTGGTCATATACAGGGTTCCTGAGGTTAGTAAAAAGTCTGTAAAAGTAATTAATTTCTTGGTATTCTTTATAATCATGAAACCCATGTAAAATAACTACTTTTGGGCTTGCTGTTGTGTATTTAAAGACGTTTCCCCTTCCCCCCCCCCCCCCCCTGCTAACGATTTTAATTTGTTAGTAAAAAGGCAGTATAAATTGGGAAAATTAGTCAGCAATTTTGTAGTATTAATGACTATCTACTTATTATTTACTATTTCATACTTTACTCATGATGTTGGTGGGCAACCTGAAATTTTGGCCGGCAAGCTGATTTGTCATGGAACTAATTATTTTTTTCCTTAATTCGACCACTGGGTCACAAGTTGAATCATGGTTCCTGTGGGTCATTAAAAGTCATTAAATTCAGATTTTCCTTTTTAATGATCATTAAATTTCGTATTTCGTTGTTTGAAGTCATTAGAATTGGACAACCCCAGCACCTATGTCTTGGTTCCAAATCAGTCAAATTCTCTTTCCCGGGCAACCAACTTCACACACTATTTCTTCAGTGCAGTAATAATATTGTACCCGGCCTTCTTTTATGCTATTCCTATTAGTGTTAATCTGGAAAATTCTTGATTGAGGCCAATGCGGTCATCTTGATGAGTGACCCCTTGATTTTGGCCTCTGCCTACCTTCCCCAACACCACACCTACAATTGTATCATGGATAGGTGGTGGACAATAGTATACGAGTACTGTCCAAAGGGAGGCTTATTTTGACCCCATAATTTCATGAAATTAAGTTTCTGATCAGAGATAAAATTATAAAATATTTGGTTTCAATGCATTCGGGTAGGTAGGCTTGTCATAAAGATAATAGCCAAGTCATCTACCACTGAAATGGGAATATTGAAGCTTTTTACACCATTAGAATACTGGTAAGAGACATAAGAAGTCTAAATATATTAGTCATAAGTATCACTGCAATCACTCATGGCTCACATTTATTGTTGCAGGGCTGTGATCCAGTTGTTCTGGAAGCACATTAGAAAGGAACTGAAATCTGGCAAGAAAGGTTCAGCCATGACGTTTTCAGTGAAATAAGTAACAACAGCACTAACAACAGACAGGCCATGAAATATTTAAACATTACTGGCTACAAGTTGGTGGACACCCTCCTCAGTTTAGACCTTAGATCCACCCCTAACATTATATGTATATGGAAAATATGAATGTGATTATGATGCAAATACTAATGAAATGTATGTATACATAAAACTGATGTTCTACTTTGGGTTTCAGGTAGAGTTACTGGCACAGGTTGCTGCTACCCATGCAAAAGCAGACACACTTTCAATCTCAGAGGGGCCAGCAGGAAGGTGTCTTTCAAGACTTAACGGCTCCATGGTGCAGTTTTCTGTAAGTTGTCACTATAATAAATGTTATAAGTTGATATGACACCAAAACCAAATAGAGAAAGATGATAGGAGGGAACAAGGACACATTCCATGCATGTTTATTTGCTAATATAATGTATTCAGCCTCACTGGCATCCCAGCTATTCTATTATCTTATATGGGTTGTAATATTATAATTGCTAAAAATCATTTTATTCTGACAAGAAACTATGGTACAGTGGTACCAGGAATGAGTAAACGATAAGTGAAGAAAGTGTTCATTATAATTTAAATTTGTTCCTGTTTGGCCTATTACAGGGGCAGTGAAGACAACCAGACCAACAGAAAAGCCAAATATTGATTCAGTTATCCACACATCAATCTGCAACAACAATCTGCAACAACAATCTTGTGTGAGCCTCATTTTTATGGTATTTTTAAGCCAGGTTATTCTGAAGTGTATATATACTACAATGGGTGTCAATTCTGTGTTTTTGAAAGTGGCCATTCTCTTGACTATTAAAATTGATATTTCTAAGAGATTGTGACAGTCGTCATCATAGTTCTTTTGTAGTGCTTCTAGAGTAAATCATGGCGCATTTTGTCCAATTAGGTAGAAAAGAGGTATTGTAGTGAACTCGGTTCGGGACTCTTAGCTTAGGAATAAAACGGAACAAGGATTACTCTCGTACTCTGGTTTTATTGCCACACAACCCTAACAGACCAACCTTTCTGGACCAGCCAGAAAGGAAACATATACATCGTAAAATGGTATAAAACAGGGTGTGGAGAATATTCACATATCACATATTCTCATAAAAGCGAAGTTAACAATAAGTAAAACCAGAGATTGGGTAAGAACACATAAAGGAACATTTGCATAGCATAAAATGGCAATATACAAGGAGAAGACACAATATAAAGAGATAAATACAAATAATAGTAATAAGCCACAGACCACTCTTCCAGGGTCTGTGCTTCGGATAGATCCGAGAGCCCTTGACTGCCCCCTGGCGTCAGTCCGAAAGGACTGGAATCAACCAGCGGACAGTCTCGGACTCCCGGACTGTACTATTTCGGAACCCGTAAAATACACGACCACTACAATACCCCCTCTTTCTTTTAAAGAGTTTAAAACCATGTTTAAAAATCGGGTAATAGAACAATAAAGCATACGAAAAGAGGAAAAATAATACAAATCACCACGAGTAAACACAAAAGTCACTCAACACATAATAAAAAATCATAGACAAGTACAAGCAGGAGCATTCAGTGTCCTCACTACTAATACAAGTGGAAAAATAAAAATGATTGGTGTAAATGGTGAAATAAAAGTAAAAATTCCTCCGGCTCTCTGTGAGAAAAGCAAATCTCACTACTACATTCTGTAGTATAAAAATAGAGAGAAAAATTCGTTACTTTAAAAAGTTCAAGTGGTCAATATCCGTGGGTCATGCCGATTCATCTCTGTGTCCATCCGAATGTATCCATATCCATTTCCAAGTCCATAGGTCAATCCAGTCATCATTATTCACACAGGTCGTTCCATTCCGAGTCCGAGCGTCATTCGTGGGCGATCCGTGTTGTCATCTGGTCTGTCCTATGGTCATCCTCCATCCTTTCACTGGTGGGGAGCCAGGCGACGACTTTAGAGGGGAGATCATTTTCTCAGATCCGAACAACTGGTGGATACCGAGATCTGATTCTCCCACTCCTCCCTGTCCCAGACCACTTCCCTCATGCCAAGCCCGGGCCCTGCTCTGTGAGCGTTGTCGGGGAGCGGACCTCTGCATTTGCTGCTGCCTTGCAGCTTGAGCTGCTGATGCAGCAGCAGTGGGGTTTGTCCGAGAAGTCTCGGGGGACACTATCATCCGAAAGGGGGATGCTGAGGGATGGCTAGGTGTTTTAACACCCATCTGGGCCATCTGGGGGAGTTTCCCGATCTGTCCCAACAACTGTGATAGCACATCCAGTTGGAGGGCGTTGACCTGGATCGCCCCAGCTTGACCACCATCCACATGTAGAGTGGGGGCAGATGGATCCGTACCTCCCACACTCTCTGTTGGGTCCTGCTCCGGCGGAGAACTGGACTCCGCGGACTCCAACCTTGACCTCAGCCGCGCGTTAGCCTCCATCAAATCTCGGATTTGATTGTCCTTCTGGGCTAGGGACGCGCGCTGGGTCTTGATGATGACCGCCTGTTGGTTGTTCTCCTCTCGGAGATTGGCGACCTCATCTATCCTGCTTTCCACAGTCTCCAAACGTTGAAGGGGCATGGTCAACGAAGCGATTGACCGACGTACCCCCTCGCTTAGAGCTATGGCTGCCTTCTCTAGATCTGTCAGGGCAGCTTCAACGTTGACATCCACTGCCCGGACCAGCTCCTGAGTATCGTGTCGAGAAGGCAGGTCTTCCTTGGCCTGCTCTACCCATTGTTGGGTTTTGCGGCCCTTCTTAGTAATTGGTGCCTCCGGATGGCTCGAAGACTGCCGTTTGTGCGTCTTCTTGGAGGTCTTTTTGTCCGAAGCAGACCTACTTCCGGACTCGGGGCCAACGCTGCTGGATGCAGAGCTCACTGACACCGAGTCCTGATGTCCAGTTGCGGGTTTGCTAGGCCCAGAACTGGAGGAAGAGGAGGCTTTCCTTGCTTTGGCCTTCTCTGCAGCCTTTAGCCGGGTCTGGACTGCAACCTGTGCCCTTCTTAGAACCTTCAGGTGATTGAAGGACAGGTAAACCATTTTATAGAAGAGAGGATTCTCCTTCTTTCCGGCGGTCACCGTGTCCCTCACCATTCTGGCCTGGGCCTTCTCCCGACTGAGGTTGTGTTGCTTCACCTCGCCATTCATCAGGTGCTGAATGAGCTCTCCCTTCCGATCCAGGACCTGTGCACAACTGGTGTACGGGCAAGTCCAGGCTTGACGGAGGGGGGCGTGGCACTCGCACAAATGGCGGAAGAACCTCTCCCGGGTGGTGTAAATTTTTACACCCACATCTCGGAAGCCAGTGTACCGGCACACCAGGAAGGGGCAACGGTGTCCTGGCTTCCAGAGCATGGGAGACATCTTGAGTTTCCCCAAGGTGCCCTCATCCAAGCTGTCCTCCTGCAACAGCTCGGGCCAGATCTCGGACTCGTAACGTTTCATCGTCCCGGGGAAGTCAACGTCATCCGAGTCTGATTCCGGACCATCAGATGGGAACCGGAATCCTGGCTTGTCCAAACTAGGGTTGATTGGTGCTGTGTTTTCGGGTTTGTCCATCACAGCCTTGAAGTGTTCCAAACTTCCCCCAATCTCACCAACCCTAGCTCTCCACACAGACATCCGAGCCCTGTGCACTCTCCTCAATTTCTTGAAGGACAGCTTCGGATTGTTTCTTTTTGGAAGAGGTGGTCCCAGCAGAAGCAGAACTGGTGCTTGGTTGTGGCACCGCGCTCTTGCTCCTCTTTTCCTCCTCCGATTTGCTTGACCCGCCTCGGGTCATGGATGCGGATCCCGACTTGCCACCGACGGGATATCTGCGGCTTCGGGATCTGCCCCGGGATTCCATGTCCTCATCGTCAGCCTTTTTAGGGCTCGATGGAGACTGGGATCCATCCTCGCTTTTCCGGGGTGCTGACTGCTTCCTCGGAGAGCGGCGTAGGACATCAGGGTCGACAGCAGTCTCCCCTTTGTCCTTTGGACTTGCCTCAGCTACGGGTTTGGCCTTCTCCCGAAGCTTTAGCTCCTCCTTCACCACTTCCTCGGAAGCTTCAGTTTCCATGGCTTCGGACTCAGAACGGTTGTGTCCTTCGTCCTCCACCACTTCACTGCCTTCGGCTGCTAACCCCATGAGATTAGCAGCCCCTTCCTCGAGCAACTGTTGCTCCTCTGCCTCTGTCATGGCAGGGAGCTCAGTCTCAATGCCCTCGGACATCAACCTCTCTGCCTCGGCCAACTCCTTCTCGACTTGCTCAGCCATAGCCTTCTCCATCTTCGATTACTTTGCTAGAAAAGGAACAAAAACAAAGCATTTCATTGACAAGACTTCATGGAAATAACAAAGCCCAGTTTCTGAGCCTTATCCATTCTCGGACTGAGCTTCGGATGGCCCTTCGGATCCGAACTGTGCTGTCAGTCCCCCACTCCTTTAGCGTGGGTCGATCCGAACTAGGTTTATAGCGAGCCATCACACCGTCGCCACATCTCCCACCAATCCGAAAGGGTTAATTACGTCCAAACATCATAATGGAATAAGTTAACAGGGCATGATGGTTCACCTCTATGCTAGAGAACAACATACAACACACATACCCGTAGCCAGTATTTCTAACAGTGTGTATATCAAAATGGACGTAGCGGTACCAGGCACCAGCCCGCCAAAGTACAGAAATGCCAATCGGCAACAAAATACAGGGTACCATACGTTCAAATCTCTAGACATCTTACATTCATACAAGATCAACAACAAGTCCTTTATGTAAATCATCACTTGATAAACTTACTGTACGGTCGGCGAAAGTCTGTCAGTTGCTTACTCATACGAGTTCCGGAAGCAGAATGGCGAAGGGTAGAACACTCTCGCCGCACCTGATGCAACGCTAGTACTCCAACCCGACACCGCGATGGTAGCGCCAACGCTTCCCGCGCTCCTTCTCCGAGCACGCTCACATAGCATGATTGGTTGCTAATCCAATAGCTATTCTGATCTGCCTGCTGAGACATGACAGGACCCTTTTAATCTCCACTTTCTTTGTCATCAGGATAGGTCTAATTGCTACATTCTACCTGCTATAAATAGATTCCGATCTTACAGCAAGTTCCAGGTCTCATTGACCCGCAGTGCAAGCCTAGATCATGTCAATACCTATCGTTCAAACAAATACTTATCAAGACAAAGATTCGTCTCCCAGTCACAATAGAAATGAATCTATTACGCCGGTAGGGGACACAGCAGTAATTTTCCGGTCTACTGCTAGTCGGACTTCTCGTTGTGTTCTTTTTTGTTTGAGTCAAAACCAGTCCGGTAATTTTAACTCATTTGATACCAAATTCTATCTAATTTGCAACCGAACTGGGGCATTACGCGTGCGCCTAGCCCTTGTCAGAGCTGGGGAAGGGTTGCTAGTATCAGGACCCGGATTATTTCTTGTCCGCCTAATACCCGGTAAGACTGGTGGAACAGCAGCACTTGGTAACTTCCTAGGCCTCCCAACTCTTTTCTTCAGAGCTATGGGAGCCTCGGGTTTATCCGGTACTACTGTTTTCCTAGGTCTTCCCGGTTTCCTTCTAGCCCTCGTCTTTTTCTTCTCCTGTATAGCAGGTTGAGGCACTAATACATTCTTTTTCAATCTGCCTCGGCCTCTCGCTGTCACAGGAGGAGGAGTAGTTGACACAGGAGCTGTAGTTTTTACAGTATCCGTTTTCTTTGTCTTCCTACCCCTCTTTCGGACGGGTGTCTCAAGTCCTGCTGGTTTAACTTTTCGGGGTCTGCCTCTCGGCTTGGTCCCTATAGTTATTTTAGCTTTCGCCGCAGGAACTATACAATCTTTCCCAGCTACTATTTTTCCATCGATAAGTCGGAGAATATCTCTACCTGTTCTAGCCTGCTTTTGAAATTCGGACGCCCGATGCAGGTTCGCCGCCTGTATGGGTCCATTTTCGTCAAAGGCTGGCTTCAAGTAGTCTATATGATATCTCATCAGACCTTCCGAGGTTTCTAATTCACAGGTGGTACCTCCTATGAATCTTTTGATGACATAAGGCCCATCCCATTTGGGTCCGATCTTTTTAGAGGCCTTCGGGGGACAGAATCGGTATACCACCTCCCCCACTTGGAATCTCGGAGGACGAGAACGTTTGTCATAATCCCTTTTCTGGTGGACTGCAGAAATTCCGAGATTATTCCTTACGTACTGGTGCCCCTTTCTCATACACTGTCTCAAGTGTTCCACATATCCCACTTTGCATGGGAAATCCAACTCACCTGGTGTCACACCATAGACTAAATCCATTGGTGCCACCAGCTCTGTTCCGAAGACTACGGAATTCGGAGTACAGAGTGTACTGGCATGTACCGTGGCCCGATAAGCATGAGCAATACAGGGCGCTAGTATATCCCAGTTATCTTCAGTTCCATCTGTTAGACATGACAATTGCTCCACGAGGACACGATTGAGTCTCTCGCTTTGACCATTGCTCATGGGTCTGTAGGGAAGAGTAATTAATTTCTCGACCCCCAACATTTCTAACAAGGATCTTAGGAGCTGAGACCTAAATTCGGCAGCTCCATCAGTTTGCAAAGCAACAGGGCACCCGAATCGTAGGATCCATTCTCTGAAGAGTACATCTGCACAACTTTCTGCAGTGTGATCTGCCATGGGATAGGCTTCGGCCCATTTTGAAAAATGATCCGTTACCACCATGATATAATTGTTTCCCCTGGGAGTTGTCCGAAGAGGTCCCAAGATGTCCAATCCTATCCGATTCCACCTATCCCCATGTTTTTCTTTTTTAAGGAGAGAAGTCCCTCCTCCTTGTCTGGATTTCCTCATACTACATTCCAGACAGGCCCGGATCCATCGTTTCAAATCGTACCTCATCCCTGGCCAGTAATATTTCATTTTCGCTGACCAAGAATTTTTAAATGTACCGAAATGACCTGAGATCTTCGGACCATGCATCCCTTGGAATATTTCCTTTCTCAAAGAGGCAGGAATGAGTTTCCTCCAATACTTCCTTCCTGTGGCTAGTCTTGTCCAACCCAGACATAGCACACCCTCTCTCATTTCCATATTACCCAGATGCTGGACAAATGTACGGAATTCATTGGATTCTCCAGCTAGATCTTCTCTGCTAGGGATATCCTCTGTACCCGCGACAATAGCCAGTAATCTTTTGATGAGTGGATCTTCCTGCTGAGCCTCCCGTAACACTTGCTCCTGTGTACCTATAGCCACAGTAGTGGGGGCTGCCACAGCATCATGAATACCACAATCCGAGCAATCTAGTCTTCCACATTTCCGAGTGGGAAGTCGTGACAACGCGTCAGCATTTTCATGCTTCTTTCGAGCACGATGGACAATCATATTCTGATCCAGACCATACTCTTGCAGCGTCAATAACCACCGCGCGAGCATATCAGTTGGATCCTTAAAGTTCAGCAACCAACGTAAGGATGCATGATCTGTCCGAACCACAAAGTTCCGATTTCCCAATAGGTAATGTCGAACCTTTTTCAGATAGGTCAGAACGGCTAAGAGCTCGCGTTTAGTAGCACAATAATTCTTCTGTGATTTAGAAAAGCTATTGCTAGCATAGCTCAATACCACTTCTCTCCCATCCTGGATCTGAGACAGGATTCCAGCCATCCCGAAACCGCTAGCATCCGTATCCAGAATGAAGTCTCCCACCTTTCTGGGAAAACCCAACACTGGAGAAGTTACTAGGGCCTCTTTCAGTTTGCTAAAGGCATCGTCACACCGTGGCGTCCACACTATAGGCTTGCTATAGCGCTTCTCTTTCCCTGCCGCGGTCACTACATCTTGCAGAGGGGCTGCTATTATTCCGAAATCCTTTTGGAATTCTCGGTAATAAGAAGCAAAACCAAGGAATTGCCTCACCTCTCTGGCGTTCTTGGGAATAGGCCAGTCCTTGACCTTCTGTACCTTCTTCGGATCGGCTTGAATGCCATCCGGAGATACAATTCTTCCCAAATATTCCACTCTTTGCCGAAAGAAATCGCATTTCTTCGGTTTTAGTTTCAGACCATAGTCTCGGATTCGGTCTAGGACGAGTCTGAGGTTACTTTGACACTGATCATAAGTCTCTCCGAAAACCACAATATCATCCAAATAGACCAGACAGGACTTCCATCTGAGTCCGTCTAACATCTGATCCATCATGCGTTGGAAAGTAGCCGGGGCATTACACAATCCGAAAGCCATGACTTTGAATTGAAATAAGCCCACAGTGGACAGAAAAGCAGTTTTGTGTTTACTTTCCTCATCCATGGCTACCTGCCAATATCCACTCTCTAGATCTAGGGTGCAAAACCACTTGTTCCCTCCAAGGGCTTCTACACACTCATCTATCCGAGGTAATGGAAAACTATCTTTTATGGTCACTGCATTTAGCTGACGATAGTCGACACAAAACCTCTGGGTCCCATCTTTCTTGGCCACCATAACTATAGGAGCACCCCAAGGACTGCTGCTATGTTCAATCCGGCCTTCTTTGTACATTTTCCAGATCTCTGCTTCGGCCTTGTCTCTCTTTGCCACTGGTATCCGACGATACGCTTGCTTAATAGGGGCTGCATCACCCGTATTAATAGCGTGTCGGACTTTATGTGTACATCCCAGTAGTTTCCCGGACCCTGGAATGGAGAAACAGTCCTGATATTCTTTCAGTAGATCTGTTGCACTTTTTATTTCTTTTTGGTCCCGTAGATCTGAGTCCGCTATTAACTTAGCCAGCGGACACACAGTGGGGGGCATTTTCTCGGGCATTTCAGGTGAGATCAAATCATCATCCGCCACAGGTGATTCCATAACCTGTATCGAATTGATGATTACCTCTTCGATCACACCGTCATCCTCTTCCCCAGACATGACTGAATCTTGTGAAAGTAAAGTCACACTATACAATCTGCCTACCATTCTCCTCTTTCCGAGCTTAATAGCTCGTCCGGACGGATTACTAAATGCCACCACAGCCGGTTTCCCGTCACCTGATACGTATGTATTCAAGCTTCCCAAGGCATAGTCACTTAGTAATTTTTGGTCTGGCTCGAACATCAATCCATCCGATGTGTCTGAGCCACCGTGAATGTTTAATTCGGCCAGAGTCACTTTGCCGGGTACAAGGGTTACACCTCTTTTGAGTGTCACCTCTATACCTGCAAGTGAGTTTCCGACCTGCACCGCCTTCACAGAGGATTTTTCTTTACCACTACCTTGTCTCTTCCAGAGTTTACAACTCACGGAATGACCGTAGTTATCCAAGTAAAGTAATCCTGACCAATCAAGACTACATCGATGCACATAATAAAAATCTGCACCGAGTATCCCATCCTCAGGGCCTTGTAAACCACTGACAACAAGACATGTAATCATATAGGTCCGTCCACCTATATTCCACGGACATAGCACGCTACCATAAGTATTAATAGGTGTTCCATCTCCCATCGCACACACCGTTCGGACCGAAACCATTGGTGGTGGATGTGGAAGGGAATCATAGAACTTCTTAGTGATCAAACTGGTAGTAGCACCAGGATCAACAAAAAAGAATCCATTCATCCCACCTACTAGTACTGGGGCATACCATCTCTCCCGAACTAATAACTTAGACGGGATCTCCAGAGTTTCCTTTTGTAGCACAGAAACCTTCTGAATCTTGGCAGGTTTATTACGGTTCTTCTTGACCATTAAAATCTGCCCTTCTTCAGCTTGGAATCCGGATTCCCCCCATCGTATGTTAGGGTCATCCTCCGGACTTCTCAAAGGAGTACAGACCTTTGAAAGAGCTTTACCGTCCGGCAACGATCTAGATTCTCCACCTTTCGACTCGGATTTGTCCACACTTGGGATTCGTTCGAGCGTACTAAGCGGTGCCTGGGCTTTACTCCCAATCTCTACACTACTTTCATACTTCTCTCGGATTGCGGTATTATGAAGCGCCTTGCCGTCGACCCTCACTACGCTTCTCGTGAGGGCCCCTTCTAGTTTTCCGGATTCCCTGCTGCGGCTGCCCTTGCTTCGGATACCGCAAGGAGTTTGAACAGCCCCTTCTTCTTTGAACATTCAGAGATCCTATGTCCAAATTCACCACAGAAGTAGCAGGGTTTATTCTTCGGAAACTCTTTCTTTCCCCTATACCCAGATCTCTCATAATAAGACGTTTTCGGGGCATCCGGGGTTGGTTTCTTGTGAGCCTGCCATGACTGAATGGCCTGTACAATTGCGCCAATGCCAGAGTCTTCTTCTTCTGACTCCACTTTATCACTGGCGTGCAATGCCTCAGTAATCTGGGCAATGACAGACTTCTTCGGGGTCTTGCTCTTATGCCCTCCGCTAGCTTCAGGCGGTCCGAAAAAGTCTGGCGCTGAGCTAGCGGTAGTGTTCTGTATGGATACAGTATTTACAGCATCCAAATCAGCTCCCTCGAACACCTCGGACCAATGGACGGCCTGTTCCAAATCATAAGGTTCCTGGAGTCGTATCCACCAGGCTTCCTTGGCGTTGGACAGGCCATCTAGATATACCTTCAAACATAATGTGCGTCCGGTATAATCTATTACATTGCCGAAAGCAATTCGGGCTTTCTTCACAACTTCATTTGCGAAGTTGCGGCTGGTCTGGTTCATCGTCTGTCGCGAAGCATAGAAGATGGCCTCTTTCTTCCGGGAGTTGTGTTCCCCGAAATTTGCCTCCATATGCTGGACAAACTCTGGGAGTTTCAGTCCAGGGGGTAGCTCCCCCAGCTCTTGAACTTGGCGGCGGCAGGTACACTTCAGAAACATCAAGAAAATATCATCTGACCAATTCTGAGCTTCTGCCATCACCCTCATTTCTCCCAAATGGATGCTCCAACTGTCTTTGGAAGAATCCCATTGCTTCAAGAAAGACATTTTCGGGACATGACTTGCCGCATCCCGCATAAACTCATAATGAAATGAGCTTGCTGCTGGCTCGGGCCCGTCATATCTTAATCCTTGTGTCAAGGATTTATCTTTGAATGAGTGGGTTTCTCTCCTCATTGTTGTACTGTGAGCCACAGGAGCATAACTCCGAGAGGAATCAGCACCTGCAGTACCAACAACATTATGGCGGACATAGGTTCCATCCGTGACATGTCCACCCGGATAACCAATAGTATTATCCGAAAGTTTCTTTATGGTGGAGATGCCAGCTCCTATGCCCGGTCTACCCGCTGTACCAGTGGGTGGAGTGACTACTCCCTGGTTTGGTGAGGAAGTTTGGGGGATTTCCGGGGTCATAATCTGGACCTTCTTTTCGGATCCCCTAACGAAGGAAGCAGGAGTCCTAAGTACATAAGACTCCCCCTGTCCTTCGTTCCTCACATTGCCAGCTTCCTCGGGTGCTGGGTTATCTATCGGGGATTCGGGTCCAGTGCCCGTCCCCAATCCGAAAATAGCAGCCACTTGCTCCAGCGTTGGCTGTGCTTTTGGAGATTCTGCTGTCTGATCTGCCTGATTTATTAATCTGGACAGATCATCAACCCTAGAAGCTTCGGCCTGGAGTTTTTCGTTTTCAGCCATTAACCTGGCTGTTGAACGGTCACTCCTCTCAGCTATATCTTGTAGAGTTCTCTGGAGCTCTGCATTTTGGTCTTCCAGCATCACCACTTGATTCCTCTGGCCCAAGCTGAACTTGTGCGCCCGCTCATAGGCTTTGCGCCAAGCATCCACCTGAGACTGCAGAGGTGGAGTAGACTCTTTTCCCTGTTTCTGTGGGAAACCCTCATCCGTATCGTCCGAATAAAATCTTTCGCGAGGATCGCGGAATGCCCAAACATCTTGTACGATTTTCTTCGTGCTTGGACTCGGTCTAGGCACTGCGGTTCGGACCTTCGGTACAGCACCTGTACCTCTACCTCTACCTCTGCCCGCACCTCCAGTAGCCCCGACCGGCTGTTCCGTCTGACTCGCTTTATCTAGGTCTGCCATTTCTACTGACCTCTTTCTCTTTTTTTTTATTTCATAGAATTCTACCTGGATGGATCCGAACACTTTTCAGGCTTTTTGAAAAGCTAACTTCTGGTTGTGGCTAAGAACTGGTCACGGCACCAATTGTAGTGAACTCGGTTCGGGACTCTTAGCTTAGGAATAAAACGGAACAAGGATTACTCTCAGAACAATCAGATAGGCCTAAAACTAAAATCAATAACTGTATTACCATATCTTAGAATGCAAACAATAATATACTGATTTTGAAACTAAATATTGAACTCATATCATATTGTGACTGTAATTAGTTATGGCAGAGATTCCTTCGGGTAAATGTGTTTGACAGTCCTACGGCCAATACCAAGGACATTTGGGAGAGGGGGTTCCCCTAAAAATCCATTACCATGCTATGACAGGTTTATCTGACCCTTATCTTCGGTCCCCTCCATTGTCAGAGTTATATACCCCTCCGACCAAGTCACATTTCATATATTCCCTTTGATGAGGAAGTAAAAAATATTGTTTTGGTATTGAGTGTGGCATGGAAAAGTCATTAAGATAACCTCCATGGCCACGACCCCCATAAATTGTAAGTTGAGACACTGACTCTGAGCGTCTGTCTCACTCAGCTTGAGGACCGTCATTGGTATTGGCCGTCCCACTGTTGACCAAATTTCTGCTTTGTGTTCTGAATCTTTTGCACTTTAAAAGTACTAATTTCATAAATCCCCAGCCTAGTTAAAAGCTATATTAATTGGTATTTAATTTGCGCAAACATCTAGGGTTATGCATGCATAAAGTTCTCTGCATGATGAAAAAATATTTAGGATAGATGTATAATGTGACTTAGGTAAATTTTATTCAAAAAATATTCGCACATAATATCCTGACTAAGTTTATATTTGTATAATATTATTTGCATAATACTTCTAGATGTATGTAATCACTGCTCATTGGAAAAATATTAAGGGTCTAGTTTAGTTCTTTATAGTGTATATTACAGTTCAAATATGAGTGAGATTGATGTTGTTTATTACCAGTGTATATGATTAAATTTGTCATTCACTAGCATATATTTCACTTTAATAAAGTGGATTTCAATCAAGGAAATGTACAACAGTATAGGGACAGTTGCATTATGTATATACCTCCCTTGTTTGCATTGACAGGAACTGTCAGCGTATATTACACAGTAGTATTTTAGTTCTAATGACTGGAATATTGTGAATTTCATGAAGTATTTATATCAATTACCAGTAAAGTTCATTTCAGGTGATTCATCAATTTTTTGTTCTTTTATATTGGGTTGTATAGACATTCAACAAGCAATAGTCGGTTGACAAATGGTGTATTTTGGAACATAGTGGTTTTTAGTTTAACAAGAAGGTATTATATGATATTATGTCCCTTCCTTAGAATGATGGTTAGGGGCAAATCATTTTAACTGTTATTTTCTGTTATATTTTGTCTTATTTTTTTCAAATATTTACTTCAATTTGAATGTGTGAGCTTGTTTTCCGCAATATTAATAACAAGATGATAAACTTTATATAATGTGAGTTTAGTGAAATATAAGGAGTGCAGTGAAATACGCTTTTGTTGATCTGTAAATCACTGTACATTATGTATCTTTCTGGATCTTCTATGGTCTCTGCTTCAAAGTAATGTAAATGCATATGATTTTGATTTTATACAAGTGATGCTAAATTTATTGCTAAATTTATTATGTAATTTAATTATGCACAGATAAACGCAATTAAATAAATGATAATTGACTGAAGCTGCCATTGTTGTGTTGTTTTGTTCAAGCTCCTACATACCTTTATAGAAGCATTATAAAATGCATCATATTGAATATCCATTAGCTGAGAAACGATGACCTAAATATGTTAATCAAGACCATATGATTACTGAAAACACTTTTTTTACTTGAGGACGTTTTACCTTCTAAACGTTTTTTTTACTTGAGGACGTTTTACCCTCTAAACACTTTTTTACTTGAGGACGTTTTACCCTCTAAACACTTTTTTACTTGAGGACGTTTTACCCTCTAAACACTTTTTTACTTGAGGACGTTTTACCCTCTAAACACTTTTTTGCTTAAGGACGTTTTTCCCTCTAAACGTTTTTGAGAACGTTTTGGGGAAAAAAACGTCCCAAAAGTGGGGGCAAAAAAAGCGTCTTCACGACTGTTTAGAATGAAGACGTTTTTGCTTTTAGTGTGGTTGTGACGTTTGCAAAGAAACTGACAAAATCGACGCCACCCGACAGGTCTATTACGAAAGCTTAAAAAAATGGATCGCACCAAGGGAATGAGCTCTGTAGATATAGACCAATGTCTACGATTTGTACCAGGCTACCAAGGCGTAATGTCTTTTGAAGAGCTGCCCAGGACCAGAACAAACGGCGCAGGTCTTTATGTCATGAACACAGCTAGGATTTCAGAAAGGAACGGACACTGGACCGCTATATACACGCCCCCGCCCTACTCCCCCGACTCGTGTGTAGAGTTTTTCAATTCTCTGGGTAAAGACCCGGGGTATTACAGCGCTGAAATGTTACAATTTTGCATTCTGCATGCTAACAGCAGCGGAAAAAAATACAAGTACAGCTCTAAACAGATTCAATGTAGCGACTCTGCACTGTGCGGTCAGTTTTCAACAGTCTACTGCTTTTTGAGAGGCGAGAAAAACATGTCAATAGACAGTTTCATTACATTGCTTACCGATGACTGTCAAGAGAATGAAAAAAGAATTGAATGTTGGAACAAGTGTGGCTAATAAAGACTACTGAAAAAATACCTTTTTTTCGTTGTTTGTACTTACACTGCTACTATAAACTGGACTCCCTCTCGTAGAGGACAATGTCGTCCATCTGCGGGAAATAGCGGACAGAGGAGGACTGCAAGTCGGTGGAGGAGGTGGAGGGGGAAGTGGAGGAGGATTTCTTTTTTTTCTTTACAATTACAATGACTATGAGTACGATACATAATACTAGCACTAAGCTAGAGGTCGCTATACCGGCTATACCGGCGGTGGACAGTTCTAAGGAGGCAGGTGGGGCTAGGGTCGTTATGCTGGGTCCGGAGGAGGTGGAGGAGGAGGAGGAGGAGGTGGAGGAGGGGCTGGCTGTAGCAGCGACCGAGCTTGAGCTTGTGCTTGTGCTGGCCGGCGAGGAGGCACTCCCGGCGGTGCTGGCGCTGGAGCTGCTGGTGGTGGTGCTGGTGGTGGTGCTGGTGCTGGTGGAGGCAGCAGACATCGGAAATAAATGACAACAATCCGTTATTAGATTGTAATGATGAAAATCCGGTAGCGTAGTGCAATCAAAATTTAATCTCGACTGACTTATGTCCAAGGTCTTTATATTGTCATAGCGATCTACAAAGGCCTGGTTAAATTCTTCGATCAAGCAGTTCTTGAAAATGAAATGTTCGTTCACAGGTGAAAAGCTACACTGTTTTAGCGGATTAATAGTGGGTCCAGTACAGGACACACGCCTCTCCTGAGGAGAACACAAGCAGCTTTGCTGACATCTCATACTAGGCTTTCCTTCTGGTGACTCTCCACAACAAACATTTAGCCTGGCTTCTACAGTCACAGGATTCAAGACAGGAAAAATAAATAAAAGAATGGCAATTGGCGTCCTCATGTTGTGTTGGTTTTTTCAATCTCAATCTCAATGCAAAAAAAGATCAACCGTTCAGCTATGCACTAGCTATTTATACTGACCCCCCCCAAAAAAAATTGATTGCCACATACAAAAGAAGAAAGGAAAATCAATAGTTTCTCAATGCATTACTGTTGCAATGCAATAATCCAAACGTTCATTTGATAATATTCGTTAATCTAATCAATCGAGTGGCTCCAATAGGTTGGGGAGGGGTAATGATAACATGGTAACACCGATCAAAGGGCCAGAAAACAGAAGAAAGATACTTGACCGTCTGTCATTATCGACTCAAGCTTGTCAAGCGACTTGTTAAGCGACTTGTCAAGCGTGGCAGGCTTGATGGTCGTTGTTGTGGCCTTGGACTCCTCCGCTCGCAGCAACTGCCTCAGGGTGCCTGTCGACTTGGTACCCTATTAAACACGGTCAGCAAGTCAGCAGACAGGTTCAAATTCATGCCTTGAGGCTGTAAACATGCTCCAAACGTCAGGTCCAATTCAATTCAGGTAAACATAACGGCAATGCACATGGAAACACAGAGACAAAATGGCGCCGGACGGATGTAGATACGGAGCAACCACAACAGTACACAACAGTCCACAACAGGGGCTTATTGGGATCAATGGGATGCTTTTTTTTTTTTTTTAAATAATGCTAAAGGAGAGCAACCCCCAGTTTAGTTACTGCGAGGCCGTCTTGCTGCGTACTGCTCCCTCTGGTGCCATTTTTCATAACAGGTTTTCTCCTGCGCTAGGTCCCCTGTTACATGATACCCATGCTATTTTCCCTCTAAACTAGGCTGATAGGCAACATACAAAGGGCAAAATAAACGCTTCATAAACAGTTTGCATTGCATTTGCGGCAAAATAGGCTCATAGCCTTATTTTTAGGTGAAATCTATTGCCGTATAACATAATACGCTTTTGTTATCCGTTGACATCGGCAACTGGAAAACACATTAAAGTGGCACGACACTCAACCCGTCAGTCATCGCCTCTGAACTTTTACATTGCCGCAAATCTAAACGGCTTGAGATAAAATTACAATTGCACCGTGAAAAATCAATAATGTTAACAAGCAGTCAAATCCAGGTCAAGAAGTTTGTGATTTGTTTTGAATGAGTAATATTATCGGGAAAAGTTACACACTTTAAATTTCCCCCCCTTCTGATCCAAGCGTCTCTCCCTCTCTCTCTCTTTTTTGCTCGGACGCAGCATGCACAGCACCCTTGCTTGCATCCTACTTCTCGTGGCCACAGTTTTTTCTGCTGAGGGAAATATCTGCAGCTATTGCTCCTGCAACCTCAGCAGAAAAACTGTGGCCTGTACAAAAGCCATTCAAGCAGACCTGTTCGTCAACCTGGACCAAACCGTTGCCTGGACTAGACATTTGAGGATTGGACGGGTGGTTGGAAAGTCCTAGACAGGAAAGCATTCGAAGCCATTGGAAAACGCTTTCCTAACCTGTCTAAGGTCACTTTTACCAACCGCCCTTCAATCCTCTGCGAGGACCTGGAGCACTTAAACGTGCCAACAGTGATCTCCAAATGCCCTAAGGTAATTGTGTTTAATTATTAATAAATTATTTGACATTTTTTCTTATTATTTCTTGTTCCATGTGCTTCTATGTTTTATTGCTCCTATGTTTTATTGCTCCTATGTTCTATTGCTTTTTTAAAATTATTCATGGGCGCTGTGTAATTGGTAATTAGGAGGATGAAATGAATGAAAAAAAAAAAAAAGTGGGGACGAAGTGGTTCAATCTTGGAATGGCAATTTTGTCGTGGAACTCTGGCACATGTTGAGGCGAGAGGTCGCTCCACGTGTAAGATTGTATCGTATGACATACACGTTCACATACAAGTGAACTTACTGAATGACAAAGTCACAAGCTTGAATATGGTGTAAGTCTGAAGGGGCATGTCTCAGGCATGTATAGCATGTATAGCATATGGTAGTGATATCAACACTCAGGAGAGCTATGGTGTCATGTAAGACAGGTAAGAAGTGCCACAGTTCATCATTTCCATGAAGGTTACTACTGATTTGCTATGGTGTTAGTCAGGTATCAAGGTACCTTACAAGTCGGGTAAGAAGGGCTACAGGACATTCTTGCAACCTCAGTCCATCATCATTATCATTTTGATGTGTCTAAGATTTGCGCAATTTTCTTGCCCCGGGCTGTTCATACGCCCAATTTATGTTGCCTACGGTGTGGCTGTGTAAGGGCAATGCAAGGGTTGAAAGCAGAAGACAAGCTGCTGTGTAGTAGCGTGTGTAAGAGTGGAGGGGGTGGGTTTGGAATTTAGACTTATTTAATGACCCAGTGGATGGTCATAATGGCCTCATAATGGAAAGTGAATGCTTTAGAGGCTATATGTAAAGCGACCGCAGCAATCTTGGTGTTACTGTAAACGATGTGAGATCATGGATAGGTCGGGTAAGGTCAAGATGCCTGCATCTTCTCTCATGAATGATAGTTTTATCCCTAACAGTGATTACTGAATGCCCGCTCATCCAGTTATCGTGTAAGACAGCTATATTAATTAATCAGATGACGATGTACAAGTTTTGAGTACAACGTATTAATTATTATCTGAGATCAGATCTAATGGTGTATAGGCATTAAGTACGGTGTAAGTGCTGAATTTACTCAGCGTGTAAGACCTCTCATGACAGAGAAAGGATACACCAGCTATGCTATACAGCTATGCTATGAGACAACTACTGGCAGACACTTACGATGTATGCCATCCGTTTATTGAATTGAACCACGCCATCCCCACAACGTTACATGCTAAAATCCAGCTCTATGTACGGCAAGCAAGGCCTTCTATCTATCTATTTATCTATCAATGTCACAGAAACCCATTCATGTCAGCAATACCCAATAAGCATGTGTTATGCATGTGTTATCATAATTGTTATCAAAACTGTCTTGGCGTTACAATACCGGCGTGTCCCTTCTCAGGTCAACTACACCACATGAGGTCCTCTGCATAGCATAGCATAGCAGACATGATTTATTTTATGATTTATAATTCAGAGATCCATGGCAACTCCTCAGGGACCGGGACTGGCCTTCTCCTACGCCTTAGGCAACTGGTAAGCTGCTTTTTTTTTTTTTTTTATTTATTTTATTTCCAGGGCTAATCTGTTTTTTTCAGGCAAACAAGAAAAAATACCCACTACATGCCATACTTCTTCTTTCAGACGAACAAACTCGCGGCTCTCGGCGAGAAAGGGGGCCGAATATTCACTGATACACTGATGAAGGTAATTTCCTCTTATTATTCTATTGTTGTATTGTTATATTATGATAATGGCTATTATTATTGTTATATTATTATAATGGCTATTATCATTGTATTGTTATATCATTATTATTATTATGGCTCCCAGTATTATCATTATTATCATTACGGTTACTATAATTAGTACGACTATGGGTATTTTCTGCATCATGTTCTCTCTGCACTTTTATGCAGTAGCCATTTTTTCTAGTCCAAGCTTTTATCTCTTGCAGAAAAACGGACCCACTCTAACAGACTTGAAGGATTTAATGGAAGATCTGAAGGAAGAGGTTGACGATGACGACTTCTGGAACATTCTGGCCAAAATTGGACACTTCCTTTCTTTATTAATATCGGTTTTTGGAATAGTTATAGTAATTAAAAGGAGAATCCAAAAGAAAAGGAAAAAAGCTAAAAAGCTAAAGAGGAATTTCAAGGAAATTCCCTTAAAAGAACTGTTTCGGACCCCGCCCTCTATACTACAACTACCCCCCTTTTCGATCACAACTTTAGGAACGTGGCTATTTCTGCCCTCAAAAACACAGTCTTGAAAAGATTATTCCCGGGACGCTTCCAAAACACCAGCGACTATGACCCTGAAATTGCCAGACCACGCCCCCGGCCTTGTTTACTTAACGATGGAGCGTCTCATATAGAAACATTGAATTATGACGATGTCACAGAGGAGGGAAATGGGGATTATGCTCCTTCTTTTTTTGCTCCCCGACCTTCCACCACCGCCACCTCCACCTCCTCCGACTCCGACTCCGACTCCACCCCTTCCCCGACAACTGCTCAAGTCCATCATCACATTCAAAACAGTACTACCATAGACTCCCCTTTGTATGAAAATGTCCGTGCAGCTGCTCCAGCTGCTGCTGCTCCAGCTGCTACCTGCCTTCTACACCCCTTAAAGACTTCTACACCCCGCGACCCCGCGCCAACAAAAGTCCCCAGCTCCCCACCCCTAGAACAGCCCTCATGGGATATTTAGGAACCGTCGCGGAAACAAAAGTTTAATAACACAATATTCAAAATTCTTTCTTTATTTCATCCAGCTCCTCCTCCTCCTCCTTCTCCTCCTCCTCCCTTTTTCCTCATCCGTGACATTGTTATAATCATAAACATTCATATTCCAAATTACCAGTCTTTTGGATTTTCCTTCTAAATTAAAAATTACATCAAAATTTCATCGTCGACCTCTTCCTTCAAAATATTTTCACGCCGTTAATATTATAAATTAGCCACATTTTACATTCCACGTTAGTACTTTCTACTTGATTACATTACTTGAACTTATACTTATACTTGTACATTACTTGTACTTACTACATCTACTTATGTATAGAGGCAAAAAACATTTTACGTGCCCGATTTATTATTATTATAGATCCAGTGGCATTATTATTATAAATCCAGTGGCATTATTATTTGGTTGTATATTTTTTACGCGCCAGTCTCCGGCTATTGTGCTGTCTCCGGATCTATGTGGCTGTATATATTTTGTGGTACTCATACGCCTTCACTTTAAAAAAAACCACTTCAATAAAAGTGTTAGTACTTATATAATCGTCATTGTCAATTGTTCATTGTCTTTTTTCACACAAGCATCTTAATTTCCTCGGGAATGGAAAGTTCACTGAAATAGTCCATATCGACAATTTCAGCCCATCTTCTTTTGAGCACGTTCTCCACAGCAGTCGTAATCTCAGGTCCTTCCCTCAACTCGTAGTACTCAGCCATTCTTCCCACAACATCCATCAACTCACCCGAGTCAATGGAAAAATAGGCAGCGCATACGTCCAGTTTGAACACTGTACCCGAAAATGTCCCAATGCAACCCCCTTCGTGTGCGAGCTGTGCCTCTGCGGCTTGAATGCAACCTGTGCAATTAATTTGGCATATCTCATCGTAGCATTTCTTTAAAACAATGCCATACATTGTTTTGGCCAACTCCTCGTAATTCGGGCAAGGGACCTTCTCGCTCTTAATCTCTACACAAACATCAGGGCAGTAAGCCTTTACACCGGCTGTGAATTCCTCAGAGGATTTCACACAGTTCTCCCTCGTCAGAAATTTGCTTTCATTCTGAGAAACAACCCTATCACCATTATAGCCAGTCCATGTAAATAGCTCGATCGCTTTCACAGGTAGCTTGGCTTTCTTTGCGCTGCAGCTGTAAGTCAAGTCTTGAGTCAAGTCACTGGCGTCACTACTACTGCGTTTGCTGCTAGATTTGCACCAGGTCGCAAAAGCGGGCAATGAGGCGATAAGTTCCTTTGACTCTTCCAACGTAAAGTTAAACCACGACAAGGGGTAATATCCACTTCCCTCTTCATTCCTTTTGCTAATGGTAATATAGTCACGACCGTTAAACTGTTTGCATACAGCTGTCCAACCGTTCTGGCACTCTACAAGCTCGCTGGTAATCCCCTTTTTCATAGCTCGAGCAATAAGCTCAAGAGCTGACAGAGTCATAAAGAGATGTTGCACAACACCGTCCGTTCTAGTCCTGGAAAGTTTCACAGATTTCACACTGTGTTTAGCGATACTGACTTTGTCCCTAAGCACAAGCAACAAGGCGGAGCTGGTAGCAGAGCTGGCAGCGGAGCTGATAAAGGTATCCATGTTGTCTCTTCAAAGTCAGGCTAACAAGTGATAACTAAACCAAATTACAAACATACTTATAGCAAACACTCCAGGAGATCAGTGCGACCTATCAAAATTAATCAAGCCTTCAGCTTTTCCAACCTCTCTGCTTCAGAGCGCAACTCAGTCTGACTTATCCAGGCTCTCAGTAGCTGCTCGCCGTTCAAAGAGGCATTTATCCGCTCTCTCATGCGATCTTCTATAGTCTCAATCTGACTATAGCTTAAACCCAATGTCAACCCCAAACGGCGCCAACATCCAGCAATCATAGACAACAGCCTTTCTAAAATGGCAAATTCTAAAATTTGGTCTGCTCTCGTAAATTCACGCTCCAGCATTTCACTCAAGTCCATGCGCTCGCAATCACGTAGAGCACGGTAAAGCTGACAGTAGCCTTCAAAATCAGTCTCACTCAAAGCGCTTCTCCACTCCAGTAACATAAGCAAAGGACTCTGTGTGAAAAATCTCAAAAATCCGCTGCAACAATGCAGGCGAGGGGCTAGCAACATCCAATCTCGGTCCAATTGCCTAAACACCTTCTCAAACTTTCGCTCAGGGTCGCTCATTTTTATTTTCTCCTCCTTCTACAATATTAGTTGCTTTGTACACAGGCCAAAACAACATTTACAGCGCAAACAGCGATTCACAGAGCCGTCTGAACCACCAAACTCATGGACAACTCCTAAAATGTTGCAACAACTCGCAGCACCGGGTGAAAACTGATTTCTAGGAATGTTTGCTCCACACACACATTTCAGCCAGTTCTTCTTTTTGCTCTTGAGGCAGTCCACATACGTTAATCCGAGTGTAAAAAAGTCATTCTCTAGATGCACCGCCAGCGATGTGTGCCCGCACTGAAGACCTGTATGGTCAAAATAGGGCAAGATGCACAAGCGCTTGCCAAGGCCTGGTGCATGAAGTCGCTTGTCTTTTTTCAAAAAGAAAAATCCCCTGTAGACAACTTCCTCAAAGGAAAATTCCATACATTCAAAAAGAACACCTCCTGGTATTAATTCTCCTCGGCAGCCTCTGACCAAACGTTCTTCGAATTGATGGACTAAGTGGCTGGTAACTGCATTTCTCGCCTTTTTCGGAAATGCCTGCTTGTAAAGTAAACTAACACCCAGGTAAGGCGAAGGAAAGTACCATCCAGTTCCCTCAGCTAGTCTGTCAACCTCATCCGCGTTTAAAGAGGATAAATACACCGGTATTCGACTCTTCTCTAGCTTGTGTAAAAAGCCGCCACTGCTATCTTTTTTACAGTCGCCAAACGTTATCCGACAAGGGCCTGCTACACTGCCCATATTAACATTAGATCCACATCAAAACCGTCCAACTCCCAGAACCTTATTAGTTTCCTTCGTGCGTTTGATCGACTTGACTCTATGAATAGCCCATAGTGTAAACGATTGTAAGACTTGGGATATCGCAAAGATAACTTGTGTTGGCGTCCGGGCCGTCCTCTCCTAGCCATGGCTCAGGACCCGAATGATGATCAGTCAAGCTTTTATACTACATGCCCAATCCTTGCCGACTATCTATAGAACTCTCCAATATTCCGGCCTCTTTTCAATGCACGCACCTATACCGTATCTAATCTACGTTTTGCCTCAACTGTCTATAGCTTATCAAAACACCTGCCTCCTCTCCACTTCTCACCGGTAGCAAATTTTTAAAACAATCACTAGCCCATGCGCGCCCAACGGATTAACTCACCTCCTACGGACTACCTGTGTCAACTTCTTGTGCTTCTTGTGATCTTGTGGTGATCTTGTGATCTTGTGGTGATCTTGTGTTCTTTTGTTTACCTCGGATTACCCTACCTTGGAGGAGTTTACCAAAAAAAAATGTTCAAAAAAGGGGCCATCGACAGATTGAACAAGGATCTCGTATCCTATCAATATGGAATGGGTCTCACTGCAAGATGGCCGCAAAGGTTGCAACACAGACCAAAAGGCTTCCAGGCTCTGTGCAGATTACATGCGGCCATCGTTCAAAACTTTAGCCCACAGTTAATCGAGGCTAGAAAAATTCCAGGATGTGATCCAAACCCATGCCCAAATCCTACCAGAGTCACAGTAAACGGAACACTTGTATATCAATTCGGCCTAACAGATTGCATTCAATTTGAAATTACACTATGCTCAAAAGAAATTAAGCTCTGGGTTATCTGCAATTCGGCCATGTTAGTCGCTCTCTCACCTTCCCAATGGAACGAATGGCATCAGCTACCATTTGTACAGGTAGAAAACGAAGAAGACGAGATCCTTGTTCTCAATGTATTTCTATTTAGATTCAATTATCGCAACAACCGCTGGCTAATAAAACACAACGAGGCGCCCATTCTACAAACTCCCAAGATCGAATCTCGCTTCAATGAAATTAAAAATTCAATCGACTATATTTTCAGGCATTCTAGTGATATCATAGCAGCAAACACATAAAACACAAATAAAAAAAGGACACACAAGTCACAAACCTTTCACTAATTTCTATATTATTATTTACAACAGGTTACAAAAAACTCCTCGGATGCAGCACGTTTACAGGTTTACAGCACGTTTACAGCACACACAGCTCACACACACACACAAACACACAGCTCACACACACACACATAGTATATACAGCACACATATTATATACAGCACACATATAACAGCAACACATATTATATACAGTAACACATATTATATACAGCAACACCTATTACAGCGGCACATATTATATACAGTCCTTAACTATCTTATATCTAAGCAGTAAGCAGAGCAGGGGCGAAGGAAAGAAAAGAGTAGAAAGAATAGATAAGAAAAAAAGAACAGGTACATCAAGAGGCGGAGCTTAAGCATTGCATTGCGAGCAAAAACAGCAAAGTCTATGTACACGTCCTGAGGGACTGGGGTCCTAAGGACCTGGGCGAGGTCCTAAGAACCTAAAAGTTATTATTTACAACAGTCCTTGAATCGACTGCAATCCTCAGGGTCACACAGTCACACAGTCGGCAGGTCCTCATACACAGCGGTGGGCGGGACCTCTGGAAGGCCTGGGGAGGTCCGGAGGCTCTGGAGGTCCAGCTCTGAAGCTCAAGGTACTCTGAGGTACTCTGCACTGGGCAGGTCCTCAAGCTCAAGGTACTCTGAGGTACTCTGCACTTCCATGCCGGGCCTGGCGCTCTTCAATTACTCAGCTACACTGAAAGTAAAAAAAAAAACATTTTTTCAAATGACCCTATTTTCACCAACAATCATAAACAATGAATTTATGATTCATATTTTATTGCTCCTAAGCTATAAGCAAAGCTTACCTAGATAAACAATTCAGGTCAGGTCAAAACAATTCATAATTCATAATAATAATAATATTCAAATATTCATAATAATAATAATAATTCAACTTACACTGAGGAACTACTGCCACAATACTGTAGTCAGCTACACCTTCAGGTGTTATTCGGGTGGCCTCCAACTGGCCTCCTCCAACAAATCGTAAGGAGAACGCAGGGTCTCCCGTCTCAGGAGAAAGAATCGCAGTGTCCCAGCCCGGGCAGGCGGGCATATTCGTAACAACAATCCTCACCCCCTGCCACCAGGCCTCTATCCTAACCCTTAGCTCATCATTGTTGTTATAATACACGGGCCTCAGCCACCAGTCGTCCAAAGTCTCGATATCCATTCTGCAAAATATAAAATCAAAAACTTAACATCCCTCCATTGACACACACACACACACCCACACACAGTCACCAGTCCAACAAGTACATGTGCACCCCCGCCCTCCCACGTACGTTCTCAAAGAATCAGATTCACTCGATTTCAAGATTTCACATCGATTCTACAACCCTGCACACCAGTAAAACAGTTCTTACAGGTTTCTTAAGATCCTATGCATGACATACTAACGTAATAACCATAAATCAAGCAATATAAGCCAATACTTACTCGGTAATTGTTCAAATTAATCCTCGTACTCTCTCCTACACACACAATCGAATCCAAAATCTCTCTGGAAAATGGCGGCTTTGTAGAAAACTCGGGTTATATCGCAAAACATAAACTGTCCACTCTTCCATTCATTCCTTCTTACATTCCAGTCACTCAATCAACCTTAGCGACCGAAGCTGCCTCTTCTTAACCTCTGACCCCTTGCTTGATGCCCGATCCCAGACCGAGCCGGGCACCAGGGCAACGCTGACAACTGATAAGCGACCAACACATGCAAAACTCGTATATGAATAAAGTTAAATGAAACACCTGCTGGACCTCCAGCAATGTCCCCATATTTCAAGAAAAAACAACTATATTCTATATTCATCCCAATCATCAATTCCATCATGTAGATCCCTCAAGATTCCTAGATGATTCCCCATGTGATGCCTACACAATTCCACCGCTCAGCTAGTAGTAGCCTATATAAAAATTGGGGAACACGCACAATTGCGCTCTTTTACGGACGCGCCTGTCTCTCGCTCCTCAAGCTCTCGCTCCAGCTCTCGAACTCTCACAGCTCTCGAACTCCTCACCATTCCACCATTCCATTAATCTCTAACCATTAATCTCTAATTCTAGCTTAGCAACCAAATCAATACACACACATGCGCCACATCCCCCACATACCCCACATACCCCACAGTGAGGCGGCCACCACCACCACCACCACCACCACCACCACCCAAAGCCCTTCGAGATAAACAACAGTCTAGAATGTGTGTGGCACCAGGGCTATCGGCACAATTTGATGGGAAGGGCAGGGAAGTCTTGGACTATTTACGTTCATAAATATATACTGTTTTTGTGGATTAACACTGTCAACACCCTACCTGCTTCCCTCTCCCCATGGCGTCTCCCGACGCATCAAAATCATTTCGTTTTTTAGCTATAATCCAGAGTCAAAGTGTGGAATCCCCGTGACTATGACGTCATTACTCGGGCCTCGTGTTAGACGAAGCTCAACGATAGTCAAGCCACCGATGTCAGATTTCGAATCTTATCCATAGGCATAGGCATAAGCATGTAATGCTGGAACTGCGTAATTATACGAGTAAGAGCTTAAAATCTTGGGTGAAATGACTCTTATAATCAATAAGCTTGAGACTGGGACAGGTTTGAAGTGTCTGTACATATAGGATCATAGAGTTTTTCGGAAATTATTTGCAGATTTTCCCTATTGTGTTGGGCCAAGGAGCTGGGGTCGAATTGCCGAGCTGAGGTTTTTAATGCATGGCATTGCCACTTGGCGACTTTTCGTCCAGCAGATAAGGATTACAGCCTCGACCGCATAGGGAGCAAGGGAGCTAGGGGGGGCTAGGGCTTGGCAGCCATCTTGGATTACTCCAAAAAGGTCAAATCTGCTATGTTTTCACTACTACTCTTGTATTTCTTTGGAAATCTCTTTACCCGGTATAGCACAGTAGATCTTAACAAATCTATACAAATATCCAATACTAAGATACCAGATAAAGATACCAAAACAGTGGGTGACGATGCATCCCCATCAGGGAGATGTGGAATCATGCACACTTCCTTGTGCAAGTACATGTAATGTGTACCATTCGATCAGATAACCTTTGCTCCCTGCCTCTTCTCCACCTCACCTACTTGTCCCGTTCGCAACGGAATATTGATCAGATGGTGAATTCCATGCAGCATTTCAAGATCTCACTGTGTGCAGCGATATAACTTGGGTCATACTCTGATCTTATAATACTCTCCTATATATCCATATTATATTATACTTAATACCTTACTTAGCAGTAATAATGTATCTGTTATTACTTTACTTCGCACATATTTGAACACTTCCTTGCATGATGTACCTCCTATGTTTATAATTCTTTGGCAGTTTACTTTTCCCTGTAATGTTTAATTAATATAGTAACGCATGTTCATACCTATCCTTCAACACACTCCAAGTATGTGTATTTTCAAAACTTATATGTAAATATCTTTTTTTAAATTTCAGATGGCGGTAGATCGTTTGGGATATGAATGAGGGAGAGGAGGGGGAGGCACCTCCTACGCAACTTCATCCACTATCAGTGCATTTTCATTTTGTGATCATGTGAAATGTCACTGCATCTGTAAACTTCTGACATTTACCCTACATATTCACAGTACATTAACAAGATATGCAAGGCATACAGATAATCCCATGCTGGCTTAGAAGCTAAGCCACCAGCGCAGAAAAAATAAACAATGACCTTAACAATAGTTGTCAATAACATCATTTCATCGAAATAATCTCATAGGATGGATCCTAATAAGATCTTCTGTACACTGTTCATTTGTGTTATTTATATATAAATCATGGGTAAAATTATCAAGCTTTGTATAATCGTACTCCTGATAACGTCTGTTATCGTCGCTATATACGGGAGTGATGCGGATGATTGCAACTTTTTCGGTTTGGTGAACTCTTCATTGAGAATACTACCGCGCCCATCCTTCATCCTCATGAATTTGGACCCGCTTTACAAGCCGGCTCATCGAGTCACAAAATGGACAATAGCTGACAGATCATCAATAAAAGCTTTCCACGGCTGGAGTGAAAATGATTTCGAATCTGCTGATGGTTATGAACTTTCATGTAGGAAGAGGATCCAGAATGAAGACCCTAATTCGAGGATATACCTCGTTGATTTTAAAGAATCATCTTCTAATAGCAAAGGGCTAAAGTTATGTCTGGAGATTCATTCAATTCAGGGTATAGCTTTCAAAATGCGCCACACAGAACCTGTGAGCATTGAGACAGATATAGCGGACAGTTCTCAAGTATGTAGTGTAGATTATTTCATTGGTGCACCTGCTTGGTTCTTGTTTGTGTACTTTCCTGCCGATTTTAATGAATGGACTCGAGCCAAACGAAATATACCCTATATTAGCTGCTCTTTAAATGGTGGATTTGCTATCAAACACTGGACACTTCATTCGCCGAGCGGACAAGAAACATGTTCTTCTCCCGAAGAGGCTAGTTTGAGGATTGAGGACGAATGCGAGAAAGGTGGAGGTATGCGTTTCTCTTCCAGCAAAACAATGGATTGTAAATCACCTCTGCATGGGAAAATTTACCGAGGGGACGCCCTTTCATGTCTAGCCGAATGGCAAGAAGGAAATCACACTTATACAATCGCATATGATGACATCCCAGGGATTGCTATGTGTATTCGTATGCCACAGGTGGATGATAGGACCGGAGATCTCCAAGTACAGTTCTTCTTTGATGGCATTTGCCAGGAATCGTCATTACCTAGTTATGCATCCTCGAGAAACTATTTAGAGATGAGCCTTTATCTACAAGATATTCCAGACCCCTGTCACAATATCTCACCTTGGTGTGCCCAGCTAAGTATGGACTCAGAAATTAATCGCAATCTATGTCCAAAATCTAGCTATGTATGTAGAGGCGCATCTTTCTGGGAACCCCAAAGAACCCCAAAAGACATGCGAGGAGACTGGTTCCGAGAAACCCAGTTTTTGGGCGAGGGACGTGTGCAAATAACAGATAAAACAATTGACTTTCAACATTTAGGATTGTGGAGGTTTGCAGGACCTAACTTCTGCCACGAGTCTACTGAGGAATATGATGAATATATTTTAGTATCATTGCCTCGAAATGGTTGCCGGCCGCGAGCAGCCTTTTTAAGAATTACTCCTTATTCCCCATCCGTAGTAGGTTTCCAACTAAGTCATAGTAGTGTTATTGAACCGGCTATGAATCGGTCAACGGGGATCTGGCCGTTAACTGCCCATTCTATATGCAGTTATGAGGGCATGTACTACGGTGAAATCAAGGATAATCTAAGAGACAAATTCCACATTGGAGAATATTCATGGTACAATCTTGTCAAAGAGAATTCCGAAAAATATGTTAAGTGCAATGTAACAAAATTGCTGAGAGTCAGGTTGCGATTGGGAAAAGAAACGTTATGCCAAATGAAAACGGAACAAATTGAAAACACAGGATTTGATATTGTCCTTGATGGTTGTGTAAATGCGACCGAGGATGTTAAATCGGGACAAAGATTTCATGTAGATTGCCTGGCTGATTTTCGTGGAGGCTATGGATGGAACACATACATTATTACTAGGAGTGTGCAGCCTAGGCTTTTTCAGAGGACATTAGTTTGCTGGTTGTTTTCAGACCACGATCCCCTGGCTTACATCATGAGAGTAGCCGACTGTCATGATGAGACATTGAATGATATAAAAAGTGGGAACAAACATCCACTTGCCACCATTTCTCTGCTAACTGTTACTGGTGCGACCAGTGCAGCGACAGCATTAGCAAGCACTTTTGTTCTCCTGGCTGTATTTTCCTCATGTCTGGTACATAAATAATTTGCCGTAACATGTTAGAGGTCCAAGTGATTATGGATAGGAGTAATGTTGTTAAATCATCGCTTCTCTAGCGCTAGATGGTGATCTGAATGTACTGCTACGATTGGCCAAAATGTTGCTATTCTACATTTGTGTTATGACAGCCAGTAGATCTTTATATGGGTCAGATTTTCAGAAAATGTACAATTGGCGCCTATACACATTAAGGAAATTCTGCTAAATAAGGCTGAAAAATGAAGAATACCAGGTATATCTAAGTATATTTAGTACCGCATTGATTTAAAGTATCTATTATGTCATGTTAAACTGCATTCTGAAGCTCATTTTTGTCCCAAATGTGGGTTATTCGAGAGGCTTGGCGAAAAAACGAATTGTACATTTTCTGAAAATCTGACCCATATGTGATGTCAATTCAAGCCGTTTCCATTTCAATCGAATATTTTGTTCATAGATAATGCTTTATTGTACCCGATGTTGATCCCCCAATTTTGACATGCAACTAGTTTGAATCATAGCATTTGAACATCCTGTTGCACAACAAAGAAAAATACGTCTACACATATATTCAAATGTATTAATTAAATCAAATACTCAGTACACATTCCCCACTCAATGTGATGTAATTTGCAATGCCTCATAGCTCAGCCATTTCCTTCCCTTCGTGTTACCCATTCCTGATAAATTCCCCTTGTTGAAAGATATTTATGCCACAGCTGCGAGTAAACATATTACATAAATAATGTTGCTTAGAGAATACACTAATCACGATGGACATGCTTTAGCAATATGCTCGCATGGATGCAATTTGTACTTCGATTTCCAATTCATTGCTTAGAGTGGGATTAAATCCAATGTTTATATAGAAATCAATGATAATGTTATACCTTGGGGTGTAATCTTCCGAAATGTAATTGTTAAATGTAACTGATAGTTAATCTAAAATTTTAAAGTCTGGAGTACTGCAAGGACTACACAAGTAGACTGGATGAGTTTCAATAATGGAGTGAGTCCCTGTTGGTCCTCGTGGTCTCAAAACACCAAAAGATGGCGCCACGGCAAAAGTCATATAGCTTTCTTGCAAGGAGAAACGTGAATACTGGATGTTTAGTGGCTAATTTACAAATGGATTTTAGAGGAGATTCCTGCAAAAAATCAGGAGGGTTGCTAGAGTGATTTTCAAATACATGATATAAATAAAAACTGATCCTTATGAAGATTAGAACATTTTAGAGGGTTTTGAATATGGGGCAGTTTTTGTTGTGATTCAGTCAGTGCAGACCTGCAAGCATGGAGGTATGTCAACAAATACAAGTCTAGTTTGATTTTTTCAAGGTTAACCTACCCTGATAAATTTACATATTACTCATATAAGATGGGGCTAGTGGAATTAGGGCCTGAAATAGTTGGGATTTCGCTCTGATTACTTGATTTAGGCTGTCATGCTACATTAAACTATAGAGGAAACCTTTTGGTGGTCTGAGACCTCGTTCTGTATTTAGTTTCAGATCTCTCCTCCAGGGTCCCTACCGTGACCCCTGGCGCCACCTGGTGTAGCGGCCACTTCAATTCTTGAGTGTTGCACCTTCCTAGGCGGTATAACAATAACTCTATTAGACGACAACACATGGAGTGGAGGTTTTTAGATTTTATTCAGCGAAGTGACAATCCAGAAAAGTATACCGCTCAAGGGATTATCATTTTAATAGTTTGGTTATATTTCTCAAGATCTGTACGCCTCTTATTGTTTTTATATTTAGCTGGATAAAGGATCGCAAAAACGGCCCTCGCAAACCCAGTATAGCCTCCCTCCCACCATGCCACTTGCCGAAGCCTTGAAAGCAGGCTCCGGCCTTTTCGTGTGCAGACGTTTTGCTTTGAGCTGTCTGCTGAGGTCGTAAGGGTTTAACCAACCCAAAGACCAGCAGACCTTAAGATTTTAGCAGAAGAATTACTGAATGTTTTTTTTTTTACATAACAAATCTTTTTATTCAATATATCAACAAAGCACCGCCGACCCAGCGAATAACATCAAAGTTTTACAGGCGCTGTATGGTCCTCAACTCATCGGGGTATCTTGTGTTCGTTACTGAAAAAATAAACATGTGCTACACACTAATACTGTTGTTTTCTCTTTTCTTTTCTCTTTTAGCAGAAAAAAGGGTTAGGTTATATCACTACCGTACACAGTCGTACTAACTAATATCACTATCATATACAGTCAAATATTTTGAGGGTAGTTACAGGTCATTATAAAAGCCTTCCCATGCTTTAAATTCCTTATCGTCGGCAGTTCCATAGCTAATACTGTCTTTCATGGCTCTTAAAGCAATTTTTATTTCACGAAGAAATTCAAAAAAACACACTCTGTTACGCTGAAATAGCCTAACTCTGTAGATATAAAACTTTGCTTTTATAAAAATAAAGTTTAGTTTCTTGTGTTTTGCTTCCTGAGATGGAATGCCTAACAGTATGTGGGCAGCATTGATGTCGTCAGTAGTATATATAACAGGCACATTTCGAGTACGCCTTCTACTTGAGACCGTCTGATCAAAATACTGTAGCGGGATGTACTCTACTATAGCCCCAGGGAAAATTTTAACCACACGGTCTCTATTTCCCACCATATCCTTTGAGGCCCGTCGATAAAATAGTCTACCGACAAATTGTTTACTATAGACCGATAAAAATTACCGGCATATTGTTTTACTATAGGCCGATGGAAATTATGAAGCAGCACACGGTCTATATGTTTATTATATTGACAATATCGTTTGTCATAGCTAGATTGAATTTATAATCGAGCAGCGTAGCGCGCGGGCTAAGACATCCCGCACAGAGATTTTAGTTTTCCAGCTTTCTTGGAGGGGGTGGATAGCCTTGACATTTAAATTTCGTGAAATTTACTGCATGAAATAAGGCTCAAGTATATATGTTAATTGACATCCCGCACAGAGATTTTAGTTTTTCAGCTTTCTTGGAGGGGGTGGATAGCCTTGACATTTAAATTTTGTGAAATTTACTGCATGAAATAAGGCTCAAATATATATGTTGATTGACATTTCACACAGAGATTTTAGTTTTCCAGCTTTTTTGGAGGGGGTGGATAGCCTTGACATTTAAATTTCGTGAAATCTACTGCATGAAATAAGACTCGAGTATATGTTGATTGTGCTATATATAGTATTTTACTGCATTTTTTGGTTTTCTTATTGGATTTTTATTGCTTTTATTGTACAAAATAAGACTAAAAAGTATATGTTGATTGTGCTATATATATATATAGTATTTAAGATACCAATTTAAATGGTACAAGGCTGTGTAGTATCCCGCTTTTGACGTTGTTTGTGCTTTTAGATATATATATATATATATACCCAGACGAAGATTGCGTACTTTGCTTTTCATAAAGGCAGCCATGGTTGATGATGTTGTTTGTTTTTTTTACCCCCCCTTTATTAATGAAGTTATCAACTTGTGATTATATACCGACGGTTCTTGTTGTTGCCTTGCATTATATACCGAGGTTATTAGCTATATAAGATGTTGTCTGAGAACGATAATTAATTGTTGTTTGATAACGACATGAGGTGTTTGTTTGACAAGGGCAATTAATTGTTGTTTGATTATATAAAAAAGAGATGAAAGGTAATGTAAAGTGAAAGGGGATTGCGTAATGATAATAACGTATAAAAAAGCGGTGGAAGGCGATTAGACAAGGATAATTATAGCGTATGTATGAGAAAGTGGAAAGCCATTAGGCAATAATGACAATAGATATTAAAATAAAAACGTATACAAGAGATTTTTGTTTAAAGCTTTTTTATTATATAATGCAATTATACATTTTTTTTGTATATTTTGTACCATTTTTTATTTTTTTTGGGGTCTTAACATATCTATTCTTATAATATCATTCCTTTGTGAACAAAGTATGTTTAATACATTTATGAATACATACATATACTTAATTATAATAAACCCAATGAACTAACATATATACATATTATAAATTCGATAAAACATGTAGCACTAAAACCTTTTAGTTACCAATAAACACTACAAGTTTAGGAACCACACACACACACACACACACACATTGTGTTATAGTATTACATTTACCAATGAACATCTCCAGCTCAGAGTTTAATGGGTAAGAAGGAAGAACAAAAAAACTTGTTAGGATTTACATTCACCAATGAACATCTCCAGCTCAGAGTTTAATGGGTAAGAAGACTTGTTTTTTATATTGCTTGTATTGCTTCATGATTGGAACTCTCCGCGCAAGAACACTGTTAGGATTTACATTCACCAATGAACATTCCGAGTCCAGAGTTTAATGGGTAAGAAGAACAGAGTAACTTGTTTTTTATATTGCTTGTATTGCTTCATGATTGGAACTATCCGGGCAAGAACAAAGCAATTGATGGGTAAGAACAAAGTAATTTTTTTTTTTTTGCTTCATGATTGAAACCATTCAGGAAGAACCAAAGCAACTAAAGTATTCCGCAAATACTGCAACCAGTTCCCACAAGTGTTAATGGGTAAGAGTGGCTTCATGATTGAAACCATTTAGGAAGAACCAAAGCAACTAAAGTATTCCGCAAATACTACAACCAGTTTCCACAAGTGTTAATGGGTAAGAGTGAATTGTTACCTTAATACACAAAGCAACTAAAAGTATTCAAATGCTTATACTTATAAACGTGGTTGGAGTTTAAGGTGGTGTGCAGGTGCAGGATATGTAGGTAAGAACGTCCTGCTTATCTTCACTAGATGGCAGTGAAATAAACTTTAATGGGTAAGAAGTTGATTATGTATTGCAATTTCATTTTGAAAGTTGAAAAGTTGCAATGGTAGCATTGTATCGTAATTTATTTGTTGTTGGTTTTTGTAAGGAAGCACAGATTTTAAGTTTTTGTAAGAAAGCACAGTTTTTTGTAAGTTGTGAAAGGAGATCCCAAGTTGTAGCTTTTTGAAGGGATGATTTCTTTGGGAACCAGTATGACACAGTGAGCACAGTTTTTTGTAAGTTGATCAAAGCAACTGTTGAAAGTCGACCGTATACAGCAATTGCACAGTTCCAATTAAAGTGTGTATAAAAGCACATGATGAGTAGAAACAAACGAAATTGAAGTTGTGTAACAGCACACGATGGGTAAGAACAAAACGGAAGCACAGACAGTTTGTTTTTTTGTAAGTTGATTAACTGTTGCAAGTTGCGGTGGCAATGTTTGTTTTTTGGTAAAGTTGATCACCGTTGAAACAAGTGGGCTGGGAACAACAACTAGCGAAGTGACAGCAATGGAGGTTACACATGTATGTAAATGTAGACACATGTGAGAATAGTTGAAGCACAGACACAGTTTGTTTTTGTAAGTTGATCAACTGTTGAATAAGATGACAATGTTTTGTTTTTTGGTAAAGTTGATCACCGTTGAAACAAGTGGGCTGGGAACAACTAGCGAAGTGACAGCAATGGAGGTTACACATGTATGTAAATGTAGACACGTGTGAGAATAGTTGAAGCACAGACACAGTTTGTTTTTGTAAGTTGATTAACTGGAAGTGATGACAATGGAGGTTACACATGTTTGCAAATGTAGACACATGTGAGAATAGTTGAAGCACAGACACAGTTTGTTCTTTTTTGTAAGTTGATCAACTGTTGAATAAGATGACAATGTTTTGGTAAGTTGATCACCGTTGAAACAAGTGGGATGGAAACAAGTAGTGAAGTGATGACAATGGCGGTTACACATGTTTGCAAATGTAGACACGTGTGAGAATAGTTGAAGCACAGACACAGTTTGTTCTTTTTGTAAGTTGATCAACTGTTGAATAAGATGACAATGTTTTGTTTTTTGGTAAGTTAATTACCGTTGAAACAAGTGGGATGGAAACAAGTAGCGAAGTGATGACAATGGCGGTTACACATGTTGCAAATGTAGACACGTGTGAGAATAGTTGAAGCACAGACACAGTTTTTTTTTGTAAGTTGATCAACTGTTGTAAGTTGTGGTGGCAATGGTTTTGTTTTGTTTTTTGGTAAGTTAATTACCGTTGAAACAAGTGGGCTGGAACAACTAGCGAAGTGATCGCAATGGTGGTTAAACATGTATGTAGATGTAGACACGTGTAAAAATAGTTTAACAGTTATATAATACAATAGTTATATAATACAATATAATACAAATTTACAATGAGATGAAAAACACTAAGCTGACAGAAAATAGATGTATGTAAACACAATTGGACATTGTGTTGTTCTAAGCATTTGTAAAAAGTGGATCATTACACCAAGCCAACAGAATAGGTGTAGTTTTATTAATACGTTAAATATATATATATATACTTAGATCCTTTTTAAGATGTAATATACAATTTGTTGTATACTAGGATTATTACTATATATAGCAACGGTTAAGTATAATTGCCAAGAATATAAGATATTTATTATTAAAACAAATTTTTACCCCCCCATTCCATTTTGGTTTTATTACCATATATATATATACACACAGATATGTTTACATTATAAGCTGACAAACCACATTTTGGGTTTATTATTGCAGCCATTGAGCATGGTTAGGTGACTGACCAACATTTTAAGAAGATTACAATTTATATTTTTCTCATATATTTTTCTCAAAATTAATGAGAATAAGTTTAGTAGTCTCCAGTTGGATCTTATTTTTAGTTGTCACCATCCTTTTCCATCTCGATATTTGAACATAAAAGTAAATATATATGGAAATAACCAAAAGGTAATACCCAACTAAACATGATTTTATTTTTCTTAGATTCTTGACAATTGTACTTACGTTTTAATTACAGCAATGTACCTAGATAACAAAAAAGTTATATAAAACATGTTAAGGTATTATATCACAGCCATTGTTTGATTATTGATAATATTTGAATAATTTGCCATCAAGGAATTGTTAGAATTGTTAAGTGCTTGTTTTACCTGTGCTGTGTTGTATGCAAAATTTTTTGAATATTGCTTACGTACACAGACAATAGTCATACTTTTGACAACATTATGATATTTTTTAAAGGATGATATACAACATTGTAAATATATCTGATTATCCATATCATGTGTAGTATAATCTTTGTACGATTCAATATATATAACAACACATGTTAAAATAATTGTTACAATAAGGCTTCCTGAGCTTATTTTTGTTTGAGAGTTAACTCTCATTTTAACGTTTTCCATTTTTTTGTGTTTTTAACAAATAAAATGATATCAATTTGTATAAAATAACCTTTTTTTAAGTAGTTTATACATACATATGTATTTTACACATGCGAGTTGAATCTTAATATAATTTTTTAACCTAATAAGATTTTAATTCATTTTGTAAATAAGTTCTATATTGTAATTTAAACAATTCTCTAGTTTCGTATGAAACATTTAAACATATTCCCAACTCTTCCCAGCAACATGCTATGTTTTTACTTAAATCATTTAATATAGCAGGAGTTATACAATTATTATGGTTTTTACATTCAAGCCATAAATTTTCTGCTAAATCATATCGACCTATTAATTTAAGAGATTGATATAATTTTGCTAGGGATACATTTTCTCCCTTATCAAACCAATATGTTAACATACATAGCATAGGAGTCATTTTGTATATAAAATCAAGTCAATTTTTTTTTATGATGACTTAATGTATTTAGCCATATATGTTAAGATAATTTCATCATTAAATTTAGTATCTGTTGTAAATAAGGAAACAATTTCTTGATAATTATATCCTTCACAACGTTTAATTATAAAAAACATTGCATAATATCCACATGTCCATGAACCCAACCCTTGAATTAGGTGGGTACTATAAATAAAGGGTTTTTTTTTCATAAAAGTGACAAAATTTTTTTGAATAGGTGGCAATCCATAAGAATCGAAATATTCTGGATAGCCAATACTAGTATTAAGAGAATTTTGATCAAAATAAAAAGCTATCCAATGTTCCCCCTTTTCAGAACTTTTATGGGTGTTACACACATAGGCGCGCGGTAACAAACATTGGGTAACAGTTGGTAAATTATCCGAAGAATAAACTCCACCAAACACATTTTGTGTTGTTGGTAAAGAAAAAAGAATTTTATCAATTTGAGACCCAAGCATTATTGTTATTAATTAATTTCAGGGTCGTTATTGTTTGCAATTGCAATAATGCTATCGTGTTCCATGTAGAAAACGGTAACGATTGAAAAATCTTTTTGTTCTGCAAGAGTAATTGTAACATCTATTGTACCATTTTCTTGTATTTCAAAAACTGGCATATCTGGTCCATTTTTAGTTAAATCGAGCACGTACAAAGCCATTCCCGTTTTAAAACCCTGCGATGTCAGGCCCAAGGATAAATTTTTAAACATGCGACCAGTTCCATATAATAAAGCCATGTACGCTTCATTATACAAATTATTAGCATAATCTAGTTTCATTTCTTGAAATGGTATTTTGTCATGACCTTTCATAACTTTAATACTGGTTAAACCAAAGTTTTGGAAATAAAAAGGATTATGGTTTAGGTGTCCATCAAAGCTTCTTGCATCTAAAAGACCTATTATGATGCGTTTTGGGATAGGTGCATCGGCTACAAGTCTTAAACATTGTAATTCTGTCATGTTTTGAGGATGCGATTTGTATTTCATGCATGTTTTAATTAATGGATATTTTAATAATGATTGTTTTCTTTGTTGTCTTATTCCTTCTAAAAAGTCATCGGAGACTGTAACTTTTTTGATAAACAAAACTGCTTTTTGAATTACAATTTTATAATCATTATCATGTGTATGAGCCATTAATGCAAATTTAAAATGTGAGCGAATAAATTTAAGAGAAATGGGAATGTCTCCGGGTATAAGTTTGTGCTGAGAAAAATAATCATTATGTATTTTGTGATAAACTTCAAATGCCCTTCCTTGCTTAGTTGCACTATAGCGTGCAAATGCTCCCGTGTTATGAGTTGCATCTAAATGATTGACTTCATTGTAGTCATGTGTATCTTTGTAAAACATACCCAATACTCCTTGTTCTTTTTTGGTTGCTTCATCGTATGTAAGCATGTACTCTATAAATGCTTTGTAAGGGTATAAATCATTGCTTTCAGTAACAAGCTTTTTGTTCATATACAGTTCAACATTTTTAAACAAAGCTCCAGAAAAGTAATTAACAGGAAAAACTTTTGAGTCATTAGGTAATACACCATCAGCAGCATTAGGCCCTGCAGGATTTGTTCCATCCGCATTAACTATTTTTATTTTAGTATACAAGTAAGACTCGGAAAGACTTGTAAAGTCATTTATATTTTCTTTAAAAGAAAATTCTATTGGACCATCACTAGTAATTGAATTGATTGGTGTTATTTCAGAATAAAATGTATTGTTAACACTTACGTTAAGTGGTGGAATACTGAAGAGGTCTAAGGCAGAGTCAATGCAAAAGCAGGATTCATCGTTCCAATAAGACATTATGACTAGCTAATTATTATGAAAATATGTTTTTTCTTTGCTTTTTTTTGTGGGTGGATCGACCTTGCTGCTTTTTTCCCCCTTTTTTGACATTAGATCTTTTTGTTGAAGAAACAGAAGGGGAAGGTGCAAATAAACCTAAAATATTTGCTTTTACCTTTTCTGGTTTACGCTGTGGGGTTTTTTTAAGAAAACCTATTTCATTTTTTAGTTCATTTCCCAATATTCCTAATCTTTTTTTGGCTTGATTTGCTATGCTTTTTTTGATATCTTTACCACGTATGGCATCGAGACCTACTTCAAGCCCACCTTTTAAAAATTCTGATGATGTACGTTTAAATGCACGTTTTGCAATAGGCTTTATAACTGTGCGTACTACGTTACTCACCAGTGGGATAATACTTTTAAATATGTTTCCTATACCAAAACCCACTTGGCTATTATTATAAATGCGTTGATATTTGTCTCCGATATAGGGATTAAACCCCCGTCCTCCTTGTAAAAATGTTTCTATTGGAGGATTTTTATTATTATTGTATCTTGAGAAATATTTTTCGTAATGTTTCGATTTAATACAACAAGGAGCCATATTGTAGGTATCTGATTATAAGACTATTTTTTTGGGGGTGAAAGGGGTGAAATTAAAAAGGACTTTTAGCGAGTTTTTTTGCGTGGAGTATTGTATTCAAAATCTGAATCTCGTGGGTTTTTTTTTTGACGTGTGGACCGCCTAACATTTGATGTATCTCGTGAGAAAGACTCCCAATTTAGTAATTTAGAAGATGGCTGACTAGTAATTTTTTTTTTTTTTTTGGGGGGAAGGGGAGATTTTGCGGTAGCTGCATTTGATAATGATGTAGTAGTATATAATTGACGTAAAGCTTTAGGTGCTTCAGATTTTATTCTGAAAGGAGTTTCTTTTAATTTTTTAGTTTTTTGACGCGCAAAATGTTTAGAAAAGGAAAATGCTTTTTTAGATGGTGTTCTTTTATTATATAATAAATGACCACCGGGAGCGCTAAAGGGAGCGTGACTATATTCTGAATCTGTATCATTATTTTCGCTACTGTTATTAAGTTCATCATCAGATGATGCTTTTTGACCACCTTCAAAAGGATATTTATCAGGTTTAAATTTAGGAAATGGTTCGTTTTTTGTTAATGGTTTTTGATTAATCCATGATGTGGGAGTGTCAATATTTGATAATGCATCCCAAAATGGCTCAATGCCTTGGGGCATTCTTTTATAATATACTGCTTTTGTAGTCCCTGAAAAATATTGCATTAATTTTATAATGTTTGAGTTTTCAATAATTTGATCACCTACTAATATTTCACCATTTTTATTCCATAAAATGTTATTTTTGACCATTTTTTCTAATATTGCTTTTACATTAGGTTTTTGAGCAGTTTTAATATGTTTTATTATTTCAGCTATGCTTAGTTCTAAATCAGATGGAAGATTTATATTATTATCCATGTCAGGTGAAATAATGGTGTATCTATTTTTACCAGTTAATCGTTCATTTAAAAGTTCTTTTTGTTTTATAACAGTAGGATTGGTTTCATTTTCATCTATGTTTAAAATATGATCAGCAATGGTTTTATGTGTTTGTTGGCCTCCTTCATGAGCTAAAGATTTTTGTTTGGCGGCTTCAGCTTTAGAATAATCACAATTTTGAAATATACTTAATGGTACTATTACACTTTCCTTAAAAGTGGTTGCTGCCATTGTAATGTTTTGTTGTTTTTTGCTATCCTTAAGTGATCTAAAAACAGTTACAGCATGGATTGCTTTAAATACTACCGGTTATAGTATATAAGAAATAACAGTTGTTGGAAAGTTGCTAAGTTTTTTACCTTTTAATTCCTAAAAGAGTAGTAATTGCTGCAATTGCTGCCGGTAATATCATGGGTAAAAATCCACCGTTTTGTTTAAGTGTTTCTTTTCTTTGTTTTAAATTCATTTTTTGAGTCATAAGCTTTTCTATGGTTTTTTTATGTCGCTTTAATTTATTTACAGTATTATTTGGAATTTTTACATTTCCAGTAAGGATATTTTGAATGCATTCACACACAGCTGTCATATCATTTCTGTCTGCATAATCTAGTAAATGACCTCTTTTTTTTTTATTTTTAGTATTAGCTAAAAGAGTAAGAAAATTACCTTTTTTAAAAGCCCATTGCTTGTCATATGCTTTTGTTTTTTTAGTCATTATTATTATTATGAATGGTTTAGATTATAATGTTATTATTAAAAAGTGATTATACTTAGCAATAATGTTATTTAAAGTATTGTATAGAAATAACAGTTGTTAAATAGTTGTTTTATAAATCAGCTATCTTATTAATATTTATTTTTTAAAGGGTATAAAAACTTTTTGAACTGTATCAAAGAGATCACTTTTATACATAGCATTTCTAGGAGTTTCCTGATGCCCATCTACAAACAAATATCCGTGTGGTTTGTTTACAGCATGAGAATAAATATCCATGAAGGTTTTTTGATTTCTTGGCATTAATTTTCGTCCTAAAGAGTAAGGTAGTGATTGATCTAAAGGAGAATTAAAAATAGAAAGGTATGTTGCATTTTTAGTAAAGTTAATTCGTTCTTTTCCTCCATGGTAAAGATTTTGTGTTATAAATACAATACTTACATCTTCATGATGAGAGCGTCTAGTAAAAAAGTCTGTAATTAAAGGGTTATTAGTGCATTCACTCATTAAATCATCAAATATAGCAATACCTTTTTTTCCAAATTGAATATAGTTGTCAAAGGTACTAGGTAGTCCATCAACAATTTTTAGATTGGGAATTTTTTGAGATACTTTTTCGTTAGGGGGGATTTGACCGTAAAACCATAATGTATAGTCAAATTGATGATCAATAACTCTTTCTTGATTTAAAAGTAAATTATAAACAAACGTAGTTTTACCACAATTGCTTGGTCCCGCAACAATAAGGGAAAATGGTGTTTTTAGTCTTGCATCAAACACAAATAACTTATTCGGGTTCATGTTTTTTATTGTTGTTATATTATCTTATGTTAATCGAGTTTATTTGCATGCAATATATGTTATATAATTGGGTTTATATATATATATATATGCTTATATATATATGTATTCAAACTATAAAGATGACAAGTAACAAACATAAATGGGAATACATACCTGGGATACACATACCTTATAATAAACTTATAATATAAAATACCTTATGCATGTTTTTATATAACGCTGGTTTTATGCAAGCAATAATTATTATATATCATGCTCCAGTTACTAAATTTAATTCTTCTTTATAAAAATTACCATGCAAATACTCACCATTTTTATCTTCTAAAACATATGTTTCCGGATATGTACGTAATATATGCTTAATTTGAAATATTTCTTTTTGCCATTTAGGAAGGTAACCACGATCAAATATTTTTCTATATTTAGTGATTCTAACTTTATCCTTTACTTTAAATGCATTGCTAGGCGTTTTGGAATATATATAGTTTTTATATTGATGAAGCCAAAGAGATCGTTCATTTAGTGGATTTACATCATTGGGACTCATGTTAAGGGTTCTATGCTTAGCAGCATTGTACCCTTCAACAAGGTCTTGTAAAACATCGGTGTATCTCATGGTATGATAAGCCGACAAATAACCATATAATCGATCTTGAAATGTTCTATTAAATCGTTCAACAATTGCACATTTTGTGTCTTGTGATGTATGAAAAAAATGAATGTTATTTTGCTGTAAAAATGATCGAAAATCTTTTTTAAATTCACTTCCTTCATCACATTGAACAATTCTAGGTTTGGTACCGGCTTTATTTAATATGTTTGTAAATGCTTCTACTGAATTACTTGAAAACTTTCTTTTCATGGGTTCAACATATCCCATGCGCGAAAAACAATCAATGCAAGTGAAAAGGTATCGAATGTCATTATTTTGTTTTCTTAAACCCGATATATCAATTAAATCTATTTGCCATTGATCGTTGATACCTTTTACAATTATTTTTCGACGAAGAAATTTATGATTAACTTTTTTATGACTAGTGTAGGTATATGTATTTGCAAGAAATGTTTTTACATCTTTTAAAGAAATGTCATTTCTAATTGATTTAGCTGCGGAAAATACTTCTTGCACAGCCCCAAACGATGCTGGATGTTTTGGATTAAAGTAAATCGATTTTAAAATTAATTTTTTTGTAGCCATAACAGTTTAGTGTTTTTTTATCATTACTATAGGAATGTATCCGCATAGTACATCTCCCTCATTTTGAAGATATGGAAGTTTTATTTCTTTTTGATTTACATTAGCTGATGGAATATCAGAGACCGGTGGCTGAAGCCCGAAATGCAATGGACCAATTTGAGAACATTCCAAGGGCATTGTTGATGATGTTTTGGTATTTTTTTTACGAGATCCTGGTTTTGGTCCAGGTTTTTTTCGTTCTTTTACCCCACTTTTTGGATTTGTACTACTACCTTCGGGGGTAATAAGACGTGAATTATGTGCAGAACTTGAAGAAGGAGATTGTTTAAAGTAATCTCCAATGTTATACATACCTTGATGTAATCTTTTGTTATTACATTGCCTTATGTAGGATTCTATATCGAAATCGCCTGCTTGTATAGCTTGTTGAACTGTAGGGGTGGGTGGTGTTGGTGGTGTTTGTGGCGTTTGTGGTTTTGGTACAGGTAGCTGTTGTTCTTTTAATGGTGGTAATTGTGGTAGCACCAATCCTAATGGTAAACTATTGCTATTATTACTGTGTTTATCCTTTGCTGTTGCATTATCACCATGAGTTTTTTTAATGGAAGTTGTGCTTTTTTGAGATTTTTTTCTTTTATGTGTATGCTTTTTATGAACAGTGGATGCTTCATTATCAGAATTATCGTCTGTTGAATCACTGCTGGGTTTCTTTGTTTTACGTTTGTTGCAAACCTTTTTTTTATTTTTCTTTCCCTTTTCTTCATCCGATGTACTAATTATTTTTGTAGTGGAAGAAGAATCCGTACTGCTGCTATCACTGCTGTCTTCACTTCCACTTTCTACTTTGTTAATTGATTTTTTTTTAGGTGTAGATGCCATTTTGATTGTCTGGCAACGTTTAAAATATTCTTTTTCGTATTTTCGTTGGCAGCTGTTACAACGTTCCTTGTTTAATGTGTACCTAAGAGGTGAAGTATGTGGCAAATGACATCTAATACACTCCTTAAAGCAATTCTCAGCGCAGTTTACACAATATAATTTACCTATAGCTAAGGTACCTTCAATATCACCGCAATATTTGCAGATAATGCTTTTCTTTATATCCATTGTAAATATAAATACACTTTTAAAATATACTATTTCAACAATGTTTTAGCTTAAATCTTTATAAGCCGATATATATATATATATATATATATAATCACGCAGTGTTATAATGTGTATGCGATAAACAATATGCTTTATAATGTTTATGTATAAGGTATCAAGGTATGTAATAAAAGGATATGCTTAATATTATAAAAATATTTTCGGTGAAACAGTCTAAGCTTACTACAAATCAAGCGCAAACAAAATTGTAGCCAAGCATATCAATCTAATGACACTTTTAACAAACCCTGTTAACTTTTAACAAACCCTGTTAAGTTAAAACACAAGACCCCCTTGTTTTGCTTACAGCAACCAGATTTAAACCTATTCATTTCCTGATGATAATTCAACGTCAGAGCAAGAATTTTCGTATTCGGGTTCAGTGTCTGTTTCTTCATGTCGTTTTCCCGACTTTTTATTTTTTTTCCCTGAATACTTTCTCTCTTTTTTTAAGTCTGATTGAATTTCTCCTTCAATACTTTTTATGTATCTTTTAATTCTTTTATGTTCCTGCGCCAATTTATAAAAATCGGCTTTGTCCAAGGTAACGTGCGACCCTTTTTTTGAGTCATTGATGTGTATCCATACACTGTTATTAAAGCTAGTTACATTTACTCTTCTCCTTTCACTTAATGCAACAGTGTAAGTACGTGTTTTACCATTTGTTTTCTTTCCTTTATCCATGATTTTTTGAAAAAATAAGGATTAAGATTATTTTTGTGAATCAACAAGTAAAAAAAAAAACAAAACTAAATACTATATATTTCACAATCAACATATACTTTAACTCTTATTTCATGCAGTAAAGCACATTTCATGCAGTAAAAACCCAATAGCAATTAAACAAGTTTAACCGTTTCTATGTAGTACAGATCAACCCCTAGTTTTATGTGCACCATTGATCGAATCATAGTGGCATTTTAATTAGTGAAATTTATTCATTATCAGATGAACCAAATCCTTTTATTCCACGATTTGTTTCATTTAAAAATTCACATTCCACAATTTTCGGTAAGCAAAATCGCTCCATAATAATTTGGGCAATGCGATCACCTTTACATACATTATATGCTTCATTGCTAAAGTTGAATAATACAACTGTAACATTACCACGAAAGTCAGGATCTATTACACCAGCTTCAACTGTAATAAATTTATTCCAAGCTAGCCCCGATCGTGAAGCAAGTCTACCATAGTAACCTGTAGGTGGCTCAATTTGAATATCTGTTTGAATTAATGCTTTACCTTTTGCAGGTATAATTGCATCATATGCGCTATATACATCATAGCCAGCAGCATTTATAGAACCTTTAATTGGACAATATGCATTTTTGGAAAGTTTAGCAAAACGTAAAACTAATGGTTCTTCTACAGCTATTTTATCTGTATCACCACCAACAGAACGACTTCTTTTTGCCATTATTAAAACCTGTGAAACAATCAAATAATGATATAAACAATATGGTTTACCTTATATGAAATCCAAGTAATAATCTATAGAGATTTATTTTGTTTATCTTAACAATATTAAATATCAGAGTATTTTCGTTTTCTTTTGTGTAAACTATTAATTGGGTTTTCATTGATAATGTTTACGTTTCCATAGGCATATGATCGTATTCCATTTGGAAATAACCACCTTTTATCATCATATGGAGACAAAGCTAATTTATCAGTTTCCACAGTGTACACATCATGCTTGAAACTTCTAATTGATGTACACAAAGCATTTTTTTTTTGTGTTAAAAATAAAGCCGTTTGAAAATGTTCATGTTTTAACTGATCAATTGTGCATTTTTTAACTCCCTTAATTTTCTTAATTTCGGTTGTATTATCTTTAAAAATCATTGAATACATTTTAGGTTTTAAAGCAATAAATTCAAGTATTTCCCGCCCACCAACTTCATTTTTCATTTTACCTAAAACTCGTTCATTTCTTAAACTATATAGTTCATTATTTGGTGCTAAGTTTGAAAAATCAAATTCATTTACTAACTCAGTTTTTATTTTTTGCTTAAAATTAGGATCGCAAATTTTGTAAATAAGGGAATCTGTATCTGTGTACAATAGTCGAATATTAGGATACACAAATGATTGCATCATATGATTATAATGGAAATCATACATTTTTAGTTTTGATATTTCCAAAATACTAAATCCTAAATATATGGGTTTGTTTAAAAGAATTTGTTTTTTTCTATATTTAATTCCAACTAGGTTTTGATCGTATATGTGCGCTGCCTGAAAAGTAGGACGCCTCATGTAACGTGCGCATTCATCTGGATTTTGAATGAGGTTAATGTTAACTCTTTTTCTTGTATTTTCCATACATTTACCAAATGCTGCGTTGTTCATTAATTTGAAAAAATCTTTTTCAAAAATTGAACTAGCTGATTTTCTTTTTTCATTGTTAAAATCAATGTAAGGTTTCATCCAAGGCTTTTGTTTAAAAGATAATATGCGATGTATTTTAGTTATTTTAAGACCTTTTTTTAAATAAAACTGTAAACATCTATAGTGTACTACATAATTGTATTTATCTTCTAGTGTTGTAACCAATTTTAAAGGTGATGTATTGCCTCGAAGGTTAAATAAATCCTTTACATTTCGTGCATATACAGATAAACTACTTTGTAATATTTTCTTTTTTTCTGGGGCTAAAGGATATGAGTCATGTAAATTATGAAGGCTTGAAGGGTATTTTAAATCCACTTCTAAAATATAACCAATTGAGGCATTGCTTTTAACTTTCATAACATTAAAACTATCATAAAGTGCAAAATCCACCCAAGAAAAGTCTTTGTATGGCAATGGAAATGACATGGCATAACCATATAAATTATTGCAATCATAATAAAGAATGTGTTCATTAGGACCATTTACTTTTGCATATCGATGTGAAACATTTGTTATACCTCCTCTAATTCCTTTTTCAATGAATAAATACATGTCTATTTCATTTAATAAGTCAATTTCAATACCCGTATACTTAAATAATGCATCATATGTAAGAGATGGAGCACTTAAATAGCGTACCGGGTCTAGTTTATAGTTTGATAAACTTGTTTCTCTAAATGATTCAAAAACATCGGCAAGAAGAAGAACATCTGTTTTTAAGTACACAATTAGATATTGACCAATGTTTTTGCAACGAAACTTTTTAAATACCTTTTGGGCAAACTTATAATCATCTTGAGATATTGATTTTTGTGTTAAATCATTATAAAAACATTCAATTGGAGGCAGTTTTTTTTCTTTTAAAATATGAAATGATGAAATATAATTGTAACACATGACTCCTTTTTTAATAACCAAAGGTAATAATTCTTTGTCTGAAATGGATTCTTGTGTTAGTTTCATTTTGTGTTCTCCCTCGCTAGCTAGCTTGATTGCTAAATTAGATAATGAATCTGGAAGAAATTGAAAAGAATCCATAAATACGAATTTATCTACGAACATAGCAAAAAAATTTTCTGAAGATAAAGGCAACACTTTAATTTTTTGGTGTATGTACCACGACATTTCTCGTACTAAAAAATGAGAATCATACCCTATTAAATTATGCATAATAACAGGTATTCTCATAGTATCCATTTTTAAAGCACTAACAGTTAAATTGCATTTATTGCATGCATAATTTAAGTCTCGTTCTGGAATACCTTCTTTACCTAAGTGAGAATGATCAAGAACTTTAGGTCTATGTATTTTATCAAATAACTGCCCACAAAGATAACAAGATTTAACTTTTTTCAAGCGTTTAATATCTACATTAGTTAATTTAGGCATTTGTTCTGTGTTATCTTGTAAAATTCGAGCAATTTTGTCTCTGGCTTGTAGCAAATATTTTACAAATGCTTTTATAGGATTTTTTCCAAGATATACATAAACATCTTCATTGTACTTTTTATATTTTGAAATAAATATAGCTCCAAATGCATTGACTTTATGCTTTGAAATAATGCGAGTATTTTTTCCTTTCTTTTTGTTTTGCTTTTGAATAAATGATTCAAAATCTGCATATATAACAAAGGGATTCTTTATTTGATTAACAAAATTTGTAAATTTAACTGTATTTCCTTGTTCAGGCATTAGCAATGACTGTCCACTGTAATCTCCATTTGTGCACTGGTTACATTCCATGTGTAAATTTAATGAATTTTTATTTGTAAATGATAGTAAGCATTTCTGGCAAAAATATTTATGTTTATTCCAAAAAAATGGATATATGAAACTATTGAAATTTGTAATAAGCATAAAATGGTGATTATATAAAAGTAAGTTTAAATGACATTTGTCATCGGCAATCTTTGTTGACACATACATTGGAAATGGCATCAATGGTTTTTTTATTGTTTTTTTACCTTTCATTAATCCAAATACATTAATTGAAATGTTATTATCTTTTTCAAATTTTGAAATGTCTCCTAAATTCATAGGAAATGATAACGAATTTAAATTCAGCTGTCTTGTATTTGTTTTAAATAAATAATTTTCGTATCTTTTTTCCGACCATTTCAGTTTGCTGCAGCGTTTTATATCTGGGTAATCAGCTTTTATAAACCCTTCCAATATGCAATATATAAAACATTTGTTTCCAGCAGATGGTACATTAATCAAATTTTTTTTATATTGTAAAAAAGGTGGTAATTTACATATATTACCACCCCAAGGATTTGCTTTACAGATGCTTAATACATACTGAATAATTTCCACCACAAACCACCCACTTCCCATATATATAAAGTTGTCAAAAAATCCAAGTGCTTCATTTAAGGCTGTATCATATTTTAATTCCATGGATGATACATCAAAAACTGAAATAGCAACGCTGTTAAAAGAAGGATTAATTTCATGGTATCGACCAGTTGTAATATTGTATTTACCTAACTTTACTTCAATTCTTAATTGAAATTTTATTCCCCCAAACTCTCGATATTTTTTTCTTATTTTTCGCAAAAAATAATTTCGTTGACGTTCTGTAAATAAATGCGGATCTAATTGCAATTTTCTTGGTTTGGTAATGTATTCAGTCACTATACCGTTTAGTGCTTTTTTAGCATTGTTTTTAACCACTAAAAAAGGCATTTTTAAAAAGTTAAGCACCAACTAAATACTGAAAACAAATGCGAATGTAATCATGCCGATACCCTTATTGTTTGACCAAAAGTCCACAGGTTAACCACAGCATCAACTCTTGGTTGTTTACTAGACATGCATAAGGCCTTAGATTTTTTATTTTTAAACTAATTAAAACGTTGTACTAAGACCATAAATTAAACTTTTATCTTATGGGGTCACCGCCCTAGCGGCTGGCGACACCTAGGAATTAAATTACTTAGCACGCTTTTGAAAATGTAAAACAAGACTTACTTTACCATATTGAAATTGAATTGGCTTTCCTTGATCATTCATAATGGAAATTTCAATTTCCTTTATTTCTCGAGATGTTACTTTTTTATATTGAGGTTTGGAATATACAACGTTTAAAGTACTGCCAAAAACACCCCAAACAGAAACTGTTTTTAATAACCGAGTATATGCCGTTGACAATATTTCAAAATCAACAATATTTGAATATATAAAAAGAGATGATGTTGGAGATGCAAAATTAGGAACAGCACATGCATTATATGATGTGTATGAGTAATTTAAATCATGGTGCATTCCAATAATATCTTGTATTGCTTTTAAATTGTTAGGATTTAAATTATTGTCTTCAATTTCTTTTCCATTAAAAACAGCAACATCAGCACCTAACGCTTCGGTTGTTTCTGGTATGCATTGATCAAATTTAAGTATTTTAGACATTTCTTTTGATATAATAACTTTATCTCCTGGTGCAACATATAAAATAGGTCGCAAATTTTGAGGATGAAGAGACATATGAGTATGTCTTACGGAATTGTTATATCTTAAAACAGTTAGGTTATCCTGTTTAAGAAAAACTTTGTTAATGCAAGAAATAAAATCTTGAATATGTCCATAGTTGCCATAGGGAATTTGTTCTGAAGTATATTTGTTTTGAAATGAAACAATATCAGTTATTTCTTTTGGTTGCTTAACACCGTTTTTTAATTTAAAATAGTTTCTTATATGTGAAACAGTTCTATTTGCAGTTGGCTTTTCAGGTACATTATACCAAGAAATCGGCACGTTAATTTCTACAAGGGCGACATCCCAATTGCCATTCTCAAACGTTATTTCTACTGGTAATTCAGTAAAAAAATGAGATGCAATATTTTGTCTTGATGAATGCTTACAATTGGAAAGCAAAGAAATATAAAAAGACTCACGTTCCATTATAATATTATTTTCTTTTTAGGACCTCTTTTTCCTTTGGTTCCTTTATCTAAAGATGCCATGCAATGAACTGGACAAAGCGTGCAATTATTTAAAGTTCCTGAAATTATATTTTTTTCTAAAACCTTAACATGGTTTTCAATTCGATCGCAAATATTTAAAACTGTTGTAATTTTACTTAATGCGTATTCCTTGTCCTTTTTGCTTAAAGCTACATCAGTTTTTGGTTTAAAAAGCTCATCTGCCATTGGCATGTCATACAGCTCGCTAGTGTTTTCATTAAACAATATATTACCACAAGCAGCATTATCAATTTCTAATTGTTCCTTGTTAGTTAATGACTCAGTTTTTTCTAAAATAGTTTGATTATCATCATACCTTTGTGTAACGGTTTCAACATTATCAGTATTTTTTGTTGACAAGCATTCAACAAAAAGATCTAATTCAGATGCTCCAAAATCATCTTTCCATGTAGTATCTCCTTCAAAATGTTCAATATCAAAACTTAAGTTGTGTACCAAAGGATTTGGATGCGTTTCACATGGAGATTTTTGTAATGTTACATTGTTTGCCATAGATAATGATTCCATTGGAGTTAAATAATAATTAGATGTAGACACAGTGGCGCCAGAGATTGTAGAAGTACCAGTATTTACACCAGCAACAGAAATGTGTTCCTCTTTGTTTTTCTTTTTCTTTTTTTCATCAGATTTATTTCTTTCTGTATTTACTAATTTCCGCTTGCCGTGATATGTAAATGCACTACAATCTTTGTTTCGAAAATGAAAATTATCTGACAATTTAGATGTGCTGCTGCAAGTAGACTTTTTAACTATTTTTTTCGATTCTAACTCCAACTTTTTGCTAGACTGGACATAGGAATCTATTTCCCTGTTATATTCAATAACAATTACCTCTTTTCTAAATGATTTATTTGGTGTATACACGTTTGTATGTTTTGTATTTCTGTAAACATTAATTGAAATACAAAACAAATGAGCTAAAGAAGAAAATATATGGCTGTTTGCCGATAATAAGTCATTTCTTATAAGTGTCTTATTAGATGAAGAAATAGCTTTTCTAAGCTCTTTGCAGTGTTTATTTTCTAAATATTGTAAAAAAATAAAAGGAAAATTCCGTCTAAATGAATCTCTACATTTTCTTCTCAACTCCTTAAATAAAACAGTATTAAAGTCAGCTTCAATTTTAAATGTGTTTTTTGCTAGCTTGGGATTTGATTTTGAAAATGTACGAGTTCCATATGATAAACAATGATCTCTACTACTATAAACGTTGGTCCAGTACTTAATATTTGATTCCAAATTTGTAACCTCAGTAAACAAATTTGCAATAATCAAAGAAGCTAGATTATCAATAATGTCCATGTTACAATAGCATTGTATCACATAAGCGTTTTATATCTAAACAAATTACATAAAATTGCTTTAAAGACTGAGTAAGGCAACTGCCTTTATATGTATGAGAAATTGATAATATTGTATGGTTATTAAACTTTACTTTTAAATAATTACAAACAAAGGCATCTCCGATTTTGATATTTAAGTTGGGAACTGGAATCCAGCTAAAATCTTCATTATTACACTCTTTAATAAAAAATATATATTTAGCATTGTGTTGAAAAATAAATTGCTGGCAAAAAAATGAAAAACTTAATTCACATTCTTTAATTTGAAATGTTATTTGTATATTCTTTACCTTTATAACTACATTTTGATTAAGTAAAGTGTATTTATGATTAAAATATATTAAAAACAAAGATATAATCTTTTTTAAATTTCTAAGTACTAATGCAAAACGATCCTTAATAAGAAACGAAACAAAGCCTTTTTTCGTAACCCTTACAGTATAGTCATTATATTTTAGCACGCACGTTCCTTTATAAATAAAGCTGTTTTGACACAAAAGACTATTTTTAAAAAACTGTTCAGTCTTGTGCAAGTTTAGTTCTTTATATTTATTCTTAAAATCAATTTTTGTACCTAATATTATTAAATTAATAACATAGCAAATGTTCATACTTACATCATAGTATATAATTCCTATTTTTCAATGATATATAAACAAAAGTTCATCTATATATATATATATATATATACACACACACGCACATCTTTGCACTAAATCCATTGTTCTCACAACCCCTTGCTTTATCTATGTAGATCCATTAATGTTTTGTAGAATCACAGCGTTTTTATTTCTTTCTCAGTTTTCCCCTCCCCAATTAAACTGATAGTTTTAGTACCACCCAAGATGAATACACAGTTGTTCAAAACAATGCTAGCATAAACAATTAGTGAATCTATTCGTTAAGATTTATAAACCCAGCAATAATGTTTACAATAAATTGCAATGTCATTACAATGGTAAAAATTATATCATGTGTATTAATGTACAAAAAAAAAATCAATGTAGTAATTCATACATTAATTTTTACTACTTATTCTAAAATTTATCTACACATTGTAGCTTATTTTCTAAAGACTTGCAATCCCTAGTTCTACATGCACACACTTGCGCGCACATTCAGGCAATCAGCAACAACTTCCAACTACTACTTTAAACCAACATCTAACTTGACTAAAATGAATTCTATTATTTTCTTTATCTGTATGCTTGCAATGGCAGGGATCTGTCATTGTTGTAGTTTTCGCGCGAATTGTGTAAAAACCAACATTTCAGGAACGGAAATTTACAAATGCAAATGTATTCCAAATGTTCTTAGCATTACATCTCTTCTAACAACAGAATTCATTTTGAACTTGACAACAATAGACTGGAAAAATGATATATACTACAACCTTCAGACTCTTCCTTATTTGCACACTTTGAGGACCAGAAATGTAAAATATATTTGCGAAAGTGGAGCTTGCACGTAAGTATAATACTTATTATAGTTTTATTTCAATTTTTTTAGATTCATATTTCCATAGCTTTTTATATATTAAACAAGACGTAGATTGAAGTGAATTATCCAGTAATATTTTATGTTTTAAATGAGGTATATTATTTAACTGTGATTCTCGAATAATTTCCATTTCTATATAATGTCGTATAGCATGCATACACATGCTTTCTAAAGACATAAATGAAAAAAAATTAATATGGTTTATGTAAAATTGAGTTTGACGCCTTATTCGAGTAATAAACCTTATCATAAATCGATCACGAGGATATGGTATTATTTTATACATAGCAAATACATCATAAACAAGGGCTGTATACATTTCCCAAATTTGCGAGCGTTTTATATGTCTATTTCGTATTATCATTGAATCAATATTGCGTACATGTCCTATTGATCTATATGTGTAAGCATTGTAATTATCTGTAATCATATTCTTACTAAGCATCCATATAAATATTTTTAATTTATAATTTACACACATGTTATTTCCAACAACATCGAACCACCAATTTAATAAATGGATCCATCGACGTTGTCGAGATATACTCCATCCATTTATTAATCGAAATTCACTCATTGCTAGATTTTAATAGTCAAGTCTATAGGCATTTACATGTCTTGATAACGCATTTAGCAAGGAAACTTGATACCTATAAACTAAAACACTTGTGCGTTAGCTGCCATAAAGGACGGTTTACCAAGCATTTTTACTATAAAAAATGTAAAATGTTAGGTTGGATGGACCATGATAATTGTAGTACAAATAAAGATTAAGAGGTTCCACCAACGAAAGGTACGGTTCAAGTAACAAAATTGTAAAGTTTACTTTAATAAGTTCAAGTTTAGGGATTCTAAATTCACCTTGGAGTACTTTGATGTCCAGCTTAAAAGGTGTAAGGGTTTGATCATAGTAACCCATTTTTTTAAGAAAGCGGGGTGGGGGGGCATATGTAATATTCTATTGTTCACTCACAAAGCAAAGGTTTTTATGTATGCATGCTAGACACATAAAAGAAATTATTTATACGTTCTATCATTGTTTTACTGTATGTCACGTATACTGGTCAAACCTAAATAAAAAGAGACTAAACTGTGGTACCAGTTACCATTACATTTATATTTAAATAGTTATATGTTTGTTTATATTTTAGGTTTTTGGAAATGATGGTAAATCGTACTATTCGTGTATTGACTACTACTACTACTACACTGGTAGATTCTACCATTTATGTAGCAACTACAAGTACACCATCCGTATCTGCTACTACCGGGTAAAAACAACTTGAAAATATATCTTAGTGTAGTAACTTTACATACAATCTCCCCCCCAGGCGCGTCCAGTTTATAAAAGGCTGGTGTGCTTACTTTACACTAGAGGTGCCACCTGTTGTTGTGCCTACCCTAGCACTGGGGTTTTGTAAAAAAAGGACCGGATCAGTTAATCTGGATAATAAACAGAATCAAAATGTCTAGTTTGACTGGGAAAGGAATTAAAATGCCTAGTTTGGCTGAAAAAGGAATCAAAATGCCTAGTTTGGCTGAAAAAGAAATCAAAATGCCTAGTTTGGCTGGAAAAGAAATCAAAATGCCTAGTTTGGCTGGAAAAGAAATCAAAATGCCTAGTTTGGCTAAGAAAAAGAAATCAAAATGTCTAGTTTGGCTGGGAAATTAGTTGCCTAGTTTAGCTGCATTAGTAAAAATATTATTTTAACATATTTCGTATACTATATATTATATTGTTTATATTTTAGGTTTTATAAAATAGTAACAAACGTATCGGATGTGGTGGATCCTGCGTCTACAATTGTGGATCCCACGTCTACTGTTGCAAATCCCAAGTCTGCACCTGTATTTACTACAAGGTAATAACTATTCTTTTTTATAATCATAGTGACATTTAGTTTAATTTGGTTTAGTTTGGTTTGGTCACCTCCGCTAATAGTAATTAAAAGTTGGCAAATATATGGTGGGCAAATATATATATATGGTGGTTTTATTATTTTATTCTGTAAAATTTCCTATTTCATAAAACAGGGTTTAACCTAACAAAGTCAGGTTTTATTTAGGTTACAATTTGGTTTCCCGTAGGAAATCAAGAATATTTTTGTTCCCAAATTCCTGGAAAATACTCTGCAGTGTCCTGCGATTTTGCATGGGATGGAACAAGTAGCAAGATGATGGGAATGATGGTCATACATGTTGTAAATGTAGACATGTGTAAGAATAGTTAGGATCAACTGTTGGATAAAACGGCAGTGTTTGTGGGGTTTTTTTTGGTAAGTTAATCACCGTTAAAACAAGTGGGTTGAAACAACTAGCGAGATGATGGAAATGCTAGTCATACATTGAAATTTGATGTAAATGTAAACACATGTAAGAATAGTGTGTGTGTGTGTGTGTGTGTGTGTGTGTTCCAACTGAAATAATTAGAAAAGGACAGAAACGCAATTTTTATGCGATGTAAGTTCAAGATCAATTGACTCTTGCTAAAATGGAGCTAAATAGGGCCAATAAAGACAAAACTTACAGGATATCTTGCTCACAATAGCCCAAGCAAGCTAAAATGGAGCTAAATAGGGCCAACAAGGACAAAACTTACAGGATATCTTGCTCACAATACCCAAGCAAGTTTATTATACTTCCATTGTCTCCAAAGGAACTGAAAAGAAAACGTGGGTCTATATATAAATAAATCGCAGATATAGCAACTACGAATAACTAAAAATCGAGTCCTCACGTTTTCATAGGGTAAGACAACCGCAACAGTGCATGTGTGGTTGGGTTTTTGTGCAAATCTTTACATTATCGAGGAAGACAATCACAAAGAAATATCGGAGAAACAACGCAATTTTCATGCGGTGTTGTAAGTTTCGACTGTGATAATTGCATCTATTGCTCTTGCTAAAATGGAGCTAAATAGGGCCAATGAAGACAAAACTTACAGGATATCTTGCTCACAATAGCCCAAGCAAGCTAAAATGGAGCTAAATAGGGCCAACAAGGACAAAACTTACAGGATATCTTGCTCACAATACCCAAGCAAGTTTATTATACTTCCATTGTTTCCAAAGAAACTGAAAAGAAAACGTGGGTCTATATATAAATAAATCGCAGATATAGCAACTACGAATAACTAAAAATCAAGTCCTCACGTTTTCATAGGGTAAGACAACCGCAACAGTGCATGTGTGGTTGGGTTTTTGTGCAAATCTTTACATTATCGAGGAAGACAATCACAAAGAAATATTGGAGAAACAACGCAATTTTCATGCGGTGTTGTAAGTTTCAACTGTGATAATTGCATCTATTGCGCAAAATTTGATTTGTTGAAATTAAAAATTCAATCAGGGTAAGTAAAATTGGTTTGCCTTTATTAATACTTTAAAGTGTTGCAATACTTTAAAGTGTTGCAAGGCATGACAACTTAAGCCAGCATAGAAAAAAGTATGAAAGGGGAAATCCCCTTTCATTGGGGGTGTTTTGGCTTTAATAAAAAAGGTTGGAATCGGTATGGTTGTCTTCTAAATTTCATAGTTGACTCTTTATTCGTAAGAAAGCGCTACTAGTAAGCAGCCACTTCTGGCGTCGATTTTTTACCAATAAGCGGCCAGTAAATATTCTGCCCGGTCTTTTTAACTTTTCGCCGCCTGAAAAACCTCTAAGAAAACTCTGATAGTGGAAACTGTGTACGTCTAACTGGGATTTGACACTGGGGAAAAAAGGGAAGAAATAAAATGGACTGCAAAACGGCAAAAAAGAAAAGGAATAAAAAGAACTGCAAAACCAAACTAAAGATTTAGTTGATAAATAATTGTGAAAGTATTGATTTTCTTGGAAATTGACAAAATTGGAAATCAGCTAAAAGTCTGACATTTAGCATCCCTGATGTCAAATGTAAAATGGATATTATTGCCCAGAACTGAAATTTGTTATATATTAAAGAAAGATGATATCATTATTCAAATCATTATTCAACGCAATGTGTGTAAAATGGGTATTATTGCCCCAAAACCACAAAATGTAAGATGGACATTATTGCCCAGGACTGCGCCAATGTGTGTAAAATGGGTATTATTGCCCAAAACCACGCAAATGTAAGATGGACATTATTGCCCAGGACCACAAATCTTTTGTATAAGTTTTTTGCGGCTATACCAAATAATGAAAACAACTTTTTCCCTTCAGCATTAAATTCCGCCTATTTAGCATCCCTGATGCCAAATGTAAGATGGATATTATTGCCCAGAACTGAAATTTGTTATATATTAAAGAAAGATGATATCATTATTCAACGCAATGTGTGTAAAATGGGTATTATTGCCCCAAAACCACAAAATGTAAGATGGACATTATTGCCCAGGACTGCGCAATGTGTGTAAAATGGGTATTATTGCCCAAAACCACGCAAATGTAAGATGGACATTATTGCCCAGGACCACAAATCTTTTGTATAAGTTTTTTGCGGCTATACCAAATAATGAAAACAACTTTTTCCCTTCAGCATTAAATTCCGCCTAAGCAGCTACAGGCGATGTCCAATCACTAAAACAAAATCTAATAGGGATCTTGTCAGTGGGTAAACTTTTTGGATGTTTTCTTGCGTTTAAAAGGGGGAGCGTTACCACAGGCATATAGCAAATATATTGTCAAAAAAGATGGTTATACTTAGCTAGGCTATACCAGATAATGAAAACCGAATGAATGTTATACCTAAAACAGTATAATGTGTAAGAATGGGTTACACAACTGTACACTCCTTCATAAGTGATTTAAACCAACAAAGCTGGCTATCTTTACGCCGTCTAAGAAAGGGAAATCAGTTAATTGGTGTGTGCTTACAAACTACATGCATGGTGCAACAAAAAAGTTATTCACCTTTTAAATCTTGTTGGCACACTCCTACATAAGTAATTTGGGCTTTGGCCGTGGGTAATAAATATATTTGTATCCAACTTAAATGTTTTAATCGATGTAAATGGCAAACGTAAACGGTGCCATGTTTGACTTAAAATCATGTAATAGAAAGTGGAAATCGGGAAGCATTTAGTAAGCTTCCCTAAGCTCTCCTCACAGACATACAAGATGGCAACTAAATTTAAGCGGAAACAAAAAGTGCTTGTACTTTAATAACTGCTTCCTTCAATCGGAAGTGTGGATAGGGTAAGCGTTAAAAATTCAAAATGGTAGCCATTCTACTTGGCTCGTTGATCAAAATACATTATTACTCATAAAATTATGTATTTATGGATTACAGGCACTATAAAGTATCACAAGGGTAAGTTTTTACATCAACAATTAAGTAAAATCAAGTTTTAAAGTTTGTTCATTTGTGTATGTTAAAAATTACCAGCAATCTCCCATTATCATGGACACGTATAGCTAAGGTGTGCACCTCTGGGTAACAAAGGTGCATATTAAACCTATATGGGGGAAGATAGTAAGTGGACAACACTCATGACCAGCAAGGCATAACAACGTAATAGATCCAATTGGGTTTTTCCCAGTGCAGCTGTTGAAAAAAGACAGAAATTTACAAAAGGAAAGGGAAAAGTGGAAGCGTTTCTTAGTAGTAGTAATAAAAAAAGAATGCAACCACTTTTTTTTTTTCCTTTCTTTACCTCCACACACTGCACCCTTCACTCACTAACATAACCGCTTAGTGACACACTACCACACACTGCCCCTCCCATGAAAACACCCAAAGTAAACTGGGGGAAAAAACACAAAAAAACGTGTGCCCTAGCTATTTACTGATATCAGGCCTTGCTATAGTATAGCCCCGGGACCAGCCTGCAAAGCCTGCTACCAAAACCCTAGGCCTAAAATCAGGAGGTTGACCTCAATTTCCAAAAACGCTTTCTATGTATGAAAATAATAATTGCTCCCTTTGGAAACAAACAGTGAAAACGGAATTAATGTTATACCTAGAACAGTATAATGTGTAAGAATGGGTTACACAACTGTACACTCCTTCAAGAAGTGAACCCAAAGGTTTTCAGAAAATGTTTTTCAACACTCTACGCAAGTTCTTTAAAAAGCATTTTTAAACACTCTACGCGAGTTATTTAAAAGGGTAAGATCGATCAAAAAACAATATTCATTGGATATTAATTGATATTAAATCAATTTACAATGAATCTATTCATACCCGGGTAAGGTCCCTGTCCCTGTTTCGTGTCCCTACCTAAAACAAGGGGTTAAAGAAACAAACTTTAATTTTACAAAATCAATATGTAAGTAGTGGCATCTCATCATATTCCGTAAAAATCAATATGTCAAGTTATTCTTGTTTGTATGTTTTTTCCCTTTTTTACAAATGGTTTAAAAAGCTCTGTTTACCTAAAACGGGGTTAAAACAAAGGCGCCCCAAAATCAAAGCGATCAAATCAAAGCATCAAGCGCCGGGACCAAGGCGCCCTGGGCTAAGATCAAGACACCCACCTCTTTCATCGAAGCGTTAAAGATACTCTTTACAAACTTAGGACAATCAATTTACAAACTTAAAACAATCAATTTACGGATTTAGAACAACCAATTTAATGGTTAGGTTTAGGGTTAGTTTTAGTATTGATTTCTGTTAAACATTCAGGCACTTTAATCTAAACACCGGCGGGGCGCTTCGATGTATGTATAGGGTAAGCGCCTCGATCTTAGGTCAAAAAGCTTGGGTCTCAGCAAGGGCGCCTCGGTCTCAGGGCACCTCGCTCCCGGGGCGCCTTCATCGTACAATCCCTAAAACAATGAACTAAAAAAAAACAAAACCAGACATTATTAATAACATTACAAAGTCAATATAAATGTAATTTCAAATACCCACTAAATTAACTCTCAGGGTCTCAAACTATAATTGATTACTTCTACTCTAAGATTAAATGTGGCAGACGAACTACAGCCTATTTCTTTTTTTCCAGAACAATTCCTAAGACGACTGCACACCTTAACATCACCAATTCAACAAACAACGCCATAGCAATATCATGTAAAACTAGTAAAGTTTCTGTGTGTTCTCCAATAACATCCATAATTATTTCAACCTTTACAATCATATTCATTATCATTATAATATTTTTATCCTGTTATATATATAGAACTAACTACAACTATAGAAATCCAATATACATTTCACCAGTAAATATGGAAATGATGGACATATAATTATTGAGATTTTACTGTACTTGCCCGCAAAGGCAATGTTTACTTTCAAATATTATTGTACATTTTCTACAAAACTAACCCATATATCTCCTATAACATTAAGTTGGACATATCTCCTATAATCATACTATATATATACTGTATTTGTACCATATTGTCTTAAATAAAAACTATTAAACTTTAGCATTAATGCATTACTGTACTTGTCCATGAAAACAATCTTTCAAGTATTATATACCATATTGTCTTAAATATGTAAACCTATTAAATCTATATTCAAGCAATCTTGTTTTTATGTTTTTATGTTTCAAAAACACCATTTGATTCACATAATCTTATGTGTATATAAAACCACATGGTTAAATTCTAAGTCTAACGTAAAACTTAACATAATTAAACAAATAAAAACTTACGGTTTCAAAAGAGATGTTTCGTGTGAAATATTTTCAATAATAATATAATATAGAAATCTATACAAGATGGGTATATGTACATTTGTAAATCATTTGCAAAAATGATTTACATATGTCTCAAATACCAATTCATATAGATTTCTATAGAATATTATTATTATAAATTTCCTTCAGTCCATTTGTGTAATTTCCTCGCCGCGCACTTCTAAACTGGTTCTGTTCCCCCACCCCGTCCGTTCTTCCCGTCTTGGTTAAACAGCAATCGATAAGATTATGCCGGTGCAACGTCGGCTTATATACGAGATTGGTAAGAAATAATACGGGGGTGGGTTCAACCCCAAAAAATGTACAATTGTTTTTCTTAATCATATTCAATAATTAAAGTCAGTTCGCATGAATAAATTATTCTTAAAAATTGTTTATTAAACTAAGAAATCAATAAATTTAATAGGTACAATTTTACATATAATAACACATCATATTTAAACAAAATAAATTTGCTTTTAATCATTACAAATTATACATTTCCTCAAAATTCAACCCATAACATACGCGCGCGCAATGCGTGACAAAAAGGGGGGGGGGGAAAATGCATCCTTAAGAAAATCGTGGCGGACGTGACAAATGACACACCACGGTAATATTAAATATCTTGTATTACCATCATCGTCACATCCTTTAATATAAATATATGGGTTAGATTTTTAAAAAATGTACAATTCACTTCCACTAGTCCTCTTAAATAACTCACATTTAAAACAAAAATAAGCTTTAAAATGCAGTTTAACATAGCAAAACAGATACTTTAAATCAACACAATACCAACTATAACCATATATACCCAAAACTCTTCATTTTTCAGCCTAATTTAGCAAAATTTCCTTAATGTGTAAAGCTGCCAATTGCACATTTTCTAAAAGTCTTAACCCACATACAAATCAGGGCTCAGCATAACCTTCGATTAAAGTAATTAAAATAATATATCGTAAAACTGGTATATCTACATTTAAATTTAAAAACTTTTATTGTCAACAAATTATCTATAACAATGTATGGTTCTCCAAATAATTAGAAGTCTCCATGTTTTCTAATGTTTTACATAATTCATGTACAGTAAACATGTCCATTTTATGTTGAAATCTTAATTATTGTATTATATTGTCTCCATGCCAATATTCAAACGCTTAAAGAAAATATAACAGGATACAAGATTATTTATTGTAACATGGTTCCTTGTACATGTAGGTTGGTATAGTAGCAACAACGCGGCTTGTGGGCTAAGACATCCTGCATAAATATAAGACATCCTGCATAGATGTCTTAAATAAACATACATTAAATAAACATAAACCACGCGCTCGCTACTACTACGCTGCTCGATTATAAATTCAATGTAGCTATGATAAACGGTATTGTATAAACTGTATGCTGCTTCGTATTTTTTCCATCGGCCTATAGTAAAACAATATGCCGGTAATTTTTATCGGTCTATAGTAAACAATTTGTCGGTAGACTATTTTATCGACGGGCCTCAGAGGATATGGTGGGAAATAGAGACCGTGTGGTTAAAAATTTCCCTGGGGCTATAGTAGAGTACATCCCGCTACAGTATTTTGATCAGACGGTCTCAAGTAGAAGGCGTACTCGAAATGTGCCTGTTATATATACTACTGTCGTCTACGATTTCACAGTCCAGCCACTTATTTCTGCTTGCCGATTTCACTAAAGTGTGCCAGAAGTTGTTTATGTTCTCGCAATCAATAAAGAAATGAAATATATCATCTATTTCATCGCAATCTTCACATCTTTCGGACAGTTTGATCCCAAACTTTTTCAGTTTCTGATTTCACACGATGATTCTATTGATCACACGATATTGGAAGGCCTGTAGTCGAATATTTCTCGTACAGGAGTACGGTATAGAGTACCATTCCTCCGGGTCCACCTTGGATATGTCGATACCCTTATCTCTAAACCACTCAAACCATAATTATGTTATTTGTCTCTTCTTTCCTAACAACGACACTTCTTATAGCATTGTACATTTCTTTTGAGGTGGTTCTCAGTATGTTAACACTGATCTCATTAAAGTTACATGTGAGCTCAGCACTAAAGTTGATTTCTGCTTCGTTGCTTAAAAGAATCCACCAATTTCTTGGAATAATGTCACAGATTTGGAACCTTTCTACAAAGTTTACTGTGATACCATTTTCGGACTGGAACTCTTTAATTGTTTTTACTTTATTTCCGACTACGATGTTACTTATGTTGTTGATACCTTTGTGTTTCCACTCTTTCCATTTGGGAATCTTTCGTTCCACCATTAGAAATTGATTGTTCCATATTCTTTCACACAGAACCTCTTTTTTGGACCCGGTTCTTTCGAAGCATAAAACCTATACTACATCGAGAGTATGTCTTCATAGAAGCATGCAGTTTTGACTTTCAACTTTTCTCTAATGCTGAATGCTATTAACAAATCGTTACCTATTCTGGATTTTATATAAGATGTCCATTTTTTGTCGCTTTCCATTAGAATTCTCTTGACCCACATCATTTAAGTTGTAAACACTTTTGTTTCTACATCTTGCAGGTTTAAGCCTCCATCTTCGGTCTTTTGATATAGATATTTTTTGGCTACCATAACCTTACCACCTTTCCAAATGAATTTCTCGATCTTCTTTTGAAACTCAATAATATATCTGTTTTCAACACTTGTAACATTGGCTGCGTACATAAACAGAGGCAAAATTAAAACATTCGATATTAAAGGCCCACTGACACATAAAATATTATATAATTTCGTCCCCATTGTATGATAGCTTGCCTACTTGTGATACCAGATCTTAGATTTTAAGTTTTTATGTCAAGCGGTTACGATGTTAGAAGCCCATAAAGAGCCCAGATCTGACACACACCCCTCTCTCCACCCGCCGCTGGTAGAGCGGCGTGGTGACGTCACGGGTGGACTATGTACCTCCTCCCGTACCCTGTCACCCCTCCAGGTCACTCAGCGTAAGCATGGCGTCCAGCGAAGAAAACACATGTGTCGACAATGAAGCCTCTTCAACGACGGAGGACAGAGCTGCCCAATCAGGAGAGAATTCGGAAGATGAAATGGATCAGCTACTGGAGGATTTATTTTTTAATTCAAGTTCGGTCACCCCTTACCGTTTTGAACCATATTTAACAGATGCTTCAGATGCTTCATCTTCGGAATCTGATGATTCTATTCATCCAGGGGGTGACCCCCAACCCGGCACTAGTGAGTCTAGTGCTCAGGATGGACAACCACCAGATCCTCCAGCGGATGGCTTACCTTTAGAATGGTATGTTTCAATTGTGATTTCGTCCTAATAATTTTAATACATATGATGTTTCTTCAGCAGATATTAATTAAATTGGCCTCTAAATTAAAGTATTTTTATAGAAAGTTTGTCTTGGTCGAATTACTTATTATTCTTTTATGTATCAAATTAAATAAATAATATCCTCATTCCATCAATAGGTGTCAGTGTGGGAGATGCATTGAGATGCACGATCACACTCAGAATGTATGCTGTGTCACAGTTCAAAAGCTCCAGCCCACCATGGAGGGTTTATCATGCATTACCGAACATGAAGGCATGGAACCTATATGCCTCAATAGGTATAGTCTGCAAGTAGCATACTTCCACTACCGTCAGTACTTTGGTCATTACGGGAATCAGTTCATCCATGAGTAAGTGACTTTATGGTATTTACATTAACCACAATAGAAAATTTTACTTTTACTTTGTCCAATCCCAGAGAGATGCTATTTTTTCCAATTATTGATGGAAATCCGAGACTTCACTTGTATTACTATAATACTTCAAAGTAAAATTTAAGAGTGATTATAAAATATATAATGAAATTGATATACTTGGATGCTCTTAAAAGATCAAATGCTTTAGTTATCATGTTTCTATAGAAATACTGTATTTAATAAACTTTTAAATCTAAAACCCTTATCTTTGAATGGTCCCAGACAGTAGGGTGTCACACCATTGGCACTTTCAATATTCTTTTAGTGGGTGGAGGGGAGTTTGGCATTGCCAACTTTTAGAAAATAATTCAGTGGCATCTCTGATCGTATCTTTTAATAATTTCGATCCGGGTGTGAATAAATTATCTTATTATTTGTAGTCAGCTTCTTAAGATTGTATATTTTCATTGGTTTCAGGCGCTACAGATATACAGCCTACAGGCAGTTCGTGCGGTGGCACTGGGGCTATTTAGGCAAGGCTATACGAGTGCCCCTGCCCTCCTGTGTCGTGAATAATATTCGAGAGACTTTTCCATCCGAGGACTATACTGGGTTTAGATATCCTGCTCTTGATTGACATAACAACAAAAACTGTTTTATGGTTATCCTACTATTTGGTCGCTCCTGAATATATATATATTTATTAAATGAGTATGTATAAAATTCACACAGTGAAACGACTTTTTTTCTGCTGAATAAGTTCAGCCTTGGTAGGCCTAGAATAATTCGAACAAAGAGGTGGCAGTGGCTCTACAGCAGGTGCCAACATTTTAGGTGCTTGACTGCAGTGTAGTGTTCTTTCCAGTAGTCTGTCAACGTAGTCTAAAAAAAAGTGATGTATTATTAATTAACATAACTGTCTTAAGTCATGTATAGAAATAAAATTAATTTCAAAACTCTCTCATAAAACTGGTTTTGTTACTTTATTCAAATTGTTTGTAAGTTTGAATTTTGATGTTGAATAATCATCAATACATACCATATGTTGGATCTTCAAGCAGACATTGAAATATCGCTTCACCCTTTTTATACTTTGGAAATCTCACTTTATAGCACTCCTGGGGGGAATCACTTTTCGTTAAGCAGGGTTTCCTCTTTGCATTTTCATTATAATCCATGACTGTAAGGAGTGTCCTATAAATGAACCATATGTAGTGAATCGCCTCTATAGTAAAGTGCTTTATTACTAGAGGCTCATTCCAACCCAGGTTCGACTACGGCGGACACGGCTCTCGACGAAGGCAAGGAAGAACACCAACACGGAAATGTCTCTTTCGTTAGGTTTATTGCCACCCACGACCAGACTGCAAGTCTCAACAGACCCGGCTCAGTCCCTGTAAATGGGTGATAATGGTAAAACATATCTCTCTTGCAACTAACACAAATCCGAAAGCCCATTCCGTGCTCAGTGAAGCGTTACGGAGACACGGGGAAGGTCAAGGACATTTGATTTATACACACTCTTGACGCGGAGGGCTATATATAACCTCCGATCTACTACAATACCCCCTCCATAATTTAAGATTTTTACCAACTTTGTAAACAATCTATACGGGAGTAATAAATTATACTGTGAACATCAACACGGAACATCAAAATAAAGTAAGAAATGACATAGAGAATTAACATTGCGAATCAGTACAGGCAGGAGCATACTTGTGACCTCCGCACGAACAATAAATCGCGACATCTCTAGAATTACATTTTACATTGTAAGTGATTCCTTCTGAATCAACATACTCAAAAGTTTTAAACAGCCTTTACATAAGGAGCTTTGGTAGACCTGCTACGACAAAACATTTCATTTATGAAAAGCACCAGGCTGTAAGTAAAATGTACTAAACTTCTTACGAATCAGCGGAAAAAAATTTCCGGCTTCCGAGGTTGTTCCGAGTCAGCAGCTGTCAATCCATTTGAATCGTCAAGAGGTAGTCAGAGTCCAAGGTTTATCAGCGGTTTCTTAACATTTCCGAGCTTTCAGGTTTCCGAGGGGCAATTCCGGGTTATCAAAGGGTCCATCCATCCACACGTACAGGTTCCGGGGTCAGGGGCAAGTCCATGGTCGTTCCGCATCTGAAGGTAATCTTGAACAGTAAGTAACCAGCGTGGCTACTTTAGCAAAAACACTTTTACGTCCCACCATCTGGTTTCTTTACCTCCTCAGAACCAGTTGGGGCACTACCTGCGGCTGCAGGGGTGTTCACTGTCCAATTCCTTCCGGGGGTTAACGGAGTCTCCCCTGGAAGTTCTTGCCTTAGTAAGGGGAGAGGTTGTGCCATGGTCTCCCGGAACAACCTTCCCATCATCATTAGGTTCCGCATTTCGTTGAAGTCTACTTGACCTCCGAAACCGGTTCCTACCAAGGCTTGCTGTGGCTGCATGGGAGGTATTGCCTCCATTCCCATGCCAGCACTCCACATCCGTGTCGGGGTAGTGCCACCCAGAGGGCGGATCCCTGACATGATGTTCTCCGTCTGCTGTGACCCGCAAGAGGATGAAGGATTACGGAAAGCCTCCAACTCCGCCCGGAGAGCGCTAATCTCTTCCAGTTGGGACTGGATTTTCGCATCTCTCTCCTTGAGCCACGATCTCTGGTCTCGGATCAGACCGGCTTGCGCACGATTCTCCTCACGAAGAGTCGTTAGCTCGCGGATCTGTTCTCGTACTGTTCTCAGCTGTGACAGTGGTTCCGCCAAGGTCTGGAACGCTGCTGTCACTTTCTCTCCAACCTCCGTTAATGCATCGTTGGCCAAATCCAACACATCACAGACTTCGGTCTCACTTCTCTCCAGTAGCTTTTCCGTGGAAGCTTGCTCCGGGAGCTCTGCTTCCAACTTAGCACAGGCCTGCTGTGCTACCGGATTCAGTACTTTCGCAGTCTTAGGGGCAGGAGAAGAGCTCCGGTCACTGCACATGGACTCAGAGCGAGAGGAACTGGAACGTTCTCTCCTTCTCTTCTTCTGCTTCTTTGTCTTGCCTTTGCTGGGGGATGGCTCCGGGTCAGGAGCACATCCTTCCGCTGCAGAAGGCGTTTTCCGGTCTCTAGGTTTAGCAAACTGCCTCGAGCTGGTGGAGGACTTTCCAACCGAGGTAGCTCGTCTCACCTGCTGTAGGTCTTCTGCAGTCAGATAACTCATCAAGTTAAACCTGGGGGACAGCTCACGAGTGGGCGTCACCGCCATGGCTTTCCGGACGGCCTCTGACAATCCCTTGTTGTGGCACACTTCCTCTCCGTACTGCAAGTGGCGCACAAGCTCACATCTCCGGTCTAGCCTCTGCTGGCAACGGGCAGAAGGGCAGGTCCAGACCTCCAACCTGGGAGTGTGCTCCTCACACAGGTGGCGGAATAGTCTCTGCCTTGTGGCATAGACACGGACTCCTTTTCCGTTGAAGGGAAGGTACCGGCAGACGGCAAAGGGACAACGGAAGCCGGGCTCCCACAAGTCCACAGCGCCCACAATCTTCTCATAACTGCCTGTGTCCACGGAACCCAGCCTGAGCAGACTCGGGAAGAGTTGGCTTTCGTAACGGTCCATCATACCGTGTTCCAACCCCTCCACATCTGACTCATCTTCACTCTCCTCGGCCATGGTAGCCATGGCGCCAGGGATATCCATATCAGGCTGCACCTTCTTAGGGTTGGCGCGGATGCCCTTGTCTGAGACCAATCTGCCCAAGTATTCCACCTCTCGGCGGAAGAGTTCGCATTTCTTGGGTTTCAATTTCAATCCATAGTCCCGGATTCTCTCCAGGACGAGTCGGAGGTTCTGGAGACATTGTTCAAACGTTCTCCCGAACACCACCACATCATCCAGATAGACTAGGCAAGACTTCCATTTAAGGTCGTCTAGCATCCGATCCATCATTCGCTGGAAGGTAGCCGGAGCATTGCACAGTCCAAAGGCCATTACTTTAAACTGAAACAATCCCACACTGGACAGAAAAGCTGTTTTGGCTTTGCTTTCCTCATCCATGGCTATCTGCCAGTATCCGCTTTCCAAGTCGAGGGCGCAGAACCACTTGTTTCCGCCTAGCGCCTCAACACATTCATCAATTCTGGGGAATGGGAAGCTATCATTCACTGTTACGGAATTCAACTGGCGATAATCGACACAGAAACGCTGAGTACCATCTTTCTTTCCTACCATCACAATGGGTGCTCCCCACGGACTAGTAGAGTGCTCAATGCGTCCCTGTTCGTACATCTTCCAGATCTCTGCTTCCGCTGCGTCACGCTTTGCCACCGGAATCCGCCTATATGGAAGTTTGATAGGGCGGGCATTCGCTGTGTCAATGACGTGACGGACCACATGGGTACATCCGGGCTTTTCTTTCCACCCGTCTCCAGGTAGAGAAAAGCACCCCCTAAACTCGTCGAGGAGACCAAACAGCCTTGACTTCTCACTAGGATCCGTCAAGTCTGTATCTCGAACAAGTTTCTTCAGCGGACATTCCGTACTAGGTGGTACAGGAGTGTCCGGCATAATCAGCTCATCATCTACTACAGACGGTATTTCTACCACCTGTATTGAGTTGACGATTGCTTTCTTGATCTCTTGATCCACCCCCTCCAGACAAGTAAGAGGGGACGATTGCAGCGTCACCTCACTTACTTTTCCAACCACCACATCTGTATCAAGACGAAGGGTTTGGTCGGACGGATTGCTGAAAGCTACCACAGCGGTCGGACTGACAGCCGATATATACGTATCAAGGCTTCCCAGGGCAAATTCAGTCAGCAATCTCTGGTCGGGCTCGAACATCAAACCTATTGATGCGTCAGAGCCCCTGCGAATGTCAATCTTGGCCAGTGTGACCGTATGAGGTTGGATAATCACCGCTTCCCTCAGTGTTACCTGGTATCCATCCTCTGTCTCCTCCACCTTAATCGACTTCACAGAGGGACTTGGCTGCTTTGAACGGGGTCCACGCCAGTAGTGCATTTGTACTGCGTCCTCTCCGTTATTCAAAGCTAGTTTCCCTGAGCAGTATACATCACATCGATGCACGTGATCGAAGTCACGAGCAAGTATTCCGGCCTTGGGTCCAGACAAACCCGATACTACCAGACAAGTGATCATATACGTCCGCTTTCCCATCGCCACAGGAATCACAGCACATCCGTGTACAGTAATCCGAGAATCATTACCCATCGCGCACATCAGACGGGACGGAGCCATCGACGGTGGGCGTTGGAGGGAATCATAGAATTTCTTAGTAATCAGGCTTGTGGTTGCACCTGGGTCCCACAGAAATTCACCGACATCCCCATTCACAGATACCGACACGTACCATCTCTCACCGATCACAGGATCGTGATTTCTCAGGGTTCGCTGCTCATTGCTGGATATCCGACTGATACGAGCTATGGTGTTGGGACCTTCCTCCGCTATCACCACCTGCCCTATCACTGCTTGGAGTCCGGGTTTACCCCACCGCACATCGGTGTCTCCCGAACTACCCTCAACAAGGTCACACAGACCCACCGGGCGAGTGCGCTCCCCAGGCAACCAGACGTCAGTATCCGCGTTCCAGCTAGAAGGACTTACAATGCCTTCCCTTGCCGTACTTACGGGAGCCAGAGCCTCACTCCCAATATCCACACAATTCGCAGTTTCCAATTGAATTGTGGTACTACGAAGCGCTTTAGATTCCTCGGGTCCCGCCTCGCTTCTTATGCGGACCCGCTGGAGTTTTCCGGAACCGTGGACTTTCCGCCAGTACTTGTCCCTTGGTTCCCAACTCCCTTCTCAGCTTTCTTCTGGCAGTCAGCAATGAAGTGACCCTTTTGCCCACAATAGTAGCAATTTGAGTGTCTGGGTTTATGGTACATCTTTCTCCCCTGAGGAGAACCACCATCTCTCCACGACGCCCAATTGCCACCCTTTCTCTGGCCTTCCAAGAAGGTTCGGAAAGCTTGCACTATCACCTCGGAGGGATCAGTCTCGGAATGACCCACTACTTCCTCCGTGGTTTCTGTGACCTGGACTACTGCTCCGTCAGTGTGACCTCCGCGCCCTTTTATTTTCCGGAGTGGGGTCGTTGCTACTGGTGCAACGGTAGCTGTATTGACTGTAGCTATGGTTGCTGCATCCATATAACAGCTTTCCCACACTTCCGACCAATGTAGTGCACGTAGGAGATCATGGGGTTGTTTTAAACGCACCCACACTGCCATTTCCTGGTTAGTCAATCCCTGCAAGTAAATGTGAAGGGAGACAGCACTCAGTGTCTTGTCCAGGGATCCGAATGCTCTCCGGCCCCTCCTGGCTACCTCATTCCCGAACAGCCTCACGGCTTGTCCTGGGGTCTGGCGACAGTTGTAGAACTCTGCCTGGATCTTAGCTTTAGACTTCTCTCCGAAGTTGGCTTCCATGTGAGCCACATACTCCTTGAGAGAGGTCTTCTTTGGCAAAGGTCCCAACTCTGTCAACTGCTTCCTAGTTCCGCACTTCAACTGGCGAAGGAACTGTTTCGGAGTCCAATTGTATGCCTCGGCAACAACTTTGGTCTCCGCCAAATACATCCGCCAGGAGCTTTTACCATCCCATGGTTTCAGCTGAGGCATCTTATCATGGTGACTATCTTCACCCTCAGAGTAATCATACTCAAAGTCTGATTCTGAGTCACTGGGTCCTTCATACGTGAGGCCAGCAACCAGTGATCGGTCTTTCCTGTGAGAGCGTTTCGAAAGGGTTTCCCCTGCTCGATCCTCTACAGAACTGTCAGAATCATGTCCTTTGACTTTGGACGTGAACAGCGTGGAAGGGGGAACATGCTTGCCTTTCAACTTGCTTCCCTTGTTGGCTTCCGCCCCAGTAGAAGGAGGTCCCTCGCTACCACAAGCACCAACTACACTTCCGGGCCGTTCGTCATCCGTATCATCGGACACCGATTCTATAATCACTCTGTGGCTCTCTTTAGGAGACGATGTTGCCCCCATCGTTCCTTTAGAAAAAGTCACCTTTTTGTCCGTTTCTTCTGCTATCTTGACCCGGGACGGATCATCTGTCATTGGAGCATACTTCACTCTCGAATCCGCGAAGGTGGATGTCACAGGATTCTTAAGCGGAGTCTGTTTGGCTGCTAGATCATGTAGCATACCTAACACATCATGCTCCAATTCCGTTGTATGGAGTCTGGCTCGATCGCTGTTTTCCCGAAGCTCACGGATTTGTAATTCATAAGCTTGACGGTCCGCCAGCGTATCGACTTCCATTACTCTCATACGCTCCCTCAGGTCATCATTCAAAGCGGAAAGTTGTTGGATCTGATTACTCAGGTCCTCTCTCCGTGCCCGTTCATGTTCGCAGTCCCTCCTTGCCCCTGCTAGGGAGTGGCGGAGGTCGTCCTCAGACATCTCCTCCGGGTTATTTCTCCACCTAGCAAAGGCTCTCCCTCCAAATCTATCAGTTGGGGGAGGGTAGGCACCACCAAACATTGGTCTAGCGTCATGAGAACGTGACAAGCGTCCTCCCCTGTCTGGATACGGTGTACCTCTTCCGAACATTCCGGTTAGGGGTGGCCCCCTTCCGTACATGTCTCCGAGAGAAATATGGGACAATCAAGCCTGCCAGGCTCACTGCTTGTAGCAGTTTCTATTCCTCCGGGAATATGGGACGGTCAACGGAAAACTGGCAAAGTCAGCTTTGTGAGGTCAAGAACTGGTCACGGCACCAATTGTAGTGAATCGCCTCTATAGTAAAGTGCTTTATTACTAGAGGCTCATTCCAACCCAGGTTCGACTACGGCGGACACGGCTCTCGACGAAGGCAAGGAAGAACACCAACACGGAAATGTCTCTTTCGTTAGGTTTATTGCCACCCACGACCAGACTGCAAGTCTCAACAGACCCGGCTCAGTCCCAGCATAGGACTGAACTGATCCACTCAAAGCCTTAGAGTGAATGCCTACACCTTACAGGCAGGAGCAAGGTCATACTTGTCCTCACATCATAAAAGAGGTGTTGCACCAGGCAAACAATATCAGTAAATACAATACATAAGAACAGGTCGTACAGGAATACAGTAAATGGTTATACATGATACACATTCTGCTGTAGTTGAATAGACTATAAGATTCCTGTAAATGGGTGATAATGGTAAAACATATCTCTCTTGCAACTAACACAAATCCGAAAGCCCATTCCGTGCTCAGTGAAGCGTTACGGAGACACGGGGAAGGTCAAGGACATTTGATTTATACACACTCTTCACGCGGAGGGCTATATATAACCTCCGATCTACTACACATATATATTTAGAAAACAATTGTCAGACATATCATAGGCCTATATAATATATTTGATATTGTAGAGTCATGCTTATATTCTTATAGTTAATCTGGGCATGAATAAATTATTATTCTATGATGGCTATACACTTAAATAATTCCTTGTGTATGAATATCTAATAATTCATTTTTGTTCAAGTAAATATGTCATATTGTTTCAATTGTAAATACTCACCGACACACCAGTCCTGTATATGAAAAGACAATATCTTTGGGCGCAAAATGTGTCATCAGACTGTGATATGCTTCGAGTGAAGCAGTTTGGTATGTACCAGATAACCTTTGGATGTCCTTTAGGAGCATCGTGTTTCTGAGCAGCATTTCCAGCCTAGCAACCACCTTACTCCCTGAAAACCAAGCAAATCTGTTAAATTTTGAATTTTAGGTTAGAAATATTATAATATATTAGGTCCATTGTGCATAAATACATGCATCCTCTTTCTAAAAAACATAACTGTTTTTTTTACCTTTTGATGGATATGTGAATTGCTTGAGGTACATAATTCCCCAGGAAGGATAAGAGGAAGAATGAGGCGAGAGGGAGGCAGAGCCAGAGGGAGGGACAGAAGAACGGGGAGGAGAAGACAAAGGAGGAGGGGAGGTAGAGGGGGGTGGGGGAGGGGGAGAAGGAGGCAGAGGGAAGGTGAGGAGGGGCTGCATGGACAGGGAGAGGAGAAGGAGGGGAGGGGAATGATGAGAAAAAGGGGGTAAGATTTTAGGAGGGGGCCAATTGTCATGAAATATAAAGAGTTACATGATAATTCATTACCTTTTAGAAGCCACTTTTTCTTTCTTTCCCTCCCTCTGAGTCTCCCATGACGACACCTGGGGAAGAGATCATGATGATCCTCATGGATGTTCTGTACATTATTTACAATAGAGAGCCATCTGGGAGGTATGAGACTTTGCCTGACATCTTCTGGCACATCTTTCACACTCCCTGCTACCCAGTACACATGATTGACAATTGACCGAATCCATGGTTTCATTCCTTCACACTCCTTCTCTCTGCTCAGTGCTTCAAGTTTTCTTGAGAGACCTATGAAAATAGGGTGAAATGCTTATATTAGAAATAATTTTTATTATGTGTTGGGAATATGTAATTGTAAAGCTACTATATCTTGTCATTGATTTTTTATTTTAGTCACGCAAAATTGATTACCTTTAGCCACATGCCATATATCATACCGGTGAATGATATCTACATTCTCCCGTACATATTTTGCAATTGATCTGGGAAAAAAAAGAAGAAAACAATAATGTGTAAATCAATCAATTGATGACTCTGCATCTAAATATCAAGTTATATTCTGATTCCAATCGAACAGTGAATTTGCAAATTAATGTTACATAAATTGTTAATTAATTGATAATTATAGTTATTTCCTACCTGTGTCGATCTGTAATCAGTACACTACCAGCCAGTCCATTGTTCTTCAGCTCAGAAAGGCAGCGAATTAGACCCTCTTTCTCCATATGATAGCTACCTCCACATTCATTGCTCTGCAAAGCATAGCATTGACACACATTTATAATTACATATCACACTATTACAGCATTATCTTTTAGTTATCAGTTTCAAAAGCCTACATTACATATCTGTAAATGAAACGATCAAATTGATATAATAATATAACTTATTTTAATAAGATTCATGCACAGTATGCATTTTTTTAACATATGGTTAACACTTAATTAATATATAGGCTTTACATCGTTGGGTTAATACTTTTAAAGGAATTGTTAAGTTACCTGTACAACATGCATCGCAAGTACACAGCTGTTTGCTAGATCCATAAGAGTGTAAGTACCATATTTGGCACAGTGACCCCGACTGTCAGCACGACCGTCTCCTCCCAGAGTTAGTGGTGCTCCAATAGATAGTAGCAAGTCAAACAAACAAGCCTGATCATACTCCCATTGTTGTTTAATTGAAGGGAATAATACCTGATCTTGGTGGCGAAAAAAGGTTCTATCTTCTATCCCTTTTAGTCTGAAGTGGCGGAAAAATCTCAGAACCTTTGTAATAGTTGCTCCTGCATACAAAACTGCTGCAGAAAGCAGAATATTTCCTGCTGGGTATCTCCAGATGAAGGGTTGACTAAACCATACAGATAATTTATGGCAGGACTCACATCTTACACTGACTATCAAGAGAGTTCCTCGCGTTTTAAGTGTGCTGGAAATATCCATACATCCACAATCGGGGCAGTGACACCATGTCAATAGAGAGAGTAGGCATTGTTGGAAAATAATGAACTTAATATCCTCTGAGGGGGGAGGGTGTTCCGAAGGAGGGACATCTTTACTGATAATATCTTCATCATCACTGTCATCACATTCTGCTTGAGGAGGAGGAATCCCATCCCGGTCACGTTTTTTGGGGCTACTCTCACCCTCTGTCTCAATATCAGTATCAATGCATTCATCTGGTCCTGGATGAACTTCCTTCAGAAGTGTACACTGAACCGCTCTGTCCACAACACTTGGTCCAAGTGTCTGGGTTGCTAAAATAAAATTATTTCAATTGAAATTAAACTATAAAAAAACGCATACTCATAGCATTATATATGATGTATGTATGTATCTATGTATGTATAAAATAATATAATATATAAGATAAAACCTTTTCAATAATATAAATGTTGTAATGACTTGCAACTCTTTCTTCTGTGTTTTATTATATGCAATAATTTTAAAATACATACTGATGATACTGAAAAACAATATCACTCACCCTTAGCTTTACCAATGCGTATTCTTGCTTGTGATGGGACAGATCTTGTTTGAATGGGTTCAGTTTGACAAGCTTGTTCCTCCATCGTGGATTGGTCATCCTCTCCAACAGCTCCATTCATTTCTACATCAATAGCTTCGTCCTGTCCAGCTAATAAAGGCTCAGGATGTTCGTCCTCTTTAGCCATGAAAAGGCTTCGAACAACCTAAAAATGAAGCAGGATTCCTCTTGAAAAAATATGATAAATACAAATATTTAATAAATTATTATTATTATATGTTCTGAATGTTATATATGACATTTGAGTTCAGTTTATTTTTCCATAATAAAATGATACATCAAACGTTTTAAATTTAATAATAAACTGTACATCATTAGTTGAAGTCTTGGTATAAAAAATACTCACCCTCTTTCGTTCAAGTTTTTCTGCTGCTGTCCTTTTCACCCCTCTCCTCTGTGTACATTTTGAGGTCTCCCCACATGAACACGAAGCTGCTGGAGTTTCTGCCTTTCGGGGGAAAATCGATGGCACTCTTCCTTTCCTCAGTACCTTCCCCTTCTGAGCAGAAAACCCAAGGCTTGTCTTCAATTCATTTGTTTTGTCGAAATCGTCATTGGTAAAATGATCGCTACATAAAACTGTCTGGTCAGAATTAGGGCCATCCCATTTGTCCCTCGTCCTCTACACCTGGAGTATCCACTCTCTTTGGATTTTATCGTCTTTTGGAAACTTAAATAGGCTCACCCCATCTGTGTGTTTTTTGCTGCAGTTTGCAGCTACGCAATGTTTTACCATACTGTGACTTGTTGATAGAAGTTGATAGATTGTTTCTTTAGTTAAATCCAGTTAAATCCAACGATATATGTTTTGTTTACACGTGTATCGCAGCATGTGTCCCATTGAATTTAGCTGGGTCACTGACTGGTACACGCTGGAGGTCCAGAGCGAGTTCTACCGCTGACGTCACAGGGTAATCAACACCTCCACCAGCCGCGCTCAGAGTCCCGAGGTGACTCAGGACACAAATCCCGCCCATACTCACTTACCCTTCGGAATTTTCATAAATCAATTTTGGGTCACTTTTCATGAACCAAATATCTACTCATTTCACTCAAGTCATGTTCTTGGTGTCAGGGGGTCTTTAAAACTCTTCCTTTAAGGGAGATGTCTCTTTTGCGCCAGTGGGCTATACACTTGCTTGCTTTGTCTAATATTGGTTCGAAGTTGAGATCATTTTGGGTCTTTTTGTTATACGGATATGTTAATACAACTCCTAGTATTTTCATGTTATTTACCCATTTGATTTCTTGCGAGACCTGTTTATGTAACAAAATTTTACCAACATTAAATCCTTGTGTCCAATATTGTCAAGTCATCAGCAAATTGTACAATTCTGCTTTCTGTGGGTCCAATACAGATACCTTTGCATTCAGGGTTTATTCTTAATTTTTCTGCTAGTTTGATAATGAATAACAGAGACGATATTGGGTCGCCTTGCTTAACCCCCGTGACCTATAGCGAACCAGTCAGATGTAAACCCATTATTGATTACGCAAGGCTTAGAGCCGTTCAGTAAGATTTTTATCCATTCGATAAATTCTTCTCCTATATTTAGGTCTTCTAAGCACTGGATTAGGAATTGCCATGAAATCGAGTCATAAGCCTTTTGGAAGTCTAATGACACTATTAATCCACATTCACCTTTCTCCTCTAAATGGCTTACTGTATCCTCTATTCTACGTATGGCTGTGCCTATAAATCTACCCTGCACGGAGCCAACTTGGTCTTCGCAAATTAGCTTGGGTATACATTTTTTAATTCTTTCGGTTAACACTTTCGACAAGATTTTATAGTCTGTATTTAACAGCGTGATCGGCCTCCAGTTTTTTATCAGCCTTAGGTCACAATCTTTTTGGGGATCACCGAAATGATTCCCCTGTACATTTCACTGGTTAACTCTTTTTCATTCCTACACTCTTCTATCATATTAATAAATACCGGGCCTAGCGTTTTCCAAAAACATTTATAAAATTCGATGGATAATCCATCCGACCCAGGGGTTTTGTTGCATTTAAAGGAAGACATTGCTTTCCATATCTCTTCCGCCCCTATATTTCTATCTAACTCAGCTTTTTCTTGGTCAGAGCACGTAGGTACTGGCTTAACAGACTTGATGAACGTTTCTTGTTCTTTTTCGCATTCTTCTTGTCGTTCATATAGATTATTATAGAATTCTTTTTTGGCCATTAGAATTTCTTTTCTTGATTTTAACTCGACCTCGTTAACTAATAATTGGGTAATTACCTGTTTATTGTAATTTCTTTTTTCCAATGTTAAAAAGCATTTTGTTGGTCTCTCCCCTTCAGCCAACCACTTCGCCCTGCTCCTTGCTAATGCCCCATTGGCTCTGGCCAAACCGATCATCTTCATCTCATCCCTGATGGACTCTCTTTCCATTAACAAATTGTCATCTAGTTCAGCTGTTTCATTAATACATTTCAATCGCTCTCTTAGACCTTTTTCATGCATTTTCTTTTCTTTAGCTTTGTTCTTAGCATAACATACAGATTCGGACCTTGCGGTGTATTTGAGGAACTCCCATAATTTACAGCTACTTGTTATACCGCTTTCTTGTATTACATTAGTAAGTTTCTCGTCCATAAACTCTAGATATTTTTCATCGTCGAGCAAAGATTTGTTCATTTTCCAGAAACCAGGTCCTCTTACATTGGAGTTTAGGGTAATTTCTACCTTGATTAGGAAGTGGTCTGAATGCTCACACTCCATACTGTCTTGCGCTTTGACTAATGGTCTTAGCGAATCGTCTACCAATACATAGTCTAACCTGGATGTTTGAGCATTTCTTCTCCAGATGATTAGATTATCGCTTACATTTAACTCTTTTATAATATCACTCAGCTCAAAAGATTTCATCAGTCCAAGGGCTTCTCTAACGCCTTCATTACAAGCGAGATTTATGTTTTTTATGGGGTTATCCCCTGTAAAATCATTAAAATTCATATTTTTTTATTTTTTTTAAAGACTTTATTTCGACAGCTTCTCCAATGAGTTAACATGAGAACAAGTTTCTTATACATGAAAACAAGGTTTTCGACTTGCTGCTGAGGTGCGAGCTATAACTATGGTGTGTAAGTTTCTAAGGCTAAAAATTTTTTTACCGATCAGCTAACGCATTTACTCCGATCAGCTATTTTTCACATATTTACTGCGGTCAGTACGACCATCTGAATGTATCACCACTACATGAAATTGTACTTCAGCCCACTGTTTTTACTATTGTATCACCAACACCTGATGAAGCCCAAACCAGGGCGAAAGCTTGTGAATAAACCATAGAAAATCATAACACAGGGTTTTATTCCATCCCATTAAGGAAACATCAATTATATACAACCCGGCCCCCCTAGTATAACACGATCACTTCTCACCTTCAAGATTTGTTTACATCGATCGTCGCATCTTGATGAGATCTGCTAGGACCCGGCACTGAGACCAGAGGATTGTGTGGAGCTACCTGAAACACTGCTGGAACCATCAACTTGAGTTTAAGTTCCTGCATCCATCACGGATCCAATCCCAGGCGGAATAAATAATTCCCCATCTTCTCAAATAAACTTATTACCAAACTAATCCAACCACGCTAGCGGAGAAACAAAATGGAGGACGGCACAACACAAACGACGACTGCCACGCCATCTAGTGAGACGGCCGCTAACAACGCGCCTCAGGGAGCGGCCAGTACTTCTGGTACCGCCAGCGGACCCTCAAACCCGCGCATTCCTGACAACATATTGCCATACTTTAGGATCGCTCGCAAGATGGTCCAATCAAAAGTTAAGGCAAACCACCACTACACATATTTACAAATGTGTCTCGATCAACAACTAACACCCAGAGGACTCCAGGCAAGGGTACTGTCACAGGTACCAGAACTGGATTTCGAATTTTCTCTTAGATGGGAAACCGCCCATCAGGACTTCGCCAAGTCCCTCACACAACACTTAAGAGACTATTACAGAGAACGAGAAGTGAAAATCCAAGTAAAAATCAATGAACTCAAAAGTACTCTCCAAGAAAAATGCATCGACCACTCGGAAGTAATGGAGTACATCACTCGGATCCTCCGAGAGATGGAAGTACAAATGAGGCAAGAACTGACCACCCGGAGACAAAAGAAAAATCCAGGAAGAACAGGAGGTACAAGAGGTACGAACAATCAGAGGGGAACACGATTGTAAACCTCTCTGACTACGAACTCAATGACACTCACAAGAGTGTCCTAAATAGGGGGTTAAATTTCATCCCAACCCCCAGGAGCACCAATCACATCCATAGCCTAAAAGACACACTTATGTTTAACAGAAGAGTTAGATGGAAACATCTACTCCAAAATTACCCAGAACAGGACAACAGTCGGAAAATTTTCCCAGTAGACCACAAAGGATCTATGCCCAAATACGATGCCGACCCAGAAATCGAGGCACTTACCTCGTTCACCACCCAGAAAATGAAAATCCCACCCAAACTCCCACAACAAAAATCCAACCTAACGGACACTGAACAACAGGCCCTGAAAGAACTACAAACCAATGACAGTATAATTATCAAACCTGCCGATAAGGGAGGAGCGATAGTCATACAGAACACTCAGGATTACATCAAGGAAGCAGAAAGACAACTACTGAACAAAGAACATTACAAACTGGTATCTCCAGATACCACCTCCAACCACTATCGCACCATCAAAGATAGACTAATAACATTAACTAGGACGGGAATCCTTCCACCAGATTCTGTCCAGACACTCATCCCCAGATCACCCAAAACTGCACCATTCTACACCCTCCCCAAGATCCACAAGGAGGGAAACCCAGGTCGCCCAATTGTAGCCGGGATTGACTGTCCCACAGACAGAATCTCAGCTGTTGTTGACAACATTCTCAGACCATTGGTCAGAAAAATACCATCATATATACAAGACACCAGACACTTCCTCCAAGTACTGGAGGAACATGGCCCATTACACGACGACGAAATCATGACAACAATTGATGTATTTTCACTATACACTTCGATCCCACATGAGGACGGTATAGCAGCAGTGGAGGACACTCTCTATAACCGGCACAACAACCCCCTACACCCCAACATCGTCAGTGAACTAATGTCAATGGTACTCAAAATGAACACTATGTGCTTCAATGACAAAACCTATCTACAAGTACAGGGCACAGCCATGGGGACAAAAATGGCCCCTAGCTATGCCAATATATACATGCAACGAATTGAAGAAGACATCTTATCACGAACATCCATCAGACCAGTATTATGGAAACGCTACATAGATGACATATTCGCCATCTTCAAATGCACCTCTGATGAATTAGTCGAATTCCTAGAGGAAATAAATACGTTCTACAAAACACTCAAATTCACTGCAGAATACAGTAGAGAAGCAGTGAACTTCCTTGATGTAACAATCTATAGAGACAATGACAACTCTATACAAACTAAAGTATACATCAAACCTACTGACAAAGGTCAGTATCTACATGCTGATTCCTACCATCCCATCCACACAATTAAGTCCATTGCTTACAGCCAAGCAATTAGACTGAGACTTATCAACTCGAAAATACAGGAATACGACAAAGCCACGAGCAGACTTCTCAGACTCCTCACCCTGAGAAATCATAATCACAGGCGCACCAGAGAAACTATTCTCAAAGTGAGGGATATCGACAGACCATCCCTAGTACACCCAACAACCAAGGACAAGAAGAAGATTATCCCCTTCTCCATACAATACACACCAGCCAACAGACGAGCAGAGGCCGTCTTGAAGGAAGCAATTTCATTCCTAACCAAGAAAAAAACTAATGAAAAATTCCTACAGTACCGCTGCATGGTGGCATACCGAAAAGCCCCCAACTGCAGAGATCTACTTGTACATTCCTCCTTCCCACACGAACGAAGAGGTAACACCAGCAAACCATGTTGGAGATCCAACTGTCAAATGTGTGAACACATTCAATCAAACAACAAGATCACCTCTACCAGCACCAACAAAAAATACAACATTGTTGGACATAATACCTGTGACACGACCAACACCGTATACTGCATTACATGTCCCCTACCATCCTGCAAACTACAATATGTAGGAGAAACAGGAAGAAACATAAGGGAAAGAATCAAGGAACACATGGGAGATATCAGGAATAGGAGGCGGCAGAAACCTGTAGCCTACCACTTCCTTGACCATGATTTACAGGACAAAGACATAAGAGTCACCATAATCGACTCTACTCCGAAGAACACCAACGACCGCAAAAGGTTGGAAGAAGCATGGATCATTATGCTCAACACTATCACGCCCAATGGGCTGAACCAACAGTACTAGACTCCAGCGCGGGAAAATCACCGCGCGCCAGAAAACAACAACCGCTCCCCTGACCTATGACGTCATGCATAACTACGAGCGCGGCAACGCGCTCTCATTGGTCGACCCATATTCGAGCCGACCTAGATTCAAACCACAACAAACCACCGTAAACACTAGCACGCGACGACTTGGCGGAGCAACATAAACCTAGCTGGCACTACGAATAATGAACAAATCGCAAGAAGATCTACCTATCCAATGCCACATCTGTGGCATTTGGATGTCGAGTCGAGGCGGGAATTACATTAGGCATCTCAACAAATCTCACGGCAGCAATGACAACAGGGGTAAGTACGCCTGCCCTGTGTGCCCCATGTCGTTTGTGAGAAAACAAGAATTTGAAGAACATAACCAGAGAAAACACTACGGCAATATCCCGACCCCTAGGCCTGTATTGGCCTCTGAAATTGACAATAAGAAAACTCTACCAACTGTGGAATTAGAAATAATCAAAACCTTCACTACAAGCAAACCCAAAGCTCTGTTTCGCATACTAAAAGGGAACAACTCCCCTTACGTTACAGGCATCGCACCAAGCAAACACCAAACAAAGAACCGTGTACAACACCCTCCGAGTTTTCCTATTATAAGACCACAAGATCGCCTATCTATGAAAACCAATCCAAGCAGCCTTGTACCACCTAGTGCCCCTACACCATCCACCTCTGACTTCGATCCTACTGCCAGAAAACCACGCACCCAGCACTCGCCACCCACACCGGCCGCACGCCGACCAAGACTAGAGAGCCCCCCTCGTCGCCCTGCTACCACTCCAAACAAGCGCCCTATTAATTCGCCTCCCACCCACAACACCAAGCATATCAAAATTGACGCAAAACAGCATACCACCTCTTTCCAGGGACTTATACCCACCCACCAAGAAAGAGACAATCCCCCTACTATCAAAGTTAAACCAATCTTAGTAGCAGCATCATCCGCTCCCTCGCCCTCCAAACCTCACACACCAAGCCACCCACTCAATCTAATAAGCCTGTCAGACAGTGATGATGACACTGCCTGCTTTGACGAACCCACCGGCCAAAACTCTACAATCCAACACCCCACCCTTCCAGACCCGTCCCACGACTTATCCCTCTCCTCCTCTGGCTCATCTAGCGGGAGCAACACCAGCCAGCTAGACGCCAAACTACAAGCAGCCCTGAACGAATCAAGCAAGTCTAAAATGGACCAAGCTACCAACACATCCATTATTAAACAGGACGTTTCAACTAATACCAACGTAACTCAAGAGACCCTAGTGAAGGGACGTCTCTTGTGTTGTATCCAGGACCTCCTATCCAATATTGACCTCGAGCTCTCCGAATCATTTGGGGAACTCCTGGCCACCCGTGGAAACACCTACACACCATAAAAGAACATTATATGTGTAGAACCTACTTCTAAACCAAGTTAACAAGTCATCCAAGACCAAACGAACTAATAAGACTTGCCGTTATTTCCTAATCATATCAGCGTAACAAAGATTTAATATCTAAATAACAGAACATCAACAATCGAACATTCTCCTCTCTAAATTGAATACAATATTCAATTAATTATCTAGCCATATTACATATGACAAAAAAAATTTTTTACCGATCAGCTAACGCATTTACTCCGATCAGCTATTTTTCACATATTTACTGCGGTCAGTACGACCATCTGAATGTATCACCACTACATGAAATTGTACTTCAGCCCACTGTTTTTACTATTGTATCACCAACACCTGATGAAGCCCAAACCAGGGCGAAAGCTTGTGAATAAACCATAGAAAATCATAACACAGGGTTTTATTCCATCCCATTAAGGAAACATCAATTATATACAACCCGGCCCCCCTAGTATAACACGATCACTTCTCACCTTCAAGGCTAACTTTAAATGATAAAAAACGGCTTATGCTAAAATGGGCTAACAAGCTAACAAGTAAGGTATCAAGACATAGATGAGCAAAGATGACAAAGGTGAGACAAAAGAATTAATGGCATATATGGCGATTTTAACAGAGAGAGGCGATTGGTTTTTACGCTTGCTAGTGCTTGCAGAGTCACAGGATTAGTGGGCGATGTTTGGACGGAATTTTGGGATTTTGAGGGTTGTTTAGGGGGGGTGAGGGGGAGTCTAAGGGGTATGTGTGTTCTGGCTTAGTGTTGAAGGAGGTGTTTCATGAGGGCTGATTTGAAGGACTTTTTGTCTTGTAATTCTTTGATGGGTTTCGGGAGGTTATTCCAAAGGGTTCGGCCTAGATAGCCGGGCGAGCATTTGAAAGTCTCAAGGTTTGGGCGTGTGATGGGGAGATTTAGGGCAGATTGGTTTCTGGTGATTTGTTGCGGTTCTTGCTTAAGGAATGGGTGTTTGTTTTGGGAATGGGCTCTCCTGTGGGCTATCATAAGAATTTGGATATTTCTTCTTGTTTCGAGGGGAAGAATGTTATGCTCGAGCATGGCAAGAGAGGGACTTTCTTTTCTTTTGAGTAGGGCTGCAATTCTGACGCCTCTTTTAAGGGATCTATCTAGTTTTTGTTTGGCTGAGCAGGAGGACATATTCAGGAAGCATGAGTTAAATTCAAGGTGGGGGATTAGCATGGATTTCACAATTTGGATTGCTGTTGGTTTAGAGAGGAAGGGTCTGATTCTTGCTAAGCTCGATAGGGCAATGTTAGATTTGTTTATTGTTGAGTTGATGTGGGCAATGGCATTAAGGTTCGAGTCAAGTGTGGTTCCAAGGTATTTAAATTCTTGAACAATTTCAATATCAGAGCCAGATAATATTAGGGGTTTCAGGGAGGGTGTTTGTTTTTTTGATCTGGATCTATTTTCAAAGATCATGGCTTTTGTTTTGTTCGCATTAATTGTTAATTTGTTTCTGGAGCACCAGTTTTCAAGGTAGGGCAGTGAGGATTGAAGTATTTCGAGGGATTTGGGAATGGAAGGAGATGAGACATAGAGTATTGTGTCATCGGCATAAAGCTGACAGGAGACTTGGTTGTTTGAGAGTGATTTGATGTAGGAGGGTAGGGTGTTGATATATACTATGAAGAGTAGGGGGCCAAGTATGGAGCCTTGTGGGACGCCGGTTGAGAGTGGTAGGGAAGTGGAGAAGGAGCTTCCAATTCTCGTTGATTGGGAACGCTTGGAGAGATAGCTTTTGAACCAGGATAGGGAAGAGAGGTCAAATTTCAGGAGCTTGAGTTTGTTGATTAGGATATTGTGGTCTAGTTGGGCATTTGGAGTTGAGGGAGGACGAGACATCATCGAGAAAGTCTGCTAGGGCTAATTACGTTGATTTGTTCGCTCTGAAACCATGTTGTCTTTGGTGGAGTATTTTATGGGATTCTAAGTGGTTATAGCTTTGGTAATGAACAATTCTTTCAAGTATTTTGCCAGGGATTGGGAGGAGGGAGATTGGTCTTAGGTCTGAAGGGGAGTCTGGGGATTTGATTTTTGGAATCGGGACGACAGTGGCCTTTTTGAAATTATCTGGGAAGGTGGCCGTGTTTATGGACACTTTGTACAGGTGGGTGAAGTGGGGTAGGAGAGATTGCATGGCATGTTTGATGATGGTAGAGTTTAGGTTCGGGATACCTGAGGGTTTTCGAGTGTTGATTTTGTCAATCAGTTCGGATACTTCTGCTTGAGAGAAGGCGCGGAGAGAGAAGGAGGGTAGGGGGGAATCAGTGGTGATGAAATCAAGGTCAGACTTTGAGTCTGTGGGTGGTGGGGAGATTTTGTCAGCGAGTGAGGGGCCTACATTTGCAAAGAAGGTGTTGATTTGTTTAGGAAGGTCTTGGTCTGGTATACCAGGGAGGGAGATAGGTGTGTTCTGAGATTTTGAAGGTAGGATACGTTTGATTTCTTTCCAAAATGCTGTTGGGTCTTTTTTGTTGGATTCAATGGCAGTTTTGACATAAGTGTGTTTTGCCTTTTTGATGGCATTGTTGATTTTGTTTCTTAGTGCTTTGACCAATGACCAAATGTTGGGGTCTTTTAGTTTGCGGGCTTTTCGATGGAAGTAGTTTCGGTCAGCTATTAGCTCTATAAGGTCTTTGGATAGCCATGGGGGGGTTTGTTTGGGGATTCTGAGGGATGTTATGGGGCAGATGATATCAGCTGCTTTTGTGATGTGGGAGATGAGTGATTCCCAGATTTCATTGGGGTCGTTAGAGGGAAACACGTTGGGTGTATTTTTTAGAAGGATTTTTTCGAAAGCTTCTTATTTTTTAAGGATCTGCCTCTTCGGGAGCAGAGGGGGTTTGGTTGGGGACTTTTCTTTTTTCTTATAAATACAGGTTGGTGGTCACTAATGTCTGAGGAAAGGATTCCTGATTCGGCAATAAATTTGGAATTTGAGAAGATGAGATCAATTGTGGATTGGGACTTATCTGTGATGCGGGTATTAGAAGTGATTAGTTGAGAGAGGCCAAGGGAGCCTGCCCATTGTTTGAGGTCATTGGCTTCTGGTTTGTTACTATGGAAATTGATATTAAAGTCACCTAGGATGGTGATTTCAAATTTGTGGAGGTCAGTAATTTTGGAGATGCTGTCTTTTATGGTTTCAAGGAACCTAACGCAGGAGCCAGATGGTGGGCGGTAGATATTGGCCAGTATGTGTGGTTTTGAGTGGGGTCTGCGGATGATTGCCCATTGGGCTTCTAGGTCCGTAGTGGAGGAGTTTAGATCTGACAGAGTTGAAACATCAATGGAGAGATAATTTTTGGCATAAAATGCGAGTCCTCCACCTCTCGATGCACGGGTGGTTCTGCCATGATTTCTATCAAGGCGGTGAAGTGAGTAGCCCGGCAGATTAAAAAGGTTGTCAGTGAGGTGGGGTTTCAGCCATGTCTCAGAGAGGGATATCACATCAAGCTCTGAGTTATGGAAATCCGCAAAAAAGGGTTCAAAATTCCTAGATAGGCTTCTTATGTTGAAGTGGACTATCGTGAAGCCCCTTCTTTTTCCTAATTCAGTGGGTGATGGGATTGGGTTCAGATCTTGGTTGTTTGAAGAAGTGGGATTTAATTTTTTGGGACGGGGCCTTTTTCTGGTTCTGTGTCTTTGGGGACGGTGTGGGGGGTGGATTATGGGTTGGTGAATAAATGTTGTATGGGTTGGGTATGGCAGGGCATTCAGGGTGAATGGGTTGAATGTGGCCTGTAAGGTCGGTACATGGTTCGGTAGGAGGAAGATTGGATAGGTGATCATAATTATGTTAGGGATTCAGATTTGCGGCGCTATGCGAATTTTTGGATAAAAAATAGTGCATTAAATTTTAGAGTGATCCTAGATCCTTTCACCCTTTCAGCACCCTTATTGGTTAAGGAAATATTATCCTAGGCCTAGTAGGGTGCCGTCTGGGTTTCTTGGATTTAGTGGTCCCAAGGATCCCCTCGCCACTTAGTGCTGTAGTTTGGTAAATATTATCCCAAACTGATGCAGTAGCGGTGGGAAGCGGATAGACCATATCAAAGAAGAGTAAATAATTATATGATAATCCATGTTAAGGCGGCATAGGGCTACCTAAAATGTCTTGGGATTATCCCATTTTTAGATTGATTTGAAATTGAATTGATTTCGGTTGAGAGGGTAGGACTGGATTGATTGGGAATTTGTTCAGGCTAATGGTCTGGGACTCTGGGTAGTGACTCTGGGTACACCCAGTGACATAGACAGTTATGAGTTAATTTACCCGGTCAATTTCAGTCTGCATAATCACATATGCTTTGGATAACATCATTTGGTTATTACTGTGTACACAAATTATTGTTCGATATGTTGACATATCTAAAAGTATCTGTACGGGCAGATAGTAGTTGATAATGGTGAGTTAAATCAAGTACATACAATCATGATTCACATTTTTTACAATTTTCACAAATTATCATATAATATACTACTAGTGTTAACATTTCAGTATTGCAATTAGGACTAGGACTATGGAGAATCACATTTCACAGTTGATTGTCATAATTATACATCAATTATAACTGATTTTGATAAACATTAGACAATAGATATTAGCTTTATACTTTGATTAGCCATTTGGACTCATAAGAACCTGGATGTAATACTTTGGTGTTATGAGTGAATTATAATAGTTTGACATGCAATATATACTAATACATTGTTTCGCTATGGTGGTAAATAAATCATTTTGTTTGACTAGATAGACCTTGTGATTAAATCCACATGGTGGTAGATAAGTCATTTTTGTTGGTTTTTTCGTTTGACTAGATAGACCTTGATATTAAAATTATATTATATGGGATTTTCGTTTGACTAGATAGACCTTGATTTTAAATTATATTATATGAGTCATAATATGATATTCTCAATAGCCGTTGATTGGTCTTAACCGCTGATACGTCAGAATATTGGATAAATGATTGACATAGGTTAACATAAATGATCATAAACTTTAAGTAAGGTGGTTAGTAAGTCTGGTTGAATGAGTTGGCATTTATGGCTCTGGTTATATTGTCTGCCCAGTTTGAGTGGACAGAGTGTGAGAGGTGGCATCCATCTGTTAGTCTGTCATAGCGATGTTTGTAGGAGCCAGACTTTTTTCTCTTGTGGATTACTGTTGCCAGCCATACTGAGAAGTTACCTTTAGATTGGTTAAAGTTGGAGATGTCGGTATTAAGGCGGGTTATGATTGAGTTCAATAGTTCTTGTTGGGGGTGGATGTAGTCGGGCTGCATGGCATTGTAATGTGCGAGGTCCGCACCTGGGGTTTGCGCGAACACAATCCTTGCTTGGGGAGCTATTAATTTAGTTGCATCATATGTTTGGATTAAGTGATGCATTATTGTGGCAATTGCATTTTCCTCATTGACATGTGCAATTGAGGTTTCCCATTTGAAATGGGTGGCTGTGGTGGCAGGGTCATTATATGGGACTCTAAGGCGTTTTGTAATTTCGCAAATCCCATTGATAAATAGAATGATATGTGGGCGTGTACGGACAATGGCAGAACGTGCCCGATTTAGGCTTGTCATGTAGTTTGACCCACTGAATATGAGAAGAAGGTGGTTTGAATCGTTTAGGCCTTGTTTGTTTAAATAAGATTGAAGATTCTTACCCCTGGAGTCACTAATAATTAGCGTAAAGCGGCCTGGCGGGATGTTGATGACCGGGGCCATACTTGTTTTGATTTATGCAGGATTCAATGAGAGGTCTGAGCAGTTGTTGCAGTAGGACAGTGGCGTCAACTGGTGGAGGTTGGTTGAACTGGTGTTGATGCAATGGAGGCGGGGCGGGTCCTGGGTTGTATGGCTGTTGGATTAGTGGAGGAGGCGGTGTGAATCTGTTGAAATTTGGTGGCAGCAGAGGTTGTATTGGTTTGGTCGAGTGGTCCCTATGTGCACAAGCCTCTGAATAGCTTACCAAAGACGGCTTCCCGTAGCCGCCCACGGCCATCTTTCACCCTGGCCGAACGTAACAGGTTGCGCAGCTACAGGTGTGTTCCTGTAGCCTACCTGTAGCTGCGCGACCTGTTACGTAAGCCTCCTTTGGACGGCTACAGGACGGCTACGGGAACACACCTATAGCTGCGCGACCTGTTATGTAAGCCTCCTTTGGACGGCTACAGGACGGCTACGGGAACACACCTATAGCTGCGCGACCTGCGTGATCTATATATAGCTGTTATGTTTGGCTATTTGTTGACTGGCTATTGATTGACAGCTAAGGGTATTCATAGCTAACTTTATTTAGGTTTAGGAGATGGGGACTAGGTATTTTGCCTTTCTCTTATTGCCATTCAGAATATTAACGATTTGGAATGCTGAAGAAAGCAGAAAACACAAAAAATATTGTTTTGTATCCCTCTATATTGTTTTCAGTGTCAATATTTTTTTATTTCATTTGAGGCCAATACAAATATCAATCAATTAGACGAAAAACGCAACTATCCTTGCGGTGCCTTAATAAATTATATCAATCAAAATCACAGTACAATCTATATCGACATATGAGCCAATGGAAACCCAATTTAATAGATTTACCAATGGAATACATTCTATGAAACATCTGAGAAAGTAGACATTTCATTACTAATTAATCATAAATATTCATTACTACAATACTCTACTGCATCACAGCCAATCAATATAAAATTCCTATACAAGAACCTGTTTTCTATATATACTATAATCGTATACACTCCTCCATCAGGAGATTAGTTAAACAATTTAGCATGAAATTACACAGGTTTGTAACTGTTAAGCATACAATCCGCAATAAATGGTATACAATCCATGTATGCCTATGCAGATAGTAGAGTCACTCAGACTCAATTAATACACAATTAAGTCGAACTAGATTATCACAACTTTCTTCCTATATACAATAATATACAAATGCATCGAAACTACATAGTTTCAATCACTCATAAGTCAGGCACGTCAGTCTTGTGCATTATCACCATCTATCAGCAAGTATAATTATCAAATCCATGTTTAGCATCATGCCACATAAGTTAATTTATAACAGTTCGTCGTCTTCACCATTTATTCTAGACCTTTTCTGGGACTGCGCATCTCGGGCTGCTGCCGCCTCACTTGCATTCCTCTTCTTACCAATGACTACCTCAGCGTTCTTATGTGCCCTGTCTGCCCTCTTTTTAGCATTGCGCAAGAAATCTCTGATGGTCCGTTTTGCGTTTTTTATTGATTCCGCTTCTGCACTGGGGAAAGCCAGATGAAGGGCATCTGCAACACAATAATACAATAAATAAATATAATAACTACAGATGAATACAATAATGTAATATTCAATACAACACTCATTAATTACATTTTAGATATTATTTACATTTAAAACTTTGTGTAAGTTTAGTAGACTGGAGGGACATAGAAGCCTTGCCAGTTGTAAATTTGGGAAGAATTATATCATATTTTTAAGGACCTAGGATCTCAGATAACATTCTTATTTGATAATGTGAGATTACCATTTACATGCGTAGTTCAAGGGTTTGTACTGGACTTAATTAACATTTCGAGATGTGTTTGGATGCTTTACTATTGGACTTTGGGTTAAAAGTTACACCTAATCAATTGCAGGAGGTCGGTGGGGTGAGGTAAAGTACGCAAGTGTGACAAGGTGGGGTAAAAAAGGACATCTTTTATGGCACCCCTTTGAGATCGTTTATGACTCAGTACTTACCTATGATTATCTTGTACAGGTGGTAGTCAGGGAATGCGATCTTGCTATCGTTCCCCATCATATTAAAGTTCCTGGCTGCGAGGGGGTGCAATACCCGGTTGAGGATGCTTGAAGCCAGTCCTGCAGGAGTATCTCCACTGAGACGAGATAAGAACTGCTTCTACAAAGAATGAAAAGTCAAATGTATTATTAAGGTGTTACATCTCTCCATTACAGCCGATAAAGGGTGGAAATATTATGTACATATGTGTCTCTTGACTTGCTGAATATAAGAAGGCGTGAATGAATGAAGTAACAAAGGTATGGCCTGAAACCACATAAACATGGGGTTTATTTTACCATAAACATATTATACAAAAATTTCTGATGTGCATGCGGGTCAGGTGATGGGTGTGGAGTGAGGAATGGACGAAGGGATGGAATATTATGTATTATGACGTAATGTCAACAGATGCGGGGGGGGGGGGGGGGGTGTTACTGCATCGAGTCACCAAGGTCTCAGACAATATATACGGTGATGGGTCACCTCCACAAAATAGGTGCAACACAAGTTTAGACTATTTGAGATATAAATGTTTTTGCACAAAGTACTCACCAATCCAGTTGAAAGAGCAGGGTTGTTTCGGAGCATCTCATCAAGGTGGTCTACGGCCTCCTTCGTTTGTAATGGAGCTTGGATGAGGTTGGTCGCCTCAACTACATTGGAAGCCTTATTTGTAGAGGGAACCTCTCTTGTCTCCCTGATGCATTTTATTATCTCATCCTTTACAGACGTCATATGCTGGAACAGTTCCCACCGCAATGCTGTAAATCAAAATGAAGTTGTTTAAATAAGTGTAAATATTTCATATGCCTGTGTTCACCTAAAACGCTTGAATGTGATGCTATCAAATGCTATTAAAATATATTATTTGTTCTGATCTCTTCAAATCATAACGTACCAAACTGAATTTACAATTAATGAAGAGAGGCTTTATAATCATTCAATCAAGAACTATTCCTGTCAATTCTCTTATATAATACATGTAATTTAAAATCATGCACATACCGAGCAAGTCAGACATTGTGGCAGGTCTGTCAGCATGTGTCATCATTTGCTGGCCACTTGCCACATCTGTGATGCCTGTGAGTGTGGCGGTGGCATCTATCACCAAATGGCCATTTGGTGAGATAGATATGGAGGAGTTGGGTGCAGTCATTATAGGGGACGATGCAAGGCTGGAGGAGTTGAGCGACGCATCCACTGTCACTATAGGGGAAGATGCATGGCAGGAGGAGTTGAGCGACGCCTCCACTGTCACTATAGGGGAAGATGCATGGCTGAAGAGAGATCGTTTCACTGGAAAATAAGAAATAATTGGCATATTCTGGTTAAATATAGGGTTTTCATAGTTCACCATTGGTTATGCAATAAAACAAATTAATAGCTATAAGGTTCTGCTGATAAACTTTATGAAATATAACTATGCAATTATTCACACCTGGTTCATCGTCTTCACTTTCAATCCTCCCGGATTTACTGGTCTGTGGCAGGCCACTGGACTTTCTGGCAGGTGTGCTCTGGGATTTTGCTCTCCTTTGTGGCTGGATGTTAGGCATATCATCCTCCCCTGACTCGGAGTCTGACTCTATCACCTTTTTGGCCGCTTTAATGCCCTTAATCATCTCACTTCTTACTTCTTTCACTTCCTTCATAGTTACCGAGCCACGTAACTCTGGTGGTGGTGGTGGTAGACTGGACTTTGTGCGTTTTGTCTCATTCTTGCGAATGTGAGCTACCCATTCAACTGGAAGAACAAAACATACATCAATGGTTAGTGTATCAATATTGACATGATTCATTTTGTATATTCATTGAATATTCATTTGTGCTGGCTTACATCAACTCTCTAGCTTTACTTTTCATTTAATTTTGCTAGCAAAATTAATAGATAATTTACCTCCATCTTACACTAAATCATTTGATGAATCAAGATATGACCGGAATAAAGGGGGAAAATAGGGACAAATGGAGGTATTTGAGGCAAATGAGTAGGAATCAGAATATTTGCCTCAGCCTTCCCAAAATTCGTCTGCATTATACTGATATTCACTGATATTTATGTATTTGTAGAGATTCAGCAATTTTAAAAATAAAATGGCCTCCTGTAATGAAATGCTGCCTATTACAGAGAATTACTCATATGTATATATACGTCAACAGATGCGGGGGGGGGGGGTCAATGGATTAAAGGTAATTCGATGATATAGAATAATCTGATACTAAAAGTACTGTTCAATAGCATATATCTTATTACAGAAAATAATTCTTTACCATCCGAAAGTGGTTCCTTCTTCTTCTTAATCATTCTCTTTGATGTGATATCAGCATCACTTGTGTCCGATGCAGATGAGAGATCTTCAGAGCAGTCACTCCACTCATCTACAAATGAAACAACATTAAGATTAGTATTATGATTATGTTGGTATTATTCACTTTACAATAAAATGTACAGAACATTCAATGGCAATTGACATACACATTGAAAAAGTATATAATGAATGAATATAAATATATATAATAAAATGAATATAAATGTATCAAGCCACTGACCATGGTATCCATGGATCTTTGTCACAGGAAAGTAGCGCCAGTTCTTCTTCATGGGGGTACGCTCTAGCAGATCCCTCTTTGGATTAGACTTGTTTGGCCAGAACAGGAAGACCTTCACTCCTCCAACCCTCAGCCAGTTAGTGGGAGCCATCCCAAGTGTTGGCCCTTCATCCTCGATCCAAGTTGCCTTGACATACTTCTGGCTTGTGTCAATTCTGTAAATAATTAATAGTTGATAATAACTTATAATGTTGTTACGGATGCATGGTTTCCATTGATTCAGCGAAATGGATATGAATTAGCTTTGTGTTAGTAGTTCCCCACAGGTGGTCTTAACCAATCCTCAGTACCAATCCCTCCCTTTGGATTGCTCTGTCCCGACCTTCCCCCTGTCTATTATAACTCTTTCCCTTTGAACTTCCCACTGAATATTTTTAAAGAAACTGTTCCTGAAACATGCGGAGGGATGCCATAAATAAAATATTAGATTATGATTCGTCTTGGCTGAATAAAAAATACAAATCAATCATACATTTAAACATGTTTATTCCACAGACACAGCGACTGAGAAACATATTTGCAAACTGAAGGAGGATGTAAAATTAATGTAATTTTGATTTGGTTAATACATTATAAAAGATTCTTGATGTACATCTCCCACTAACCCCGCCCTTACACACCATGATGGTGTGGATGGTATACAATCTGAATATAAAACTTGTTGAATACATCATTGGCCATTAAACCTTTCTTTGTCTAAAACTGATAAACAGAAATCTGCCATTTCATATGTAGGTAGTACAACTTAAATTATTTATTCATCCACATCTCAGGGAATTCATAGCAATGCAACATCATCTAAACTTTATGTAGCTAAATGACCACGCATTGAATGGTTTAACTGTTCAGTAGGGGCATGAATGCATATCTACAACTGTCTGTGTTGGTGATTGGCAACATCAGTGCCCGTTTTTTTAGTTCTTCTGTTGATATACGCTTGTTGTTGAATGGTGACAATGATGGAATGGCGACAATGTCAATGCGGTGAGATTCTAGTGGTTTGGTGAAAAGATTTCGACACCTTTCTCTTTTAACCAACTTACACAAGGCTGTTTCATCTTGGTACACCTCTTTAACTATTACAAAGTCACCATCTACTGTCATGAAGACATTGTCTCCTTGTTTTGCAGAGATTTTTAGCACATTTTGCTCCTTTCTTTCGAGAAATGTCAATCGTTCTAGTTCATCATTCCTCTTTACTATCTGTCGTAAAGGGTTCTGTCCACAATGGACCATTTTACTGATGTCATGTATGTGACTTTCAAAGGGAAAGGCACTGATGCTATCCAGAGCGCATTTGTGGTGTCTAACATCATCTGCTAAGTGCTGCACCGAATGCATGTTATAGGTGACATTGTTGTCACCATATAACTTGGGTGTTTCCTCACAGAAGAAGTGAAGAAGGCTATCAGCATAGTCAACCATGGCCACCTGTTGTACCATTTCCTCAGAGAGCAAAATCCTCATAGCAACACTGAATAACATGAAATGGTCATATTGCCGGCGGGAAAGAATACCTTTAAGACATACCATTCCACCATAAGCCATGAAGAATCGCATCTCTGTGGCCTTCCACACATCTGATTCAGAGAGGCTCCTTGGGTGCTGCCTTTGAAAGCAACTAGCCATGTATGGAGACATTGCATCAAGATTGGCTGATATGGCCTCTTGGCAAGCTGGAGTGATTTTGTGGGTACTGTGTCTCCATATTGAGATCATTTTCTTGGTGACTCCTTGACAGCAAAGATGCATGTAATCAAGCACAAAGTCATTGATCATATTAATCTCTAGTTCATTGATACTGAGTGGGGATGTCCTATTTTGGTGTCCTTGGTAGAGTTCCAGCTTGAAATGTTCATCCGTCCTTGAGGGTGCATCTGTAGAGAGCAGCCGAACGGATCTGTGAATATATGATCCATGATCAGTGCACCTTTCACATGCATTGTATGCGGTGTGAGAGGTCACACACTTTAGCATTGCTCTGGCAGGGGTGTCACAGATGAATGCTTTGATTTTAATTGTGTACTCTTTATTATTGAACATTAGCCCACCTGTCTTCAAGTTGACCAGTTCATTTCTCAAATCACTTAGGTAGTCATCAACATTTTTCGGTTTTGACTTGCCATGCCAAAGAGCAACAGTGAATGGTGGTGAATCATTAACAGAACACTGGATTGGCCATGTTTGCATGAGGTTACTTCTGAATCTAGACATGCCATCTATGTTGATCTTTATTTCCAGGAGGTCTGGTGCATCACCGTCCATACTACATATATAACGCTCAAAGCCACACCTCAGACCAAGATATACATATTCACCACCTGCTCTTTCCACTATGGTTACTTTTCTCATGGTTTTGCGTAGAGTTCTACTGTCTTTAGGAAGGAAGCGAAACTGTGTACGTAGAAGTTGAAGCAATTGGTTTATTATTCGTCCTGGCACATTGTTCCTTACTGCCCAGAAGGCCAGTTTATCCATAAAATCCTGTTGTGTTCCTTCATGGACGTTGATATCTGGGGGAGGTTCAGCTGGAGGGCCTCGCTCGGGCAGATCCCCAATGTCATGCTCCTCGTCAGTGTCCATATGGGCATCTCCATGTTCCCTATGTTCAGCCCCGTCAGGGGCAGCATCTTGAACAAGGATTTGTTCAGGTTCTACTTCAGGAGGCACTATGTTGGGCACAAGGGGTGCTATGTCATTACCAGCATTTAGGTGTGCCTGTACTAGCCCACCAACTACTTGTTGTACAGCCTGCTGTACCTCTCTGTTATAGGGATTTATCTGGTTAAGTCTCCCAAATTCTTTTCTCTTGCGGCGATACGTTCTCATGTAAGAATTCCTTTGTCCTGGTGCCATTTCCAATTCACACAACACACAACACACTTAGGTCTGATAATGAGGTATATGATATCAGATAAAAACCAGTCAATTGTACTAAAACCTGACAGCTAAGCTTAGTACGGACACTGAGCACTATTCCTGAAAGAGCAAAAATTAAAATTAAAATTAAATTGATTTGTGGTGCTTAAAATGTTGCTAGTTGGGTGGCTATTGACCTACAGTTTGAAACAATGCCCTCTTATTCAACAACTAAGATAAAACCTGTCGCACATAATAAAAAAAGGATGCACTAATAATCGCTCAATTTACAAGTTTGTTCATGGAAAGTATGGGGCCATAACTCAGATTCGGGAGAAATAGGGCATGTGCATTATTGTCAATGGACATAGCTGAAGATAGCTTTTACCGATTCAAAAATGCTTTGATGAAATAAAGAATGTACAATTGGCTTCCTACACAGTACTTCATTCATAGGATAATTATCATTTACAATAAATAGACGTTTCGAACTGCTGGCTGGACGTAACACTTTTACTCTATTTACCCTCTCTTGTGAAATGATTCACAGATTTAAACTGCTATATTTATTTTCAAATATATGGTCATTTTTTGGCGTCCATAAGGTTTTCACATAATATCTTAAGGCATGACTTTAGACATGGTTTGCATGGTTCATTAAATCCGCCATTAAAAATGCTACATGTGAATGAAATAAAAAAACAAAACAATCCGAATCCCGCTTTTGGGGGTCTAAAATAAACAAGTCCAGCTTTAAAAAACCTCCTAAAATGGACCATTTTTACAATAAGGTACATGTGAAAAGAATGTAATAAATGTATATATATATGTAGATCAAATTTGTAATAATTCTGTAGTGAAATTACTGTTACATATCATATGATGATATATTTTATATATCTTTTTTAGATATACCGTGCATATGCTTAGGCATTTCTCAATTTAATATTAATTACAAATGTGTTTAGGTGAATACGTATTCATATCAGAGAGAACTAATCTAGTTTTACAGGACACCAAAAAGAATTATCAATCTAAGACCATTTTCTACTTATAAATGAAAAAGTATACACATACACTATAGTCAACTTTTCTGCATACCGTGTATATGCATTGTGTATGTCCATATCTCAGCAAATTAACACATTTAATTTTGTATGCATAAGCTGGACCCTTGTTCATGGTAATAAACAAAGTACTTCCCATTTATGTTGCCAAAACACATTTAAGATAATTATCTAGATTATCTAGAAACATGCCATTAGTATGCCTATACCGTGCGTATGCCATTATAAGAGAATTGGGAAATATTAGACAATTGCACTTTATATATAATTATGTATACAAAATGGAAATAGATAATAAGACGTCCTTGCCACATTATGTAAAGAGAGTCAGAAGGTGGCATTTGTTTGTATCTAATGCCACTTATTTTTAAAACATAACCTTATTCTAGTAGTTATCATCATTAACATGCCCCAGGGTGATAAAAATATGCGATTGAACTATATCTTATATAAATAAAATATTCTTAATTACCAAATTACATTCTATTATATCCTGGCCACCCATAAGAGTATATGTACTAACTTGCCATGTTTCATAGGATACATTATATATACACCCTGTATTGGGCAGCATACTCACGGCACATCCTATTTAATGCCATAATTATTCAGTATTTGTAATTCTTAAAAGCAATTCTAATGTTTCTTGAAAGTGCCAAGTTCTAATATGACTCAAATATCTCATGCATATGAATGAATATATATATATGCATACTGTGCGTATGCTAAAATGCAAGATAAATTCCCATTGGAAATAAATATCTAGTTTTTGTATTTAACCGAAAAAGGTATCAGATATAGGGGTGGTGCTTAAATCGTTATGTACATATTATACACTATTATAAAAGAAGCCAACTACTGTTTGAACTTAATTAAGCTATTGAGCACTGTCTTTTCTCATTAGTTATACCATGTATATGCCTTAGGCTAAGTGTTGAACAATATCTAATCTTATCTATTGAAAAACTCTGTAAATTTCTTCTCAACTTTCACAATATACTTTCACAACTACAAAAATTAAGCGGCCAGTAATTATTTGCCTTGATATGTATGTATACTCTAAATATAATGATCTCCACAGAAAACACACCCAGATTCGATACCCACATTGAACCTTAATACCTGAATATTAATTCAATATTATATGCAACAATCGACAAATGTTTGACGCAACAGAAATTTGCTGACCACCAAAGAAATCAAAATATGTACTGTATGGAAATATTTAGAAAAATTGGCAAGAATTTAGATAAATCATAATTATGGCATATGCACGGTATATTTACTTTGGGCTTCATTTGCATGGTATATTTACTTTGGGCTTCATCTCCTATAGCTCAGTTAATATCTGGAGTTAATACCTTACCAATTAATACGCCAAAAACCTTCATAACGTCTAGTTTCATGGTATAACAAACAATTCTGAATGAGACCTATTTGAAAAATGTCCTGTTTCGGGGAACGAAATTTGAATATTTCTAGACAAATATGAATACAACAATTTTCCAGTGATTTATGCCCAATGAACGATCTAATACTCTACCCACATTGAACCATTGAATATTAATTCAATATTATATGCAACAATCAACAAATGTTTGACGCAACAGAAATTTGCTGGCCACAAATTCTTGCCAGTATATTAAATATATATCCATGCTTTTTTTAGCTCGTCCCATAGGGTATATCAAGTTACTTTGTCCAACCTAAGATATCGTTATGTCCTTATCATTGGGATTGGCTTGGTCTCATGCTATTGAATATGGTCTTAAAACCCATTGTTTGCGACTTGTGACATGATTTCATGATTCCATACAACCTACTACCTAGCACATGAGGGAAGTAGCCTGATGATGTACAATTTACAATCACTAATCACCTTAACTGATCCTCAACATGAATTAGACTCAAAACACATTTCAACATAACAGATATTGGGACTGAACAGAATGCCAAATATAATGTATAATTTTTGCTTAATTTAGGTGAATTCTCTGAATGAGTAGAGCTGCTAATTGTACATTTTTCGGCGACTTGACCCTTGAATACTAAAATTGTTATGTCAGTTCAACAATAAGATATGTTCAAGCTGTGCCCAGAAAAAACCTTTATACTCTGAAAAACAATTCTCAGCAGTAACGGGTCTAATTGGTAACAGATTGTTTGCATAATAAAAGAGTACTTACTCCAAGTCTTTAGGTTCCATTGCTGGACAAGGGATGAGCTGGAGAAACAACGTAGGGTAGGCGTCCGACTCTGGCAGCAGATGACTTGGGGAAGTTCACTTTCTGTCTTCTTGTTCGGGTAGCAATGGTTGAGCAACAGGCAATCTTCAAGCGATGTTCACGTTGTGACGTCTTGTAGCGGTTTGATGAAGGCCCTCCAGCAGCTGGGGTTATATAGCGCAGTCCCAACGACCAAGTGAGAAGGTGTGGCCTCAGATCTTGGAACGTACACCAAGCGCGGCGGTTTCTCGCCGACCATGAAAGGAATGTGTGGCTTCACGTGTAGCGCGACTCCAGGTGAGGCCTCCATGTCAGGGAGGGTGTGGCCTCAGATCTTGGAGCGAACACCAAGCGCGGCGGTTTTTCGCCGACCATGAAAGGAATGTGTGGCTTCAGGTGTAGCGCGACTCCAGGTGAGGCCTCCATGTCAGGTAAGGTGTGGCCTCAGACATAGTGTGGCTCCAGGTCAAGCTTCATAATCAAAAGTACACATTGTGAGGGGCAGATCAGTATTAACAATTGGAATTAGTCTACTGATATTGTCCAACAATTTTATTACAATTGAGTTTATTTAGATAATAGCAGTTTTTTGATTACAGCAAATGATAATATTCCGCGTTCAGTAATATCAAAAAGAATTGATTACAGCTCTTTGGATAATTAATGAATAAAAAATAATGGATGATCTTCAGCCTATGAAGACAATCACTTACAGAAAAGAGGTTTATATATTTCATTAGCTCAAATAATAATGTTAGCGCCGATTTGAATCAGTATTTAAAGCGTAGGCGTGTAGTGTAAATAAATTATTCAAATCACAATCCCTTGATTGAGGACAGGGCAGGGGAGATAATAACAATACTGTTTCAACGAATAGTTTTAGCAGGGCCTCATGAGTCAAAACATATGTTGCTAATTATTGTTTGTTTCTAGCTTATGTATTCCAAATAATAATTATATCTTCAGTCATTATAGTAGTTCCATAGTATTCCCATATCAAAAACATGATTTATCATTTGCAAGTATGGTCTTTACATTTGTATTGGTAGCGCTCAAGGAGACCGTCGCCACCCGATGAGTGGTGACGGCGCATGGTCAGCTATGTCCCGCAAGCAGCCCAGTGGGAAAGCAACTTTAGACTCAGCCGAACTGAGCTCTCTCAGACGTCGGCACTATGCACATAAATAAGGGAATATTACAATGCTTCAGTATCGCCCCACTGGGAGCATGGGGCTAAGAATTTATTTTTTATTTTGTTCCCTATTTTTGGATTAATAATCATTGCTTATTAATTATACCATTTGCAAGTAACTCAAGGGCGGTCACCCTGACATATCCCTGCGAACCATGCAAAGCGTTCTTCAATAAAATTATATATAATAGATAATTTGTTAAAACATAATGCAATTGTCCAGGCCAAACATATTTTTTCATATTGCAGCCACACATACCAGCTTGTGTGCATAAGTATTTGTGTGAGTCCACTATTAACAGCTATGTTGTCTATTTCACACCTGCTGAAACGAACTGAAATTTTTGCTAAGCCATTGAGTTAGGCATACAAATGGAAGGGGCTGACGAGGGGATTTGACACCTTGAAAAACTAGTTAGTTCTGTTATTCATTCTGTCCGTATAGGCGCACCAATGAAGGTGGGCGCACAGTCCTACCACAGAAAGGAATAGGAAGGGAAAATGAGAGAGTACAGTCCATTTATATTTGGAGCAGTGAGATTTTTACGCATGGGATGATGGGCCAATATCAATTTGTATACTATATAAATAAGGATTGCACTCGATTCAATTTAATAGATTACTCTGGGGAGAGTGAGATATCAACCTACCACTGGATTTAAAGATGAATTAATAGGTTCAACACAGGTCTATGTACCATACCGCAGGGTTAGGAATTTTACCCTATTTCAAGGTTAGAAATTTAGTTTAGAAACACTTCATAACAGGGTACTGTTATGATTCTATACCATAGAACATGTACAATTTTAGGGTGTTCATTCAGTCATTCACCATAATCGGAAACTATTTACTTATGAATTAAGATGATACTCACCATTCCCTATATGTGGATCGCCTTGTGTGAATCTGAACATCCTAGACTCCATTTTCAAGTTGAGATTTGAAAATATACGTTGGGTCACATGACTAATTATTTCCGGGGCCAAACATGTGTACAATTAGCTGGCCTTAGCAGGCTGTATGAAGCCTGTAATGGGATGCGTTTAAAAATGGTTGATGTGAGTTATAGTAGCTGGCCTGTAGCTGGCCGTTGGTGAGTTCACACAGCCGCCCGTAGCAAGCTTCATGTAGCGTCTATTGGTCCCAAACTGTTTTACAATCCTTTATGTAAAAAATAATAATGAAATCACGGTCGTCACAACCTCAGCAACAACAATCACATATGTTCTTCTAATCAGTGTCAATTCAGTATACATTCTCAGTAGTTATTCTTTCTTTTTCCTCAAATGAAAATAAGGTGGCTACATGAAGCGTCCAATGGACAACCTTGCTTGTCCATTCTCAAAAGGTAACGGGGGTGTCCACAGGTGTGGACGCGCGGCTACCTGTAGCTGGAGCCTAGTTATCCACACCTGCGGACCACATTTGGAACACAGTCCGCCATATCTGTGCACATAGGGGTTATGCCCTCTAGCGATTGAGGGCAGACTTAGGAGAGGAGGTGGATGTTGCGGCCCTCTGGTGTTTGATGGTGGAGGCCTGGGAGGTTGCCGCGCTTGATTGTCACTGGAATATTCCTTAGGTTGTAGTTGAAGTTATGGTGCTGGTTATAGTGCTGGTTATAGTGCTGATACTGTGAATGGCGGGTTTTGCGTTGTGGCTTCTGAGAATCCAACCAAGGCTTTATAGTGTTGCTGCGCTGTTTGTCAGGGACGACTGGTAACTTCGGGGTAGGTCGGGATTTTCCGTCAGCATTCGGTGTTCCTACCTTGGGAGGAGGTAGAAGGTGGGTGGTTGAGTTGACACTCGGTGGGTGCATTATGATTGGTTGGGCAGGAGTAGGAATTGGCTGTGGTGTATTCTCATTGGGTGGGAGGCGTGGTTCTGCTGTGATTGACGCGCTGGCAGCCGCGCTCTCTGTTTGTGTGGGGGGCTTGGGGTTTTGTGAGTCGGTCATGTTGCTTGTTGGTGTTCCAACTGGGCGGGTTGGTGGGTTTGGCAAGTTGACTTGATGATGAGGCGGTATTGCCACCTGGGTGGGTCTGGGGGTGTAGGATGGGCTAGGTGAGGTGCGAGTGACGTCAGCATTTTGGCTCCTTTGGGTCTGGGTTCTGTCGATGTGTAAGTGGCCAAAATTTGATGGGGGAATTGATGGAAGTTTGTTGTTTTGTGGGATTTCGTTGCGAATGCACATGAGCATGTTCCCATGGCAATTTTCACCTTTTAAGTTTTTAATAAACTCAGTGATTTGTGTGGAATTTGAAACTTTAGCTCCAATTCCCCAGATAGGATCGTGTGTTTCTTCAAATAAATGAAGTGGCAATGTAGCATAGAGGGCTGATGCTAGTGTTGGATGAGTGGCGAATTTGATATCAAGCAATTGTTCCATGATATCAAATTTGATTATCTTCCATTGGTCTGAACCTTCCACTCGTTTGCCAAAAGCTTTTTGTTCGAAGGGATCTTGGGAGTGGTAGATTTTCTTGGCGATTTTAGGGGCGTTATGGAATAGTGCCTTATAGTGGTTGTACCCCTGTTCAACTGATAGGTATGGAATGTCATGGAAGATGATGGGTGCAGGGTACATGTTGGAGAGGAAGTTCGAAGGGGATGAGAAAAGTATACTGTTCTCACTCACTGAGTGCTTGATATTGTGTGGTTGTAGGTTGCGCGGGAGTGAAGAGAGCTGATCTAGGGAATATGTAATGTTATTGACTACAAGGGAGTTTCTTAGTAATGAGGCATTTATACCTTGTTTTCTGGCAGTGTTGCAGATAATACCAGCAGTTTTCCTTTGCTGGGTAGTGGTTGTCCCAACCACGTCAATGGCACTGATACCAAATTTCCTGTGGATAGAGCTTTTCACCTGATAAAGGTTGTCAACGATTGATGTTTTTGTGAACTTAAACAGTGTGCATCTTAATCCTTGTTCATTTGGTGGTAGGTCTCTGTGATAGTCTAGTTCAAGGGGGTGAAATCTGATTTTGTACTCCGTGCAGATTAAACCTAGAATTTCCATGGGATCTGAGTCGGTTGGTATTCCAGTGAATATTAGTTCATTGCTATGAGCAGAGTTATATGCAGAGATGCAGAGATTTTCAGAGATGATCCTTAGGTTATCAATCTGAAACTGCAGCAGGTTTAGTCTATCACTTATAATAGGGCTTAAATCCGTAGCAGGAAGTTGGTCCAGATTTAATTGGAGTTTTGGCGAAGTCCGTTGGATGTCTGTGGGTAGAGTATTTACCCCGGCATCCCCAGGGGTAACTGCCGAGGTCGGAGACCGTGGTGGTGTGCTCGATTTTACTGGGCTTGAAGCTTTGGCATGCGGTGAATGTTTAGGCGATAACTGGCGGTCTCCCGATGTAGAATTTAGAGCATCTTTTAGATTACTTACATTCGTTTGGATGTGCCTGATTGTGTGGTCGACTGAATCTTGGGATAGCTGAGATAGAAAAGGTTCTTGTTCCTCTAGTATTCCTTCCTCTGTAAGTCCGATTGAGTCATCAAGAGCACCCAGCAGGCCATAAGGGTTATGCGAGGCGTATGGTGAATGCGTCTGGTTAGCATGGATTAGGCTCTGTAGGCGTTGAGATGAAGAGAGCTTGCTGTTTTGCGATGCCATTTCAGAGGAATCTTCCATAATTACAATTGAATTGTTCATGGTAATGTGCAGTAATCCATAGGTGACTCCCAGGATTGTGTTGCGTCAATAAAAACTAATACATTGTAGAAATATAACGAGGTATGTCCGTGGTTCGCACAGCGCTGCAGGAACACGGGAACACGTCTTCACTCGGCGGCGGTCATAACGATATCTAGATATTTAAATCGCCCATTATAACCAAACCTCTTTCACTCCTTGTATTCATGATTTCTCTTATTTGCTTACATACTTCGACCTGCTCCTTGTATTTATCTTTAGTTGGGAGGTAGACGGACATTATTGTTATGTCTCTTTCGTCACAAATACAATCAACAAATGTGATTCTACCATCACAGTCTCCTCCTCTACTTACAATTTGTATATCCATACCTTTAGAAAACAATATAGCAACTCCCTTGGAGTTTGTTTTACCATGTACCAAATGGATTGGAGCATTCCATTGTTGTACCCATATCTTTTCGCTTTCTTTACAACTGTGTGTTTCTTGCAATGCAAAAATACAATTCTTATACTCTTTTAGTATTTCAAATATTGATTTTCTTTGAACAATGTTATTTATACCATTCACATTCATTGACGCTAGAAAGATAGAATTATTACTTGCGTGGCTACCCCGGCAACGAGAGCTTTCAGTTCTTCAAAACCAGACGCCTCCATGATTTTGTCTTCCTTGCTATCCTCTAGCCTTTTTCCCCCGTTAGCTTTGTCCGCCGCCATTCACAACTTTTGTTATGTTCTAACTTTGGCAACAGAGGGAGCGTCTTTTGAGCGTCTTACTCCGATGCACACTGTCAATTTTCATTCAAATGGTGTTGGGAATACAAACTTTCATAAACCAACTCAGTTCTTTCTTGATGTTCCTTCTTCGTGATCGCGCTTACAGTGCAGGTAGGGAGAATTTCCTCCAGGGTAACGCGGGAAAGTTTTAGAAGTTGTTTCTTCGGAGCTTTTAATACCAGACTACAATTACTCCTGTGATGTAGTTGTATTAAGCTTATTTTGAGGGACTTATGCTACTTCACTTCTCTTTTAGACTCCTTGTTTTTAGCAAAACGGTATAGTCCTGTTCCACCCACATGTGCTCCAGGGCGTAATGGCGGCTAGCTTCGAAACCGTCTTCGCCAAATCAGCGAACCAAGGATATCGTAATATTGTCCTTATCACCTTGAGATAGTCCAATTAATGTATTTCCTTGAATTCTCTGGTTGTTTATGCACAAATCAGTCTATTCTTTTTTGGACAATGCGTCGTACTACGCTGGCTGAAAGGAAAAACAACGGGAGCGAACTCCCAAACCTTCAATTGACTCTCCTATCCAAACCGGAAGTCCAAGAATTACTAAATGTTACCTTTTTAATGGAATAAATGATAATCCCAGATGTTCTATCTGCAAAAAGAGCCTATAAGCTTTGTTTTTCTGATCGGAGGGCTTCCCCGACCTGCCGCTATATATGACGTCATTGTCCCCGTGGTCATGTGACCGATTCGCAGGATCTGATTGGCTTAGAGTCCTAGTGGCTCTTTCTGTGGCTGTGGCTTCTTTTTGTTTTGATATGGCGGCCATTGCTGAGAGGTCTCGATTCGAATCTACGGTTAGCAATAACTTTTTATTTTATCAGTAAATGACACATGTTCCCGTTTGGACCTTGCTACCCTTGACTCACTCTAGCTTCTGGGATCGGTTAGAAAGTTCCCGAAAAAAAAAAGCATGAGAAAAGGCGTTCGGAAGACAGTGTTGGTACATAGTCGCTCTGCCTTCGGTCAGGGCCCCGGTCACGTGACTTGAGTAGCATAGCAAAGCTATCCTTACGGATAGCGGTAGGGGGGCTGGTCGTCAAGCTGTAATAAAAATCTTATGCATGTTATACAAAAATGCAGTTGAGATGTGTAATATGTATGGTAGAAAGAACTTTTATAAAATATAAATTTTAGAGAAGGTATACACATTATTTTTGAGTCATGATAAACACTGTACAAGCTTGAGTACAAGGTTGATTAGAAAGGTGTTTACACAGGTGTGGGAGGGTGGGTTCACCGATGTTACCTCCACGGTGTGTGCAGCTGGAGTGGAAGGATGCTGCCGTGCAGCTTGTGTGTGTCCAGTGCTGCCTCCAGCGCCGCGTCCAATGCGCCCCCATTTGTGAAATGAGGGAACCATAGGTTCGTGGTCTTTGATGTTATTACTTCACAAAATGGATTACAATTTCTCCCTCAAAGCTATCTCCATTTTATAATGAGATTGTTATTGTTATAACAATATTGAAGATAGCTTCATATGAATATTAACATCAATATTGACATTAAATTGAATCCATCATTACGTTTAAGTTCACATTTCATATTAAGGTTAAATTGCTGGAACATTTCACGCTAAATTAACGTGAATATCTTTTGCTAGGTGTTATCATGACAAGGTAAAAAATGGACTGGATCAAATGAGTATGCGTCTCATATCTGGCATATTCCTGAAGGCTGTTAAAGATATCATTTTTTGTCACAATGTTAATGTCCTAATGATATTTAATTACAATCTTCATATGATGTGTCAGTCCCCTCAAGATCAACAATAACGGTATTTAAGACTAGTGTAGAAAGAAAATCAATAAGACGTATATCAATACAGACGTACATTAATTTTGTGGGTTAGAGTTTTGCGTGCAGGTACCTTCGTCCATGGATTGATCTCAAAATTCCCATGTCGCGGGCGGATAACAAAATCCAAGAGTCTAAATATTTGTGACCTAGGCAGAGAAGATGGATGTGAGGAGAGGGATTTTGGGGGACAGGATTACAAAGGAAAGTTTCCAACAACTCTGGAACGAAGACCTGTCAATGAAAATTGAGCAAACACAATATAATTCTTGCGTCATCTACTGATCCCTTATGGCAATAAAACATTTGTGATGTGTCACAGAAGAATGAGTCATACGTTGAAAAAAAGGTTCTTTAATTAGATAGCATTACATTTTAAAAGATGAGATCAAGTTGATTCCAGTGGTACAAACCAATAGGAAATCTGATAGGTAAGTTCTATATATTATTTCACCCTTGATATGCTCAACATAGGCTCTGTACTGATCTTTCACACACAATAAAAGCCATTGATAAGAGATCAATAAAGGTGCATTTCAATACAAAGCAAGCAGTGATAAAAGGCATAAAGAACATATAACTGGATGACATAGGTAATTAAGGGATAAAAGGATGAGCACACATCCAGGGTTGAGTTTTTGGACCAACCCAAGCGCCCTTCACTGCCCCCTGGCGTAGTCCGATGGAACTACGCTACACCAGCGGACAGCTTTGGACTCTCGGACTAACACAATACAAACTCAAATACATGCCCAGCGAACAAAAAACGTTTGCGCTACGTTTATTAACGTTTTGTGAAAGTTACTTTTACAAACGTTTGCCCTTAACGTTATATTGAAGTTGTTCCAACGTTGTTTCTCTAGCTGTCTTTTTCAGAACGTTGATTTAACCTCCATTAAATTGATGCAAACTAACGTTCATGCAACAACGTCAAAACAACGTTGTTAAAATGAACTCGTTATTACGAACGTTGGGTTAACGTCTGGATAACAAACGTTGGATTAACATATTTGTTTACGTTTAATTGACGTCCATGAAACAAACGTTTTTCCACCATGTCAAAACAACATCACGAAAATGAACTCTTTATGACATATTAACGTTTTTCCATAGACGTTAAATGAATGTACAAAAAACGTTGGTAGAGTGGATGAAGATTTGGGTCAGAGAGTGCAGTTAATTATAGAAAGGGGTATATATGGGTCCAATTTTTTATGCCTGTGTCTGAGTGTCGCACGGTAAGAATTTTTTCCATGTCCCATGTCACTTTTTAAAACAATTCAATGATGTCTCGTGTCAGTTTTTAAGCAATACATTAATTAATACTAACGGTCGATACAATGTCGTGTGTCACCTGTTAAATAAATCACTGTGTCTCATGTCGATTTTTAATACATTTCTGAATGTCGTGTGTCAGATTTTATCAGCTTTTTGGAAGCTGTGTGTGTCGCACGTTAAGGGGACTGTGTCGCCATGTCGCCCGTGATTTAGCGGCCGTGTCGCGTGTCAATCGTGTCGAATTTTACCCATATGTACCCATATAGAATGTGAAGTGAATGATTCATCACAGGAAACTGGTACCAACCAGTTGCTCACAGGCACACATCTACATCTTAAAATCATGGTTTATATAGGCAGGAGAGAGAATTTTTTCCCAATAATGTGAAACAAATGTTATCCATTAAAACATCAGATCACTTTTATGTGATGTGTCACTGAAAATGAGCCACAAGTCGCAAAAAATAATATCATCATATTTAAAAGCTGAAATAAAGAGAATTCTTTTTTTTTTTAAAGATTTTATTTTCACTGGGTAGGGTGTACGGTCCAATCATGATATTCCCTAGCGCCATCTATATTTACTGTTAGGACTGGACACTAAGAATAATAAGGAGGATATATAAAGGATCATAAAAGTGTCGGATCAAGCCATTTTTTCTGGAGAGATTTAAAGGTTTCTATGTTGCCAATATTTCTGGTTCTTGGTGATAGTTGGTTCCATGCTTTACACTGTTTTGCGGGAGCCCCGTTGCTGACCGGCGGGGGTGGCGGCACCCGCCGCCGCCGCCCCCTCGGCGGCCGGGAACAGCAGTCCCGTAGGCGCACGTACCCCCTCGCGGCGGCCAACGGCAGGTGGGACGTTGGCTGACGCACAGGGTGGCATTGGGTGGCGGCCCATATAACGTTGGCCACCTTTAGGGTATACGTTTGGCAACTGATATATTAGCGTCAGTTAACTATGAACGTTGGGCAATGGAAATATGGAATTTTGGGGTTGTTTGGAGCGCTATATAGGATCGGATTTTACTTTTTTCTAGGGTTCATATGCTACATAAAAGCAGACTAAAGACAAAACAACAGCTCTTTTTCTTATTTTTTTTTTATTCATACAATCATTTAATCATACAATGAGGCTACACTGAAGCTTCCTCCTTGGCCATGATGTCCTCCATTGTCATGGCACAAATAATGGCAGCCGGCCACTCCACATTCCTTTTTTTACTCAGCTTGTTTCTTAGTTGATAGGCTGGAACCAATCTCTGGTTCGGTCCCTCTTCTGTTCAAACTGCTTGGTGATGTCCTCCTGTTTTTGATCCGCCCAATCCGTCTCTCTGCAAAATGATGAATTCAAATGAATTAGATTATTAATCAATGATGGTCAGTGTAGACAAACAGTCAAATTACTAAATAAATGTCAGAACTGATGCGGGTAAAATATTCTGAGACTAATTAAATCAATATATCACAGTACTATGCAAGTCTAGTAGGAGGATCAGGTAACATTATCATAGGGCATTTAGCAGCACAGAAACCGCAGCAACAACCAAGACAAGATCCATCCCAACCTCAACGGCTCTCTAGGTCCCCTCCACAGCAGCACTTAGACTAAGTTAAAGCCTCAGTCGCATGGACCTTCTAGGCTTCAGTACAGTGTTCTCCTAGTCATAGACCTACATACTGCCAGCGTTCAGAATGCCATTTTAATAATCATCAATTAATAAATATCAAATCGACTTTTGTTTATAATAAATAATATATAATCTCTCCATCTCATTTAATATCTAACCATCGATTATTTAAAAGTTCAATAGATATTTATGACTGCTGGTAAATACATCACATTATCTCATCTTCAGGTAGGTAATTATTATATTGTAATTGTCCCCGTTTTTTCATATGGAAAGGCTCAAAATTCTCATTCTAAATATTTTATATGTAATTATATTTCCGAGATACCCAGGATTTTCAAATGTTTCCAGCGTATAACATATTGGGTCTTTTGTACATCAGATATCTCAATTTTCAACATCCAAAATAGGGAGTTTCCAATTATATAATTCATGATGGGTTAATCACTGGTTATGAGTGTGAGCCAATCAGTAGTAATGACTTTGAAGATTTGTATATGGATTATAGGGTTTATGTGTGATGCGAATATCATATTATATGTACTGATAGTAGGGGCCGTAAAAATAACAATTCACTCTTTATGATTTTCGAAAATCTTCAGCATTTTCTAGGGTCATTCTAGGCGGCTAAATTAGCTCTGTCTTGCCTTAATATCCCTCTCCTCCCTTTCATAAAGTAAATGTTGAAAATGGATAAATGGAAAATGTCCTTATGAATGCAATACCATACGCACGGGGAGTGTTAGAGCATTAACAACAGCATTGTCATTCAGCGTTAGCACCGATAGCCTCACACCTCCAAGCTCGCACCTATATACCAGTTGCGTGAGAGAAAGAGTTATGTTATGTCTGTGCCTGCAATGTCTGCCGACCACCAGTCCTTCTTCTATGTAATATACATGAATGGATAAAGTGTGGACGAGTGCACCAGCAATGGTCGTCCACAGCAAAATACACTTGTTATTTACGAGTACAAAGCCCTTACTACGATCCCTGAAAATGCAATTTCAAAGTCGCCTAAATCTCTTAAAAACTAAACTAAAACAAAATTCATGCAATAATCCATTTAATTATGACGTTGGTACATCATAGGGAAGTCATTTTAAAAGATATATGACCCCGCTTTCCTTGTACAGACCTAAAAAATCTTTTGCAGAAATTCCTGAAGTTCTGGAGTTATTCGACGTGATGAAACACAGATTTCATACCGTTGATACCCATCAATGGCTGACGGGACTTGTAGCGCTCATCCCCGGCACTCCCTGCATCATCGTGGGCCTTCCCTGCATGTTCCCTGGGCCATGACCGATGCCCACGGCCACGATAGTCTTCAAACAATTTAATTGAAAATTACTCATAGGGATTTTTCTAAACAATAACGATGATATAGGATGTTTAAGTGAGGTACAGAGATTATATAAGTTATAACTTTAATCTAGCATAGGGCATTGGTCTTTTCATAGAGCTAAGTCTTTCAACAACCAAATGCAAAAGAAAATCTGAATTATCGCCCAGGTGCTATAATATTAAACGACTAGAAAATGTAGTTAGATTTCCAGTGATGGAAGTCATTATTGATTCAAAAGGACTACTTACCATACTGCCCGGCGTCCTTAGATAGATATGAAATGAAATGTGATGTTCAAAACACGGCAAAATCTGCAAACTTCCATGAATTATTCTGCACATTTTGAAATCCACTAACGGTAACCGTTCCGGCGATGGTGAGCGTCGGGTGCAGGGAGTCTGTCGCTCTATCACAAGGTGGCGCCAGTAGTCCAATCGTTGGTCAATCACCTCACACACTAGACAATTGTGAGAATATTCTTTGTCGCATTTCAACATGTAAATATAGCCCATATATTTGTTCTGCCCTTCCTATGATAATTGTTTTGGCATGCCTGGATTTGGTAAAATTATGAATAGGCTACAGATGGTGTTAAATCCTAGGGAACTTTTATTGCAATGTGTCTAGATCTATCGCTGTTTTGACATGTGGATAGCCTATATATTTATTAGAGATAATGCCGAGATAATGATATCCCCCTATGTTGGACAGTAGGCTAAAACGGATTATCACTTTGTCTAGGTCTATGGAGGTTTAACACTGGCATGTGATGCCAGAGCCATTTAGCCTATGTAGATCTATAACTCCATAACTTTACCGATTTTAAAAATTTGTGCACTTGTTATGTAGGCTAAACAATATAGGCCTATATTAGAGACCCTGTAACGTTAGTGTAGTTTATTATAGCAAAATGACCCTATTATACTGTCTACCAGAAGGGACCTTGCATGTGAGAATTATCACTTTTCTACAAAATTGACCATCAATATATTTTTCCCCAGGTGGAATCGATCTAATATATAATGCACATGTGTCCAAAGCTTAGAATTCATTCAAAACAAAATAAACATAGTTTGATAGTGGAGAAAGGCCTAATATTCTACTTCGAAATAGGGACCTTGCATGTGAGAATTTTCACTTTTTCTTACAAAATAAACCAAAAATATATTTTTACCCAAGCGGAATCAATATTTAATGTACACATATCTATGTATCGGATAGGCCTATCCATTTAAAATGACAGTAAAAATGTAGTTTGATTGAACAAAATAACCCGCTCATGCTACCTGCCAGCAGGGACCTTGCATGTCAGAATTAGGCCTATGATTTTTCAATTCAATTCAATTCAAGTATTCTTTATTGTATTTCGATCTTATTTACAATGTGGTAATTTTCTTCAAAGTTGACCAGAAATATATTCAATGCAAGAGAGCATTGAAAAGTTACATTGCAGAAGTCTTTGTCCGGTCCTTTGTGTGGGCCTATATATCTCAAATATAATTCTCAAGATGGTCATATTCTTGAGACGGAATTTTAAATTTTAAATTCTAAATTTTACCCATTCTTATATATTTCACGCACTAATGTAGGCCTACCCTTTAAGCCTATAGCCAAGAGAACCAAATTGTTGCTTTTGTATTCTACACCCTGTCTATTTTGCTCTGAACGAATGTCCTGCCTGTGTCTGTTTCTGAACATTTTAAATCACAGTTTTCCCCAGCTACATGTCATTTACGGAGAAAAACTTCATAATTAAAAGGGGATGATCCTGAGACAATTATTTGATCATTATTAGATCGTTCTCTACACCATGAACACTTTGACCTTAAATTGGCGAAAGGATATAATATATAAATCCAATAAACTCTGTGTATAAATTCGGCAATACATGAGCATATATCATTTTTTCTAAACTGTTGGCTTTATAATATATACTGTAAACGTATTTATTTTCGCGCGGATACATTTTCGCGCACTTAGTACTTTAACACCTTTTGGCGCGGATTTAAATTCACGCAGCAAGGAAGCCTCACACTTTGTTTATGTAATAATTATAGGTTCGCGCAGGATTTAAATTCGCGCACACCCTTATGTGCACGAAAATAAATACTGCGCGAACATTAATAAGTTTAGGCTACAGTATGTCTACACAGCACTTGGGTATGCAGGTGATGCAACAATTCGGCAGCACTGTAGCAAGCCAAGCCATGGCATGGTCAGCGATGCATAAAGAGACGGGACAGAAAAAAACAGTCACTGACTGATATTCCCATCGGCGCTACGAAAAATCAGTCACTGACTGAGATTTCCATGAAGGCACTGAGAAAAACCAGTGATGGCTGTTTTTTACCGAGGTGACTGATAATTATCAGTCGCGCCCATTTGCGGCTGAAAATAATCAGTCATTGCTGGGGAAATATTTATATCTGACTGATAAAACGGCCGCAGGTTTTTCAGTGTACTCATACAAGCTTTGGACATCTAAATACAATATATCAGATAGTTCTCTTGATCATTTAAGCGGTGCCTTTGCCGTGTATGGAAAAGTAGTTATCCTATACAAACCAAAGTTTCACAATGCATATCAAGTGGTACATAACCAAAAACGACTGCCGCGCCACCATCGGGAAATTTAGAACTAACCTGACGGTGCTAGGGCCGGTGGGTGCCGTTGTGCCGTTGCGGAGCGGCAGGTGGCGTTAGCTAACATAGGGGTCTGTGGTGCAACGTTCACCTGTACGGTGCTGACAGTACCAGGGAAGGTTGGCAACGGTCCGGCAATACAGTGTAGCAACTTTGTTTATGACAGCATTTTCACCACATTTAGTTCTAGAGAAGAAGGTATATAAGAGAGGGCTTCATTCGCTCTAGTGGGATTATCAGTATTTTGTGTTCTGTAGTTGTTATAGTCAGGGAATTTTAGGAGAAAAAAGGCCAATCTGTGAACAAATTCCTTACCAAGAAATTTCTTCACCAATGTATTGGTAAAGGTCTCTACTAACATATTTCAAAACATTTAAACTCAACTCCCGTAGGAAAACCCGTGAGAGCTGAAAACAAAAATGGCCGCCACTAAAACTCTGAAACACTATAACTTGGGGTAGAATCAACATGTAATCAAGTGTGAATACACTTTTTCTAGGTTTTAAGGCATGGGGAATTCATTGGAACATGACAAAGGTTGATACAGACAATATTTAGCAAGTTAATCTACTGATACTGGGAAAAAATGAGCAAAAGATGCTAAAAAAATCCTTCCGAATGTACCCTCTGAAGTAAAAAATCTATACTTCATAACTTGGGCTAGAATAAACATGTAATCAAGTGTGAATGCACTATGTTTTAAGGCATGGGGAATCCATTGGAATATGAATAAATTTAATATGGACAATATTTAGCAAGGTATTCTACTAATACTGAGAAGAAGAAAACAACAAAAAACTGTCAAATAAAGGAAAAAATCTAAATTGGATTTATGAAGGCATTCATGATGAATGACATTAGGAAAGATATTTCTGCAGGTATTGTGATGCCTGAAATAAAGAAAAATGGCAAGTTGTCTATCTATCTGAACTTCTGAACAATATTTAGCAAGTTAATCTACTGATAATAAGAACAAATTAATAAAAGACCCTAAAGAAATCCTCCCAAATATACCCTATTTAAAAAAACTAATTCAGGTTCATGAAGGCATTTGTGACCAAGAGTATTAGGAATATATTTCTGCAGTTTAAACTGTAATGCAAATGCTTTTGATGGTTTTAAGTGTGACTTGATAAGGACCAAAATAAAACCAAATGAGGACCAAAAAGAGTCAATTTGTTTATAGTGTAAGACAGCTGTCATGCCTTTCTTACTTTCATCATTAGCAAGTGAGCTGTTTGCATCATCAGCATTGCAATAGCCAGAAGCTGGAGGACTTCCAGGTTAATTTTAACTTTCTGGAAGAAGAGATGAAACTTCTGCATTTGGAGTGAATAATTTTGTACTAGCGATTCTTACAAAACTAAGTGGAAAAGAGTCCTGCGCGTTGCAAAATCGCATGAGAATCGGCTTAAGGTGTTCAGGGCCAGGAGGAGATATAGTTTGGAATTGTTGCCTTTGAATGTATTGGAGAATCTTATCCAGCTTTCTCTATATACTTTTGGGAAGCTCTGCCATTGGTAAACATATAAACTTACTTTTGCTATACAAACATTCAAGGAAAATTGAAGATAAACAACGCCTTTTCTCCTGCCCCAAAATACCTGATTTTATATCATAGTCTACTACCACATGGATAAAAATGGTCTGAAGTTCTGCTATTCTAGATTCTTTCTTCCAATGGTTTTCCAATCCCTTCACACTTTGGTTCTCAGAGTTCAGTTGTTGTGCATTTTTTAATCAGTGGCTAAGGACAGGTAATTGTGAACTATTTTGTACCTCGATTGTTTCTGCACACATATGGACTTCTTCCACTTGAGGTCATGGGATGGCAACCATCATTTAGAGGGTGGCTCAGAAAGATATATATGCATCACTTAATGCTGTGGTGTGCATGATTGAAGGATATGCCAATTCAAGAGAATGTAGCTCCTAACTTACTGAGACAACCAGCAAGATGATGAAGAGCCCTCCTATACCCAGCTGATGAAATTGCCTCTGAATGTCAGTCACAGTAATGTGAAAGCTATGATACTAATTTAATTCCATACATAAATCCTACAGAAATATGGATTGAAGGGGTCAATCACAGCAGGAGAAACTATGTATTCTGATGTTTTATATATATATATTCTGAGGTTCTGAGGCACTGCTCTTGGCCAAGAAAAAAGAATCTTTGTTCTCAAACTACGAAGATATTGTTAAAATCTGAAGAAATCTTTAGTATGCTTAGCATATTTGGCAAAAAGAAATAGACTTGTATTCCATATCAGAGATGCTTCCATCCCTTACTGCATCAGCTATGTGAAACAAATTCCAGTTGCCTCTCCAGAATATTAGTGTTGTTGTTGAGCTGGTTGTGTAGGTCGAGAGGAGCGGTGAGCTCCTTCCTACACGGTTCACAGGCCTATCAATTTGATAAGTGTCACATGAGTAAATTAGAACAAAGAAATAAATATACTTCTGTATGGCCAGTGTGTATGATGAATTCTAAAAGTTTTTTTCACATTGTTTGATGGAGTAATCAGTCATGGGCTGCATCAACTGCCCTTCTAATTGAGCATGTACTATTATGTACTTATATCTTATATCTGTTCATTGAAATCAAATGGAGGCATGGCAAGAGGGAAACCTGAGCTGTTTAGCCAATAACTTTTGCCTGTATATGGTAAGATCAACATTCTTCTGTTCATTATACAGGTGACCATCATTAGAATATATCAGACCAATAAAGTGAGAAGATAGAGAATAGCACTTCTTCATATCTTCATGGACAGAAACTCCTTCAGCTAATACCAGACCTTGATAACTATTGCTACTGGTGTAACATCCCACAAATGTTGCTCCCCAATGTTGATGAGGCACAAAGAGTAGAGAAGCATATTCAGCAAGGAATGGGTAAACTGTCCCAGACATTACATGAAAAAGGATGTGATAAAAACCCTCGGAGGGTAATTTGAAATTAGAATTATAGGTCATTTAATGTCAATGGATCCCCAACTTGTTTCAATGCATCAGGATCACTGGTAAACTCCACTTTTGGTGGCAACATTGGGTTTTGAGCCATGTTACTACCTTCATGCACTGTGTAAAACCATTTTACTCCAAGAAACTAAGGAGTCTACCTTGGCAGGTACTGTTTAGACATAGGTCTACAGGAAATGTTCATGGGCTCATAGATAGATGTACTTTGATCTAGATATCACCATAACCAATAGGACAAAAAACAGGTCATTTTAAAAATTTGTTTGTGTGATGAATATGACAATCCTAGCACTAAGGATATGACCCACCTAAGTGGAAACAAGGATCCTGCATGACTGCTTCTTTTACATTGACAAAGTATTTTGGGCATGAAAAAGGGACTTTTCTTAGACATTTCCACCATGCCTGAATTACAAAAGAAAGCTTAGATGTTTTCCAATAATAGAAGTGTAGTGAACCGCAGATTCGTGGGCACGAGTTTACGAAATTCCGTAAAGAATCACGAATACGAGGAGATTCGTTTGAACCTGGTTTATTTCCCAAAGGTATACAGTTACAAAGGTATTGTCACTGAAGCAAGGGTGCTTAATTTGAACAACAGAAGTATCTCGGTCCGCGGCGCGGCTCGAGTCCGTAGTGTTAAGCGAAGCCTGGATCCCCTTGCGGAGGTAGTAGTATCCTCCGCCTACCGTCTGTCGGAGGGTGTCTGCAGTGTCGTCTGCACGGTGGTCGTATGTCGCCCCCTGACGGAACTGGCCGGAACTGGTGGTAGTCGTCTCCGGCGCTGGTAGAAGTGCCCCCGCTGTCGTAGCCTGGTTGGTGTTCGGCGATAGTCGACAGCCTCGCTGTATTCCGGGTGGCGGACCCACTACAGAAGCAATATAATTACTGTGAATTCACAGATCACAAATACTACCACCTACTTCTGCTATTAATAAGAACTTGGAAAGGTGTTCACCTTCCTCCAGGGAAGTTCAGATAGACAACTTGCCTTTTTTTTCTTTATTTCAGGTATCACATGTCATGTCATTTATTATGATTAAAAACATTTGCATTACAGTTTGGACTGCAGAAATATGTTTTCTAATGTCATTGATCATGAATGCTTCCATAAATCTGAATTAGATTTTTCACTTTATTTCACAGTATTTTGTTGTTTTTTCTTCTCAGTATTAATAGAATAACTTGCTAAATATTGTCTATATTGAATTTATTAATATTTCAATGGATTTCCCATGCCTTAAAAAATAGAAAAAAAGCATTCACACTTGATTACATATTTATTCTATCCCAAGTTATGAAGTATAGATTTTTTACTTCAGAGGGTACATTCGGGGGGATATGTTTAGCATCTTTTGTTCATTTTTTCCCAGTATCAGTAGATTAACTTGCTAAATATTGTCTGTATCAACATTTGTCATGTTCCAATGGATTCCCCATGCCTTAAAACCTAGAAAAAGTGTATTCACACTTGATTATATGTTGATTCTACCCCAAGTTATGGAGTTTCAGAGTTTTAGTGGCGGCCATTTTTATTTTCAGTTGTCACGGGTTCTCCTACGGGAGTTGAGTTTAAATGTTTTGATATATGTTAGTAGACACCTTTACCAACACATTGGTGAAAAAATTGTTTGGTAAGGAATTTGTTCCCAGATTTGTTTAATATTCCCTGACTATAGAAGTTGATCTATAAAAGCCCTGAATTCTGAGATGAAACTCTCTTCTATTGTACAATAGAGGGATTTTTAGGTCCTTATGTAGTTCAGATGTCGGGTAGAGAGGTTCAACCCTAAGTATTGATCTGAGTGCTTTATTTTGGATTTTCTGTAGTTTGTTAAGGTTACATTGGTGGGTATTGTGGTACAGAATATCACCATAATCAAAGAAGGGGAGAATCTTGCTTTTATAGACTAGGAGGGCTGCTTTCATAGTGAGAAGATGTCTAATTCGTAGAAAGAGGAAAATTTTGTGAGAGATTCTAATGGCATGGTAAATATCAGGGTACCTAATAATCATTTCAATATTTTTAGTTTGATATCTACCAAGCTAGATTACAGGGGTCTTTAGTGCGAATCGATTCGAGCAACTGGAAGGAAACCAGAGACCAAAATGTGATGCAACCTCCAGTGGGGTCAGATTTTCAAAAATGATTTTCAAAAACGGAACGGTTGATTTCACCAACTGTTAGGGCAGCTAGGGCTTAGATCTTTGAATATGAGATGCAGAGGTCCCTGTTATACCCTCGTGCCAAAGGAGGTTTCATTCTGAGCATTCATTTTCAAAACAACAGATTTGTTTGACATTGCAAAGTAGGTAAGAACAGTTACACTTTTTAGGTATATCTCTATGGCACAAATTCTGAAAAAGTTGACTTTTTTCTGGTGGCCCATAGACATTTTGTGAGATATTGAACTAGTCCAGTTTTTTCTCCTCTTTTCAAATCTGCCCTCCAATTTCTTCTATTAGCATTATTGGCATTATCGGCAATCCGACTGTTCTCACCAGGTGGCGGTACCATAGAACAGCCTACATAGTATTTCTTTTTTATAAAGCAGTATCCATTACAATTATTGGTTGAAAGATTCTTCTATAAATCCAGATTCTTCTATAAATCCAGTTTCTCTATTCCGATTTGTATAGTCAGTGAATGTTTTTGAAAACTCTAGGGAGGTAGTATTACCCATAAACAAGGGGGACAGAGACTAGTGAGTGGGTTGTGGTTTGTGTTTATTGGGGTCCAACAAGAGGCCAACAAGAGGCCTTTATTAAGGAGGAGGTTTTTGATAAATATTTGTGATTTCATGTGATTCATTATGTTTCCTACCATATGGTATCTCAAAGTTGTGTGTGACTTGTGACTCACTTGTGAAAATACACTTTGGAAGTCATTTAAAGTGGAGACTGAGGAAACATTCCAGTGCCACATGTTCTTAAGGAATCAAACAAAGGAGAACAAAGGAAACTAAAACATAGAAGTGTGAATCCTGACAGGAAACTGCTTCAAAATCCGCAGCTAAGTGAAAAGAACTGACATTTTGATTGAAACTAACTTTCTTGTGAAATAACTTCTATTTGATTGATTCATATATCAATGAGTGGAATTCCTACCACATGCACGGCCAGAACGGCCCATCTCAGACAAAGGATACAGAGCACATGGTGACAGTAGTATAAAGGGGTGAAAATTAAGTTCCCTATTTTAAAGACATTTCATCAAGGACAAGGACAGTTTAATCTTGTGCAAATACATTTATAGCAATGTTTGTGTTTTTATGTGTTTGGTGTTAATTGATCATAATGGGTATTTAAACAATTATTGTTGTATGAATTCTTCATAAATGATACTCTGCATGAACTGGGTCATACAAATAACGACATTTTTGTGTACTCATATGAGAATCTATGAAGGTGATAATTAATTAAAAGGTTTTGGAGATACCAGTAAATGAGGTATATATACTATACATATAGACACAGGGGCGGTACCAGAAGAAGGGTCTAGGGGGGGCACACTTGAGGTCAAAATCTTCCAAAATGTGCCTGTTTGGAATGCCATCGCAGTACATAACAGTTACTTTACCTAATGACAATGAAATAAAGTCCCACTACTTTAAGTTGTGTAAGAAAAACGGCAACCATCTAATATATTTTTTGAGAAGATAAAATTCACACATTTAAGAAATATACATTGCTCCTTTATACCAAACATGGACATATATGTTCCCCTTATAATATCATACTGTCAACACCAACAACACTGTTGGGTAAAATCCAAAATAAATGCCATTTTTCTTCGCTTCTGTTCTAAGATTATGTGTTTTGGGTCATATGAATGAAACAGAAACAATAGGTCACCGCTTAAAATAGGCCTTAAAATAAGTAGTAATAGCAAGCGCATTTGACGCTACTTTAGCACTTTTGTGTTGATTTGACCTAGCAATATTGAAGCGCTTAGACAGCTTTGCACACCAACCACCAGGTGGAGCCTCAGTGGCTTCGCGCGCCTTGCATGCCAGCCATGAGGTGGCAAACTAATAGGAATGCATTTTTTAACTTCTTACACCCCCACCAGGTGGTGGGCTAGTTTGGAATGCATTTACCACCAGGTGGAGGACTAGTCTTTAAATAAAATAGCCCTGCCCTGACTCGGGATTGAACCGAGACCCTGCCCTGACTCGGGATTGAACCGAGAACCTGTAGATCTTCAGTCTAACACTCTCCCATTTGAGCTATCAAGGCGACTATTATTTGTTTTTTTATTTGTAAGAGGACATCGTATGAAAGCTATTGCGAAATATGCTTTGCAGACTATCCGCCAGATGGTGAATCGCGAGAATGAATACACTAGTGCATTCAGTGCGATTGTTGGTCACAAGTTCCGCTTAATGTAGTAATAAACATAGCACCGACCTGCTAAATATTATGGATATAGTAAAGCTTGCTTTAACCATTCATGTCTAGTTTTGTTTCACGAGTTGGTTAATGTGCTTATAGAATGAACATGGACACGTTTTCTGAAACCCCATTTGATTTATTGGTGAAAGCAGCTTCAATTGCTAGACTTAATTTGGAAAAGGAGGAAAAGAAACAATGGAAGGATAGTAAATGCATACCTTACTTTAACAAAAGAACACTCAATGATAAAGACAAGGGAAAGAAGACACGAGGGAAGAATACTAAACGAATAGGGCGTCCTAGAATCAGAGCTGCGGATGGTAAAGATGGAGAAGCGAAGTATAGATGCGAGCATTGTAATCGTGCTTTTAGGGCTAATTCCAACCTGTCCAGACATAGGAAACACAAGCATAGACCAATTCAACTACCGAAATGCACTCATTGTGGCTCCAAATTTAAAGAACTGGTGTAGACATTTTAAACCTACACCACAGCTTTAATAACTTGCATTGCAACAGTGAAAAATGAATAAGGACAAATGAAGTCAATGAACTGGGAATGTTTTTTTTTTTTATTTTGCACTAAAAGGATTGGACATACATACATACTATAACCTGAATTTAACAGCTGCTTTTTCCAACACGGAGTGGACACACACCAATGCATACATAGTGCAAAATAAGGTGAGTCTGTTTGTGCACTTCTTTACTCCCTAACCCCACAACTTCTTATGAATAAACTATTTGCATGACTAACTTTTCTTTATTAGCGTTACTCAGACTCACGGATTTTGCTTAACAAGTGGGCGCAGTAAAACTTCACCACTTATACTTTCATGGAATGAAGGAGCGGGATAACCAGTAATACCAGGCTTATGAAGAAAATTGTAGCAAGTTGTACTATAAATTTACATTTGTTTTAAGGTGAGGAAATTATATTTGTCTATCCCATGCTTCTTTTTATGTTTGTGCTGTCTTAGACTTAGTATTATATAATATCACATTTTATACTTTGCTTTGCTTTTTAACCGTAATCATATAGATATGGAAATTTACATATATATATTAGTTGCGTATGAGGTTTTTTAACTCTGAGATCGTATATTCATATCTATAGAAGCTATATACTGGAGGGGGGAGATCTTTGTTGAATCATCATAGGTCCTTTTACACTTGTGATCTGGAAAATAATAATTTTTTTTTTATATTTTAGCATAACAGAAGAGGATAAGATACACGCATACTACTATATATATACATATATATGACCAATATATATATATAATGGAGAATTATACACTAGGAAGGGAAGGAGGGAAAGAAGGAAAAGAAGAGGGAGGAAAGAGAGAGCAGAAAGATGAAAAGGGCAGTGATGAACATTCTTTTTTATGTCGCTCCTGTAGTCAGTCATTTAAATCGCAGATGGAGCGAAAGGAACACCACAAATCCTGCTTAAGACATGGAAAATAAAATATGCAAACATTGCGATAAAGGCTTTTCTAGACCACTAGCTTGCAGGACACTGTAATAAGTCCTTTACTCGCCAATCATATCGTAAAAAGCATGAAATGAATTGCAGACATAAAAAAACGCATTCTTTCACTGATTCTACACAAGAGATAACAAATAAAGACCACATAGAAAAAGACAACGATCAAAATACAAACATCCCAATCTCTACCACCATTCCTGTGAATGAACAAAATGTGAACAAAAAGGGAAGGAGGAATCTTGTGTGCGAAGATTGCTTATCCGAGTTCCGGAATTATAAAGACTTATTCATTCACAGACGCACTCATCATGCGACTTTAGATCCGGAAGATATGATGCACGGAGACGAGAGTGGAAACAAGCTTCATCCCTACCCATTTGACTCCAATTCCGCACCCTGGATGGATGAAAGTGGAAAAGAAACATATCCCGAGCTTAAGACTGTGTATGAGGAAAATAGAGACATGATTTTAGCAGGTCACGAAAGGGGGAGAGTTAGAGGAGTCTACAACTTTCCACTAGATAACTTGGAAGATCCTACTGTTCTACCTCTCTGTTTACGGAAGATATACAAGCGGGAAAATACTGCATTTAGGATGAATATATCCTTTGGTTTGATTTTAAAACATAATCAGACTGATGAACTTCGATACTTTACCCCATTTTTAAACAATACCTTATTCCCATTCCCACGAACAATTTCAAACATTCGGCACTTAAATTCAATAATTAGCGAACTTGAAAAAACTGACTTTTCCCCTCTTCTTGATTTATCAAAACCAAATACGAAATGGAAAGTATTGTACGTATCAAATGTTAACTTTTTTATTTTCAGAATGAACTTTCCTATCGGTAAACCCAATACCTTTTCTGCCTACCTTACTAACAATAGATCAATGAAGCTTTCGTCGAAGAATAGAAAGGGAAAAAACTATTCAGACAATCTCTGCATTTTTCGCTGCTTATACATGCATATGAGTCTATCCACCAAACCTTCGTCATAAGGTTTTTGATCTATAGTGAGGTTATTTTTGTGTATGCAAATGCAATATTAGCATATATGTATTCCCCTCTTCAAGAGCTGTCGATGGTATACCACTTTTATATATGTACCACAAAAAATGGCTTCTTTAATGTAGATAATTTGTATTTTTTAGGCATAAATTGCTTTAAATTTCCAACTTCATCATTTTTGAATGCATATAGAATAAACAATATGGCTGCATATTAATAATTTCAATACATAATAATATGTAAAAATACATCAAAATTAATTTCTTAAAAAAAAAATCTTGATTATAACACCCTCTATAGTTGTAGATTCAGAATTTATTGTGGGGTAGGAAGATGTAAGCGACCGTGCTACAGCTATACAATACATCGTTTTAAATAATATAGCATGAATTTGGCATTTGGCAAAGATTTTGAAAAGTAGAATTTTACATTGTCTTGGTAATGCAAAAAATCGTTTTGATATTCGTTTGATATCTTTGATGTAGCATCATGTTGATTGCCTAAAAAAATAGCATGGGCACATTCTAATGTAAGCGACCGTGTCATATATGAACAATCATATTTTTCCTCCACTTATTTCCTTAAAGAAACCTTTTAGTGAAAATATGTCCCTCTTAATAAGGAGTACATACAACATTTTCATATTTCTAAAAGAGCCCAGATTTTCCTCATATTCAATATTAATGGTACATGTAAGCGACCGTGTACTGTAAGCGACCGTGGGGACACATTCAATTGGATTCATATTTATAACATTTAGCCAGTAGTTAAATCTAATATATACATGTTTTATCTTCGAATAATAAAATATGGACTTTTGGCTTTTAGGAAAAGTTTATTCCAACAGAATCGGCCAAGTGGTTCTCTATGTATGGTTGGTTTGAATAGCTCACTATCATTTCTCTATTTTTCAGTTAATTCTGCCATATAATTATTTTGACAATTATTCAGTTGGTTTGATTCTTTTGGAATAAACTTTTCCTGAATACCCAACATCAATATTTTATGATTTGAAAATGATTTGACATGGATAAAAATATTGCACAATCAGCCTCCAGCTCAGCATTGTTTCATGCAGTAGGAATACCTCAGAACTGGACACAGAAATGGTTGAAATGTAAGCGACCATGCTACACACTTTATTCATCCCTAACTTAAAAATATTTCAAATATTATAAACTTTTTATTTGATTTGCATCAAACATTATTTGCCCTGTTAAATGAAGCACACAGAATTCTCATATCCAAAGCATATTATTAAAGATCTTATTTAGAAATAAACATGTCATTATACTTCAAAAATGAAGAAAAATACCTTTAAATGCAAATACCACTGACTCTCAGAAAAACTTGTTTAACTTAATAAAAGAAGTTGCATAATGAATATTAGTATATTCCCTTATCTTATAATATATAAACTAGTAGAAAAACCTTTTACATATTACTGCAGTGATGTTCAAGGAATTAATAGTGTATGCACACGGTCGCTTACATAGTACCTGAGCTAACCAGATTCAAAATATCATAGAGATACTAATTTTCAATATTAATTTCCCAAATTTCGCATAAATGTTGCCCAAGATATCGGTGATATTGAGTAAAAAAATCAAGATGAAATAAGCACTTCTAAATTTTGCTGTTTTGAAGTCTTATGACGAAGGATTGGTGGATTGACTCATATGTTTAAAGATCATGAATGGGTCCAAGAAAAGAAAGTTAAGGAGCTGTATAAGGTTTATCGAGAGTATATGAATATGTCTATCCCTGAAGATCCATATTTGTTTAAGGGCATTTGCATTGAAGACATAGTCCATTTTGAAAAATGTTTTTCTCTCGGCATATATGTACTGTTTCTTGAAGATAACGAAACCACATCCCTTATACACTCTCCTCAGACTCAGTTTTTGAAATTTATGCACATGAATCTTTTTAAAAACCACTTTAGCTATATCACAAAAATAGACTCCTTTACTAAGAAACATATATGTGAATCTTGCAATCGACACTTTTCCCTTCACCATAAGCTGGTTCTGCATTCTGCAAATTGCTTTAATAAGACCAAGCTATGTATCCTGGTAATGTTTATTCAACTCCCACATCCATATTTGACAAGTTGGAAGAAGTGGGGATAGATGTTCCTTCATCTGAAAGATACTATCCCTGGTTTCTCGTGTATGATTTTGAAGCTCTTTTACAAAAGAAGACTGATTGCAAATTTGATACAGAGAAGTTAAAATGGAATGAAAAACATATCCCAATATCAGTTAGTGTTTGTAGTAATGTGGATTTGAATATGGAGCCCATTTTTTTTACGAATTCCGACCCGAATGAGCTAGTATCCAACATGTTGGATCATTGGGAAAAAATTTCCCAACAAGCAGAAGAGCTGGCACGATGTAAGTGGAATACATACTTATGTCAGCTAGATGAGGAAATTGCTATTTGGGAAAAAAGGGAAGCAGATATTTTTTACAACAAAAACTTACCAGTAAAACACAACATTTCAAGCGAGCAAAAAATGATCAACCTTTTACACACCATTAAGAAACAATTTGATCAATACTGTGCAATAATACCAGTGTTGGGATTTAACTCATCAAAGTATGACTTGAACTTAGTTAAAAAGTATATTTTATCGGGACTAAACCTTCCAACTTCCCTTAAGCGCAAAAGGCATTTAAAAACTAGTTCAAGGAAGAAACAAAAAATACATGGCTTTGAATTTGAGATAGAGGAGGGGGATGAGGAGGATGAGGATGAAGAAGAGGAGGAAGAGGGGGAATGGGAAGAAGATAGCTGCCATGAAGAGGAAGAGGGGGGAAAAGATGCAGAGGAGGAAGGGGGTGGGGGAGAAGAGGATGGAGCGAAGGGGAAAAAGTCTGGATTTGTTATTAAAAAAGGGAATGCATACACTTGCATTACCACCAAGAGATTCAAGATTTTGGATATATCTAATTACCTTGCTCCAGGAATAAGTTATTCTGGTTTTTTAAAAGGGTTTGAAATTGAGGAACAGAAGTCATATTTTCCGTACGAATATTTAGACTGCGTTGAAAAATTAGAAGAAACTTCCCTTCCCCCATACGAAGCTTTTTTTTCTTCTTTAAAAAATACAAATGTGCTTAATGAGGAATATGAAAAATGGTCTTGTGGAAATATGCAAACACCAGAGCCTGAGTCAGGAATAGAGAAATATAATCAGCTTAAGCAGGTGTGGGAAGATAAGGAAATGAAAACTTTTTCCGATTTTCTAAGATTTTACAATAATTTGGATGTACTCCCTTTTGTAAAAGCTGTTGAAAAGTTGCAATTGTTTTACTTTGAAAAAGGGATTGATGTTTTTAAGTCAACAATTAGTGCACCAGGAATTGCACGCATAATGCTTTTTAATACCAGCAAGGCGGATAATGTATACTTTTCAAATTTCAGTGAAAATGATGCAGATTTATACCACACTATTAATCAGAATATTGTAGGTGGCCCATCTATTGTCTACTGCAGACATCATAAAGTAAATGAAACAAAAATTCGCAACAACTCTGGTCCACTATGTAGAAGCATTGAAGGGTATGAAGTCTATACCTTCATGCACTTGCAGAAAAACTTCCATGCTATCACTACATTCGAAGGCGACAAGAAACAGGGTTTGCTCCTGTTCCTAATTGGAAGCATCTTGCTATGTATTATTGGATGGACTGGGTTGCAAAAAAGAAAAATATTACAATATTACATAAATTAAATCATGGAAAGGAATCTCGAGTAGGGCCCTATCTTTTAGACGGACTTGATCCAGAAACTCACACAGCATTTGAGTACAATGGGTGTTGGTGGCATCAACACGAACTGTGCATGCCCAAGACAGAAGACCCCGCCCTCCTTGCAAGAAGGACTAGGACAGAAGAGAAAAAGAAATTCTTAATTGAGACGGGGTATAAAGTAGAGGAAATATATGAGTGTGAATTTATGGCTCTTTCCCTTTCAGATTCACTTTTGCAAGAACACATTAACAGCAAGCAACCATCTTTTTATCTTAAAAATAAGGGATGTGTAAATGAGGATAAGATATTGGCAGGGATAAGAAATGAAAGTTTGTATGGCCTGATTGAGGTCGATGTTCGTGTCCCATCTTTTTGGGCCAAGGGATTTGAGCAAGAGACATCACCATATAATTTTTTTTCTGAATTTTCTCCCATTTTTTGCACATCCGACATCCCAATAGAGAGCATAGGTGAGCATATGACGAAGTATCTATTTTCGCTTAACTCAATTCAAAGCACGGATAGCAGAAGGTTATTAGTTGGGGGAATGGCTGCAGAGAAGATTTTACTTTCATCTGATCTTTTAAAATGGTACTTAGATAAAGGAATGGAAGTGACTCAAATTTATCAAGTGGTTGAATTTTCTCCGTTAAAATGCTTTCGTGCTTTCATGGAGCAAGTGCAGCATGCGCGGAGGTTGGGGGATAAAAATCAAGACTCTACTGCAATGGCAGACACTTCCAAACTCTTAGGAAATTCTGCATTTGGGTCTCTTATTCTTAATAAGATGAAGCATGAAAACATTATATATGTTTCAGATGAATTTTCCGCAAAGACAAAGGTTAATGATCCCCTATTTAAAAACATGACAGAAATTTCACCCCGCTGCTATGAAATTCAAATGGCTAAATCTAAAATAACACTAGATTTACCAATCCAGCTAGCATTTTGTTTATTACAAACTGCCAAGCTTCACATGCTTTCATTTTACTATGACTTCCTACTTAAATATGTAGACAGATCCATGTTTGAAGTTTGTCAGATGGATACAGATTCTTTATATGTAAGTTTTGCTGGGGATGGGTTAGAAGATTGTATAAAACCAAGTATGAAAAAGTCTTATTTAACTTCTTTAGAAAAAAGGTGTGGGTTGTTGCATGAGGCAGACTTTAAAAACTGGTTTCCTCGCCGCTGCTGTAAAAGCGATGCGGATTATGATAGTAGAACAGTGGGATTATTTAAGCTGGAAGCAAGAGGGGAGGAAATGATTTCCCTATGCTCAAAATCTTACTTTGTGAAGGGGGAAAAGGATTAAATGAGTGCAAAGGGTGTAAATAAAGCCAGAGTTCTAAACCCATACTCTAATTTTTTATCGTGTCTAAAAACCAAAGAAAACTGCTTTGTGGAAAATAGTGGCATACGCCAACATCACAATGAATTACACACATATAAGCAGGTAAAAAATGGGTTTACATACTTCTACTGCAAAAGAGAAGTTCAGTCTGATGGAGTAAGAACTCTCCCACTTCAACTAATACTATCCCCCTATCCGTCTGATATCTTTGTTATAGAAGATGCCAGTTGCATCCTAGCCTTAAATTATTCGTGCGAACTAGTGAAAAATGGTTTGATTTTTAAATCAGCAGAACACTTGTTCCAGTACGAAAAAGTTATGTTTCATAATAGAGCAGACATTGCACAAAGTCTACTTGTGAACTTCCAGGGAAAAAACGGCATAAATGCAAAGAAGCCTTTGTGTGAAATTAATCATGAATGGGTAAAGCAGAGAAGGTCTGTAATGATCCAAATATACAAACTGAAATTTCAAAAAGAAAGATCCGAAATTGTGCATATTCTCTTGACTTTAAAAAAGAAAAAAATACTTCATCCTGGGAACAAGCATTGTTCATATTGGACAACAGGACTTGGCTCTTGTGTGAGCAAATGCATAAAACCCAACATGCACCCAGGAGCAAATGTTTGCGGAGAAATTTGGGAAAAAATTTGCGATGCATACATATGTAGAGAGGGTGAAGATTACATTCAGTAGATGGTGGAATGAATAAAAGGGTAAATATGGTCTAAGTTAGGGTAAAGTAAAAGAGTAAGAGTGACCATGTTGTTCTAGAATTATTAACTTCGGATAAGAAAGTAATTTCCTTTACACCAGATGACTCATTCCCCACCCTCCCCAGCCTCCTCCAGACATGTGGTGCTAAGCAATAAAGTGCGGTTAGCACGCGGTCACCGTATCTAGTGCGCTTTTAGAAGCGTCCGCTAGGGGGATTGAGATTAGAAGAATGCGGTGTTTCCATCTTTTCCACGGCAATATTATTTACACTTTCTGCACGAGACAGTCTTTATTTCTAAAAGATAAACCACATCGTACCCAATTGACCTGTCTAATGTAGATATTTTTTTTATTTTTTTTTTTTTTATTTAACATATTTATACAGCCATAAGTGATAAGGATATACAAGGCTCACGGGGGCTATTATTTAGCATTGTCCATGATTTTCCGCCAGGGGCTGTTAGGTGCAGTCCTACTACTATAGAAGGAAAGGAGTGGTGCATAAGTAAAGGTAATTAGTAATTAGTGTAGAAGGAAAGATGATAGTTGTTAATCTACATGATAGGATCAGTTATTCTGTCCGTCCGTAGCAGTGTGTTTTAATCGTCTGCCATATTGGTTTCAGTCCTGGGGAGTTCCTGTGGTCATGGGATGTTCATTTAATTCTGTGGGTTTCCCCCTTAGGTAAGGTTGTGTGTGATTTTATTTTGTGACTGAAATGTTTGCGGTTGTCTATGTTTTTTATGTCTGGGGGTAGTTTATTCCATGCCTGGGCACCATAGTACTTAGGGGCTCTCTTAAGTGACTCGGTTTTTGGTCTGGGCAGAGGAAAGTTGCGTTGTGAGGAAGACCTTGTTTGTCGCCGGGATGGGTTAACAGGCTTGTGGGAGAGTTGTTCTTGGGACCTGCTATGCATAATTCCCAGGATGAGGTGGTCTCTACGGTCTTGTAGGGGTAGTAGCCCCAGGGATGACCTTATTCCGGACACGCTGTCAAACTTCCCAGCATGCGAAATAATCCGAATAGCCCTGTTCTGAAGTCTTTCTAGCTTATCTCGGTTCTGTTGGGTAGCAAATTGATAAAAGGCTGAATTGTAGTCAAAATGTGGTATTATCATGGTTTTATAGATTTGGAGGCTGGTTTTCTTATTGAGGTAGGTTCTGATTTTTGAGAAGGTGTGGATTTTATAATTTACAGTTTTGATTACCTTGTTTACCTGGGCTTGGCAGTTTAATCTGGAATCGAGTACCGTCCCTAGGTAGGTGTAATTGGGTACTTCGTTTAGCATTTTGTTGTTGAATTTTAATTTTGGTTTGTGTGCATCTAGTTTGGGGGCTCGCTTGCTGATAAACATCCATTTGGTCTTACTGGTGTTGACAGTGAGTTTGTTTGAATCACAATAATCCTTTAGCGTATCAAGGGCATCTTGGATTTTGCTTTCCACACGTTTGGGGCAGGTGTCTGAGAAGTGTAATATTGTGTCATCAGCATACATCTGTACATTTACATTGGGGGTTGCATCAGGGAGATCATTAATGTACAACAAAAATAGTAAGGGACCAAGGATGGATCCTTGTGGAACACCTGTTGTTAGTTTGAGGGGTTGTTCGTTTGCAAAAACTCGTGTTCTATTCTTCAGGTAGCTGTTAAACCAGTTTAGAATGTTTTGTTGAAAACCAGCTTTTTTTAGTTTCCCCAGAAGGATATTGTGATCTAAGGTGTCAAACGCCTTCTTAAAATCGATAAAAACTGTTATTGTGAATTTTGAGTTGTCTAGATTTGAGGCTAGGTCATCTAAGAGACTACATAATGCTAGGTGGGTTGATTTCCCTTTCCTGAAACCATATTGGTCTGGGTGTAGGTAGTTTTGTTCATCTAAGTGGTCATAGGTTTGATTGTGGACAATTCTTTCTAGTAGCTTACCGGGGACTGGTAATAGGGCCACAGGTCTGAGGTCACTAGGGTGTTTGGGATTGGTTATTTTTGGTAGTGGGGTGACAGTGGCCTCTTTCCAGGCATCTGGGAAGATCCCTTTGTCTAGGGATAGGTTTATGATATGGGTCAGTTCTTCTGAGAGTATCAATAGGGCGTCCCTCAGAACCAGTGAGTTTATGCCGTCTATTCCGGATGATTTTGAGGTGTTAATTTGTGTAACTAACTTAATAATGGTTTCTTTGCTTACTTTTTCGAATTTTTGCATAGGTTGCAGTTCTTCCATTTCTGTCTTTTCGTCTGGTTGTGTTAATGCATTGGTATGAGGGCTGGGCTTGCTTTGGATTTCATTTGCAAGTCTGGGCCCAATATTAGCAAAGTATTGGTTGATCTGTGATGCAGTATCTGCCTCTGGGATTTCGCTTCCATCATCTTTTTCAAGTGTGAATTTGAATTTCTGTTTTTTTTAACCTATTAGTTCATTAACTAGGTGCCAGAATTTTTTTGGGTCACTTTTGTTGCTTTCCAGGTTGCCTGTAATGAAGCTGGATTTAGCGTTTCTAATGGCTTTCCTTGCCTTGGTCTTGATTGCTTTGGCCAGCGACCAGTCATCTGGGTTTTTTGTTTTCAGGGCTTTATCAGTGAAATAATCCCTGTCTTTGATTACCTCAATCACTTCATTGGTTAGCCATGGTGGTGAGTTTGTGGGGATTGTATGGGTTTTCTTTGGGCATAGGGTGTCCACATGCTTCATTATGAGTTTGTGGAGGTGAGCCCATGCATTATTTGGGTTGTCAGAGCCAAGAATGTGGGATGTGTCTGATTGATCTAACCGTGTTTTTAATTTGTCCTTGGTGTAGTCTCTGTATGTTCTACCCAGTATCTTCTGTTTGTGGCTTTTAATTTTTTCTTTTTTCTTTAACATGAAGACTGGCTGGTGATCGCTTATGTGGACATTACAGACACCAGATGCAGTCACATGCTTGGCATTTGAGAAGATAATGTCTAGTAAAGAGCTTTTGTTGCTGGTGCAACGGGTTGGGGTGTGTATAAGTTTTTCTAGGGTATGGTCCCTGGCCCAGCTCTGTAGCTCTGTGCCTATGGATGAGGGAATTGATAGGTCAATGTTCATGTCCCCTAGAATTATAATTTCGTATTTCTCAAGGTTGCTTACTTGTTGCAAAGTTTGCGTTAATGTTTCAATGAAGACCTTTGGGTCTCCAGAGGGAGGCCTGTATAAATTGCCTATGAGCATCTGTTTTAGGTTTGGGTGTTTTAGCACCACCCATTGTGTCTCAATATCTTTGTTACATGTATTCAAGTGTTGAAGGACTGATCCGTTTACATTCAGATCATGCCTGGCATATACAGCTAGGCCCCCTCCTCTCTTGCTTCTAGTATTTTGCTTACAGGTCCTGTCTGCTCTTATTATATTATAGCCCTGGAGAGTTATCAGACTATCTGGTATTGACTCCTTGAGCCATGTCTCAGAGAGCGTTATGACCCCCACCCCGGAATGGGCATACTCAAGGTTGAATTCATCCCAGCATCCTGTGATGCTTCTAACATTGTGGTGAACAAGGGAAATGCCTTTGCGTTTACCAAGGTCCTTGGGTGTAGCAATGGTTGTGTCTGTTTGTGTTTGTTTAGGTGCGATTGTTTCATGTTTGGGTTTAGCTTTCCCTTTGTTTCTTGTTTTGATTTTATAATGTGCTTGCCTCTTAGGTGTGTGATGGATTTGAGGTGTATGCAATGCCCAAGGGGGGTGAAACCCAGTGCTCTGCCAATTTACCCCTGTAGGGTTGTGAGAGATTGGCCTTACTATTGGCCCTCTCCCCTGTGGTTTTGATTGGCAAGTCGGGGTGGATGTCGTGATTTGAGGGTACATGAGATTTGTGTTGAAGAACATATCTGTCTTGTAGTAAGGGGCTGTCTTGAGTCTATTTGGCTGTCAACGCTGCTTGATTCACAGGAAAAATTGGAGAAGGATGGGGAAATATAAAAATAAAAATGAGGGCCATTGCAAAAGGTATCGCAGCGGCCTTGTTATTTAGTGACAGGCACCCCCTGCTGGGCCAAACAAAAGGTATCGTTGTGCCCTGAGGTGCCCAGGTTAGTAAGTGATAGTTATGGTTAGTAAGCAATAGTTGTGGAACATAACAATAGGTATCGTTACACTCTGTGAGATGTAGAGTAATGGTCGCAGGGTGCAAAGAATCTTAGTGCAAGTGGAATAAAGTGTATAGGTTTTAGTTGGCAGGGTTAGTTTGATGGATTTGGTGTTGGATCATGTTACATAAAATGTGTTCTGACAGATGTATCCATGAAAAAGAAGGAATAGGCAACTATGATCAAGAATGCTAGCACCAATTAGTTTTACTTGTCAGTTCGAAGTTATAGCAACTCTGATAAATAAAGCTAGCACCATTTAGTTTTACCTGTCAGTTAGCACCATCCAGTTTTACTTGTCGTTTTTACCATAAAATATAAAACTATATGAATTAATTTACCATGAAACATTAACTTTGTACAAATGTTAGCACCTTACTTATTTGTCAGTTTTTATAGGAGATATTTCCATAAAAATCATTCGCAACTTTGATTAATAATGATAGCACCATTTTTGCTTGCCAGTTCATAATTCATTCCAGCTCATTTCTATATTCCCAGATGTCTGGGTACCACAATAGATTGATAGATAGTATAATTTACATCTGTTTTACATACCTTAATTGGTCTGGGAGGTGGGGTGTAACAATGGTTGTGAGCATATCCTTAACACCATGCATTACATTCATTTGGTTTTAGCTTGCTGGTCTACAAAATGTATCGTAGGCCAGATTCAATCTGTTTATCAGAGCACTGTTGCTGGTCTACAAAAGGTATCGTAGGCCACAGTTTATCTGTTAATCAGAGCTATCTATTGTTTGTTTTGGCATAAGCTGCTTCCATGGTTGAGAGATATTTGTCAATTTGCAAAAAATATCGCAGATTGTTCTCATGTGATATAAGAGACTATAGGTGAAGATCCTTCTTAAGGGTGTAGTTTGCCCATATACATCTTGCGATGTTATTGGTCCAGTTTGTGGTGCCCTCGGGGGCTAAGTGGCATCCATCCGGTAGGAAGTGGTATCGATGTGCAAATTCCTTGCTCCTCTTTCTTCGATGGACGTGTGTGGCCAGCCAGGGAGTGACGGCATAGTTGGCCTGATTCATTGTTGTGACTTCGTCATTTAGACGTAGGATCAGTGAGTTTAGTTCACCTTGGCGCAGGTTCGGGTTTGGTTGCCTGTTGTAAACTTGCAGGTCAATACCAATGACCTGCGCAAAAGCGACTACCGACTTTGGTGATAGACCTTTGGTTTTCTCGTAAACATCGGCCATGTTATCCGCAATACTGTTGAGGGCAGTGGTAAGGTTATCATACCTCAGTGTTGTTATCTTGCTGAGTTTGTCCCTTTTTGTAACTTCACAGATGCCCGTTATGAACAAAATTAGGTCTGCTTTAAACTGTGTGATGTCATTTTTTGCTCTGTGTAGAGCAGCATGGTGATCGGCTCCCTTGAATGTGAGTACCCTTGTATTGGTACTTCTGAGGCCGATTTGGGGTAAGCTAAGTTCTAAGCCGGCCCCCCTCGAATCTGCTATAATAAGTGTTTTCCAGCTGGTAGGAGGGAGTCGGTTCCCAACTGGGCAGGCTGCGCTCGGGGGAGGACCAGTAGTTGTTGAAGTTGATGTCCTTGGTTGCTGTTGGGTGGTTGCACTGCATATTATATTGCCTGGTGTGTGCGTCATCATTTTGTCTTGTTTCGATTTGCTGCAGTGGCGGAAATCGGTACGACGAGTGCCATACATTTCCAATGGGCGCCCGTTTGGTACATTCATAGCTATTAGCCTGATTAATGTAGGGCAGCTGAGCTGTTTCGTAGTGAGGTGCTGCGTAGTGGAATGTAGGCTTTAGGTAGTGCAAATCGTTGTACTGATTTGTATTGGTTCCTAGAGAGGTCGGGCCGCTCTGATGTCGGACCGTCGTAAACTCGGACCGCCGTATACTCGACCCGGGTAAGGTCGGACCGCGGGGTTAGTAGACTCGGACCGAGGGGTTAGTGGAGTCGGACCGAGGTAAACTCGGACCATGCCAAACTCGGACCATGCCAAACTCGGACCATGCCAAACTCGGACCATGCCAAACTCGGACCATGTCAATTCAAAGTCTATGCTAGAATAAAGTCTTAGGCCTAATAATGAATTTTGATGTTTATGGTAGCCGGGTGGTTAGGGTTATTAGTTAGCTCCCAGTTATACGGTGTTTCAAGTGTCAAGTGCCACTGCCACCTCTGTCCAATAGCCGTGGCCGTTTTACGGAAGTTTACGCCTTAAGTATAGGCCTATAGCTGATAGAAGTATAGCCACTATATAGGCCTATAGCTGATTGAAGTATAGGCCTATAGCTGATAGAACGCCTTAATTATATATCAATCTCAACATAGATTAGCCTCCAAAACAACAAAGATTACCCAATTTAGCAACAAAACAACATGTATTGTCCGGTCAAGGTGGTAACCCGGGGAATGTGGTAAGTGCCGCGGCCGCCCTGGCGGTAAATTCCGCGCACATAACGTTATAGTCTCTCCACCTCCACTAGGTGGCACATGTGTGTGTCCGCGTACGCCACAGAGAGACTAATATAGGTCAATTAAAAGTATGATGGCTGCTTTGGTTAGAGCACTTTGGTATTGGGTGGTAAATGCATTTGCAAGTGAAAGTTCGGTATATAGAGGGAGAGTAGAATGAATAGATGGAATGATGGGGGTTGGGTTGAGGGATGGAAGGAAGGTGTTCGGCGCGGGGAGGTGGGGAGGAGGGGTGGTGGGGCGGTATCACTAAAAGACGCACAGCACCGAAAACCCGCACAGCATCCGCACAGCACCCGCACAGCACCGTCGCTACTTGCGCGACTTATATTAGACATACCTCTTCACAGTTTTTCAAATGAAATATTCAATTTATGACCAAGAAATTTTAAGATATCAATAATGATGGGTGGAACTCAAAGACCAGTAAATATGGGATTGAATAGTTGAATAGTTTTACTGAAATTAACTGTCGAAACACTTCCCATGATGTTTAAATTATTTTTCTGTAACAGGCAAGAGAAATGTTTTCTTTGCTAGTAGAAAGCTTTCTTCGGCAATTAATCATTCCCCTGGTATGTTCTTTAGAATTCTGTCCATGGATAATTCATGACTTCTTTGGACTGATTAAAGTGCCAATGTAGTGTCCCAACGCCCTGTTGCGTTCCAACACCCTCTGAAAGATAGTTGCAGTGCTAGAACCATTTCCCTACCAAATGAATTACTTGACGGATAATGATGATAATTCACCCTTAATTGACATTTACTAGTCAAAGAAATACAAAAGAATTATCACAGAAGTACCAGAAAACAATGATGATAAATCAACACCAATTGTGGCGTTCCAACGCCCATTCCAACGGCCCAGAAAAACATGAAATATATATATATCTAAAAAGAATAAAACACTCATTCTGGTCGGATATGGATACTGTTATTTGAAGATTTTTTTTAATTTAATTTAAATTTTAATTCAAAGTCAAACTCTTGGGGAACAGGACAGGCATATCACTAATAAATGAATATATATATTTTTCATACCTATACGAACTCTTAAAAAGGGTGTTGGAACGCAACATACAAAATTCACGAAATGTAAAAATATTTCATGATATATTTATATAGAGGTATAGTTACAAACAGAAAACATGATTATTTGTAGTACTGTATGCCCTGGGGATAATCGTTTTCATAAGATTTTGCATATACATATATCCTTTGAAAAATGACTGATTTTAGCATGTTTATTTGCCATAAAATAGTTATTATTTATTCGAAACACAAAAAACCATACCTCCCCGGAAAGCCCTATCTGCACTGCATCTGTTAATGTAACTTGATAGTTTTGATCAAGCTCTATTGATATATCACCCAAAGACTTTGGGGAATGCCTGTGGGCCAGTTTCGTGAGAACTGACCATTATAATTATGTTATAAGACATTGCATTGATTCTCCTTTTATTCAGAGTATTTGATAGAGTTGCCCATTCTCGCTAGCATAAATTCAAAATAAACCACCAGTAATTTCCACAAATATTAGAATATATGACTGGGACAGTGATTTAATGACAGTAGATTAATCTAAATATCACGAACTTCGACAGCTATTTCCAGTAAAACTATTCCAGTTATAAAACCCATATTTACAGCCTTTTGAGATCCGCATTAACTAATTTGTATCCTCAAATATAATATCAGAAGAATATTTCTGAATTGACAAAATGTACAAAATGGCAAAGTGGTAAATCTAATATTAGTGGCACAAGTAGTGACGGTGCTGTGCGGGTGCTGTGCGGATGCTGTGTGGGTTTTCGGTGCTGTGCGTCTTTTAGTTAGACCCGTGGTGGGGCACTCAGAAGGAGAGTAGGATGGAGAGATGGGAACAACTGGGGCGGGGGAGAGGGGAATAGGAGCGGGGAGAGGGAGTGGGGAAGAAGGACAGCAAAGAGAGTGGATGCTCTTATTCTCATGAATAATTGCATATGTTCTAAGGCTCTCTCTTTCTGTCTCCCTGCCGAAGTTTGGAGAAATACAAGTAGTATTACAGGACCTTGAATTCCTTGAAAGTCTCGGAATTTCAATTTACCCAGGCTTTAGAATAGATAAAGATATTGTACAACTATATGTATATTCGAATGTGTAGAACTACTATATTTTACAACTATATGTATATTCGAATGTGTAGAACAGTAGTAGTAGACTTTTCAGTAGATGAATCTATGAGAATTATAATATAAAAAAAAAAGATACAAAAACAATTAATGCACAGAATGGGTTTGGTGATTATTAGGACCTTGACAGACTGTATCTCACTGTATCTCAGGTGAGGGGAGGGGGAGGGAAAAATGAGGGGGCGAAAGAGAAGGGGGAGGATGTAGGGGAGGGAAGGGAAAGAAAGGGAGGAAGGGGAGCATGAGAATGCGGGGGTTGGGAAATAAGAGATAAGGTTGGGAGAGAAAAATAGGTATGAATAAGGTTGGGAGAGAAAAATAGGTATGAAAGTCAGAGAAGAGGTGGAGGGAAAAGATGGAGAGGGAGAAGTATGGGGAGAGAGATGGGGTGACCGTCCTACATGCAGATGAGTGGGAGTGTGAAGAAGAGGGAAAAGAGGGAGAGGGGGAAGTGTGGGGAAAGAGGGTGACCGTCCGGAGGACGGGTACTTTCCTAGTACTATATGGTGGATATAAGTATATTAGACAGTTGGCCATATGGGATATTGATGCATTTTTTTGAGTTTTCGTGACCACCTCTTGGGGGTAAGTTTTTTTTTGCATACTAAAGCAGTATGACCCTAGAAATAACATACTATTTTTCACAAGCTCAACTCTTGCACGTTTTTCGGGAAATTGGCCTGCAATAAGACCATTGCTATAATTTAAAAACACCCTCAGAGGCACACGGATTGACATGAAAATGGAGGGAATAATTTTTTACTTGGGGAGGAAATCCTTCAATTTACTGCAAATTGTGCACTTGGTGGTAGATTATTGAAATTTAGCATGGTGTTAGAGCAGGCCATGGGATTGTCAAAAAACGCTCACTACAAGTTGGCTGACCCCCCTGGTGGCCGGTAGCTGCAAAATTCAAAATGGCCGCCGCAAAACACAAGATGTGCTCTATCTTTGCTTCTACTGACTAGATTTTCAAGTATAATACCTATTATTGGATGTTTTTGAGTATGAGGAATTCATTTTTTTAGTTCTTTTTATGTTTAAAGGACATTTCAAGGTCATTTCAAGGTCAAATTTAAATATGGCCTCTGCCATGAACATGCAATGTCTTATCTAGGCTCCTACTAGCACCATATGTTCATATGTCCAAGTCCCCATGTACAAAGATTTTTACTTTGACATCTATGTTTGAAGTCATTTTTCTATTTGAAGTCAGTTTCAAGCTACAATCCTGCATATGGCAAATGCAAATTATCATTTATGTTTAATATTTTGTGGACATATAGCCTGCCCTAGTAGTCAACCTCAACATTTTGGAACCATTATCGCATTTGGTTTAAATATTACAGGCAGATGAAATATACCTTTAAAATGGCAAAATTTGCAAAAAATTGGATCTCAAAATCTACTAATGACCTACTGACAGTCCAATAAATTCTCAATTTTTTATATAAAAGTAATTCCACTTATAAAGTGGAATATGTTCAATCAATATTATATAGGAATAGTGGATATTTCAAGCAAAATAATTTATTATTGATTAAATTTGATGTTTTTACCTTTTTTTTCAAACGCCTATAATTATATTTCCACAAGGGTGACAGAGTGATACTTGGCAGATTTGAAATGAGGAGATTCTGGAAATTTAGATGATAAAATGATAAAAAAGCATTGTATGATCTAAAATGCATGATGTATACCTTCATCCCCAGACCAGTACCAAAATGTTTAAGTGACTGAATATGATGAAGAGACCTCTCACCACCCCCATCCCCCCTCTGTCCCCCCACCCCCACCCCTGTCGCATGGAATAGTTTGGCCCTGTATGTAATGAAATTAGAAGGATAATTTAGTTGAAATTGTCTGAATTTCAGCAATTTTCAGAATAAAAACGATTATTTCCCATAATTATGAAAAATATTCATGAAATAAAGGCTGCATACTGTCACCTTGATGCGACTAAACTCCCTACCCATGGCCTATCAGAGATTGTTAATCAAGCTATTTATCTGTGACCTCAAGGAATTTAGTCAATTTTTTCACCTCGTATTTCTCACCCCACCCCCATTTCCCCCATTCTGCTGGTGGCCAGGTGGAAGCAATTTTCTGAACAGCCCACTACAAGGATTTAGTCTTAGGTTTCTGAAGATAATAGTTCCTAGTCCCCATGAGCTTTGTACATCCTTCAGCACTATTGGCGGCATAGATATGTTTTGAAAATGTAATAATCCACCAAAATAAGATTCAAGCCTTTTCTCTGGGTAAAAAATGCATAAACCCATCCTTTATTACAGGAAATTGGGTCATGTGAAAATGGAGGTACATTTCACATTCATACTGTAGTTCCTTATGAGACTTAAATAACTGTATAAGGGTCATATTTTCAGAAAATGTACAATTCATTTTCAATAATCCTCTCAAATAACCCTAATTTCAGCCAAATATACTCAAATTTACCTAGTATTGCCCAAATTGTCGCTACCCCAAATACCGTTTTTCGATCTACCTGCCGCATAATGTTTAAATTTACTCTTTTCGCCCAGTTCACAAAACTTGACCAGAACTTGTGGCCTTTCTCACAGTCAATAAAGAAGTGATATATTGTATTATCTTTGTCACAAAAATTACATTTTGCAGATGGTTTGATGTGAATGTTTTCTAAATATTCATTGCATACAACTACTCTGTTTAGCACCTAAACTAGAAGGATTGGTGCCTCACATTCCATGTATATCTATACAGGATAACATACCATTCTTTCATTTCGACATTTGATATGTCCAGGTCATGGAGCCTGAACAGTTCTACCCATCTGGTATTTCTATCCTGAGATTGTTTTTTACTCGCAATGGAGACTTTACCAAGTGTGCCAAATAAGCAGTAATCCATTAACCAAGCAGAGCATTTCTTCCCTATGTTATACCGTCAGGTGGTGGCAGTACTCCCAAAAGGAGTCACTACTCCTTAGGGAGTGGCCGTTACACCAGGTGGGGCCCTAGCTAGAATGGTACCCGGGAGGAAGATATGGGAACTAAACCCTGCTGTAATAAAGCCTAGGAGTCAGGCCTTTGGCTGGCACTCCTTTTATCAACTCTATCCGGACTACATGTGTCGTCTTTGGGACTTCACCATTCTGTAGAGAGATCCATTGTTTTTTTTGTTTTTTTTTTGTTTTTGCGACATTGTTTTGTTCCTTATGCGTAGACAAGGTTAAGTATTGTTACATCTAGGATAAAGGCAGTTTAGGCTTCATTCATTTCAAACAGAGATACCATGAAGGAAGAATGACTAAGTTTAACTAAAAAAAGAGGGGTTCAACCTTGCAGATTTTAGACCACTCATGGGGCTTTATCCCTTAATTCCATAGCTTCCTTCTTGTGTTTCACCTTTTTAATTTTTCTACACACTCAGAGATATTATCTAGTAGGCACATCCACATTTTTCTTTCATCTCTCCTTTTTTCACTGCCACCTATATACATTTTGACCAGAGTAGCTCTTATTCTTAACTCATGCATGATCGACAGCAGGCTCATATCGCCACCATTGAATAATTTCTGCATATGAATGTAGGCTTTTGTTTGGAGAAAAATCCAGTTTATTACCTTAGTTGGTGCATTTGTTTCTTCTATGCCAAATAAAATCTCTCTAACCGAGGGGGTTACCCTATTTCTTTTTTTTTACATATTATGGTCTCTCCGTTTTTCTTCACATTGATGTAGTCCGATTCATATATCCATTCTAAGATTGAGATCCAAACCCTTTTTGTTTTTACACAGCTGACAAAAAAATGACTTAGAGTGTCAACCTCAGGGCAATGATTACAATTTCGTTTGTCTTTAATATCAATCTCATTTAGCAACTTGTTCATTGTAATTGCACCATGCAATATTTTATATTGTAACACCTGTAGCCTTGTTTCAGGCGTACATCTATATGGTATGGTGAAGATTTTATCCCATTTGATGTCTTCATACTGCTCATTCGTCAGTTCGAGCAACTCTTTCCATTTCAGGAATTTTTCCCATTTGGGTTTTCTCTTTTCAATCAGTAGTTGGTGTATTACCTTAGAAGGACGTCTCAATGATTTTAACATTTTACCACCTATTTGGAAATTGATTGAACTGTTACATTGTTGAGGATCTTCGGACCTTAACTTAGTTTTCCATTCTCTCGGGATAGCGCTTTTGACTGCTTTGAGCTCATAACATGAAGGTGTAAAATTAAAAGCTTCAATAAAGTTTTTAATAGACATTGTCCAGGCATGGCCATCTCAATGGTGGCTAACTCTAGATGGGTTACACTTACACCATACTCATTCATAATAGATTCAGTGTGATTTATCTTCCCATTGACATAGAGGTTGACTATTCTTTCAATACCCCTTCTCTCCCAGGCTCTCCAATTTATTATGGCTTATTTGAGCTTGAAATTTTGTTTGTCCAGAGACTTACAGACAGTGCAGACTTCTTTGAGGCAGGTATCTTTGACGCATAGATTCTAAACAGCATGGCCAGAATTTCCTGAAAGAAGGGGGGAAAACTAATTTTAATCTGCCGTCTCTCTCTGAAATAATTCTTGATATCTCCCTGTAGGGAATGTGACATTAATGCGGACCATTTAGCATCTTTGTCAATCACTAATCTCTGTAACCATTTCATCTTGCTCGCCTTTAGTTTGGCTCAAATATCTTGCAGCTTCAGGCCACCTTCTTCTACAGGTTTACATAGGTATTTCATTTCACCTCTGGAACAGAGTGTCCATAGGCTTTGTATAGGCTCGCTATATGCAAGTGAGCAGGAAAAAATATGTTTCATTCCTCCCTAGGGAAGAAACAGATGACCAAGTTTATCCTTATGCGTTTTCATTGGTTGCTCTGAAAGTAGGGCATCATTGTCATAGGGACACAACATGTCATGATGCTACATCCTCTGTTAAACATTGAAACTGCGGTGACCGTCATCAATGTCACAATGGCCGTCATACATTTAAGCGTCAAAGGAATTCCATGCCACACCCTCGATGTGTTTCTCTCGCAGTAAGTTACCGAAAATAAAAGCAACCTCATGTGTTTAAAATCATTTGTAAGAGGTCAAATAAATCTCGAACTAACCTTGGTCCTGTCTGTGGGATCTTTCTTTACCTTGTTTCCGGCGTGAGGAATCCCATGAAGAAAGATCCCACAGACAGCACCGCGGTTAGTTCTATATATTTCTTGCAACCTTATTTTTGCCTCTCCTCCATACAAACTTTTCTATCATTTTTTTTATCTTGACGACCATTCTGTCATCCACGGAAATTATGCATGCAACATACAGAAACAGTGAAAGGATGAGAACGTTAGCAATAACTATTCTGCACTTTATGGTTATCTCTTTTTTTCCATTGGGCAACAACTACCTTGGCCTTCGCAAAGGCTGATTCAAAGTTGGTATTATTTTGGGCATGTTAATTCGCTGGGTAAGACACCCAGCCGGGTGACACCCAGCACCTTTATACAATTTACCCAAGCCAAGATTTTCTGGGTTGCAGGTTTAAGCAAAATCATTTCACCCATGTTGAAACCAACAGTTTTATTGATATTAAGGGCAAGACCTGACACTCTCTTGAAAGATTTCATTTCATGTAACATATTACATAAGGAGGTTTTGTCTATTGCTACCAATGTCATATCGTCTGCATACTGTATTATCCTGTGGTCTGTGCCACCAAAATATACTCCTTGGCATTGGTCACTCAGTCTGAGGCATTGTGACAGCTTTTCTACAATTGATTTAAACAAGAAAAACGCTATTGGGTTGCCTAGTTTTACCTCACTGCCTAGATCAAAGTATGCAAAGGAAAAACCATTGTTGGTAACACATGATTTAAAGTTGTACAGAAAACGCTTTAACCCATCTTAAGAAAAAAACTTGCCTATTCCCACATTCTCCAAGCATTTCAGCAAAAAGGCCCACAACACAGAGTCATATGCCTTGCTGACGTCTAAAGATACCGGCAGACCAGACTTATTGTTTCCCTCCAAATATGATGTGATGTTGTCTATTCGATTGATGGCACAACTTATATATCTTTTTCTAACAAAACCAAACTGATCTTTGTCAATGGCATTCTCAATGCAGTTTTACAACCAGTTGCTTAGAGTTTTAGAGATAATCTTGTAACCAGTGTTCAAAAGCGTCATGGGTCTCCAGCTACCTAGCCGTAAGAGATCACAATCTTTTTTAGGAATGAGCATAACCACTCCTCTATACATCTTGTCTGATGTGGCTTGGTCTTCATAGTATTTTTGTATGACCTGTTCAGATATTTGGCCTACATAACATCTACTTTTAATTGTGATTTTCTTATTCTTACATATTCCACCAATCGTAAAATATATATTTGGTTAAGGCCTAACTTAATGCTAGAATATGACACCACACTTGTGGTTGTTTGGACTGGACATTGCTCTTACAGTAACAACAAAACAATGCACTATTTAAGTGACATGATACCAACAAGTCATCAAAACATTTCTACTATAAATTAGCCAGCAGTCAAACTAGCATAAGCTGGTCAAATTGATGTATCACTATCAGTCCAATGCAGCTTCAAAGACTTTTCATTTGTTTAACAATCATTATTAGTCAAGGCCCTGCTCCAAACCATAACAATAACATGTCATTATTATCCCATTAGGACATCTCCTAAAAATATCTTTTTCTGAGGGGTCTGCAAAATTCCACCCACCCGTTGCGCTGTTTTCAATGCCAGACTCACCCATTGTCAGCATATGGTTTCAATTCTTTTATTAGCTCCCTCCCCTCATTCAGATCTCCAAAATATGTAGACTTGGGTATTGGCTAATATCTTTCGCCCATGTTGAAGGCACATGTGACAGACATTCACAAAAAGCCACAAGCATTTTGTGGAGGCTTTGCCACATATACAGCTCAAGTTTAGTTCTATTTTCATGCCATGATATATATATATAAGCATTATTTGATCATTATTTACCTTTAGTTAATGTCTCACAGTCCTCTGACTTGGCAAAAGCACGCACCTACAACATTGCATCATGAACTGAGCATCATGAAATGAACATCATTGATTGGTGCAACTTGATTTATGTGACCATTCAAAATGGCATAGTAAATTAGGTGCATTTGAAATGTGGATTCCACTAATGAAATCTAGGCATGCATATACAATGGTCTTATATGGCCATGTTTTTTGTGGATATGCACAACTATCATGGCATAACTCATTTTATTTTGTTTACTCTTATGTTCAAATGTATCTTTTTTCTCATCTTTATTACAATATCACTAACAGGAACTAAGTAATGACATGTCTGACATTGATATCAACAAGACTTACTTGATATTGCAAGAAAAGTGACCATATTTAAGAAAGAAACACTCTCAGAACATTGCCTCTGTAAAGCTGTCAAATACCCCAAACACAACCAATAATTATGGTATTAATTCCCCAAGGTTTGGTGGCTGAAGCTGTTTATGGTGAAATAAAGACCAAGGACTGCAAGGGCCAAGGCCTTTGTTTTAGACATAATTCAACACTATTTTAAGACTAAGATATTAGGACTAACAATTAGGTTTCAGCACTTTTTCCAATTCCCTCAATAAATTGGATATCATCGCTTCTTCTCTCTTTAGCCAGTCTATGTTCCTTTTCCCTCAGATGCAACCTAGCCATCTCATCTACCTGTACTAGCAACCTAGTTCACAGAAGATCTTCCTCCTCTCTTGATCCAGCTAGTTCCAGCACCAAATCAGCTGCAGCTCTCAATGCAACCCAGCCATGCAAACAGTTACCTGTAGGCCCTTGTCCAGCTGTTAAGTCTGTCGGTACTGCAGGCCTAGACTCCCTTGGTCACATCCATCTCCCATTCTTCACTTGAGCAAGTATGCATTTGGCCTTCGTCAGCAACATTTCCCAGTTCCTGCAGGTATCTAGTGTGCTTGTGGATACTGATTCTTCATCTTGGCTATTGCTGGGTGTTATAGGCACCCATTTCTCACTATTGGTCATTGCTGTGGGTTTGCCGGTACCATCATGGCATGCCCAGGCAAACTTACAGTTGCTGGCCTATTTGGCGAAACCAACTCTCCATGGGCCCCATCATATACCTGAGGTTGCTACGTCTGAACCATTGATTGCTCCAACTGAAGTCCCACAGCTGGTAGTATTGGTGCTGGTTCAATAATGGGAAACTATCCAACCCAGTCAATTGTTTTCCCAACCATATTTTCCCATTCAACTTCAAGATCTCTTCCTTGTTCAGCATGTAGGGAAGCAGGCTGCAGCCTCTTTGCCCGCACTATCTGTCACATCTTCTATAACAGGCGATTACCTCATCCCAGCTACCAACGCATTCTGCCCAGCCTGCCCTGGTGCAATTGGTGCAGCTGCTCCTGGATGACCAATACCGGTCTTTGATGAGAATGTTCAATAACAATGTTCAGCCAACCAATCCGGTCTCACTGCTGCAAGCCCTTCCCTCCCAGCCATACAGAGCTTTCAGTGCTAGAAGCTATGCTGGTAGAGGATGTCTCACTGGATGCTGGCCATCTAGCAGATCCAAAGGTCACAGCACCAAATTGCAGTGTCTAGATTATATCTACCTGTTCACAGAGGCTATGAGTCTAGATCGCAATAAGGCTCTTACAGGTCCTTGGCAGCCAAAGTCTTTTAGTACCGGATCTCATCAGGCACAGTTGTAGCTCAGAGAGTGTTAATTAACCATTACATAAAAGGGAGTCTCACACCGAAGAAATTAGATACATAAGAGTAAAAGGTGTCATTAAGAGATAACATACACAATTTTAAAATACCATGTAGAATCAACAAGTTTAAAACACTACAACCTCTGATGCCTCTTAGCCCACGTGAACAAGGCTCCTATCCCCTACAACCACCATATAACCATGCCACCCCAGCTCTGCTTTGGTCACTAGAACTGTGGAGCTGGAATGAGTTGGAACCAGCCCGTCTCACGACAGCACCACATTAGCATCTTTAGCACATGTTTGGAAACTTGAATCTTTGCCTGCGATCCACACTAGAATTGCTTTCTTTCCTGGCAATGTTATATGGACACCACTATAGGTAAGAGTACTGTTGACCACCTTCATCTCCAGTACATGTGAATTAGAAGAATGGAATAAGTTTGTTCAAGGTATTTTCCAAGAGGGTGTATATGGTATTGAATGAAGTAGTAAAGGGATGTGCTATTTTAATTTAGAGCAAACCCTCAATTACTGATTCAAATCAAATGAAGGTATTACAGGAGAAAAATTTATGACTGAGAGAAAATTATAGGCCATGATTCTGGAGCATACATGCCCTGGTTTGAATTAATCTTTCTATGTAGAAGCTTACTTCTCTTTACTTTGTTTCTGGTAAACCATGTGAGAATATATAACATGCCAGAATAAAGAGAACATGGGGAGACAAAGAATGGCTGCATTATCTCATGGAAAACAACTGTTTTAGCAAAGATCCAGAGAGTTGGCCGCTAGAGTAGAGGTTCATGGAGGCGAAGTCTTTGGATATTTACTTATAAATGTATGGATTATTTTTCTCATTTAATGACTATCCACCCACCCAGCTATCGATATGACTGCCTCCTCGCACATTTTGTGCGGGAGGCAGCCCGGAAATTGGGTGGTGGTGCCCGCTGGTATTAGCCTGAACTAAGGTTGTCCTGGTGTCAGGGATATGAACTGTGATGCTCGAGGAAGACGGTCTTAATGGCGGAATCGAGATGCCAAGGTAAAAATTAACCGATGAATTTACAGACACTGTTTATCGGGTGAGAACAATTTGCTAAATCTGCCTGAGCAAAAGTGTACAGAAATGGTACATGGACTATTGTAGGTAATTAGACGTTTTTTCACCGGGAAAAATGCTGAGAACAAGCCAATAATTATAGCCAGTACTAAGATACAAAGCGTACAACCCAGATGGCACATGCAATGGTCTCGATGGTAAATAGAAAATAAAATTTTTCCTGGGGAAAAAGCGATTGCCGACGGTCAAGCCATGACAGAGGGAAGTATATTCTAGAGTAAAAGGGTGTACAAACTGATATGGACATAGGCAGCTGGTGACTGTGTACACAACTTATAGCTGATGACCTTTCTGTCATAGATGGAGGTTCTATGGTCAGGTGTGTTCCAAGAACAGACCCTTCCAAAGGGATATATGGACATAACAGCTGGAACTGATTTTGTAAAAAAACACACTGAAAACATGTTACAACATGCCACCTGTACTTTGTGTCTCTGATACACTTACTGGAAATCCATAGATCTACAGCTCCTATCACCTACAACCACTGCTACTAATTGTCACTATCCCAAATACTGCTATTTGATCTAGCCGCCACCTAATGTTTAAATTCGGAACTAATCTGGACACTGGCTAGTGGTGGGGGCGACAATTATCATTCAGGGATGCAAGTTGGGGTATTCAAAATTGACGGAAAAGGTTCTGAGGTGTAGGAGCGAAGGTAAAACATTAAGATATATACTTAATAATGTGTATAGCTAAATAATGAAAGTATCATGCATATAGAAATATATTCGAAATGATAGACAAGTTGATAGGCAGGCATTGAGCAGCTGCTGCCGCCACCCACACTCAGTACCATCTGCCGGGCTGTACTGCCCCTGCTCCCGGTAGTGGTGTACGGTGAGTCCCCTCCGCTAAGCGGAATTCCGCTTATCTCCCGATGCTATCACTCTACCGAGTTGCTAGCGGAACCCTGGCTGACCAGGAATTGACTCAGGCCGCCGCTGGTACATAGCTCTCCCGTATATTCCAATGCAATGTTTGGGCCTACTCTGTGTTAGATGGACATGCTATTCAGTCAGTACATTGATGACCAACCATTTTCAACGTTTTTAAAGGTAATTTGACGAAATTAATTACACATTTTGCTAATGAGGAGATTAACGAATTTCCGTCAACTGACGGACAACTTGCATCCCTGATCATTGGTGTCAAATTCGCACACCACACACTGGAACCTAGATATAACGAAACCTCAGCCATATACTTTTGTTCATCTTCCTACACCCCAACCCTCTCCCTGAGAATTAGTGATGGAAGTTCCAAGATGAATTAGTCTAACCTGTATCTACTAATGTGTACCATGCTCCTGACCAGCTATGATAGAATTACTTGCTGCAACTGCCAGAGTGACTGCAGTAGTCTGAGGTGTTCTTGAGGTGGTGACTGCAAACAGATTCAGTGCTAATGATGACAGCCAAGAGGACAACATTATGAATTAGGCTAATGGTATCATGGTCTTTATGCCATGTACCTTAGTGGTATTTATAATTATTTAAAGAGTTTGCAGTGTTCCCGAAAACATTTTTGTGATGCAGGCCAATGTCGCCGATGTATCCCCCCAAAAAATCAAATACAACTAAAAAGAAGGTGGACATGGATTGTAACAGGCTGGTTATTACAGCAGCAATATAGGCCTAACATCGATAGAATTATCCAAAACCATTATAAACATCTTTTCTCAAAATGAAATGAATATAACCGAGATAACATTAATGGCACATTGTAGTTATTTGATTTGATTTGAGAACATTTGTATTTGCTAATTTGTATGAATGTTGAACTAAATAATCAAATCAAATATTATATTGATGTTGGCCAACTTGGCTAACGTGAAAGGAGCAGACATTGGCCATTGAAATTTTATGTCCACTTTTGCCGACATGCCAACGTCTTTTCAGGAACACTGAATTTGTATTACATGTACAGCTACAGAAATATGTTACTTAGTGTCTTGGTCTTGAATGCCCATAATCAACTTGAATGGTATTTGTTATTACTTCACAGGAGGCAATTTCGATGATGTTCTCTCCCTTTTCTCATATATAGTATGATAGTATAATTACTGCCTCATTATTGATTTGTATTGACTTTATTTATATTCCACTGTGTTCCTCATGCCTCAAACACTAAGAAAATCTATTTACACTTGAATGTAAGTTGATTTTAACCAATGCTATGGTATTTCAAAGGTTTACTGGTGGCCATTTTGCAATTTGGGGCATGTTCACCCACCTATGTATATTAATATAATTATTAATAAAGGGTACTAATACTACCCAACACTGTTGTGAAACCTTCTGTTGCAATTTGTCATACGTCAAACCCTATTTCTACTGGACTATATCGGCCTGTGCAGCATTTTTTGATAGAAAATGACTTCAAACATAGATGTCAAAGTAAAAATCTTTGTACATGGGGACTTGGACATATGAACATATGATGCTAGTAGGAGCCTAGATAAGACATTGCCTGTTCATGGCAGAGGCCATATTTAAATTTGACCTTGAAATGACCTTGAAATGACCTTTAAACATAAAAAGAACTAAAAAAATGAATTCCTCATACTCAAAAACATCCAATAATAGGTATTATACTTGAAAATCTAGTCAGTAGAAGCAAAGATATAGCACATTTTGTGTTTTGCGGCGGCCATTTTGAATTTTGCAGCTACCGGCCACCAGGGGGGTCAGCCAACTTGTAGCGAGCGTTTTTTGACAATCCCATGGCCTGCTCTAACACCATGCTAAATTTCAATAATCTACCACCAAGTGCACAATTTGCAGTAAATTGAAGGATTTCCTCCCCAAGTAAAAAATTGTTCCCTCCATTTTCATGTCAATCCGTGTGCCTCTGAGGGTGTTTTTAAATTATAGCAATGGTCTTATTGCAGGCCAATTTCCCGAAAAACGTGCAAGAGTTGAGCTTGTGAAAAATAGTATGTTATTTCTAGGGTCATACTGCTTTAGTATGCAAAAAAAAACTTACCCCCAAGAGGTGGTCACGAAAACTCAAAAAAATGCATCTCGGCCCACTGTCTATATGGTTATGTGTGTATATGTGAAGTTATGTGTCGCCACCTACCGTTCATCTACTCTATCTAGCACAGCGTTGCTTGGATACGGTACACACAAAGCTGGTCAGCCCAGTCGTCGAGTGGAGTTTTTTTTTCACTCCTGAATTTCCTCGTATTTTCATACAAAATGCCTCTCTGTGGCGCCTGTGAGCAGGAGCACACTCGACCTGGGGAAGCTTCTTGCAGGTTCAAGAAAAGAGCCATCGACAAGGCAAAAGCAGCTGGTTCCGGTGAATCTCAATGGAAACTGTATTTGGAAGCTCCTACGGACAAGGAAGATCTGGTCCTGCCGCCATTGAAACCGCTGGGTTCTGAGGGTGCTGAGTTACCGGCTCCTCCTCCTACTTTGAAAGAACTCATGGAATTGGCTAACCTCCAACAACAACAGCTCACTGCTATTATTTCTTCACAAGTTGCTTGTAATAAGTCTCTCAAGGATGTAACTTCTAGACTTGACAAGTGTGAGGGCCAGCCGTCTTCTTCTCCTAAGCCAGTTGTACCAGTTATACCAGGTGTGTCCTTCACTCCCCCAGGCCTCGACGGAGGTTTCTCCGGGGTTTGTTATGTAACATTACGTAACATTGTGTAACCTCATTATCTATCTAATTATCACCCATTAATTATAATATCTCATTATTAAATTCGCTAATTATACTTAGCTATCCAGTACTGTGCAAGTCTACTTATTCATGCTAAGCCATAGGTATTACGTAAGGGCTCCGCCCCCTACTCTTTCCCACATCCTGTAGGAACATGTGTACAGATTCTAGTTCATTAAATCAGTTGCTTAGTTCTTCTCACGAAGACCACACGTTCGTTTGCTATTCTTCCATTCATACCTTAACACTGGCGGACAACCCGCTCGATCTTGGACTCACATGAACAAGCGAGTTCTTTCCTGGAATATGGAGAGATTATTTGAACATTTCATCAGATAATAAGCATGGAAGATGCTCCGAATTCGCCTGAGTTGGCATTGTTTGACAGACTAAAGAAATCGGTGGAACGATTGGCGGCCATCCCTCAAGCGATTGTGACGAGAAGACAATTGAGAGAAAATCGTGGTAAAATATTAAATCAACAGCCTAAACAACTTGTTTTCGAGGAACATCCCTATGAAGTGCCTCATGCTATGGAAGATGAGCAGGAAAGACAAGTAGAAATAAATCCACAAGCAATTCCGCTACCCCCTCCTCCAGCACGTGAACAGATAGAAGAGCCAGAACAAGTTCAACAGGAAGGAGTAGTGAATAATCATTGGTTAGACGATATTATGAACAGAAATGTGCAGCAACTAGCTGGGAATAATATTGGTCAGGAACGGTTAGTTGAAGACAATCCAGTCGACGAGGAGAGAGCCGGCGACCAAGCGCTAGAGGAACATTTAGCGCCCAACCCCGACGACGCGGTGAATGATCCAGCGATAGATCACCAAGGTCAGGCTATCGACGATGAACAGCAGCCACAGGTTGGTTTAAATGTTGAGAACAATGTCAATGAAAACGTGGTAAATGAAGGGGAAGTTCTGGAGGAAAATAACCAGAATCAACGTGAAAGAGTGTTAACACCCCAAGCTGTCGCTGAACAGCCTCCTGTGGTTAATCAGGGACCTTATTATCCATTTGAAACACCAGGATTAAATGATAAATTTGTGACACCTTTACAGACTCCAGCAAAACCAGTGGTTAATCAGTTCATTCCTTTACAAGTACAGAGGCCTATTCTCAGAAACTTTCCCCAGGCCCCAGTATTCAATGTGAATGGACCCAGACCTCCTGTGTTTACCAATACCACCCCTCAACACGTAATTCAACAGCCGCCTCAGTTGCCTAGGCAACCGCCTCAGTCGCCTAGACGAGACCCCTATCAACACCAGTGGGATATGAATAATCAACAAGGACAGATAGGAGAAATGCAGGCAAATCAGTACGGTTTGCCTCCCCAGAATCACCAATATTTTCCTCAAAATGGTGAGAATATTGGAGGAAACAACCAATATTTTGCTCCTGTGCAAAATGCGATTCCACAGCAGCAGGCCCAGAATATCGTTAATCACCAGCAGCAAAATGATATTCAGCAACAGCCACAGAACATTATTCAGCAACAGCCTCGACAGAATAATGTTCCTCTTCAGCAACAAGTTGGTTACCAAGCTCCCCAGCAACCAAATGTTAACCAGCAGAGCCCTAGAGGATATCAAAATCAGGGGAGAGGCAGACAGACCCCTCCTCGTCAATAACAGCGACCAAGGCAACAAAATTACCAACCTAGGCCGCAACAACAGAGGCAACAATACAGACCTAATGTGCAGCAACAACAGCAACAGCAAGGGTTTGTACAACTGCCAAATGTGCAACAGGGAATGTATAGGCCCCCACCCCCTGCCTATAACCAAACCTTGTACGATTTGGTAGGTGAAATCAAGCAAATGAGGCTTGATCAAACAGCCTTTTTGGATGTGTCACTACGACGACAGGCAGAAGCGACAGGATCCACCACTTCTGCTGCCTTGTCAAAACAATATCGCAGAGCCCCTGTGATTTTTGATAAACCTACAGCAAAAAGGCCTGTTCAAGAATTTTTTGAGGAATTCGAGAATTTCACTACCCCGATTAAGGAAGATAACCAGCTGATGGTGACCACGTTGGTTTAATACTTATCGGGTAGGGCGAAAACTTTTTATAGCCAGATTGTGGGTCTATATGGCGATACCATATCCTTTAATAGAATCAAATCAGATTTTATCACAAAATTCAGCGAATTATCACTTTCTGAGGTGTTAAAAGATTATTCGCATAGAAAACAAGGGCGACACGAGTCAGTAGAAGACTACGACAATGACATGTTGCTGTTGTTATCCAAGGCAAATTTGCCTACACATGTTCAGATACGATTCTATGTGACCAATTTGCGTTCAGAATTGGCTGGAAGGGTTGCTGCAGAGTACCCATCTTCCCTTGATCAAGCCTCTAAGCTAGCAGCTAAGCATGAGTGTATGATGGCGACAGATAGAGCCCCTAGAAATACACCAATGGAAGAGGCCATTAATATGATGTATTCTAAGAAAGATAAGCACCATTCCAAGCATAATGATGACAAGCATAAGGGCGATAGCTATCGTAAATCGAGGTCTGATAAATATCACGAATCTCGAAGCAAAAACGAGCATGATAGGCCTCACAGCAGACATAGGTCGAAGAGCTATAATAATAGCAGCAAGGAACGATCTAGTAGTCGACATAAGAGCTATGAGAGGAGTTCCAGCAAGGAAAAAAGTGATAACAGCAAGTATCAACGCTCTAACAGCAAGGATAAATCTGTTGGCTTCGAGAAAAAAGAGAAGTACAGAGACAAATCAAAATCGCCGAATTCCAGTCAGAGAAATCTGACTCCTTATAGGCAAAAGTCATCTTCTCGTGAGAGAGAGGGTGGAAAAAACGAATAGGCTGTGTCTTGGTGGGCGACCGACACAGCTACGACGATATAGTTGACGAAATAGGAACGACCTTGGACAATTCTAGTGAACAAGTGTGATATACCTGACATTGAAGCGACAATTCCTAAAAAGAACAGTGTATCCGGATTCAGAATAACCAGATGGGCGGGAAGCAAAAAGAACATTATATCTTCTACCGATTCTGAGAGAAAAGCAGATTGTCAAGCAACTTTAAAGCTGAGGAAACCAAAGGACAAAGGTAAGAAAGTTTTGGTTACTGCTCCGATTGAAAAGGGTTGCATAGACATCGAGGTAAAAGATTTAAATATGCCAGTTCTCGTCGATACAGGTGCCACTGTCTCTTGTATAAGCTCTGCCTTCTTTAGGAAAATGAGAAACAAAGTTCCAAACGATAAGATTTTGAGATGTAATATCAAAATATTTGTTGCAGATGGAGGTGCTCATCACTGTTATAAGAAAATTGAAATTGAATTTAGAATAGGCGACCAACAATTCAGACACAGGTTTATTGTTTTGCCAGCTTTGCATAGAAGTATGATCTTAGGTGTTGATTTCTTGAGAAAATTCCGAGCAAAGATTAATTTTTTGTTTTTTGTTTTAAAGGTTTTTATTCATAATATCCTGCCGTCGAGGCTCTTACAATTCTAAGACATGATCCATTGAATACCTTATATTTTATAGTTTTTTTGTTGTTTTCATATTTTCTATCACCTGTTCATTTTCCAAAGAAGCATTCATGCAACACAAGGTAAGATTCCACTTAATGCCAACCGTGCGCCTCTCTCACTTTGCATAACAATTATATTGTACGAATAACTCAAAAATATCAATATTGTTTTGTTTTGTTTTAAACAAAATGTAGGGTTACATCAACCTTCACAAGCACACTTGAGGTCGCCTAACGCTATCAGGGGTACATTGTCTCCATCTCTCGGATGTGCTCCTTCCACTGGCTCCCCCTACCACCTTTTTTACACGAGATTCTTTCACCATATTGTATAGCTCTGAAATATTTGCGCACCTCTCTTACGAATGACATAAAAACAATATCATTTTTGTGAAACAGCCTCTGCCTATGAATGTAGTTCTTTGCAAGGATAAACACCCAGTTAATAAAATCAAACACCCTTTCCCCCCTCATGGAACCCAACAGAATCTGCGTTGGGGTTACAACATCAGCGGTGGCAGGCCGAAGGGTGTGAGAGCCGTCAAGCCAGCTCTTCACCTCCTCCCAAAACCTGCGCACCTTCTCACATGTATAGAAAAAGTGCACAATATCATCGTCCTCATCACAGTACGAGCAGATAGGATAATCCTTAATCGTGATTCTACAAAGATATTTATTACAACCAATGTTCCTGTATAGAATTCGATACTGCAACGATAACAATCTCGGTACCTTACATACTCTGAACGCACACATAAATCTCTTACACATTATGTTGGGAGTCGACATGGCATCCTCAATTCCGAGAATTCTATTCCACTCATCCATTCTCTCAATTATGTCAGGAAGATCTTCCACCACCAGCGCCTTATATATATCTCTGATTTGGAAATTATAAATGTTGAAGAACTCCCCGTTAATCTCAAACCTGACAACTGGGCCTTCCCCCGCATTGGGGGGGGATCATCATCTTCTTCTAGGATAAGCCACCAGACAACGGGGACAGCAATCTTAAATTGAATCCTATCTAAAAAGGTTATGCTCTTTCCATATAATTTTTGAAGATCACGTGTTGAAAATAGAATGCCGTCCTCCCCGACTAGATCGCCTACCCTTACAATACCAGCCCTTCTCCATTTGTCGTTGTCAACCATTTTACCACCAAGTAATACACATCGATTAACATGTAGCTTCTCCACCATCACATCATATTTTGACGCTGGCCATTTCTTGTAGTATACTCTCTCCCATACATCAAAGATCTCTCTATAAAAATCATTCAGGTACATTTTGGGTCTGCACCGACACAACATGATATCTTCTATGCACCTCCCATGGAAGGCTTCAAGCGTTTTAACCCATTTCGCGTCTTTGTTACTGAGAGCTCTGGCTACCCATTTAATTCTGTTGGCCCAGATTATTTCACGAATACTTCTCAGACTTAACCCCCCGTCCCCAACATTTTGTTTCAGATACTTCAAGGCCACTTTGCACTTTCTTGACCCCCACATGAGTGTTTTAGATAACTTCTCCACCTCTTTCACAAAGGCAGCATTGGTTGCTGCGACCGACATAACATGCTGGATGATTGGCAGTACTAGCGTATTATTGATAACAGCTTTACCCTTTAAGGACAATTGTCGTGGGGCCCATGCCCCTACTACCCCTCTCATCTTCTGCAGGGCTTCAGTAAAGTTTAAATCTGCCTCCTTGAGCTCACTGTCCGGATGTACTATACACGCTCCCAGTATCCTGAGATGATCCTGAAACTTAACAAGAGCCAACTGCGCAACATTTCCCTCTACTGCTCCTATCTTTAAGCCCGCTGTCTTATCTTCATTCAGACAGAGCCCTGATGCCTCCCCGAACTCTCTCACCACCTCCAACGCCCTCTCCAGTGACTCAAAGTCCTTCACCAGTAGAGTTGTGTCATCTGCATACTGCACAATCTTGTGCTCTACCTCTCCAGTCACAATTCCTCTAATTTGGCCGTCTCTTCTTATTCGATTACTCAGTAACTCCACCACAATAGTAAATAGGGCTGGGGAAATTGGGTCCCCCTGCTTGACTCCTCTACCCAGGTCAAACCACTCTGACACAAAGCCATTATTGCTAAAAGCAGCTTTGGACCCTTTGCAAAGATTAAGTTTAATTCGGGTGAAAAACAGCATATGTTCCCTATCAGAGCAACACATACGTTCATGATAGCTCCAGGAACAGAATACACAACTGTGGCTGAAATTACTTCACATACGGATATGTTAAAATCTATCGGTGTCACTGAAAATCTGCAAAGGCAGAGACCTGTATCGTTTTTAGTCAAGCATGCATTGGTGAAACCTTTTAGTGAAAACAAGGTACCAATTACTATATTTAACGCTTCAAAAGCCTCCTCCACGATAGAGAGAGGCACGGTATTGGGTATGTACACTCTGGCTTCTGAAGAAGATTTTCTATCTCCTAAAGAAATTGAACAAGTGAATAGTTTAAAGGCTGAAACAGCTGGAACGAGCGATAAAATTGTTGATTTCCAAATAGGTGAGGAGTTAACTGTTGAACAGAAAACCCAATTGCTAGATTTGTTGCAGGAAAATGAAAGTGCGTTTGTTGGCAAGGATAAAAAGTTAGGTTTAACGACAGAATATGAACATAAAATCGAATTGAAACCTGATTTTAACCCTGTCATGAGACAACCATATCGCATGAATCCTGTAATGTCTAAAGTAATGGAAGGAATTTTAAGGGAACAGGTCGAGCAAAATTTAATAGAGAAGTGTGTCGACCCAGTTGAATTTAGTTCCCCATGTTTTCTTGTTCAAAAACCTACCACAGCTGATGGGAAAAGGGCCTGGCGTCTTGTTATTGACTATCGTCAAGTCAATAAATCAATAAAGGATGAAATTAGGGCTTTCCCACGTGCTGACGACACTATAGAAGCAGTTGGACAAACCCAAGGAAGATATTTTTCTCGCTTAGATGCCTTTGCTGGCTTCCATCAGGTCGGTTTAAAGGATGAGAATAGATATATAACAGCTTTTAATTCTCCCCTAGGTGTCTACAGGTATAAGGTTATGCCTATGGGATTAAAGACTTCTCCCAAAGCGTTTCACTCTTTAATTGAACATGTTTTACAGGCGGTTCCAAATGCTTTTTATTACGTCGACGATGTAGTAATAGCATCTCCAACTTGGGATATGCATGTAAGGGACATCAAAAATGTATTTGCTGCCTTTGCCAAGGCAAATATTAAATTCAAGAAGGAGAAATGCTCATTTGGTTTGACGAGAGTCCCATTTTTAGGCTTTATAGTAGACAAGGATGGAATACACCCAGATCCAGCTAAACTGGATGCTTTACGATCCTTCCCCCGACCAAAATCGGTGAAGCAAGTTAGGTCATTTGCTGGACTTGCCAATTATTATAGGGTGTTTATACCAATTTTCAGTCAGATTATGAAGCCTTTATATGTTCTTACAAAGGCAAAAGTGAAGTTTGTATGGTCAACCGAGGCTGAAAATGCATTTAATAAAATCAGAAATGTGATTCTTGAAGATGCTGTCTTGGTATACCCTGACTATTCTAAAGAATTCATCTTGGCCTCGGATGCCTCCAACCAAAGTTTAGGGGCCTGTATTAGTCAAGCTGATGTTAATGGTAATTTACGTCCCATAGCCTTTGCAAGAAGAGGCTTGACCCCTGCTGAGCAGAAATACAGTGCGACTGAAAAGGAATTGGCTGGATTACGTTTTGCTCTGAGCAAATTTAGACATTATGTCATGTCTAAACATTTTACCATTTTGACTGATCATGCAGCTCTTACTGCTATAAATACAAAGAAAGATTTAACAGGGAGAATGTTCAGATGGCTCGATTTTTTTGGCCAGTTCGATTTTTCTGTGAAATATATCCGGGGAAAATTGAATATAATCCCAGATGTTTTATCTCGAAGGGAATACGATCCTAATATTCCCACTGTACCTCACGTTGAGATGAGGAAATCCGTGTCATTTAATCCCATTCATGCAACAAAATTATTCGACCAGGATGAGAAATGTGAGAATAATCCAATCATGTTGTATAAGACAAGAGCCATCCTCAAGAAGGATGTGGCTGTACACAAATTAGATAATAGTGTATCACAGGAGCAAGTCTCCTCTATCTCAGATATACAGTTACAGGATTCTGTACCAATGACAGACAGTAGCACGGATATCTTGATAGCCCCAGTACAAACAAGGGCTCAGACACGTGCTAATGATCCTGTAAGTGATGACAATGATAAACAGGATGGAGTCCCTCCCCCAGATAATGGTAATCAAGCTGTTAAGCCCCCTAGGAACAGCAGATGTGGTAATATCCCTAAAGCTAGAAAGACCAAGGCAAGGCCTGTAATTCGGCCAGGGAAAAATAACACGAAGACCAGGATAGGGGAAGAGGGTCCTGTATGTAAAGAAAACATTGATAACCAGCTTAGAGTTCCATTCGATAAAGCTAAGCTGAAACATGACCAGGAAAACGATTTGTTTTGCACTATGATGACTGATTATCTCGAAGGTAAACAATTGCCAAAGAACCACGAGTTGACTCGATTAATCTTAACAACTCATGATATGTTTTTCGTTCAAGATGAGATTTTATGTAGGCTTCCTAAAAGGACCAAGATCACACAATTGGCTAATTGTTTCCAAATAGTAATTCCTGAGGTATTGCAGAAGCCTTTGATTCGATTTGTTCATGCTAAATGATTGGCTGCACATGTGGGATATGCTAAGACTCTTTCTTTACTTCAAGCGAGGTTTTATTGGACATCGATGGCTAAGGATACTAAAATGCACGTAACTTCTTGCCACGAATGTTTGATGTCTAAAAGTGTTAAGCATCCAACCAGATTGCCCTTGAAGATCAGAGAAATGGCGCCTGCACCCTTTAGCACGCTAATGATAGACGCGATGGGACCTTTGCCTAGAACGCAAAGGAACAATTGCTATATACAGGTGGTGACGGACCAATACTCGAAATTTTGTTTCATCTGGCCGACTCCTGCTATTACAGCAGAGAGGGTCGCTGCCGAATTCCACAAGTATGTAATCGCTTATGTGGGCGTTCCTAAGATTCTTAGAAGCGATAATGGTGCCTGTTATATAGGCGAAACATTCAAAGACGAATGCAAGGCTTGGGGAATTAAACAGGTACACGGTTCTCCGTATTTAAGCCGTTCACAAGGAGAGGTAGAACGGCAAAATCAATCGATAATCGGTTGCCTAAGAACAATGGTCTCTAGAAGTCAAAAAGATTGGGATTTATTTTTACCAAATATCCAATTTGCATTAAACGCTTCAGATCATTATACAACCGGTATATCTCCATATCTCCTGGCCTTCGGGAAAAATCCAATAATTCCTGCAGAAGCCCCACTGCAAAATGATATCTCCCATACCCAACCAATCATCGACCAAATGTTACAAATAATGAAGACGAAAGCTGAGGCTGCTGCTATTGCAGAAAAAAACAGAAATGACAGAGAGAAGAAGATGAAAGACCGACACGATGAAAAGAGCAGGCCCCATACGTTGGATATCGGTTCAATTGTTTATGCTAAGGTCCACTGATTGTTGGTCCCAAATACAGCAATGAAATTGCAAAATCGATACGTTGGCCCATTCATTGTGTGCGGATTTCCTTCTGCTTATACAGTAAAAATAAGAAATCTTGAAACAGGAGCAGAGGTAAAAAGGCCTGTTCATGTTCAATTCATAAAGAAGTCAAGTGCTGCAGATAACAAGTTAGTTGATCTGTTGAAACGTAATATTCAGACATAAAAGGATTCCGGATTAAGTGATACATCCGCATGTAATTTATATGGCTTGTGAAATTCTATAAGCGGAATTAGCAGAGTTTGCTTCAAGTAAGATAGATGGTACTATTATGTAAGTCCAGTAGGATGCAACGATCTATTGTATTATGCAAGAAGAGAAGGGATATAGGTGGTGCAATGGTTCCTGGTAGACGCCCCTTTTTCTATATATGGTTAGGATTGATATTCGCCAATGAAGTCAGTCCTCAGCCTCAAGCTGCGATTGGTCAAAATTATTCAGTGCCTGAGTTGGTCATCTTATATATGTCCAGCTAATTCAGGCCCTTCCATCCAGTGGCTGTGTACCATTGGGGACACCCAGACCGATTGTTTTATTTTTCACGTTTCGTGAGCTGCCTTTATTACAATCTCAATGATAGTTCATCATGTTTCTTTCAATAATCTGGTAGGTGTCATTCGTATCTTGATTTATTTCATTTGTTAATTCACTGTTTATACGAACTGCCCTGAACGCCTGGAACTTACACATGGATATCACGGATTATTTCTTTATATGTTGAAACGTTTATATCACGCATGACTTCGATATTTGGTGGTGGAACTTAACGTAAATACTAACGTCAGCCACTAAAAATATTATTTTAGAAGGTAGCCCTATCCACGTATAGGATATGGGTTATCTGATTAGTACACTTATGTTAGTCATATATGTATTTTTTTTTTTTTACTTGTTAGGAGAGTCTACAACGACTTTTGTTTTCTCTTTTCTCGTATTATTCAGGGTAGCCTGTCTACTCTCTTGGACGAATGCAGAGTATCTGATCAAACAGAATTATGGAGTGGCATTTGGAGAAATGCACAAACCAATTCTGATCGATGTGGAAGAAATATATGTACATGTGTCGGTGCCGACAGTAATTTTGCCCCCTAACAATACAATTTCGACACTGGAAAATCAATACAATTTAACCTCAGAAATGAGAACAATTCGGACCAAAATTGAATTTTTGTTAACTTGTGTCTTTGACACGGCTCTAACATTATTTAACAAGATAGAAAGCATGGCTAGTTCACATGGTGGTAGGTCTAGACGAAAGGCTTTATTGCAGCCAGTAGGCGATTTGGTTTCTGTTGGCCTGGGTCTGGCTACTGATCCACACTTGTCAAAAGTGGAAAATAAATTGGATTCTATGATTAAAGGGTTATCATTTGGCGAAATATCAAATGTAAAAAGGGATAAGATAATTTTGAGTCTGACTAAACAGCTAAAGTTATTATTTAGGCACGCCACTAAACACAACAGAGAGGTGGGAGTTTTGTTTATTAATTCGTCAAAAGAAATAACAAATCTGACAGAGCAGATAGATAACTTTGTGCAAAATTTGACTGCAGAGTTAACTAACACCATGGCATTACATGCCATGTTACATGAAACCACTCTGAATCTGTTGGTGTTAATCGAGTATATCGATACGGCGAGGTCACTGATCAGGGGATTAGACAGATTAAATCAGGGTGAATTACCCGATATTTTCTTGCCCTTGGGAGGTCTGAGAGCTTTGTTGAAACCATTGTCTAAAGAAATTGCATCAAAATTTCCTTTGGCCACGATTTTGGACGATTCGTTGGACCCCTCCTACACTAAGGTGGTGGAATATCATTTCTGGAACAATTCTCTCTTGATAACAGTGCCTATTATTCTTAAATATAATGACGACTTGTGTATAGCTTACAGACCTGTGCGATTCGGTGTTCCGATCCACACTAGTTCTAATGACTCAACGGGGTATACCTTACTAGACACTGAGATGCCTTATCTGGGTGGGTTTTTTCATTTGTGCTATATTGCAGAAATTGGGGTTTTCTTTATATAGTTCAATAAATATATATTGAATACTTATTTTGTATATATCATTGGATTCGTCTCGACGCCAGCTTTCATTCCATATATACTTTCATAGGTTTGACACTAATACTTATCAGTTGAAAATAGAAAAAACTGCTTTTTGCCCTATATTTTATCAAAAATTAAAGATTAAAATAACTCAGAAGTTCATTTTGCCTCTTTCAAGTTTGATTTCCTGGTACATTTTCTTTTTATTCAATTATTTATGCCTAGATATGCGCCCCTTTCATTTTTCCCATTTATTGGGCAATTTCTTCCTCCTCATGCCATCCATCAAATTATTCCAAAACTTAGCATCATTTCCCTAGCCCCTTTTTTATAACACATAATTGGTAAATATGTAATTTTGGTGAGTTTGTTAATTTGTACTGTTCATAACATGGATTTAAATGCCTATAACACACAAAAAAAATTATGAAAAAATGTGCACTATTTCCAGAGTATTGTCAATTACTGTCTAACGAAGGCATTTTCCAATAATCAGGGGCTAGGGAAATGACGCTCACTAAATTGACCCCCTTTGGAAGAGAAATATTATTTTTTTGTTGGAATCTACTTGACTGATTTGTATTTGCCTACATCTTTCAAAATATCAGAGGTGAAAATCTAAAAAAAAACCATTATGGTTTATTTATCCTCAAATATGATAATATCATTTCCCTAGCCCCTTTTTTGCTAATTTGCATGAAGTGAATCAGACCCCATAGGAAAGAAAGTTTTAATAGCTGACAATGCTGAGCAGTGGACAACATTTTGATAAGAGACACACCTACTTCCAGGGGGCCATTTAGTGCCTTGAGGCCGTTGTATGTCAGATATATTGTGAAATTACATGGTTTTATTAATATTTTTTATTGTATTCTGGAATAATTGATTGTTACACAATGGGAATTCATCTTGTAGGCCTTGTTTGAGATGATTTAAAACATGATTTAACTATAAATTGTATGAAACCACTAAAAATGTTGGACTGTATTAAGTGACTTGATCATTATCCCCATTTTTGTTCATTCGCCTAATTTGACATTTAGGGGCTAGGGAAATGATGCTGTTCATGTTCCAATTTCAATCCTCTCTAGACAAGCAGTAAATGAAATGAATTTTATCCTACTGCCTCTCTGACTATGGTGCATATGTTAGATTTGTATTCTAAGATGAATAATTATTGATAACAGTGGCTATCCAGCTACTATAGCCTTTATTATTGGACTTGGTTTTAGCGGGGCTAGGGAAATGATGCCATTCATGTTCTGATTTCTACCCACCCAAAACAGGTGGAAAATGCTGTTAAACTTACAGTACTGATGTCTGTACATTTTATATATGTTATATGTCTAGTTTATGTCTAGAATACATCAATTATACTTGCTATACCTCAGCTATGGCCTTTTCCCCATTGGCCATTGATGAGGGGCTAGGGAAATGATGCCATTTATTTTCAGATTTTTACCCACACTAACCAAGTGGAAAACAGTTTTAATTCTATTGCACTGCCTTTCTGTGCATTGTGTATACCTGTTATTTGTATCTCATGAGTTAAATCCATTATTATACTTGTTATACCCCTGCTATGGTCTTTTTCCATTGGCTAAGTTTTATGAATCTGATGAGGGGCTAGGCAAATGATGCCATTTAGTTTTGGATTTCTACCCACCCCAACCAAGAAGAAAACAGTTTAAACTTTATTGCATGACCTGTTTGTGCAGTGTGAGTATTTTTAATTTGTCTCTCATGAGTCAAATCCATTATTGATACTTGCTATATGCCTGCTTTGGCCTTTTTACATCAGCTATGTTTAATAACATTGGTGTGGGGCCAGGCAAATGATCCCATTTATTTTTTTGATTTCTACCCGCCCTAAACAAGTGGAAAACAATATCACTTCTATTGCACTGCATCTATATGCAGTGGATATATATTTGATTTGTATCTCATGAGTTAATTCCATTATTTATACATACTACACACCAGTTATGGCCTTTGCTCATCGGCTAAGTTATAACATAGATGTGGGGCTAGGGAAATGATGCCATATATTTCCAGATTTCTATGCAATCTAAACAAGAAGAAAACACTTTTAATTTCTTTGCATTGCCTCTCTGTGCATCACATATATATCCTAGATGTGTATCTCATGAGTTCAATCAACTAATAGTTCTTGCTATACACCTACAAAATAATTCTACAAATCATTCCTGTTTTTTAAATTCTTTTTTCAACTGAAAGAAGGAAGTGAAGAATTAGCAATGTACCTTTAAGAAAGGGCCAAGTCTTCAATAAGAGGGAATGTTTAGTAATGAGTGGGCCATTGGTATTTTATTAAATCTTTATTCCTGATGTTTGGAGAGAATTTATGTATTGGTGATGACTATGGCAATTTCATTGATTTGAATCATCTTCATGTTAATAATTCCTATGTGAATTTTGTGTTTATTTTTGATAGTTTTTGTCACATTTCTGCATTCAAGAAATATAAACAATGATAACAATGGGCTTTACCATGTGAAATACTTGTTTAATCATCTTAATATCTATTTCTGATGATCATGGTAGGGATTGTTTGGATTTATTTGCAATTTGTCCTGAAACACATCCTGGCCATCATTTCCCTAGCCCCAGCAGAAGGGACAGCTTAGTAAAGAGTGATCCATTTATAGGTCATTGTATTTTTATTTTTATGCACTTTTAAGGAAGTGAATATGTATAAGTGATGAATATACTACTTTTTGTCATGTTTGGCCATGGGTTTTAACCATTTTCCATAGTAAAAGTGTGAATTTTATGTCATTTCTGATGACTATTTTCATGAAATTGAGGCCATAAAAGATAAATAATTATTCCAATGTGATTTTCTCAAGTAGAATAGATGTTTTATCATACTAATGTTCATTCTTAATGATCATAGTGGGTTTATTTTGATTTTTTTAAAGGTATGGCCTAAAATATATTCTGGCCATCATTTCCCTAGCCCCTACAAAAGGGACAACTTAGTAGAGAATGAGCCATTGATATTACATGGTTTCATATTTTTTATGCACTCTTAGGAAGCAATTAGGAATAAGTGAGACATATAAGACTTCTTTTCTTGTTTTACCATGGATTTTGACAAATTTTCTTGATAAAAATGTGAATTTTGACTTAATTTTGCCTACTTTTTGTCATAAAATCAAGTTTATGAAATATTGATAAGCATTTCAACATGCTTTTCTCATGTGAAATAGTTTTCTAATGATATTAACATGTATTCTTAATTATTAGAAGATGGTCTGTTTGTTACTTTTTTAAATATGCCCTTAAAATATGAACCCATTGTATTTCTGCTCCGGGCATCATTTCCCTAGCCCCTTTTGACCACAATTTGGAAGGCTGTCTGTGAAAAGTTGAATCAGACTAGGAGTCATGAGTGGGAGTTTCCTTGCTCAGAATCTCCTAAGGAGTTAACCACAAAAAAAATGTCTTATTTAGGCCTTGTTTGAGAGAATGGGGTCAAGTGGAAGAAATATTAATATTTTATGTACCCAAATGATGAATTATCATAAAACTTCCATACATCTAAATTTGTTGCCAATGAAGATCCAATGACAGTACAAGGCTAATAATCTGGAAATGCCATTAGCTAGATATAAGGCATCAGACGCTCAATTTTGGTGAATGTTATTTGATATATTATTCAATCTATTAAGAAATTGAGTATTTTCAGATGAAAAGGGGCTAGGGAAATGATGCTCAAATTGCCCTAAAACCAACATGGCCATAAAATATGAACTGTTGGCCCGATTTTGTTGGAGTAAAATATTGAGATTAGCTTAATAGTTGTATAATCTGATTTTTACATAAAAACTAAGGCTTTGGCCGTTTGAATTTTAGTCCCTCTCTAAGCCCTACATTCTGGAATATAGCACAAATGAAAAAACCCACCCATCTATTGGGTAAATGCTCAAGACTAGGGATATATTTTGAGTTAAAATCGCATGTTTATGAGCAGTGTACTCAGCTGAGTCGCTCTGTGGTGTGTTTACTCCCCCAGCGAGAATTTTAGCAAATCGCAACACCTGCTATTCGGCAATTTTCAGAGATTTGGCCTCAGATATAGGAAGATTATGTACTTTCAATACCTTGTTAACCCACAAGACACCATTTTTTCACCTGGCGATTAACAAAATCCAACATTTGGTAGTGGGCAGAGAAACAAGATCAACTCTCTCTTGCCTTCAGCAACCCAGAACGAAAGTTGCGATGAGTTTATTGGCTATTATCAAAATTCCTTGTGATTGTTCTTTAATCTCTGAATCGGTGGTAATATCTGCTCCAAGAGATGGGTGTATTCCTTGGAACGACACAAATATTTTTGTAGAATCAGGATTTAATTTGGCTATCGCCGTAGTATTTAAAATTCCATTCAAAAATTTAACTGGTGAAACGAAACATGGTTCCAGAATACACATTAACCTTCCCTCTCCTCAAGACATGCATGCAGCCTTGTCACATTTACCAGCTTCCTTGATAACATCAGGAATTAAAGTAGAAAGGCTAGCGAATGAGCTACTGGTGGCGGATAAGATTGCTAATGACAGATGGGAGACTTTGAAGAAATCTATAAATACTATGTCTACCCATCCAGCCTCCATAAATTTGGCTTTAATCATTAGCATATTGGTGACAATTTTCTCTGTTTATTTGTTCTATAGGATCCACAAATTGGCTATCTTATGCACATTTGTGAGGCCCATTCAGGCGTTTAAACTGAATCTCTCAGCGCCAGTTTTTGAGGATATAAATCTGGGCTTCGACATACCCACCCCACAGCCAATCACAGAAGATTTGAAACCTTACTTTCCACCAAACCCTATCCATGCTATATTGAAAATTTGTGCAGTAATTATTGCCTTCAAAATTATATTATTCCTCTGGAAGCATCGTCGATGCATATGATGCAACTACTTCCCTCGATGCCTAGTCTGTAGACGATGCACTAGAAACCAGAAAGACGAAACTGCTTCTTGGATTATGCTCAGATTGTACTCTGATGATCATTTGGTCACGATCAAATTAATGCAAATTCCCTTTGAAGTAAGTGCAATCGTGGGATCTTCACCTGCCCCGCCGCTAAGATTAGGCAAATTACACGTTGGATGGTGTTGTTGTTGCTCACTTGATATCGATCTGCGATGGAGAGCAGCTCTATCATTAAAAGTGCACAGAACAACGAAACAGATCTTGCTCCCTAGCAAGGTCAAAGTAGATCGACGATACCATCACGACCTGGCAGAGCTGATGAACCCAGCGTCAGATGCAATGTACGTTCTGTTGGTATCCTCCGGCACTAGCTCCTACCAGATACCTTGGATGGATGACCCAAATGGGTCTAGTGTCACCATGTAAGTTTGTATAATCACTTTGTTTTGGAATCCATTGCTGTTCCAATTTATTTTATTTGTCTGAAAGATTTTTTTTGTCATGTTTGTATTATACCATTTTGTTGTTTGTTTCTTGCTAAAATCGACTTGGGAGAAATTTCTCGCCTCGATATTTCATTTTTTCTCAGGATTAGATATCTGGTTTTACTCGATCAAAAGTATTTTCTTTTTTAAGCGCTTTTTCAATTGACTTTGGCACCCTAGCATTGATATTGATATATAAAATGTATTTATAATACCCAATATTCTATGCAACCTGTCATTGGACTGTAATTGATGCTTTCTTACAGGAGTACAGCTGCCTATTTGTCAGCGAGAGAAAATGGACATTTTATTAAATCTGATAATTTTAATAGGCACTTGGCTCGCCCCCATTGCCTGAGGTTTGAGTATTATACCTTTCCTCTGATATCTTTTTCATATGAACTTTTCCTGAGTTGGACTCAGTCGATGATACATATCAATTTCACGCAGCAGGCAAGCATCATTGTCTGGCATTTTTATATTGTTTATTCTTGCAGATGTATTTGTATTGTTATGTCTTTAATTTGTATTCCCAGTTGAAGAGAATTCATTCACTTTTAAGCAGCAGACAAGCGTCATTGTCTGAAATATACCTTTCTCGCTCTGGTTAGTTGTTTTGAAATGTGTAGGCTATATTTAGAACCATATACTATTAGTAGACACTTCTCTGTGTTGATACAAATCACGATTAGTTGATTAGTTGACCCCATCGGATGTAAACATAGAAACCGAGACCACAAGCTGTAGGTCATGGTCGTGTTGTGACAAGGATTGTCGCCAGACAACTGATGTTTTGTCTACGATTGATTACTAACGATAATACACATGTAATGGCTGTACCGACAGAGTATTTTGTAATTCTATACGCCTATAACGAGGCATCCCAGACACAAGTGTCAGTTTCTGCCCTAGGCCATATTTACTCGCGTTAATTGGACGTAGGTTTCCTTTGAGAAACGATTATTATTGATCTAAGAAAACGAATGTATTTGAAAAAAAATTTCTAAATATTTTTAGAAGAAAAAATAAGGCTATGATATGTTAAGAATCTAGCGTTACTGGGACTGTTTTATTCACCAGATCCTCGGGATCACCATGTAGACGCATGTATTTGTTTACGTAGGAGGCACATAGCCTCAGTGGTCTAGATGTATAGTGGACCTATTTACTACCCCTAGCTATTATTATGTAACCCAGTACAGGGCATAGCTCAGCCGACTTTGATAATCTAATCTGGCTAGTAGCTTACTAGGGACCTTACTCATGTAGTATAGACGGTGAGGGATTATCAACTGATTACTGTTGATTTTAGTTCTCATTTACTCTTTAGGAGATGTATTTTTTTTAGTAGGTTTGTTAAAACAACAGTAAGGAGTGTTAAGCTTGGGAAAAGATTTTTTAGGGTAAGGGTATTGAATATACGGATACTCTTGCTCAAGGCAATAGGAAATTGCCTGTTTAGAGAAGAATGGTAAGGAATATAACAGAGCTCTTCTCAAAGTCGTAGATAGCCGCTGTACGCGATGTGTCCAGCAGCCCAACAACGATCCGAATGGTTAATGCGCAATTTATCCGCTTCTTATACTTGGCGATGTGTACGGTCCAAAACGGACTTGACGGTGGCGCCATCTGCATTCACTGTTTGGACCGTCCTATTGGGAGTTTAACATGGTTTGCGAAGGAAATATGTCTCCTGTTTGCACCGTACCACTGGCGTTTTAACCTTGAGATTTTTTTTTCCTAGCGTTTATATACATTCAGTTTGTCATTACGAGATTATTGTTATATTTAACATTATGCCTTCTTGTTTGGACTGAACTACTGGCATTTACCATTGATTTTAACCATAATCTATGTTCTTCTTATATGTTTTTGTGAATTGGACTTCTGCTTGAGTATCGCATTTTGCTTGATATTACCCAACAGAAGTAAGAAACACTTTTGTTTATATTATCATTTATAGACGTCGGTACAGACAAGATAATTCTTTATTAAGAGACTATTTGTACCTCAATTAATGTATGTTACATGTTCATAACGACGTTGATTTTAAGGAATTGTTTTCAAAACATGTTTTCAAAATATTAATTCGTGTATTCTTTTTATTTTTTTTATTATTACTTTGTTTTTTTAAAAGAATACCTATATGTGCACATTGTAACCGCGCATATGACTTGGCTTGGATAACTAGGTAACAGCACAGCTATTCAAAAATTATTATTTTTCTATTCTTTCAAAAATTCCTAAAATTTTTTTTAGGGTACACCCTCATTCGATACTTCGTATCTGATTGAGGGCGGGGGGGGGGGGGGCAGTGTTATGTAACTTTACGTAACATTGTGTAACCTCATTATCTATCTAATTATCACCCATTAATTATAATATCTCATTATTAAATTCGCTAATTATACTTAGCTATCCAGTACTGTGCAAGTCTACTTATTCATGCTAAGCCATAGGTATTACGTAAGGGCTCCGCCCCCTACTCTTTCCCACATCCTGTAGGAACATGTGTACAGATTCTAGTTCATTAAATCAGTTGCTTAGTTCTTCTCACGAAGACCACACGTTTGTTTGCTATTCTTCCATTCATACCTTAACAGGTTCATGGCAGCGATTAGTCGGGCTCTACATCGACTCCTCCCGAACCGACTGCAGCCAACGCCATGGCCTTCATGGCCTCTGCTATGAGCCAGCTTTCTCTTAGCATTGACCCCAGCGTCACCCGCCAGCAAGGTATGGTTCTTCGACCTGAATATCATGTCATGTGTTTATTAAATGGGAAACCAATGAAGTCTGTGGATGCCTCCAAGATGACTGTCCCGGAATATTTGTACGGTATGAGTCTCGTACTCGAACATTTGATAAACAATGATGGCGACATCTCCTCTTACCTCGCGCATTTTCAGCAAATGCTGTATTTTGCAACTTCGAAGAGTTTCACTATTACCGCCTTTTCAGGCTATGATAGGAAAGTGGTTGATTGTTACCTCCGTAACTTTTCAGCTGGGTTTGTGCCTAGGAGCCCTATATCTGTTGCAACGCATTTCTCTTCGGCTAACGAGGTAAAACCAAAGGCATCTGTTTCACGAGGTAAACAAGTCAGAAGGTCTTCCGACGGTCGTACTACTTTTTCAATTCCCTCAGACTGGTCAGACGACATCTGTTACAAATACAATCATGGCATTTGTTCTGGGAACTGTTCTCGGCAACATATTTGTGGGAAATGTCATACCAGGGGCCATAAGATCGGAGCTTGTCGAGGCGGTTCTGATTCCGAGTAAAAAAACTCGGGTTAGACCTGAATGTGGCCTCTTCCGGTTTCTTCAACAATGGCGGCCTTCGACTCTTTTCTTCGTCCTCCGACAATGCTTCTCCCGATCTCACTATTGATATTCCTGCTATTCATGCCAACTTTGCTTCGGAATGTGTTACTCCTACAGCACCCAAGTTATATCCATCTTCTCCAGTTCATCGGAGCGAGGAATTTACTTATTCTTCCGACTTTGTGCCTTCACCGACTGCCTATGTTTACTTGCCTCTGATCGAGCGTGTCTTGGACAGACACACGGTTGGTGGTATCACCTCGCAGATGAATTTATCGGGTTGGTTTCACGAACTGTCCTTTGAACCTGATATAGATCTGCGTAATTACCTGTGGCTAGGCATTTCTGATGGTTTTTACATAGTTGATCCTGGTTCTACCGTCCCTATGTATGACTGTCACAACTACTTGTCCGCTACTAAAGGTGCTGCTTACGATTATATCACAAAGTTACTTCGCTCGGAAATCCATGATGGAAAGATGATTTCAGCTACTTCTCTACCCCATTGTGTTCATTCTATTGGGGCGGTGCCTAAGCCCAATGGGACTTTTCGTCCAATCACGGATTGTAGCATGCCTCGCAACATGTCAATTAATAACTTCATGAACGTCACTGCCAAACCATTTTGTTATGCTACCGTTGATGATGCTTCTCAAGTTCTTCGTCCAGGGTATTTCATGGCTTGCGTCGACATGAAATCGGCTTATCGCTCCATTTCAGTCCATGCTTCTAACTGGAAGTATCAAGGCTTACGTTGGAATTTTGGTGATAGGACTGTGACTTTGCTCGACACTCGCTTGTGTTTCGGGCTTAAGTGCGCCCCCTTCATTTTCACCATCATCTCCAATTTCATCGTCTCTTGTATGGCCAGACGTGGATTTCCTCACATCATAAACTACCTTGACGATTTCTTCTGTTGGGGTGCGTCTTACGAGGATTGTTAGAATACCCAATCTTCTCTTATACAACTTCTTGGTCAACTAGGCTTCATAGCCGCCTGGGAAAAATGCTCTACACCTTCCATGAGTGATTCACAAGGCTGTGTTCCTATTGTTAGAGTGCCTGGTTCACCCCTCTGTGCTGTGTATTGGCTTGATCGTAATTTCAGCCAGTTTCCCTCATCACCTGATTCCCTATTTTCCTCACCATTGATAGACATTCCTCCAGACCTGTCATGTATCATGAAGTCCTCGCCTTCCTGAAGTCCTTGGTCACCAAGATTGGCCTGCCTCAGTCTGAAGTCGGCTTGCACTCGCTCCGACGTTCGGGTGCTACGTTCCTCCACAAAATTGGTTTCAACTTACCTGACATTAAGTTAATCGGTGACTGGCAGTCATTAGCCGTGCTGGACTATCTTTCCTTGTCTTCTGACAGGAGAATGGACCTGGAGCGGTCAGTTGCTAAACACCTGTCTAGTTCTTCCACCTAATTTATCTTCAATCACAACATTCTATATTTCTTATTATTCCTTACCTATGGACCTTGGCGGACATTGCTCACTCGATTGCCACATCAATTGTCGTGTCTTTATTAGGTTTCAGATATGAACAGTGATCAGCAACATATAAACAGTGATCAGCAACATATAAGTAATTCTATCACAGGAAGACCTCCGTTGGCATCCTATTCTGAAATGATGTAATTGATTGAACCAGAATAAAAATACAATATACGTATATATTGTGAAAAATACAATATACGTATATTGTGAACCTTTTTCAAACTGCATTTTGCAACATATTCTATTGTGGACGTTTTTTCAAGTACATTTGGCAACATATATTGTAATTCTATTGTGGACGACTTTAAATGAATCTGAACATTGCATTAATTATGATCATCACTTTGACTCGTCAAAGTTATTTATGATCATCACTTTGACTCATCACTTTGACTCATCACTTTGACAACTTAAAACCGCTTCATGGCAGATTTGGGAATGTATGAGAGGGGTATATAGAAGGAATGCAGGGGAGTGTATAATCTAATCGTCGGAGAAATTGATTAACTTCAAGACTTTTGTAAGAGTTTTTGATTAACTTCAAGACTTTTGTAAGAGTTTTTATGTAATACATGTAAGAGTTTTTATGTAATACATGTAAGAGTTTTATGTAAGAGAAGCTTTGTATGTGGGATGGTTGGGTCGGTGGTGTTGCTGATGTAGGTGGGGGCTAATGATTCAGGGCACTGATGTAGGTGGGGGCTAATGATTCAGGGCAGAGTGAAAACAAACAACATATTTAGCTTAACATTGAATTAATTTATTGACTGGCCAATAATAAATAAACATATTTACAAAATATTTACATTATCAATTACTACAATATCAGACACTGTTGACATCAAAGAATCAATAATAATTATACTAGGGCCGGATAATACACAAAAGATTCTGATTAATTCATAACAATCAATAATAATTATACTAGGGGCGACTAATACACGAAAGATTCTTTAATTCATAACAGGTCCATAATTCTTTAATTTATAACAGGTCCATTCAATCGGGCGCAGGCATGAAGCAGACGGGTAGAGCTGCGTTGGTCAGCCACAAACTCGTCCCAATATGTCTCGATCTTCACCTGGAGTTGCGCATACTTTCTGCGCTGGTACCTGCGCACCTTGCCTTCAGAAACCAGCCGCGCTGTCAACGTCACCAACCTCGCCTCCCTATGCAGCAGGTTGATGAGCAGGTAGAGAGGGAGGTTGGCTCGGTTTGCTGCGTGGTTGAGCCTCAGGTGCCACCCCTCAACGTCGTTATTAGTCCGGATGGATTGCTGGAATACATTCCAAGCCTCGATGGACCAGAGGTTGGAACGTACCCAGGTGGTGCCGATGTAATTGCACAGCTCTTGCAGTTGAGGGGTGGCAGCCTCGTTGGAGAGTCGTTGGAAGTGGCCCTGGACATGGGCGGCAGGAACGAAGGGGAGGGCCATCAGCTTTCTCACGAACCGTTGAGTACCGTTGTCCTCGATATAGTTTCTGGCCAGTCCAAGTTGTCCGACGTGCCGCCAGATGGCCTGTGTCCAGTGGAACAGGCACCCCCTCATGGTGACGTCAGGGAGCACCTGTCCACACGCCCGCCAGAAACAACTCTCGAAGTCGGCCAGGATTTCTTGAACCCTGGGCGCTGCAGGAAGTAGGCGGAGGAGGTGTTGGAGAACACGGCTGTAATCACGACGACGGCGGCCGGACATGATGATGAAGACGAGAGGCACTTGCTTCATCTCCCCATCTTCAGACTTTAGGAAGGCGTGGATGCTGAAGAGCTGCGTGAAGGGTTGGCGCACCACCTTGAAGGTGCCATCAGCATACCACCGGCGTGCCTGGGAGAGGAGGGTGAGTTGGTGGTCACTGGCGAATATGAGGTGACGGCATTCCCCGACGACGACATCCCCTCGCAGAAAACCCTCAGGGACGTGGCGTTGGTTTAGCTCGAAGTCGAGGGTGGTAGGGTCTACGGGGCGGAGTTTCTGCCGTTGGTGGTTGGCTGCCCGCTGGAGGTAGGCTGGCCTGGGGAGGGCGTCACAGGGGATCTCGTCCACTCGGTGGTATAGCACTGAGTCGATGAGGGCGCCTGAAGGGCGGAACAGCTGGTCGACAGCCTTCTGGCGCACTTCTTTCACGACCTTCATCGCCTTCCCTGCTCCGGCACTGGCTGGTTGGTGGCAGTGGTTGTGTGGGCCTGGAGTATACTGGTTGCCCACCTGCCTGATGCTGGCAGGGCAAACAGTTGTCTTGTTGCGCACTGCACAGCGCCAGGTTGTAGCCGTCGGTGTTGCCCTCTTGACAGTGTAGCTGTAGCCAACGTTATCTACCAGCTTCGGCTTCTGGTGCTGGGATGCGGCGGCAATGACCTCATACGTCCGGACCGGGGCAGGGGCAGGGGCCAAGGCAGGGGCAGGGGCAGGGTCTGGAAGGACAGACTCGCTCACTTCCTGTTGCAGCTGGTAGGTCCCGTCGCCAGACACGTCCATCTCCTCCTCCTCCTCCTCCTCCTCCTCCACTGACACTGACAAGTCCATGTCCCCCATGGGGCTTGGAGCCCTGGAACTGGGGGAGTCGGGGCTTGGAGACCTGGAACTGGAGGAGTCTGCTATCAGGGAGTAGTCGGGGAGTGTGGCATTGCTGGGGAGTGAAGCTAGGGTGGAGTGACCAAATGGAACTGTGCAGGGCTCACACAACCAATCGATCACTGTCTTCCCTCGGACAGCTTTTCTGTTTTGCTGTGATGTGATGGGAGTATCACAGCAACGGTGCTGCCAGTGCATGCAGAGCTCACACTGTAGAGCTTCATGGCTGGACGAGACTGGTTGCTTGCACCTAATGCAAGGTGGTGGTGGTGAATCGTCCATCAAGACTTGGTAGTAGGCTAGGAAGTAGTAGTAGGTTGCTGTGGTAGTAGTAGGCTGATGTGGTTGCTTTGCTCTCGAAGCAAATAATGATTAACCCTCTGAATGGGGCTGTCTTATATATCCGCGGGCGGCGACGCGTCAAGGTGAAGCCACTTTCACACTCACGCAGGAACAATTCGCTTCGCCAGGACTAGCTTCAACTACAAACCAATGGCTCTATCTTTCATCTCCTTTCATCTTCAAGATCATAGCCATAGCCAACGAGTGGGTGACGGCCGATTCGCGCGCAGAGCGACGGCCGGCCGGCCAGTGAGCAACCTGGTGTGAAGATGTTGTTACATTGGGTCGGAGAAAGTGTAGTTAGAAGGTCGGCGGAAGGAGAGAGAGGGAAGAAATTTACCTGCCCACAAATAAATAACTTCTAGTACTTGTAGAGGAAATGCCCATAAATATAACTTATCGTCCCACCATGTCCCATAAATATTTTCCCACCATGTCCCATAAGCCATAAATATTTTCCCACCATGTCACATAAATATTAAATGTCTTTTTTAATTATTAGTTGGGTCAGGACTGCAACCTATATATAGTGCGTTTATTTATGATAATTCATACAGTTTCATCATCACAGAAATAAGGAAAAGTTTTCAGTCCTCTGCCCCTTTGCAGGTCTTCCTCGACCGCCCTAATTAAAAATAATACATTCTTTCAATCATTCAATTAGATATACAGGCCTACCAGAAATATTTGGCAGTTTCTCAAATGCATTGATGAAACAATATTTGGAACGACACTCAGACAGCATTTTTAAATGTCAACAGAGCGCCTGCTGTCTATTAGACTAGACCGTAGTTTTTAGAAACTGGTGAAATTAAAAGAAATAATTATTGTCGAAATTAAAAGAAGAAATTAAAAGAAATAATTATTGTCAAAATTAAAAGAAATAATTATTGTCATCTTTTAATTTCACCAGTTTATTTTTGGCCAAATTACTCCTGCTATGCTGGCTGCCCGCTGGAGGTAGGCTGGCCTGGATGCCCGCTATGCTGGACGTCATGTCTTACTGGTTTCCAATTCTAATGTGTTGTCTCACTATTATTGATTTGGTACGGAAAATATATACCCAAAAGTATATCGGCAGTCTAAATATCAGCGGCTTTTCGGTATTTGATATACAATTTAAATGCCAAGATTGCCAAGATGAGACTGGAGGACATTTCCCGTCCTCCCTAGATGAGCTTAATATTTTTTGTATTAGACTGGAGAACATTTCCCTAGATTTTTGGTATTAGACTGGAGAACATTTCCCTAGATATCTTTTAATTATTAAGGCCGCTAAGCTGTCTAGTATTTAAGGCCGCTAAGCTGTCTAGTATTTAAGAGGTTATTTAGTTCAGTTCTAAGAGGTTATTTAGTTCAGTTCTAAGAGGTTATTTAGTTCAGTTCTAAGACCATAAACTAGTTCAGTTCTAAGACCACAAACTAACCTTCTCATGAGGACGTCGTACATCAATTTATCTAGTTCAGTTCTAAGACCACAAACTAACCTTCTCATGAGGACATCGTACATCAATTTATCTATTTTGTACGTACATCAATTTACCTATTTTGTACATCAATACACTTTACAACTACATCAACATGACAACTACATCAACATGACTTAATAATAAGTTAATGAAATAACCCATGAAATAACCCATGACTTAATAATAAGTTAATGAAATAACCCCTATGAATCCTCCCCGCCCCCCCCCCCCCCACTTAATAATCAGCAGTCCCTTCATGATAGTTATATGAGTTTTAGTTATATGAGTTTTATTCATATTCACTATATTCATATTATCATTATATCGATCATCATATTCATATTATCATTATATCGATCATCACATATATCGATCATCACATTATATTATATCGATCATCACTTTACTATAAGGATTTACATTCCTGTTCTTAGCGTTCATCATTGGCCGGGCCTAGGGGTTTATATTTGAATGGAATGGACATGTCTTGTTTAAACATGTACGTCGTCCCTAAGGGGAATAACAATTGAATATTGACTCATCGCCCTTGCGACTCGTTGGACTGCTTATCGCCCTTGCGACTCATCGCAGTGCTCATGGCAAGCCTCGGATTTCTTTGATGAGATCAAAGGGCACGACTTTATTTTGGTCTGTAGTCAGAACATTTAATTACATTTAATCATCATCAACAGTTAATCTGGTGTTGGTGACTTGCCCATCATTGCTGGATACATCAGTCCTTCTTTCACTTCCCACCCCTAGTCTGTGAGCTGAAGGCAGTAGTTGCCTAACCATAACTGTACACTAGTAGGCTGTGGATTGGGCTACTGTGGAAGTTGGGGTAGAATCTTAGTCAACACACATGTATGCTGTCCTTCTCATAACTCTTTGATAAAACTGGTGGTATCAAAGTTTGTTAAGGGGATTGTTTTGGCCTCCCAGAATCAGACCTGGATCTTTGTTGATTCATGCTTTTACTTCAGAAATATCCTCTGTTGTTACTGTTGCCCTGGCAGCATAAGAAAATAAGTATGTATGTGTCATCTGCAACAACAATTCTTTGTCAGCAGCAGCAACCATAGGAGTTTGGCAATGAATGACAAGGTCAGCTTGTACCAAGATGTCACTCAATAAGTTGCGGAATCACTTTTTATTTTATGTATTTCCCAGAATGACTTCCTTCTTCACTGTCAGAGGCACTTTTGATCCTCATCTCAAGTGTCCTTTACTGGAGCAAAGTACCCATCAACACAATAATGCCCCATACTTGGCTTTCACATAATGAACATAATTGCCACAGATGTCCTTAAATGTACACCACAGGTCCAAATGATTCTCTGTAGCAAGGTCTGTCCATTGAAAACATGATGTGCTTGAAAAAACAGTGATTTTTGCACAACAGCTTCAGTTTTATCACTTGTCACAGGTACTGAAGCCACTTCACCTGAGACAATAATATGCAATGTGTCTGTCATTATAAAGGGGTTTATACATCAAGAAAGTTTACCAGCTTTGCAATCACACCTCTGTTGAGTGTTTAAAGCTTCTATATGTTGTTTACTATTGAGAAATGTGATGCCAGTATATCCGTGTATACCTTGGTTTAATTTCCCCAAACCAGCCTTTGTAACTCTTACATACTCCCCCCCCCCCCCCACTAGTGAGATAACCAGTTTAGATGCTGCATATCAATACCTGTTCAATAGCCAGGACAGTGGAGAGACCACCCAGAATCTGTAGGCCATCCAAGTATATATCATGGATATCAGGGTCATCGTCTTCTAGTCTGGCCATATTCTCTAAATAGGAATGTATTATTTTGTTATACATGTTGGGCTCGGGGGCAGCAATGGTAGGAGAACCTTTCTTGGATTGATGCAAGGTGATATTTACAATTGCCTGATTTTTCTGCTCTCAGAAAGCCCTTGAAAGTACCATCTTCATTATACTGCAGCCAGATATAGGTGATGCAACTTGTATCACCAGGACAGTTCTCTGTGGAACTTTCTCCTGGTGCAGAGGGACTCTTTGGCCAACTTTTGAATTTGCTTCTTCAAAAGATGTTTCAGTCATTTGATCTGCATTTGGCATGGTTAAAAATCAGTAATGAACATTGCATCCGGAGCCAGATAAAATTGTATATGGCTAGAGGGGAACTTTCTCTATTGAGAAAGAATTTCTATAGTTTGTCATGTATTTGACTCTCTATCTATGGATTGATGTGATATATTTCCTGCATATAGACATATGAGATAGTTGTCTATGTACATAATATGATCATAAACAAAATTATTTAATTACATAAGGAAGTTATCCTATCACTTGCAATATTGTATTCTTTCAGTAAATGCGATTTAACCATCAGTAAAATAAGGACTGCCATCAAGAGAATAGTGTCTATGAGCTCTGGGCATTGCTTTGCCACTGAGCATGTGTCCTACAGCATTACTGCCATTCACCATACATGAAAACTCCATATTAGACCCCATAGTTGGTCCTATACTATGTTTTTTTTCAAAGGTTTTGAACTTTTCCAAAATTGTCAGAATTTCAGTGGTGGCCATCTTGGATATGGGTTAGGCAATGAATAACATGGTTTTAAATGTTCTCACTGTGTTGGGCATACCTGAAAACCCCATAATAGTCAACAAAATTGGTCCTTATACTATATTTCAATCAACAGTTTTGAACTTTTTCAATATTGTCAGATTTTCAATGGCGGCCATCTTGGATATGAGTTGTCATGCAATGTCTAACATGTTTTTAAATGTTATCACAGCATTGGTCATACCTGAAAACCCCATAATAGGCACCAAAATTGGCCTCATACCAGGTTTCAATCAAAAGTTATGAACTTTTCCAAAATTGTCAGATTTCCAATTGCGGCCATCTTGGATATCGGATATTAGGAAATGTCTAACATGATTTTAAATATCACCAGTGTGTTGGGCATATCTGAAAACCCCATTATAGACACCAAATACATCCATTTGCTATGTTCTGATCAAAAGTTACATTGATTTTTAGCTGGGCACTTATCCCATGGCAGCCATTTTGGAAAATGGCTATTTTACCCTATTTCCCAACGATAAATTTTTCTACATTTTTAGTATGTTAATACAGGGCCCTTGTGGGAAAGGATGGTGAAAACCGCATTTCTGTTCTAGTTTTTTTGACATTTTGGGTTTTTTGAGCTAGATTGCCTGGACTATATATCCCAGTAGTGTCATTGAATGTTTTATACCGGACGTTCCATACCGGACGTTCTAAAAATGATAGTGTTTTTCTTACACAACCCAGGTTCAGACTTAGCAAAGAACAACCATAACTCAAATGTTGTAAGCACAACCAATGTTAGGTTTATTCTCTCAACCCTCCGCCGGCCTCTTGCCTGAAACACAGGCTCAGAGGGCTCCTAGGTAATTCAGCTACCTAAGAGTTCATGGTGTTTAATGAAAACATACCGCATACATATACAACAACATCATGAAATAGTACATGTTGAGGGATGAAGAATGCATCACAGACACTTATACACATATTGACACATTATGGTAAATAGTATTGAACTCTATACCTAAGTCTTGATAGGTAATAGTTACATTGATCATGTAGATTGATCAGATATAAAAGCAATGGCTTAGCAGTACAGCAAACAGTAGTGACCTCTGTTGTTATTCAGTGGAACTAATCAACAGCTCCAATGTATGAAATACAATGACACCTAGAGTATTAAATATCACTACAATAGCTCATATTTGTGGAAGGAACATACCTAGGTATACATTGCTATGACGTTAAGTATACATTGCTATGACGTTAAGAGATTTAACAAGCCTTTGGACGTTCCCCCAAAAATTTAAGACAATATGTAAACTCATCCACAAAAATTTAAGACAATATGTAAACTCATCCACAATGTACATAAATCATATATAGGTTTCATATTGTTTCATTGGACTCTCTGCCATCTATTTCTGGTATTCTTAAGTGAAATTCATGGAAGTACCATGAAATAATTGATTTTGTCTTATATATAGACACATACAACAATATAAGACAAAATCAATTGTCACCAATGATGACTAAACAAACCATAAAAAGAGAGTTTGAGCTTTTCAGAATAGAAAGATATTCGTGGTGTTTTAAGATATTCGTGATTTGAAACATAATCAGATGGGATTGGACGAAATTTGTCCTGCAATAGAAGGCAGGCTAACTCGTCCAATAACGATATTGCAGGCTGAAATTAGGCGCGGGGGGTCACCCACCTTGCTGTCGCAACCAGGCAACAAAACCCAGTCGCCAACCGGTCGCAACAGCTGCAGGTGACCTCCAAATGGGGACAACTGTGACTTGCGGTCAGAAAATCATGTATATTTTGTTTAGTAAATGTTTTTGTAGATATTTCGGCACTAATTTAATAAATAGGAGTTTATGATCCCATGGTTGTACATGGTTTGTACAAATTATACATTTTAGGAGTTTGTCAGTACGTATACAGTTTCATCTCTCAACCCCCCCCCCCCGTGTGCGACATGTTAATTTTGGTGTCAGGCAGGTAGTTTTCAAGGCTATTCCAGGCCTTGAATTTATTCATTTTCTCATCTCTGGTCAGGGCGGCGATGACATCACAGTAAATAACAAGTTTATGACCAGAGATAAGTGGTGAATACCACTTATAAAATTAGACCCTGTGCACGCTTATTATATGGGTCAGATTTTCAGAAAATGTACAATTTTCCTTCACCAATCCTCTCAAAAAGCCCACATTTGAGCCAAAAATGAGCTTCAAAATACAGTTTAACATAACAGAACTGATACTTTAAATTAATGCGATACCAAATATACTCACATATACCAGATTTTCAGCCTAATTTGGGGGAATTTCCTAAAAGTGTAGAGCTGCCAATTGTACATTTTCTGAAAATCTGACCCATATATGAATGTGACCGGTTCCCCAATACCCTGCCAGCCTTGAATGGGCCTTTACAAGATATACCTTGTTTATTACCTTGAATAAGGGCCCAACTTAGTATCGCTTATGTCAGGGGCGGATCCAGGATTTTCAAAAGGAGGGGGCGAGGTTTCAAGTTTTATTTTAAAGAACATATATGTTCTAGGTATATATTTTGATACTTGAATGTGTATTTATGTCATTAACTATAATCAAACTATTTCATAACCTATTTACACACATACTGAGAATTATTGAGAGTGAAGAAGTTTTGATTCATAACATGTTTATTATTACTACTGTGATAACATCAATAGCACACATATCCCCCTCAAGTCCTTAGATCGCCGACATCAATGCCACACTGTGCGACATTAAAACCATAGCTGTGCGACAATGTCACTGACATTATCTTTGATGAAGTTGACTGGCACTCAGATCAAAGTGACACGTTTGTCGCGCGAGTAGCTGTCGTCGCTCCGTATGGCATTTGAGTATGGCATTTCACACTCAAGATATTGGCACTTCACACTCAAGGTATGAGTGCGACCTGTCAGATGGCGTCCTATAGCGCTATATAAATCAAACCACTAGTCATGTCAAATCATTCTTTTGAATACCCTCAACATGGAAGACCGTATCGAACAGCTTTTGTTGGAGATTCAGTTGGACATTCAATTGGCTGAAGAGAAGATCGTCAAGGGTGGGAACCAACTACAACATCTCATCAGAGCCATGAATGATATTGCTGTGAGATTGAGACGGGCAAAGAAGTCAAAGACAATTACGAGTCATTTTGTGGCAAAAAACCTTGCCCTCAGAGCTCAAGTACTAAAAGGCGTGGCAGAAATGTATGGGATATATACTGTGCGGCTAATGGACAAGCAAGAGCATGACATCGCCAGCCTTGATGATGAATATCAAGTAAACGTTGCCTGAAGAATCCGCTAGTCCCTTCCCTGAAAATAGCCCTTTTAAGGGCTCATCAAAACTTCATGAGAGTTGGCAATATTCAATCCAGTCTCCCTTCCCCCATCCAGTCCCGCACCCTGTAATATAATCAAATAACTTGAAGTCTCCCTTCCCCCAACCCGGTCCATTCCCGCCCCCTGTAATAATTACTCGTCTGGTCTCCCCCAGGAAATTTAGAAAAATTAGAAGCCAATTGGTCACTTCACTAGTATATGTCCACCCACAGATATTGCAAACATTGCGAAAGACGAGTCAAATCTATTTTTCATTTGAGTATGAGGGTGTATAATAGCTCTCTGGTTCACCAGCCTTTTTGAACGTAGGGGCCCGCTACGCTGTCTCCCGTCGCCGCTACGCTGTCTCCCGTCGCCGCTACGCTGCAAAACGGCCGCTACGCTGTCTCTGAGACAGCGTGGCGGCCATGATTTGATGAAAAAATACTAATATTATCTAGGGACATTACTTTTTTTTAAAATTTCACAAGTTTCTGATCTACTGGTCTAGTCTAATAGGCGTTCTATTGACATTAAAAAGGCTGTCGTTCCCTATCTTGATTTCATCAATGCCTTTGAGAAACTTCAATTGATCCAAACAATCTTTCTGACTATTAGGCCTATGATGTACAAACTCCTTACATCATCATTATGCCTTCTGACGTCCATTACCCATAAACATTGGTTTTCATAGAAAATATCAATACCAATATCTTGTGGAACTTCTTGTCCCTTCTCAAATTTATGTTTCCCGAGATATCTCTTGCTTATAAAGAGTACAGTGGTAGATGAAAAAGAGTAATATCAAGAAAAGCATATATCTGGAAAACAAATCTGTTTTTGATTTTGAAATCCATAAATCAAAATAGGAGAGTTCTACTAGTCTACCATAAATTGTCAAGATCTGCCCCTATATGCCAAATATCATCAATTAAGGAGCAAATTTAGATTCGAAAGGTTCCAATACTTTATTCTAAGTCCTCTAACTAGGGAAAATATTAAAAGGATTTTTTTGGCACAATGGTTTTAGGCTACTGGGCCCATTTCGTAGGAATGTGTGGTCTCGGTGTCTATGTTTACATCCGATGAAGTAATATATCAACTAATCGTGATTTGTATCAACACAGAGAAGTGTCTACTAATAGTATATGGTTCTAAATATAGTCTAAACATTCCAAAATAACTGACCAGAGCGAGAAAGGTATATTTCAGACAATGACGCTTGTCTGCTGCTTAAAAGTGTAATGCATTCTCTTCAACTGGGATAAAAATTCAAAGACATAACGATACAAATACATTCGCAAGAATAAACAATATAAAAATGCTAGACAATGATGCTTGTCTGCTGCGTGAAATTGATACGTATTATCAACTGAGTCCAACTCAGGAAAAGTTCATATGAAAAAGATATCAGAGGAAAGGTATAATACTCAAACCTCAGGCAATGGGGGCGAGCCAAGTGCCTATTAAAATTATCAAATTTAATAAAATGTTCATTTTCATCTTAGATCCGTTCCACGTTTGATCTATGGGGCACCACCAATAGTTCTTCTTCAGTACCATTTTCTCTTGCTGACAAATAGGCAGCTGTACTCCTGTAAGAAAGCATCAATTACGGTCCAATGACAGGTTGCATAGAATATTGGGTATCATAAACACATTCTATATATCAATATCAATGCCAGGGTGCCAAAGTCAATTGAGAAAGCGCTTAAAAAAAAATATATACTTTCGAACGAGTAAAACCAGATATTTATTCTTAAGAAAAATGAAATATTGAGGCGAGAAATTCCTTTCAAGTCGATCTTAGCAAGAAAAAACAACAAAATGGTATAATACAAACATGAAAAAATCTTTTAGACAAACTAAAACAAATTGGAACAGCAATGGATTCCAAAACAAAGTGATTATACAAACTTACATAGTAACACTAGACCCATTTGGACCATCCATCCATGGTATCTGGTAGGAGCCAGTGCTGGAGGATACCAACAGAACATACATTGCATCTGACGCTGGGTCCATTATCTCTGCCAGGTCGTGATGGTATCGTCGATCGACTTTGACCTTGCTAGGGAGCAAGATCTGCTTCGTTGTTCTGTGCACTTTTAATGATAGAGCTGCTCTCCATCGCAGATCAATATCAAGTCAGCAACAACAACACCATCCAACATGTAGTTTGCCTAATCTTAGAGGCGGGGCAGGTGAAGATCCCACAATTGCACTTACTTCAAAGGGAATTTGCATTAATTTGATCGTGACCAAATGGTCATCAGAGTGCAATCTGAGCATAATCCAAGAGACAGTTTCGTCTTTCTGGTTTCTAGTGCATCGTCTACAGACTAGGCATCGAGGGAAGTAATTACATATGCATCGACGATGCTTCCAGAAGAATAATACAATTTTGAAGGCAATGATTATTGCACAAATTTTCAGTATAGCATGGATAGGGTTTGGTGGAAAGTAAGGTTTCAAATCTTCTGTGATTGGCTGTGGGGTGGGTATGTCGAAGCCCAGATTTATATCCTCAAAAACTGGTGCTGAGAGATTCAGTTTAAACGCCTGAATGGGCCTCACAAATGTGCATATGATAGCCAATTTGTGGATCCTATAGAACAAATGTCACCAATATGCTAATGATTAAGGCCAAGTTTATGGAGGCTGGATGAGCAGACATTGTATTTATAGATTTCTTCAAAGTCTCCCATCTGTCATTAGCAATCTTGTCCGCCACCAGTAGCTCATTCGCTAGTCTTTCTACTTTAATTCCTGATGTTATCAAGGAAGCTGGTAAATGTGCATGCATGTCTTGAGGAGAGGGAAGGTTAATGTGTATTCTGGAACCATGTTTCGTTTCACCAGTTAAATTCTTGAATGGAATTTTAAATATTACAGCGATAGCCAAGTTAAACCCTGATTCTACAAAAATATTTGTGTTGTTCCAAGGAATACACCCATCTCTTGGAGCAGATATTACCACCGATTCAGAGATTAAGGAACAATCACAAGGAATTTTGACAATAGCCAATAGACTCATCGCAACTTTCGTTCTGGGTTGCTGAAGGCAAGAGAGAGTTGATCTTGTTTCTCTGCCCACTACCAAATGTTGGATTTTATTAATCGCCAGGTGAAAAATGGTGTTTTGTGGGTTAACAAGGTATTGAAGGTACATAATCTTCCTATTTCTGAGGCCAAATCTCTGAAAATTACCGAATAGCAGGTGTTGCGATTTGCTAAAATTCTCGCTGGGGGAGTAAAACACACCACAGAGCGACTCAGCTGAGCACATTGCTCATAAGCATGCGATTTTAACTCAAAATATATCCCTAGTCGTGAGCATTTACCCAATAGATAAGGTATCTCATTGTCTAGCAAGGTATACCCCGTGGAGTCATTAGAACTAGTGTGGATCGGAACACCGAATCGCACAGGTCTGTAAGCCATACACAAGTTATTGCCATTATTTATTTTTTATAAATTCACACTCTCGTGAAAATTGCTGTGACTGTTATAAGCTTTGAGTTATAACAGTCATGGCTATCCATGACTGTTATAACATTTAAGTTATAACGTTCACAGTAACCTGAAACGATGCGTTGAACCTATTAATTATACACCTTGGACGACAATATATCAAGGGGTGATTGCTATGCTGGTTAATTATCACTTGGCTGATTATACGAGCTGATGTGCTTGCTGATGAATTATAAACAGCTGGGGCTTGCTGCCTTGCTTGCTGGTGTATTATTAAAGGCTGGAGTCTTTCCTTCTTGTTCGATTGTTATCACTTGGCATGACCACAACCCCACTCTGACCACATGTGGTGAGATGCCGCCAGAGCGAGGAGCAATCAATTTGTCCCTAATAAAAACTAATTAGACGATTAGACCTTAATAAATCAACCATGTGAGTTGATTTGTCCTGTGCTGTGAGCCTGTGTAATGATAATCTAACTTACACCTAAACAGAAGTTAAGAGAAATGTACTCTTGTCACTCTATGAACAATTGAAATTATTACTAAAGTAATCGATGTATTAAATTAAATACATTCTACACCTTGTTGTCATTTATCTTCAAAAATGATTAGGGACATACTGCTATTTATATTGCATCTGTACTGATTAGATTTGCATTAAAAAGTAAAAGGTGGCAAGAGTTTGCTCGCCCTTTTATAGTTTGGGAATGTGTCTGATCCAAACAAGCCACGCCCCCTTCTACTGCTTCAGTCGCCGTATAAAATTCTATCGTGACTACAATGCTATGTTCAACTTTAGTCGATTTGGAACTAATAATCAAGTGCCCCAGAGTTGTCTCCATAGCTTATCACAAGGCCACATGGAATGGTTTAATCAGGGCCCAGACTCACACATTCATCGCACACATACGATAGCGTTATCAATGCCTCCAAAACAACAGCTGTTTCATATTACTCTGCTTGCTGAAGCTCAACTATCAACTGGCGGTGGACAAGAATTCGACAAAGATTTTATACGTTTTAGCGCTCTGGAAAAAGTGGCCGCTCCAAACACGAAATGTAGGGGGCGCTTCAGTCATCTCGTTTGCACAGTACACATTCCAAAAGTATAAAAGCGCGAGCAAACTCTTGCCACTTTTTAGTGTCTAGTGGAAAGCCAAGCAGGCAACATCTATTATGAACCTTTTTGAAAAACCATCCAACATAGCGCGGACGTCACACTGTCGCTTATGGGCGGGCGGCAAGATGTATCAAAATCGAGCGTTGAGTAATCCCAGCTGTGTTTATATTCACATAGCCAATGCTACTCGAGAGGGCGTTCTTTCTTATCAGTTGGCGAAGTGGGCAAGATTGGGTGTTTAATTACGTCTGGATGAGGGGAGAGGAAAATTTAATCTTTTTCCTCTCTCAAGCATCAGTTTATATTTTCATGACATACACACTGGTTGGGCATGGTGACTAAATTAGATTATACTTTAATGTTTGGGTGTTTAGTTGCTTTCTTCCTAGTTTAGGATCATATTCATAATAAACTAAATTCGCAAGAATAAAAGTGGGCAGGGCTTTTTTGGACCGGAGTATTGGAGATTTAACATAGAGAAATCTATCTCATCTTCTGACAAGGCTAGACAAACTAAGTTCGCACGAATGACAGTGGGCGGGGCTGTTTTGGACCGGAGTATTGGAGATTTAACATAGAGAAATCTATCTCATCTTCTAGCAAGCGGATTGAGAGAGTTTGCTTCAGATATAAAAAGGGCCTTCTTAAATGTGTTAAAAACAATGTTGGACGTTTATAATCATTTGCTCTGATCGACGAGCCTTGGTGTTAAAGTAAAAGTAAGAGTTAACAAAACTCACAATGCCAATATCAATGTAACTTTATTTCTAAGGTGTTGTCAAAGTGGATGAAGAGAATAATGGCTTTCAATACACATGCTAAAATAGAAAGTAGAAACGGGTAAAATACAACTAGTACAATACAGCTGATCGATTGCTTAAAATTAACTAAATCTCAAAAGTGAAAAGAAATGACAGCTGTCATCACATCATCAGCTATGGCGATATGGGATAAGATTAAAGAGTCTACCATGGACCTCGTGCTGATTTGCATGGTGACTGGTAACCTTATCTTCAGAGTAAACATAATACACACGAATGTCAAACCTTGGCATTTAACAAAAACAAATTAATGACAGAAACAATTTCTGGTACATAATACCTTACACTAATACAGCAACTAATTCTTACGTTCATGTTGCTGAAACCAAAATTCAACAACTATGCTTAGGAATACATAAACAATGCAAACTACAAACGTGTCAGAAGTGGATAAGTAAATAATGTAGTATCATAAAATGGCAATATTCCTCACGTGTTTTGCAACATGTACACAAGTCTACCATGGACCTCGAACTGATTTGCATGGTGACCAAAAATAAAGGAATGCTACAAACAATACGATTTGTGATGTATATCTCTACTTCTGATAAATGTTAACTACAGCTCCAGCATGAATAACAAATGTGTTCCCTGTATTTCCGGGATTTGGGAATAAGCATTTGCGGTTTGCATCACGTCCCTTAATGGGTTGTGATGCAGCTAATCTTGGTGATCGGCGAGGGGGTGGAGATGAGATAGCAATTTGGGGGCTGGTTGGGAGTGGTAGGAAAGAGATATTTGGTATGGGGCTGGGTGGGACAGCAGCAACTGGGATGACTGCAGGAGCAATGGTTGTGGGGGGGTGGTGGAATGTGTGGAGATGCTGGAGGTGGATGCAGGAGGTTGAGGGGCTGCGGCAGCTTGGGCTCCGATGACTGTAGATAGCTTGTGGGACATGTCCCTACGAGCGCTATCAGAGGCGGTCGAGTAGCTCTCTATAGAGGCTACTGACCGGTGGCCAGTGACAGCACATATGTCCTGATGGTTCACTCCGGCGTGCCTGAGAGATGTGACGCACGTGGCCCTCACGGAATGATTGGTATATTTTTTGGAAAGCCCAGCTGCGTCCGATATATCTTTCATGAAGTCGCCAATCTTGTTGATTCCCATTGAACTAGCCTGAAACCACACTGTCGACCGCTGGTAATTTGCCTTAGGCCGCTGGAAAAATGATTTGCAGTCGGGATATATCTTTCATGAAGTCACCAATCTTGTTGATTCCCATTGAACTAGCCTGAAACCACACTGTCGACCGCTGGTAATTTGCCTTAGGCCGCTGGAAAAATGATTTGCAGTCGGGATTTAACTTAGAAAGGTATAACTTGGACAGTGGGCAGCCGGCTGTATTTGTAGCTACAAGCCGCTGGTCGTGCTCTGAGTGGTGTGCATTGAGCCCCAGATGTTTTTTCTCGGCGGGATTAAAGTTCAGTGTGGCATATTCATTAGACTCATCATCTTCTCGAAACACTATGTCTCCCACTTCCAAATCTTTCAGGCCTTCTCTGCCTCGTCTCCCAAAGTCTAAACACAACTCAAAGAACACTTTTCTCTGTAATCCAATGGGGTTGTCGACAGCAAGAACACCTGAGGAGTACATCTTAACGATATCCGCCTGTCTGATCGGGGGGTAGTGTGTTGACTTATCCTTCCCCTCTTTCTTTGCCTTGCGAATGGCACCTAGAAAGTATTAAAATGTATTAGTTTAGATGAGGCAGAAATTAAAATACAAAAATAAACTTAGCTTTACTAATGCTCACAAGGTCTAACAATTAAGAGATAAATGTGATTCTGAATAGATTGTATGTTTGCAATGGAAACTTTGTCTAGGGATTGCTTCTAATCTCAAAAGTGTGCGATATGTATCGAAATGGGCGTGGTAACAGTGCGGTCCAAAATGAAATAGGGGCGTGGCATGTCGGATTCGCTTAAATAAGCTTCGTTTTGGTAGGGGGTGCGCCAATCATTGGTTATGACGTCAGTGTTTGGACTGGAGTATTGGAGATTTAACATGGAGAAATGTAGCTCGTCTTCTGGCAAGCAAAAAATTACTTCAGTTGGAACAAACATAAAGGATATTAGGAAAATAAATGATTTAGGTACATAATAAAGAACAAACGCTTTTGTTGATAAAATATGCTTGTTTTCCTCTACCTGCTATTCTCACAAACAGCTGCTTCCACAATACATTATGCCACTGGTAGGTAAAATAATATAATGTGTATGTAGACATTTGTACTTACCAGTTATCACAGCGTTGGCGCTTGCAAATAGGGGCCCTGATATGATATTGATGGGACGATTGTTGGGGGGTTGGGTGAGATAACGGCATCGATGAGAGGCCGTACTTTTCACCATTAGCTGCTCTCACCTCAGCATAAAAACGTGTAAGATAATTGGCAATTTCTTCCTCCGGCAAACCTTGAAAATCCCTGCTATGTCTGGAATGTTCCAGCCAGTCTAAAAGATATAATATTGTGAGGCTGTTTTAAAAAATGCAGGAGAAAAGCTAGATCAATTGAAAAACATCCTTTCGTTAATTAGACAATAGTAGAGGCTGAGTTTGGCATGTTACACAGCTTTTAAACATTATCACTATATCAAAACTTGACTTTCTAAATGAAATTAAATTGCTTCAAAGGTCATAAGTGTGCGCTAAGGAGGTAAATGGGCGTGTTTACAGTGAGGCTCAAGAATAAAAGTGGGCGGGGCTTGTTAGGACCGGCCTATTGGAGATTTAACATAGAGAAATCTATCTCGTCTTCTGGCAATGCTAGACAAAGTATATTCACACGAATGAAAGTGGGGGGGGAAAATTGTTTGGACCATACTATTGGAGATTTAACATGGAGAAATGTAGCTCGTCGTCTAGCAGGAGCAAGGGGAGAGGGCCTATACAAAGTAAATTCGCATGTGCAGTTAAAAAAGGCTTTGCGCTAAGGCCCATATATTATGAATATTATGAGCAAATAAAAATGTTTTTTCACGATTACTAACCTTTCATCATCTTAGTTGCCCACTCAGTTTGCCTGTGGGTTGCTGCTGCCTTGGCGTCGAGCTGCATTTTGACTAATTCTTCTTCGGAAACAGCAGCAAAACGTTGATCGGCTGGCACTGCTTTCTTTGCCTTTTTTTTTGTTCTTTAGGGAAAGTTTGTTCTTCTTGGGAACTGGGGGTGGCTTGCTAGTGACAATCTCTGGAGGAACTACTGGTGGAGGTGTCTCTTTGTTTTTGGTTGGAGAAGGGCCTTTTTCCTGACGTCTAATGAATGTGCTGAGGGGCAGTAAATCAAACGCATCCGAATCTAACGATAGCTCCAGTTCCTTATTGCTGCCTTGTCTCTTTGGCGCCTGGAAATCGATTTCGTCCGGATCCTGAACTTTCTTGGGATTGGGATTGGCCACAGAGTGGGCTATGGTCACCTTGGGAGGGGCTTTCCTGTCCAAAATCTCGTCTACAGCAGCATCGTAAATCCAATCTTGAGAATTGTCGACCTGATCCTCGGAAATGCCAGCGGCTGCGGCCTGGCTATTCAGCTCAATCATGTCATCTCGTAGGAAGGAGAGCTGCTCCTCCCGTTGCTCCTCTTCTGAACTAGCTTCTAAAGGATTATTTGGTGTTATAAAGTCCATAATATCATCCTGATCGAGAGAACCGAACGAAAAGTTAAATCCAGAGGTGTCAGGAGAGCACGAAAGGTTAAGTCTCAAGTCCATCTTAACAGGTGGCTTCATTAGCTGCGACTGAGGCAGTGTATGGAGAACGCACGGTCAAGGGCATGCAGTGAAGGAAGCGCACATGGTCCAGGGACCGGGATAGGATCAATTAGTTAAGATAGGTCAGACTATGATACAAGAGCAGGCTTTCGTCGAGTTGCTCAGAGCATAGAAATAAGGGCGCTTGGGTAATTGAGAATGGATGTGGGACAACTTGTATAACCAAACAGTTCCCTTCATAAATTAGTAAAGACATACAAATGATTTCTAAATGATTCATTGCTGGTGAAAGAAAAGGCTATAAATGATAGGAATTGTCCCAAATCGATGACTAGGATTTTTATACCTTGGAATTGCTGAAATCTAAAATGTGTACGATATGGATTTATATGGGTGTGGTAACAGTACGGTGCAAAACTAAAAGTAGGCGGTGCCTGTTTGAAGCGGACACTTTGCTGAACTGGGAAAAAATATAAAATGGAATCGTTGATGCAGCAAATGACCAATACTTAAAAGAACATAGCGCGGACGTCACACTGTCGCCTATGCATGGGGGAACTATTGGAGATTTCACTAATTTGATTTCCTAATAGCATAACAAACGGTGTTTAGTTGCTTTCTTCCCAGTTTAGGATATTATTAATAATAAAATTGGACTTAGAATCGGTTACAAGCTGTGTTTTCTTTCATATAAAGGAGGAGGGGGCAAGATTACGTGGAATGGGTAGATGAAAGATATCTCAAACAGGATAAGATATCTCAAATAGATGGTGACACTTATACTGCCATAAAAGTCGGAACAAGGCATGAAAGGGCTTAATTAATTATCTAATTATCTAATTGGATGAGTGACGTGTGCTAAATTAGTTAACATATGGGGACTGGCGCGTTAGTCAAGTTGTATCAGCCCAATAACAATTCCTCGGCCCTGCGGATTGTTATTGGCGATACAACATGCCTAACACTGGTCCCCATGTGTTAACCAATGCATACCCCATGGAGTCATTAGAACTAGTGTGGATCGGAACACCGAATCGCACAGGTCTGTAAGCCATACACAAGTTGTCGTTATATTTAAGAATAATAGGCACAGTTATCAAGAGAGAATTGTTCCAGAAATGATATTCCACCACCTTAGTGTAGGAGGGGTCCAACGAATCGTCCAAAATCGTGGCCAAAGGAAATTTTGATGCAATTTCTTTAGACAATGGTTTCAACAAAGCTCTCAGACCACCCATAGGCAAGAAAATATCGGGTAAATCACCCTGATTTAATCTGTCTAATCCTCTGATCAGCGATCTAGCCGTATCGATATACTCTATTAACACCAACAGATTCAGAGTGGTTTCATGTAACATGGCATGTAATGCCATGGTGTTAGTTAACTCTGCAGTCAAATTTTGCACAAAGTTATCTATCTGCTCCGTCAGATTTGTTATTTCTTTTGACAAATTAATAAACAAAACTCCCACTTCTCTGTTGTGTTTAGTGGCATGCCTAAATAATAATTTTAACTGCTTAGTCAGACTCAAAATTATCCTATCCCTGTTAACATCTGATATGTCGCCAAATGACAACCCTTTAATCATAGCATCCAATTTATTTTCCACTTTTGACAAGTGTGGATCAGTAGCCAGTGTTACATCATGTTATGTAATAATGGCGTAACAGTGGGTAACAACTTTATGATCATTAATTAACATTAATGAGGGATATGTTATGCGTTATGGTAATTAATAATTAATATAAGAACCTATTGGGTATCAGGACCCAGGAATTTATTGCATTGAATACGGTAGTAAGGGGAACCACAGGTAGCACTCTCAGCTCATTATATATTCCTCCAATCAACAATAGCCACATGGACCAAGCTCTCACCTGTATGCCAAGACAACAATAAACACTATTCTAGATCTTAGGATCAAAGCCTTAGGACTTCTTCTTTACACCTCTATTACTCTATACAATATTTCTACAACTATTCAATAGCCAAGATAGACAAACCTTCATATAACACTGGTGGATTAGAACCCGGATGATCCTAGTGTACCTAGGAACTCCCAGAGGTTTTTTAGTATTAGAGGAAGATCAATGGCAGCAAAGGAAAAGAAGGAAAACAAAGCATTGTTTGATCGGTTGCTGGATTCAGTAGAAAGGTTAGCAAAGATACCACAACGCATTACAAGAAGGGAAAGACAAGCAATTACAGAAGTAGCAAGGTTAGGGAAACCGGCACCTGACCAGGTGAGGACAGTGTTGGATTTTGATGAAGTACCAGAGGAGGAAAACTATTATGAGGAACCTGTAAATATTGGTGTACGCAGAGAGGGGGATGTTCCAGAGCCCCAGGGGCAATTACATGGACCGGAGCAACAAGAGCAGGAAGGCGCTGGCAGGATACCAATGATAGAGGAACCAGAGATAGTTCCAGAGCAGCCCCCACAACCCCAACGAGCCATAGAACCGCAACACATAGTGGGATTAACCCCACCAAATTCCCCACAGAGAATACAAATTCAACCTGCAGCCATCCAAGAATTGCAAGAAGGTACGCCAATAAGAGATGTTGTCAGAGAGCTGGGGGAGCAGAGACTACAGTTGCCAGTGCATGATGAGAGAGTGGAACCAGAACAGGTAGAAAGAGCACCGGACACAAGAGATGTAAATGAAACCCCAGCACTAAGACAAAGAAGGAAAGTGCGAGCAATTTTGGGCAGAAAACTTCCTACCCAGACACCAGGTGAGCAGGACGTGTATCGCACACCTATGCCCTTCACTGAAGCACAGTGGCAGCAATATAGACAGCAACGGGTTCAACTGAATGAACAACAGGAGGACATTCAGCAAAATAACAATCAAATATTACCACCTAACATTCCCTTGAATGCGTTTAATGCTCCATTGAATGCACCCAATATTCCCTTGAATGCCCCACAGCAACCAGTGCAACATGAGAGACAAGAGGAAAATAGGGTTGAATTCAGGGATATTGAAGAAAGGGACATTATACATGTGCGACAAGTCGACAATAATCTCCAGATACCAGCACAACAAAAGATACCGACGCCGCCTCTTCAAAATAATCCTCGCTAGAATACCCAAGCTAGGAATACTCCTCGGCAGGATATACAGAACAGGGACATCCTTCAGCAGAATCGCCAGCAAAATCTCACCCAGAATAAAACAATTGAAGCTCACAACGGAGGGAACACGCCACAGCAACGATTGCCAGATCCACCCAGAATACAAAGGATAATTCAAGCTGATCCACAAATGGATAACAGATATATACCTCAACATGGCCGGAATTTCGGCCACCCGCGCGGGCAACAGGGGCCCACGCACCCGCCCCAAAACTATCAAAATAGACCGCCCGACGGGCAAAGGAGGCGCTTGCCTCCCCGTAGAGATTCTCCTCTGCCCCGACACCAACCGAGGGAGCGCCGGCAGGATCAGTGGTCACAACAAGCCCAACAGGGCTCGGGTAATTATGATCAGACAAGACAACAAATGGACACCCAATACAATGACTACAGACCAAGGCCACCTCCGACCTACACACAGGTGGTAGATACAAAAGCGGAGTGGAAAGAAATGATAAATGAACTGAAGGAATTAAGATTAGATCAAAATGCCTTCCTTGATGTATCTATGAGACGTCAGGCCACGGATAGTAGAGCACACACGACAGGCGCTCTCTCTAGGCAGTACAGAAAGGCACCTAAGTCTTTTAGTGCACCAACTGCACAGAGGCCTGTCACTGAATTCTTCACAGAATTTGAAGCCTTTGTGGATCCGATAGCGGATGATGGACCATTGGTAATCACAACACTGGGCCATTATTTGACAGACCGAGCAAAAACATTTTTCCAGCAATTAATGGGTGAACCGGGGTACAATGACAATTATAACAGCGTTAAAAAGGCGTTCATACGGAAATTCAAAGACTTACCGTTAGAAGAAGTGATGAAAGATTACTCACACAGGAAGCAGGGGCCAACAGAGCGTGTAAATGACTATGACAATGACATGCTGGTGTTGCTGGCTAAAGCGAAGATTGATCCAGAAATGCAGATACGATTTTATGTGACTAACTTAAGGCCGGAATTGGCAGAGAGAGTGGCAGCGGAGTATCCAGAGACTTTGGACCAGGCGGCAAAAATAGCAGCCAAACATGAAGTAATGATGAGAACAGACAAAGTGGTGAAACAACCAACAGTGGAAGAAGCAGTTACCGCTATATATAACCCACGAGACGGGAATGTCACCACCAATACTGAGAGGGGGCGTCCAGAATTCAGGGAGAGAAGAAATGTGAGATTTGATGACAGGAGAGGTTATAATGATCAGTACAGGTCTAACTCGAGAGGGTATGATAGATCCCAAAGCAGGGATAGACCACGGTATGATAGCAGAGATAGATCACAATATGATAACAGGGGATACCAAGACAGAAGAGGCAGCTTCAGTCGGAACCAAGACGGGAGAAATAGATCGCACAGTAGAGATGGACAAGGTTATTATAACAGAGATGCAAACTCAAGCGGTGGGGGTGGATTTCACAACAGTGGACACCAAACGCAACAATATCGGAATCGTTATTCCAACTCCAGATCTCCAAGTAGGAATTGGGATCAGCACCAACACTATGGCCGACAGTCAGATAATGCTCAACGACAATACCAGCGACCATACAATGACCATCATTGGGAGGACAGCAGACAGAATAGTAACAACAGGGGGTCAAGGTCCCCTGGGAGGTACAATAATCAAAGAAATGACCAGAGGGATTCCAGGCCAAGGTATAGAGATGAACAACCGTACGACGGGCGGCGACAATCCAATTCTCCACATGGGAGAAGAGATTACAGACAAGAGAATAAAGGAGACAGAGGCCATAGGTCGCCACATGATAATAGGAGGGACCTGACGCCTTATTACGAGAGAGAGGCTAGTGATATGGCACCACAACAGAATTTAAACGAATAACCTGTGTTCTTGGAGGCGAAGGGCACAGTGTACGAGAAACCACAGCCGACAGTAACAATGATTTTGATGATGGGACAATAATTCCGAAAAATTTGTTTGAGCTCGATGAGGGCAAGAAATACAATGACCACAATTCGGCAGTAACACTGAAGGCAACAAATAAAGAAGGTAAGAAAATATCACTTGAAACCAATATTTACGGTGGTGCCATACAAATTGCAGTAAAAAATATAGACCTCCCGGCTCTGGTGGACACTGGAGCCACTCAATCAGTAATAAGTGAATCATTTTTCAGAAAACTCAGAGCTGTCAGACACCCATGTTCAATAACTAGATGCAATGTAAAAATGTTTGTAGCAGATGGAGCCGCACATCATTGTTATAGAAAGGTGTCGATTAATTTCTGGATAGCAGATATAGTATTTAATCATTCGTTTTTAGTTTTGCCGGCGTTAGATAGACCGCTCATATTGGGGGTAGACTTCTTGCGCAAACATAGAGCGCTAATAACATTCGACGATAGGGTCACTACGGTTTACCCTGTCAGAACAGTTAAGGTGTTTTTAATCCCACCTAAATCGGAATTCACCACAACAGGGGCAATTACAGCCCACATGAATTTGTCACACACAATAGGGGTGACAGAAAATTTAGAGAGAGATAGACCTATCTCATTCTTGGTAAAACATGCCTTAGTAAGACCATTTGGGAATAATAGGGTACCAGTGACACTGTTTAATGGATCGGAGGCAACATTAAAAGTTCAAAAAGGGTCCATTTTAGGCATATATGCCATCACAAGTGAGGACGAGTTTATAAACACAGCAGTGATTAATGAACTAAGTTGCGAGGATCCAAATAAAAAGATACAAGGGGATGAAATAAATAATAAGCCCGAATTCCAATTAGGGACAGATCTCACAGGGACACAAAGAGGGGCCTTGATCAAATTATTAGAAGCGAATCGAAGTGCCTTTGTGGGAAAGGACAAGAGACTGGGTGTAACGACCAAATATGAGCATAAGATAACGCTGAAACCCGGCTTTGAGCCAGTAACAAGACAACCTTACAGGCTTAACGCTGAGATGTCTAGAGAAATGAAGAAAATTTTAGACGAACAAGAACGGCAAGGCATAATAGAACCATGTCAGGAAACAATAGAATATACAGCACCAGCATTTCTGGTGCAGAAACCACCATCAGCTGATGGTAAAAGACAATTTAGGCTTGTGATCTACTATAGGTTGATAAATAAATTTATAATAGATGAGGTACACATGTTCCCAAGAGCGGATGATACCATACAAAGTGTGGGGCAAGCCCACGGCAAATATTATGCCCGTTTAGATTGTTTCAGTGGATACCACCAAGTGCCTTTAAGACAACAAGACAGAAAGCATTCAGGGTTCACTACACCATTTGGTGTATATGTACACAGGGTGATGCCAATGGGCTTGAAATCTTCCCCCAAATCATTTTACAATATGATCGACCAAGTGTTGAGAGAAGTACCTCACTCGTTTTATTACGTTGACGATGTGGTGGTGGCATCACCGACATGGGAAGATCACTTAAAGGATTTACAAAATATATTCAAAGCTTTTGCTCTAGCCAACATCAAATTCAAAAGGGAGAAATGTGCGTTTGGGTTAACGCAGGTTCCATTTTTGGGATTCATAGTAGACCAGGAAGGGATTAGGCCAGACCCTGCAAAAATAGATGCTCTTTCCCTCGACCCAAGTCAATGAAACATGTCAGGTCATTTGCAGGACTAGCAAATTATTACAGGTGTTATGTACCCCACTTTAGTCACATAATGAGACCGTTGTACAATTTGACAAAATCAAAAGCGAAATTTAAATGGAATGACCAAGCGGAAAAATTGTTTAATATTATAAAAAACTCCATATTGAAGGATGCAGTGCTAATATATCCGGATTATAATAAGGAATTTTTTGTTGGGACGGACGGTTCGTCCTATGCAATTGGGGCGTGTCTCAGCCAATATGATCAATACAATAATTTAAGGCCAATATCCTTCATTGGGAGGAGCCTCAATTCGTCAGATAAGAAATATTCTGCCACAGACAGAGAACTACTTGGTATCCGATTTGCTTTGACTAAATTCAAGCATTATTTAATGAATAGGCAATTTACAGTACTGACAGACCATGCTGCCCTTACAGCGATTAATACAAAGAAGGATCTGACAGGAAGAATGTCTAGGTGGCTAGATTTTTTTGGCCAGTTTGATTTTACTATCAAATATATCCGAGGGAAGGTTAACATAGTACCTGACATTCTTTCAAGGAGGGATTATGATAATATTGATCACTCAGATGTTGATAGAGTAACAGTAAAACATGTACATTTCAATCCCATCCACACATTAAAAATGTTTAAGGAAACAGACCTGTGTGAGAACAACCCCATTCAGGTCTATAAAAGCAAACCTATCCTGAAGAAGCACATGGATTCGCCCATCAAAGGTAAGGAGAGGGCAAAGGTGTCGAACTCACATCAATGTTATTCTGGCAATAGCGGCACAGAGCCATGGACAATTACGTCACAAAAGAGGGGCCAAATGGCCGCCAGACGGGACGAGGCTAAGCGAGAAATGGTAGCAGCGGTACAAACTAGAGCGCAGAAGATATTAGATAAGACTCAGGAGGAGCAGGATTCCCAGATAGAAGTAGATAAAGAATTACCTTTGAGTAAATTAGTGAATCAGGATCAGGAAGAGGTAAAGCGTCCCCCATGCAGGGACACTACCTCAGATGAGTTACCCATATTGTGTAAGAAAGAGGCCGACCAAAACAAGTTAGTTATTCCCCCAACCATTGAAATTATTAGAGAACTGCAGCAAAAGGACGTCTTTTGCATGGCTATGAAGAATTATATTGAGAATGGAATAATCCCTAGACAAAAAGGCCTTGCTAGGAATGTGTTGACAACACATGATTTATTTTTCAATAGGGAAGGAATCTTGTGCCGATTACCAAAACACACGATTAAAACGAATAAAGAAAAGTCATTTCAGGTAGTCATTCCAGAAACTTTGACAAAACCAATTACACGATTCATTCATGGCCAAGCATCAGGGGCACATGTGGGCTATACAAAGACATTAAGTATTGTCCAAAACAGGTTTTATTGGCCCAGAATGGCTAGTGACATCCTGGAAATAATTAAATCATGCCATGAATGCTTGAGGGCCAAATCAGTCAAACACCCATTTAAACTCCCAATGACTTTAAGATCCAGGGCGCTACGACCATTTAGTTATATGATGATAGATGCAATGGGGCCTTTACCAAAGACCCAGAGAAACAATATGTATATTCAGGTATGTGTGTGCCTATACTCGAAATTTACATCTATATGGCCCACTCCAGGGATCACAGCGAAGCGATTGTCAAAGGAATTCTTTGACAAAGTTGTTGCATACGTGGGAATTCCAACTCATTTATTCAGTGACAATGGAAGCTGTTACGTAGGCTCTGTGTTTAAGGAAAAATGTAAAGCGTGGGGAATAAAACAAGTGTTCTCTTCAAGTTATTCGCCTCAGAGCCAAGGGAATGTAGAACGCGCAAATCAGGCGATTCTAGGGTGCTTGAGAACCTTCTTACAAGACAAACAATCAAAATGGGACCTCTTTCTATCAATAATTCAATTTACCATTAATGTGTCCCCAGCCTACTCGACTAATGTAAGCCCTTACATATTGGCGATGGGGAGAGCCCCAACAATAGCGGCAGAGACGCAATTTCACATGGATCCAATATTATCTAAATCAGTAATGGAACAATTAATTGAAATAGTTACAACCCAAAGTAGAATTGCAGAAAAGGCGGAAGCTGTGTTGGTTTCTAAACAGGCAGCCATGAAAGCACGGCATGACACAAACGCAAAGCCCCATAATATAACTGTGGGATCAATAGTGTATGCCAAAATTCACAAATTATTGGTCCCCAATACGGCAAAGAAATTGCAAAATCTGTACGAAGGCCCTCTACTGGTAATTAGATTGCCCTCGGAATTCACAGTCAAATTATATGACTTAAAAGGAGGCAAAGAATTGAAAAAACCAATTCATGTAAGACATATAAAATTGGCCTTGGCGGGCACACCACAAATATTAAAGACACTGAAACGGAATTTGAGTATACCTTAAGTAGATGTGGGAAAATAGTAAGAAATTGGATAACAGAATGTGGCGGAAAATAGTCATAGACAGGGTAGGAATCTATGAATAATTGTTATCGAAACACCTTAGGAAGGACAAGTTCAGACGTGGTAATTGTAATAGACATGTTGGGAGGACACTGTAACATAGTGGCGGTCCTTGTTATTGACTACTATAGCTAACCCCTGGCTTACAGGTGGTTAGTAGGGATAAGTGTAATTGGTCAAAGAGGTGTCGCTGGGGCGTGTCGTAATTGGGGGTAACCTGTACATAACCCAGGACACTTCACTAACTGTCCCACTTGCTAAGGATTTAGTCCAGTTACTACATTGCACAGAGAATATTCGAACCGGGTGAACGACCAACAGTCTTACGATGAGAGTGATTCTTCTATTTTGGTAAGTTTGGATTAGCCCTATCACTGATATATGACATGTTGAATGTTACTGCATGTTGGGTATGATTTGGACTTAAAGATAAAAGAGATTAATGATACCTAGTAATGGGAATTGATAATGAGAATAAGAAAAACCTCTACAGGAGAGAGCATCCTGATACGAATAGTTAACACTTATATTAGTAATCATTTTCTTGCTTTGTAGGATGCTAGGCATCTGCCTCACATTGGGAAAGACAGAATATTTGTTGCGGCAGAATTATGGGGTGGCTTTTCAAAAACTACCAAAAACTATCTATACAGACGTAGAGGAAAGAGAAATTCGACTCGCACTCCCTATAAAATTAACACGGCCTGACTATCAAACTGTGCACTATTCTGTAGCTCCGAAAGGGACACCTAAGATAAGAGAGTTAATAACTAACATTAAAAAGTTTACGTATCAAATCTATAAGGAAGCGGATTCAGTATATCAAGAAATTAATAACACAATTGCTAAACATAGTCAAAATATACCAAGAATAAAAAGAGATGCTCCATTGCAACCACTGGGTGATTGGCTAGAGGTAGCCATAGGCACGGCTACACAACCTGACCTGTACAGAATCGATCAGAAATTGGAAACCTTTGTCCGATTATTTAAAGCTAATCGCATATCAAATGTAGCGAGGGATAAAGTAACTCTTGCATTGGCACAACAAATTAGAGACCTTTATAAATACTCAGATGTACATGTCGACGAAATTACAGATATATTTAAGAATTATTCAATGGAAATGCGGACATTTGCAATCAATATTAACAACGTATTCGCAGATTTGGTAACCAATATGACAGAAAACATAGCTCTTCACTCAATGCTGCATGAGGCGTCTCTGAACATGATCTCACTAATACAGTATATTGACTCTGCTGAGACTATTTTAAAGGGCTTTGAAAGGTTAGTTCAAAGAAAGATGCCGGCCTCTCTAATATCGGCAGATGAACTCGCTTCTCTATGCCACAAATTTAGTCAAAATATATTTAAAATTCAACCAGACTCTAAGATCTTGGACCAGTCATTGTCAATGAATAATGAAGTTCGCCAATTCTACTTTGCTAACTCCACTCTATACATCCACTTGACGGTAGTGTTGACATTTTCACACAGGGAATATATAGCCTATTTGCCCATTATATTCGGTGTACCAATACACACAGATAGTAGTAATTTATTTGATTTTTCGGAATTGACTCAGAAAGCGCCAGCTGTTCTGGCTGAATCTAAATACCACAACTTGTATGTGGAGATAGATCGGCATGCACTATCTAAATGTAAGCAATTTGAATCAAGTATAGCGTGCTTTGAGCCGCCCCCGGAAATACAAGATGTTGCGCAATCATGCTTCACAGCTTTGTTAAAAGACCGTCCTGTAGAAGTGCACAAATTATGCAACTTCACAGTGTACCTAACAGAAAAAGTACCATATTTTCATTTGACATTGGGTCGAATCAATCACTTGATAATTGGGCAAAACGATCCAGCATTGCTGGTTTGCAGACACAAAGCAAATACTCAAATTAAAACGAGCCTGTTGGTGATAGTCACAGTGCCTTGCTCGTGCTCGCTGCACATAGGGCATGTTTTTCTAAATTCTCCAAGAAATGATTGCAGGGTACATGATCGAGCGGAATTGTCAATTAAATCTGGATTTAATCTGGCAGTAATTGCCGCCTTCGAAGTGCCCTTCTACAATCTTACAGGGGCAGCATTGCACGCGTCCCGTATTAAAATAAATCTACCCTCCTCAAAGGAAATGACACAAAAACTATCACATATTCCAAAGTACACAATTCAAAAAGGATTACACTCAATCCGATTGGCAAAAGATTTATTAGAAATGGAAAAAATAGAGAATGATAGATGGAAAAAATTAAAAGTCACTTTGGGAAACATGTCAACACATCCAAGCACAAACGTCTCCTCACTATGTATTAGTATAATAGCTGTAGTTTTATCTCTGTTCCTTCTGTATAGGGTACATAAGCTAGCCACAATCATAGCTTGGACGAGAGGGGCCAACGCCCTCAGAATAAACTTAACTAAGCCGAAAGTCCCAGACATGGACCTGGGATATGAAGACTTATCCGCCTATCTCGATCAAACTCCAGAGAAGCCTCAGCCTGAGGCAAGGGATCCGATAGGTAGCTATTGAGTATTCTTGTACTTCTTCTTGGCGTATCTTGCATGGAAGACGGTAAAATTCATCTGGAAACACCGACGGGATATATATGCACGAATACCAAAGGTATTGTGTTGCAGACGTTGTTCTGCAAAGGGAGAGGATGACTCCGCACCGTGGATACTTTTAAGGATTCACGCAGAGGGAGTGGTGTCAACCATCCATTTGGCACAACTACCCTATGAGCCGTCCGGGATTGTATGCACAATCCCCGCCCCTCGACTGACCCTGAAGAAAGTAACGAGCATTCACTGTTGCACTTCGATGAAATTGCAGATGTCGTGGTCGGCACCATTGGCAATTACAGTTAATACCATAAGAAAAGAGGTTGACCTGCCGACCGTTTTGAGGGTCAGTTTCCGACATAAGGAGGTACTCGAGAGAGCGGTGGCCCAGGATGTTAGTGCGTATTATGTACTAGTCATCATGCCATCTAAGGGAAATCCCATCAACGTGCCTTGGGTTAAAGGTATGGATACGTCTAGTACAAGAGTGTGAGTGCAACGAATCTATTTTCTTTGCATGCACAAGCATGACTATACATATAGATGATAAGTGATATTCCTTGAAAATAGTAGGTGAACTGGACTGAGCACACGGTACAGCAAAAGAAAAAAGAGGAAAAGTATTTCTAAGTATAGGATTATCACAATATTAATGTATAAATCTAGTAAATGGCATACATTTGACACAAGTACCGTGGGCTGTACCAGATCACCAAGACCATAAGTTACATTATATACGCTACATTATAGCGCTAGGATTTATAATAAGCCAGGAGCCAAGTAAGCGACCACCACAGAGACGGGTGGCGCCAGCTGGTGCAAAAGATTTAAACCTAACGTTAAAAGTTGCGGTGGCAAGAAAACTACCAGAGTTCAGGGGTAATAGTGTTAATACAAGATAGGTAAATATAAAAGAAAGGTCACTATAACAGAACAATATAATGTATACTAACAAAGTTATGACAGGTTTGTTTGATTTTGGTGTATTGATATGACACTTTGTTTAAAAATTACACAAATTCAGTTGACAAATAACTCCCCCAAACATTGATAAATACAAAAATGGCACCCCTGTATTGGTGAATGGTGATGTTTTCTTTTAGGAAGCCAAGCTGTAGATGTAAAAAGACGAGGAATGGTCACCATCGAGTGTATCATCTGTAGGTTGATACGGGCGGACTACAGGCGAAGGGCACAGCAGAGAATGATTGATTAACATACCATCATGAGCGTGTATTGAGATAACACAATGACTGTGCCGATATTTTAACATGCAGAATAATTAATCCAGTGACATTGTTTTTTATATCTTTTCTCGAACCTGTAATCTTCAGATGCAGTATCCGAGATTGGAGCCCAACTTTTTGTGAGGTGCAAGAGGTCGAGGAACTCTGATTGCCAAGAGATAGACCATATGGCGATGGACAGGAGACAGAGACGAGAAGAACAGTGTAACAGGCCAACGGTTACCAATCTCCTTGACACCCAAATGCTAACGGGCCATAATAGGTCAGAATTCTATCGTAAAATCGCATCAAGAATCGTCCGGCTGCGTAGACAGGAAAACAGTGGAAATGTTGGGCCAATAAGGCGTCCACGGACCCCACCTTCTGAGAGTATGGATCCAGATTCATTCAATGGCCCACCAACTTATGAGTCACTGAGCTTTGGAAGCGGTAGAGGCGGTTCTCTGGATGACATAGACTAAGCCGAGTGAAATAATACATCGAGTGGATTAGACTGTCGTGTCTAGATAATCGGTTCAATAAGCACAAGGGCTACAATAACTTTAGATATTAAAGATAAGAGAGAATTACAATATTGACGAACTTTCAATAGAAACAACTGGAGATTACAAGTATGCAAAGAACGATAATTCACCAGCCCATATAATGCCGCAGCTTATAGCTCAACCAATGATTGAAGGTCTAACAGTATAACTTAGATATATATACTTAAGCATCATACGCAGTTTTTGTTGTTTAATCATAGGTATTGTTTCATGTGTAGATTCGTTAGTCGGTATAAAGAGAAATAGGATGTAAGCCAGAGGAACAGTTATATATGTACCCTCATTTCAAGCACTTCATATTTGGAAGATATATTTACAACAACAAGGTAACCATGTAGCTCTAAAAACATTATAATCAGAAAGTAGGTTTTAGTATTAGTCATATAAAGAGAGACTCATCTTCTTGTATGGTACTTGTTCGAATAATAAGGTAGTAGTTGATAACATGTGTGATGATTATTCATTTTAGTTGTTTAAAGAGAGTAGTCGTGAATGTATATTGTGACAAGCGTAAAGTAAGAATATATATATGATTAGTTTGTTTGTTTCCAATGAGGGTGTTACCGGTGAAGATAATTACTAATTTGGTTTGGGATTACTCTCGACTCTTTTCATCGAAAGTAAACAGTAAGTCTTTAGCATCCTCTTCTTTCTCCCACTGTCAGCTCACTCCTACAGTAGGTCGCAGAGCTGTCAGAGGGGGGGGGGTGGTGTTACATCATGTTATGCAATAATGGCGTAACAGTGGGTAACGACTTTATGATCATTAATTAACATTAATGAGGGATATGTTATGCGTTATGGTAATTAATAATTAATATAAGAACCTATTGGGTATCAGGACCCAGGAATTTATTGTATTGAATACGGTAGTAAGGGGGACCACAGGTAGCACTCTCAGCTCATTATATATTCCTCCAATCAACAATAGCCACATGGACCAAGCTCTCACCTGTATGCCAAGACGACAATAAACACTATTCTAGATCTTAGGATCAAAGCCTTAGGACTTCTTCTTTACACCTCTTATACTCTATACCATTAAGAGAGAGAACACAACAAGTAAATTTATATGAATGAATTTTAATTAACTTTGGAGCAGTGGTAATCTTTCACACAAGCAGTCTTCTTCATAGAGAGAGAGAGTCTATATTGTAGAAGTATATAAGATGGCTTGAGCAGGAAAGTTTATGTTGTAAGCAGCACACACACAGTTCTTGAGTTATCATGGTAGATATATGTATATAAGACCACATCGTGGTCCTTATAGATAGGGTAGATGCAGTTAAGAGAGATATTCTGCATTTAAGGAGATAATAAATGCCTTAAGGGCTTAGAAAAGGTAATTAATATGTGAGAAGGGAGGTGGGTGGGGAGAAAAATACTCCGCCACGCTTGAAAATGTCACCAAGAGTGCCCGGATGCTGTGACGTCACGAGAGGCACACAGAGAGAATGGATTGGCGAGTCCCGGTTGGTGGTTGGTCCCTCCCTCAATGACCCGGAATTGCAACCTTTTGCAATTCACGAGACATTAAGAGAGAGAACACAACAAGTAAATTTATATGAATGAATTTTAATTAACTTTGGAGCAGTGGTAATCTTTCACACAAGCAGTCTTCTTCATAGAGAGAGAGAGTCTATATTGTAGAAGTATATAAGATGGCTTGAGCAGGAAAGTTTATGTTGTAAGCAGCACACACACAGTTCTTGAGTTATCATGGTAGATATATGTATATAAGACCACATCGTGGTCCTTATAGATAGGGTAGATGCAGTTAAGAGAGATATTCTGCATTTAAGGAGATAATAAATGCCAGAGCAGAGCTAACGGTTAAGATTCTTAAGGGCAGAATGCACAGATGAACGTAGCTGGACAGCGTTGAGATACACCTCGACGGCATCGGAAGCCCAGGTGCCATGGGCCTTGATGTCCGCCATCGAGGCATTCCCGGAGTAATAAGCATACACCGCGCCACCGCGCCTCAAGCTGTGGAGTGAGAACGAAGAAGGGTCACTGCCTACAGCCCTGAGGGCAGCAGCCCACTGAGTGGCGATGTATGCTGAGGTCATGGCGGCCCCAGAGCTAAATTGGAGTAGAGGGTCGAGAGGGCGCCCTGGAGAGAAGTGGAAGAGGCGCTTCAGAGCTGCTCGAGGGCAGAGGCGACTCCGAGGGAGAGCCGGGATGTAAGTGGACACGGGAAGGCGCCCTTTTTGGAGCGTCTTGGTCCATTTGATAGATATTACGACGCCTGAGTTGGTGATCCTGACGTCAGAGTAGGTCATATTCCTAGTATTGTCGAATTGCACCGAGGTTCTAGGGGCGATGTTGCTTTGGCGGAGAAAGGCCAAGAACATTAGAAGAAATGCAACGGTGAGTTGAGAAGCATATGGATGGGAGACTATTACATAGAGGATTCGCTCCAGGAGTTCAGGAGAGACGGGAAGTTTCTGTTTTGGAACATGGCGAAGAGAGAGGTCCAATCCTCTGAGGGCGTTTTTGACCAGGTGAGATTCGAAGATGGACACATCTATGCCAGAAAGGCGAAGGAAGGTTTTGACTGATGAGAGCGAATTTTTTATAGAGCTGGGGACTGAGGAGTGCTTGGCAAGGTATTCTAAATACCAGCATAGGTGGCCTGCCTGCAAGTGAGTGTAGTCAAGAGAGAGCTCCCTGCAGAAGGCAATGAAGAGCGTAGCCGCCGAGTTCCTGTTGCGGATGGTGCCAGGCCGGAAGGCCATGCGCTGGCGAGATCTGGCTAATGCTTCGAGGTTTCGCTGGCGGTTACCTATTGGAAGGATGATATAGAGTAATGACTTTCAGATATTTGTAATTGCTTGAGAGTTTTATCTTTTATGATGGCCGCAGCTTTGAGCTTGGCCGTATCGGACATGAATGCCCGGGAAAGGGCGTCTGGAAGATCCATAAAAACACCCGGAACATGCACAAATTGAAATTCAACAGAACTGGCAGCCGATAAAAACCAGAAGGCTCTGGCACATGCGGCTAAAGAGGGGTCCCTAGCCCTGCCTCCAGTGAGGGCCTGGACAGCAGCTAAGTTGTCGCAGCATATTCTAATTGTATGGCCTGCATCTGATTGGGAGGTGAACAGACAAGCCCCTGCTAAACAGTTATATGCTTCGAGATGATTGATGGACTCGCTGGAATGTTCTTTAGAGAACTTGTGAGCGTACCACGATTTTCCATCGGTACCTCCCGAGCCATCAAGGCAAGCATCTACCCATATTGTCCGTGATACGGTGTAAGATGGCATAATGGCCTTTCCGTTGAAACCAGGAAGAAATCTGAGAAACCACCCGAAGTCTGCCTTGATCGAAGATGTCACTCTTATGTCACCGCCTGCAGCCGCACGCAAGGCTGACAGAAGGCGATTCATGAAAAGACGGGCAGGCGGGACTGCCTTGGACAGGTGGTTGATTTTTCCTAATGCCTGTTGTAACTGCCTGGTTGAGATTGTATGAGTGGAAGATATTTTTGCCAAACACGACTTGGTGTCGTGTAGTTTCACTAATGGAATTGTAAGAGAGTTGGCTGTCACATCAAAGTCGATACCTAACCAGGTGACACAAGGAGATTGTGGTTGAAGCTTTTCTATGGCGAGTTGAAGGCCTAGTTCTTCTATAAGAGAACACACACGAGCAAGTTGGGCCTCCACCACATCACAATTGGGGCCAACTAGAAGTAAATCGTCAAGATACATTAAAGACTCGATTCCAAGAGTCTTGAGGGCTCGTACTATGTAGGAAGCTATAGCTTGCATGATGTATGAAGACATACGGGCGCCGAAGGGCAGTGCACAATTGAAGTAAAGCCGACCAGCATGTCGGATGCCCAAGAGGGGCCAGTCTAATGGGCACACTTTGAATTGTCTATAAGCTCTCTTAAGGTCGACAACTGCCATTGCACAATGAGAGGAAAAAGTGTTGATAATGCGAACAGCATCAGCAATGGTGGGAAGGTTATGGTGGACAGGTAGGTCGTCATAGAAATTTTTTGGGATGGACTTATTGACTCCCCCATCTGGAAAGGAGAGGTCAACTATAATACGACGTTTGGTAGGGTCTTGTTTGGGCCTGGTCATAAGGGGGCTGAAATGCATCCAAGGGACAAAAGGAGGGGAGAGATAAGGACCGCTTAGGGCTTGAAAAGCTACCTCAGTCTCAATATAATCAACCACGTGAGAGGGGAATGCAAGGGCAGAGTGGTGATTTTCAGGGGGGGAGGTGGAGAGAAGCAGACCGCCTCTGTATTGGAGTGGAAAACCAAATTCCAGACCTGCAAAGATCATTTCGTCAACAGGGCAGACTGTAGAGTATTTCTTCCAGGCACTGATATTGAGGTTAGATTGAAGTGAGATCCGGGCTGACTGAGCATTTGGTAGGCCAGTGGCAGTGACAGCAGCATAAGTGTCAGCCATAGCTGAGTCCATCACACTTGCTGGGAAAGGCCAACCTTTTCTGGCGATATTTATGCAGAAGTCTGTTGAGGGGCAGGAGTCAATAAAGTCACATTCAACACTATGCTCATCCGGGGCCGATTGGAGCAGAGAGAGCTGACTGTATGAGTCTGATGAACATACAGACTTAATTTCGCAATCCTGAGAAGGACAGGAAAAAACTTCAACACCCAGCCGCGGAGACTGAGACTCTGTAACACAAGGCATAGGGTTATGTTCCAACACTGGAGAAGCACGAGAATTAATGAATGTATTCTCGGCAGAAAGGTTTAATGAAATGTTAACAGTAACAGGCCCTGGGTTGTCAGGACGAGCACACCGCGGAGCAAGCTCCGAGACACAAGGCATGTCGTCGAGAGTAGAAACAGTGGGCGATAAACGGGAAGATGTAATTGGAACAGCATAACATGATGAAGGGGAACTATCACACGTTGACGAAGCATGAATGTCCTTAGAAGGACATAACATGGCAGGACTAGCTACTTGCAAAGGCTGACAATCAGCAAAGGGGGCAAGCACAGTAACATTGGTAACGGGAGACACATCCTTTGGAGAGACATGGGCGGCGCCATGTTTGTTTACATCCGGTGGAGCAATATGTAGGTTAGCGATACGATTTGTGACAGAAATACTATGGGGAGTTTGGGTATCAGCAGAAGACGATGAGCATATACTATGGCACAATGGAGTAGAAATGATGGTTTTACTCACAGTTTTTGTCTGACGACCCAAATCCCCGAAGGGCACTAGTTTTTTGTCACCGTAGAAGAGGATGAAGCTGACTTTGAGCCTTTACGCCAATCCTTGTTGCGTTCAGGCATATTACGCTTGTTGTTACAGGCTTTTGCAGAGTGGGGAAATTCTCTTCCCTTCATTAAAAAGAAGCAGAATCCACATACATGAAGTAATTTTACTTGACCATTGGTGTGTGTCTCCGTTGACTCACAAGAGTCGTTGTTAAACGAGGGGCAAGGTGTTGACACACTTGACGAGGAAGTAGACACAGATCCAGACACAGTAGAGGCAGATTTTGTAGCTATTGACGGCTGCATCCAGCTCAGTCTCGCCCTTTCAGATCTGAAGAGAGAGTCATTTGCCCAGGTTGCAAGACCATCATTAATTAAGGCCATACAGGCTTGAGACCAAGCTCGCACACCCTCCCAGGGCCTAGTGGAGGCATCCTCAGCGAGCTGTTCCAAATGACAGGCCATGTAGTAGGGGGTTGATGATACGTCTGTGGCATTAACTATCATCCTAGCAAAACCACAGACATATTCGGGTAAGAGAAGCTCTCTCTTATCCTTCCGGACCATTTTATACATTGTGGGTGGCAATGAAGTCTCCGCAGTTGTAAAGGAAGATACAAATTTAAGCATACCTCGTGGGTTGGCTAGGGATGGATATTGGCGATCCAGAGAATCAAAGGCGAAGTCTGAGTCACGATAGGAAGCAGACAGCTCTCTCGGGGGAGGCAGGTCTTGATCCTCACTAGAGAAGATGGGTTGAACTACAGGTAGTCGACGTCCATTCCTGCGGTTCGCCATGTCTAGCTGACGAGGGGCCAGGGAGGCCGAAGCTGTAGAGAGTGTTGCCGGGTGGACTGGGACAGTAAACCCGGGGGAAGCCCTACGACGGTGATGAGACGGAGCGTGAAGATGGGCTTCAAGTGGAGAGAGCTCAGAATGAGCATCCAACTGAGCCTCCAACTCATCGTGTGGAGGTTGTGTAGGCAGTTGGCCTCTCGTATAGTCCGAAAACATTTGCCTCATGTCATTGTAAAGATCATTTACCTCAGCTCGAGTTGCAGGCTGCAAGGATGGACTGAGCCTACCCGACCACGGAGGTGGAGGTTGGGCGGAAGCACGCTGCTGGTCTTGCGCGTGCGCAGTAGGTGACTCTTCTGGTATGGCCATCTGCGGTGTGACTTGCCATGCAGATTTGGCGCGCTTTGTGGCTGAAGCGGTGCCATTTTGTGGCGTATCCAGAAAGCGTCTAGGCGGCTGCACGTTGCGGCGGGCTGGCCTATGGCGGATGAGAGGGGTCGCAATCCTCCTTCTGTTTCCCGGCATTCTATGACGATGGTATAAGCAGCTTACAAAATCTAGAGTGATTCTGACGGATGGAAGAGCTGCGCCTGGGAAGAGGGACCCGAGAAATAGAAAAATACTCCGCCACGCTTGAAAATGTCACCAAGAGTGCCCGGATGCTGTGACGTCACGAGAGGCACACGGAGAGAATGGATTGGCGAGTCCTGGTTGGTGGTTGGTCCCTCCCTCAATGACCCGGAATTGCAACCTTTTGCAATTCACGAGAAATATTTCTACAACTATTCAATAGCCAAGATAGACAAACCTTCATATAACACCAGACCCAGGCCAACAGAAACCAAATCGCCTACTGGTTGCAATAATGCCTTTCGTCTAGACCTACCACCATGTGAACTAGCCATGCTTTCTATCTTGTTAAATAATGTTAGGGCCGTGTCAAAGACACGAGTTAATAAAAATTCAATTTTGGTCCGAATTGTTCTCATTTCTGAGGTTAACCCATTCAAGGCGGGGGGCAGTTTACACATAACTTGCCTGGCTGACGGGGGCCCTTTTCCCCCTTTTTGGGCTTCAGGACGGGTGTTTAACATGAGGTTTAGGGTTTAAAAACACTTTAAGAATATTTTCTTCAAATAATATGTGTCTGTACATCATTTAATAGGTGTAAACAGTTATTCATCATATTTTTTCATAATTTCTAGAATTTGGTCTTCAATAATTAAAATAATGGGTCTCAATTGGGTGCAATATGGCGGCAACCTTGCTCCAAATTCACTTTCCAGCATTTACATATGTTAGTTATGACGTCATCATTATAGTCTCCATGACAACATACATATACAATTTTTCTAGTGTGTTTGTATACATATATTTCAAATTTCATCAAAATCCGTTCATTTTTTATTAAGTTATGCCCCCTTCAATTTATATAAAACATTGATGCCTTGAGGCATCACCCCGTCCCCTGAGCCAAATTATGTGTGATGCCTTGAGGCATCAGCCCGTCCCCTGAGCCAGTTTGATGTTGATGCCCTGAGGCATCAGCCCGCCCTCAATGAGTTAAATTGTACTGATTTTCCAGTGTCGAAATCGTATTGTTAGGGGGCAAAATTACTGTCGGCACCGATACATGTACATGTATTTCCTCCACATCGATCAGAACTGGCTTGTGCATTTCTCCAAATGCCACTCCATAATTCTGTTTTATCAGATATTCTACATTCGTCCAAGAGAGTAGACAGGCTACCCTGAATAATACGAGAAAAAGAGAAAACAGAAGTCGTTGTAGACTTACTTAAAAAAAAAATATATATGACTAATATAAGTGAAGTAATCAGATAACCCATATCCTATACGTGGATAGGGCTATCTTCTAAAATAATATTTTAGTGGTTGACGTTAGTATTTACGTTAAGTACCACCACCAAATATCGAAGTCATGCATGATATAAACGTTTCAACATATAAAGAAATAATCCGTTATATCCATGTGTAAATTCCAGGCGTTCAGGGCAGTTCATATAAACAGTGAAATAACAAGTGAAATAAATCAAGATACGAATGACACCTACCAGATTATTGAAAGAAACATGACGAACTATCGTTGAGATTGTAATAAAGGCAGCTCACGTAACGTGAAAAATAAAACAATCGGTCTGGGTGTCCCCAATGGTACACAGCCACTGGATGGAAGGGCCTGAATTAGCTGGACATATATAAGATGACCAACTCAGGCACTGAATAATCTTGACCAATCGCAGCTTGAGGCTGAGGACTGACTTCATTGAAGAATATCAATCCTAACCATATATAGAAAAGGGGCGTCTACCAGGAACCATTGCACCACCTATATCCCTTCTCTTCTTGCATAATACAATAGATCGTTTCATCCTACTGGACTTACATAATAGTACCATCTATCTTACTTGAAGCAAACTCTGCTAATTCCGCTTATAGAATTTCACAAGCCATATAAATTACATGCGGATGTATCACTTAATCTGGAATTCTTTTATGTCTGAATATTGCGTTTCAACAGATCAACTAACATGTTATCTGCAGCACTTGACTTCTTTATGAATTGAACATGAACAGGCCTTTTTACCTCTGCTCCTGTTTCAAGATTTCTTATTTTTACTGTATAAGGAGGGCCAACGTATCGATTTTGCAGTTTCATTGCTGTATTTGGAACCAACAATCGGTGGACCTTAGCATAAACAATTGAACCGATATCCAACGTATGGGGCCTACTCTTTTCATCGTGTCGGTCTTTCATCTTTTTCTCCCTGTCGTTTCTGGTTTTTTCTGCAATAGCAGCAGCCTCAGCTTTTGTTTTCAACATGATTGTAACATTTGGTCGATGATCGGTTGGGTATGGGAGATATCATTTTGCAGTGGGGCTTCTGCAGGAATTATTGGATTTTTCCCGAAGGCCAGGAGATATGGAGATATGCCGGTTGTGTAATGATCTGAAGCGTTTAATGCAAATTGAATATTGGGTAAAAATAAATCCCAATCTTTTTGACTTCTAGAGACCATTGTCCTTAGACAACCAATGATCGACTGATTTTGGCGTTCTACCTCTCCCTGTGATCGGCTTAAATACGGCGAACCGTGTACCTGCTTAATTCCCCAAGCTTTGCATTTGTCTCTGAATGTTTCGCCTATGTAACAGGCACCATTGTTGCTTCTAAGAATCTTAGGAACACCCACATAAGCGATTACATACTTGTGGAATTCGGCAGCGACCCTCTCTGCTGTAATCGCAGGAGTCGGCCAGATAAAACAAAACTTCGAGTATTGGTCCGTCACCACCTGTATATAGCAATTGTTCCTTTGCGTTCTAGGCAAAGGTCCCATCGCGTCTATCATTAGCGTGCTAAAGGGTGCCGGCGCCATTTCTCTGATCTTCAAGGGCAATCTGGTTGGATGCTTAACACTTTTAGACATCAAACATTCGTGACAAGAAGTTACATGCATTTTAGTATCCTTAGCCATCGATGTCCAATAAAACCTCGCTTGAAGTAGAGAAAGGGTCTTAGCATATCCTACATGTGCAGCTAATGATTTTGCATGCACAAATCGAATCAAAGGCTTCTGTAATACCTCAGGAATTACTATTTGGAAACAATTAGCCAATTGTGTGATCTTGGTCCTTTTAGGAAGCCTACATAAAATCTCATCTTGAATGAAAAACATATCATGAGTTGTTAAGATTAATCAAGTCAACTCGTGATTCTTTGGCAATTGTTTACCTTCGAGATAATCAGTCATCAGAGTGCAAAACAAATCGTTTTCCTGGTCATGTTTCAACTTAGCTTTATCGAATGGAAGCTGATTATCAATGTTTTCCTTACATACAGGACCCTCTTCCCCTATCCTGGTTTTCGTGTTATTTTTCCCTGGCCGAATTACAGGCCTTGCCTTAGTCTTTCTAGCTTTAGGGATATTACCACATCTGCTCTTCCTAGGGGGCTTAACAGCTTGATTACCATTATCTGGGGGAGGGACTCCATCCTGTTTATCTTTGTCATCACTTACAGTACCATTAGCACATGTCTGAGCCCTTGTTTGTACTGGGGCTATCAAGATATCCGTGCTACTGTCTGTCATCGGTATAGAATCATGTAACTGTATATCTGAGAGAGAGGAGACTTGCTCCTGTGATACACTATTATCTAATTCGTGTACAGTCACATCCTTCTTGAGGATGGTTCTGGTCTTATACAATATGATTGGATTATTCTCACATTTCTCATCCTGGTCGAATAATTTCGTTGCATGAATGGGATTAAATGACACGGATTTCCTCATCTCAACGTGAGGGACAGTGGGAATATTAGGATTGTATTCCCTTCGAGATAAAACATCTGGGATTATGTTCAATTTTCCCCTGATATATTTCACTGAAAAATCAAACTGGCCAAAAAAATCGAGCCATCTGAACATTCTCCCTGTCAAATCTTTCTTTGTATTAATCGCGGTAAGAGCTGCATGGTCAGTTAAAATGGTACAATGTTAAGACATGACATAATGTCTGAACTTGCTCAGAGCAAAACGTAATCCAGCTAATTCTTTTTCAGTCGCACTGTACTTTTGCTCAGCAGGGGTCAAGCCTCTTCCTACAAAGGCTATGGGACATAAATTACCATTAATATCAGCTTGACTAATACAGGCCCCTAAACTTTGGTTGCTTGCATCCGTGGCCAAGATGAATTCTTTTGAATAGTCTGGATATACCAAGACAGCATCTTCAAGAATGGCATTTCTGATTTTATTAGATGCATTTTCAGCCTCGGTTGACCATACAAACTTCACTTTTGCCTTTGTAAGAACATATAAAGGTTTCATAATCTGACTGAAATTTGGTATAAACACCCTGTAGTAATTAGCAAGCCCAGCAAATGACCGTACCTGCTTCACCGATTTTGGTCGGGGAAAGGATCGTAAAGCGTCTAGTTTAGCTGGGTCTGGGTGAATTCCATCCTTGTCTACTATAAAGCCTAAAAATGGGACCCTCGTCAAACCAAATGAGCATTTCTCCTTCTTGAATTTAATATTTGCCTTGGCAAAGGCAGCAAATACATTTTTAATGTCACTTACATGCATATCCCAAGTTGGAGATGCTATTACCACATCGTCGACGTAATAAAAAGCATTTGGAACTGCTTGTAAAACATGTTCAATTAAAGAGTGAAACGCTTTGGGAGAAGTCTTTAATCCCATGTGTAGTGCCCGGCGACAAGCCCACTTTCTATGCTACTCACAAAGTTCTTCTATGTTAAGGTATAGGCGGGATTGTCGCCTTGTTCCACTAGGTGGGAGCAATTTCCAAGTGCCTCCTTTTCCCTTTACTTTGTACGTTTCCTTTATCTGTTACTGATACAACTGTGTGTAAAACACCTCCGGACGTGATGTCCCAGTTTCAACTGGTTAGAGCTTCTAGCTCATATTAAAATAGAATATTAATCGTTGATGTTTGTCCTGTTCTTATTTCTCCTCTACTAAACGAACCCTTGGGTCACTACATTTTGGTGCCGTGACCTTTTGTGGAGTAATAATTCCTAATTTAGGAAGTCTATATCTTGTTTATACAAGAATTACATACCTTATATGTCTATAAATGGACAATTATATGCTGAGTTGAATGCAGAGAATTTAATCATCCACAATGGTCAATATTCTGATTTCTCTCAGCCTTCTATACAATTTCGAAGTGTGGGTGACTCACTGGCCACTATGAATGGGCCACCAACCCCCACACCTGCCAGCCATAGGCAATACGGACATGATGTGTCCTCTATAAGCTCTATAAGCTATTCTGCTAGATCTGCAAAATAACAGGCGAAAATCTATTCAAAAATTGGTAGATACATATACAAGGCCTGCTTCAGAGGGAGCCCCAAACATAGATCAATTTTCATTGAAACCAGACGATATTAGTCTGCCATGGGAGACACCAGCTGGTAACGTTGGTAGATCTAATAAAATCCAAATAAATAGGCCTAAACAGCCAATTCCTGAGTCAAAAGTATCATATATACTTCCTCCTGTTATTACTCAGAAACCACTTGTTCGAACAGCCAAATCAGTTAATATACCTGATCATATAGGGGCAAACATTGTTTCAACACCTATTGACGGTTCGAGAAGGAAATCTACGATGCCTGAAATGGACGTAGAGGTATTATATGAGGATATAGGGACCCCAATGTCTGTACCAAAGCCCATTCGTGCTTGTCCTCGTGAGGCTCCAAAGGCCAAACCATTGGATAAGTACAAGGGCACTGATTGGGGAGAGTATATTGCAGGAGCCTTGATTCGAATGAATCTATATGGCTGGGACGATGATACAATGATCAGAGAGTTAATAATCGCCACATCTGATCATGTTGGACAAACAACGTGGGGAGAATTATCCTTATTAACTTTGTCCAATGTATTAAATAGACTTTCAGTGCAATTGGATGAAAGAACGCCTGAAGATCGTATTAAAGAATACGAGACTAGAGTCCAACAATTGGATGAAACATATCAGCATTTTGCTGAATCTTTGGTCGATTTGTGTAGGAAAGCCTATCAAGAATATCCAGACAATCTGAAAAAGAAAACTATAATGCTTTTTGCTGATGGAATGAGAGATAAATTCACTTCTTTTTGGGTGAAGTATGCTAAGCCCAATACTTTACAGATGGCAGTGGATATAGCTGTGAAATTGAAACGTGCTGGAGGGTGTTCAGAAATGAGAACCTCCTTGCTGGATCATTCACCGGCTAATTTTGTTTCGTTCCAAACTAAGGAAGCAAAACCAGTTAGTCTGGCTGCATTCGCCACAGAATCGACCAATACCAGTTCTGAAATTGAGGATCCAGAACTTGAAGCTGAGATAGCTGCATTTACCTCTTTTAGAATGCAGCAGAAAGGGTATCAAAATTATAAAAATCCTAGATATTTTGGTACTAAACCCTCTCAAACTGCCCAGCAAGGAAAGGAATCGAAAGAAGAAAAATCTTATGCTAAAAAAGGTAGCAATTCGAATCCTTCTGGGGGATTTAAGAATCGACAACAATACGATTGTCGTTTCTGTAAATCGACAGAACATCCTAAATGGAAATGTCCAGAAATTCTAGCTCTGGAGAAACGTTTACAGAAGGATAGAGAGGAAAAAGAGAAGAGGAGTCAGGGAAACGAGAAGGGGTCTCAGTAGGAAGCATTCTTGAGACCCTGATTCCTAACAATAATGGTACAAATAGTACAACGATATACCCAGATAATATGTGCCATCCTCAAGGTGGTGATTCAGATGGAAATGAGAAGGTAATATGTCAGGAGGTATTAAAACCGGTAGAACAGCCTTTTACACCTGATAATATTATTATAAATTCTCAGTCGACATTGAAAAATTCCTGGAAACCTCCACAGGCTAGCCTAGATCGGGATAGCATTTGTAGGAATAACTTGGATAATGATGACCTTGCTCTCATAGGCGCTGTAAGAAGCGACGATGGGGAAGTAAAGGTGTCATATTTGTCGAATCCAGAGGATGAATCTGAAACCATGATACATATAACTCCTTTATTGGTAAAAATGAGATGGTATGTACCTGTAACGATAGGGGAAAAGTGTGGAGAATTTCTTTATGATACTGGGGTTCAAACCAGCTTGGTTTCTAAAGAATTTTATGATTCACTTGCCTGCAAGCCTCAATTGTTCGCTTCACGATTCAAGGTAAAACCGATTGCAAGTGGACCCATCGATACACTGGGTTATATAATATTAAATCTCAATATTGGTGGCATTGTGTATAGAAATGCTTGCCTGGTGGTATCACACTTAGATGGCGACCAAGCTATTCTAGGTATGGATTTTACCTGGAGATACAAATGTGGTATCTCTTGGCCTGGTCGACTGACTCTTGAAGATGGTAAATATAAAATAAATTGTCTTAAGAAAGGTTCGTTGGGGACAGTTACTGTGAAAGAAGATGTCCAAATAAGTGCATTTGCTGTAAAGGTTGTAGAGGTGCATTTAGGAGATCTACCCACCGACAGGCCATATCTGGTAGAACCAGAAGTTGAAGGAAAAGATGGGGAAATCTTTGGAGGATTAAATATATATTTATTTAAAACTAGGAGAACGAAGATCCCTATCTGTAATCCAACCGCCTTACCGATACGTCTGAGGAAATATACACCTGTGGGGTATGTGTATGAAGCAGACGAAAATAGCCTAGTCGAGGTGTCCCCTGCGCATATTACTGACTGTTTCTGTTCAGCCAGTAGTGTAGAGGAATTACCTAATAATACTATAGGTCTTGAAAAATTAATTCAAGATGTACATGTTAAAAGTGAACACGAAAGGAAAATATTGGGAGAAATGATTCTAAGGAATAAGGATGTTTTTCGTTTACCTGGTGAGACATTAGGCTATACCTCTCGTACAACCCATGTAATAAATACTGGGGATGCTAGGCCTATAAAGCAAGCATATAGACGGCAGATTCCGAAAAAGAAGCAAACTGCTGAGGAACAGGTACAGAAAATGTTAGATGCTGGTGAAATAGAAGAAAGTGATAGCCCTTGGTCATCTCCTATAGTGATGGTCAACAAGAAAGACGGTTCTATTCGTTTTTGTGTCGACTATCGTCGCCTAAATAGTGTCACTGAGAAAGATTCATATCCACTACCACGTATAGACGATTGCCTAGAAGCTCTGGGAGGCAATGGTTGGTTTTGTACGTTAGACCTGGAAAGTGGCTATTGGCAAGTAGCCATGGATGAGCAAAGCAAGAGTAAAACTGCCTTTATAACTTCCTCTGGGTTATATCAATTCAAAGTAATGGCATTTGGTCTTTGTAATGCTCCTGCTACATTCCAGAAAATGATGAATAAAATGCTGCGTGGATTAGTGAACAATATATGTCTGGTTTATCTGGACGATGTGATTATATTCGGGAAAACTCTCGAAGAAACCATGATTAATTTGGAAAAAGTCTTTCAAAGGCTACGTGAATATGGGTTAAAACTCAAGCCTAAGAAATGTAAAATGTTCCAGAGACAAGTTGAATATTTGGGCAGAGTGGTATCCAGTGAAGGAATTCGTGTAGATCCAGAGAAAGTTAAAGTGGTCATCGATTGGCCTCAGCCTAAAAATGTGAAAGAAGTAAGATCATTTATTGGATTTGCCTCTTATTACCGACAATTTATTAAGGATTTTGCTGAGATGGTATATCCTATACAGGAAATTGTAAGAGATTCGGGAAAAGTCGCAAAATATAAATTTGTCTGGTCACCAGAATGTGAAATATTGTTTGCCCAGACGAAAAAGGCATTAACAACTACTCCAGTGCTTGCTTATCCACAAGCAGACGGATTATATATTCTCGATACTGATGCGAGTGGAAAAAGCATGGCAGCTGTTCTTTCACAGGAACAAGAAGGTCAGGAAAAAGTTATTGCATATGCCAGCAATTCTTTCTCTAAATCTCAGAGGAATTACTGTACTACGTATAGGGAATTACTGGCTGTTGTGATCTATTCTGCGAAGTTCAAACATTATATTTTAGGTGGTGAATTTATTGTACGAACAGATCATGCTTCCCTGACTTGGCTGATAGGTTTTAAAGAGCCTCAACATATGTTGGCTAGATGGTTGATGACCCTCCAATTATACAATATCACAAAGCCAGGGGTGATTCGTCACAGGCCTGGGAAGAAACACATAAATGCAGATTCTCTTTCTCGTCTACCATATAGCAGATGTAAAAGGGAAGATTGCACTGATTGTGGTGCCCATAATGCTATAATAGCTAGTTCTAAAGTTGTGGAAGAAACGCCTGTTAAAAATCTCAATTTTGTTTCTGAATAATCTTTGGATTCTGATATTAAGCGTATAAGATTATATGTTGAAAACAAAATTCCTTGGCCAGAAAAGGCTGGAGCAGAAAGCAATGATTTTCGCTGCATTTTGGCTAAGAAAGATGAATTAATATTGCATAATGATTTATTATGTGTTCGATGGAGACAACCCTCATCAGGAAAACTTTTCAGCAGAATAGTTGTACCATTTGGAATACGAAAACAATTATTCGATCGCCATCATGGTCCTGCTTGTGTGGGACATTTTGGTAATCTAAAATGTCATTCGGCTATGAAGCAAAGATATTACTGGCCAGGTCTAAGAGCGGATATTACACGTTGGATTCGACAATGTGAAATCTGCCTAACAAGGAAAACTAGGCAAGGAACTAACGTTTCTCCTCTAACGAAGGATCTGACAGGTGAGAGATTTTCTCGTATTGCTATAGATGTATTATCTGGTTTTAAACGCAGTACAGCAGGAAATATTTGCATTTTAGTTGTGACTGATATGTTTTCTAAATGGTCAGAAGCTTATTGTTTGAAGGATCATAAGGCAGAAACAGTGGCTTGGACAATATTCAAAGAATGGATATTACGTTTCGGCGCACCTAATGCTATACATAGTGATGGAGCCCCAGAATTTGAGGGTGGGGTTATGAAAGAATTATGTAAACTATATGATATTAAGAAGCAGAAAACTCTTCCCTATAGACCCAAGTGCAATGGACAGGCGGAGAGATTTAACCGTGTACTTGTTAATCAGTTATCTTGCTATATTGATTATGGTTCGGAAATATGGGATACACTTATACCTTGCATAGCAAGCGCATATAATACCAGTATACATGCTAGTACTGGTTGTTCTCCATACTCACTATTGTTCGGTGAAGAGGCTTATACACCTGCTGATTTAATATTTGGCGTGCCTAGAGGAGGCCTAGATATATCTATGAGAAGTGTCTTTCTGGAACAATTAAAAAAACAAATAAGGGAAGCACACAAATTCGCTAGAGGGAGATTACAAGTGACTTCGGTTGCTCAGAAAAAAACTCTGAAGGTGAATGGGTATATAGGTATTATTCTCCTATAGCTAGTAACAAATATGGTGCCAAATGGGATGGGCCCTTCAAAATAATTAAAAAGATCAATTATCATACATATTTCCTCAGTACAAGTAGGGGAGAGGTGAGATGGAATGGCGATTTTCTTAAAACCGCTATAGATCCTACCAGTGAGGATGGATTAATTTTAACGACAAATTTAGGGAACGCTCCTGAGGTTGAAAATCTTCGTCTGTCAGGTAGAGACGTGGTCAGAACAAAGGGAGGAAAAGTGTCGGCTGGACAAGAAATAAAGGAATATTTGTCCGGGCTTAAAGTCGATAGAGGAATTAAAAAAGGTAGACCTCCTAAGAAACCACCTTCAATGAAAGGTTCAGATAATTCTACTTCAGGAGAGGAAGAAATATCACCACCAAAAATCTCTGATAGCAATAATAATAATAATATTTATAAGATTGATGAAAATCATGACAATTCAATAGTGCCATCTTGGGTACGTGCAATAGGAAAAAGAAAGATCAAAATCCCTGACCGCTATTCTCCATGCCTTCCTTGAAATTATTGTAATTTTAGTGTTGGTCTGGTAGTAATCGAGCTCCCATGGGGAAATATATATAGTGGGATCGCAATAATATCAATTTATTATTTGTGAAGGATAGGTAAAAACACAACGAGAAGTCTATTATGCTGATGGACCTGATGTAGCGTATTGGTCTATCGTGCATACCCTATACGATTGGAATTCATTCACATATTATTATACACGAGAATTGCCTTATTAGGCATTGCTTTGAAAGCATACCTTCCTAGATCGGGGAGGATTGAGCCTTATTGATTCGGTAATAATTGCGTGTTAATTTCATAAGTAAGGCCGGGTAAAACAATTGGCTAGTCATGAGTGACACTTTTTCTGTAATAGCTTAAATTGTTTTCACTGTTGACATCAGGCTATGCCCTGAATAATTACCATATTTGATTGTCTGCCGTGTTGGTCTGGGATCTTGGGTTTGTTGTGTGTGTGAGCTGACCCAAACTTGGAACGAGACAGTCGATTAGTTCTTCCATTCCTGTGAGAGCAACCTTATTAAACTGGAATTCTGTAAGTACTATATATTCAATAGAAACATGTGGGATTATATCCTGGGAAGGAATCCATGTGTCGATATTATTATATATTTATGTCTGGGTTTATGTGATAATTATCTGTCATTATGTTGAGTCATCGTACGGTGATACGGGTCTCTTCAGAGAATTTTAATGGCTGCTTATTGTTTACTATTCAGTCGCTATAAGTATGGTGAGTGATAAGGGGTTTTTGTTCGTTTAAACCCTGATGGTTATATTCAGATTTGTTCTGTTACATTGATTTAATCTTGTATTTGATGTGTCCGATATGAAACATGAAATAATTGTTTCAAAATACCATAAAATACACATACTTATATTTACACAATAGTTGCATTCACTGCAGCAAATCCAATAGCGGTATGAAAAACTACTGCAAAACTGTATTTATATGCTATAGTTCGCTAAGCAATAGACATAAGAAACGTGCTTTGTGGGTATATGTGTTTTGACGTTGCGCCAAGGGACCTTGCGGGCTCCCTAGACCACGCTACCGGCGCTCCAATATAAGCCAAAAGCGCGGACGTCGGAGGGAGCAGGGTACGACTCAAACAGTATGGGAGTCTATGGAACAACTGACAACTAGTACTGATTTGGGTATATTTGGCAGCGCGGACGTCGGAGAGAGATAGTACGACTCGTACAGCATAGAAGTCAATGGGAACTGCGACAACATGTGCTGTATTGGGTATTTTGCTAAGGAATAAGCCTATTTTTATGGCGTTTTGGTGATTTACTCAGAGTTTATGCTGGTTATGATAATTTCTTTTCTTATTTTTATTATAGGAGATCCAGCATAAACAGCTTAGATGAGCTCCAGTAAAATGGAGACGTAGCCTAGCTCTGCCAGCAATAAGTCAAATGACAGCAAAAAACCACCGAAAGGTGCTTCTTATATCCCGAGAGGGAACAATAACCAACGAAATTCGAGTTTCAGTAGCTTGAAGAATAGAAGTCAAGCTTCAGGTAGTGCAGAACGTGGGGCCATCCCTAAACAATATAAGAAGAAAGATGATACGAAGAAAATTGAAGAAAAGAGACGTTTCCGAACCAGAACTAATGGTTTGAAGTATTGGTCTCAACGAGAAGATACGAATTTAGCTCCTATTTTGTGTAGTGAGTCAGATCAATACACCAATTTGTTTGAAACATCCGATGATGATCAAATTGGGATGTACGAATCTCTCTTTGAGAAACTGTGTAAGCCGGAGGAGACGTTACCTGAGTCTGGCATTTCCATATTCCCAGCTCAGGACATCAAACTGAAGATGGCAATTAGTATCTTTTCTGTAGGGATGCGTTGTCCTTTTAACTGCTGTCGAAGCACAACCCTCAATACTTCTGGACTTAAGGTTTTCCGGACAAAGTTATCATTCATCTGACATTTGGTTGAGGAGCATACTCCCTTAACTGTCGGCTGGAAGTGTCCCATGAGACTTTGTAACAAGGTGTTGGATAGAAGATCAGATATGGTGGTCCATTTACGAGATCCAGCTGGTAGACATGGGCTTACAACGAAGGAAATGGAGACTACCATGGAGAATATCACAGAAAAAGATCGTCATATTCAGCCGAATCCCTACTTCCACCAGACTCTTCTGGTCTCCAGGTTAGTTTGGAAGTGTATGATGGATGCTGCTGAGGATGAGGGTTATACTAGCCAAGTGAATCCTGTATCTGCTCCTGTGAGCAAGAAACCTAAATACGTGGACGCTCCACCACCAGTGACAAATGCCTGGGGCAAACCTTCTGCTGGTACATCGAGTAGGGATGTTTCAGCAATCGATATATCAGGTCCTGTACTGTTCAACGATAATATCAAAGATAAAATCTCTGAAGTCAGACTGACAGATGTAAAAGATATTTACAACGATGCTGTATATGCCTATGCTGAGGCAGTTGATAAAGAAAAAGAGAGACATGAGGCTGCTTTGGATAAGATTCATCTGGAGTTTATTGCGAAATTTAAAACTATCATAGATCCTTTGGATAATGTGCAAAAGTTGCTTGACATGCAAGATGAAAGGGACTCTTTGGTGGAGACGTTGGAGGAAACGACTAACCTCAATGATCAACTCCAAATGAGGGTCTTGGATTTGGAGAATAAAAATCGTCAAATTGCTGAGGAGATGGTTCAAGTTAAAAGTGATTTGTCCAAGTTGTCTTCTTGCTCTTCTGTGAAGGCTAGCCCTAGTAAGGCTAAGTCAAGCACTACATTGCAACTAATAAGAGCGAAAAATCTCCAGGCACGTCAGTGTTTAAACAGGCCGACGTATGGGATCTCTAACTCTCCCTCAGGTACTGTTTCTCCCAAGAAAGATCCTGTTCCTCCCAAAAAAGGTCCTGTTTCAACCTATACAAGAGCAGCGATTGAAAAGGAGAATAGCCTTTTAGCCTCACCTTCAGCATCGAATTTAGCTTCGAACATTTTTGGGACTCAGAAATCTGAAAAAGAACTGTTAGCTTCCCCTACTCCTATGTCTATGGATGGGATGAATGAATATGTGTCCAGTGGTGTCACTTTTGATGATATGTCTTCGAACTTGCCATTATCGCCATCTGCTGGTGGAGGGGTAATGCTCACACCTGAATCTTTAATGAACACTCCCAAACTAAGAGATTCAAGGAAAAAAATAATTCCAGTGAATATTTCTACATTTGATGATATGGATTTCAGCACACAACATGAATCGTCTGTTTGATTGAGTCGATATGCTATATCACTTTTTAAAGTGAAAACCTACTATAATCATTTATTGCTTATATTATTGTTTGTATATGTCTGTTGAACAGATCTTGCTATATTATTATTTGTCTATACTATATTGAAAAGCTGTAGTAATGGAGGAGCTGTGGGCCTTATCGTGGAAGTCTGACTGTTTTGAGGAAACGAAGGACCTTTTTCCAGGCCACGGTTGATGTGACGAGACGATGCTGTATATAGGAGGAGATTGGATTATAATATTATATTGTTTTATTTGAGAAAGAAACAGAACGGCTGAATTTATCATATAGATATTGTTGTATTCTTGTGTTGAGTCTTTACGAGACTGCCTTTTTATGTTTATCTACGATACTATAGGTATTTCGTTCTTATACTCTTATAATGTTGATACGAACAGAGTTTCGTCTTCTTTTTAATATAATATTACTTCTTCCATGTGTTTTACTTTGATATGTATCAAGTTGTTTGTAACGTTGGAACATTTATAGAGAACTATGTCGATAATCATATGAATTATCTCTAAAAAACGTGGGGGGTGATGTAGTGCCCGGCGACAAGCCCACTTTCTATGCTACTAACAAAGTTCTTCTATGTTAAGGTATAGGCGGGATTGTCGCCTTGTTCCACTAGGTGGGAGCAATTTCCAAGTGCCTCCTTTTCCCTTTACTTTGTACGTTTCCTTTATCTGTTACTGATACAACTGTGTGTAAAACACCTCCGGACGTGATGTCCCAGTTTCAACTGGTTAGAGCTTCTAGCTCATATTAAAATAGAATATTAATAGTTGACGTTTGTCCTGTTCTTATTTCTCCTCTACTAAACGAACCCTTGGGTCACTACACATGGGCATAACCTTATACCTGTAGACACCTAGGGGAGAGTTAAAAGTTGTGATATATCTATTCTCATCCTTTAAACCGACCTGATGGAAACCAGCAAAGGCATCTAAGCGAGAAAAATATCTTCCTTGGGTTTGTCCAACTGCTTCTATAGTGTCGTCAGCACGTGGGAAAGCCCTTATTTCGTCCTTTATTGATCTATTGACTTGACGATAGTCAATAACAAGACGCCAGGCCCTTTTCCCATCGGCTGTAGTAGGTTTTTGAACAAGAAAACATGGGGAACTAAATTCAACTGGGTCGACACACTTCTCTGTTAAATTTTGCTCGACCTGTTCCCTTAAAATTCCCTCCATCACCTTAGACATTACAGTATTCATGCGATATGGTTGTCTCATGACAGGCTTAAAATCAGGCTTCAATTCGATCTTATGTTCATATTCTGTTGTTAAACCAAGCTTTTTATCCTTGCCAACAAAAGCACTCTAATTTTCCTGCAACAAATCTAACAATTGGGATTTCTGTTCAACAGTTAACTCCTCACCTATTTGGAAATCAACAATTTTATCGCTCGTTTCAGCTGTCCCAGCTTTTAAATTATTCACTTGTTCAATTTCTTTAGGAGAAAGAAAATCTTCTTCAGAAGCCAGAGTGTACATACCTAATACCGTGCCTCTCTCTATAGTAGAGGAGGCTTTTGAAGCGTTAAATAATGTAATTGGTACCTTGTTTTCACTAAAAGGTTTTAGCAAAGCATGCTTGACTAAAAACGATACAGGTCTCTGCCTTTGCAGATTCTCAGTGACACCGATAGATTTTAACATATCCGTATGTGAAGTAATTTCAGCCACAGTTGTGTATTCTGTTCCAGGAGCTATCATGAACGTATGTGTTGCTCTGATAGGGAACATCTGCTGTTTTTCACCCGAATTAAACTTAATCTTTGCTCGGAATTTTCTCAAGAAATCAACACCTAAGATCATACTTCTATGCAAAGCTGGCAATACGATAAACTTGTGTCTGAATTGTTGGTCGCCTATCCTAAACTCGATTTCAATTTTCTTATAACAGGGATATGCACCTCCATCGGCTACAAATATTTTGATATTGCAACGCAAAATCTTATCGTTTGGAACCTTGCTTCTCATTTTCCTAAAGAAGGCAGAGCTTATACAAGAAACAGTGGCACCTGTATCGACGAGAACTGGCATATTTAAATCTTTTACCTCGATGTCTATGCAACCCTTTTCAATTGGAGCAGTAACCAAATCTTTCTTACCTTTGTCCTTTGGTTTCCTCAGCTTTAAAGTTGCTTGACAATCGGCTTTTCTCTCAGAATCGGTAGAAGATATAATGTTCTTTTTGCTTCCCGCCCATCTGCCTATTCTGAATCCGGATACACTATTCATTTTAGGAATTGAAGCTTCAATGTCAGGTATATCACACACTTGTTCACTAGAATAGTCCATGGTCGTTCCTATTTCGTTAACTATATCGTCATAGCTGTGTCGGTCGCCCACCAAGACACAGCCTATTCGTTTTTTCCACCCTCTCTCTCACGAGAAGATGACTTTTGCCTATAAGGCGTCAGATTTCTCTGACTGGAATTCGGCGATTTCGATTTTTCTCTGTACTTGGCCAATTCCACCAATTTGACAACATTTGGCCCCCAACCGTGGAAAGTGATAAAATGGACTTAAATCAAATTAATTACCATTAATTTGATATCTTTTTTTGATTGGATGGTTCTACCAACCTGTGGAACAACATTTTTGGCATTTTTAGCCCATTTTTTTTTTTTTTTTAATTTCAAAATCCCATTTTGGGGGCAAAAATCGTTTTTTAAAACTGCCATTAGTCTGTGGAATTGCTAAATTTCTAAATAATCTTCAAAATTGAACATTTTTTTTAATATGTTGTGATAGTAGGTTACGTGAACATGATCTGTGTAAAAAAAAATTGCAAAAAAGTTATTTTGGGGCTAAAAGCCATAAAAAATCAGAATTTTTTTTGTGGGTACCCCCCCATGTCGTCTTCGTCACGCTGTGTGCCTAATGTGGAATAAATTTTTTAAAAAAAATAAATATATCAAATTTTGATGAATAATGGATAGAATGCATGGGTTTATATAGATATAGAACATCAAATGTATTGATTTGGTTTTTTTTTTAATTATAGCAAAGAAATAACATGGCAGCATAAGGGGGTGGGTACTGTACCTCATGTCGTCTTCGTCACACCTATTTTAGGGTTTTTTAAAGCCTTACAAGGCATAAATTTAATAATAAACTTTAAATTTGACATTTATTATTTACTTTGCTTAATAGCAATCTATGTAGACTGAAATTAATAATTTCCGAGTCGTTTTTACATGATTCTCATGCCAAAATGCTTAAAAAATCTTCGTCACGCTTTTGTCGTCTTCGTCACGTTGTCTGCGTCACGTCTGCCATCACATAATGTCAGAAATTCTATCCCTAACATGTATATATAATATCAGAACTTTTATCCTAAAAAAGTTTGCCTCTAAATACTGGAACAAGAACAGGAACAGGAACAATCAATTCAAGTATTCAAGTCAACTTAAAACAGTAAAGGAGGGTAATGAATGTTATATATATTCTAAATATAATGAGTTATATAATGTGAGTATATGGGAAGAGGGTCAATGAACTGTCACCCTTGCCGCTGCCATTATGATTGCCATTACAGAATGGTTATTTGGCTATAACTTTTCTTCTAGTCACAATATTTTCACAAACTAAATGGTGTTATCACCCTCATGTCGAGACCTATCAAATACAAAATAGTTCAATACATTATGTGCATATTTGTTTTATTTATTTCTAATCTAAATTTTCATTCATGTAGAGATATGAACCATTATTTGACATGCTATATTTGGCATTTTGCATTTTGGCATTTTGCATTTGGCAGTGTTAGTTTATGCAAAAAGAACTGCCAACCTTACTTTTTATTTAAAATCGAATTTATTAGTGAATTTGGACACACTAGATCGGATGAATTAATTGACAACCTGTGGGAGCAGTTTAGAGAACAAATCTACCAGCCCTATAAGGATTTGGGCACACGTTTGAAAGAATATATAGGTACAGGTATCTAATTCAAAAGTAAAGGTTCCAGTAAAGTTTGAAAGCCCAGTTAGTCCTGATCTGTGGGAACAGATCAGGACAATAGAGGATGGAGACGAGTGGATAAATGAACAAAAACGTAGGCACCAACAGAGTGTCGATGAATATGAGTCGGAACGGGCAAGGTTGTATAATGCAATTACGTGTAACTCTGAGGTGACTTCCATAGCAAAATGTGAATTTGACTACCTGAACTTCATAAGTAATGATCAGAACTTTATAGACTTTGTCGATCCAGACAAGATCTGCTTATAAGGAGATGTTGTGTTCTTAACAAAAAATTGCTATGTGCTATATGATTGACAGTATGGACAATACAAACAAAAGTATAAGGTACCATATTACCTCTAACTACTACAGACAATGAAACGTATGTGGTCACGTAAAAACTTTGGTACTTAGTTAGTTAGTTAGTACTTACTTAATTGCTGCCAGTTTGCACTTCTAGGGTCATGCCTAGTGATATAATGACGATGTTGAAGGGGAGTGGATAAATGAACAAAAACGCAGGCACAAACAGTGTGCCAATGAATATGAGTCGGAATGGGCAAGGTTGTATAATGCAATTACATGCAACTCTGAGGTGACTTCCACAGCAAAATGTGAATTTGACTACCTGAACTTCATAAGTAATGATCATAACTTTATAGACCTTTATAGAACTTTATAGACAAGATTCGCTTATAAGGAGATGTTGTGTTGTTAACACAAAATTGCTATGTGCTATATGATTGACATTATGGACAATACAAACAAAGTCTACCTCGGAAGGCTGTAAAGGATAAAATACTAGCCAGATAGTGGGGCTCGCAGGGCTAGTAAAAAGGGAATAATTATCAATTTCTTCCCTCCATGGAGGCAGGCCGTCCCATTGTCCACATGCTTGAGCGCACATTATACCTCAGCTAAATGTATTATTGACTCATGTGACACTTTCCTTGTTTTAAAACAATTACACTTTATCAACAGGATGATAAGAGTTACTGACCTAATATAAGGCAGTACAGCCAAGCATTGAATGCGCTATCCGAGCCGGATAAAATGACCTGGGAGTTGTGCCCCTTTATACATGTATATGGCCATGCAGAGACGGCACAGGAAGCGAGGGACATGGCCAAAAGAGCGGAGGAGGACTCAAATGTCGAAACAGATCTTGGCCGGGGAAAGAGGGAAAAAAACCCGTCCAAAAAACTTGAGTATGGTGAGTATTAATGACAACTGAAGAAATGTTCCCTGTCCAGTGTACAATACATTCATTCCTAGAACGAATTTTTTAGGACCTAAAATCGAGAAGTTGTGCGTGAGAAGTTCAGTAGATATATCACACATGTTAATGCATTTTTTAAATATCAACTTTGAAAAGAAGAAGGGTCACTTTTCGATGTCTAAGTGTCTAGTGTAAGGTTCCCATACTACTGTTGGATCTTGCAAATCTAGATGCCAATCTATATATCAATAAAATTTGTCTAATGTATTTTTGCTATCTCCCCACAAACCGATTAACAGATTGGTCCTAAATTTGAGGTGCACATTCCCAGAGATGGTGTGAAGCCATTCTTCTATATGTGTCATGGCAATATCGGAAAGTTTCAATCTTTTGAATGGCTTCATATTTCCAGGATAAAAGGGAAATGAATTAATTTACTGTAATTGTAAGATGTTAATGGTGCCTGTGTCAAAAATCATATCGGTCATTTTCAAAAGTGTTCTTTTCCTGGTTTCATACTTATTAATTTGTTTCATACATTCATGCAGGTGATGATGCTGACACAGACTTGGATGAGCCACCACCACCACCACCAAAGCATCCAAAGGTGCATCAGAATAACAATGCGGATAGGGAGATAACACTACCAAAGCCTCCTCCCCTATTGAGGGAGAAGGATGACCAAAGGGCTGACAGTTGTCATGGTGACAATTATACGCCCAGCAGTCAGCAGTCCCATATGCTTGCACAAAATGCAAGCTCTGCAGTCAGTCCTCAGCAATCTTATCATCGCACCAATTATACACCCAGTGACAGTCAGCAGTCACACACGCTAATTGCCCAAAACTCCCCCTCAGTCAGTCCTCATGAGCCATCTTATCCTGGCGCTTATATGCCCAGTCACAATCAGCAGTCCATGCATACGGTTGCCCAAACGCCCCCTCAGTCAGTCCTCATGAGCCATCTTATCCTGGCGCTTATATGCCCAGTCACAATCAGCAGTCCATGCATACGGTTGCCCAAAACGCCCCCTCAGTCAGTCCTCATGAGCCATCTTATCCTGGCGCTTATACGCCCAGTCACAATCAGCAGTCTATGCATACGGTTGCCCAAACGCCCCCTCAGTCAGTCCTCATGAGCCATCTTATCCTGGCGCTTATACGCCCAGTCACAATCAGCAGTCCATGCATACGGTTGCCCAAAACGCCCCCTCAGTCAGTCCTCATGAGCCATCTTATCCTGGCGCTTATACGCCCAGTCACAATCAGCAGTCCATGCATACGGTTGCCCAAAACGCCCCCTCAGTCAGTCCTCATGAGCCATCTTATCCTGGCGCTTATACGCCCAGTCACAATCAGCAGTCCATGCATACGGTTGTCCAAAACGCCACTTCAGTCTGTCTTCGTGAGCAATATAATCCTGGCGCTTATACGCCCAGTCACAGTCAGCAGTCCATGCATACGCTTGCCCAAAATGCCCCCTCAGTCAGTCCTCAGCAATCTTATCATGGCGCTTATACGCCCAGTCCCAGTCAGCAGTCCTATAGGGTTGCCCAAAACACCCCCTCTAGATCTTACCCTCAATCACCCTCAACACCTACTCATGAGACACCCTCAACACCCACTCATGAACAATATAGTCCGCAGATGACCATTCCCATAAGACCAAATCCAATATCTGCAAATGGAAAATCATCACATTCAATCTCCCATTCAACGTCGCAGGAGACTTATGGACAATTCCGATCTCGATCAACATCTTCCAATGAACATTACACGGCACACAGTCCCTTGACATTAACCCCCAACAGCAGGCAGACAGCTAGCCAGAGGAGAGTGGAAAGTCGGGAATGCGCAGGTAAGATCGTACATAGGGTTTTACAGCATTATCAGCTAATTGAGATTCTGACGTGATATGTAAATGTTCCGCATAACGTTATGGTCTAACTTATATGCGCATGTTGGATTTTGTCATATAGTTCGTTTTGGAGGGAAACAATATTGAACTGAGAAATAATTTTTTGTATTGGCAACAAGCAACATGGGACTTATTTGGGTTTGTTTCTATTCCATAAGGTTGCAGGTGCCATGAGCTAATAGAACCTCTCCTCGCTCAGCATCACAAGACGATGGTTGTCCTCATGGAGCGGCAAACGCTCGAGATGTGCAATGACCTTGCGGCCGCCGCTACTGCTGCCCACGATGCCCGTGCATCTGCCGCTGGCCGCGCTCCCAACGCCGAACACGATGACGAAGGCCTACAGATAAGACCCGCGACCGATGACCAGGAGTTAAGGACCATAGAAACTAATATGGAGGACCCAGCGTATAGCAGAATGTTTGTAAGTTGAAGCAGTTTTATCACAGTCAATTAAACCGAAAATAATATTATATTTTTTACCTGAATATGAACAAACAGATGGTACATTTTCTATCAATTTCAACTATGATCTCCTCAGGTTAAGATGTAAAACAAAAAGCAAGTTGTAAGGATACACTTTTCATTTGAAAGAGGGTCAATAAAAAAATAATTGCTTTCATTTTATCATTCATATTACTGAACATTGTGGTCTTATACTCCAGATGGTGCACTTGCGATCAGCGGAGGGCATTGATGTCCAACGCACCATATCAAATATAATTAACCGCATTGCGACCCAAAATGTGTGGGAGCAGTATAGCGCATTGGGGAAAGGAGAAAAGGACAGCCTGTCAGATACATGCCCCAGGATATTGAGGGCAATTAGAAGTGAGTGTACAAAAAAAAACCCTCATGTATATATTCAGCTGCTGTACTGCCGTTGCAAATCCAAATACAAAAAGTAATCGAATGAAAAACAAAATCGTGGATCTATGTTGCACCAAGTTATTACATGAAGCTAGATAGTATTTCTCGTTCGATATCATAAGTATGATGTATCATGATCGGAAGGTAAATAAACAGCGTATTTGAGTTAATCTCGATGATTGACAATCATTATAAGCTTAAGCATGGGATGCTATAAATTATAGAGATGCTCTCTAAAGATGTTGAATGAAACAAAAATTGGTCAATTAAGTAGGATAATGAGCGAAAAATAATAATACAGAAACTGTCCTAGAATATTTTCTTCAATAAGTCCTAGAATTATCTAAAAAGGATCTATTATGATTGTTTTCCAGGGTCGACATTTAAAATCCACCAATGCACCGAGATGGTATTCAGTGCAAAATTGCAGAGTCTGCTCAAGCGTGCCAGGTGGAAGAGGGGATGGTCAAGATTTGTCTCAAAGAAAAAGATTACATGCAGACATGACGGTGAGGATAGAATGGAGGATGACCACGAGGGGGACGGAGACTAGATTCAGACATTAAGTTTCAGACATTAATTACAGGAAAGAAAGTCAAGTCAAAGTCGAGTCAAAATTGGTGAATGGTGACAATTTTGTGTATTTTGTACTAGTTTTAGGATTTTCTTAAGTTAACAGGCGACGTTCAGCTGCTTGATAGTCAATTAGCTATTGAACAACATGATCGAGTTATCTCAACATTAAGTAGGTGTGGAGTGTGAAGTGGACAGATGCCACCTCATCGAATGCCGCCACCTGGTGCCAAAATTGGTAATCAAATGTGCACGTCAAGCGGTTCCAGCTTTTGACACCAGGTGGAAGGAGAGGACAGTAATTGCAGTATATGGTATATAATGAGAAAGGAAGTTCTAATACCTTAAGTATTCAGCACCATACAACGGACAGTTTTTGTACAGACATTACTATTTAGAAACACTTTTTCTTTAATAGGGCTATCGAGGAAGAGTTGATTTTAGGGGACTTTTCCTATTCATGTATGTATGTTGAGTGATTAATATTCCACATTCAAAAATGGCTTCCAGAAGTGGTCCTGGGTATGACTATAAACTGCCTTTCTGTCTCTTTTCTCTGTCTCTCTCCCTTCTTCTCTATCTCTATTTCCTGGGTATGATCATAAACTGCGTCCCTCTCAGCTCTCCCGCCCTTGATATAACCATATTAAATGTGTTGATAAGGGCGTAAAGGAACCAATCTCACTCACTCACCTGAAGTGTTAGTTTATGCAAAAAGAACTGCCAACGTTACTTTTTATTTAAAATCGAATTTATTAGTGAATTTGGACACACTAGATCGGATGAATTAATTGACAACATGTGGGAGCAGTTTAGAGAACAAATCTACCAGCCCTATAAGGATTGGGCACACGTTTGAAAGAATATATAGGTACCCAGGTATCTAATTCAAAAGTAAAGGTTCCAGTAAAGTTTGAAAGCCCAGTTAGTCCTGATCTGTGGGAACAGATCAGGACAATAGAGGATGGAGACGAGTGGATAAATGAACAAAAAAACGCAAGCACCAACAGCGTGTCGATGAATATGAGTTGGAACGGGCAAGGTTGTATAATGCAATTACGTGCAACTCTGAGGTGACTTCCACAGCAAAATGTGAATTTGACTACCTGAACTTCATAAGTAACAATCAGAACTTTATAGACTTTGTCGATCCAGACAAGATCTGCTTATAAGATGTTGTTTTGTTAACAAAAAATTGCTATGTGCTATATATGATTGACATTATGGACAATAGAAACCAAAGTATAAGGTACCATATTACCTCTAACTACTACAGACAATGAAACGTATGTACTCATGTAAAAAATTCGGTAGTTAGTTAGTTTGTACTTATTGAACAACATGATCGAGTTGTCTCAACATTAAGTAGGTGTGGAGTGTGAAGTGAACTGATGCCACCTCATCGAATGCCACCACCTGGTGCAAAAATTGGAAATCAAATGTGCACGTCAAGCGGTTCCAGCTTTTGACACCAGGTGGTAGGAGAGGACAGTAATGGCAGTATATAGTTTATAATGATAAAGGAAGTTCGAATACCTTAAGTATTCAGACCATAAAAAGGACAATTTTTGTACAGACATTACATGGCTCTCCTCTCATAGGGGACGAAGCTGGTCACTTCACGGCAGATGTCACGGATGAATTTGACGTGCTTGTTGAGGCCACCCTTCCTCCTGCAAGGAAGGGGGTTTGTGACATTATTGGTCACCTTGTGGCCCTTGTTGAGCCCAAAACACATATTGTAAGCCGAGTGGGCTCTTTTTGTTTAGGGTATCGAGGAAGAGATGATTTCAGGGGACTTTTGCTATTCATGTATGTTCATTGTTATTATGATTATTATTATTATTATTATTATTTGCATAACTTTCATTTGGATGCTGTTGTTATTTCATTTTGATGCTATTAATAAAATTGTTATTTCAAGGGAATATTCACTTTGTATATGTGTATTAATTGACATCTCGCCGACCTACTTACTCAGGGTGCAGACATAGTAATTTACATGTGCTGCAACCAATTAGGAGGCAGGACGGGGTAACAGATAAAATGCATGTGCATACCTAAAGGCATCCAGGGAGAGGGTTAGACAAGCACAACACTTGGAGTCTATCTCTCTCGTGTTATTGTATGTAATATCTCTATGTTTAAGCTAATATTCCTATCTCTCTTTCATTTTGATTTAATCTGTCTACCTTAATATGGTTCATGATGCATGATGCATGATTCAATGAGCATTGGCGTCCATCAAATATGCTGAGTGGGGTGGCCGGGAGAAAAGCACAGACCTCACTCAATAAGGTTAAATCATAAAATAAGGAAAGATACATATACATTTCAGGGATGAAATTTAAGAAAGAACAGAGCAATGAGATATAGCTCTGCCATGCTAAAGCTATGGCATTAGACTGGTTACTGTATGCGTCCAGCTGTTTGTTTGTCTAACCTGTTTACTAATTAGGTATGCATGCGAGGGGGAGGAGCATGAAGGCGCTGGGCGAGAGGTCAATTGTACTGTATGCGAGGTGCAAAAGATTATAATAATAAAATTAGTATAAAACCTATATAAGCTATTTATTGTTATTGTTATATAACATTGTTATTATTATATAAGATCCATGAACCCCTACAATACTCATTAAACGTTAATATACCCATAATTTAACGTTAATTTAAGTTAATATTACCGTAAGTTAACGTTAATTTGCTAGTCAAAATAGGTTATTCAATGATCCGTGAAACTCCCAAAATATTCAAAGTTAATATAACCATAATTTAACGTGAATTTGCCAGTGCAAATAACGTCAATCTACCCCGTCATTAACATTGAGTCGATCTCAATTGGATGTTGATCTCACGTTTATTTGACCATGCAGTATTACACGGCTCGGCCATGATATCAATGTCAAATTGATGTTAGATTGTCAGCGCAATTGGACATCAAACGAACGTGGAAACAACATCATCCTCACGTTGATTTCACCTCAAATAAAAACCGTTAATTCAACGTTGTACAGATAACGTGGATCACTTAACGTTAATTTGAGGTTGATTTGAGTCCAGGTATATGGCAGTGAAACTAACGTTAGATATTGAGGGTGTTTGCCCCGTTATGGCCGTTAATTTGGGGTTGATTTGACGGGATTTTGTTACCTGGGACTAGTGTGAACGAGTTGACAGTGAAAGGTTTTGTGTGTCCTTAATCCTATGTGGCATTAGGTTGTCTTTATAATAATACCCGCGTGTGGCCGTTTCGTAAAGCCTGCAAATATGTTGGACTAAAAGATGTATGTGGCGGCACCTGGTGTGAATTTGTGGAGACCCGTTTAGCATCCAATTTTGTAGCTAGGCTTTTAACATTTATCATCTAACTATTTTCAAAGCAGTGACACTACCACGGTTTCCATGTCCTTAATTCCTTAATTTTCCTTGTCATTACGTACTTTGTTCAGTAACACTTGCGTGCCTGTTTGTTATGAGTTTTGCGATGGAATGTAGGCATGTCCGCTTGTTTTTAATATCACTCGTAAACATTGGCTTAAGATGTGTTGAACACCCTGATATAAATACTTATTGTATTACATACACACCAATTCGTTGTTCATTCATTTTACGTGAGAAGTGTTGGTGCTGAGCATAAGCATGGGTCAATGTGGTGTGAAAACCAAGACTTATTCAGTTTGAATGTGTGAAACCCCTACCTCATTCACGTGTTGCGCCGATGGCTGTTGTGCGGTAATTCCTTCCCGTGTTGTGCGTTTGTTATTGGCGTTTTTGTTGTCCCCGAGAACAGTGTAAGCATACATGTGTGGTATGCCTTGAAAGTCTGTGAATAGTTCCAGTAGTTTTCACCTAGTTTTGGAAGGTATGCACCGTGTAAATCACTGCAGTATTAATCCCTTTAGCCTACAGGGCCAATGCATGTTATTCGCCATATTGCTATCACCACGTGCGGACCTATGTGTAAGACGTTATATTACGCGTGTGCTGATTGGCGTAGAGCGCGTGTAGGCGAAGCGATGTACAGAGACTGTGATTGGTCGGCCTAACTTAGACCAAGCTCACCGAGTGTGGCCGAGCGTGTGATAGTGAACTGAAGAATGTCGGCAACGAACAGAAACAGAGAGACAAAGGCATAAGCACGTAATGCTGGAACTCTGTAATTATACTAGTAAGCGCTTAAAATTTTAGGCGAAATGTCTCTTAGAATGCATAATGTTGATACTGGGACAGGTTTGAAGTGTGTGGACATAAGAGAACATAGGGTTTTTTGGAAATTATAAACCATTTTTCCCTATAGTGTTGCGCCAATGAGCTTGGGTCGGAGTTACGAGTTGAGGTGTTTATACATGCATAATTAATTATGCCACTTTGCGACCTCTCGTCGAATGCCACGAATAACCTGACATACCTGGCGGGCACTCTGCTGCTACCACTTTGCTAGATGGTAATGGGGCATTTCCATCCAGGTTGTGTACCGCCTTGAAAATATTATTTTAGTAATTTATATTATTTTATATTATTATAATTATACTTGCAACTGCATCCTTCTTCCATGAATACCGTAAGGCCTAGTTCCGGTACTACTTCCGGGAGTTCCGCACTTACGGCGCTAGTCTTCGAACAATTATATTATTAAAATAGCAAACACATCTTTTGAAATTACTCAGCAAAACTAGTTAATTTGGTGCTAGAAACACTTCTCAACCATTAAACCCCAGCCTACCAATCTTTAACTCACGACTGCAGCACACTACATCTTACTCAAATCCGCGTACAGATCCACGCGGAACCTGTACTACCGCAAGGGTCGCTGCATGCGCGCGTACGTACAACAACGTCGCAGCAGACAAAAATTTTCGGAGATTTAGCGCGCAAGCGACATAGTGAGCCGTGTGCAAAAGCAGCGTTCCACGCTACAACGTCGTATAAAAGCCCGAAACGACGTTTCCAGATCGTCAGTCTCGCTCTAGAAATCACAGTAGCAGGGTCGCTCTGTTCCTCAACTGTAGCGCCCAACTATCGTGTTGCGCGCCGGTTGTTACATTTGACTACGACCACCAAAGTAAGTACAATTTTCTATCAATTCACTTCTTAATACTTTTTTATATCATTCTACTCTAGTATTTACTCATTACTTTTGCCTGAATTTGATTTTTACTGTAAATTTAAACTTATACCGATTTTGCTGCTTCGAAGTTTATACTGACAGTGACACGGCAATGTGCGCGTGCGTGCAGCTCGTTTAACTATTTATATTAGACTTACTTCAAATATTCCTGAATGAATTATTATTTCAATTGCAATTATTTTTATTTCATCTTCTCTTCCTGACAGGTCATGGGTACAAATGTGGAAAAATTTCTGTGTGCTGGAGATTATACTGGTGCTCGTGACTACGCCACTCATCCCGGGAATATCATTGTCACTCTTACTGACATTGTCGGGACTCGAGGTCGTGACAATACTTATTTGTTAGCCCAAATCTTAAAAGCAAAGAAGGGAGGATTCAAAAAAGTGAAAACCACACCAGCGGATCGCAAGTTCCAGAAGGTAGAAATGGCCTTCGACAGGTTATTCTTACTTCGGTGAGTAAAATTGTTAAAAAAAACCACATTGTTACTGTAAAATTAAGACTCTTTCTTAATACATAACTGCTTCGCTACTATTAATTTAAATAGCTACTGAATTTCTGTTTAAAAAAAATATTACTTTCTATTCTCATATCTGACATGTTCTATTCTTTCTACTTTCAGAGAAATGCACAATGGTACTTTATTCTACATTAAAACTGGTACTAACAAGGAGTCGGCGCATCTCCTTCGAGCTGTAGGAGTTACTTGGTTAGGCGCAACAGTACTCATTTACGAACCGACCTACAGGCTTGAGGACATGTTCGATGAAGCTGTCATCAGAACTAAAGCGCCATTCCTGCCAATCGATACAGATGTAAGGTCTCCTTTATCACCTTAGCTTCCGGAAGGATCTCTTGAAGGAAGATTCTATCCAATTTATGGTGTCGTCCGGGACATAGAATTGTCTCACGTTGAGCTTGAATACTCCTGCCACTCCGCTGCCTGTGATGGCTTACATGGCACAGACAGGAATTGCTATAGTTTGGAAGGAAGTGCTCCGCCTGCATTAGCATTAAGTGTTGATGTATCATCCGAGACCCTACATATCATGGACAGCGAGATGGTTTCTCGGTGGCTCGCCAAATTATTTCTTGATCCAGCATTCTTTGGGGTAAATATTACAATAATACCTTCTTTAATATGTTAATCGTTAAATAATTAATTAATTTACTATGACTTTCCTCAGTGAAATAAATCAAATTTTTGCATTTAGAATTCATAAACCATTTCATCTCATTACGTGACAATATAAAGTTATTGAATAATAGAATTAATTAGAAATGATCCGGGTATTTCTCTGATTATCTGTTATCTGTATTAAGGTATTTCATCTGTATAACCATTTTACATCGCAGTATCATGTTCACTTAACTGGTATATAAGTAAATGTAGTATATGAATTTAGAATAAAATTACGATTGCCTCTTTTTTTGTGCCAATTGTATTACTAAATATTCTAAAAATTCTAAATATTGGATTGACTATTTTCAAGATTCATGACACATTTTCAAATTCGTTTTTTCAGCCTCGGGTTGCACAACCAGATCTTGATCTACTACGGGAACACATACGCCAATGCATGACGGCGTATCGAGAGCAAGATATTCCTCGGATCGTCTCAGGATGGTTCAAGAGTGCCATATCCGGAGGAAGTGAAGTTGCCAGGGCCAAGAAATTTCACATCAGTTACCTCGCTCCTTCTCAGGTTCTTCAAGATGTCGAGCCTATGCGTCCGCCTGCGATCAATTTGCCTGTACCTGTAGTTGTTCCAGCCGTTGAAGATCGTATTGCACATGCAGCTGCTAATTAATGGTAATATCTAAACACTTACTTAATCGCACCCCATTGCCATGTGTCCTTGTACATACTGAGTTCAAAATGGTACTTTATTCTACATTAAAACTGGTTCTAACAAGGAGTCGGCGCATCTCCTTTGACCTGTAGGAGTTACTTGGTTAGGTGCAACAGTACTCATTTATGAACTGAGCCACATAATTATTTGCTGAGAAAGCAAACAAAATAACAAAATTTATTCCTCATTATCGGTATTATACATAATTGTTTACTGAAGCAGTCATATGGTATAACACAATGTAGTCCCCATCATCAGTAACATACATAATTGTTTGCTGAGACAGTCATATGGTATAACACAATTTATTTCCAATTATCGGTATCGTATCGTACATAATTGTTTGCTGAGGCAGTCATATGGTATAACACAATGTAGTCTCCATCATCAGTAACATACATAATTGTTTGCTGAGACAGTCATATGGTATAACACAATTTATTCCCCATCATCAGTAACATACTTTGTTGATGCGAAAGCATGTGATTGTGTTTCCATCTGTCAGGCCATTTCAATTTTCATAATTGTTTGCTAAATTTATGTGTAACTGAGATTATACTGGTGCTCGTGACTACGGGACCCGAGCCTTGGCATGGTAGGCATGGTAGGCTTGGCACTGAGCAACATCGAGCTTCATTTATCCAATCCATAACTATAATTTTGCTACTTTGGAACGACCACATACTTATCGGCCAACGTCCCAAGTATGACGTTAAAGTGCTTGTACCCTCATATAATTTTATGATTTCTCTGCCCTTGTAACGACCACTTACTTCTTGAAATTTGCAGTTGCCCAACAACCTTTCATACTTCTAAAAAATCTCGGTAGTACTTCTTCTAAAAAATTTCTGACATTACGTCCTCTCATATTTTATGATTTCTCTTCCCTTTATACTTGTAACGACTTACTAACAGACTAACTTTGGAACTCTGTCTGTTGCTCCTGAAAAATGACCTCCTTGTCCTTGTCCTAAGTATGACGGTAAACTGCTTTTCTTCTCATATGATTTTATGATTTACACTCCTCTTACCTTGAAATTTACTGCTCCTCAAAAATGACCTCCTCAAACTGCTTGTCTTCTCGTGCCTTGCCCTACATACTTGCCTTGAAAATTATTATTATATTATATATAAATTTACTATTAAAGTACAGATAAAATTGATATTATAGTATATATAAAATATATGGTATTCACATATCCTATAAGTTAAAAATATATATATATGTATATATAGTATATTCACTTGTCCCAAGCATGACACCAAACTGCTGTTTTTCTCATATGATTTTATGATTTATAATCCCTTGGGCTTTGACGCATGGCAATGCGTTGCCATGCCTTGCCTTGCCTTGCCTTGCCTTGCCTTGCCTTGCCTTGCCATACCTTGCCTTGCCATGCCGTGCCATACAAATCTATATTATATTATATATATAAGTAATATTATCGTATAGATAAAATATATGTTATTCAACAGTCATATCAATTAAAAAATATATATATAGTATATTCACTTGTCCCAAGCATGACACCAAACTGCTGTTTTTCTCATATGATTTTATGATTTATAATCCCTTGGGCTTTGACGCATGGCAATGCCTTGCCATGCCTTGCCTTGCCTTGCCTTGCCTTGCCTTGCCTTGCCATACCTTGCCTTGCCATGCCGTGCCATACAAATCTATATTATATTATATATATAAGTAATATTATCGTATAGATAAAATATATGTTATTCAACAGTCATATCAATTAAAAAATATATATATAGTATATTCACTTGTCCCAAGCATGACACCAAACTGCTGTTTTTCTCATATGATTTTATGATTTTTAATCCCTTGTGCATTGACGCCTTGCAATGCCTTGCCATTCCTCAAACTGCGGTAAATGTAGCACTCAATTGTCGTTGCATTACTTGAAAAATGACGTCCACACTACTTCCTGTTCATCATTTTGCAATCACTTGTAAACCTAAAATCATTGGTGTGACATGCTCACATTCAGCTCCACAAACATGTGCCTTGTAATAGTAATAATAATAATAGCAATAGTAATAGTAATCAGCAATAGTAATGGTCCCGGGTAAGACCTTAAAGTGCCTTTCTATCTCTTTTCTCTTTCTCTCTCTCCCTTCTTCTCTATTTCTATTTCCTGGGTATGATCATAAACTGCCTCTAATATTTTTTTCCCCTCTTACATGGTGTTGCAACACCACTTAGATCACCATTCCCGCCGCCATTGCGGATTATAGGTCTCCATTCCCGCCGCCATCGCGGATTATAGGTCTCCATTCCCGCCGCCATCACGGATTATAGAAGTAGTGTCCGACTCTATTTCTTTTTCCTCTTACATGGTGTTGCCATTTGTGCAACACCACTAAGTTCGCCATTCCCGCCGCCATCGCGGATTATAGGTCTCCATTCCCGCCGCCATCGCGGATTATAGAAGTAGTGTCCGACTCTATTTCTTTTCCCTCTTTTTCCTCTTACATGGTGTTGCCATTTGTGCAACACCACTAAGTTCGCCATTCCCGCCGCCATCGCGGAATTTCCATATCCAAATTGTTCAACACCAAGCTGCCATCGCGGATTGTAGAAGTAGAATAATAATAGTAATAGTAATCAGCAATAGTAATAATAATAATAATAATAATAATAATAGTAATAACTTTTTTTTCCCACATCCTAAAAATTTATTTTCCCTCTTACATGGCGTTTATGAACACCACTAAGGTCTCCATCGCCGCTGCCATTGCAGGTTGTATTTATCAATTTCACCTTTTAATTTCCCTCCTACAGACATGCTAACATACTCCAACCATCACATATCATCTCATCAAACTTTTATTTTAAATCATATCAATTCGACTTGCTGCATTTTCTTCCATCACTATGATCATATCCCTTGCTAGCATGTCTTTCCTTGTGCTTGATCAGTGCATAGTATCATGACTGCCATCACAGGTATCTGCTCCACAGTTATAGGCAATGTCCACATGCCAGCCTATATCGCTGACAAACTCAGATCCAATGACTGCCATAGCAGGTATCCGCCCCACAGTTATAGGCATAGTCCACATGCCAGCCTACAATATTCCTAATCTTAATATCATCGTATAGATAAAATATATGTTATTCAACAGTATATTCACTTGTCCAAAGTATGACACCAAACTGCTTCAATTTATAAATCCATAAAATACTTACATTGATCCACCCTCTTTAAACTCTTTTATTGTTGTCGATCAACAGATCACACATTTCATAATGTCATAGACTGGCCATTGCGCCATGGCTTGCCATATTTATATTATTTTATTATTTCCTCTTACAATAGACGTCAAGTTGACGATACCACTTCCCGTATCCTACTGTGTAATCATGTATGATGCCGATTGGTTTAAATGTTCATGTTGAAACTTAACAATCCAGGTTCAGTGAATGTGCCACGATTCTCAGTACATTCATGCACCCACAACATCCAAAATTTACTGAAACCTATTCAAATTTCATCTTTGAGTATTGGCTCGTTGTAAAATGTTATGAAACCTATTCAATTGTCATCATCGAATATGTTATGAAACCTATTCAAATGTTATCTTCGAGTATTGGCTCGTTGTAAAATGTAAGGAAAGCTATTCAAATGTCGTCTTCGAGTATTGGCTCGTTGTAAAATTAAATGGAAACTATTCAAATGTTATCTTCGAGTAATGGCTCGTTTGTAAAATTAAATGGAAACTACTCAAATGTTATCTTCGAGTATTGGCTCGTTGTAAAATGTAAGGAAAACTATTCAAATGTCGTCTTCGAGTATTGGCTCATTGTAAAATTAAATGGAAACTATTCAAATGTTATCTTCGAGTATTGGCTCATTGTAAAATGTCCTCTTCCTGCCTGCGACTACTGTGAACTAGAGCGAGTTCTGACCAATTCACCTGCGAGACTTGTTGTATCCTGAAGTACTGTTGCTTCCAAATATGTTCTGCCAATTTGTAACAAATTCAGTTGGAACTTTGTATGATTGTGAAAATTAATAAAACAACGATGCATTACTATATGTACCGCATAACTACATGTTAATAAACAAACAATGCAATACTGTATGTATGTATGACCATATCCGCTACTATATGTATGATCCTCAAAATTATATGATAATAATAAACACAACTGCAATACTTTAACTTTTGTTTTCGTTTCCAATTATTACAGGAATTCAATTCGCAATATACTCTTTGAAATAAAACGTTCTGATTAATTATTTGATCGCATAATTCTCCGTCGGAAAAGTTCCTTAATCAAATCTATTTTATAGTACTCGTAACTTATTATAGATCCATCTAGAAAAAAGCATTAATGAATAATAACCGAAAGAATACTCTACAATGGAAATCAATGGAAAATAGATTAGTCGAAATAGACTCATTGCATAAAAATTAGAACTAATTAATTCATCGAAACTGAGTAATGAAATAATATTCTACAATGAAGACGCGGAAATTCATTGAACAGAGATCATTCAGAACTACATTCCACGAAGCAGAGGCATATATTGGACAGTTTCCCGTGTAAAAGGACCTACAGATAACTAATTTAAAAGTTAAATATACCGGCAATCGGCGTGTCCTAAACACGCCTCTAGCCGACCAACTTTGATAGAAGTGACATGGGACTATATCGCAATATTTTATTGATCCTCGACGATGGCCTTGTTAAAAATTATAAATTATTATTCCAACAATAATCAATAGACTAATGCACTTTACTCAGACATTTCCCACTTTCGGTTTGTTTACATTTTGCGTAACCTCTATTATCACCCACTCAATCCGATATCCACATAATGTCAGTTATTCGCCAGCACTTCATGTGCGACTCTATTCATTTCATTCTCCAACCGACTCAGTTATTTTAGACTTCCTTCATGCTACCAGTTAATTTCTAGAGTGATTATTATAGCATTATTCTAGTTAGAATGTGTGACATAATTTGATGAACGGAGTCTGAACATGATCGACCAACCGGAAGTTTCATCAGGTTGCCTAGGGTTACAGCGGGACTTCACACCGCTCATTGGCTGTTGTAGCTGGAACCGGCTTAGGTATCAAGATCAAAGAAGATGTGAACGAACACAAATTCATAACTTAACTAACCCTAAACCTAACCCTAAATTGGTGGTCCTAAGTCAATAAAGGCAGTAGTGAACTGTCCCTGGTAAAAACTGACTAATAATTATTTGAGTAGAAATAGCAAGAATGGATCCGCTAAGCCCCACCCATTTGAGTCTGGCTTCACTCGGCCAGCCGGCGCGTTATCGTAAGGTTCCAACTAAAGCCCGGTGCAACATCGACAGCATAGAAGGCAGCAGCTAGGCTTATCACTGAATAATTGGACTACGTTAATATGGATAGCTAATAACTGGACTAAGATGCTAGATCTTCATACAGATTTCGAATACTTGGACTACGATGCTATATCATCATATGAATTAAATATAGGCCTATGCAACTTGAACCATAACGAATTGGAATTTTATTTCATGAAGAGAAATTAACTATAATAATTATATATTTTTATTAATTAATAGGTCTTATTTACTTCCCATCGATGTCAGTGACGTCCAAACGAAATAAACACAAACTGGCGAATAAATTAATTTGACGAGGTTTTATTCTATTATTCATATCATATTTGCAAGCACCATAAATTTCTTATATATCATTTTGCAAGTATAGACATTATCCTCATACTAATGTAAAGTACATATTTAAATTAGCCATTAAACATATGTTACTTCTCCAATAGGTTATTCACATGTTTGGTGCGGAGCCAATATCATCTGTCAGTATTGATAATATAGACATCAAACCACGACAGTGGCACATTTGCCTTAACACAAAGTCAAACTGTATCACAATACCACCAAATGGAACGGGTGACTGACGCAGACGTCGCAGAACAAGATCGATCACAGCAAACATTTCTGCTGAAATTAGCCCAATTTCTTCTATGAACAATACTTGAATTCTTCGCAACATTTCTGTTTTTATGTTCTGTCGGCATAACCTATTTAACGTCATTTCCGCAAGGTTGTTCACTGTGTGTATGCCTGAATTCACCACGGGCAATGGAAAGAGTTGGTGAATATGTACACCACCAAGAACGTGTGCCCTTTCAGCAGTGAGGCATGTCAACATACATCGAAACTTTTTACTGAGGGCATATGTGTATATGAGGAGGAGGAGATACGTTTTGCCAGAGCCGGGTGGTCCGAGAAGTAGAGGGAACTTCACAAATGTTCCCTGTGGTCTTTCCAAAGCATCAATGACGGAAACAAGTACCCTTAGAGCCTGTTGCTGCTCAGCATATGACACATCAGTTTGTCCTGCTGCTCTGAGCAAAAGTGGTCGATAATTCATGTCTTCACCATTTTGTAACGCTTCTATATCTGGGAAGTTAGGGAATCCCTGCTGACTCAAAACCGCAATTGCGTTGTTCCTATACAACTTCTCTAATGCTCGTAGTTCATTGGTTGCTTTGATTGAAATTGCCAAGTCTGTAGCTAGAGGCATTGCTTCATACAAGACATCATTTTGTTCAAAAAACATTCTGAATGCATTTGGCAAAAACTTGATGATTCTCTGAAATTGTCTGTTACCCATTGGTAACCACATCAGTTGTTCAAGCAAGTACGCTTTAATGACTTGCAGCTGCTGATCTTCTGTTGGGTTCAAGTGGGGGACAATTTCTGCATTTACCAAAGCCTGTTGCAAGTTTGGGGTCGTATACAAGTCAATTTCTGTGATGAATGAACCTTTGGACAACAATAGATGTATGAGAAACCTTGAAAATTGAAATGGCGTGACAGATGGAAACACAATCACATTTCTTTGAGTTGCATTCTCATCAACGAAACATTGATATGTTGCCGATTCCGTCCCGTTATCAAAGTTGACTTTAATTGGTTCAAAAATATGAAGTAGTAGCTCTTCTACTTGGTCAGGAGGCTGTTCATCAGCAAGCATTCTTCGGCGAAGAAATTCAACAGCATCGGGTATGTAACGGTGGCGCACATATACTCTATGTCCAATACCATTGATCCATGGAGATTGACTTATGTTCTGACTGTGCTCAACATTTGTTTTCTTGCCTTTACGTATAAACCACTTTGCATATATCTCCAACTTATTGAATATAGTCAGTTCTGGTGGTCGAACAGAGAAAACCCATGTGCTGTCTAGATAGTAGACACTGTCGTAGTACTGTGCTATTATGATAGTCTGACTGTCAGTGAATTTACGCCACAATGGGAGTCCACGACGTGCAACAATGGTTTGGGCTTCATCACCTCCGCCATCTACTGGTTCTTGATGGTTCCTTTTCTTTGTTACTGCAGCACAATATTCTGGTGGGAACGTTGACACATGTGTGAATTTATCTTCCGTTATGATAAATAGTCAGGGAATATTAAAAAAATCTGGGAACAAATTCCTTACCAAACAATTTTTTCACCAATGTGTTGGTAAAGGGTCTACTAACATTTATCAAAACATTTAAACTCAACTCCCGTAGGAGAACCCGTGACAACTGAAAATAAAAATGGCCGCCACTAAAACTCTGAAACTCCATAACTTGGGGTAGAATCAACATGTAATCAAGTGTGAATACACTTTTTCTAGGTTTTAAGGCATGGGGAATCCATTGGAACATGAAAAATGTTGATACAGACAATATTTAGCAAGTTAATCTACTGATACTGGGAAAAAATGAACAAAAGATGCTAAAAATATCCCCCTGAATGTACCCTCTGAAGTAAAAAATCTATACTTCATAACTTGGGGTAGAATAAATATGTAATCAAGTGTGAATGCTTTTTTCTATGTTTTAAGGCATGGGAAATCCATTGAAATATTAATAAATTCAATATAGACAATATTTAGCAAGTTATTCTATTAATACTGAGAAGAAAAAACAACAAAATACTGTGAAATAAAGTGAAAAATCTAATTCAGATTTATGGAAGCATTCATGATCAATGACATTAGAAAACATATTTCTGCAGTCCAAACTGTAATGCAAATGTTTTTAATCATAATAAATGACATGACATGTGATACCTGAAATAAAGAAAAAAAGGCAAGTTGTCTATCTGAACTTCCATCCCAGGTTCCCTGGAGGAAGGTGAACACCTTTCCAAGTTCTTATTAACAGCAGAAGTAGGTGGTAGTATTTCTGATCTGTGAATTCACAGTAATTATATTGCTTCTTTAGCTCTATTATTGGAAAACATCTAAGCTTTCTTTTGTAATTCAGGCATGGTGGAAATGTCTAAGAAAAATCCCTTTTTCATGCCCAAAATACTTTGTCAATGTAAAAGAAGCAGTCATGCAGGATCCTTGTTTCAACTTAGGTGGGTCATATCCTTAGTGCTAGGATTGTCATATTCATCACACAAACAAATTTTTAAAATGACCTGTTTTTTGTCCTATTGGTTATGGTGATATCTAGATCAAAGTACATCTATCTATGAGCCCATGAACATTTCCTGTAGACCTATGTCTAAACAGTACCTGCCAAGGTAGACTCCTTAGTTTCTTGGAGGAAAATGGTTTTACACAGTGCATGAAGGTAGTAACATGGCTCAAAACCCAATGTTGCCACCAAAAGTGGAGTTAACCAGTGATCCTGATGCATTGAAACAAGTTGGGGATCCATTGACATTGAATGACCTATAATTCTAATTTCAAATTACCCTCTGAGGGTTTTTATCACATCCTTTTTCATGTAATGTCTGGGAAAGTTTACCCATTCCTTGACTCCAGAATATGCTTCTCTACTCTTTGTGCCTCATCAACATTGGGGAGCAACATTTGTGGGATGTTACACCAGTAGCAATAGTTATCAAGGTCTGGTATTAGCTGAAGGGGTTTCTGTCCATGAAGATATGAAGAAGTGCTATTCTCTATCTTCTCACTTTATTGGTCTGATATATTCTAATGATGGTCACCTGTATAATGAACAGAAGAATGTTGATCTTACCATATACAGGCAAAAGTTATTGGCTAAACAGCTCAGGTTTCCCTCTTGCCATGCCTCCATTTGATTTCAATGAACAGATATAAGATATAAGTACATAATAGTACATGCTCAATTAGAAGGGCAGTTGATGCAGCCCATGACTGATTACTCCATCAAACAATGTGAAAAAAACTTTTAGAATTCATCATACACACTGGCCATACAGAAGTATATTCATTTCTTTGTTCTAATTTACTCATGTGACACTTATCAAATTGATAGGCCTGTGAACCGTGTAGGAAGGAGCTCACCGCTCCTCTCGACCTACACAACCAGCTCAACAACAACACTAATATTCTGGAGAGGCAACTGGAATTTTTTTCACATAGCTGATGCAGTAAGGGATGGAAGCATCTCTGATATGGAATACAAGTCTATTTCTTTTTGCCAAATATGCTAAGCATACTAAAGATTTCTTCAGATTTTAACAATATCTTCGTAGTTTGAGAACAAAGATTCTTTTTTCTTGGCCAAGAGCAGTGCCTCAGAACCTCAGAATATATATATATAAAACATCAGAATACATAGTTTCTCCTGCTGTGATTGACCCCTTCAATCCATATTTCTGTAGGATTTCTGTATGGAATTAAATTAGTATCATAGCTTTCACATTACTGTGAGTAACATTCAGAGGCAATTTCATCAGCTGGGTATAGGAGGGCTCTTCATCATCTTGCTGGTTGTCTCAGTAAGTTAGGAGCTACATTCTCTTGAATTGGCATATCCTTCAATCATGCACACCACAGCATTAAGTGATGCATATATATCTTTCTGAGCCACCCTCTAAATGATGGCTGCCATCCCATGACCTCAAGTGGAAGAAGTCCATATGTGTGCAGAAACAATCGAGGTACAAAATAGTTCACAATTACCTGTCCTTAGCCACTGATTAAAAAATGCACAGCAACTGAACTCTGAGAACCAAAGTGTGAAGGGATTGGAAAAACATTGGAAGAAAGAATCTAGAATAGCAGAACTTCAGACCATTTTTATCCATGTGGTAGTAGACTATGATATAAAATCAGGTATTTTGGGGCAGGAGAAAAGGCGTTGTTTATCTTCAATTTTCCTTGAATGTTTGTATAGCAAAAGTAAGTTTATATGTTTACCAATGGCAGAGCTTCCCAAAAGTATATAGAGAAAGCTGGATAAGATTCTCCAATACATTCAAAGGCAACAATTCCGAACTATATCTGCTCCTGGCGCTGAACACCTAGTACAAAATTATTCACTCCAAATGCAGAAGTTTCATCTCTTCTTCCAGAAAGTTAAAATTAACCTGGAAGTCCTCCAGCTTCTGGCTATTGCAATGCTGATGATGCAAACAGCTCACTTGCTAATGATGAAAGTAAGAAAGGCATGACAGCTGTCTTACACTATAAACAAATTGACTCTTTTTGGTCCTCATTTGTGATGTGTTTCAGGAAAATGAGTCATAAGTCGCAAAAAATAGATTTTGAGATATCATTATATTCGAAAAGATGAGATGAAGCCGATTCCAATGATAGTAAACAGTCTAATAGTCCAATCAGTATTTCTAGATTTTAAGTTTGATATTTTCGTTTTTGAAAAAAAAATTCCAATATTTCTGGGTGTCAATAAACAGTTAAGTAACTCAATGCAGTCCATATGAGCACCTTTAAAATGAAAGGACATATGATATAGATTGTCCTGAAATTTGATACATCGATTGAGATAACTATAAGTGACACACTCTCCAAGAATCAGAACATTCCAATAATGTGTTCTTGTGAAAAAAACGCTTTGAAAAATATCAATTTTGCGACTTATGACTCATTTTCCTGAAACACAACACATTTGGTTTTATTTTGGTCCTTATCAAGTCGTACTTAAAACCATCAAAAGCATTTGCATTACAGTTTGAACTGCAGAAATATATTCCTAATACTCTTGGTCACAAATGCCTTCAGGAACCTGAATTAGTTTTTTTTAAATAGGGTATATTTGGGAGGATTTCTTTAGGGTCTTTTATTAATTTGTTCTTATTATCAGTAGATTAACTTGCTAAATATTGTTCAGAAGTTCAGATAGATAGACAACTTGCCTTTTTTCTTTATTTCAGGCATCACAATACCTGCAGAAATATCTTTCCTAATGTCATTCATCATGAATGCCTTCATAAATCCAATTTAGATTTTTCCCTTTATTTGACAGTTTTTTGCTTTTTTCTTTTCTCAGTATTAGTAGAATAACTTGCTGAATATTGTCCATATTGAATTTATTCATATTCCAATGGATTCCCCATGCCTTAAAACATAGAAAAAGTGCATTCACACTTGATTACATGTTTATTCTAGCCCAAGTTATGAAGTATAGATTTTTTACTTCAGAGGGTACATTCGGAAGGATTTTTTTAGCATCTTTTGCTCATTTTTTCCCAGTATCAGTAGATTAACTTGCTAAATATTGTCTGTATCAACCTTTGTCATGTTCCAATGAATTCTCCATGCCTGAAAACCTAGAAAAAGTGTATTCACACTTGATTACATGTTGATTCTACCCCAAGTTATAGTGTTTCAGAGTTTTAGTGGCGGCCATTTTTGTTTTCAGCTCTCACGGGTTTTCCTACGGGAGTTGAGTTTAAATGTTTTGAAATATGTTAGTAGAGACCTTTACCAATACATTGGTGAAGACATTTCTTGGTAAGGAATTTGTTCACAGATTGGCCTTTTCTCTCCTAAAATTCCCTGACTAACATGTTAGGGTTACCAGAGAATTTGTACTCATAAGACGGTGGATGCTTCTGTACCCTGCATACCACTTCACCATTATGCCGTCTCTTCTTACACCTTTCTCCTGCTTGATTGCAATCATGAACATGTAGCGCAGAACACAGGCTTCTCATGGCAGTATACTCATGACGTTCTTTGATGATACCTTCCTCCTTCAATGATTGGAAATCCGTTCTACTTTCTGCTTGAAACATCCCTTCAAATGTGCACTTTATGCGTTCTAGAGTCGTTTCTGGATCTGCATCATTTATCTTCATGAAACCATGCACATGGGGTTTATTTCCCAATGATCCAGCAGATTGGAATTCATAGCGCGCCCATAATGCTGTGACCTCACCGCATGGTTGTTGAGGGCTATTCTGTACCCAGTGCAGAAAGAATCTCATGGTACGCTCCCAGGCACGGCATAAAACAGCACAATATGATTGCAGACCCAGATCTAAGTTTTCTCCTTCAAAACCAAACTCCTCTTCTATGGCTATACGAATACCACGGACGCCAAATGTTCTGCGTTCATTACATGTAGTAGTGAAGAAATAGTCAAACCCATTTAGATCTCGCATTAAAGATGCCAATCTTTTAACCTGCCGACGGGAGTCAACTTCATCGAAAGGTAACTGACTTTCTCTTCCCGAGAACGCAGATCCATCGTTGGTTTGTCGTAGATGTTCCAGTCCCTTCTTCACTACTACTGCAGAAGAATGGTAATTAAGATATACATTTATCAATACGTCAAACATCCAATGTATATATTCTTCAGTATGCGAGGTAAGAAGTGAATCGTCATACAACCGGACTATTAGATGATCTTTCAATGTAGCAACTGTTCCCTTCTTAGCTTGCCTCTTGTTAAAAGTGTACGCAGTAATAGGCAACGCTCCTAGTACGGTGTTACTCTCTTCCTTCCAAAAAATAGTTGGGAACAGCAATGCTTCGGGATACAATAATGGAACAGCTGTGTCTGGACTTGTTGAACACAGATGTTGCTGTTGTGGCGTTACTAGCAGGGTGGAGCTGTTATTGGGCCAAAGCTACTACAGTCATTGGTCCTCCTTCTGGGATGGGGGGATCTCTGTGCGGTAGACACTCCTCATTAAGGCTGACGTTGATGATAACCTGTTGTGACTAGGATAATCTGATATATAATTAATAATGAAAGCCATGATTTTTCAACATAATTAGCTGCCTTTCTTATCAGTCCTGAAAAATAAATTCTATGGTATTTTATTTTAGAATAATGTTTAATAGTTACATGTTCCTTGTTCAACCTACCTATTTGGTATAATTCTAGTGTTGTTGGTAAGCCTGAACTGCTGTTGCTGTTGTGGCATTACTAGCAGGGTGGAGCTGTTATTGGGCCAAAGTTACTACAGTCATTGGTCCTCCTTCTGGGATGGGGGGATCCCTGTGCGGTAGACACTCCTCATTAAGGCTGACGTTGATGATAACCTGTTGTGACTAGGATAATCTGATATATAATTAACAATGAAAGCCATGATTTTTCAACATGATTAGCTGCCCTTCTTATCAGTCCTGAAAAATAAATGCTATGGTATTTTATTTTAGAATAATGTTTAATAGTTACATGTTCCTTGTTCAACCTACCTGGTACCATCTTCTATCAAACCCAGGATTATAAAAAAAATTATTCTAATCATTTATTTCTATTTATAAATGATCTTTCTGCACATAGTTCCATTAAGATAGTCTATTGTTTAATATCTTTGATATATTTGAGACCGGTTGAATTTGTAAGATAGATCTATATAATAAAATTATAAGCTGATATAACACCAAAATCATACAATGAGCGATTACTTAAAATTGATTTTTATTATTCACGTTTTATTACAATGCCTTAAATCTAATTAGTAGGGTATGGAATAATCAGTTCAAGTTGCTAGAACCCTATATCAATAACGGCCGGTTGGCAGGCACAAATATTATTCATTAAAAATATTTTGGGCTTAATTTTTTCCCCAAATCGTATTTTCAGTCATTCATATCTTAACATAGTTTCTATTATAATAAAACTTTAAAAGAACTTACCTTTATAGTAGTCCAATTCAGTCAAGTAGTAGTAACATACTCCAGCTAGACATGCACTAAGCTAAGCCTAAGGCGTCATGACTTCTGTAAATTGATAAAATATAATATATGGAGGCTTCCGGTCGAGAGAGAGAGCTATAAACGTGTCGGAGCATCGCTCCAACTTAATCCTTTCTCTTTCAGATTCCAGTTCATCACTTTTTCCGCCTTATGTGCAGAAAGCTACTTCAATATTCAAAGACTCTTTAGGTACAAACAAGAAGTTGGAGAAATTAAGGATTACTGGAAAAGAAACCTGATTAATCTTCCCGCCCTACGGGAGGATCACAAATCCCTGGTAGGCAGATTATCGCTCACATGGACCCTATTCACTTACATGGACCCTATTGATCGATCACCCTATAGCTGAGCTGCTCACGAATACTAAACAACAAACGCCAAAGGACTGATCTATTACATCGTTACCAATACGGTTTGAATGTTTTAATGACAGTAAATACATCATTTGTAAACACTTAAAACACCTGTTTGATACGCCCCACAAGGTGGCGCCAGTGAACTCTAGACTAAAGACATAAGCCACAGCTTGATTTGCCCCGCTTAACACAAGGTGGCGTAACAGATCTTGTGAACACTAGACATAAGGGAAGAAGACACTGCCAAGCATGAGCATCATTGATAACAATGGAGACTGAAAGTACTGAAGCTTGGGTCGACCTCAAGAGTCTGGTTAAGGCTATGCAGAATGAAAAAGAAGAATCCCATACCCGGTTCATGGACAACTGCACCCGGCTGATAGAGCAACTGATAGAGTTGGAAGAATTGGAGAATGCAAGCAAAGTGGAGAGTACAGAATTGGAAGAAACCACAGCTAATAGTATTGCAAGAGAAGTGGAGAGTGAAGATTTTGAGAAATTCGATATAAAGGGAGAAATCATAGTCAACAATGTCAGTGGAGAAGTGGAGAGTAGTGAAGAAATCAGGATCAAGAAACAACTTGTAAAAATCACAGAACATACAGAAGAGATACTCCAGGACAAAACAAGGAGGGTAGAAGAAATTCTCCTCTTCCTGAAAGTCAGGACAGGAGAGCAGAAGCATGACGATAATTGTTTGTCCAACACTATTGATACCTACAGATTTACCCATGTCCAATTTGAGCCTGGAGGGTATATAGTGTAAAGTCGTACTGTCAACTCTTTGAGATACTAATAGTGTACACATGGATAATATTGATTATTTAAACAATCCTGGTTAATGTTTCCTAGAGTATAAGAATGCATTATACAGGTTAACACTCTTTGAGAGAAAAAGTAAAATGATAATAAAAAAGAGTCTGTTGAAAAAATGGGATGAATTCAAGAAATATTGTAACAAGAGAATTAAAACCGACCCAATTATAGCAATGTACGAGATCTGTATGAGAATGAAAGTGGTAATCAAATCTCAGTACCTAAAGAAAACTTCTAATGATATCAAAAAAATATGGAGAAGATCGTACTAAGATGTACAAGAAGCCATAGATATATTGAAAACAATATGATTGTATCACCCAGGTTTTAAAAATTGTCTTTCTTGTTTAATCACTTGAAGAGTTTAATATCTCAGATATTTTAACACAGTCGAATATTAGAGAGAAAAGCAAGCATGTCATTTGTTATTTAATTTCGCTCGTATTCCGTATGCTAACATGTTTAACTTTGTAAGAGCCCAGTTGGCAGGATAGCACTTGAATAAAACGATGTCGCAAAAACAAAAAAACAAAATATAATATATGTAAGTTCTATGTTCAACCATATTTAAATTTTTCTTTTTGACTTATGTCTTGCGATTTAACAAGTTATTTGGCCACTGTGCATACTTGCCATTATATCGGTATATACTTTTATTCAGTTATAACAAGGTACATAAATGGACTGAGGCACCTAAGAAAAGATCTTCCAGTTCACCCATTAAACAAAATATATGCGAAATTAGCTGAACCATCTGATGTTTTGATCGTTTCATACACTAAATGGCTATTTTGGAAATTATTCCATAGGGTGCTCTACAGATATACTTAATCCTAATCAGTACAGAGTTTCTTCACTTTTGTCCTTTTCACTTTGTATTGAGTCAACTCTCCGGTCAACTCTATATTATAAACAAATGTATTTCTGTCAGGCGACTCTAAGACAGTATAAAAAAATTGTCTGTTGATTCACTTTATTTTCAATGATTCAAAATTTCATTTACCCTGAATATGTTTCAACATTTACAATCAACAATTGTAACACATTAGGTTGTAAAATTGACAAGCCTAAATTGTCTAATTTTGAGTTAAAGTTGTCTCATTCAGCCAGACATTCGTCGCGCCCCTACCGGCCAGAAGGCTACCCACACTTTCTTACCGCCACAACGCTCGCGGATTTCTTATCATCCCAAAGTCCAAAGGTACAGGTGAGGTCCAGGTCTGACCGTTATCTCAAAGTCGATCACAGGGGAAAGGAGGGGAGGGGCTGACCGCAAGGTCAGGGGAGGGGGGGGGATACTGATTAAAGATTGAGAGGGAGAGGGGAGGGGAGATAACCCCGTGACCTGGTCACCACCCAAAGAGATTGGTCAAGGTGGCAGTGGTCACTCTGAGCCTCGTTTTAATAATTGTCTGTCATTGTTATCCTGTGGCTGATTGGATCTCTAATCTAACCTGTCAATTAATTGGACCAACGGGACCAAAGCCAATCAGCGCAGGACCAGTGTATTCGTTCTAATCTGTCTAGTATAAGAATAAACAGCAGCATTGGTTCGACCTCTTCTAAGGCTTGTACTGATTCGAAGCATACATCTCGGTGTGTTGCGTTGATTAATTTCTCGCCCAACTACTGACCCTGAATTATTACGAAGAATGGCCCGCATTTCTTCAAGGTCTATCCACAGAGATTGGTCAGAGTGGCAGTGGTCACTCTGAGCCTCGTTTTAATAATTGTCTGTCATTGTTATCCTGTGGCTGATTGGATCTCTAATCTAACCTGTCAATTAATTGGACCAACGAGACCAAAGCCAATCAGCGCAGGACCAGTGTATTCGTTCTAATCTGTCTAGTATAAGAATAAACAGCAGCATTGGTTCGACCTCTTCTAAGGCTCGTACTGATTCGAAGCATACATCTCTGTGTGTTGCGTTGATTAATTTCTCGCCCAACTACTGACCCTGAATTATTACGAAGAATGGCCCGCATTTCTTCAAGGTCTATCCACATTCCATTAAATACAGTAAAATACAGATTGTAACACATTAGGTCTATCCAAATTCCATTAAATACAGTAAAATACATATATGTTTCACAGTATTTGAAAGCAAATGCGGGATGATCTGGATATAGCGATAAAAAAAATTGATTTGTTATCCGATACAAGTCAAATTTACGATTGCCTATTTTAATGAATATGTTATTTGTGACATAGACATAGTCAGATAGTTGTAAATAACATTTGGGTTAAATATTAATTTCTTTGTCCCGATCAACCCCCTTTTGTCCCGTTTGAGGCTCGTTTGTTTTTTTTCCCGATCGTCCCGACACCTTTGAGAGCTGTCAGTGTCACCATCATATGTCGTACAGTTACTGAATTATCGGGTAAATATGATATTTTGAAACTATAATTTTCATATAAACATAAACAGTAAAGTATATAACGCATTTGGAAAGTATGCAAAAACAGAAGCCCCACATTATAATTGTTCTTGGGCTACGATCCAAAAGTCAAAAGTACAAATGTCGAAACTACTGTATTCATTGTTTACATCGAATTAGAATCACTGTCAGTGTCAATATCACTAAATCAGTCGTCATCTCGTCGCAATTAGATGCACACACATTTAAAGTTTAAATACCTATGCTATGTTACTTATAGCTAAACTTAAGTTAACATGTGGCCTGCATTTGTATAAATAACTCATCGTGGATACGACTAATTGATTCTGGTAAACAAACCTACCTCGATTCAGGGCAACCATGGGTGGGCGTTCCATTGAATCCGGTTGGAACCGGTTATTACGCAGGCAGCGAAGAGCAGTGGTCACATGGCATCATTCGACCATCTGATTGGCAGACAGCGTTGGCGGGTTGGCCAAGAGTCACGTGAGGGCGTTCAGTCGTACCGATTGGCTCGAGCATGACGGCATTGGCCAGGCATCGTAGCGAAATTTTTGTTGTGGCGGCCATTGTTGACAGCCCTCGCTTCGAATATGCAGTTAGCGATAACTTTTTAATTATTCATTAAATGAAACATTTTTCCATTTGAACCTTGCTCCACTCATGTCAAGCTAGCATCTGGGATCGGTTAGAAAGTTCCAGCAAAAAAAAAGCATGAAAACAGGTCGATGATGGGCAGTTTCTGTATATACGTCGTTTCTCCCTTCGGTCAGTGCCCCGGTCACGTGATTTGAGAAACATAGCGGAGCTATTCCTAGCGGAATAGCAGTAAGGGGCTGTTCGTCTAGCAAAGTGGTAGCAGCGGGAACTCTCTGGTGGCGCTGCGGTATGGTGGCAGCTAGAGGAAACAACGGGTTACCACGCTGGTCGTGCTGGTCGCTGCTGTGTTTCACCCTTTCCCAGACTTTAACAAAAGTTACATGCAGAAATACTTGTCTTTACAAAAGTATATATATATAGGCGATAGCAAATACATCGACATTCGCCCTCTTGTTAAACCGTTGACGTCTGATGTGCCGTACGTTTTTAGACTAACGGCTCTTGACGGTGATCACTGAAAACTGTTGCATCTCTGATTCCACCCATGGGTCATGCCGGCCATGGATGTATCCGAGGCTGGACGGGGACCGAGAGCAACATACAGTTGGATGGTTGTGAGGAGACGCAAGGCAATGGAGGATCCAATGTTCTTGGAGGGAAACGCACTGAGATCATTAAGTACGATTCTTCTGCCTCCAATGACAAGGTCTTCAGAGCAGTCATCTCCTCCCATCCAAATGTAAGTAATAACAGACTGGTAATAACGACAATCAGAAGACATTTACACCGTCACCGTACCGGTAGGCCTACTACTATAGTTCTACTAGTAGTTGTACACCATTTACATGCATTTACTGAACGTTTTTTTGTGGAAAATATAGGAGATATTATTGCCACTTTTTCAAACTCTTAGTGCCTGAGCATTAATTCTCTCTTTCTCTCAGAGAGGGAGATAAAGAAATGACGGAGATGGGGGAGAGAGTGGGAGATAGAGGTCAGACAGTAAACAGACGAATAATATAATCATTGGTTAATCATTTTTTTTTTTTTACTCTTCCTCCCCTTTCGTCCCCCTCCTTTTCCCTCTCTCCGACTATAACTGCTACACCCCCTTCCTCTTAGAACTTCCACCCCCTACTCTTCCTCCACTTCCCCACTATAGCTTGTATTGCAACTTAGATCTTATAATTAGTGGTGATAGTTTGTAGATGTCAGAGGAAGGACAAGACAACAAATGTATTACAACTGTATCCTTTAATGTTCCATTCCAGATGTTGGTCAGTCTCTCTCTCTCCGTAGACTCCCAGTCCATATATATACCCACTGTGAGTGTGCATGGCCCCCGGTCCCCGCACTCCCTACACATAATGACACGCATGCTCGTTCCCATTTCCGTGGATATAGGGGGTCTTTGGGGGAAAATTCGCATGTCCTTGAAAACCTTAAAAAAGAGGTCTTTTTTCTGGATGACTTCGTGAAAATGGAAAAAAGGGGTTCTTAATTCAGCTGGTAAAATGAAAAGTTTGTTTGTAACATTAAAGCTTGGGAAAGTTATGATAGTGATAATCAGGGGAGCAAATTCGCTCTGCTGTGTGGGTCTTGGTCATTTGATCTTGCCCATAGGGGATTAAATCCCATGGCATAGGGGATTAAATCGCTCTTAACACAGGAAACTGGGAGCATCTATTACATGTGGGTTGGTCACTTCTGTTATTTATTAAGTCTTGTTTCTGGGAAAGCAAATGAATGTGAAAATGTCAGCGTTTTTAAGAAAAAAGGGGTGTTTTTTAGAGCTGAAAAATCCGCGTTTTCATGGAAAAAGGGGTACTTTTTCAGCTCAAAATCCGCGGAAAAGGGTATGTTTTCTGATAGGTGGAACGAGCATATGTCCTACTTTTTGTATATAAGTGCGGGGACCGGGGCATGGCCCCCTCCCCCTAGACACTGTCTAGGCATAGCTTGGACTCTATCCCATTATAAGGGTCACATCCACTATGGGACTCCACTGACCACTGACCATGTGTATGGATAAATCGTATCCATCACACTACCCCCCCTCCCCGTCCCCCCGTAATAACAGCATTATACAATATATCATGAGATATGTCCATGGTACAATACCAAGATACTGACTGTAGTTATATTCTTTCTTTCTTACATATCAGATCAGACCTTCGATACAATGCCATCATAAATGTTTTTTAAAAAAGAGACAAACAAATGAATAAAACCCTGCCAAGCATATATCACTTCCCTTACCCACACACTCCCATGCACATCTCCAATCGGTTTACAATACCTTTCAAATCACAATGAATAAATTTTACATAGTCATATGATAATTAGAAAACAGAACCAGACAATACATACAGCAAATGCTTAGAGCTTAACAATAAACAGTATACAATATAATATCAATGTGGTAATATCAACATGACTATGATGGGGCTGTTCTACCTGAAAACATACAGTAAAGGTAATGTGTTTTTTCCATACCATGGCCTCTCCAAAACAATTAAGGTAATCTTTTGATGATTATAGCCCACACATCATCCAAGGTAAGCTATCCTTGGCCAGTAGCACTCATGAACAAGAGGATATATTTAGTGGTTTGGAGAGTTTAGGATTCATACCACAGAGTCGTCCCGGGTTTTATTCACCAACCTCTGACCAGAGTCCCTCTTTAGTTATCTCTGCATATCTCTATATCCCCTAATTGAATTAGTCCTCCTGTCATGAAAATTATTAAAAGAGTCACGCATTGTTACCCAATAATACCCACATTCCTTTCCCCAAAAATACAATTCTTACTGGTAGCAAACTTCCAAGCAGGCATTTTTAGAGGCTTTTTTGGAGAATACAAGACTTGCCATAGAGCCAAACAAGCCCTTTTCCCTTTATCGTCTTCATGGATTCTTACAATAACATACAATAATATAATAATAATATAAACATACATACAATAACATTATACAACAATATTGCCTATTAATCTGACTCCTAGTAGTGTAGTCATTTAGGCGGTCCAAGTGACTTCAGAGATGCAAAAAGGGGCGTCTCTAAAACCGACCCAGCCTTATATAATGGCTCCGGTGCTCTTACAGTTATGGTCAATAATGAAACATGCCCTAGCTCTTTATCGTCTTCATGGACTCTTACAATGACATACAATAATATAATAATAACAATATTGCCTATTAATCTGACTCCTAGTTGTCTAATTATTTAGGCGGTCCTTGATTAAATACGATCATCCGACCAAACTTTCTGTAGTGTCTGGCTTTCAGATCTTTTCCAAGTGACTTTGGAGCAGCAAAAAGGGCTGTTTTTCTACCTGACACTACTATATACCACAGTCAGGGCGCTATTAATAATAATCATAGCTAGTTTCATTGCCCTTTCTGGTTGGTCAGTGCAGCTCTACGGTGGCCGTCCCTTAGAGTGGCGCCCATATCTTGACCTTCGTCCCCAGGCGGTGGGCGTTGCCAGTTCATGGTTCATCGTTTATTTCTGGGGACCGCCCGCTCTGCATTTGCATCCTATTCCTCACAGTCCTGAGACAAGGTTAGCACCTGACAAAGCCCAAGTAGTTGGGGCTATGGCTCCCTCCTGGCCATGGAGTTGTATCGAGCTATAGTCATACCACCTGATGCTATTCATGAATATTAAACAAGGGAAATGTACTGGTGATTTCATGCAGGGGCCTCTGCATAGACCCATCTGCACCTCCTCTCACTAATATGCATAAATGCATAATTTCCACAAATCACCCACCCCTCTTGTCATAGACCAACAGTGCCCTGCCTCAGAACTGCCACCCCATTGGCTCATTGAAATTACGATCATCCCCGTGGCAACTTCCACCAGCTCCTGCATGGGAGTAAGACATGACGACCAGCTATAGAAAAGTATTTGTTTCCCTTTCAGAAAAATAACCTGCCCCCTCCCACCTATTATCCCTTCCCTTAATTAAAACAAAACATGATAACACACCACTAAACACAAAACCATACACTGTATGAATCCTTTCCATCGGGAAAATTAATCCATCACTATTACCATTATCATCAAAAGATTACAATCAATATTAAGTTACTTGAATCAAAATTACAGTTTTCTATTTTTTTTTTGTCTTTTTCTCTAAATACTCAATTAGGAATGGGCTATGAACTATAAAATGAAGTGACAGTATATCTACCAAGCATATATTCGAATGTCAAAGAATCATTTGTACAACAAGTCAGTGTGTAAAACGAGAGCAGTGAAGCACACATCTCCACTCAAGTGAGATGAGTATGACACAATGCTATAATAGTAACGGGTCATCTATAGTTCAACACCTGATAAAAGGCAGACCATGGTCAACTCTATAGCTAGCTGGGATGTATGTACACCAGTCTGAAGTGGCCTTATCAAAATAGGTTCAGGTACAGAGGGTTTGGCAATAAGGGAACATACCAAAGCTTTCAACTCCAAATAAATTGATATAATCCAAGTGTATAGGTAAAAGAGTTTAAGGACAATGTCCCAAATGATTGACCATATACCTCATCACTCGAGGAGAAAATATAACATATAAGATCAAGTAGAATTAAAATAACTGATCAGAATATAACATGTATGACACCTTCCCTCAGTGATTGGTGATGCTGCGATTCTTTCTTACATAACCGGTTTCAACCTTGCCCTTTGTTGATAGTGGGCAGTGCCCTGACCTTTAGTACATATATAACCAATGTATTTGTTAAGGGGAGGCACACTTAGAGTTTCAGTACCTTAGATTCAGAACATATGAGAAAATTATGAACTTATTAGAATTCACAATTAATCAAGGACTCCATTGAGTTAGAATTGTCCCTACCTATTTCACTTTTGTTTGTTTTTTAAATTAGAATACATGAGTAAGGTTTCCACAAACAATTGCTAAAAACAATGACATGGCATAATCAAACTATTTCACTGTCACTTATCTACATTCATAGTCCATTTCCTCTCTTCCTTTTGCTGGAAATTCTTTCGATTCTCTGCTCCTTCTTTCCCCTCATGGCTGGCACTTCTTCTCCAGTTTCTCTGCTCTTTACTTCTTCCCTCCTCTCATGGCATGGGCCTCCATTTTGTCTGCTCTCTCCTCCCTCTTCTCATGGTAGCTCTCCAACAATTGTTCCAGCTCCATCCTTCCTTCTATTGGCAGCTCTAAGACCTAACGTACCAGCTCCATCCTTCCTTCTTCTTCTTCTGGCAGAACTTTCCAGCTCCATCCTTCCTTCTTCTTCCTTTCTTCATTCCACAGCATGTTGTACATTGTGCCTTGTAATTAGTTGTCCCCCTCCAACATCCACGCACCAATCAGCCAACTAATCCGGGAATCTCCACCAATATTGCAACTTAGATCTTATAATTAGTGGTGATAGTTTGTAGATGTCAGAGGAAGGACAAGACAACAAATGTATTACAACTGTATCCTTTAATGTTCCATTCCAGATGTTGGTCAGTCTCTCTCTCTCCGTAGACTCCCAGTCCATATATATACCCACTGTGAGTGTGCATGGCCCCCTCCCCCTAGACACTGTCTAGACATAGCTTGGACTCTATCCCATTATAAGGGTCACATCCACTATGGGACTCCACTGACCACTGACCATGTGTATGGATAAATCGTATCCATCACACTTGGTCCTATAGGTAAGTGCCTTTCTGTCTCTTTTCTCTGTCTCTCTCTCCCTTCTTCTCTATCTCTATTTCCTGGGTATGATCCTAAAGGCTAAACTGCCTCCTCTCTGCTCTCCCGCCCTTGATATAAACCTTCAAAGTGTTGATAAGGGCGTAAAGCAACCAATCTCACTCACTCACTCATCCTCACTATAGCCTACCGTTTCGTTGCCATGGACACTGCCTATTCCCCTCAAGGGGAGGCGGCAGGGGTAATTATAAGGGGGAGGGACTGAAATATTTGAGCAATATATGATATGTTCAGGAACATTACCTTCCCCACTCATCCAGCTGGCATTTGAATGATTATTTAGCTACTACTCCTATAAATTCCTGCAAATCTAATATATAGGATTCAGAAACTATATGAAAAACAGTATAGGCCCTTATCCACTTACACGATTGTCGGTCACTTTTGGGTGACCGACAATCGGTCACCTCATGTGACCGACAATTGTGCAAGTGGATACCGGGTCACCGACAATCGGTCACCTGGTCACCGACAATCGGTCACCTGCTCCCGACAATCGGTGACCCCTCCCGACGATTACTAAAATTTTAGTAATCGTCGGGAGGGGTCACGATTGTCGGAGGCCTAAATTTTGGTTGTGACCTCAAAATTATTTATTTATTCTGTTTAAATGGCCATATTAGTGGTACTCGTGATTCCTGTTCATTACTGTCAAGTTTAGAGTACCGTATATTTGGACATTTATTTTTATCGTTTACAGACATGGCGAAAACTTTAGAACTTTCACCGGACAGTCGTACCGGTGAAAAGGAACTCCAAAGGTTTCACTGGTCCTCCAAAGGTTTCTCTAACGTTTCATTCAAATTTTTCACCGGACAATCGGACCGGAGAAACTTTACTTTCACCGGTCCGACTTGTCTTTCAACGGTCACGGACCGCGGTCCGGCAGGTTTCGCCATGTCTGGTTTAAATTGATTTATATAGAATTATTGCTATTTTTAGTGAATATTTTTATTTGTACATGGTTTGCAGGTCCCTGATTTTGGTGAATAGTTTGGCGTTGATTTGTACATTCATTTTTTATCATTTCTATTGATTTTTAATTATTTATTGGTATTTTTTGTGATTATTTCGACTTTTAAAGTCTCCCAAACGTACAGTATGTTACCACATTGTAGCATACCCATTTAACTTAATATTTCTTTAATTAAATATACCGAATATAGGTTTTAATATATTTATATATATATATATATACGTATTTTTATTTCTCTTCAACAGTACATCGTTAAAACATTTGTGAGAAATGGGACGCAACCTGTCAGCTCAGAGCTGTTCTTCCCAGATGTCCTATGGCATATTGTGTACATAATTTTGTTTGCTTAAGGCCTACAAGTAACATCTAACATCTACAGAAATACAGAGATTCTAAGAAATAAAGACTAGAAATACTGATAATCAACCTTGGAGTACCATTAATAAAATATATTGTAGCATCCTGTACTGGATGCGGACCAATATAAGGCAAAAGATAACTCCTCAATCCTTGGTATGTCTGGCTAAGTACATAGCACCTGTATCTGACTAGATATGTACAAAGTGTTTAAGTTTGTGTTACTAAGTTAACCTATACCATCCTGTACTAGATGGTTTGACAGTGAGTAATAATATATGACTTCTACAACTCTTTATGGAAACGTATACTGTACATAATGTTGAGCATGGAACTCCATGTAACGACTCATAATCCTAAACACACCCACAATTAATCACTAATCCTAAACTTATTTCCATATGTTCTTTTTGTATAATGATATAACTAATTATTGTGGCAAAGGTAAATATAAATATTAAATAATATGGAGATCGTCATTCAGACACTCTTTATGTTTGAGAAATATTGGTTGAACAAACAGAATAGAAATATTTCCCTCCCTATATGCTTGGCTCTTCCTGACCGCTGGGGCCAATATTTCGATTCCTACACCTATGATCCAGATACCTATATTTTCTCTGTTATTTTGGCAGTTTTATTTAGTTAAAACATTATACACAAAGAATATATGCCTATGAAAATATATTAAAACCTATATTCGGTGTAGATCACATATTTAGTCTGTTTGAGCAGAGCTATCCCTGGTAGTACTCATACGTTGGAAACTTATTTGGTATAGACAATAATAGAGACATTATTATTACATAAATAAACTGAGACAACTGTGAGCATATATTATGGATATAAATTATTCTTTTAGTTATAAAAAGGTGTCGTTAGCAATGATATTTGAGATTAAATAATTCACCTTACTTGATGCAATGAATTCCATATACTGCAAGGGTGTGTTTTATTTTGTTTTATCATATTGTACAAGTCTTCTATATAATAATCGCCGCCTGGTACACGATTATCGTACAAGTGGATACCAGGGACCAACAATCGGTCACCCCTAGGTGACCGACAATCAGTGACCAAATGAGCAATTTTAGTCGTGCAAGTAAATACAGGGAACCGACGGGAATCGCCGAAGGTGACCGACGATGGTAGGGAACGGATTGTCGGTCACCTTTGTCGGTCGTCGATTGTCGTGTAAGTGGATAAGCCATTTAAGTGATGATGCACACATTTCCCATAGGCTTCCCCTCTAGCTAACAGAGGGAAAATGATCTTATAAACATTAACAGATTTCGACAAGTTTTACCCAGCCATTATCATTACAATTAGGTCCGTCATAATTTTAAACCTGTTATTGCTCAAAAACTCAAATGCCTACCAGTCATGAAAATCGGTCACATAGGTAATAACAAGGAATTGTTAACTATCACCTTTCCCTTCAATGATAATCATGTTACCCGTTTCCATCCCTTCTACTGCTCTTATATATCACAGAAATAAAATCGTCGACGTAATTTAATTTAGCGGCTGCCAGAAATATGTAAGTTCATAAGTTAGCCTACATTCAATACCTGAGACTGAGCGGGAAAGCTTTCCCCCAACACATAGGACGCTTTGACACTTCTATAGTACGCTTTGACTCGGCACAGGACGCTCTGACCAATGCTACAGTACGCATTGACCAGGACGCTTTGACACCAGGACGCTATGACTAGCATTCGTTCATGAATCATTCATTAAACACAAACGTCAGATTTATTATATATGTTTTATTTAGCAAAGGTTTGGGGAAATTGAATATTGAAGAGGCAGACAAGGAATGTCTGAGAGTCAGTTCGTGGGGACCATAAAGGTCATTGATGCACAGGTCACAGTTCAACGGAGGAGGGCATCCAGGTAGGCACTTGAGAGAAGGCCAACACCACCCCTTATGGATTTATATTGTCTTGTTTTGTATAAAGTTGTTATTAGGGAGGTGGGTGGGTTTTTTAAGGCGACCCTATACACGTCTGTGATGGGTCAGACCTTGGAGGAAAATGGACGAGAGTGGTCAGGAGGACAGCGAGGCTAGGGCTGGAGTGAATGGACTTCCGGTCATCGTGGAGATAGAGGCCCGCAGCAAATCCTCCTTCGCCCTATGGATGATATGCCCCAGGACCTTTCGTGGGCAGACCTTGTCCCCAGGCTTGGCAGGGAGTGTTATTTCAACTGCCGTCCTGGATGACTGGATGGTTTTACTCCACTTGAGGCGGATAGTGACCTGGGTAGGCGTCAGGTCTACATCGCCTAGTGTGAGATGTCGGGACACATCAAACGATTTCACGGTGTTGGGGAAGAGATTCAATTGCCTCAGAAAACCCATGTACATTATTATGATGGAGGCTTTGATAGCATGGGAGTTGGGGAGCGTACTGGCAATATCCACACACTTCCTAAACATTTCTTGTGAGACCATGGCCTTGGGGGATGGTACGTGTCTTACAGACAAGCGAATCCCTCTGAGCGCCATGTCAACGTGGTAATCATGAAGAGGAGCATGGTCAAGACCAGACATTTTGAAGAAGGTCCTTATCGCTGACACATTGTTGGTGATGGTCGCAGGTGCCAGGTCTTGTGCTGCCAAGTATTCGAGATACCAGCAGATGTGGGGTGCTGACGGGCGCCTGTAGTCAATCCCCAGAGCAAGACAAAAGGAGATGTAAATTCTCACAGCCGAGTCCCAGTTGGCATTAGTGCCCGGCCTGTGAGCTTGTCTTTGTCGAGCGGAGGCTTTTTCGTCTAGGGCTCTCTTTTTTTTTACCTAGAAGAAACTCGATATATCGTAAGATTGGTTACAACATTTGATTTCAGAGAGGCAAAGGTCATTTATAATATCTTGGGCTTTCTGTCTATAATTATGGGACTTATCAATGCGTGACAGAGCATCAGGGAGGTCCATGAGTCGGCCAGGCACATGGACGTATTCGATGTTGATCTGGAACCTGGCGGAGTGATACCAGATAGCCCTAGCACAGGCGGCAAGGGTTTGGTCCTTTGGCTTACCACCCTTGAACGAGGCCTTATATCTCTCCATGAAGGTGTCAACTGCGGCCTGATTATCGCAGCACAGCCGAACGGTCTTTGCCTTGTCAGTGTCTCCGGTCAATATTCTGACCGCCGCAACACAATTGAGTGCTTCCAGATGGTTGATGCTTTTATTTCCGGCTTGCTGTTTGCTGAAGGAGTGGGAGTAGTATAGGTGTCCGTCTGTTCCCCCAGCTCCCGTGAGGCAAGCATCCACCCACATGGTCCTTGACACTACATCCTCAGGAATGATAGATACGCCATTATATCTCTCCATGAAGGTGTCAAACCATTTGAGGTCCGCTTTGATCATATTGGATACGAAGATAGGGCCCCCTTTGGCTTCCCTTAGTGAAGTGAGCATCCTTTGCATGAAGAGTGTTGCTGGTCTGACGGCACGGGCAAGGTGAGCGATTTTTCCTATGAGGCTTTTCATGGATTTGGTCGAGAGCACCCGCTTGCTGGCTGACCCGGCCAAGCAGTTCTTGATTTCGGCCATGTTGCCTGAGGAAGTGGACGATGATGATGATTCTGTAGTCGAGGAGTCGAGTCGCCGCCGTTTGTGGTGACTGCTAGATGGCTTACGGGAGCGTTTGTGCCCGCGTGCGTGAGGGGAGGACGAGGAACGGCGTCTATGGCGGTCAGATTCCTGTCTTGTTCGTGCCTGGGTTCTTGTTACCTTTATGAGGGTGTCACAAAGTTTATCCACTACTGTACGTTTGTTTGGTAGCTGCTTGGGAGTTTTAAGTTCATACTCCGGTTCATCCTCTCCACGTGGTGGGGACTGATCAGCTCCGCCATCTTGACCATCTTGATCCTGTTGGTCATCGTCCCCTTCGAGATTTTTCTTGTTCTTCTTTTTAGGCTTTTTGTTAGTAGCAGGAGTGTCTTGCTCCTTGTGGCCCGCGAGGCGCTCGTAGTCAACACGTTTTTGGTCCCTCGTGTTAGCCCCTTTGCCCGCCATGGCAGTGTTTTTTAAGGCGACCCTATACACGTCTGTGATGGGTCAGACCTTGGAGGAAAATGGACGAGAGTGGTCAGGAGGACAGCGAGGCTAGGGCCGGAGCGAATGGACTTCCGGTCATCGTGGAGATAGAGGCCCGCAGCAAATCCTCCTGGTCCAATGAGGGGAAATTGACCCAAAAGGCCAATTTCTCCCCCATTATTACATAAAGGTTAATATTTACATGGTGTATAATTAAGGAGAGAGAGAGGGAGACGGAGGGTCATTAGGGAGAGAGAGAGAGAGGGATCGAGAGGGAGAGGGGCTATCGGTGTTAACGCTCAATGCTGGTGTTAACACTCCCTAGACATATCCTTAGATTAAATGGTAAAAATTCATATTTTTTAAAAGGTTCATCTTGATGGTAAATATTTTTTAGACAGATTTCGCACAGGTGATACTTTTTATGTTTCGAAACAGTCCATTATTACGAACATACTAGTAATGCAATAAACTCAGCCCAGCTAAATTCTAACTTATATAAATATGAAAATAGATGGTTTTACAGCTCGATTTCTTTTGAATAATTAAATCATCTAGAACATATCCCAGACATCTTAAGGGCCAGTCGTTACAGTTACACCAGTTGTATCAATCAATATTGGAGGAATTCAGCGGACATGAATAGCCTTTTGCATGCTTATTAAGAAGTTATTGTATGTTTATTTCGTTTATCAAGGACCAGACCAGAGCCAAATGGTTTGGACCATTACCTCCTCCCAATTCCACTGGTCCGTAAAATCGAGTACTGCTCCCTTTCCTCAGTGTGCAACATAGTGAATTGGGAGACCAGAGACCATCGGTCTCTGCCAAATTGTAACAGTGGAGACCGACAGGATTTAACAGAGACTGAAAAAAGGGGGCATTAATATGGTAAATAACATGCAGAAAATAAGGTTGTCTAAGACAGGGCCAGGTAGACTCAACCAATTAACAAGTCAACAAGTGATTTAACTCACAGAAATTATTACTTTTATTTTGGCTGTTGTACTAATATAACTGCGACCAAATACTATAAACAATCAGGGTAACTGTAGGAAGAACTGGGAGTTAACAAACCTGGACATAGGCCTACATCAGGGCCACAGATGACCAGAACAGTTTAAAGAATGAATTATCAAATATTTTTTGGCGAGAGTTTACGGAAGGAGACATATAGGTAAAATGGAGTCTATTATGGATTTTTTGCTGGCTCAACGGACTTGTTTTAACCCCAATATTATTTTATTTTCTCTTATCTTATGCTAAAAACCGAATACAAAAATATATATGCTTTTACTAGCTGACCACTACAAGGTGGCGTATGCTGTGCTATAATAATATTGTTAGTTTGTCGAAATACTGCTTGGAGGCGACACTGTAATGAATTTTTACTTTACCGTTCATAAGAAGATCGATACTTATATACCTACCTTAATGTTTAAATATTGAAGACGAGATAATCTGTTTAATTTTCTAGAATATTTATTATTATTTGCTTGATATGCTGAGAATTATTATCTGTAAATGACGAAATGCTGTCAATAAAAAATACAATATAATACAATAGGCTACATATTATACCCAATTTACTCATCTCTACATACTCGTGTAACTGTTTTATGATAAATAAAAGTATTTCTCAATTCAATTCAATTCAAATACACATACACTATATTACATGAAAATTATTTTATGTACGGTACCAATTTGATTAAGTATTATAATATAGGCATAATCCGAATTAAAGCAAGAAGATCAGTTTATGAATGGAATAAATGATAACAGGCCATGTAACAAGTTCTTGGGAAATATACGAGAATTTTTATGACGATTTTTCTGAAAATATAGGATATTTGGTGGAAAATTTTGAGAGGTAATGAACGAAATGTTAATCTAGGAAAGTTTTATTTTATCTTAATCAGTTATGTGCATCAGTAAAAGTCAGTAGTTTCTTATTTGAACCCTATAGAAACGTAAAAGTTGCCAAAGCCAAAGAGCTAGTATATTCGAATATTTAGATAATTTAATCATTTCTATACATTCTTGTCAATACTGAAAATACATGCCAAACAAATTTTGAATTTGTATAACCTTCGATAATTCAATGAAATCAAACCATTTTAATGATAGGTTTATGGTGACCACGGAAATAAATTTAGATGGCCCTTAAAATCAGTAGAATGCACCCAAACAGTAAAAATTTCCAGGGGGGGGGGGGCATACACCCCCGGATCCAATATATGGTGGTTTGTACTTTCTATAGGCTGTCAAATATTTCTCTGATATAATGACCAATGAGATAAGGACGGCAATAAATTGTGAAACAGCAGCCGCAGTTGAATCAGAGTTAAGAGTGATTAAAAAAATAAACCCAGAATACGAAAAGTAAATAGTAAAAAGTAAAATAATTTTATCACTTGTTCATTTCACTGGAGACCGTCGGACTCAGCCTAATTTCAATATCAGAGATCGACACAAATTCAATGGAGACCTGGGCGTCAGTCTCTGGGTTAGCACACTGTTTCCTGTTTTCCACCCTGCAATTTAATTATATATGCGTTTGGAACTTACATACAACAATGTACATTTTCTCACATCATTTTTTCCCGCACATCATATAGCCTCACACCTACCATTTGCACAACCCTCTGAGAAGGAGGGTGGTACTATGACTTATAGGTTGGGTGGTACTCTGACTGTGAGCCCACAGAAGGAGAGGGGAGACTGGAAGGTGTAAAAGCTACTGAGTTACATCTATATATAAGCCTATGGTGGAGATTGGTGAGAGGAGCGCCATCCTATGCAGCACTGTGGTGGAGATAAAAGTCAGCTTGCAGGGAGACATGAGCAGCGAGGCATGACGAGTTATGTGTGACATCATAGGTGTCGCAATATATGCCACTTTGTGGCGGCCCGCTTTGCGGTAGATGCCAGTCTGCACACTGGTTAAAAATAGTCTGTTTTCTATATGTGGGTAATTACCACATGTTACTACTGTTCGTGGCAAAATTTGATTTTCAGTTCAAGTTTGTGATTTGTTGTCAATTGAAAGCTTTAGGGTCTAAGCAACAGTTACTGTAAACATATTTATTTTCGCGCTAAGCGCTTTGACATCTTTTCGTGCGGATTTAAATTCTAGCTGCAAGGTAGTCTCACACCTTGTTTATGCAATATTAGACGCGATTTGATCAGATTCTGGGAGGTATTTTCTTGCCTATAGACCACATTTGTATCGACGGAAGTCCCTGAAGTGTGGACTATAGAACGGCAGTGTTAAAACTCCATAGAGGGTGGCGCCACCTATAGTACCTGGCGGAGTTAAGTGGGTAAACATCCGGCGCACTTAATACCTATTTCGCAAGGCATATTTGATTAAGATGAATAATTGTACAGGTTGGTAAACCTTCTATTTTGGTATTAATAAGTTGATCTGATCAAATCGCGTCTAAAAGCATTATTACCCTCGGTTTGTTGGTTTGTTGTGCTCTGGGTGGTCATAGACACTCTCGGGCAAGCCCTCGAGTGTCTATGACCACCCAGAGCACAACAAACCACCAAACCTCGGGGTAATAATGCTATAATGGAGCTCCAATTATAAATAATACCCCCCTCCCCGCCCAGTGGTATTCTGCCACAGCTCTTGAATGTGTATAGTGTTTATATCCAGATATAACATAACAAATACAAAATAATGATAATAATAATAATGATTCTGGAAATGGGTGTCCCTTTCTATGGCGGCCTTAGCTCTTCCAAGGGATCCCTTCTACCTTAGTTAATTAATTACAGTAAGTTATCCGTGTATAGTATACATATTATAGTGGAGTAATAGTGGAGTTGACTGTGCCATGGGAGGAGAGAATAGAGGAAGCGTATGAGCGGAAAAAGACCAAGTACCAGGACCTAGTCAGTGAATGCCAACAACGAGGCTGGAAGGTATGGTGCTTCCCTGTGGAGATCGGATGCAGGGGGTTTGCAGGCCAGTCGATGTGGAGGGCACTCAGTGACTGAGAACTATAGGAGTGGTAGGAGGGGAGAGGAAAAGGCTCATTGGCTCTCTGTGTAGGGAGGCGGAAACAGCATCCATGTGGCTGTGGAGGAAGAGAGGTGAGAGGTGGAGAGAGTAGAGCTGGTCCTGGGCTGGGATTTGATCACCCCAGTTGGCGCACCTCTGGAGGTTGTAGTGGACAGTGCCGAAACAACTGATGAACGAGGATCCACCTGAAGACAGGACCAGCAGGCATCTGTACTATCGATGTTTATAACAAATATAGTCAGTTTTAGCATAGTCAGTTAGGCTTTTGTAGGGACACTTCCCTATGGTTTTATGCAATGAGATGTTGTATTACATATATTGTCTAGTATTTATTTCAAGAACATACGTTAGGTGGTTGCATTCTGATGAAGACTTCACATATGGTGGATTTGCCTTGTGTTTATTATGTAGGTATTTGTCCTCACAGCTCATTTTGAATGCTAGGTATAGGAGGTGGGAATTTCTCCTTTCCTCTAGGAATGGGATGTTATTTGTTGTATGGTGTTCCCTGGTACTTTCTCTTTTTCCTAGGTTATGTGCTATTCTAAGGAATGAATTTTGAATAGTCTAGTTTTTCTATGAGTCTTTTCTGAGCTGGGGCATAGAATACATCGCAGAAGTCTATCACCGGACTTACCATGGTTGTATAGACAAGCATGCTCTTACTTGTGCTTCCTTTACTAGTTAGGATCTAGTTCTATAGTAGACTGAGTATCCATCTCCACTGTCCCAGGTAGGATCAGACTTCAAACTCCCGCCCCCCCCCCCTCCCCCGGCTAGTTCTATAGTAACAAATTAATTAAAGAAAAAGGATAATATAAACCCAACATGAGCACATATATCACCTTCCCATACTATAGGCATTAGGCTGATATAGCTTGATATTTCCAGGACCAAGCTATATGGATGCCAACCTGTCATGTGTTGAGATCCTACCAATTTTCTTATCATCATCATATCAACCATCGTAAATATCAAACTAACTGAAATCATTCTAGTTATAACATGAGGCAGACAGTGGAAAGACTGTGACGATGCTGTAAATTTGAATACTAAAATTTAAATAATAATAGTGCTGGTGATGCTGGCTAGCAATTTCCTTATAGGGCCCTACCCACACTCTTCCCTCTGCTCACGATTTTGCACACTCATTACTGATGCAATGGTTCTTAGATTACTACATTCTCTGACTCTGTTATTGCTATAATATGTATGTGTAACACATTCATTCATTACAGTACCGTACATACGGTAATCACGTAATGTCTCCCCTTGATAAACAAACATGTGATCAGACTGTTCCATGTAGTAATTTATTAAAGCACATGTGTGCATGTGATTTTTATGCATTTACTGAGAAGTGTTCAGCGATATATCAGGTTACAAATCCAGGGTTGCCAAGGTTGAGAAGAAAGTTCAGATTGCAGAAAGTATTAATGCTGGTGGGCTCAATTTTGGATCAAGATTTAATATAACGGTACTGCGGAATGCTCTTAGAAGTATGACTTTCCAGGAATTTTATTTCATTATAAAAAATGAACATTTAAAAAATCTATGATTCACTCATTTGAAGTAGCCTTATCTGATCAAGTGTGGGCCTTATCTGATAAAGTGTGGGGTGGGCCAGGCGGCCGTGCTTTCCCCTGCGCCGAGCTCCCTCCGCCAGGGTCTCCAGGGTGACCTCCTCTCTGCCAGATACAGCAAGGGCCCAGGTCTGCCTGTAGCTGTAGGCTTTATCTGATATCGGCATGTAGCCTACTTCACTTTAAAAGTTTTTTTGTTTGTGAAATAAACATTCCGAATCATATTTAAGCATATTCTAACAGTCATTAAAATCATTTTGATATTAATTGCATCAATGTGGGACTTTTAGAAGAGAAAATATTAAAGTTTGTGAATACACACACACCATCTCTCTCTCTCCTCTCTCCCTCTCCTCTCTCCCTCTCCCTCTCTCTCTCTCCCTCTCTCCCCCCCCCCCTCTCTCTCACTCTCTCCTCTCCCTCCCTCCCTCTCCTTTCCCGTTCACTCCCCCTCTCTCTCTCCTCTCTCTCACAATCTCTCCTCCTCCTCCTCCTCCTCCTCCTCTCTGCACTCTGCACTCTCTCTCCACCAGAGGGCTCTCCACTGCTAGAGACCGTTAGAGGGTGGCCCGCTAGAGGGCGGCCACTAGAGGGCGCTTGTATGGTAGCCCTTCCTTGTACCCCTTCCTTGTACCCCTTTGACACTAATTAGGTGATAACAGATAACATCCTAGCAACGATGTCTGATGCCAAGATAATTGTGACCATGTATGGGCACTGTCTGATGTCACTTCTTCTTTCAACTTTTTTTTAGATGAAAAATAGATTTATAGTTCTAACACGACTGTAATGCTTACATTGTGAGAGTCGAATCAACATTTGAATGGAATTTGTGCATCAAATACAAGAAAAGTTGTGTAATTTGAAAAGCATAATTCATAGATTCTCCCTTCTCCCCCCTCCCCCTCCTCCCTTTCATCTCTCCCTCTCTTCCTCTTGCTCATCTCCCCGTCGCACACAAGGCCTGTAGGAAAGAGCGACCAAACATGACACAAGAGAGGCCAAAGAGCGTGCATAGCTTGCCAGTACGTTGGCCGCAGTAGCATTAAATGCTTCCCCTACTACCCCCACCCTTGACCAGTAGCTCTCTACACTGAAAGCAAAAACGTCTTCATTCTAAACAGTCGTGAAGACGCTTTTTTTGCCCCCACTTTTGAGACGTTTTTTTCCCCAAAACGTTCTCCAAAACGTTTAGGAGGTAAAACGTCTTCAAGTAAAAAAGTGTTTAGGGGGTAAAACGTCCTCAAGTAAAAAAGTGTTTAGAAGGTAAAACGTCCTCAGATAAAAAAGTGTTTAGAAGGTAAAACATCCTTAGATAAAAAAGTGTTTAGAAGGTAAAACGTCCTCAAGTAAAAAAGTGTTTAGAAGCAAAAACGTCTTCATTCTAAACAGTCGTGAAGACGCTTTTTTTGCCCCCACTTTTGAGACGTTTTTTTCCCCACGTTTTTGTCCTCAAGTAAAAAAGTGTTTAGAAGGTAAAACGTCCTCAAGTAAAAAATGTTGGGTATTCTATATGAGGGACTTTTTAATGCTTCTATAAAAGGATGTGGGAGCTGGAACAAAGAAACACAACAATGGCAACTTCAGTCAATTATCATTTATTTAATTCTGTTTATCGCTGCATAATAACATTACATTTTACATTTAGCAACCACAGGCATTTAAATCCTGGAACTTGTATAAAACCACATGCATTTACATGAATTTGAAGCAGTGATCATAACAGATCTCTAAAGATACATAATATAGAGTGATTTACACGTCCTAATGAAGGGTATTTCACTGCAGTCCCTATATTTCACTCCAATGATAATTATATAGTTTATTCTATTATTATGAATATTGTGGAAAACAAGCTCAAACTACATTCAAATTGAGTGATATAAGTTTATATTTGAAAACATTAAGATGAAATATAACAGAAAATAAGTCAAAATGATCTGTTCCCAAATATCACTCCAGGGATTGGCTCCCAAATATCATCAAATGCCTAGAGCCAGAGAAATACTATTGTGTAAAAGGCTCTGACATCTGGTATCTGACAACTCCATATAATAAATTATTCCAGTCGTTGATAGCAAAAATCATTGACAGCCAATGTCAATGCTACATCTCCATACTACATGCATTGAATATATTGAAACCAAATATTTCTAAATCCTCCTTTCTCTCTTTGAGCAATATAAACTCGATAACATTGAGCAAAATGCCTAAACCTTGTACAATATATCATATTTAAACATAAATACTTCATGACATTTAAAATATTCCAGTCGTTGGTAGGAGCAACCCACTATGTCACAATGTTATATATGATATAACCATTCCATTTTCGTTTTATTTGGATGATATAGAGACAGGCGCATTTATACTGAATAATACTCAGGTTAAAACCTGAGTCATTAGGTTCATGTTCCCAAATCCCTGATATCATTTCATACTCTGAAGATTTCCCATAGAATTCAATAATACCATATAGGTGTAAGTGTCTGGGGAGCGTGGACACCTCATAAAGAATTACTTCTATTAGTCTAGGGAGTTGTCATAATACAAATAAATAAGTAAATAATAATCCCATGAATAGGTTTGACCATAAAACACCTTTAAATATAAAGAGGACATTAACATCGGCACCAGCTTTGGACAACACACATTTGTCAAGAATCATGAACAATAATGGCACACCACCTCGGGTACTAAATATAATAATATAAATTCCATAACATTGAGCAAAACACCTTAACCTTGTACAATATACAATAATTATTTATACCTAAAACATCATGAAATTTTAAATATTCCAGTCGTTGAAAGCAGAAATCCACTGCATCATATAATTAGATATATTAGATGAGAAACAATCATTTATTTATACCTATGATATTGAAATATGCTAAGGTCTGGGCCTTATTCAATGAAAAATAAATCATTATTGCTGGTAGGCGACATGGCAGCCTGAATGCATTGAAACCAAATATTAATTGCCAAACCCTCCGTTCTCTCTTTTAGCAATATTGACTAGATAACATTGAGCAAAATACCTAAACCTTGTACAATGCAGCATATGTATACATGAAAATTCTCTTTGTCGCACAAAAACTAAATTTGAAATAAAAAAGAGGTATTGTAAGTTAAATCAGTCTTAAGAAAACCATTTTGAACGAAATAGAGCCCTCCTTCTTCTATAAACATTTTGACAAAAAACATCTTGACAAAAAACATCCTGACGAAAATCTGTGAAAATTAAAAATTGTCCCCATTGAAATACTACAGAAAACCAATGAGATGGCAGCTGTTGACATGTAGACTTGTAGTCTTGTGTTTGTTGATGGATTTCTAAAAAAGAATGAATAATATCAGTCAGGAAATACTTCTAACAGAAGGAAACTAGTTCTTCTGCATATGGGTTCAAGCTAATTTTTTTAAAAAATTTAAATCCCTGGAATTCCCCTCATAACAGGTAATACAGTTAATGTCTGTAATAGGACAAAACAGGAAATTTTAAAAACTAAATGGAAAACTTTTAACTTATCTTTAAACGTTTCTGATATATGACCAGATTTTAATCTGAAGTATACCACCTGTTTTGTTTCTTGGCAGAATATAATAATTTGTTATAATCATTATGATATTAACTTGTCAGTCATAATATTTCATTATATAATTATTATTATGATATTGCATCATACATATAGGGAATTATATGTCGGTTAATTCCAAAACCCACATAGGATAATTCATAGGACTATTTATTATAGTGACATCTTACCGAAAAATATCCCATTGAAGTGCTACACCTTGAAGGATACTTTCATCTCCGTCCCATGAAGGTTGAATGACTTCACTGCCATGCAGTCCATGAGCCGGTTCATTATGTTGGTTGTGTGGCTTTTGTCATCCTTCTCCTTGACTTAGGTCGATAACTCCACCTGAAAACCAAAGTAGAACATCAGTATTTGTATCTATTTCATTACCATTATCATATTCATATTTTCCATGTACATATAATATAATGTAATATTTAGGCTCAAAGATAAGGGGGGGTGCGGGGGTCAAAGATGAAAAGGGCAAATCAGTCCAACCCTAAAAGGTAGTGAGAGGGGAACAAAGACATACTAGGAAGGGTTCATATCTCTTAGCAGTATTTCACTGCTTAACAAAGGTTTAGTATGCCCATTTTGGTGGTCGAAAACTTGGCTATTAGGCCTACCTGAAGGCATTGAATGAATTGGAACCAAATATTTCCAAACCCTACTTTCTCTTTTTGAGCAATATAAACTCGATAAAACCTTGCACAATATACCGTATGTATACATAGATACTTTGTGAAATTAAAAATATTCCAGTCGTTGATAGCAGAAATCCACAGCGTCATAGGCTTTGACAGTTCAGTTGATTCCACATCCAGCGATCAGCTTAACCACAAGGCTAAGACTAAGGCTAAAGTGTTAATGACCCCCTAAGACTTAGGGGACAAAAACTGCCTTCTGAACCTGCCTGAGCTGATGCTAATGCTATATTTCCATAGAGAAAATAATTTAACAACATATTTTCAAAATTTGTATTTTTGCACAAAAACGATACTTTAGAGAAAAGAGGAGGTATGGTCAGTTAATCAGATTGTAGTGCGTCCGGAGGACACAATTTTAAATGAAATCGAACACCCCTTCTTCTTTAAAAATAGAAAGATTTCTGACAAAAATCTGTGAAAATGAACATTCTCGTCCCCAATGAAATACTATAAAAAAATCTCTGAAGTTGATTATTCACTAATATATATTGGATGTTTTGAATAAATATCTAGCCTATATGATCAGGAATATGCTCTAAATGAACTCTACATGCAAAAATCTGTGAAATATATTGAGGTTTGGCCGTAATTAGTCAGGACATTAGTTGGAAGAATCTGCCTTGTGCTTTGTCGTTGTTCCATCAATGTGGCCATGGCAGACACACTAGCAAGAAGTGTGGATATGTCTATAATCTAACTAATTAAAGAGATAGTCAATATGCTTTCAGATTGTTAGAATATGATGTGAAAATGACCCTAGAATGCACCATTTCAGTCCTAGTTAAAAATAAATGGGCAGCAAATACTCCCGCCTATGGCACTCATATGTCCCACTTCCCAATAGCCCGTTTTCCACCGCTTTCAACTTGGCAGCTCTTGTTATGCTAGTTGAATATGATTGTGGTCAAACCTAACATAGCCATTTTGAGTGCGATATTGCTGCCCCTCCCCCACCCCCTCCAGCAGAGCAGATCAATTTAGAACATATATAGTGTAAAATTTTAAATATAATTTTTAAAAAAGTAATCGCCGCCGGGGTGTATAAAAGGCGTGGTCATCTGAATTTGACCATGTCACCAACTTAAAGCTTTAGCAAGTAATTAACAAGCCCCATTTGTAGTAATTGACACTTACCATTAATTTAGTAAGCAGGAACCAGAGGTAGGCTCCATGAGAGTGGTGCCCATCCCCTTTCACTCTTCCATCCTTGCATTCATGATCATAGGCTTGGAACATAGACTGCCAATCATATAATCTGTGCAAAGAGAACAAAAGTTCATTATTGTAGGTGCCTTATTGCAGGCTTTATTGTCATGTTATTGTAACTGGATATTAGGGCCTAATAGTTTAGTAGGCTTAATTTAGGCCTACTAGCCTCAACATTTGGAACAACGATTAAAAAGTTTCAATGATCGAATGCTGTATCATTTATAGGAGGAAAATCATTTGAAAAACAATGTACATGTATTTATATGTGGCGGATTCTATGCTCAGTAAGTTGCCCCCAGTGCTTCATTAGAACCCTTCATTACTATTATCCTTGCCCAACACACTGTCGGCACATATCTCATTCGCTAACATAAATTAGGAACAAATTCGACTAAGGTAAGTGTGGAACAAATTGCATTTGAGCATCAAAATCTTAGAAATATATATCAGGGACTATGTTATTCGAATATATGATATTAGCTATTCTCATTTGGAAAAAAATATAATAAAGCCTTATTAACTATGAAGACATTCCCCGTAACATTGCATATATTTCATACGTTTCATGCATACTGGTCCCATAGATAATGGAGAATGGTATAGAACAGTATCTATACTACATTCAGTAATGGTAATGGTAATGACAGCGGTACAGGTTGACCCTCTGGCCCATTATGTACATAAAACCCATTATATCTAGAATATGTACAAAAATATCAATAATATAGTTCCCCCTTGTTTTTCTGTTATGTTGATTTGCATAGTTGTTTTGGTTGTTTATGAAGTTAAATATAAGTTATATTTAGGTATTTAGGGGCAAAATTAATAGGAACAAATTTAGAAAAAATTTGTTTTACCCCCCTCTAGACCCCGCCCCCTCTAGACCCCCGTTACGGCGACATGGTCACCCTCTAGACCCCTGTTACAGCGACATACTGTTTTATGCTTGTGGCCCCTAATTCCATAAGTTCAAAAACTTTTTTTGTATTTATTTATGTACCCTGGTGTTTCTTACATATTTTAAAACTAACAGAAAATGATTCATGCTATTATTAATTAATTTATTAAACGCTAGATCCCCGTTACGGCGACATTAATATTCCCCAACACTTTTCAATACCTGATTGAGCTGGGAAGAATTAGTTGGAGATTTTTAATGAATACAATATATAGGCTACTAATCATAAACAATGTTCTTAGTAATGGTGGTTTCATTTCAAGTTCTTCTAGGTCTATATATTCCAAAAATAATTTAGACCTCCGTTACGGCGACAGGGGGCTTCCAAATAAATCAACTTTACATTTTTTTCATCAAAAAATCAATTGTAAGGTTAACCATAGTTATTTTACGATCATAACAATATAAGATTTCAGAAGAATAAGTTCCCCCCCCCCCCCTATAATTACTGGCTGCATATTGAAAGCAGTGATTCGGAATGAAAACCTTTGTGTTTTATGTCTGCTTGTGGCACCAAAATAAGCCTTTTCCTGGCCTCACGATTTAAAAAAAAAACATGTTGTAGGATACTTCCCCCTAGGCGATTTTTCTCCCCTGGATCCGAAAATACCAAAGAAAATAATCTCAGATAAATATTTTAACCTCTGGATGAGGTTTTTTTTAACCCAAATGGGGCACTTTTGGTGGAATTGCTCATATGATAATCAATGATAAATTCATAAAGTAATATACATTATATAGGTCTACGGTAATGTTATTGCTCAGCCTATATCTGATGGTGATATGGCCCAGATAAAACTTAATATTTTACCCATTTTTGCACCTATAACCTGTTAATATATATATCTAATGCAGACGATTAAGATTTTAACATTGAATAGGAAACACCTCAGTACCCCTATAAGTCTTGCGCATAAGTTTAGCGGTGTATTGCATCTACACTTGGTTGCGCAAAAGCGGCCACACCCGGGCGGCCACAACTAGCCTACATTTCACACGTTTTTAAGCTGACATTATCTAGGTGAACTTACATCCACACCAGCACATATATACCTGTGCCCACACCCGCACACCCACCTATATACAATATCAGACATGGCAATGTATTATTTGAGATCATTATGTTTGAAAACAAGAGGGGGGCAATTTTCAATAGGGTGACCCATGGGTCACTTTTCGATGGGGGTCACCTTTCATCATGACACCGCGATTATCGCTCAGGCGTGAAACCTGTAGCTATGGTGCAATTAGATTTCCAATCATCATAATCATTATTGATACAAAAAGACTACTTACCCATATTCTGTTGATGTCCTCAGATGTAGATATGTTCAACTCTGGTGGTCAAACACAGCCAAATAATAGGCAAACATCCACAAATTGTTGGCAGATTTTGAAATTCATATCGGTAACCGTTCCGGCCCAGCTGAGTCTGTTTTGAACCAGTCTTGATGCGCTACCACAAGGTGGTGCCAGTGGTCAAAAACGCCCCTACAAAAAGCGGTGGTAGCCCACTGGTAGAGGAGGCTAGAGATACAGACCCTACTTGAACCCCTAAAAAGCTGCTTTTCTCCGGTTTCTGGGTGATTTGAAAATTAATGACGAAATTGTTAATAATTTTGGAAATGAATGGCACAATTTTGTTTTTAACTCTTGCTGTGTAAACCACTGATATTGGTCGGAATATCTCATCTCTATCCCCTGCTCTTTCTCTCTTAATCATTTCTCTCCGACCATCTCTCTTCCCTCTCTCTCTGTCATTTCTCTTTTGCGCCCTCTCCTTCTCTCACTCACACAAGAGTAACTAATTCAATTTCAAGAGCTAAGATATGAAATACACCAAACAGAGACATCCGTTATCTATATATTAAAAAATGTCTTAAAATAATTGTGGTAACTTGTTACAAAATAGTAGGCTATCAGCACTGTTTAGGCTATCCAAAATCCGATCAGAATAATGATTGATCTTAGAATCATTTCGAAACTATTTCCATACCTCTTAAAGGCAACCAGAATCATGTAATATTGAGCGGTCTAGCCAACCATATTTAACATAGGCCTATACCCAGCTGACAACATTTGCATAACATTATTGAAATATCCTAAATGTTGTGTGAAGAACTTAAATTGTAGTCCTATACTTTCTATCCTACATAGATCATTATTATGACGTTTGAAATACTGCAATTCTAATAACAAATAATTTCACCCTGCATGACATTTTTGGTGCAATTTATAGGCCTAAGAATAAACACTTGTTGGCTCTGGCTTTCTTTAAAATTCCCAGAATGCCGTAAAATAGCTGTCATTTTGCTAGAATTTCCCAGGGGGGCATGCCCCCCGACCCCACTAGCTGCTGTACATGCCTTAGCTATGCACCATACTTGGCGACAAAAAAGCTCAGGCTCTTAAAATTGGCCTTCCTCAGGTTGGCAGCCCTGTCATGGAAAATTGATGGCGCCAGATAGGCTAGGCCTACTAGGATATATATAAAATCCCACAGGTGTTCTAGATTCATTTCCAACAGGCCAAGGGTGGGTTGGGTCAAACGCAAAGGTTGGTCCTGTAGTCTCATAAGCGCTACAAACTTGTTGACGCTATGTTATAGAGGTATGTGTATTCCTGTTAGCTATAAATAGGGACATGCATGGTCGCGTCAAGGTGGTCAAATCCAAATTCCATGAAGTTCCCACCCATCATGTAGCTTATTAACAATGGATTATTTATACAATTAAATCTACTAATGGGTGTTCCGTATATTTAGCTGAACATTTCACATATTAAACAAATAGATTCCATATACGATAATAGGCCTAGTACAAAGTCAGTCATTAATCCTTTATTCTCACGACCGCATGTATAACCTACTGCATTGTGCCGTTACATATATGCGCTATGAACTTGTTGACTCTATGGTTCCGAAATGTACATTGCCTGGCTATTATAGGGCCCAATTGAAGGAAGTACTACCGCCACTGTTATAGGCGGCAGTCAAATGGAGGGGAGGTGGTCATGGTAATAATAGACGGGCGGTTGTCAAGGTATGGGGGCCATAGGCCTAGGATGTTTTCAAACATTTGATTTGAACACCCATAATTTCTGAGTATAAAATTAAATTGAGTATTACTCATCAGTAACTGTAGGAAGAACTGGGAGTTAACAAACCTTGACATACATATTATACTCAATTTAAATACAAGTATTTCTCAATTCAATTCAATTCACGGAGTATTTGCAGTAAATTGGATTTCTACCCATGTCCTACTTTTTTGTATCTGAGTGAGGGGACCGGGACGCGCTCTATGCTCTACGCTCAGTTGCCGTCATGCACTAATGGTCACCCTAGCTTGTCTGGCACTGGCTGGACGGCACCGTTGAGCCAACTGTGTTACCCAAATGAAATCGTCCTTCAGAACGTTTAGATCAGTTGAGGTCGCGGCGCAGTGAGTAGCAGCAGTGTCTCCATAGCATAATGCGTCCTCAGGAATGTGTTGTAAACGGTTTTGTAAACACAGGTGTCCTAAAATGGACGGTTTTGAGTACAATTTTGTAAACGGCGCATTAACAGTGTACAGTCACGCTGTTTTGATTTGAAACGTTTGCGCGGCTGGAACGCTCTGTGCTTATGAGTGAAGTGTCATGTTGATGAGTGTGAAGTGCCAGATATAGTTGTTCATGGCAGAGTAGTTGTGGGTGCGCTTTCAGATTTTATTTTAAATCTATATGCTATATTCATATATGCTATATTCATATATAGGGGCTATACCTAATTGCTCAGCATTTGTTCTGCAATGCTTCAAATATTCAGAATATTCAAAGTGTACATATGTGTATATCCGGACCATAGTCCAACTTGTTTCCACCAGGTGCCGTCATGATTGATTGATTTGCATTTACAAATCTTTCATTTTTTATCATCCCCAAAATGAAGTTTATGCACCATAAATATTCTCCAACATGTATTTAAAAAACATTATAAGTGATATCCTACCAGCATTTATTTGTGCAATTGTTGTATATGACATTGCCGCACTCATTACAGCTCTGGATTATAACACCCAAATTATTGTTTATGGGAAAGTGTGAGGTGGCTTGGCCGCCCCTTGCCTGTCAATCACACAAAGCAAAGTTGTTCATGCCACATGTGGCTAGAGTGCGAAACACTGTCCCCTGGTCTCATTGACTCTAGAAAGTATCAATGAGTGGTACAAATGATGAAATGAACCAGGGAGGTATATACTAGTATACTAGTATACTAAGTACATACTACCCATACCGTCCTTGATTAAGTGGTGAAATTCTAACCAAAATATATTTTTTATATGACCAGTAGGATTACAGAAACAAGCCTCCAAAGAAAACCAATTTGTTCTTTAAATATTGCTGCCTGACCGGCGTCTGCACGCACAAAGACCCCACTACCATTCTGCCTACCTGCCCACGCGTTCACGCCTAACATTGGCTGCAGTTCTATATATAGTAAAGCTTAACTAGGGTCGCATCGGCGACGCGCGACACAGCCGCGCGAACATTTCAATTCCAAATATGATTTGCGCACACCGGGTCTATAAGATCCCTCTCTTTCAATATTGAGAAATCTAAATTTTAAATACCTGGTTGCCGAAATATAAGCCAATCTGAAAATCAAATTTTAATGTTTAGTTATGCCGTCGTAGGCATATTGGTAGGGGCCATTGTAGGCCATTACCATCGACGTCCATATTGCTAATGACCATCGATTATTTCAAAACTTTTTTTTCTTCTCAAAATCTACAAAGTGGTGGATTCAGTTGCTTGATTTGTAAGTTAATAATATAGAAATGTGGTCAATTCTCTTAAAGGCCGGGCACAGCATATATAAAGGACCCATGGCCCTTCCCAGCAGTCCTCCCTGTACATTCAAACTGTAGAATCATAACCAACCTGGGATATTATTTCTCCAGATAAAATGAACTATAATGAACCACTTTCCTACAAAATTGTTGAACATGCACATGAATGTATACTGGTCATATCTTCATAAATGTTTTATTTTGTCACATGCATAGAAATGCCCTAATTCAGATTCTTCATTAAATATTTATAAATCTGAGAACCGTTACTCAGGGAATGATTGACAGGTAAGTATCCATAGCAACCATGGTGCTGTGTACATACATATACTCCAGACACATGGCCCTCCATGTGCTGCCCCAACCTGCCCCACCCCTCTTAGTGGCACCAATGGCCCATGCCACTGTCTCGCTCATGCTCGTCAAAACATAATTAAGGATTGCACTGGTGTGTGCGTCCGGGTCAAAGTTCATTACTGCCATATATGGGGTTTAAGGAGGAGTTGGGCGCTAATGGTCGACCGGTCGGTCCACAGGCCCTTCTTGTGCCCGGCCTTTAAGGTGATCTTAGAATTGCTCAATTTCTTAAGATTTGCTGTAAATTTTAGAAAAGGGTATATATTACCGTAATATTTATGTATATATGTATTTGTATGGCATTGTGTATTCTCTCTTTCTCCTCTCTCCTCTCTCTGGGACCTCCCCCTCCTCCTCCTCCTCCTCCTGGGTGTATGAATGCATACATGGGTGTATGCATGGATGTATATGTGTACATGGGTGTATGTATGTATGTATTCATGTATACATGGGTGTATGTATGTATGCATGGATGTATATATACATGGGTGTATGTATATATGGGTGTATGTATGCATGGATGTATATATACATGGGTGTATGTATATATGTTTGTATTCATGTATACATGGGTGTATGTATATATGTATGTATTCATGTATACATGGGTGTATGCATGCATGGATATGTATGTATACATGGGTGTATGTATACATTGGTATATATATGTACATACATGTTTGTATGTATTCATGGATGTATGTATACTGTATACATGGGTGTATGTATATATATGAATGTATGTACTGTAAACGTATTAATGTTCGCGCACCCACCTTTGTGCGCGAAAATAAATCCTGCGCGAAGGGTATAAGTATTGCATAAACAATGTGTGAGACTTCTTTGCTGCGCGAATTTAAATCCGCGCGAAAAGGTGTCAAAGTACTTAGTGCGCGAAAATTTATCTGCGCGAACGAAAATAAATACGTTTATAGTATGGGACAGGGTCAGATTTTCTACGAATGTACAATTCGGCTGGGAGAGTGAATTTTTGTAAAACGTCCCAAATGTTTCTACAACCGTTTTTTTATGATAGCTTATACTATCAGCTGTCTAACAATACCAATTATTACGCTTAATTCCCATTCGTTCAGTTTTTATAGCTCTTTAAACAAATATATGTCATTTTCGATGTTATGTCCGCCAGCAAAATACCTCCGACGTGCACTTTACCTCATAGATCGCTCAATTTCCACTTGAATTGCTTTGTATTTGGGAACTAACTAGGGCAATATATGGGCCTTGACGGTATTAAATCTAATTCTTCAACTTTAAAGATGTCTAAGTGAAACAGCTTGTAGAAAAAGGTCTAAAAATTGTTATCCTCCGGAATCCTGTTTACATTATTTCCACTTTGTACACTTTTTTCCTGTATCCACTAAAGTCCTTTTTTTGGCTTCAAATCAACTGAGATGAAAGTTTAACTATTGTGCCTCAATAATATCAGTCTAAATTCGACAAAAAATATAATTAATTTTGTCCAGAGATGTTTGAAGTCAACCCTATTTTGCGGTCGGACATAATGTCATACTCAAAATTCGATGATCAAACGCTTTTATATGATTACATAAGGTGACGTAACATAACGTAAGGTATTATTAAATATGAATTTATTATATAGAAATATTATGAATATATTATATACTGAATATTACGAATATTCATGCTGAGTAATAACCGTTAAAGGTTCATATACCAGACTGTAATTACCTAATCTTCACATGTTTCCAGGTGTGTCTACAGATATTATCTTATTAGCTTAACATGAAAGCCATGACAGTTGGCGAGGCCTAATGAGCCAGCCAAGCTGTCTACAGATTACATAATCGTATTAATTAGAGGTTGGTCATGTGACCACCTCACTGGCTCACTTTACCTGTCACCAGGAATTTTTGGCAGCGTAGCGGCCAGCCTTAAAAGGCTGGGGGTTTGGGGGGCACCTAGCCCCCCAGCCGGGTCAGGGCTGGGGCCCTGTAGGGGGTCCAGGGGGGCGAAGCGCCCCGGGAGCTTTGGTATTTTAGGGTTTTGAAGGCCTTATTCCGCCATATATTAAGACCTTATTATTGGTTTATCGACTTGAATTTCACAATAAAATATGCTGGAAAAAGTTGCTCTACCATTGATAAACTCAAGAATCAGAAAGACTTATTTAGATAAAAAAGTAAAGTTTATTAACATGTCAAGACTTTAAAGAAGCACCATATATATTTACATATTAACAATCACTGAAAGAGATATAGAGCCACTATAGAACTCTCATTCCACTTTCAACCTTTACATCCAAATTCATATCATATTAGCTCGTCAGCACCATAATGTCAGCAAAATAAATATTAAATTAGTATGCAGCTGTTTACTCTTATACCTGAGAATATGACACAATTCCTAGGGTCAACACAAACTTAATTATGAAAATAATTATGCTGAAACATCAAGCCTCCTGCTTGCCATGCTTGCCCAGCTGTCACATGCAGTATCAAATTCAAATATTTCGGGATCTGCCCCCTCAATAGAGATCATGAGTAGATTGTTCAGTGTGGCCTGCTTCACTCGATTTCTTAGTGGTGTCTTCACTCGCTTCATGGTGCTGAAGCCCCTCTCACAATCTGGAAATTGTCACGTTAAAAAGTTAGCTTTTTTCACAACGGTAGAGACAACTTCAAGAAAATGGATGAAAAAAATTGTTTGATTTTCTGTTTGTATAGTGATCTGAAAACTATAAATTGCAAAGGACTATTACCTAGATGGAATATCACTTAGGGAATGTTAGAAAATGTCTATAAATACCTGCTGTGGTCACAGGCACCACCAAAATTGCTGCGGCCAACATGGCCAAGTTGGGCATAGTGTCCTGGTGGCTGTTAATCACCAACTTCAATACCTCCTTGGTCGAGATGTTGTTGTACTGGAATTGGAGGAGGCTTGACAGGACCCTATATTCACTGAGTACATCCTCTTTTGATATTTCCGATCTGTAGTGCTCTGTAAGTAACTGGGAAAAAAACAATAAAACTTTAGTGACACTATATACAGCATATTATATGCAAGTAAGAATATGCTAAATAAGATCTATCCAAGTCAAGTAACAATAACAGGTCATGGTTGTATTAAGCACTTGTCAGATATTAGCCAAAGTAATTGTACCTCTATCTGGTCGGTCTGGTCTATATCTGCCTCATCAGGATTAAATATGTTGAATGCGGACATAACAAGGTTGTCTGGAAATCTTTCCTTGAGGTTCTGCACTACATTTCTAAGGAAAGGTCGGTAGATCTAAAATAAGATAAAATTCAAATATAAATTCATATTATATATAGATAACTATATGAGTAATAAAGCAAATTGTTGTATTTTTATAATTCAAGAATATGTAATATGTCTTTTTATGTTTATGAATGTGGACAGAATATTGTCATCCAATATCCGCCTTGTTCCCAGCTATAACCACACAGATATTTTTACCTGATCCATGAAGTTGATGTACTCCTGCTCAGTATAGGATATGTCAGCTGCATCCTTCACATCCTGTAGAAATCCGTCCAGTCTTTGCACATGTTCCCCTGGCTTTTCTGTCAGTTTTTCCAGGGCTGTCACAGTGGCATCGACATTGGCATCAATGTGGCTAAAATCGATGTCCTGCTTCTGTTACCAAGCAAAATTAACATTAATATTAAAAAAATTAAATTAACCTGCCCCACCCCTCTTAGTGGCACCAATGGCCCATGCCACTGGTATCACGTACTTGATCCGAATGATCTGAATGAGGTCGGGTCAGTTAGCCGAGTGGGCCGGATCCACTCGGACGGTTGTGTACTTATCAATAGGTGTCGCTTGTGTGTGTTGGTGTGCATTTTTATTATTTTCATTCTATATGACAGTGTGTCCTGTGTTTGTGTATTTAACTACCATTTGCCTTATTGTAATATTATTATGAGTTGCCATTGAGTCAGCCGACTAAAGGTTGGCGAATGTATCCGAGAATACATGGTCATCCCTGAGCTTGAGGGGCAATAAACTCAGCAGCTGGCAAGGACCGACAGTTCCTGTGTTTGTGTTGTTTGATTAGAATAGTTCATAGTCGCTTAAGCTTTCATCGGACATTACAATTTGGTGCCGTGACCAGTTGGTTTTTGGCCCGGTTGTTGAGTAAGATCTGCATGGTCCCATTTCGGTAGCCCCTAACAGGGATTTCCAGTGGAGACCATGGGAGATAGGACTCGGATTACTAATCCGGGTGCTCAGAATGATAGGAAGAGACCAGAGGTTAACGTAAGTTATACTCTCTTGGATTTGTCGGACGATTTTACGGGTCAAGAAGCACTGGAGCCAGTTCATTTAGAACCGACAGTGCGGGTACGAGCGGCTATTGAAGCAAGCTCGGATTCAGATAATGAGTGGCATCCCATTCATAATACAGCTGCCAGGAAGAAGGTGACAACTAGGAGACCTGCTAAGGTAGGGACTGGTTTGAACCAGAGAAATGGAGATTTGGTTGGAGGGAATGTACAGTTACCGAATATTGGATTTAATTCAGATTCGGATAATAACTCTCATGGTATTAGAACTGCACCGCAGACACCGTTCGCTCAACCTGACTTTACATCGCCTGTGGTCGAGTTGCAGTCAGAGTGGACTCAGGATAGGATGAAGAATAGACGTATGAGTTACAATCGGATGGATGCTTTGATTTGTGCTCAGCTAAACTCTATGGATCAAATGAATGAGACTGTGATTGAGTCAGCTTCTCATGGTAAATTCGCCTTGGAGCATGCTGCACGCACGCAAAAAGCGCTGGAGTTGGCCAAGGAGGAAGATACGAGGTTACGTGAAATACTAACCGACCAGAACAATAAGCTGACTAAACTAGGGGCTCAATGTCAGGTGGAGAAGCGGGCGAAGGACAGGTTGCAGAGAGAGTTGGATAATTTGGGCAGTGCGGAAATGGATAGACATCCTCCTAGTAGGCGTGTTCGGATGAATGAAGTAGTTGAAGAATTGGTAGATGGGGCTACCATTAGTACTCCTATGTACCCTAAACCGGTTGGTTGTTCAAATGAATCCTATCAAAGGTTAATGAATGATTTACCTGACTTCCCTCAAAGGAAAGAAAAAAGGGGGAATGATTATGATTATCAAGCAGGTTATGCTGATTTTTGTTCTTCCCAAATGGAGAACCGCGCTCCTGCTGCAGCATCAGCAGTGGGAGGTATGGAAAAAAGGAAGGAAAGGCGAAGTCTGTTGGAAGCGGTTAGTGGTATAAAAGGGTATACTCCACCTGGCTTGCCGGGTAAGTCAGTTATGACAGGCGGTAAGAAGATAATAAGACGCTCTGTTGACCCGGCGGCTGGTCATGTACCTGAGCAGAGGGAGGGGACGTTTGGTAGGCCTCGTCATAATCCGGGCAAACCTATGAGACCACCAAAACCTTTGCTTTTCCCTATATGGGATGGAAAAGAGGACTGGAGGGATTATCAGAGACGCACTGCTATGGTGGCTCGCACGATGAACTGGGATGATGATACTTATAAAATACAGCTTTTATCGGCTGTGGGTAAGCATGTGCCTCAGGCATTGTTGTTGGAGCCGGAGGAGTTTACAATGGACGAATTGTTGCAGATGATGGAGTATGACTATCATGCTGAGAAATCTGATCGAACTAGGAAGAGGGAGTTCTTCAAATCTAAGCAGAGTTTTGGTCAGAGTCCTGCGAATTTCTGTTCCACTATCAGCTTGCGGGCTTTGCATGCTTATGGCCAGTGGGACGACACTCTACATGATATGGCGGTGAAAGTTTTCACGGATGGCTTGCTTGATAGGAAGATGGCTGAATATGTGGGGTTGCAGGAGCCGGCTAATATAGTCGAGGCTTCCAGTGCAGCAACTCGGTATAGGGATGTGGTGTGTGATTCAGATACCCAGTTGACTTCACAGGTATCGAACCTGTCGTTGGCACCAGAGAACAGGGTAGAAGGATCCACTGCAATGGCTAGTTCATCCAATGGGACGGGATTGGAAGCTGAATTGACAGCTGAGTTTGATGCCTTTAGAGTTTGGAAGGCCAGATCGCCAGCTAATGATGTACCGAAGCCGGTGGAGCAAAAGCCGGCTGGAAACAGTCGTCCTCCCGAGCGGGGCTATCAGAGAAGGCCGGGGAGAGGACCTAGCAACTGTTTCCATTGTGGTTTGGAAGGACATCGGTTTGCTGATTGTGAGAAGAGGAAGAAGCATATAGCGATACTGGATGACCTCCTGGCTAAATCGGCAGCTACTAGAAGCGAATTACATCAGTTGTCAAATCAGGTCGGATCCTCATAAGCGACGAGGTGAGGATCGAGACGGCTGTGGCACACGTCGCATACGCTCAAGTTGCAGAGGTTAAACTAGCCGAGTCGGATGTGTATTCGCACTCTCATCTGCCCGGGGACGCCCATGAGAACGGATTTGAGAGATCTGGGGGCGAGGAGCATTTGCAGACTCGAGCTGGGCATGTTGCATGTTTTGTACATAAGGTGGAGATGGGAAGGCCTGAATATGCATGCTCACCAATGCAGATGTTGAAAGTAGAATGGGAAGTAGCTGCTTGGCAAGTGAGTAGGGTGATGACATGTGACCTCTGGGATTTTGAGATTCAGGTATCTAATGAGAATTGCCTTTTCGTTGCAGAAAGAATGTATGCGGATGTAACTATTGTTAATCTGACTGGTCAGTTCTTGATTGATTGGGGCGCTCAGTGTACACTGGTGAAGAAAGCTGTGTATGATGAATTGTCTATTCGGCCGTTGCTAATGCCATGTAAGGTAACGTGCTTTGCAGGAACTGGTCATAATTTGGTTACATATGGATGTGCCCGACTAGCCCTTGGTATTGGAAATGCTTGGTATGTTCTCAATTGTCTGGTTGTAGGTGGATTAGTAGGTCGGGAGGCTGGTATACTAGGAATGGATTTTATATATGTTCACAAATGTAATTCCGATTGGTCTGGCAAATTCACCCTTGAGGCCGGTGAACGTTCTATCATGTGCCGAACTTTGCAAAGCGGGGCTATAGTGAAACACAACATGGAGAATATTCTTGTTGATGCTTTCTCCACTATATGTAGTGGTATAGGCCTGGTATCGGAGAGCGAGGATTTATTCTTTGAGTCGGATGAGTTGGAATGGGGAGATGCATTTGCGGGAAGTTTGTTGGTTGCTGGCGACCGATATGGTTCTACGCTATCGGTGCATAATCCTACTGGTAATCCCGTTATGATCAACCTGCAATCAGTGAGAGTGCAGGAAATGGAAGAACCTAGTTCACCCATGGTAGATATTGAATTATTGGAGCCGGAGATTATGGTGCCTCCGGAAGATGAGTGTCCATTAAAGAAGCTGGTAAGATGTTCGGATCTGACCAGGGCGGAGGATCAGGTTCGATTGTTAAACTTGCTGCAGGCGTATAAAGATTGTTTCAGATTACCTGGTGATGTCCTGGGCCATACTAATATGGTTAAACATACTATAGACACAGGTGACGCGGTTCCTGTTAAATGTACGTATCGTCGATTGCCCTTGGCTCGCCGCGAGGCTGCTGAGAAGCAGATTCGTGACATGTTGGAGAAGGGGGTGATTGAACCGAGTAACAGCCCTTGGGGATCAGCTGTGGTTATCGTGAAAAAGAGTGATGGATCTGATCGTTTTTGTATTGATTTCAGACCTGTAAATGCCTTGACCAAGAAAGATTCTTTTCCATTGCCAAGGATTGATGAAAGCATTGAGGCTTTAGGTGGGAACTTATGGTTTATTACCTTGGATCTGGAAAGTGGGTATTGGCAAATTGCAATGGATCCTGTTAGTAAGGAGAAAACTGCTTTTGTCTCGACTATGGGCCTCTACCAGTTCCGGGTGATGCCATTCGGCTTATGTAATGCTCCGGCCACCTTTGAACGAATGATGGAACAGATGTTGTCCGGATTGCGTTGGAAGTGCTGTCTGGTGTATTTGGACGATGTGATCATTTTTGGATCTACATTCGAACAAGCTTTAGGAAATGCTGAGAAAGTGTTGAAGAGATTGAGAACATATGGGTTGAAACTTAAACCAAAGAAGTGTGAGTTCTTCAAGCTTAGTGTCCGCTATTTGGGTCGGATAGTTTCTCAGAATGGCATCCGAGCGGATCCGAATAAGATTGAAAAAGTGCATAATTGGCCTGTACCGACTACCGTGAAGCAGGTACGCCAATTCTTGGGTTTCGCTTCATATTATAGGGATTTCATGCCTGACTTTGCTAAAATTGCAGCACCCATTCAAGCATTGGTGGTGGGGTCGGAGCAGAAAAACCGTTCAGTCTCGTTTGATTCACGATGTATGCAGGCTTTTTCAGATCTGAAGCACCTGCTGACTTCGGCACCATTGTTGGGCTATCCCCAACCGAAGGGACAGATGATTCTGGATACTGATGCTAGTGGCTTTGGAATGTCTGGAGTACTATCTCAGATTCAGAATGATAGAGAAGTGGTGCTAAGCTATGCTAGTAATAGTCTGAGTAAGGCTCAGAGGAATTACTGTGCCACGAAGAGAGAATTATTGGCTGTACTGACTTATCTTTCTAAGTTCCAGCATTATATTATTGGTCAGCCGGATTTTATTCTTCGGACCGATCATGCTTCTTTGAGGTGGTTGATGAATTTTAAAGATCCTTCCGGAATGTTGGCACGGTGGTTGACCACTTTGCAACATTATGGATTGACTGAGTCGCAGATTTTACATCGGCCTGGACGTAGGCATGTGAATGCTGATGCTCTTTCTCGGCTGCCTGTTAAGAGGTGTCCAAGGGAAGATTGTGCGGACTGCGGTGCACATGAAGCGGTGATAGCTACCATGACTATGGAATATCATATTTTCTCTTCCTTAGCGGGTGATCGGTTGAAGATAGCTCAAGAGGATGATGAGGTTATCCGACGTGTAAAGGATGTGGTTCTAGAGATTACTCCTAAGCCGGAGGGGAAAGCTTTGCTGGCTGAAGGAGATGAATTCTGTTACTACATAAGGAAATTAGATGATTTGCAAGTTGTAGATGACTTGTTATGTGTTAGATGGGAAAGTGATAATGGTGTGATTTATACCCGCGTGGCCGTCCCCATGTCTTTACGCAGGGAGTTGTTTCGCACTTTGCATGGGAATAAGCTCGCAGTACACTTCGGTGAGTTCAAGACTTATCAGGCCGCAAGGCAGAGATTCATCTGGCCTTGGATGAAGAATGATATCGCTGATTGGGTTAGAGGCTGTGAGATATGTGCTTCTTGTAAAAGTCGGGGTGGAAAGGGCATAGCTCCTTTGAGAAAAGAGCTTCAGGGAGTGCGGTGGAGCCGAATTGCATTAGATATCATCGGACCCTTTAGGAGAACACCACGAGGAAATGTCTGTGTCATGGTGGTGACTGATTATTTTTCTAAGTGGGCCGAAGCTTACCCATTACCAGATCATACAGCTGCTACCTGTGCTATGGCTCTATTCACTGAATGGATCCTCAGGTATGGTCCTCCTGTCTCGCTACAGACAGATGGGGCGCCTGAATTCAGATCGATGTTATTGAAAGAATTGCTGGGATTGCTAGATATTGAGAAGCTAATGACCTTACCCTACAGGCCTCAGGCGAATGGTCAGGTAGAACGTTGGAATAGGGTCTTAGTTGAACAGTTATCCTGTCTAACTCAGTATGATGATGTCAATTGGGATTTATTGGTGCCATGTATTGCACATGCCTATAGGGGAGCTGTACATAAGAGTACTCAGTGTACGCCGAATTTGGTAGTGTTCGGTACGGAACTGACTGTTCCTGCTGACATTATCTATGGTACAATAACGGGGGATGTTGATTTTCCTTGTCATACTGTGTTTGTTGAGGAGATTAGATCCCTGTTATGTAAGGGCCATCGATTTGTAAGGGAGCAACTAGGACATTCGGCTGTGTATCAGAAACGCTACTTCGATCGACGTGCTCGTCCGAAAGTCTTTCAAAAGGGTGATATTGTTTGGAGATATGCCACCCCATTGGCTCAGAAGAAATATGGTCCCAAATGGGATGGGCCTTTTGAAGTCGTGAGGCGTGTGCATGGTTCTACATATGAACTGAAAACAACTGAGGGAGTTCTCAGATGGAATGGCGACTTGCTAAAGCTTGCCTTTGATGTTGATGGTAAACCTGTTCAGTTGGAAAATCTCCATAGGGCCCCAGAGTATCAGAAACAGCAAAGGGTTGGGAAGGATTTGCTTAGAATTACCCCGGTTGGTAAGATCATACCTGGCAGGGATGCGCCTAAGCCTTTACCGACGGAGCCGATAGTAACTCATGTGAAGAAGCGCGGCCGCCCGGCCAAGAAACTTGTCTCGGTAGCCAGTCAACCGCCCGGCCGGCCAGAGGCGAGTTCGTCGGGTGTGGAGCCGACGGCGGAAGCTGAGAGTTCAGATGAATCAGTTGTGGAGGAAGAAAAAGACCCGTTACCCCTGGACAGAACCATGAATGATTATTTATCATCAGGTTGCTTAGAAGGAAGGCCTACACGCCTTAGGCAGGTTCCGGATAGGTATGGATATGGGTAATGTTCTCTCGAGCAATAGTTATGTAGGAGATGTTAAAATCACACAACGAGAAGTACAAGTTGAATCATATTATACATACATGGTATTCTGTGTAATATTGGTTTGAGGAGTAGAGGTGACTATACGTGGAGATGGTGGAAAAGTTATACTTTTGGGAATTAACTGACTGGCAGGGCATGTTGCCTCTCATTGTCCTGACACCTACTGGGATAGGTGATTGGGTTATTAATACACCCCACGGAAAGTAGGGAGAAGCTGCTTGGTTTTATTTTCATTTGTTAAACTGGATACTAGATTTATTGCATTGGCTATTATCGGAGTCAGTTGATTCAGTTGTACAGTGCAGGGGGTGTGGCGATCCGTGCCTTACTGCTGTGAAACTGGGTCAGGGGTTTTCAGCCGTGAAGGGCTCGGCAACAGGTATCTGTGTCTATTTTTAGTTGGAGTGGTGGTCTGTGATTGGCTGAGGCCGTAGTGGCAACGGGGTCACGAGATTCGGGGAGAGCGTGATACTGCAGTAAGTGCTCTAGGAGTGAACACGGCGGACGTGTCCCTCCTTGCTCTGAGTTTGTGTGGCCTTGTAAGTTGATGAAAGTTGACTAAAAGAGAACCATTTGACTTGTTGATTGGCTTGGGATACGGTTGAAGAGAGAGACAGCTAACTTTAAATAGCGGTTGAAGTTGTGCTATGTCCGGAGTGGAGGGTGATTCACCCATGGAGGTGACGGTGGAGAAGGAGGATAAGATGGCTGCCACTGGGTCAGTCAACAAGGAGGGTAGAGAAACTGAGTCTGGGGAAGGCGTACCCGGGCTTAAGGTTAATCCCGCAGCGGCTAGTTGGGCTGCTCAAGTTGAGGATGACTTGGAGGAAGAAAAGGTGGTTATGGAGATGGCTTCTAATGCTGTTAAAACTAAAAAGTCTGTCGGAGGTTCGAAGAAAGGTGTTCAGAAAAAGGAAACTCGGCTTCAAGAGAAGCAGAGGTTGGATGAGTTGACTGCTGAGGATAAGCCGGGTCAGCCGACCCAGCCGACTCAGGCGGATGATCAGAACAAGGGAGAGATGAAGGAGGTTAAACCCTCTGCTAATAAGGGCGCTACTGGGTCGAGGGATAGTAGTCGTTCTACGAGGTCAAGGAAAGCTGCAAGCAAGTCAGCTGACGGTACTGAGGCATCGGATGAGGGTGATACCGATTTTGTGAAGCCTTCATCACGTAGGAGGGGTAGGCAAGCGAAGCGGGCCACCAATAATACTTCGGGTAATCGCTCCGATAGTGCTTCAAGTTCTGATGACAGGAAGGGACTGTCAGGTTTGAATACGGTGGCTGACGTGCGCCGGGCCCATACAGTTAGCATGTGGAGAGATAGGAAAAAGCCAAAAGATGATCCTATGCTCCCAATCTGCCATCAAGCAAGGTGGTGGAAGAAAGATCAGGTCGCTGCTATAGAGCTGAGTGCCACTAATATGTGTGGTATTCGGCCGAGTAAGTCTGACAAGGTGAAAATCGCACCTGAGTCGGATGATGAAGACGAGGTGTTAGGAGAAGACTGGGTAAATCCTCCGATTATGCCCAGGTATGAGGCTGAATTTAAGTATTTAAGGGAGAGAACTGGTCGACAACAACCTGGTTATGAGTCGATTATTGACTTGGTCAGACCAAAATTGGAAGGAGTGATGTTATTATGGAAACCTGGCTATAGGTGCCCTTTTACTTATTGCAGGGTTCAGGAGGATTGTATAAACCCGAGAGGAATTAGGGTCTTCAGGACTCGGGAGAGATTTTTTCGCCATCTGTGCGAGGAACATTGTCCAGCTGCTCATGTGTATACGTGCCCACATGCTATTTCATGTCTGGTCAAGCTGGATAGGAGGTCTGATTTATTGCGCCATATGATGAAATGCCATAGGGATATCAAGAAAGATGCTCTGGACTTGGCATGTGGATACAGGGTTATTCAGAAGGAGGTTCCCAATTTTGGATGTGTTAAATTCTGTAAAATGGGGAAGTTTGATGTCGACAGGATAGAAACAATTGGATTGAATAGAGCTAGAGCTGAAGAAAGGGCGTTTGTAGAGCCGGCTAAGTTTGTACCCGCTCCTGCGCCGAAGACAAGTGCCTGGGGTAAGCTACCGGTCTTGGAGCCGGCTGAAGTGACTGAGAAGAATATGAATGTGGATAACTATGCTGGAACTGGAGGTAAACCGAAAAGGACTGCTTCAGCCACAGTAACTAGAGCTTCATTGGAGACAGGTACGGATGAGGCTGGTTCAGCTAGTACTGTGGATGGTGGAACTGAGTGTAGGGTGGGAAATGCATCTCTGGATGCGACTACACTACCTTATTTAGCTAACGAGGCTACAATGACTCGTTCGGCTGAGGCGGTTGCTCAGGCTCTGGAAGATGGTGCGGAGAGTATTTCTATGGTTGTAGAGCAATCTTTGGTGAATATTCGGCAGTCAGTGAGCGTCTGTTTAGGGCCTCTAGCTGATTTGGCTGAAGTTAGGGCCGCTGCTCGGGAGATTCCTGAGCTACGTTCGAAGGTGGAGGATTTGGAGAGACAACTGACTTATTATAAGGAAGAAGATAGACGGTCAAGGGAAACTATTATGGAGTTGCAGTGTAAACTTTCCCGCTATGAACGAGGGGAAGGGCCTCCTGAGAAAAGGAAAAAGACTGAGAAGGAGCAATCGGTTACGTCTAAGGATGAGATTGTCACTAGAAGTGATCTAAGGGGTATTATGGCAGACTTGTTTCAAGAACATTCGGCTGCCTTGTCTAAGCAATCGTCCAAGCAGTCTTTTGTAAGCTCTACACCCCCGCCTCCGGGTCCGTCCAGGTATGTTTCACCTGTACATGCTGCTTGGCCGATGGTTAATCCGGATTTGAGTATGATGACGCCTATATCAGGTTATGGAGTACCACATTTTGGTTTGCAGGGATTTACCCCATTGCCTTCTTACCAGACGGCAGTGGATAGGAATCGGATAGGAAATGTTGGAGTAGGAAATGTAGGGGAGAACCCTGCCACTACGGCGGGTCAGCCTGCTGTACTGACTCCGTCTTCGGTTGAGACTAGGGGAAACCCTAGGGACACGAGTTCTATGTCAGTTGGTCGTAGTAGTGCGGTGGGGAAAACCCCGGTTCCTGAATCTGGGTCAAAGGTGATTCGGTCTCCACCAGGTTTCCGACCGGACCCCTTGTTTGCGCCTTTGCCCGATGATACGCAATCGGTTGATGTGCCTGGGAATCTTGGTCAAGTGGCCCCGCCGGGATTTACCTCAGTAATTCCGGTAGGAGGAGTATTTTTCAGTTCTCCTGTCAGGAGAATGGGTTCCGCTGCTGCTGCCTTGGTTAGGAGTGCTTTCGCTCCATCCATGGAAGTGGATGATAGCGAGACGGTGGTTATTAATCCTTCTGGGGCTGGAACCACTTTGGAGAAATCAGCTGATCCCCTGATTAATCTAAATAGTGTGTACAGTGGGGATACTTCTGTCGCTACGAAAGACTCAGACACTGGTTGGGAAGCTGAGGTATCTAGGACGGAGAATTTGGAAGATTTTGATGAGGATGAAGTGCTGAAATCAGATGAGGAGGGAGCTTCTCAGCAGGAGGATAATTATCAGCAGTTTGTTTGAAGGTATTACCATAAGGTCGGTTTAAGAGTTTGATTCGTTAAGATGTGAAGGACGTTTTGCAGTCGGGTCGGATGCAGTACTACTGGAGGAGTGAAGATCGCTCGTGAAGATGTCGCTGCTGTGGAAAAGTTGTTACCTGGACCTTACGTCGGACTGGTGCCTGTGATTTTTCATCTATAATCGCTGCTGAGCAGAGTGAAAGACTTACTATAGGACTACACTGTGAAACAAACAACAATTGGACACTATTACCTGGATGTTACCTTATATCAGAGACAGTTACAATGAAGAAACGAGTATTTCATCAAGGATGTTATCGGAACTTTTATTCGTCACACAAGGAATGGACATTTGGTTTTAAGAGACCTCTATAATCGTATGTGTTTTGTACTTTTATACCATTCTTCTTTCTACTGGTTGCAAACAAGTTACGCCAGTAAGTATATTGTATTTGACGATGTTCGGTATGGATTCCTTATACTTGTGTATTGTGTGTCTGATGTTGTTGTTTGAAATTGTACACCTTATATTACATTCCATGATTTTTGCCTGTATAACAACCTTTTGTGTATTAGCCACTTTTTGCATGTATTGGTGTCTAAATCGGTTGTTCCCTCCTTTTAGAAGAAAGGGAGGGGCATTGTAGTACTTGATCCGAATGATCTGAATGAGGTCGGGTCAGTTAGCCGAGTGGGCCGGATCCACTCGGACGGTTGTGTACTTATCAATAGGTGTCGCTTGTGTGTGTTGGTGTGCATTTTTATTATTTTCATTCTATATGACAGTGTGTCCTGTGTTTGTGTATTTAACTACCATTTGCCTTATTGTAATATTATTATGAGTTGCCATTGAGTCAGCCGACTAAAGGTTGGCGAATGTATCCGAGAATACATGGTCATCCCTGAGCTTGAGGGGCAATAAACTCAGCAGCTGGCAAGGACCGACAGTTCCTGTGTTTGTGTTGTTTGATTAGAATAGTTCATAGTCGCTTAAGCTTTCATCGGACATTACAATTAATATTAAAATAATTTCTTTATTTCCCAATAAATATAAACAAAGAGGCACATGTTTATCAACATATTTAAAGTTACATAGGATTGACTTTCAATGTTTTTCTCTTAACCAAAAATCAATATACATACTGTAATATAAAATAAAAATAACCTGAAATAGTTTTGACAACTTTGCCAGGAGGGGCAAAACATCACTCAGCATGAGGAGAGTCGCACAAAACCTAAACTTTTTCAGAAATAGGCTCAGTCCTCTTGCAGTGGCCTCATGCCTCTCTGCAGCCTCCCTCTCAAGACTGCAAACCACTGCAGCATAGGTGCGACGCAGAGCAGTGACTGCTGCATTGTGTGACAGCCATCGCACATCCTTGGCCTCCTTTAACTTAATGCAGTCATCACTGGAGTTGATGATGTTCTTAAAATTATAATGATTGTGACGTCATTAATATACAGGATTAATGTATTGAATTCCCTATACCATAACGATGTAGAAATATATTGAGGAATTATAGCTGAGCTAACAAATGATATCATATATATCCAGATGCTGAAATGCATTATTCATTAAACAATGATTACCTGGATTTCCTTTAAACCCGAAGTTCGTACTGGCGAATATTCATAAAATCTATAGAGTTGCCCCAGGAGGTCCTTGAACTTTTGTAGGTATGGAATACCTTGGGCTGCCTGGCCAGCAGCCAAAGCCAGGCGATGGGCAATGCAGTGCACATTAATGAGCATGGGGTTCGATGCTCTCAGTTTTGCAGCAACCTGTGAACACAAGTTCAATATTTTCATATTATGGTTTAAAAGATGATGGATCCTGAAAATTAGCAGTACACCAGTAAACATAATTGTTACTGATTGCTTTCCAAATCTTTATTCAACGACTAGTGTCCATACAGTGGTGATTAGACCGACTGTGAAACTGCAAAGACATAGAATAACTTCACTAAGCAGTCCCACTCCTTATGTAAACAAACCAGCATGGTCACACATATCCTACACATACTTGGTTGATATCAACTTTAAACATACATCAAATCGATATGATACCAATACAGAGCATACATAATACATAATACAACAAGTTTCAGATGATATAATGAAATTACTAACCACGAATGCCATCTTTGGGGATGAAAAACAACTCAGTAAGGAGATTCGAATTCTTGGCTCACATGTGTTCTTGTTGGCTTGGGTATACGGGCAGAATGCTCCCAGTACAGCAGTGAATATAATATAACATGAAAAAATAATCTACTCTACACAGAGTAGCTAAAATAGCTGTAAATGACTTAGTAAAATCAGCACCAAAATTATATATTTTTACCTTGAAGTAATACAGTTAAAAACCATAGAAAAACATTAGACCCTTTGGCCGTAGTTCCCCGTTTTCCCACAAGGGTGGGTGACGGAGCTCTGGCGTGAAGTCTCCCGCTCAGTTACCGCCGTTACAATAATATAGTTCGAATAATTGAGTGTATTTGATTATTGAAGTGAATCAGTGACGAATTAAACATATCTTAAATTTGCCTTGGAGTTTAAAGATATAAATTAATTATGTCAAGAATACTCACCCCATTCTTTCTGCCAACCATGACTGATGCTCCATCTGACCCAAAACCAGCCATCTTGGTCGGATCTAAAGCTGCTTTAGCCAGAAATGCTTCTATAGCCCTGGTAATGGTATCTGCGGTACCATCAGGAATATCCTGAATAGCCAGGAAGGATGTTTTCACCTTGAACAAAATCATCATCATTTTCATAAGCCTATACATATAAAGGAACAAGGGTATAACATACATATGGTACAAATTTCTTGCTTTGTACATATAGATCCCATGCAGATAGGTCCAAATATATTTGTCCTCGTCATGGACATCAAATTATGAGATAAATTAAACAACTGCAGTTTTCTTTAATACAACTACGCCTACCTCATTCTTGACAGTCAGATAGCGCCCAAAGATTATCAGTTGCTTGGACACAGCCACGTCTGTAGTCTCATCAATAAGGATGCTGAAATATGGGCTGCTACGCATTGAAGCTAGAATATTATTGCGTGGCACATCTGAGAGCACCATTACCATCTCCTGCATTATTTCCTCCAAAGTGTATTTGGCATTTCCTCCCTGGAATTATAATAGATATCTTTTTAAATCTTGGCATATGGCATGGGTTCTGATAAGCCTAGCTATTTATGAAATATGGTAATTTAGACGTAACAATTAATCAAAAGAATTACCTGGTGTAAATGACTGAGGTATGAAAGGCCCAGACCTTGCATCATACCTAGCAGACTCTGATAGTTTGTTGTGTGGGCTATCTCTCTCTTGGTCAGCCAATACATCCCCCGAAGCGATGCAAGGAATGCCATCCTCTGCAGACTTACATGCTGCTTGATACTTTGGGTAATTCCCCCACTGGTCTCTGCGGCCTTGGCCTTGGCAGCCATGGACATGGTATCCCTATGTAGTTGAGACTGGGAATGCCTCCTCAGGCTTTGCCGAATTAGGGTTGTACAAGGTACATCAATCCAAACCTTGATTCCTCTTTGGCGTAGGGCTTGATGTGTCATGCACATCTTGCACAAGAGTCCTAAATAAACATTTGGAAAAATTAAAAATTATGACTAGTAATGTAGGTCTAATTATATAGGCCTAGGCTTAATGATTAAGACAAAACAATTTAAAGACTTAATTAAATGCTGTGCATTTTTGTTATAAGTAGTTTCTTTCATTGACATTTACTTTTTTCCTTGGCCTGAATTCTATTGGCCTTGGCCTTATCGATAATAGGAAACTTGCAGGTGAATAATAATACAAATTTAAATTATGACTGGTAGGCTTAATGATTAAGACAAAACAATTTAAAGGCTTAATTAAACGCCATGCATTTTTGTTATAAGTAGTTTCTTTTATTGACAATTACTTTTTTCCTTGGCCTGAATTCTATTGGCCTTGGCCTTATCGATAATAGGAAACTTGCTGGGATAGGCCCTAAAATACCCTATGATTATTTAGTCATTCATTTTGTTATAAGTGTTTATTTCAATGAGCATAGTCTTACCTAAATCATCGTTGGTCAGAACCAGCCAGGGAAAATCCGATTTCCATGAAAGATCAATCCCTGTTTTTCTTTTCTTTACCGCACTTCCACTACTAGAACTGGGACTGGGTCTGGGAGTGGGACTGGAACTTGCCACTGCCACTGGCATCGTTCCCAAAGCAGTGTCGGGGACTGACTGGTGTTTGCCATCCATTGGAATCGATGGCACTGACAGGGTTGGACTTTGAGTGCTCTCATTGTTTTCCAATGGCTTTGGTGAAAAAAACGAAGCAATAGACCTTGTGGCCTTAGTGCACGTGGGCTTATTGTTAATACCACGCTTCAGCGATGACATTATAATATGATAATGACAGTTACGCCCAATGTGTCAGCTAAAATATAATAGTCCAGTCAATTTATGAAAAAGGTCAAAAAAACTAGAACAGAAATGCGGTTTTCACCATCCTTTCCCACAAGGGCCCTGTATCAACATACTAAAAATGTAGAAAAATTTATCGTTGGGAAATAGGGTAAAATAGCCATTTTCCAAAATGGCTGCCATGGGGTAAGTGCCTAGCTAAAAATCAATGTAACTTTTGATCAGAACATAGCAAATGGATGTATTTGGTGTCTATAATGGGGTTTTCAGGTATGCCCAACACACTGGTGATATTTAAAATCATGTTGGACATTTCCTTATAACAGATATCCAAGATGGCTGCCACCGAAAATCTGACATTTTGGAAAATTTCATAACTTTTGATTGAAACATGGTATAAGGCCAGTTTTTGGGCCTATTATGGGGTATTCAGGTATGCTCAATCCTGTGATGACATTTAAAAACATGTTAGACATTGCATTACAACTCATATCCAAGATGGCCACCATTGAAAATCTGACAATATTGGAAAAGCTCAAAACTTTTGATAGAAACATGGTATAAGCACCAATTTCTAATGGCTATTATCAGGTTCTTGGGTATGCTTCAACACAGTGATGACATTTAAATTAATTTCAAACATTGCCTGACATATATCCAAGATGGCTATCCCAGAAACTTAACAAATTTTATTCAGGTATTTGGTCTGGCATAAGCCATATAGGCCAGGACAGCTTGGGTAAACATGGTCTCCTGGTCCTCCGCTGTCTCCTGAATTTACTAATCAGTCCTTTTGAACAAGCAGAGAGAACAGATAATTAGAGTGAGTTTTCAAAATATCAGTGGTTGCCATTATTCAATCATATGGTGGTGGTGAGATGAAGTGTGATGGTGGAGATGGGGTATGAATTGGATGATGGGGGAGCAGGGTTGACCGGTGTTTGAATAATTCTCAAAGTTTGATAGAACTTAGTACAAGTTTTATTTTGGTCTGTAGTCAGAACATTTAATTACATTTAATCATCATCAACAGTTAATCTGGTGTTGGTGACTTGCCCATCATTGCTGGATACATCAGTCCTTCTTTCACTTCCCACCCCTAGTCTGTGAGCTGAAGGCAGTACCCGACAGGCACTGAGTGCAATTGAGTGTGATGGCACTGGGATCATTTTGTGATTGACCGCAAACTAGTGAAGAGTGATACATATGTGATACTTATGGCTTTGAATCACAGTGAAATGGACATGCCATTAGCTACCATTATGTGAAATCCATTGCGTCTATTTCCTCCCATGTTGTTGGTGGTCTCACATGTGTTTTGGGTCAAGTTCTCATTCATATTCATTTATGTTTGTATTAAACATGTGTTACTCAACCAATTTTATCTACAAATACATGTTTTCTTCAAAAGTCAATAATATGGGTGTGATCTCAATTGCGCATATAATGCGCATTCAAAATTGCGTTTAAATACTCATAATGAAGCCACAACTGGATGCAATACCTGCCACTTCTCACTCACCTGGCATTCACACCCACTGAAGCTCCACTGATGACACTCCATTTTCTGACACACATACTCACTCTCTGACACCATGTGAAAGAAACCCCATGGAAACACAAATCTAAAGTAATATTTAGATTTATGTCCGAATACTTATGCTCATAAATCAAAAACTATTTAAGCATTTTACACAATTTAAATTGTATTAAATATCCAAACATACTTACTCGACTGTCCTAACATCATATACTTGTTGAGCTATCATTTGTACCTCCATTTGCAATCGTTGGTAAAGTAGGTATAAAATATACTCTATAGGATGAGATATTCGCCGAAATAATGGCTACAATTATATCCGAATACTTATGCTTATTACCCAAAAACTATTTAAGCCTTTTACACAATTTAAATTGTATTAAATACCCCAATATATTTATCCGACTTTCCTAATCTCATATGATTATTGGACAATTATTTGTACCTCTGTTTGCAATCATTGGTAATTTTCACAAGAGTCGTTGTCCTTATTCCCATTGAAACTGCCCAGAAATCACTATTTATAAGCTATATGTATATATGGTATATATATGGTATGTATATATGGTATATACGTAGTTGTAGAATTATTAGGAAATGTATATGGATAATTATACACACCTGTATGTGTATGCATGTATACATCCCCGACGAGAGAGATAGAGGGATTGAGAGAAAGAAAATAAAGGCAGAAAGGGATGGGAGAGAGAAAATTACTGTACCAACAATTGCAAATAGAAACAAAATAATGGCTCACTAATCATAAGATTTCAGGACAGTCTAATAGATATGTTGCCGGCAAAGTTATAATTTCGGCGGCCGAATAAATAATTCCGGCGGCCGAAAAATAATTATAATATAATAATAATAATATTTATAATATATAATATTTATTATTATGGGTGTGATCTAAATTGCGCATAAAATGCGCATTCAAAATCGCGTCTAAATACTAATTATATAAATTTCATTGTCAGCAGGTGGCGCAACTGAGAACTGGGGTGCAATTATTATTTCTTTTACATTAAAAGTGCTGCTAATACACATGTGTGGCATTTATACCACTTTAGATATTCCACATCATGTACATAGGGATGTTATAAGTGATATACCTCTATAGTTTATTTGTGTAATTTAGTTGTTTGATGTACGTGGGAAAATGTTTTGATCAAAATACCCCTCATCATTGCATACTTCATTAGCTCAAGTAGACTGGGCCACCCAGCATTCAAGTAGATCTAGGATAACCCTTCCCAGCAATACGGCTGTCTACAGAATGGAAATAATTATGAAATAATTGATGTATAACCATAAAGAATTAAGTATGAGTAAACTTTTCCGAACGGTATTATTCTGCAAATAGAAGGAAAAAAAATAAGATGAAAATTGTGCATGACATATCCTGCACAAATGCCATAAGAATTTGCCGATTTTTGCACCCATATTGCGTTATACCATTAGCGTGAATATCCCGAAATCATTGCGCAATAATTAGCAATAATTATTGCGTGAAAAGCGTCCACTCTCATCACGGAACTCTGGCGAGATGATTGCGCATTTAAAATCGCGTAGAATCGCGTTCATTTGCCCGTCGGGTAGTTGCCTAACCATAACTGTACACTAGTAGGCTGTGGATTGGGCTACTGTGGAAGTTGGGGTAGAATCTTAGTCAACACACATGTATGCTGTCCTTCTCATAAATCTTTGATAAAACTGGTGGTAACAAAGTTTGTTAAGGGGATTGTTTTGGCCTCCCAGAATCAGACCTGGGTCTTTGTTGATTCATGCTTTTACTTCAGAAATATCCTCTGTTGTTACTGTTGCCCTGGCAGCATAAGAAAATAAGTATGTATGTGTCATCTGCAACAACAATTCTTTGTCAGCAGCAGCAACCATAGGAGTTTGGCAATGAATGACAAGGTCAGCTTGTACCAAGATGTCACTCAATAAGTTGCGGAATCACTTTTTATTTTATGTATTTCTCAGAATGACTTCCTTCTTCACTGTCAGAGGCACTTTTGATCCTCATCTCAAGTGTCCTTTACTGGAGCAAAGTACCCATCAAACACAATAATGCCCCATACTTGGCTTTCACATAATGAACATAATTGCCACAGATGTCCTTAAATGTACACCACAGGTCCAAATGATTCTCTGTAGCAAGGTCTGTCCATTGAAAACATGATGTGCTTGAAAAAACAGTGATTTTTGCACAACAGCTTCAGTTTTATCAATTGTCACAGGTACTGAAGCCACTTCACCTGAGACAATAATATGCAATGTGTCTGTCATTATAAAGGGGTTTATACATCAAGAAAGTTTACCAGCTTTGCAATCACACCTCTGTTGAGTGTTTAAAGCTTCTATATGTTGTTTACTATTGAGAAATGTGATGCCAGTATATCTGTGTGTACCTTGGTTTAATTTCCCCAAACCAGCCTTTGTAACTCTTACATACTCCCCCCCCCCCCCCCCCCACTAGTGAGATAGCCAGTTTAGATGCTGCATATCAATACCTGTTCAATAGCCAGGACAGTGGAGAGACCACCCAGAATCTGTAGGCCATCCAAGTATATATCATGGATATCAGGGTCATCGTCTTCTAGTCTGGCCATATTCTCTAAATAGGAATGTATTATTTTGTTATACATGTTGGGCTCGGGGGCAGCAATGGTAGAACCTTTCTTGGATTGATGCAAGGTGATATTTACAATTGCCTGATTTTTCTGCTCTCAGAAAGCCCTTGAAAGTACCATCTTCATTATACTGCAGCCAGATATAGGTGATGCAACTTGTATCACCAGGACAGTTCTCTGTGGAACTTTCTCCTGGTGCAGAGGGACTCTTTGGCCAACTTTTGAATTTGCTTCTTCAAAAGATGTTTCAGTCATTTGATCTGCATTTGGCATGGTTAAAAATCAGTAATGAACATTGCATCCGGAGCCAGATAAAATTGTATATGGCTAGAGGGGAACTTTCTCTATTGAGAAAGAATTTCTATAGTTTGTCATGTATTTGACTCTCTATCTATGGATTGATGTGATATATTTCCTGCATATAGACATATGAGATAGTTGTCTATGTACATAATATGATCATAAACAAAATTATTTAATTACATAAGGAAGTTATCCTATCACTTGCCATATTGTATTCTTTCAGTAAATGCGATTTAACCATCAGTAAAATAAGGACTGCCATCAAGAGAATAGTGTCTATGAGCTCTGGGCATTGCTTTGCCACTGAGCATGTGTCCTACAGCATTACTGCCATTCACCATACATGAAAACTCCATATTAGACCCCATAGTTGGTCCTATACTATGTTTTTTTTCAAAGGTTTTGAACTTTTCCAAAATTGTCAGAATTTCAGTGGTGGCCATCTTGGATATGGGTTAGGCAATGAATAACATGGTTTTAAATGTTCTCACTGTGTTGGGCATACCTGAAAACCCCATAATAGTCAACAAAATTGGTCCTTATACTATATTTCAATCAACAGTTTTGAACTTTTTCAATATTGTCAGATTTTCAATGGCGGCCATCTTGGATATGAGTTGTCATGCAATGTCTAACATGTTTTTAAATGTTATCACAGCATTGGTCATACCTGAAAACCCCATAATAGGCACCAAAATTGGCCTCATACCAGGTTTCAATCAAAAGTTATGAACTTTTCCAAAATTGTCAGACTTCCAATTGCGGCCATCTTGGATATCGGATATTAGGAAATGTCTAACATGATTTTAAATATCACCAGTGTGTTGGGCATATCTGAAAACCCCATTATAGACACCAAATACATCCATTTGCTATGTTCTGATCAAAAGTTACATTGATTTTTAGCTGGGCACTTATCCCATGGCAGCCATTTTGGAAAATGGCTATTTTACCCTATTTCCCAACGATAAATTTTTCTACATTTTTAGTACGTTAATACAGGGCCCTTGTGGGAAAGGATGGTGAAAACCGCATTTCTGTTCTAGTTTTTTTGACATTTTGGGTTTTTTGAGCTAGATTGCCTGGACTATATAGAGAGTTATCGATGTCTCGATTTTAAAAAGAGATATTACACATCTCAGGTGACTAACATTCATTTTCTGTTTGTTTGCCCAACATTGGGTTCTTCCTCTGCTAGGAGGTATTTGTCGTTTGACAAGCAATATTCTGTTTTTAAATACTTCCTGAATTCTTTTCTGGTTTTAATGCTTTGCGCTTTTTCTGGTAATTCATTCCACAATTTTGGCATAACATAAAGGTAAGATTTTTTATATAGTTCGTTTTTAGGGTGAGGAACAATCATTCTTCTTCCTCCTGATCTGTTCCTTAACCTTAAATTCGTATTATCAACATATTCTTCTCTGAGCATTCTAATAAAAGCTTGCTCTAGCAGGTGCATTTCTCATCTTGTCTCGAGGGACGGTATACTTAGATCAACGTGAATCTCTTTTGTACTAGTTAGTCTGGGACGGCCTAGTATAATTTTCAGTGCTGAATTTTGAAGGGATTGTAATCTCTGTAAGTGTTTTTTATTTGCCGAAATATAAAAGACATCTCCATAATCTATATGGGGTAAAATGGTTGTCTTATAGATGAGCATTAGAGTGTTTTGAGGGCAAAGTCCATATAATTTAGACATTGCCTTAATTTTTACCTTTATTATGTTTATCTTCTTGGTTAGAAATTTTTAAAAATTTAGTTGTCTATCTATTTCGATACCGAGATATTTGTAAGATTCCACAGATTCTAATTGTTGACCCTCAATACAGTAATTGGCCTTGTTATATTGCGAAGGCTTTGTACAAACTGTTACTGTTTCACATTTTTTTGTATTAAGGGAAATTCTGTTTTTTCTACACCATTCAACCACATTGTCCAGGTCAGTTTGTAGGTTTTCAGTGGTTAAGACTCTTGATTATTTTCTGGTGGTCTGAGAACGATAAGTTGAACTTTTTATTGCGACAACCGATGGAGTGGAGCGGTGTGGGTTCTTCGACTTTGCAGATGATGTCTTTGAGGGGGACTTGGAGTTGGTCAGTCCTCGGTGGCCAGTAGAAGGGGCGGACATCATCAGTACTTGCAGGCCACAAAAATTCTACCTCATCATCCACTGGGGATGATAGCACCTGGCCCAGCCACCATTGACGATAGTAGACCGCAGCAACAAAGTCGCCCGCCTGCAAACCTGGAATTTCTGCCCGATGTTGTTGGGCAGTCGGGGTGAGACCTTCTGCGGTGTCAGCTACATCCGTCTCCTCCGTGCAGGGCTTGACTTCTGCCCGATGTTGTTGGGCAGTCGTCTGATCCACAGGGGTGGATTGCGTGGCGGGACCTTCGGGGGCGGGACGTTGGGAGGTCTCAACTGCATCCCTCTCCTCCGTTTGGTGCTGGGCTTCGTCGACTAGTAGTGGAAGTGTCTGATCCACAGGCTTGGATTGCGTGGCGGGACCTTCGGGGGCGGGACGTTGGGAGGTCTCAACTGCATCCCTCTCCTCCGTTTGGTGCTGGGCTTCGTCGACTAGTAGTAGAAGTGTCTGATCCACAGGCGTGGATTGCGTGGCGGGACGTTGAGAGGTCTCAACTGCATCCCTCTCCTCCATTTGGTGCTGGGCTTCCTCGACTAGTAGTGGAAGTGTCTGATCCACAGGCATGGATTGCGGGGAGGTTGCGATGCTGGGCTACCACCGCAAACATGGAGCAGTTGCGGTACTGGGAGGAGGGTCCATCTGTAAAGTAGTGGAAGTGCCTGATGTGTGGGTGCCTGGCTTTCACTTCTGGTGTGAGCATCTTCATGAAAGCGTAGATTGCACCCACATCATGGCACCTGTCATCACTGACAAACACAAAACAATTGGTCTTTGTCTTGTTCTCTTCTGCGTCACGCCAGTGGACGACCACAGGATGCATAGTAATAGGGTCATTGCCATAATACGCAGATGACACCTCCTCAAAATGGGTAATTATCCAGTTCTCCGCGAAGTCCATCTGGATGGTGACAGTGTCGTGGGGCATGTTTTCGCGGAGGCTGCGCACTGCATTGTACTGGGCATACACCCGAGCACAATGGGGGACAACAAGATTCATTTCTGCGGTCGTTGCAGCGATGAACTCATCGCGCTCCTCCTGCTCGGCGACCCGCTGTACTTTTTGGCAGTCTTGCCATCTTTCCCATATGGCACATCGCCAGTCTTCCACGTCTTGAACTTTATGGTGGCTGGAAGTGTGGCTGCCCGAAGCCTTGCTTCCAGTTCAGCAGGAGTGACTTGCCTAATGAGGCGATCTACAATAACTGGCAATTTTGCCTCTGGCACTCCCCGGATGCGCAGGGCAAAGTTTTGGTGCCTCTTGCACAGGCACACCTGCTCACTATTGTTCCACACTGGCCGGATCCAAGTATTGTCCCTCCTCACACCAGTAAAAAAGCTACAACTTACAGTACCACTTTTTGGTACTTCACTTTCCCGATGGTTTTTGTGTCTTTCACACCCGGGAGCGTGATGGAATTGTCCGGGCGGGTCAGGAAGTCGATGATTTGCTGGCATTGGTTTTCCAACCTCAGGTGCCTTGCCGATGGGTCACTGGTTGGTTTGGCCACGACAGTCCTCATATCCAAACCAGTGTCCCAGGCAATGCGGGAGGCTGCCCTGAGGTCCTTGATGTTGTCGGGAGACACCATTGTTGCCACAACCTTCGTCCGTTCTTTCCTTGACAGCGTGCGGACGTTGCCCATTATGGTGTTGTAGAGGGCTGCTTTTTGCTCCGGAGTTTTGTGGCTGTCCGGTGCATGCAGTGGAGGTGGGGCGGGAGGAGTCGGGGTGGGTGGAAGTTGGGCAGTACAAGGTGGATTTGACTGACCTGGGGTTGCAGTAAGTAGTGGTGGTGGACCAGGCAGACCTGCAGCTAGTCTCCTCCTCTGTGCCTGGGGTAGGTGTGGCATTGCGAGACACAGGGGAAGAGGCGCGGCTGCTGAGGTCTCCTGGGGTCTGCGGTTCAAGGTCTGTATCTTCCTCTTCGGCCAGTTCCTGCTGATACTCCTCATATGTCTGGTGTGTTGTTGATGTTTGAGGAGGGGTACTTCCTTTTCCGGCAGCCAGTTGGCGACGCAGACGGCACGCTACGACCGGTGTACTTTGCTCAATGAAGATGAAATTTTGTCATTTTAGTAATCGGCACTTGCTCGGACATAACTTAGCAAATGGTCAATTTTTCCCAACAACCTCACTTCAAAGAGAATAAAGACTGGTCGTTAATATTCGGTACATTCGGGTTCCATTGGGTAATAACAACATAAAGCCAAGTTAATAGTGTGTCTAATTCGCATTTTTATTCACTTTAAAAGCAAAAAAAAAAAAAAAAATACTTTTTCCGAAAGCTACAAGTGTTTTCTACACAACCCTGCAAAGATATTTTCATTCCAACAATTATTTGCAGAAATATAAGCAAAAGAATCAACCAAAGTCCGGAAATCGGCAATTGTACATTCGTAGAAAATCTGACCCACATGGGTGTATTTATGTATACATTTGTAGTAGTTCTACTATAAGCCTCTAGGTACAATCCATAAAGGATTGGTACTCTTATATTCCTACAGAGGGATCTACGCTTGATCCTCTGCATTTATACCTTCTGTGTCACTAAATGCCTCATTTACCCTTATATTCTTATGTCAAATACCTTATTACTCTCATAGAGTATCCGTCCTGTTTACCTATTCCATAACATTCTTATCTTATGTATCTCTTTATTGTATGTCTTGCCATACTTCTTACTATGTTCATACACCTTGATGTGTTCTGTTAGTGAACACACTACCCTGTCCGGGGAATACGGACTAGGGGCCGCTTGAGAGAACTGTATAATAAACAGACGGACTAGGAGTTGCCTTGTTGACTTGTTTATTACTGTCGAGAGTCTGCGAATCACTACACATTTATGTATATATGAATGAATGTATCATGGCGCCGTATTTTAAGGGTAGCTTCATGTCTCTGTCCCCAACCCCCACCCACATGTGCTTTCATACTAACTCCAATAAGAGTTAGTATCCAAATCTGTTAAACCTTTTCTTGTTTATTTTTAATTTCAGATCAGGAGAAATTATGTGCCAAATAGGCCAATGCAGGAAAACCTTCACTTCAGTTGCAGAGTACGTAGAAATCTGCTGCATTGTAGGAAAATATAAACATGACAGTGTATTTGACTAACCGTTTGGCATTGCATGAGGCATCCTTAAGTATGATTATTATGAGGGGCGATATGCTTGAATTGATAGGACGGGTTAACTGTATGGAGACCCTCATTCTGGAGCCACTATTTACAGAGGACTGACGTTTCCCTGGCGGGGGCTGCATGTGTTAATGTTTACAAATTTGCAGGCGGCAGGTGTGTGATGTATGACTGGAATGTTGTGTGGTCTGGAAATCCCCCTAACCCCGGTTGTGTGAGGTACCATAAACCACCCACTGTGCCTGTGGTCAGTTCTATGACAGCTGCAGAACTAAGAATAACAAAGTAAATGTCCCAAGAGGGCAGGCTAATTGAATAAAGTTAAGTTATTAAGAAAAAAAGTACCATACAAACTATTTTAAATTGTATATTTTTCTTACTACTTTTACAACCAACTTTTTTTTTTCAACCCACTTTTTTTTGACTGCAAATTAGTCTTCAATGAAATCATCAACAGATGAAGTTGGTGGGAAAACAATTTTCGAACATTGTCCCATATATCATCAAATCGATTTTTGTTGTATACTAATATAAATCTCTCCATCTCACATGAATACTCATATTTGGTACTCATAATAATTTGGAATTTTTAAAGGTCTTGAAGACTGTAAGTATCTGATTACTCCAGGGGGCGATTAAACATGCATCATGCATCTCAAACATAGGACTGCACTTGGTATTAGTTCTTGTTACTAAACTGATAGACTGATAGAGTGATATCACTGCAGTTGGTATGGTTGATGTTGATATAATAACTTTTAATAAATTTTAATATAAAAACTGTATATCACTGCCAACTTGTATCATATATTTTTATATATTGTATCATATCGTATCTTATTTTGTTGTAACATATTGTAAAATTGACAAGCCCAAATTGTCTAATTTTAAGTTAAAGTTGCTATCCTTATCACTATTAATAGTCCCATTGACATTGGATTGAGTAGTAAAATTAAGGATGAGGATCTGACCTGCTCTAGTGCACCCAATAACCTTATGTTAACGCTATGTCATGCAACACCCACACAAAAAGGATAAGTTGTGCACTTTTTGGTGACATTGTAGCATTAATATTATATAAAGGATACATTAAAGATACATAATAAAAGGTTTTATCTTTTCTATCAATTTCTTGATATAGATATTTTTAAAGCAAATCTATCATAATAATATATGTATTGTGTGTTACTGTTGCAGCTATGAGATGCATCATAGTGTTTTCCACCGCAACATTTGTTGCCATTGCAAGCGCCGATTCCCCAACTACCACTTGCTGGACCTGCATGTCTTGGAGAGTCATGATTCCATGTTTACCATACAGTCACAGACTACAAGCCTGGTGAGTGTAATACCCTGTCATCCCTTTCCCTAGTGCTACAAGCATGATGAGTGTAACACCCTCTCATCCCTGTCCCTAGTGCTACAAGCCTGGTGAGTGTAACACCCTCTCATCCCTGTCCCTAGTGCTACAAGCCTGGTGAGTGTAACACCCTCTGATCCCTGACCCTAGTGCTACAAGCCTGGTGAGTGTAACATCCTCTCATCCCTGACCCTAGTACTACAAGCCTGGTGAGTGTAACATCCTCTCATCCCTGACCCTAGTGCTACAAGCCTGGTGAGTGTAACACCCTCTCATCCCTGTCCCTAGTGCTACAAGCATGGTGAGTGTAATACCCTGTCATCCCTGTCCCTAGTGCTACAAGCCTGGTGAGTGTAACACCCTCTCATCCCTGTCCCTAGTGCTACAAGCATGATGAGTGTAACACCCTCTCATCCCTGTCCCTAGTGCTACAAGCCTGGTGAGTGTAACACCCTCTCATCCCTGACCCTAGTGCTACAAGCATGATGAGTGTAACACCCTCTTATCCCTGTCCCTAGTGCTACAAGCCTGGTGAGTGTAACACCCTCTCATCCCTGACCCTAGTGCTACAAGCATGATGAGTGTAACACCCTCTCATCCCTGACCCTAGTGCTACAAGCATGATGAGTGTAACACCCTCTTATCCCTGTCCCTAGTGCTACAAGCCTGGTGAGTGTAACACCCTCTTATCCCTGACCCTAGTGCTACAAGCATGATGAGTGTAACACCCTCTCATCCCTGTCCCTAGTGCTACAAGCCTGGTGAGTGTAACACCCTCTCATCCCTGACCCTAGTGCTACAAGCATGATGAGTGTAACACCCTCTCATCCCTGTCCCTAGTGCTACAAGCCTGGTGAGTGTAATACCCTCTGATCCCTGTCCCTAGTGCTACAAGCCTGGTGAGTGTAACACCCTCTCATCCCTGACCCTAGTAGTCCAGGCAATCTAGCTCAAAAAACCCAAAATGTCAAAAAAACTAGAACAGAAATGCGGTTTTCACCATCCTTTCCCACAAGGGCCCTGTATTAACATACTAAAAATGTAGAAAAATTTATCGTTGGGAAATAGGGTAAAATAGCCATTTTCCAAAATGGCTGCCATGGGATAAGTGCCCAGCTAAAAATCAATGTAACTTTTGATCAGAACATAGCAAATGGATGTATTTGGTGTCTATAATGGGGTTTTCTGATATGCCCAACACACTGGTGATATTTAAAATCATGTTAGACATTTCCTAATATCCGATATCCAAGATGGCCGCAATTGGAAATCTGACAATTTTGGAAAAGTTCATAACTTTTGATTGAAACCTGGTATGAGGCCAATTTTGGTGCCTATTATGGGGTTTTCAGGTATGACCAATGCTGTGATAACATTTAAAAACATGTTAGACATTGCATGACAACTCATATCCAAGATGGCCGCCATTGAAAATCTGACAATATTGAAAAAGTTTAAAACTGTTGATTGAAATATAGTATAAGGACCAATTTTGTTGACTATTATGGGGTTTTCAGGTATGCCCAACACAGTGAGAACATTTAAAACCATGTTATTCATTGCCTAACCCATATCCAAGATGGCCACCACTGAAATTCTGACAACTTTGGAAAAGTTCAAAACCTTTGAAAAAAAACATAGTATAGGACCAACTATGGGGTCTAATATGGAGTTTTCATGTATGGTGAATGGCAGTAATGCTGTAGGACACATGCTCAGTGGCAAAGCAATGCCCAGAGCTCATAGACACTATTCTCTTGATGGCAGTCCTTATTTTACTGATGGTTAAATCGCATTTACTGAAAGAATACAATATGGCAAGTGATAGGATAACTTCCTTATGTAATTAAATAATTTTGTTTATGATCATATTATGTACATAGACAACTATCTCATATGTCTATATGCAGGAAATATATCACATCAATCCATAGATAGAGAGTCAAATACATGACAAACTATAGAAATTCTTTCTCAATAGAGAAAGTTCCCCTCTAGCCATATACAATTTTATCTGGCTCCGGATGCAATGTTCATTACTGATTTTTAACCATGCCAAATGCAGATCAAATGACTGAAACATCTTTTGAAGAAGCAAATTCAAAAGTTGGCCAAAGAGTCCCTCTGCACCAGGAGAAAGTTCCACAGAGAACTATCCTGGTGATACAAGTTGCATCACCTATATCTGGCTGCAGTATAATGAAGATGGTACTTTCAAGGGCTTTCTGAGAGCAGAAAAATCAGGCAATTGTAAATATCACCTTGCATCAATCCAAGAAAGGTTCTCCTACCATTGCTGCCCCCGAGCCCAACATGTATAACAAAATAATACATTCCTATTTAGAGAATATGGCCAGACTAGAAGACGATGACCCTGATATCCATGATATATACTTGGATGGCCTACAGATTCTGGGTGGTCTCTCCACTGTCCTGGCTATTGAACAGGTATTGATATGCAGCATCTAAACTGGTTATCTCACTAGTGGGGGGGGGGGAGTATGTAAGAGTTACAAAGGCTGGTTTGGGGAAATTAAACCAAGGTATACACGGATATACTGGCATCACATTTCTCAATAGTAAACAACATATAGAAGCTTTAAACACTCAACAGAGGTGTGATTGCAAAGCTGGTAAACTTTCTTGATGTATAAACCCCTTTATAATGACAGACACATTGCATATTATTGTCTCAGGTGAAGTGGCTTCAGTACCTGTGACAATTGATAAAACTGAAGCTGTTGTGCAAAAATCACTGTTTTTTCAAGCACATCATGTTTTCAATGGACAGACCTTGCTACAGAGAATCATTTGGACCTGTGGTGTACATTTAAGGACATCTGTGGCAATTATGTTCATTATGTGAAAGCCAAGTATGGGGCATTATTGTGTTTGATGGGTACTTTGCTCCAGTAAAGGACACTTGAGATGAGGATCAAAAGTGCCTCTGACAGTGAAGAAGGAAGTCATTCTGGGAAATACATAAAATAAAAAGTGATTCCGCAACTTATTGAGTGACATCTTGGTACAAGCTGACCTTGTCATTCATTGCCAAACTCCTATGGTTGCTGCTGCTGACAAAGAATTGTTGTTGCAGATGACACATACATACTTATTTTCTTATGCTGCCAGGGCAACAGTAACAACAGAGGATATTTCTGAAGTAAAAGCATGAATCAACAAAGATCCAGGTCTGATTCTGGGAGGCCAAAACAATCCCCTTAACAAACTTTGTTACCACCAGTTTTATCAAAGAGTTATGAGAAGGACAGCATACATGTGTGTTGACTAAGATTCTACCCCAACTTCCACAGTAGCCCAATCCACAGCCTACTAGTGTACAGTTATGGTTAGGCAACTACTGCCTTCAGCTCACAGACTAGGGGTGGGAAGTGAAAGAAGGACTGATGTATCCAGCAATGATGGGCAAATCACCAACACCAGATTAACTGTTGATGATGATTAAATGTAATTAAATGTTCTGACTACAGACCAAAATAAAACTTGTACTAAGTTCTATCAAACTTTGAGAATTATTCAAACACCGGTCAACCCTGCTCCCCCATCATCCAATTCATACCCCATCTCCACCATCACACTTCATCTCACCACCACCATATGATTGAATAATGGCAACCACTGATATTTTGAAAACTCACTCTAATTATCTGTTCTCTCTGCTTGTTCAAAAGGACTGATTAGTAAATTCAGGAGACAGCGGAGGACCAGGAGACCATGTTTACCCAAGCTGTCCTGGCCTATATGGCTTATGCCAGACCAAATACCTGAATAAAATTTGTTTCTGGGATAGCCATCTTGGATATATGTCAGGCAATGTTTGAAATTAATTTAAATGTCATCACTGTGTTGAAGCATACCCAAGAACCTGATAATAGCCACTAGAAATTGGTGCTTATACCATGTTTCTATCAAAAGTTTTGAGCTTTTCCAATATTGTCAGATTTTCAATGGTGGCCATCTTGGATATGAGTTGTAATGCAATGTCTAACATGTTTTTAAATGTCATCACAGGATTGAGCATACCTGAATACCCCATAATAGGCCCAAAAACTGGCCTTATACCATGTTTCAATCAAAACTTATGAAATTTTCCAAAATTGTCAGATTTCCAATTGCGGCCATCTTGGATATCGGATATTGCCTGGTGAGTGTAACACCCTCTGATCCCTGTCCCTAGTGCTACAAGCCTGGTGAGTGTAATACCCTGTCATCCCTGTCCCTAGTGCTACAAGCCTGGTGAGTGTAACACCCTCTTATCCCTGTCCCTAGTGCTACAAGCCTGGTGAGTGTAACACCCTCTCATCCCTGTCCCTAGTGCTGGCAAGCATGACAGTTTTGAATATGTTCTCTGTATTTATACTGTGATGATTACAGTAATATAGTGAAAGGCATACTTGAAGTAGTATTTGAAATTCTGTCGTCGGTAGGCATGATAATAAGGGATCTATTAGTGGATCATACATGCATGTTTGTCAAGTGTCAGATCCATGTCAGGTTTGGTCATTGATAAAAATAGTTTCCATTTCTAATGAAAAAGATTGTAGCACTGCTTTGCACATATCAGGTGCGACTTTAAAAATTAAAATTTTTAAAGCCGGTGTTACATCATGTTACGCAATAATGACGTAACAATGGGTAACCACTATATGACTAATTATCATTAATTATTATATAATATTTAATATTTCAATTAAGTAACATTTCCATTACCCATTAAAGTACCATTAACCAGGAATATATTGAGTATTTACGGTAGCATGTAAAGGCTCAGGTAGCACCCTCACCTACTTTAATATTCCTCCAATGACCACATGGACCAAGCACCTACCTGTATATTAGACTACAATAAACATTCATTCTAGATCTTAGGATCACAGCCTTAAGACTTCTTATATACTTTTATTATTATCTTACAATAGTTCCATAACTATTCCACAGACAGTATAGACAAATCTTCATATAACACCAGCTGCAGTCCAAGCACGGTGCAACATCAGAAACCCAAATTCTAGAGCGTCTACCTAAATATATATATAGCCACTCTCCAAGGCAGGAACCATAGCTCACCCGGTCTTCCCCCTCGACCGACATACCTAATGTATTTACTAACATTGAAATATTATTTGTTTTTTTGTTTTTTTTTATTTTCTACAATTTGAAAGATCCTTCACTGTAACTGTTAATAGGCAGGCAGTGGGAACATCGTCACAGTATCCAAGTTAACCCAAAATAGCCTCCAACAGATTATATATCTCTGTTTATGCTTTATTTTGGGGTGGAAATTCAGTAATTATGATGACATATGTTTACATAATTAGTATCTGGAGTGTTCTACATAATTATATAATGTGGATTTTTAAGGTTTTCCAGCTTAATTCCTGAATACCTGAATTGTGGTTTCGACCCCCAAGGGTCTCGTCAGGCGCTAGCTTGGTCACTTTGGTTAGTATTAGGATAATAACTCAGGACCTATTATTATTATTATTAGGATAATAACTCAGGAACTATTTGTGGTTTCTGTGGGGTTCGGGGGCGGGGGGATTGAATTTCTTCAGTCCAAAAGCGCAGAGGCCCTGAAGCAGACTTTAATTGTAGCAGATATTGTTTTCGCCTGTTCGCTCATGTCTCAACATTATCTATTTTTTCTTGGTTTTGCAGTTTTCCTGCTTGGTTCCAACCTGCTGTGAAAAGTTGCGCACTCATGCTGAGAGGCAACGACATACCGTTGATGGACATAGATATCCAGCTAACTTCAGATTCGAGTCGAGTAGAGGGTGAGCAACTGATTATTCATCTTTTTTCTGGTTTATATTCTTCTAGTTATATGTGTTGGCGTGAGAGTCATTTTTTCAAAATGTTCTTCCAATAAAGTTACACTACCTGCAATGCTAAGCCATTATTTTATAATGAGCGCGAGAAAATAGGTAAATAATTTATACCCATTAAGTAGACGATACATATTAAGGTTGCCAATACTCGTGGAGCGTGAGACCTCATGCCTTTACGTGTAAGTTGCCTTATCTCACCTATGCGACAAAACGATCCTGTGAAAACACACTGATAAGTATGGATCTGTATGGGTATTGAGTTTATGTCTTAACTATGATCCTGAAAGTTGAGGTACTGTTCCAATACACACTAATTAATAATCAATTAGCACTTACATGCTAATTGATAGTCCAAATGATATGGTTATAGATGATCGTTGTTTGCTCAGTGATAATTGATAGCCAATTATCACTCCAATGCTAATTGATAGCCAATTATCACTCCAATGCTAATTAATAAAGGAATAACACAGAGCTATGTTTCACACATGTAGTCCTGTTGGGGACTCACGGGATACTTTTTATTTTTAACCATGGACACTGTCCCAACAATGCCTCCCTAATTTGCATAGGCAGCTGTGCCCTGCTACCTTGCCCACTGGCCACTAGGTGGCCACCAGGGGGACCAACGCATTACATAACAACACATTCACCACAACTATATTTCTGCAGTCTGCAGCAGATGCACATTTCATGCCATATCCGCGAGGAATGGTAGGAAAGTTTGAATGATGTTGCGTTTTGAAGCCGGCTTTATTAGTACTGATCTTTAAACATTATGACCTGGTGAGTTCCGCTTTCATGGCACAGCTTCAGGCAGATGCGTTGTTAACTCCATCATATTAAAATGTTCAAGCGTTGAGGGTCAGGCTACACGCGGAAAATCGCAGCAAGCGAGAGCAACAGAGGCCTGGTACCCCGTTTATTTTGACTCACTTGCCCGTGGAATATCAAAGGCCAGATTCCCCGTTTATTTGGGTGAAACTAATAGAGAGGGGTGGCCGCTATAACAACTCCACTCTAATAGAGATTGGGTGAAACTAATAGAAAGGGGTGGCCGCCATAACAACTCCACTCTAATAGAGAGGGGTGGCCCTGGTGGGAGGAGGATGAGTGAGTGAGATTGGTTGCTTCAACACATTTAATATGGTTGTATCTCTCTCTCTGTGACGCACGAAGTGCGCATGCACATGGCGCCCTAGTTTTGGTTTACCACCCGCCTCCACAATAGTCTGTCCAGTGCAATATGATATGATATGATATGCAGATATATAAGAGGAGGAAGAGGTATAGGTGTGTGTGGTGGGGGGGTGGGGGGGGAATGGAGGAGGATGAGGACAGGAAGAAGGAAGGGGATCGAAGTGGAGAGGAGAGGTGAAGGAAGGGGGGAGGATAAAACCCTAGTATATAGACCTTAGTGGTTGCATTCGGGAAGCCAATATATAGCCACATAGCCAATATATAGCCAAGCTCAAATGCTATAACTTTTGAAATAATAGTCCAATTTCAACATAGTTGGTGTCATAGGCTTTGAAATGAAGAGACGAAACCAGAAAAGTTCACATTGTGTAGCTAGGGGGACCAGGGGGCTCCTTAATTTGGGGGAGAGATATCTATCATTCTCATATCTCTCTCTCTCTCTCTCTCTCTCTCTCTCTCTCTCTCTCTCTCTCTCTCTCTCCCTCTCTCTCCCTCACTCTCCCTTTGTCCCTCACTCTCCCTCAGTCCCTCCCTCTCCCTCTGTCCCTCCCTCTCTCTCTCCCTCCTCTCTCTCTCTCCCTCCCTCTCTCTCTCTCCCTCACTCTCTCTGTCCCTCCCTCCCTCTCCGTCTTTTCCCCTCTCTCTCTGTCTCTCTGTGTGTGTCTCTCTCTCTCTCTATCCCCCCTCTCTCTCTCTGTCTCTCAGAGAAAGAATGTACCTGTCCTCAATGAATTTATAAATTCTTTTTAAAAATATTATTAAATCCTCATTATTTCTGGCCCCCCTCCCCTTCCCCCTCTGTCCCTCCCTCCCCCTCTCCCTCTCTTTCTCACTGTCCCTACCTCCCCCCTCTCTCTCTCTGTCCCTCCCTTCCCTCCCCCTCTCTCTGTCCCTTCCCTCCCCCTCTCTCTGTCCCTCCCTCCCCCTCTCTCTATTTTCCACATATATTGTTCATATTCTTTGAATGCTTAGGTACTAAGTTGTGAAAGATGAATAATAATAATAATTTTTAAAAGACCTTACTACCCCGACGTAGGCACCCTCTGACGCCTATGGGAGCCGCCATCTTGGATTGGTTATGATTCTGTTCCTGTAGCATAATGCTGCTAATGCTCAATGTCCATTGTAGCAGTGTACAGCAATGTTTAGTGCAGCACTGTTTAGTGCAGCCTTGCTTAGTGCACCAATATATAGTGCACCAATGTTCAGCAATGTTTAGTGCAGCACTGCACTGGGGTGCACAGCAAAATATATACGGCATATTAGAATGTTAATTATATTCAGTCCATTATAGTGCAGCACTGTACTGCACAGCGTATTATAGTACAGCACTTTAGAGTGAAGTACTTCAGAGTGAGTTCAGCACTTTTCAGCACATTAGATAGTTAGATCAGCACATTTGACTCAGTGCAGCACTGTGCTGCACTCTAATGTGCTGTGCAGCACAGTGCTGCACTCTAGAGTGTTGCGCAGCACAGTGCTGCACTCTGGGGTGCTGCACACTAGGCTGCGCAGGACAGTGCTGAACTCTAGAGTGCTGCGCAGGACAGTGCTGAACTCTAGAGTGCTGCGCAGGACAGTGCTGAACTCTAGAGTGCTGCGCAGCACAGTGCTGCACTCTAATGTGCTGTGCAGCACAGTGCTGAACTCTAGATGCTGCGCAGCACAGAACTAGACCAACCTTACTGTCCATCAATCCTTGAAGGTGTTTCTCTGTTGAGGATGCATGAGCGACAGATGCCTTAAATCTTAGGACTTCTTCATATAAGCAGGTTATGCCAAATGCAGCACACTGTTCTATGAGAGACTTTTCTCTAAGGATAGTTCCAAGGGTTATCTGAAGTGTTGTTGCTCTATTAGTTAGGATACTAGTTATGATGTTGCCTATCAGCAAAGCTGGGCTTGTGTGATCCAATTTGGGAGACAATTCAGCAAGCAAATTTAGAAGAAGATCACTACAAGCTTTGTTGGCATCATCCAGATAAAGTTGAGTTTTATATTATTGAGAACAGATATCAAACAGTGCAGTGATGAAGGTAGTTACCACTAGGTGACTAGTGTCAAGTGCCCTGACACCTATCGGGGGTTTGACCCAATACCTAAAGGCAGCACACAACCACCTTTCAACCTTTCAACCACCTGCCTCTGCAGAGGCAACATCTCAAGACTAGCTAAGTGGGTTGGACCTTTCAATAGGTTATGGGCCCAGGCACACTGAGTACAGTTTAGGAGTTGTGGATACACTGTCAGAGCACTACAGTCAGCTAAGTGGAAGTTTTGAATTGTATTCTTGCAGTCTTTTGTTTCTATTCAATTGTTGTACTTTACAGGTACTTTGGCCCTGTTAACTTGGTCAATGCATGTGTTATTGAGTTTCAATTGTTATTAGACTTGACTTCACTTTAGATTTAGATTTTAGATTTAGAAAACTTGTATTGCTAATATATTAGCCAATCAGAGGAGCGCTTCAGCAAATGGGAGGATTCCAGCCCCCCTGGTGGTAATTACAGTGCATGTAAGTAGAGTAACAATTCCATTTCAGTCATAGACTGGCAATGGTTCTCTACCTTTATACAGTCATAGTTTTCGGAATACAATATTATAGCAATATGGGTGCCTAGACATTTAAAAAATAATAATGACAGTAACATTCGCTCGATGAGGATTAACAGATTTAGATTTTCCCGGGGGGGAACAAATTTGAGGAGAAAGAGAAAGGGGAGGGGGGGGGGGGGGTGAGGGGAAGAGATGTTCGTGAAGGAAAAGTCAGTCAGTAGGAGGTGACATATTAAATAATTGAGTATCCACATAGATTATACATATGTATCTATATAAAATAATCGTCATTCCAGATATAAATGGCTCTGGCATTATTTTTGAATGCTTGTTGGTCTACTGCTCGATGGGCCACCGTGGGCAACCTGTTCCAGCTTGTTGTAATTCGGTTATGTACAGATTTCCTGATTTGTTCTGATTTTGGGGTAATTTGCTTTAATATCTTTCTTCCTTCGAAGAAGTTTCTTGTGTTAATTGTGCGTAAATCGATATAATCTGGATTTTGAGCCCTGCGGTGACCCGCCTGCAGCAGATGTAAGCGTCTACGATGTTTAAGAGGTAGTAGTTGTTTTTCAATATGCAGGTCATTGACATTGGTTCTAGGAGGGAGTCTATAAATAGTCTTTAAAATACGGTTTTGGAGAATTTGAAGCCTATGAAGGTTGGTGGAACTATGCGAGTCAAGCAGGATATCAGCTTGGTCGATTAAGGGTAAGACCATTACCTTGTAAACTAATAGGAGTACATTTTTTGGTACTTTGTTTTTTAATCTTGAGAACTGCCAACTCTTATAACTTAACATTTTGGTTAATTTGGCAATATGGTTGTTAAATATTAGGGTGGCATCAATTTCAGTACCTAAGTACTTGTATGTTTCGACATCCTCAAGAACCTCGCTGTTTAGTGTTATCTGATGTTCGGGTAACACCGCCAGGTCCTGAGCCACCCACCTCGATCTGAGCAAAGGCCGCGGGAAAATGGTCTGTATTTTTGATTTTCCCAAGTTAAGAGAAATTCTATTTGTTGTACACCACTCACCAAGATTATCGATGTCAGATTGCAGGTGCGAGGTCGTAACTTTAGTATCTGGTCCAGAAACGTAAATAATAGTATCATCGGCGAACATTTGTATCGTCGATTTTTTTATAACTCGAGGGAGGTCGTTGATGTATAGATTAAAAAGTATAGGACCAAGTGTTGTGCCTTGCGGCACTCCACAGTTGATAAATTGGGGTGGTGATAATATATTATTGGCAATGACCATTTGACTTCTGTTCGACAGGTAGTCTTCAAACCATTTTAACTCTTTTCCTCCAACACCGTATTTTCCAAGTTTAGAAAGCAATCTTGAGTGGTTGACGGTATCGAAGGCCTTTCTCAGATCGAGGTAGGCAGCCCTCACAACATGGCCCTCATTGAGGGTACAGTATACATTTGACAAGTACTCAACCAAAGCATCCTGCGTTGACTTGCCCGCTCTAAATCCAAACTGATACCTATACAGGAGATTATAGTCTTCTAGATAGGTAGTAAGCTGGTTATGCATTACTTTTTCTAACACCTTTGCGGGCAGTTGAATGGTTGAAATAGGTCTATAGTTTCCTGGGTCAGTGACGACTCCCGCTTTAAACAAAGGCGTAACCCGAGCCTGTTTCCAGCAATTTGGGATAGACGAGAGCTCAAAAGTTTGATCAATATATTTCTCAAAATATGGGGATAGCGTCTGTAGGGCTATTTTCAGTAACCATGCTGGTAGATCAGCAATGCCTGAGGATTTACTGGATGGTATACTTTTAATAATTTCTATCAGTTTTTCTGTGGTAACAGGTTGATATTTGAACTTATCGTAATTGTGCTCTAGTGCAACCAGTTCTTGATTATCTTGATCTATTGACTGCTGTGAAGGCTTCGGGATTTTCTGTGCCAGGTTATCACCAATAGCCGCAAAATATTCATTAAAAATTGTAGAAGTTTGTTTGGGATCAGGTGATTCTTGATCTATTACAAGTTTAATTTCGGGATCTTGCTTTGATTGCTTACTGTTGATAAGCGGAGCTAGATTTTTCCAAAATTTTTTTGGGTTTTGACTATTCAGTTCAATTTGTGTTTTTATATAGTTGTTTTTCAAGTTTCGTGCCTGATGATTTATTTTTTGGCGTAGGGCTTTGGCTTTGTCAAGTAAAGTTGGGTTTTTCTGTTTATTTGCAGCCTTGAAAAGGCTGTCCCTTCGCTTCATCTGGGAAAATAAGTCACCAGTAATCCACTCTCGTCGAGCTTTAACATTAATTTTGTCAATGTTTTTAAGGGGCAAGTTTGGTCTACAAGTTTCATAATTTGCTTAAGCATAATGCTCCAATTTTCATCAGGAGTGCTAAAAGTTAAGATATTTGCCCAGTCTAGGCTCAGTAGGTCAGTTTGGAATGAGTTTTGGTCAAAATGTGTATAGGACCTACATTTGAATGTTATTTTTCTAAAAGTTTCTTTCGTTTTTTTCATTACAATGTAGGTGGGTTTATGATCACTGAGATTTATGTCAAAAATGCCACACTTACTAACTATGTTAGAGTTAGTAAATATGAGGTCAATTGTAGTGGAAGTGGAGCTGGTGACTCTAGTTGGTAGGCTGATCAGCTGCTTTATTGAAACATTGTGCTCGATTGAGAGTAGTTGGGTTCGTCCAATAGAGGGCTTAGAGTAGTCTATATTAAAGTCACCCACGATAAGTTTATCGTGATTGGTGGCGAGATTTTCAAGGGTTTCCTGGATTTTTTGTAATGCAATAGGTAAGTTACCAGAGGGCGGGCGGTAACAGTTACATATTGTTATTTCTTTGAATTGATTTAGTTTTACAATAATGGTTTGCAGTTCAATATCGACCGTATTTGTTTGGGAGTCGTCACCGGCCACAGTTACTTCATATTTCTCCAATACATAAGCTGCAAGACCTCCTCCAGTCTTTTTGTCAGTTCTCCTATCTGACCTATAAAGTTTAAACCCCGGGATATTAACAAGTTCATCATAAATTTTATCGTTTAACCATGTTTCGGTTAGACAGATAACGTCAGGCTTAAGTTTGGTCACTAAGGTTTCGAGTTCACTTACTTTATTACTTAGACTTCTTATATTCAGGGATATCAGTTTGAATCCCTTCCATGTTCTAAATGTTGCGGTATCATCGAGCGATAATATTTCATTTACAGTATTAGCTTGGGCAGTGCTCGTAATAGGAAGCAGCTAATAGGGACGCTGCCATATGGGTAAATTTGCATTTAATTAATATACACTACGGTACAACAGGGATAGGTGTTTTCAAATTTTTATCTGTCAAAAACATCAGTTCAAGGACACCTCTAGCATCAAAATGTGTAGAACAACTTAATTCTAGTATATCAAAGTACAGAGGACTTGATATCACCCACCGTTACTGAGTATAATCTGGCAGATAATAAAAGTATAATAAAGTTATCAGGCGCCATATAATACAGCCAGTATTGGGACATCACTTGTACTCAGGTATGCGGAAAAACTTTTTAAATGCAATTATAATTATCAACATAATCAGACGTTATCCACACTGAGTGAGTGTAGTACAGGTGTGAACCAGGCCACACGATATGATAGAGTAACATCTACCACACTACAATGCGGTCAGCTATTTTGACAGTGCGGGGTATACAGTATACAGTATACATATCTACTTCAGTACAGTGTAAAACGCATCTGGTACAGACTTACAACTTACAACTTGTTGACGCAAACAAGTATGCGAACCACAATATTAGTAACACTGATATTGAAATACAGATCCTTAAACTCAATGGCAACAACAAAAAAACCATGATTGTGCTTAACGTATATAGGCCACCTAGTGGCAAATATGTGGAAGCTATACAAGTAATGCAAAGCGTTATAGACAAAGTATCCAACAATCATGAAATTTATGTTAAAGGAGACCTGAACATTAACTATAATGATAAATCAACAGCTAGCAAAGACCTAGGAAAATTTGCTGATACAAACCAACTAAAACAATATATCAGCGATCCAACCAGGGTTACCTCCTCCACTGCAAATATCCTCAACCATATCTATACCAATTCATGTCATATCCTCACATCTGGAGTTCTTAATGTAAATCTATCAGATCACAAACCAGTTTATATAACTAGAAAAAAAAAAAAAAAAAGTTTTTGCACGTACTACCTTTTCCACCCGTAGCTACAGAAATTTCGATGAAAACATTTTTCTCCAGATACTGAGTGATCACGATTGGACAACATTCTATGCGATGCGCGACCCAGATGACTGTTGGAATTATTTTGAAACTTATGTATGGCGTGATATATGTCTCTGCTTATATATCGATATATATCAAGTGAAGAGCCAGGGGTCGCTGGCCAGCACCCACACCCCACCTGGTGGCGAGAGAATGTGCCTCGTCACTTCCACTCCTCACTTCCACTCGTGCCGACCGCTGGACAGGTCATACTGGCTAGATCAGAGACTGAACACTTATTTCTTTTTCTTTTTCTTTTGGACTTAGCACCTTTACTGTCGTTATGGGGAGGAAATGCCTTGCGTGTAATTATTGCCACCCTCACCCGGGAGACAAAACCTGTAAGTACTACAGGGAAGCGGTTGATAAGTGTGTCCAGGCTAATGGCAATCCGGACGAGTGGGACAAATTCTTGGACGTGACCACTTTGAATGGTTTCGATCAGGAGGAGTCGGATGCCTCAGGTGGGGACTCAGAGACTGAAATTCAGGAGTTACGTCGCCTGAACAGGGCTCAGATGGACAACATTACGGAGTTAATGAATTCATTGACTACTCTATCAGGGGATTTTCGGGCTTACATTGATACTGGGGCTCGTGTGGCTGGTGCCGGTGCCGGTGCTCCACCTTTTGCTGTTGCACCTATCGCTCCCCCCGTAGCTCCACCTGTCGCTGCCGCTTTTATAAATCCAGACAAGGTTAAGACCAAAGATAATATCCAATTAAAGGAAAACGGACCTTGATCAGAAAGATGTCCCTGACTGTTTCAACCGGTTCTTTGCCACAATAGGACCAGAGCTAGCCAAGAAGATCCCACCCCAAGATGAACTGGAAACAAGGAAATATGAAGAGAATATTACTGCAAATGCACACCCCGATTTTGTTCTCGGGCAATTAGATACCAACGAATTACGTAAAATTATTAGAAAATTGCCGCAGTACAAGTCCTCTGGGCTTAAACACCTTAGCAATGCGTTGCTTAAGAAAATTCTAGATACCTTGATTGATCAGTTCAAATATTTGTTAGAACTGTCGTTCCTGACTGGAATCATCCCCTCCAAGTGGAAAGAGATCACTCCACTTTTTAAAGCTGGAGATAGGTCCAACCCTAGTAATTATAGGCCTATTACTGGTATATGTGCTCCAGCAAAGGTCATCTAAAAGGTTGTACAACAAAAACTATTATTCCAATTGGAGAACCATAACATCTTATTCAACAAGCAGTTTGGCTTTAGACCGGGCAGATCCACGGGTGATGCTGTCATGTCGTTCCTTTATGACGTCTACCATGCTATAAACGTCAACCAAAATTGTTGGGCAGTCTATCTGGATTTCAGGAAGGCATTTGACACGGTAGATCATGATATTTTACTCAAAACACTTGATAGGATTGGCCTTAAGGGCAATGAAATAAATTGGTTAAAAAATTACCTAAGTGGGAGAAACCAACACGTCATAGTTAATGGCCAGACTGGTAACCTGTGGAGTTCCCCAGGGAATTTAACCACTCTTGGCCCGATCCTGTTTTTCATTTATATTAATGATCTGCCGTGTCAAACCAAAAACACCAAACTACAACTTTTCGCAGACGATGCTATCATCGCCTGCTCTGACAGTAACCTTATGACTCTATCTAAGAACATACAGGATAACTTGTCAAATATAGTCGTTTGGTGCAGATGAAACAAGATTTCCTTAAATGAGGATAAATCTAAGGTGATGACTTTTCTGAAGAAACCCTCCCTGAGATCCAGATGGAAAAAAGATGCTCACAACCACAAACTCTTTCTCGGTGATGCTTGAGGAGGTAGAGGAATATAAATATCTTGGAACCATCGTTGACGGTTCCCTGACATTTTCCAAACACCTCGCCTCAGTAAGGAAAAAAGTAGCCCACAAGATTTGGTTATTCAAACACCTTCGGAACAAACTGAACCAAAATTTAAGTGCTCAAGTATGCAAAGTGACCATCCTAGCGTTGTTAGACCAAGCCGATATCTTTTACGACTCGGCAGCCAAAACAAAATTAAAACATCTCCAAACTCTACAAAATAGAGCCATTCGGATAATAACACGGTCTAATCGATTTCACGGTGTGGATCATTACCACGAGCAATTCAAACTACTGCCACTAAAACAAAGATGAAGGCTACACTTACTGCAACAGGCTAACCGCATGAAGACGTTGGTAGAATATAGAGACTTGAGGGACATTAGAACCCGACGGCATCACCTTGACAGGATCATGATGAAATGCCCAAACCCAAAATCTGAGTTAATACACAACTCTATACATTATAAAATTCCGTCATACTGGAATAGTTTAGACACGCCTTACCACAATATAGTAAAACCTGATGTGATTGCAGCACAAATCAGAATAAACTGTATCTGGCAGGACAGAAATTTCAATTATTAATGATCAAGCGCGACAGTACAAATCGTTGCTGGCTCTGATTGCTGCCTGGGTGGTAGACTGTGATAAATATGCCTGCCTCAAGAATTGTAAGAATGAGGTTAGACATATCTTATGTGATTGACTTAATCCTGAACATAGTTATGTTCTGATATTAATAATTTATAGGGATTCTATTCCCGACCATTTTTTGCCATATTGTATCATCTGAAGTTTATAGAATACCATTATCAAAATAAGGGCTGCTGCTAAGGCGTTGACTTAGTAGTAGATTGTACTCTTATTTTTGTTGTTATCTTGACCAATGTGTCCAGCAGAGTCTGGGAGCCTCCCACCGCTGGGGAGATTAAGACTCGCTGACATGGCATTGCCGAATAAAGTAAAACAAACAAACAAACAACTTTACATTAGATATCTTTTGGATATTGACTTAGTTTTTAGTCTGTGGAAAATGTTTTTGTGTAGTTTTATAATGGCAACTTCTAGTAATCGTACAGACATTGTTCCACTTAGTTCGTCGAACTATGCAACTTGGATTCTTGTCTGCAGCCACCGTCAGGTGGCAGCCCATGAGAAGGGGAACGAGGCTAAGGCAGTTTACGGGATTTACGCATCAAGTGCAGTTCGGGAGCAAGTCCTCAGTGCATTTTTCACCTATTTTTCTGCTTTCGACGAATTTCCTACCAACTTTCAAGCGACAAACTTGTTCCATTTGACATTGTGACCCTTCTTAACCAGTTTGGTGAACTTTATTGCTTCCCTTTCTGTATATTGAGAACTTTTTGGTCAGCACGTGGCTCGCGTCCAAATTCCAAGATGTCGGACATTGACCTCGCTAAGGACAAGACGGCCGAGGATCCCCCTGAGGAAACCGCGGTTCTGCCGCAGGAGCCAACTTTGGGAGATATCCTCAAAAAGCTCAACGGTGTCTACTCTAAGATTGACATTGTTAATATGGCTGTGAACAGCGTTAATAAGAGGGTTGTTTCCCTTGAACAGGGCGCTCTTGAATCAAAAAAGGTGTCTGCGAAACCTGGTGACAATGGTACTCCACGTGAGTCCAGATCTAGGTCACCTTACATTCGTCCGTCGGGTCACTGCTCTCGAAGAGAGGATTTCTACAGGGATTCTCCTCGACGCTCTCATCGCCGCCCGAGGTTTTATTCATCTATTTCTTCGTCTTCCTCTCCTAGTCCTAGGAGGCAGAGGAGGACTCGCAAACGTAAGCGCACTCATTCAGTATCTAGTGGAAGTTCAACCAGAGCTCCCCGTAGGAGATCTAGGTCACCTCGGAGATCTAGGTCACCTCGGAAATCCAGGTCACCACGTGCCGCCGGAAGTGGCGTTGTAACCTTTCAAGATGGCGGTCAGACAGCTTCCGGGAATAACATTAACACTGTGAATGATCCGGAGCCTGCTGCTCCTGAGATAGAGGATGGGGAGCTCATCGAGGATTGTTCTGGTATCTTTGATGAGTTCGTCAAACAGATGAATGAGAAGGGCAATGAGGGTAATCCGATTGTGAGTCAGGAATTACAGCGCTATTTAAAACAAGTGTTTTCTTCTCCTCCAACTGGGAAAGTCTTTGATGAGGTGAAAGCTAGGAACAAACGTCCGTCCAATGTTGAGGTTCTCAAGACTCCGGATGTTTCTCATCTGGTCTGGTCGGCCTTAGGTGACGATCCAAAACGTTTTGATTCAACTCACAGGAAACTTCAGGTGATGTTGTTAGCTCAAGCCACCGCTGTGACTTATGCTGCTGATGTTTTCTTTGACATTAAGACTCATGTCGTTGATAAAGATATCCTAACAAAGATAAACAAAGGTTTTGTCCATTGTCGTGATGCCTTGGCGATTGCTGGTTTCTACAATATGTTTATTTCTACTAAGCAACGTCGTACTGAAATGGCTAAGCATTTGAAAGATACCTACAAGGAATTGGCGTCTAATGCTAAACGCTTCCCTTCGTCCCCTGCTAATCTCTTGGGTGACGACCTAGAGGCTAACATAAAGTCTTTGGAAGGGAGTAGGAAGATTGCCATTGTAGCTGAGCCTAAAACGCAAAATGCCAATAAGAAGGGTTCACAGCAACAACAACAAAAAAACTCCGATCGGCCTCCTTACCGCCCTCAGGGAGGGGGCCAGAAGAAACAGAACAACGACGATTATCAACAGAACTTCTCCCGCCGGGGTGGGAGGGGTTCAAGGGGAAATCAACGAGGACGGGGGTCCCAATCGTCCAGGCGTTACAGCAGGTCGAGGGAACGTCAGCCCCGAGACGATTATTACCATCAACGCGATTATCACCATCGCGATCGGGAATATCGCAGATATTAGAGGTACAATCTCAGTTAGATGCTATACCTTCTTCAGTTTCACCTTCTGCATTTACTTTGTTGCCAGAGGGCCCCTCTGTATTATCGTTCACTCCAGGAAGTATCTCTCATCATTTGTCTGAGTGGGAAAAGATCACCTCAGACCCGGAGATTTTGAGTATTGTGCGAGGAGTTCAAGTGTCTTTTATCAAACCTCCATCACAACAATTTATTCCTCATCAGTATGCCTTTGGTCCTGAAAGGAAGTCAGCTGTTACCGAGGAGGTTCAGAAGTTGATTCTGAAAAGAGTGGTTGTTCCTGCTGACATGTCAGAGATTTCTTTCTTGTCGAATGTCTTCGTTACACCTAAACCAGGAGGCAAATGGAGACTTATCATTGATTTAACTGAGTTGAATAAGCTTATTCCGCCAGTTCATTTCAAGATGGACAATCTACAATCAGCTCTAGAAATGCTCAGACCGGATTCCTACATGGCATCGTTGGATCTACAAGAAGCTTATTTCTCTCTGCTCCTCCATAGGGATACTCAACCCTTTATTGCTTTTCCATGGGAAGGAAAAATCTTTAAGTTTGTGGCGATGCCTTTTGGACTTTCGCCTGCACCTTTTAATTTCACCAAAGTTATGAAACCAGTGTTTTCCTCTGTTCATGAACAGGGGGGTTTCGGATTTAGTTACATTGATGACTGTTTTCTGTGGGGTCAGACAGAAGAAGAATGTGCGAATTCTGTGTGTCTGGCTTTGAACCTTTTGTGTAAGTTGGGGTTTTTGGTGCACCCCCAGAAGTCAACAATAGTGCCTTCACGAGTTATGAAGTTCCTAGGTTTCTTCATTGACTCTCATGAAATGATTGTTTTTCCTCCAGACGCAAAAAGGACGGCTACCCTGGAGAAAATTGATGTGTTCCTTAACAATCCGGAGAAAGCTTTCTCCATTCAACAAGTGTCTTCGATCACGGGCACTTTAGTTGATTTGTGCCGTGGAGTTGATTATGGTCTGGCTCACTATAAGAGTCTGGAAAAGGATAAGATCGCCGCCTTAGTGTATCACAAGGGTGATTTTTCTGCAAAGATGTTCTTGTCGCAAGCGGCCCATGAAGATTTGTTGTGGTGGAAAACAAACCTTCCTTGGAGAGCGAGAAAAATCAGAACTTTTGCTCCTACCCTCACTCTGTTCGCCGATGCTTGTGATGAAGGCTGGGGTGCTGTTCTTGGTGAAGATGTCGCTCAAGGTTACTTTGACGACTATGAGGAACAATACCACATTAACACCAAGGAGATGTTGGCTGTTAAGATGGGTATTCTTTCCCTTGCAAGGGATGTGTGCAATACTCACATCGTGGTTCGCTCTGACAACACTACAACAGTGGCGTATATCAATAAGTGTGGAGGAACTAAGTCCCCCAGTTGTAACGCAGTAGCCAAGGAAATCTGGCTGTGGGCGGAAGAAAGAGAGAATTGGATCTCTGCCTCACATATTCCAGGAGTTGAAAATACAGAAGCAGATCTTGCTAGTAGACATCTGTCTGATGATACAGAGTGGGCCCTCAATCAAGAGATTTTTGATCATATCTGTGCTGAATTTGGTTCACCTGATGTCGATCTGTTTGCTTCTAGACATAATTTCAAAGTAGAAATCTATGCTAGTTGGTTCCCAGATCCTTTTGCTTCGTTTGTGGATGCTTTCTCCATTCATTGGAACCAATTTTCACGCCCTTTTATTTTTCCTCCTTTTAGGCTGGTCGGAAGGTGCCTTCAGAGGATAGAAATGGAGGGTATCAGAGCGATTCTAGTCGCCCCCGATTGGCCCAGTCAACCATGGTATCCTCAGCTAAAACGAAGAAGCAGGCAGCTTCTCTTCATACGGAAAAACAAAGGAAATCTGGTTCCTCAAAAAGGAAAACGTCAAGATCTAAAGATCTCCATGTGCTCTCTACTCATCGCTCTATTCTGAAACAATTTGTTGACAACTTAGACCTGTCTCCTAGAGCTAAGAAACATTATATGCGCAGCTGGTCTAAAAATACTAGAAAGTCTTATCGCACTTATCATCGCAAATGGAAACAGTATTGCTATGACATGGACATTCCTTACACCATTCCTTCGTTTCAACAGGGTGTAGAGTTTTTGTGTGATTTATTTGATGATGGATTGGGGTTTGGAGCCATTGCCTCCGCACGTTCAGCTTTGTCAGCTGTTATGCCTAAAGTTGGAAATACTACTTTTGGCGCTTGTACTGTCATTTCTAAGATCATCGGGGGTATGTTTACCCAAAGACCTCCAAAAACAAGGTATTCCGAGACGTGGGATCCGGATATTGCCTTGAACTATATTTCAACGTTATTTCCATTGGCAGACTTGAATCTCCCTCAACTGACTCAAAGGACAGCTACCTTGATGATGCTAGTTACTTCGCAGAGAGTCCAAACTCTTCGTACTTTGAAATGTGAAGACATTGTTTTCTCTAACAAGGATAAAGTGACCATCATGCTCTCTGAGGTGATCAAAACTTCGTCTGTGGGTAGATCTCTAGGTTCTATTGTAATAGAATCATTTCCAGACAACGAAAGTGTGTGTGCCCTTACTTGTCTTCGACACTACTTATATAGGACCAGAGACCTTCGTCCTAAAGATGCTTATGGAAACATAACCGGACCTTTGTTTATCAGCCACTCTGCCCCGTTTAAACCAGTACAGAATTGCACTGTTGCAAAGTATGTACGTTGCTTGTTGGCAGCGAGTGGTGTGGACACCAACGTTTTCAGGCCCCACAGTGTTCGTGGGGCCACTACTTCTAAGCTAGCTTCTATGAACGTTCCGGTGGAGCAAATTATGGCTAAAGCCATGTGGAAAGATGAGAACACCTTTCGGAGGTTCTATCAAAAACCGATTAATGTTACGACTCCTACGTCTACACATCTGTTATCTTCATTTGCAAATAAGAAGAAAACCCCAAAGGCTAAGTCTCGCAAGAAGACTGTTTAGTTTGCCTACTTGGGTTATATATACATAAGTTAACTGTTCAAAATCCAAACATGTTTGGCTGTTTGGTGTGTTACTTCAGTTACATTTCTTCAGTATTAAGAGGACTCGGCTTGCTGCCAAACTTTGATGGCTATCCCGGAGGAATTGTTGGTTAAAACTCTCATGGGCTGCCACCTGACGGTGGCTGCAGACAAGAATTGTCTGGATGTACAAGACTTACTTGTTCGTTGATGTACATCCTTGATTCTTGCTCTGCAGTCAGCCGTCGGTGGTGAGGACATGCCCTCCACACCCGCTCCAAAGTTGGTCCTACCACCGGGTTGTCGTCTGACTGTTATTCCAGACATGTTTTGAGAGTCTCAAGAACATGCACTTTATTACAATTCCTCTGTTGCAAGCTCCGCTCCCGGTTAAACCCTGCCTTAGCCTCGTTCCCCTTCTCATGTCCTCACCACCGACGGCTGACTGCAGAGCAAGAATCAAGGATGTACATCAACGAACAAGTAAGTCTTGTACATCCAGACAAAAATACAGTGTAAAATGGCTTTATTGAAGAACAATTTATGGGGAATTGTTACTGGTGTTGAAACAGAGCCTGCTGCTGGACATAATACTCTACCTGACTATCTTGTTAGGAAGAATAAAGCTTTAGCCACAATTGTGTTATCTGTTCACCCTACTCTGTTGTACTTGGTTGGAGAACCAGAAAAACCCAAAGATGTTTGGAACTTGTTGTCTAATCAATTTCAGAAGAAATCTTGGGCTAATAAGTTGGCTCTTCGTAGCAAGTTATACTCTTTGAAACTTCAGGAAGGTGATTCAGTAAATGATCATATAAAAGGTATGATTGAAGTATTCAATGAACTTGCTGTTATAGGGGATGCAATGGAAGAAGAGGACAAGGTAATATTTCTTTTAGCTAGTCTTCCTGATTCTTTTGGAATGCTTGTTACAGCTTTTGAAGCATTGGAGAAAGTTCCTGCAATGGAAACAGTCACCGAACGTTTGAGACATGAGGAGCGCAAGGTAAATGAAAGGGCAAATGATGGAATTCAAGAAAAAGCTTTGGCATTCAGGGACCAGAAAGGTAAAGGTAAAGGACCTAAGTGTTACCATTGTAAGAAATTTGGTCATATCAAGAAGAAGTGTCCAGTTCTAGAGAAGTCTGAATCTAAGAAGCAAGCACATGCTTTTAGTACTACTGATCAATACTGATGTTACATTTGTTGTAGAGCATGTTTTGAATTCTAGTGATAGAATTGATTGGATAGTAGACTCTGGAGCTACAAAACACATGAGTAATAACCGGAAATGCTTCAAGAAATTGACTACAATACAACCTTCAAGTGTTGCTGTTGGAGATGGTTATCAATTGGATGCGGTAGGAGTTGGTGATGTACAACTTTCTTTGAAATTGTCTGACGGAACTGTGCAAAGTTGCACATTGGTTAATGTGTTATTTGTTCCAGGTTTGAAGTATAATCTTCTGAGCATGTCTAAAGCTGATCAGGCTGGTTTGGTCACTATGTTTGGTAATACTGAATATCAGATTAAAGCAAAGGAGAGGATAATAGCAACTGCTACTCGAATTGGTTCTTTGTACTATCTAAATCTCTCTTCTTTGCCAGTTCAAGAAGTTCTCACTGCAGATGGTCAGTCAAAGGTGAATGTTTGGCATCAAAGGTATGGTCATTTAGGTCTTGATAGTTTGAGACAGTTGGCTAATCATAAAATGGTCAGTGGTTTTACTTTTGATTCATCCAAGAGTCTGGATTTTTGTGAAGGCTGTGTTGAGGGTAAGAATCATCGATCAAAGTTTCCAAGTAGTGGTAGTCGTAGCACTGAAGTTCTAGGTCTCGTCCACAGTGACGTATGTGGGAAGGTCAGTACTAAGTCTTTAGGTGGATCACAGTATTTTCTGACGTTCATTGATGATTCAACTAGATATGTTTGGGTGTATTTCCTCAAGTCCAAGTTTTTGGAATGGAAAGCTATGGTTGAGAAATCGTCTGGTAAAAAGTTGAAGACATTTCATACCGACAACGGAGGAAAGTACACTTCAAAGGAATTTGATGCTTATCTCAAGAAGGAGAGTATTCGGCATGAATTGACGATTCTGAAGACTCCTGAACAGAATGGAGTTGCGGAACGCATGAATCAAACTTTGGTGGAAATGACGAGGTCTATTCTTAACAAGATTGAAAGATCGTTTTGGGCTGAAGCTCTCTCAACTGCGGTGTATCTTCGTAATCATAGTCCTACAAGTGCTATTCTTGGGAAGACACCATATGAGGCATTCTATGGTAAAAAGCCAGATGTATCGAACTTGAGAATCTTTGGTTCTACCTGTTTTGCTCACATTCCTAAGGATGAACGTAGGAAGCTTGATTCGAAATCTAGGAAGTATTTTTCTTGGTTACGGTGATACTGTCAAGGGTTATCGAGTCTATGATGTTAACAGGTCAAGAGTGATTCATAGTAGAGATGTAATCTTCAAGCCTGTAGCCTGTGAGGCAGGTTGGTCAGTCTTCCATAGCCCATTCAGTAAATAAAGAATTGGTGACCTTGGTCTAGGTCAAGGTCATTTATTTCAAGGTCAAATGCTGAAAAATGGCCTTTTTTGTGCTACTGGTGTTCAAAATAGGAATAAATTCAGAATATATTGTGCATACAATTGAGGAAGTGGTATCGTAGATAACCTTTTGTTACCAAAAAGCTATATGATAGGAGAAATATGGGATAATTAGACAAATTCCTGGTTTAGCAATATTTTGGTGGCCATTTTGAAGTCAAAATAGGTGCCAGGTGTGTAATTACACCAAATCCTCAAAAGCCCAAGTATTATGAGCCTTTTAGTTCTTGGAAAATTCAAAAAATATAACTTAAAACCCTGGAAAGGACTAAAGACAACAAAATGATAAAAAGCATCCATGGCTGATGGTGGTGCACTCCTATATCCCATGGCGTACAGGTGTTGTTCCTCTGGGGTGGCCGCCCTCCCCTTAAGCGGTCTCCAGTTAGTGATGACCAGTATATCAGTCATCGCCACCTCTCCTTCTAGTACATCGCCGTGCACTGCTCTCCTATGATACCTCACGTCGCAATGTTGACCAGTCCTAAAAAATCTTTGAGCAGTCCGCGCACTTCTTCCCTATAGTGAGGTTCTGGTGAGTCCTCACATGATCTGCTAACTTGCTGGCACTGGGGAAGGTCCTCAGACAGCCTTCATAATTGCAAGCACATGGTTGTTTTCTCCCCATGTCTCCTTCAGATTTTTCAAAGCGTACAATTCCTGTCTTCTGTCTTATTGTAATCATCGGAGCCACCATAGGAGGATTTTATTGTTCCCTGTCCTTCGCTGCCCCCCATGACCTCAGCTCTGCATGCTTGATTTGGAACGTGTAGAGGATTGGGGCTGGTGAGTGTTGTCTCCCTGCTGGTTTTTCATGCAGTTGCTCCTCCTCCACCAGGGTTCAAAGGGTGGTAATACACTGTCCCATAGAATCTCTGAAATCAGTACATAGGGGCGATATGATTTTGGACAGGGAAACCATTGAAGCCATAAATGAGCGTGATAATTTATTTAAGGTTGCAAAGATAGTCTGGACTTGAAGCAGACTTTACTGTGGCTAAAATTAGCAGAAGAAGGGTAGCCAGACTTGTTAGGGCAGCACGCAAACATCACATCAGTTCCCTGTTGAATAACTGTAGGAATGATAGTAAAAAGTTATGGAGAGAGATAAATAAGCTTTCAGGAAAAAGTAACCACAAATTACCAGAATCTTTTATCTATGAAGGAAATACCATAACAGGCAAAGAGACGAGCAATACTCTAAATATGTTCTTCAAAAATATGGGAAATACTGATGTCACACCAGATAGAGATTGCATGTCCTACTTTACAGCAGCCCCAGATTGTGATTTAATAACCAGAATTAACATAGGGCAAGATGAGGTATTAGGGCTTGTAGGTGACATCAACATTAATAAGAACAGCGGTCTTGAATGGTCAAATTCTAGGGTCTTGAAGTTCTTCTTCAGCAAGTGTCATGTTTATCTTACCAAACTGTTACAACTATGTGTCAAAAAAGGGAAAATACCAACTGAGTGGAAAGAATACTACATCTCACCTATCCCCAAGGCTGGTAATTTACGTGTTATGGATAACCTCAGACCGATTGCTATTGTCCCCCTGCCTTCAAAATTGATTGAACACTTTGTATGTAAAGCGCTACAAATGCACATGGACCAAAATTGCCTCATCTCTAAATTCCAGGGTGGTTTTCGAAAACTTCACTCAACAAATAGGTCCCTATATGAGTTTCTAAATCCTCTTCTCTCTGGTATTGACACTGGGAACATCAGCATGGCCTTATATTTTGATGTGGCCAAGGCATTCAACTGCCTGAGGGGTAAAATGGAATATTATAAGATCAACCCATCCATAATAAATATTATCTCGCATTACTTATTAGATAGAATGCAAAAAACGAAGCTGAACAATATCATGTCAGATGCCGTATCTATAAATGTTGGTGTACCACAAGGTAGTTTGATTGGGCCTTTACTGTTCTTATCATATGTCAACAACTTACCTGGCTGTATAAAAAACATCACTTATCCAGGGTATACCATCAATATGACAGTTTATGCAGATGATACTGCAGTAACTATAACAGGTACCAGTATTGATACATGCGTTGAAGCATCACAACAAATTTGTAATGAAGTTAACAGCTGGATGCACAATAATAGGTTGAAAGTCAATGTTAAAAAATGCCAGGCACAGGTGCTAGGGTCCAGTAGGACATTGCACAAATTAAAGCATGATGAACTGGGGCAAGTTTATATAAATGATGAAGCTATTAAATACAAAAAGCATGTAAAATATTTGGGTTTTATAATTGATTGTGGCTTAAACTTCCATCTCCATTTCCAAAAAATGAAAGTGATCAAGAAATCAATTAGCAAGACTACGCCATTACATTACAACCAAAGCTGCCACTCTCATTTTTAATGCTCATATATTATCTATCACCGAATATGGACTTATTGTCTTTGGATTGGCAAATAGTAGTATTATTAACTAACTACAAAGTACCATAAACAGGAGGATCAGGTTAATAAATCCAGAGAATAGAGTTCCTATACAAGAATTAATGAATATTCACAGCATAAACCCTGTTCGCACTCGAGGTGACATTACCATAGTCAGATTAATGTATATATATAAATCCCCACATATGACAAGCCCGGTACTATGGAAACGTCTACCTGCCCTGGAAAAAATAAAACCCTGGCCAAAACTGAAAGACTTCCTAAAGAAAAATGACAGGTGGTTGATAAATATTTGATCTGAAATCCCAAGCTTATGAACGAAAAATCCAATTGTAATGAGAGTTCCTATAGGTGTGTGAAATCTAACGCAGAAAACCTGGATCGTTTATCACATGCGGTTTTGTTGACTCATTATTGTGAATTATATGTTTTTTATTGGGCAAAAAATACCCCCAAAAAAAAGAAACCAAAACAACTTCATATTTAGGTATCATGTATTTTGTTGAAATGATCATCAAGAATCTATAATTAGCTTAATTGTAATAATATATCGGTCTAAATGACAACTCTTGTATATCGGTTTATTCTTGGTTTATTTTGTATGAAATTTTGTGTCAATAAACACGTTTTGAAAAAAAAATGGGTGCTACGCCTAAGCACTGGAAACCTGTGGTCTCACCTCCCCGCCCTTGATTGATTTGATTTGAAAACATTTTTGCATTACTTTGTCATAATCAGGGACATCGCTGTAGTCATTTCCTTGTTTTCGTTTTTCAGATAAAAATCTGTTTGTAAGGCCTAAACCAAATATTAACCAACAAAAAATGTCTCTTTTCTCTCCCCAGTACTAAGGGCAGCAGTCATAACAAAAGCATTGTTGATGGGAAGTCGGCTGCCATGGAATCTGACAAATCATCCAAACTAGAAGAAGAAAAGAAGTCCAACATCTCAGATTCCGGCCGACGATTTGTATACAAGTAAGTTCATTTTGTCTTTGCTTTCAATATTTATATCTATATAGCGTGTTCCATACAATGATCTGGGGCTAAGGGGATATCATCAAATTGGAGGCCAAAGCTGCTGATTGTGGACTGGTTTGATGTTTAGTCCCTGCCACCCCACCCCAATACATAGATTTCACTGACGTCACGGCCGTCGCCATGTCCTGGGGCGCGTTAGATGGCTATGTATGCTGCGATACTTGAAAATACCGTTTTCTGGCTGTTTTATTTGAACCTTTACCAGTTTTAATGTGCTTCAACAATACCTTCTTGATAGGTTAAAAGAACATACCGCACTCAGTACAATGGCACCGCAATAGGTCCTTTTATTAAATAAAAACATACCTGAAAATCCCTAGTATCTATTACAACCTTGATAGAAGCATTTGAAACGTCCGAAATAGGTTCGATTCAAGATTCATGACTGCCGCCATTTGGGTGAATAATACCCAGAGTCCTCCTTGATTTTGACGTCATCAAGGCCAAATTCTAGGCTGATGCCGGCATCGACCAAAGGCAGTGTGGGCGTTTTCCTCCCTTCAAACCCCTAAAAAGCAATTTTCCTTGCTAATATTGAGTGACAGAGGCTATAACTAGACTGTTATGGGTTTGTTTGAACCTAGATGGTTTGAAATGAAGCCTGTATAGTCCCAAAAGTGTTGGTGTATCTGTGAGCGATAAGAAGGGCCGGTGTTGTCAGTTCCGGTTTTAGCAAGACTTGTTTACCACTTACAGAACACCTTCTCTTTCATAAAGTCACACTTCAAAAAGTGAAATCTGGCCATGAATAGCATGTACAGATTCAGATCTAATGAGGACATGTCTATTTCTGCTATATATCATTGCCAAAATGCCAGTAGGAGGAGGAGCATGACCACGGTGCACTCGGCATGCTAGCATGGCAGGCAGGATTCCATCATGAGTGACGTCATGAGTCCTCCGAAGATGTCTGCCTTCATTAAACAACATAATCCAAGATTCTAAGCCCTCCAGGACTCTTACTGTTCACCATATTTATGTTCGAACCTAGCTGACATTGATTTTACCTCCAGAATTAGGGATAGGGCTATCATTGTACTGAAGGCGGTACTTCCTTTTAAATAATCTTCCTTTAGTGTAGTATTACCCAAGTATCCACTCTTGTGAAGTTTATCAACTTTGTTTTGCTAAACACGCCTTGACTCCCGACATGGTGGCAGTAGGATTCCCCAGCGACCCAGGTGACGTCATGTAAAATCTATGTATAGCAGTACAAGCCTGAAAAGCAGGGGTAGTACAAGGAGCAAGGTTACTCGCGTTTGAATATTTGGGATATATATATACAAGTATTGTTGCTCCACCTGGTGTGTAGGTTACGAAACACGGATCCCACATAATACATGTATATAACATTCCTGCGGTCAAATAAACCAATTTAATCTGTTTTGGTGAGTCTTTTAGAAATAGGAGACCCTGAGATAAATTACAAATCGGTGTTTTAGAAATATTCTAGGAAAGAAAGAAATATTCACGATTAATCTGTTATTTTCAGTGTACCTAAAAACATCTGTTTCGGGCAAGGTTCACAGCGAGGGTTTGGCCGCGGTAGCCGACCTGCCAGAGGTAGGGGACGGGGACGACGTAACCAACAACATGATGTTCCTATGGCAACGAGCTGACGTCAACACGGCAAACGCATTTCTCAGTTGACGATAGTGTTGTGCATATGACACTGTAAGGCTTCAGTATGTAATGTGTAGGGAGAACAATCCCCAGTGTATTGCGGCAATACTGAGTTGTCATACATTATCATCGGTGTCATCACACAGAATGACATGTACCGGAATATGCCAAAGGGAAGGCGGTGCTAGTTCACCCACATACATTTCCATGTCTGACCTAAGGAGAACTTCTACTGACGAACTTAAGATTTCTTCCTGCACTCTTACATATTGTGTTTGATAACTGCTGACATGTTTTTAGTTCAATAATCCGCTGGACATGATGAAGATATATTAAACGAGCAAAAACAGCACTCCTCCTCAAGTCGTTGCTACCATGCTAATGAAAAAAAATAAAAAATGATGAAGATATATATGTTAGCCTGCTAATTGTTCAATGCCTCATAGTACGGAGTGCATACTCATCAGAAGGCTGCTTCTATGGAGGTAGACGATTATGCTTGTGTTATACATTAACGATGGGGCTCTCGAACCACTTGGCTTACACGGTCTAGCTTCGCTATGATATATATACTATATGTGATATGATATGTGATATCAGGACAGCTCCTCTCCTCCCTAAAAGATGATGTACCGACGTAAAGACAAAATATGTATTCTATGAAAATGTATTCAGATTGGCGTTTTGGGTTAATAGTAGAGCAGCAGAGGAGCTAAGATTTTCAGGGACCCATACCCAAAGGGTAACAAGACATGCCATACATGAAATTAAAAAAACTTTATGGGTAACTTCTAAAATAAAGCCTTTTTGAACCTCTTGCTGCTCTACTATAAAAACTTAAAGGGAATGTTGAATTTGTGTTGAGACCGTCGTTACTCCACCCATTCTTACTGTGGGAGGAGCGGTGAATACATAGAGGATTTATTATACATGCTTTTCAATCATGAAAATAGAAATAAATTGAGTCATAAATTTGAATTTTACCGGTAATCTAGAAAAAAAACCAGATTGGTTGCCATGACAACCCCACGGAAATCACTAGTGATATACGCACTATGCATAAATCACTCTAGATACATTGTTTTTAGAGCAATGCGTGTATATGCTATTCACACACGCCGTGTAAAACATGGCTGAGAATTATGTGTAAATCTCTTCTTAACTAATTACCAATTAATCTAAGATAATAAATCAAAACTAAAAGAAATTTAATTATTTTGAGTTTTGTTCTTTTATTTTTTTTGGTTATTTTCCTAGTTTAATTGTAGTTATAAATAAATACCTATCAACAATAATCGTAGGAATGATAGCTATACATTTCTGACTTATTTTGGCATTAAATACATATTCGAGAATAAAAGATAGCTTGCTCTAGTTACAAAATTCTAACTTCAATTGTTTTTGTCGTATCTGACCTTGAACATAATAATAGAATAAAAGAAATAGTGTACAGTTCTCCCCCTATGTTATGGCCCGTAACGGTATAAAATGTCATTCCACTCGTTTCATTTCCTTTTTGTTTCCCCCAGAGCTGCTGCTTTCCCCAAAATCCATTTCTTTTAGTTCCTTATCTGATGGTTGCTGGTAGTTTGTATGGTCATGCATACAGTCACTGTATAGTGATACGTTTGGGCATCTGAATATTTCTGAGCCGATTAACTTGACGGGTGGCAGTGAGAGGTGACGGTGGAGGCTGCGGACTGGTGCGCATCAGCCCAGTGCCTGCCGTCAGACTTGCAGGAATCCAAACGTTGCGCCCTTTTGTCATCCGACGATCAAATTAGACGCGAGAAAAAACGGCTTTGTGGAGACTAGGCTTTTAATGCGGCAGATATAGACGTGAGTGCACATTGGCACAGTTTGTGTTGCATACTTAAGTCACATCCTGGGGTAAGCCAGGAACATTTAAATGAACTAAACATGTTTCCTACGTAACAGCTCTAGTACTAGATTATATATAAGGTGATAAGATACAACTCATTAAAAAGTTGTCCAAGGGGAGTTTCCGGTATGATCCGAGTACGATCAGGTTCACTGGAGAAAAGCTCTGTTCTTTTTTCAGGTTAAAGACAAGCAGTACTTTGAACTAACCATAAACAAAGCAACAGAAAGCTGTAGGAATATAAAAGACCAAGTGGATAGCCAAAATTCGCCTCACAAAATAAGATTACTTGTTTATGAGCCCTTTCCTCCTCGGTGTAACGTTCCCACGCTTCGGGTGCCATCTTGCCACCCCTCCAGGGTTGCAAACACAGGAGGAGAAAGAGTTTCGAAAGTACTCCCAAGCAGATAGGAATCCAAAATATACCTTGCAATACACAAAGGATACCAAAGACCTATATAAAAATAACATTGACATAGTGCTTTATGCCTAAATGCTCATAGGTGCTCTTACGTGGAGTATTTCCAGTAGAAAATTCATTGCCAACTTGATACAAATTGATTTGGAAAACCCTGAAGAGGCTTGGAATCTTTTCATTGAAAAGTTATCTACAGCCCTGTCACGCATATGTCCAGTCGCAAAGAAAAAAATTACCCTACCTAGGGAAAAATGGATGACTGACAAGCTGCTTATATGTAATGACCCGGTTGTATGTAGAGGAGGAGAGTTTGGTATAACATAAAAGACAAGAGCCTTAATATTATTACTCTAATTTATTAAGCAGCTTTGGATGGTACACATGAATTACAGAAGTCATACGAAGTGGTGTCTAAATAAAGTACACACAGTGTTGAATAATAGAGACACAGTAAATACTAGAAGTATACAGTAAATATATTGGATAAGATGTAATGTAGAGAACAGGTCCACCTAGTGGAAACCATGAACAACTCTAGGCTGTAATATGAGCCATTGTAGTATATAAAGAGTGGTGTTTGGCACAGGCGACACTACACTCCCCCCTGCCGGGTTAAAAAGAAATTCATAAGATTTCTTTACAAAATCATACATAATCCAAATATATTAATGTAGGTATGACAAACAAGAAGATATAATAAAAAGGACCAGCTTGAAGTATTTGTAGCGGACAACAAGAACAGAAATAACATATTCTGAGATAATATAATATAATAAGAAATAAGAAGAACTATGCTTCCTTCATATGCAAAACGACAATTATTTTTAGAATCACAGATAAACCTCGGCACAAACGTGTACCATGTTCTCTAGCCTCGTTAAGGCACAAACACTGGAATACAGTGATAACTTAAAAATAAGATTAAATCGCTTGAGAAATATTATATTAATATTATATTGGTCGTAATATCATCTTGCCACGTGAACATCATCCAGTCGCTTATGGATCTGCTGTTTCTTACAGACGCCCACGAATAAAAATCTGCTGCTTCTTACATCAAGGAAAGGAGTCCAAGGTACCATTACTGTTCCAAGGAAGAGTAGAGATAAAACAGATAATACATTTCCACAAAATAGTGGACATAGACATAAGAATCCAAAAAGGTATAACCACGATACCCAAATAATCACCATTTCAGGCAAATTGCAATCCTAAATAAACAGGTATTTCAAGCGTCGGTATCATATTTAGAAAAGAATATTTTACCCACAATATTTTGCTTAATAAAACCAATAATTAATCATACATTAACTTCACGTCCTATCATAAGATCCATTTGGGTCATGAATTCAATATTAGGGGACTTAGATGGACTGGCAAAATCCTCAGGTTTCTTTAAAGAAAGCAGATCATTTACCAATTCAGTTGCAACGGAAGCTGCCGCATCTTGATGACCTTGCTGAGGTATAACACCGGGAATAGAACCAGATATGGTCTCTTCAACTGACATAGCCACCTCCACTCGCTTGGATGTGTCGGGGGCTTTACTTGCTGCCGCACTAGGCAACTTCGAAGATTGAGCCGAAGGAGTGTTTGACCTTGTCGACGATGCTCCCTGAGACGAAACAGTTGAACTTGCAGGCGTTTTCTCACGCGAATCTCGTCGTTCCGTTTTCTTGCTAGTACCAGGACTAGGGGCAGTAACACTGCTCATCTTCACATTTAGCAAGGCCCTTGTTTTCAAATTTTTCTCGCGTAAAATGTGTAAGGCAGAGCTAGTCGAAGTTAATCTCCTAGGACTAGTACAAGTTTTCAGAGCAGACAACTCTGCTTTTACCTTCGCCAGTTCACTTACAAGTTGCTGGTTATCATTCTCCAGGTCCATGACCCTTACTTGCAGTTGATCATTCAGGCTGGTGGTTTCCTCCAGCGCTTCTACCAAGGATTCGACTTCCTCTTGACTCTTCATTATTTTAGATACCTCTCCCAAAGGTTTAACCATCTCCGCCATAGCTAATATGTATTGCTTCTGAATTCTACCCATCTCTTCATTATGGCGATATTTCTCCTCGTCTAGGCTAGCACCATAAGTATAGGTAGCCTGATGGTAGATCTGGTGATAATTATTCAGACAATCCTCCTCAACATGTACCGAAGGGGCAAGCTGAGAAGAAGAGGTTGCAGCAGACGAACTAGCAGAAGACCAGGCATTTGTTGCCGGCAAAGGAGCATCACAAAGCTTTGGCTTCTTTACAACAGAGGTAGAACGAGGAGTTCCAGAAGCAACACCTTGATACCTTTCATGTTCCGCCGCATCATACATTGTCTTCCACATAAACCTGGTCACAGCCAAACTATAGTGGAAAGTTGGGTTAGCCTGAACGACACGATTTTTACTGGATAGTCCTTCCATATACTGCCTCGCCAGACTATCTGACAACCTGTGCCTATCCACCTTACATGTGAGATGGGTAAACATTTCTCCTCGCCTATCAACAATCTTCTGACACAGATTGTCTGGACATTCCCAGCCGAAGGTTAAAGGAGTATGAACCTCACACATATGTCGGATAAAAGATAATTTGGTCATAAATTTCTTCACACCGTTTGGACACAGATTTTTCGACCTACAACATGTGAAGGGACACCTCATCCCCGTAGTATAAATTGAGAGAGACATTTTCAACTTTAAATCCTGATCCTCTCTAACTGACAGGCCTTTCTCAGGCAAAGTCTTACACGGATCGCATAATTTAGGGAAATATGATTCGTATAATCCCATCTGTTCATCATCAGTTGTTTCCTGAATATCAATACAACCATCAGACTCACTTGTTAATACAGGTTGAATCGAATAGTCATCTTTAGGCGACCAATTCCTCAGCAATCTTTGCATCATTTTATAACGCCTAGACAAACCATCGCCTCTGGTTTCTTTGTAGGAACTATCTTCCCTTCTTCTGCTCTGTCGGCCAGTATCCTTATAGGAAGCTGACGATGAATTACTTCTCCTTTCGGAGGTATTATCATTGTTAGTAACCTCGTAAGAGGCATTTTTGTCAGTTTGGTTAGTATTTGCCTGTGAAACAGACATATTCGGGTTGGCGTTAGCCATTTTGTCAGAACTCTTGTTTATTCTGGATGCCTAGAAATAAACAAGAAAAATTATCACCAACTTAAACAGTCAAAAAACAGCAACAATCGACAGGAAAATAAAGCTTATAAACAACGTTATACAGCATATAAATCCTAAAAATCACTCATGTTGTTCTTTCCCCATAGGGCTCAATACTGTTTGAGTTGTACAGCGCTTCCTCCGACGTCCGCGCCCTTAGATATACCCAGAAAAGGTCGAACCGTGTTGTATTTTCCCCATAGAGCGCAATGCTGTACGACTCGTACACTGCTTACTCCGACGTCCGCGCTTTGGAGATATAGTGACAGACCAAAGCGGCACGTTGGGGAACCCATAGAGTTCCCTTGGCGCGAGCCAAAACACACGGTGCCCCAAAAGCACGGTCGAACGTTCTAAATATCAAGGTATAACCATTTCAACTTTACATATATTCACCGCGCATTGAAACTACGCTTTCCAATGCTTCCTGGCATTCATTCACAGCAATATAACATGATATATTCTCAGTCTATTTAGTCAAAAATACAATAACAAATGGCAGCTACTCATCAGTACCGTAGTATGACCTATATAGTGAAATATACACAATGCCCCGCGTGTATGCCAAGTGTGTATAGCCGAATCACCCATACCGGTGTCGACAAACATTGAAGTAATACAGGGTATAACCTCTGCCATTTTTCATGAAATACACAATTTAGAGACTGGAACAACAAGTAAACAATATATCCTAAGATTAATATTTGACTTACAGTTCGTCCAGATAAAATTCATGGAGATATACAAGCACGCTCCAACTGATGTGTAGCCTTCGAGCAGGAGTAGCCTTCTGCCTGGGCTTATATGAATACCCAGAAACCTCCGCTCAGGGCTATGACATATCCAATCTTAGTGTGATTACCATATTTAACTATTGTTTTGTTTATAACAATTCCATTGGACAATAATGTAATGAGTATGCCGAGTCAACAAGGCTTAATCCAACTCGTTATAGAGCGGTCTGTAGTAACAGAGCCTAACAAGGCAAATCACACATTCAAATATTAAAAAAAACAAATTATCCGTTCGTACAGGGGTCTGTGACGATCCTTACGCTTCTCAGATCAATCAACAGAGACTTCTCGTTGTGTTTTTTACTTCTCATAGACATCGAATTCCCAATATAACTTCCATCATGGGAGAACAATTACTACCAGACCTAAGCAGTGATTACTATAACCAAGCTATAGGCATGATGAATAGCGATCAGGAATTTTTATTTCCCTTTTTCCTACACCTCTCTTCTTAGGAATTATTTCCTCTTTTTGCCCTTGTACAGGGTTAATTTTAACTTTTAATTTCCCATGTGAGATAGCATGTTTCTTACCTTTGCCACGAGGTTTCGTAATTTTCTTTTTCTCGATCCCCTTGGCCTTAGGCGGTTTCTTGGGAGGTCTGCCTCTTTTCCTGGCTTGATCAGGTTTTAAACTAGAAATATAATCCATAATTTCCTGGCCAGGAGATACTTTTCCTCCTTCTACCTTAATAACATCTCGACCTATCTCACGTAGGTTTTCAACTTCAGGAGAATTTTGAAGATTAACTGTAGGTCTTAATCCGTCCTTGGACGTAGGATCTACAGCTGTCGCAAATAATCACCATTCCATCGAACTTCTCCTCTTGATGTTGATAGGAGGTATGTATGATAGTTTATTTTACTAATAATTTTGAAGGGCCCATCCCATTTAGCCCCATATTTGTTACTGGCAATCGGTGGATAATATCTATACATCCATTCGCCCTCTGAGAAGCTTCTTAGTCGCTTGCGACGATCATAAGATTTCTTTTGAGCCAACGATGTTAGATTTAATTTATCTCGAGCAAAAGCATGACCTTCTCTCAGTTGTCTTCTCAGTTGTTCGAGAAATACACTTGGAGAATTCAGATCTAAACCTCCTCGAGGAACTCCAAAAATTAAATCAGCTGGGGTATAAGCTTCATCACCGAAAATCAATGAATATGGCGTACAACCAGTACTAGCATGTACACTTGTATTAAAAGCACTTATTATACAAGGAATTAATGTGTCCCATTTTTCAGATCCATAATCTATATAGCAAGATAATTGTTCGACTAAAACTCGATTTATTCTTTCTGCCTGGCCATTACAGCGGGGTGTATAGGGATTAGTGTGTTGTTTATTTATATCAAATATTCGACACAATTCCCTCATTACCCCACCTTCAAATTCTGGGGCCCCATCGGTATGGATAGCATTGGGAGCTCCAAATCGTAGGATCCATTCTTTGAATATAGTCCAGGCAACTGTTTCTGCCTTATGATCAGGTAAACAATAAGCCTCAGACCATTTAGAAAAATAATCTGACACAACTAAAACACAAATATTACCACTAGGGCTACGTTTAAAACCACTCAAAACATCCATACATATACGAGAAAATCTCTCACCTGCCAGATCCTTAGTTAAGGGTGAAGTATTCGTTCCTGATCTTGTTTTACGAGTTGAACAGGCTTCACACATCTTAATCCATCGACTTATAGAGCCTTTCAGACCTGGCCAGTAGTATCATTGCTTGATGGCAGTATATGTCCTGAAATTACCAAAGTGTCCAACACAAGCTGGACCATGGTGTCGATCGAATATCCCTTTTCTACTGTCTATGGGCACAACTACTCTACTAAATAGCTTACCAGACGAGGGTTGTCTCCATCTCACACATAATAAACCATTAAATATAACCAAATCTTTCTTCTTCCCTAGCATAGCCCGGAAATCGTTACTTTCTGAACTAGAATCTTCTGGCCAAGGAAGGATATTATTTACATACATTATAATACGTTTAGTATCATGATCTAACGCTTGTTTCTCTAACAGACCCAATGGTTTTACTGGGACTTGTTCCATCACTTTAACAGCAGCTATGACAGCATTATGAGCACCACAATCTGTACAATCTTCTCTCTTACATCTACTATATGGTATCCTTGAAAGAGAATCTGCATTGATATGGCGACGACCAGGCCTATGCTGTATCACACCAGGAGCAGTGATATTATACAATTGTAATGTCATAAGCCATCTGGCTAACATATGTTCAGGTTCTTTAAAACCTATTAACCAAGTAAGGGAAGCATGATCAGTTCTTATAATAAAATCTCCCCCTAAGATATAATTCTTGAATTTTCCAGAATATATGACGACAGCCAATAATTCACGATAAGTAGTGCAATAATTCCTTTGTGATTTACTAAAAGAATTGCTGGCATAAGCGATGACTTTTTCCACCCCATTTTGTTCTTGAGAAAGAATTCCAGCCATACATTTACCACTGGCATCTGTATCGATAATATATCTGCCTTCTGGACATGGATAAGCTAAAACTGGCGAATTTGTCAAAGCTGCTTTTGTTCGAGCAAAAGCATCTTCACATTCAGGGGTCCAGTTTACCTTAAATTTAACCTTTTTAGACGATTGTTTGACAATGTCCTGAATAGGATATACTAAGTCAGCAAATTTATTAATGAACTGACGATAATAAGAGGCAAATCCTATGAAAGATCTAACCTCCTTCACCGTTTTTGGCTGAGGCCAGTTCAAAACAACTTTTACTTTTTCTGGGTCGGCTCTTATGCCTTCCTCAGAGACCACTCTACCCAGGAATTCAACCTTTCGTTGGAATAATTTGCATTTCTTAGGTTTTAATTTTAACCCATAATTTCTCAATCTGGCAAAAACACTGTCTAAATTATTTAGCATTTCGTTTAATGTTTTGCCAAATATGATTACATCGTCCAAATAGACTAGGCAGATCTTATTTACCAAGCCTCTTAACATTTTGTTCATCATCTTTTGAAAAGTAGCTGGAGCATTGCAGAGTCCAAATGCCATTACCTTGAACTGGTATAACCCAGAAGCAGTAATAAATGCAGTTTTCTCTCTGCTAGATTCATCCATGGCAACTTGCCAATAGCCACTTTCAAGATCTAACGTACAAAACCAGGTATTTCCACCCAATGATTCTAGACAATCGTCTATTCTTGGCAAAGGATAGCTATCCTTCTTAGTGACACTATTTAATTTTCTATAGTCAACACAAAAACGAATGGTATTGTCTTTTTTGTTGACCATCACTATAGGAGATGACCAAGGGCTATCACTTTCTTCTATAACCCCCTGTTCTAACATTTTTTTAACCTGCTCTTCGGCGACTTCTCTCTTCTTAGGAGCTTGTCTACGATAAGCCTGCTTAATAGGTCTAGCATCGCCAGTATCCACCACATGGGTAGTCATTGACGTATAACCTAATGTTTCTCCAGGGAGACGAAAAACATCCTTATTCCTAAGAATCATATCCTTTAATATCTTGATTTCTTGGTCGCTTTTTACATGTGAACCATTTATTAATTTTTCCAGGCTAGAGGTGTCTACTGGAATATTTTCTTCTACTTTGGTCGCTGAAACAAAGCAATCAGTGATATTATTAGGAGATACCTCCTGTACTGAACTTTCATCTGCTTCATAAACATACCCAATGGGAACATTCTTCTTCAGACGAATTGGTAAGGCAGTGGGGTTGCAGATAGGGATCTTCGTAATTTTAGAGTTAAATAAATAAGTATTTAACCCACCAAAGGTCTCCCCATTTTCCCCTTCCACTTCTGGTTCTACCACGTAAGCACGATCGGTGGGCAGATTTCCCAAAGAAACATCTACAACCATAATGGCATATGCTCCTATATGGACCTCTTTTTTCACAATAGCTGTACCCAAAGCCCCTTTACGAAGGCAATTCACATTTTCCTTACCATCGTTCAAGGACAACCGACCAGGCCAGGCGATACCGCATTTATATCGCCAGGTAAAATCCATACCTAAAATAGCTTGGTCGCCATCAAGGTGGGAGACTACCAAACAGGCATTTTTGTATAGCTCGATCAACAAATAATATCAGTCAAGGCAGAAGGGCATTCGACGAAGACAGAAGTCTCCCTTTATTAAACAAACAAGAACGAAGAAAAATTTTTCCGGCGACCAAGTGCTTTGAAGCCGGAGAATGTTCTGTTCAAATTTCCCGCGGGTAGGCGTCACGTGATAATTGTACACCGTACGTAGGTCGTCACGTGACAAGGGGGCGTGGTGTCTTCCCGCGCTATAAGCCTATAACTCTTATAGGCAACCATAGCTCGATCAACAAATAATATCAGTCAAGGCAGAAGGGCATTCGACGAAGACAGAAGTCTCCAAAACCCAATAATAGATATAATGAACGAAGTAGAAGAAGTTTTTTTTTTTTTTTTTGATCCACAGTTCAGGAACGACTAATCATACGGCCGACAAGGCTGAAGAAGATAACTTGGAAATCTCCAACTTGCGATCAGGAGGAGTGGCCAGATACATCAATACGGCCAGGCTGGCCCAGTCGCCTACACATTGAATATCTGACAGTGGCACGCCCAGATTATGTAGATGTTGAGCACCTCCACGTCTGAGCGAATGAAAACCGACCAGCTCAGGATTAAGGCCGACTTTAGAAGAGAGAAGCTTCAAGAACTTCAAGGCTGTAGGATATAACAGTGGCTGGCCATGTACCATGAAGATAGGGTCACTAGCACTACCCTTCGACGACCTCAGATGGGAAAGGAGCAGGGTATAGGCACAAATTCTGTAGTTAGACGACAATGGCAAAATAGGTATTTCCAGGCACTTATTATAATATTTCAGCGTTTTAGAAGAGCTGACACGAAGCACAATCTTGCTTTTGGAAAAAAGAACATCACGTCTCGTCAAGACATGACAGTCTGCAGACTTTAACTCCTGTAAATTCTCTGGTAACACATTTGACTTCCTGAGTAAGGTTGAGAAACACAAAACTACACAAGCCCAACATGCTGAATCATGTGGGTTAGAAAAACACACGAAATCTGACATCATGGACAGATTTGAAGCCAGAATTGGTATTTTTTGGTTAACAGATGTGCCAAGGGTTTTCTTCAAACCTTCCAGAATCATTTTCAGGAGGTAAGAGTCCCTGAACGAACACTCATATCCGTAGCACTTATGCAAGGCAATAATTGCAGATAAATAGTTATTCACAGTAGAGAACTTGGAGGTTTGGGCCTTGTGTACAAGAAACCTGGAAACTGTAGACTCTGTGGCAGGTAGAGGCTTCAATCCATAATCTGAACAAAAGGTGAAGTAAATAGACCACTGGGAGGCTCTAGTCGACTTAGTGTTAGACGACCAAGATCTGGATAACACCTCAGCCACCTTTTCATCCAAAGCTGGCAAAAGGGCTGCAACATAGAGTAGAGTTATTAGCACAAAATATATTCCCATGTTGATGGATTTGGGAGATATAATCAGGTAAGGTGTTGTCAATACCAGGGATGTGCTTGGCAGTAATGTAAAAATTATTCACAGCACTTAGCCAAAATAACTGTCTCAGAAGGGACATGCAGTAAGGATTCGCACTGACACCTTTATTAATTAAATGCATGGTCTGGGTATTATCTGTCAGGACCACAACATGTTTATTCTTCCAAGATTCCTTGTATCTATCGGCAGCAACCAATACAGGAATTGTTTCCAATACATTTATATTCCTGGAGTGCTCAGAGTCAACATGTACATTCACCCAATGAGAATGGGAAGGATCAGTGACATGAAAATCAATGGGAAGCTCGTCACTATTGTAGAATCCTCCAACCCAATCCACGGGGGTTACCAACCCAAATCCTCCCAAAGAGGCGTCCGTAGACAAGGTAAGATCATTATGATGAAAACGAGAAATCATGTATGAGGTCCCATTGAAGCGTTGGGCGAATTCTGACCACCATTTTAGGTCTAACCTGAAGCTGTCACTGAGCTTAATGCGAACATTCCTATCAGGAAGACCTCTCAACAATTCTATCACACGGTGGCTGAAGGTACGCCCACCTCTGACTACCTTCGAACAGTGGCATAAGATACCACAGAGTCTCTGGACTTGACGTTTAGTGGCACGATTCTTGTCCGTGAAGAAATTGAGTTCATGGTGTAACTTTTTTAACTTATCCGGAGGCAAGGATAATGTCATTTGTTGGGAATCGATCAATATTCCTAGGAACACAGAAGACTGAGAAGGAGACGTACATTTTTTCCAACTCACTAGGAACCCAAGGTCTCCTAGAAGGTGAATCAGTACCATTTGTATCTCTTGACATTCTTTGAAGCTGGAACCAACAACAACAAAATCATCCAGATAGTTAATTACTCTGAAAAAACCACGACGATTCATAGCTTTAATAATGAAGTCACTCAGAGCTGAGAATATAAATGGGGCCGATCTCAGGCCAAAACATAGACGTGTGTCTTGAAAAAAGGTATCGTCCCAGCAAATGCCCTGTAGCTCCCATTGGGAAGGTGTTATGGAGACAGACCGATATGCTGCTTTCAAATCGACAGTCGCCATGTAATCTCCTGGCTGTAGAATATCACAGACATCGTCAATCGTGTTGAAACTAAAAGGCTGAGCTGTTTGAACCATAAAGTTGTTGATGGAATCATTAGGAGGTTGACTGCAATCCGTTATCGGACGGAAGGTCCCATCTTTCTTGGCAATGGCACCAAGCGAATGGATACAGCGAGGCTTGTTGGGCACAATCCTAAATTTCCCATCACGAAATTCCTCGTTTATGAGGTTGGTGACGAAGGAATAAGCTGGGTCGGACAGAACTGAAGAGTAGTTCCGACAGTGGTAGATCGGAACGGTGGACGTTGCATCTACAATATGAAAACCATTTTTAACTCCGTCGTACAAGAAGTCACGGAAATAAATGTCTTGTTCAATACATAATTCATTGTGCCAAGCTCCTAGCTTCAGCTGAGAAGGCAAGCCGCCGACATAATGGGAATCAGCAATACGGTCATGTAGGGACCAACACTTGTAAGGTTTAACGACGAAGGAGTCCCGGGAGGAGAAACCTGAATAATCCGGGGTTGTACGTGTATGAACACGAAAAAATTTAACACAGTCCTCTGAAAACACATCCTCGTCCCATTCTGCCAACAATTGGGGTGAAGAAGCAAACACAGAAGGCAGAATGTCACAATCAGTCACTTGCAGAGTTGGAGAAAATCCCAAATCCGAGCCATGGCCGCCATCTTGACCGGAAGCCACGGGGGAGACGAGAGTTCATGCGAGACTTGAAGAATCGGCTTTTTTCTCTTTGAAGCGACAATTTTGCATTGAATGGCGAAATTTGCAGTGGCCACAAATGTGCAGTCTCGCACATTTCCCCATGAAGCAACCACGAGTATTAAAATTATAACATACGTCTGGTTGCCAGTCTTCAGGCATAGCGGGGAAGCCCGAATCATCCCGAGCTCTGCCGAGTGATCGGTTTGTTGTTGTTCCGGGCCGGTTCCTTCCGGCGCCTTGTTTCCAAGATGGCGACGAAACTTTATCAGCTTTCTCGTCGACTCTCTTGCGATAATATCCACTCAGATAAATGCCTGCAGCAAATAGGTCTGGCGTGCCAAAAAAGCAGTTGCCGGCCATGACCTGATCAACTACATGGTGATCGTATGAAGCACATCCAAGTACAGAGAAGTTGACGTCTATCACATGGCGACCTACGTACAGCATGTGTTGTAGATAAGCACGCCAGTCACCATTCACAGAAAGATATTCCAACACTTTAGTCATGCCATACAACAATTCCGCAGCGGACAATTTCGTATGGTCCATCTGTTTGACGGTCATCTGGTTGGCTAATACTTGAACATAATAAGCAGGCCTGTAGTCCATACCTTTCTTTGGCGGAACGCCGTCATTGACATTCAATGATAGTTGCTGAATGCTGTCGACAAGGTTTTGCATATGGCCGTCACCCTCGTCTTCCTCCCCCGGAGAAGACTGGCTGTACACGCCGGGAGGAGAGCTTTTCTTCTCTATCTTATCCAGACGTTGAAGAATCATCGACAAGGCATCAGAGGGAGGCGTATTTGAAGCTTTACCACCAGTTGCTTTCTCGGAGGATTTGTAAGCTTTCTCAAGAAACTCCAAGTATTGAGGATCTGCTCTGTCGTAGCCACCAACGCCGGCCATTTTGGGAGAATCACGTAGAGACAATGTAAGCAGATCAAATGTTTCTGGATCGTCAAACACCAGTTTACACCTGGAACCGAATGGAGCTTGATGGGTAAACTCGCATCGACTACAAACCCCAAAGGTAGGCATACTCCGTAATAAAGAACATAATCTTGAGAAAATCAGCAAGAAAAATTTTTCCGGCGACCAAGTGCTTTGAAGCCGGAGAATGTTCTGATAATGTGATAATTGTACACCGTACGTAGGTCGTCACGTGACAAGGGGGCGTGGTGTCTTCCCGCGCTATAAGCCTATAACTCTTATAGGCAACCATATTTTGCCTCCAATATTCAATTCAAATATAGCATAACCCAGTGAAGAAATTCATAAGATTTCTTTACAAAATCATACATAATCCAAATATATTAATGTAGGTATGACAAACAAGAAGATATAATAAAAAGGACCAGCTTGAAGTATTTGTAGCGGACAACAAGAACAGAAATAACATATTCTGAGATAATATAATATAATAAGAAATAAGAAGAACTATGCTTCCTTCATATGCAAAACGACAATTATTTTTAGAATCACAGATAAACCTCGGCACAAACGTGTACCATGTTCTCTATCCTGGTCATGGCACCAAAATGTAATGACCCGGTTGTATGTAGAGGAGGAGAGTTTGGTATAACATAAAAGACAAGAGCCTTAATATTATTACTCTAATTTATTAAGCAGCTTTGGATGGTACACATGAATTACAGAAGTCATACGAAGTGGTGTCTAAATAAAGTACACACAGTGTTGAATAATAGAGACACAGTAAATACTAGAAGTATACAGTAAATATATTGGATAAGATGTAATGTAGAGAACAGGTCCACCTAGTGGAAACCATGAACAACTCTAGGCTGTAATATGAGCCATTGTAGTATATAAAGAGTGGTGTTTGGCACAGGCGACACTACATATACAAATAAGAGATAAGGACAAAGCACTGAAAAAAGCCAAAAAAACGATGACTGGGTGACAGCTAAGAAAAAAAGAAACAGAGTTACGAACTCATGCCGCAAGGCCAGAAAACAGTACCTGTCTAACCTAAGCATAGAAACTTTCAATGACAACAAAGAATTCTGGTCAATGGTTGGTCAGCTCATTCCCAAAAAGTTGAGAAATTCTAACAATGAAATAAATATTATTGATGAAAATACTAAACTACCAGTACCCATCGAAAATGTAGCTACACATTTCAATAACTTTTTGCCTCGATTGGAGAGAATTTAGCAGCACAAATTGATGCGCCATGGACTTTTATAGGGCAAGAGTGTGAACAAACCTTGAGTGATGTGTTTACAAATCCAGATGAGATTGTAAAAATTGCACAAGATATCAATGTCAACAAGGGTTCCATTCATAAAGTTGTTTGTTTTCAAAGATGTATTCAAAGCGATACCCTCTGTCTTGAGTCACATATTTAACCTCATGTTTGCTTCAAATTTGATTCCAAATTCCTGGAAAAAAGGATATGTCACCCCGTTGTTCAAAGGTGGAGAAGCCTCAGTAATTTCTAACTATAGGCCTATAACCCAGCTTCCTATTCAGTCGAAGTTATTAGAAAAGGTTATTCACAGTAGACTACTAGATTTCTTTGAAAATCACAATGTCCTTTCCGATAAACAAAATGGTTACAGAAAATCAAGATCGACTGTGGACACAATCTCTGACTTCACAGACAACATACTAAAAGTTAGGAACAATGGTAGCACCTCTTTCGCTGTATTTTTTTACCTAAAAAAGGCATTTGATACAGTGAACCACAATGTACTTTTAGCTAAACTAGACAAATATGGTATTAAGGGCAACTTGCTTGCCTTGTTGCGTAACTACCTCTCGGGGAGAACACAAACAACAATGATACTGAATCTTTGAGTGCTAGTGTAAATTATGAAGTCCCCCAGGATCTATCCTGGGACCCCTGCTTTTTCTTATCTACGTAAATGATGTAGAACATTGTCTCATTCATAGCAAAGTAAAGCTTTTTGCAGATGACACTGTCATATACTGTAGCCATAATAACACTGACACCCTGAATGTACTACTGCAAGAAGATACTAACAATTTTTTTCGTTGGTGTGAGTAATAAATTGACATTGAATGTGAGCAAAACTAAGACAATGCACCTCAGAGGTGTTCGAAGCAGAGTAAATCATGTTAAACCGAATATTATCATTAGTGGTACTCAGCTTGATTGTGTAGAATCTTACAAATACTTGGGCATTACATAAGATGCCAATCTCAAATATGATATGCAAGTGCGATCTACCCATAAAAATGTGAGTCATAAAATGTACCTCCTCAATAGAATTTCTAAACTGGTGCCACCACAGGTTCTTCTAAGAATTTATAAGGTATCTATACTCCCATTGTTAGATTACGGTGACGTTATCTACAGCAGATGTGCAGCAAGGCACATTGATAAACTGCAGATTTTACAAAACAAGTGCCTAAAAATTGCACTCAAACTCCCAAAATTAACAAATACACTATTATTCTCAGAAAAGCCAGTGTACCAAAGGTAGTGGACAGAAGGAGGGCTCATATCCTAAACCTTGCCTTTAAACGAAGAAAAAAACCAGCCTTTGTTGACCAAAATGTAAGACAGACCAGACAGTGGCAGGCACCAGTGCTGTTCTCCAATAGGCCAAACATTGTGTCTTATGACCAAAGTGTCCAAAGAAAAACTGCGTTATTATGGAACAATCTCGATGTTGAAACGAGAAACATAAATGATTATAAGGTCTTCACAGCCTTAACCAAGGCTGAATGTATGTTACCTATATTCTCTTAAAACTGTAAATATCCTCACCCCTCATCCCATCATCGTAGTTCTCTCCTAGTTCCTTCTCTTAGCTAGTCTCTTTCTATTTGTGTTGTTACATGCATAAACAAGTCACAGTTTATCGAACCAAAAGGCAATGGCCACTCAACCCGATTTAACCATTCAAATGGTTAAAACTGAGGCTCATTTCCTACCAATTCTACACATGTCACTGTACTCTGCAAGAATAGATTGTATATTGTCATATTATTTTGTGTATCGATTAATAAATGTTTCTTATAAAAAAACAACAAAAAAACCACCCCAATACGATAGCGGTGATACTAAGTGTTTGAGGGTCATGCAACTTTACAAAGCCTAGGGGGGTCTTAATTTTGAAGCAAAAAAGCATTACGTTATGTATGAATGGCTTCTCTATCTCTCTCCTGTATTGACTATTTTTACCGAATATATTCCTTTTCAAAAGTTGAATATTCACACTTTATTAAAAGTTTTTGAAATGAAGAAAAACTAATTGTTTGTTGGAATTCCCCTTATGTATATAATACACATATGTAGTGAACCTCCGGATATCTCGATTACCAATCCGGGGCTGTAGGCTCTCCTACAGGTAGTTTATCAGTAAATGGTGACACTAGTTATCCAGCCCGCGATAACCTTCGTGCTATTTCTTAGACAACCCAGGTTCGATCTTCCTCTCAACTAAGGGAAAGTAAAACATGGACAACGATCTCTGTTTCCGTAGCTTTATTTCCCCCACAGTGCGATCACAAGGTACATGGTCAGCCGGGCTAACCAAGACATCTGACGGAAAGGATTTCTGGAATAGTCACAAATACAATCCGTACAATAACAAGGTGTGTACAAGTAAATGGCAAGATGTTCTTCGTACAGGAATAAGTGATACAGGAGATACACAATACATCACAATTATGCAATACAGTACGTATTCTGGTCAATGCAGGTAGATGAAAGGTAATCTGTAATCTGTAGGGTAAAGCTTAACATTTCATTCACAGTAAAAACGGAACAGATCCGAAAGGCTTGAAAGGTTGAGCGAGCGGAGCTCCAACCTTGACCTTGAAGGCCGACTCGGTTATATAAGAGTTAAAACAACAGCAAGCTATACTAGATTAGAGCAGGTTTGGTCAGATTCTAGGGTGTATTTTTTCACAATAGACCACAGCAATCACTTCCGGCAACTTCCGGGGGTTATAGAACTCAAAAGAACTGGTAAATAAAAGGTCTAGAGGTCGGTGAAACTTTTTTTCTTAATAGCCCTCAGTCGAATCTGACCAAATCGGGTCTAAAAGCACTAATACCCGAGGTTTTGGATGGTCTGGGTGGTCTATTGCCTGGTGGAAATTCTCGGGGCTAACGCCCCTCGAATTGTCCACCAGGCTATAGACCACCCAGACCATCCAAAACCTCGGGTATTATTGCTATACTAGTCTAGGGCTGCGCATGCCACCAGGCATGTTTGACTGGTTGGTCGACACTTGGTTTAGTCTTTAGACCTTATAGCCGTAGGTTGATATTTGGTATGGGTAATGTCTGGATCTAACCCACGGTAATATATAGTTAATATAGAAATAAACAATGAGGGCTGTACCGTGAGGACAGGCCTGACATCCCATACTCACGAGGCCGCAGACCGTCCGAACGGTACAACCAGAAGTGTTTATTGCTTTTAGTCTGTGATGTCGCCAGTCACTTTCGGCATGACACACATACCCACTTAAATTTGTGCACTTTGCGTTGCACTGTAAGGCTTTATAGCACCCTCCTCCTTCCATTTGAAAGTGCCTGAATGTCCACAAACTAGGGCCAGTGTTATGCTTTGTCCTTTCGTCTCGGTTGTAGTATCGACGTATAGCCTTATTAAATATATCTATGGCCTTTCCAGGTACTTTGATCTTATGACTGACATGTAGGCTCAGAGCCCTAAGTTAGAGTTACTGGTACTTCATTGATAAGTATGGATCTGTATGAGTATGGGGACTGTCTTGATGTGATCCTTGAAGTTGAGGTACCGAAGTTTATCCTTAAAGATTCCTGTGCACACTAATTAATGATCAATTAGCATTCACATGCTAATTGATCGTCCAAATGTTATGTTTATAGATGATTGTTGCTTACTGAGCTTCCACTGCTAATTACTAAAGATAACAATCAATTAGGGTTTACATGCTAATTGATAATCCAAATCTTATGCTTGAAGATGATCGTTGTTTACTTAATGATAATTGATAACCAATTATCACTCCGATGCTAATTAATAAAGGAATAACACAGAACTATATGGATCCTGTCTTGATCTTACGCTCGACCAACGGTCACTAACTTTATTTCCGGGTACAACATACCTGTCAGGTGAGTGCCTGATCTGTGTGCGCAGCCGTGCCCGGCTACATCACCTGTCGTCCCATGGGGAGGCCCAGGCGTTACGTAACATTACATAACAGCTACCCCTCCCCCCGGGAATATGGCGATTTACTGACATATCCGAGACAAGGTGAGATCACCTGGGTACAAGTGTCACCTTTATCTTTTGTAGCATCATTTGCACTTCAAATCGTCCAGCAAGTAAACATATCAATATTTATTATACCTGATGGGGTTACAACTGTCCCATCCATCTATCTTTTGAGTTTTGTACCACCAAAAATGTGCGACTGGGTTGGTTGTTTTCCCGTTAGCTATCCGTTAATCTTCTAGGAACTTACACGTTATAAATTCATATATTTCGCCTGTTATTAGGGCTGTCAAGCTTTCCATGTCAACCACTTATATTACCTGCCTTCATGAATCCTACTCCGCCTCCGTTCTTTTATACCATACTGGCTGGGATTCTTAGCTAAGGCCACCATTACAGCAAATGATTTTAATTAATGAGTTGGTCTTCGTGATACAGCTAAACAAACCTGTCTTCTCCCTTTGACTTTGGTGGTTGCTGTCCACCAATTACGTCCGACTTCTAAGGTAATTAATTGGTTTTTGGTTGACACTTTTGGGAAAGTTGACCCCAAACCCATTGTTAGTTGTCAGCTACCGCTGCACCCAATTGTTATGTTATTGAAACTACCTGGTGCATCTGCTTCTGGGCTGAGCCACATTGCCACCGTGATTTGGTGTGCTTGTTTAGTTACTTTCTAGGCATTGTTAGTTTCTACCGCTTTATTTCAGATTGTCATTTTACTCGGACAATATTTATTTTGTGGATCTTACTCCACAGGATTGCTGTGCTGACAACTGCTCTAATTTGTGCTGCTTGCGGGGCTGTCTTTGTATAATTTTGTCACCTATGTTTACACAACTAGGGGGGTATATAAGGTAATGACGCCGTCAGCTCTGTCCACTCGTTCCTCTAACTTTACTTACGTACCAGCACCCGTATCTTCCTCAGACTGCAAGGATGAGTCTTTCAAGGATGGCTGCCAACTTTGGGAATTTCAAGGCGCATACCAGTGCAGTGAACCTCGCAAACTTCAAAGACCAAACCTCTTTCAAGGGGTGCGAATATTCTAAAGCTAGTCTCTTCAAGGAGTGTGGACTTGAAGGATAGGAACTATCGTATTGACCCTACCCCTTTTTTGGCATCAACAGATTCTGAGAGCAGGCCACCAAGGCGGCCTTGCACTATTTCAGTTAATATGAAGGTCGCCGACCAGGAGGGCCTGCTGAGGAGCTGCGCAGCCCACCGTGGTGAGCTGCGTCGGCGGACCACCAGCCTGCACGCTCGACGTTACCCCTTGCCAGTGTCTCAGCGCTCCTCCAGCACCCACAGTGACGATGGTCTGTTGGGTGCCTACCCACCAGGTTTCTGTGAAGCTGAGACCGAGGACAGGAGCACTATCTCACGATCCCGCTCGCCCAGCCCTCGGCGGCGGTCACCAAGCCCCCGGCGGCAATCACTAAGTCCCCGGCGGGTCACTGTACAGTACCCTTCTGGTGATGTGCGTGTCAGGGTCGCTTCTGTGGACCCTGCCACCTCGAGTGAGGTCGGATCTACTGTAGGCCGAGCCTATGACCCCACTGTGGTGCGCCAATATGGGCCTCGCCGGGGCAGTTGCTCAGCCCTCCTTCAGGAGAAGGAGGCCTGCCATAACCCCCTGTACCTAGTAGGAGATGCTACGTGTGAGTTTGTGGCTGGCACCAAATGGTTTGGCTGCCACCACTTGATCACTTTCAAGTTGAGTGATCGTATGAGTGTTGTGATCAGGCGCTTCTCCAGTGGTTGCAACCCTACTATGCAATTTGCTGGCCTTGCAGACACTGATGTGGTTGATGCATTGGACGCCGCGCAAATGTATCAGCTGCATCTCTAGCGGTATGAATTAGTTGGACTTTTTACAGTGTCCAACAATTATGAGGTCCACCTCAATCAGTGGAGCCTTCGCTCGCAGAAGAAACGGCGCAATGTTGAGGTCAACCACTGCCTGGACTGCAGTCGGAGGGTGTGGCTGACCCTGGAGGAGGCCTGCACGCTCATAACTCTCTTACGTCCCATCTACAGATATCTGCGTATCTACATATCTATTATGTTTCAAAAGATGAATTTATCTGCGTCTAGAATAATGCTACTTTACTTGTGCTTATTTAAGCAAATGTTGTGGCTCTGAGGTTATCGTACGCCTGAACACAGTCTGACATGGATAATTTTATTATATTTTTCAGGTCGCTTGGAATTTTGAGTATTTCTTATGGCCAGCTCCCCGAGGCCTTAGGCAACTGCATGGGGTTGGTGTATTAACACCCATCGCTTTTGGACGCGTATTTACCATTACTCGCATGAAATACTTTCAGTTGCTTATGTAAACCACTTAATGAAAATCTAGGCCCTCTCTCTAATCATAAAATTGTCTTCTTTCAAACCTCCTACACCTCTCCCCTCCTGTCTCCCTCTCCCTCTCTCTCTCTCTCTCTCAAGACCACCTCTCTACAGAGATCACCCCTCTATTAATATAATAACCCAGCTTCGCGATATGTGGCTATAAATTGCCACATGTTTAATGTCCTCTTGTTATTGACTTCAGACGCCTAGTGACATCACTAGGCATCATGTGTTTTGGGGGGTCCCCTCCACCATCACTGATGGTGTTTGGCACTACATGGTTTCGCCCCTTTGATGGGCTCATCAGGCAGATCAGGGATCTTAAGAGGAGAAGTATGAGCTTGGGAGAATGTGATATTTGTGGACATTGTTTAGGAAATAAATAAAGGTGACACACCAATGAAATAGGCCAGGCTGGCATTACACCACTCTAAAATTTGGCCCATATACCATCTTCTTAAAAGTAAAATATCTACAAATGATTTCTGATCATGTCTAAATCTATATCAGAGACTTCATAATAGCATAAAAATACCTTCTGTGCCACTTTTATCAGGGCCAAAATTTAGCAGGGTCAGCGGGGGAGATACTGTGTCGGGAAATTTAGGGAGGGGAGGGGGGAGGGGCAAGCAGTGGGAGTGATAACGGAAAATATTAGCTTTAATACAGTTCATTTATGCCCGATTTTACAAGTAATTACTTTACTGTACTGCACCATGCTGTATATGTAAAAGAGGATTTATTGTCGGCAGAATTGAAGCAAGAGAAGACAAGACAATTGTTACATTATATAGTTTACTCATTTATTTTATTCAATGATTTCATTTAGATTTAGCATCTGTATCAGCCATGGTCAATCCCTCTGCTGGGCAGATCATCCAGGGAGTCCATTTAAATTAAAATAGTAACAATATACACTCAACAAAGCTCTAACAACTGCAATAAATAGAAAGACTATTCATAGAAATGGCTTTGATGTGACAACATGTGAATGTGTTTCCATATAATTGCACCATTTTGTCCACCAAAGATGGACACAATATGTTACAAACAAAACACCTTGAATAACTAACTATTAATTATTTGCAATAAACATCTGAACTATTGATAATTTACCTCGGTCACATAAAATATAAGCAATATTCTCTATATTAGGTAATAAGATAATTACAATGGATTATTGCATTAGTTTAAATTTTGCTGTTAACTTTACTTCTACTATGATGTCACAATTTTGGGCTGAAATTTGGTGCAATTTACTCAAGAATATTAATTTTCTCAATAACTCTTCCAATTCAACCTAATGTTTTATCGAATTTTATCTCTTTAAATAATAACGCAATACAAGTAAAATATTATCTAATTGAGAGACTTCAGATAAACCTGTGATTACAAAATTAAATCAGTCAGCCAGATGCAGTTAATACAGTTTATCACTATTATTACTGTTATACAGCGAAGTACACTTTTGATAGCTAAAATACAAACACATCAAGTCATCTTTCCAACTTATTCAATCATTTAAAGATTATTCATGACATAATTCTCTTCGCCATACCCTACTTAATAGATCATTACTAATTTATCATACTAACTCATAGACCTTCATACCTTGTTTATTCTCAGAGATTAGTGGATCATATTTGGGTATTAACATAAACATGCCTTGAAATTGAGATATCATGAAGTAACATAAATAGAACAAAGCTAATATCGAAATCGCATGGATAAAGTGGGTTCAGTTGGTGGCACTGTGTCCAGAGATCTGACAGATAAGCATTCCTAGGTCAATATAAATTTTGGGATAAAGTGATTGATAACATGGCTAAAATTATAAAGGAAAACCATGTTTTGTCATCTTCTGTAACACTTTTCTGGGAATTGACCATATAATGACATCATCAAGAAGTATATTATTAGTGAATTAAAATATTGTGCTATCATTGAGTCGGTGGCCCCTCAAAATGAATGCCCCATACTGGTGGTAGAATGACAAAATCTTGGTGAAGCATGGCATCATTACTGGATTTCTTGTTGCGTTGATATAGAAGTAGATCCTGTAAATGAAAAGAAATTTCTGATTTGACATTTTACAATTTTTCTCTCTCAAAATTTCATTCATACTGGATAGGCTTAGTTCCTTACCAATGAAGTGCTTTATTATTGAGGATGGGGACAGGGATGGGGATGATATTGTAGTGGTATGAAAGTACCTAAAGCCAAATGTCAGACTTTCAATAAGCGATTTTCTTACTTTTTCTTGCAGAAATAACATTGTTAGAATCAAGTTAACATATTGTTAAAAACTTGTAGCTGCAGCATAGATAATTCTAAAAAACAGGAGGTCTGCACTTATGTGTCTCAGCCTCAGGGCTTGGCAACAACTATCTAATGGAAGATATGTAGCCAGAAGTTGCAGAAGGTAGTGAGGGACACTGCTCTCTCACCTTCAACAGCAGAATCCCAGTACAGTCACCATTATGGACCCCTTAGTCTTTGAGCTTGGTAGGATCTGGAAAGAAAATAATTTAGTAGTATTTAAAGAAGAGAATAATAAGCCTGTCTGTATGTGTGTGAGCTAGTTTTGAATGCACAAATAAATAAGGACATAATTTATCATGATTCTAACAGTATGTTTTGTCCCCAATCGGACAGGATATCTATGTGAAATAGGAAAAATCCCAAATATCCAAGACTTTTCTTTTTGGAATATACTTTTCCTTTTTGGTATATCCTTTTCCTTTTTAAATTATCCTTTTCCCCTTTTTGGAATATCCTTTTCCTTTTACAATGTCCTTTTCCTTTTTGGAATATCCATCCTCTTATGTTCTTCTATGTCCTATTCACCCAAATGTACCATGATGTATCCCTACGCCAACATGGGTATCTCCAATGAAAGAATATATAGGGGTGAACAGGAGAGGGAGGTCGGGTGAGTAGGAGAGGGAGGTAGGGTGAGCGTGAGAGGGAGGTAGGGTGAGCGTGAGAGGGGGAGGGGTGAGCCTGAGAGGGGTGAGGGTGAGGGGTAAGGGTGAGAGGGGTGGGGTAAGTGTGAGGTGTGAGAGGGGGAGGGGTGAGCGTGAGAGGGAGGTAGGGTGAGCGTGAGAGGGGGAGGGGTGAGGCTGAGAGGGGTGAGGCTGAGAGGGTGAGGGGTAAGGGTGAGAGGGGGAGGGGTAAGTGTGAGAGGGGGAGGGGTGAGCGTGAGAGGGGGAGGGGTGAGGGTGAGAGGAGAGCTGGCGAGGGGTGAGCAGGAGAGGGAGGTAGGGGGAACGTGAGAGGGGAGGGGAGGGGTGAGCAGAAGAGGGTGAGCGGGAGAGGGGGAGGGGTGGGGGAGCGGGAGAGGGTGAGGGGTGATCACGAGCAGGAGAGAGTGAGCGGGGGAGGGTGAGCGGGAGAGGGGATCAGGAGCAGTGGAGGGAGAGGGGGAGGGGTGAGCAGGGGAGCGGGAGAGGGGGAGGCGGGAGAGGGGATGGGGAGGGGGGAGCGGGAGAGGGGGAGGGTGAGCGGGAGAGTGGGAGGGGTGAGCAGAAGAGGGTGAGCGGGAGAGGGGGAGGGGGAGCAGGAGAGGGGGAGGGGTGGAGGGGGAGTGGAAAAGGGAGGGGGAGAGGGGGAGGGACAGGGAGAAGGAGAAAAGAAGAGAAGACAGCATGGCAGAGGAGACCTGTGTGTGTTGCTATGGCGACCAGACTGGACAGTGTGATCAGTCAGGCATGCAGCTGGGAGCCTGCTTCCCACAGAAGTACAAGTGTTACATAACACATGCTTGCACCAGCAGAACTAGAACAGAACTAGGTCAGTCAGTGTTTACCTTTTAAAGATCCCTTGTTCTGGACTCCAAATTACCCATTGTTTATGATCCAGGGAATTTCTTGTTCATTGTTAGAAATGAACCTTTGTCGTCAATTCACTTTTTGGAAATTCAACCTTAAATGTCCAAAGTAGGTGCTAGGTGAGAAGGGACTATTTCCTGGTGGATTGATATGCAGTGGTGTGTTGGAAAAGCAACAAAAGAAGATCCTCAAGTAGACTAGTGCCAAGCCCCTATAGCCTATTTTATGTAGCACATATTAACCCATCTAACTACTTGTATTTTTCATTTCTTTTGAAAGAATATTTATTTTAATAATAGATATGAAATGAATGCTACCCCATTTGCAGCTGGGTATTTATAAATTACATTTCATTAGATGAATTCATATATTCTGAATTACAAAAATAAACATGCTGTACAAGTCTACCCATGTTTCCTTTTGTATGGGTAGAAAAGTAGTGTACCAGGGAGGACACCAATGAGAAAAGATGGCCAAATCTTGATATAGGAGTCACAGCAGCCAGACATGGCTTTTCATGTAGGGGAAATAGGAAAAAGGTGCAGTGATATACTTTTCTGTGGTGAATATCTAAGGGAAATAGTGGAAAAGGAGGCTGACATGGGAAAATCGCCACTGACATGGAACTTTTTGGTTCTGGAAATAGTAAAATCTTCCCGGAAATAGGAAGAAAGCAGTTGGAAAAGAATTGTAGTATGTGAAATAGCTTGTACCACAGAAGAAAAGTCTGTACCGATTTCATCATTTGTACATATATCTACTTTGGGACGCAACACAGTATACTGGATTCTGGTAAAATGTACTAATATGTCATGGAGGTACAAAATGGTTTTATAAAATGTGTGATAGAACTGATGACAATAATATTATCATAGAAATTATGATAGAAATATGGGTGCCATAATAAATTAAATTGATTTGTTGTACAGACAACAAAATTATAACTATTTTCTCCATAGATTGCGATGCAGTTTGGGTAATGAAGTTTGAATTAAGTTTAGTTTCTCTGAATTACATTCATCACTATTTTTTATTGAAATATTAGCAGTGAATAAAAATATACCTTGAAGTCATCTCATTTAAATCATGGAACATGACCTGCCAGTACAAGTAAATGGACCTCTGTTTAATTCTGTATAAACTTTGCCACCCGTTCTACATTGGCTAGGCTCATTGCGGTTTTCTGATGTCCACCTATTAAGAAAATGATTCTCATTTAATTGATTATCAAAACATTTAATCAGGTATCATGTCTTAGAGCAACATGTTATGCACCGATAAATGACCAGAATACCGTCCAGAAAACACAAAATATGTATGGTGAGTGAGTGTCTGAGATTGGTTCCTTTACGCCCTTATCAACACTTTGAAGTGTTATATCAAGGGCGGGAGAGCTGAGAGGGAGGCAGTTTATGATCATACCCAGGAAATAGAGATAGAGAAGAAGGAAGAGAGAGACAGAGAAAACAGATAGAAAAGCACTTTATGGTCATACCCAGGACCAGCAAAATATGTATGTTTATGAACTGGGATTGAAAAGTGCATTAAACATTAACATTATCTTGGGTATGTTGAATTTTGTTTTGTTTTTTACTCAACACCCGTTGAACACAATTATAATATCTCAACTTCTTCCCCTCCTTTCCCCCCCCCCTCCCACATTAATTGTTGAGTTTACAAGTCTCAATCTCCAATTGCAATATAAAACTGGGTCCCCCTTTCTCTTTTCCCAATATTGCTATATTGATCTTAAGTAGAAGCTGATCAATTTTAAATGAGACTTAAACCAAAACCTCATGAAGTATATGATGGGACTATGTCAATAAAAGAAAAGTACGAGAACTAATGCAAATTAAGGATGTTCAATATCCTAGCCGCGAGACGGTATATAAGACAAACTCTAAAAAGTTGTTAGTATTAAGAAGCGAAGATTGAAATTGTCAAATTAATTATTATATATTGTTTAATGGGAGCTCGCTGGAAGAACTGCATTTATGCAGATGTCCTAACCCACTTCCTTAATGTAATGCATGTCCAATGTAATGCATGTACCAGCAAGACACAACACTGTGCTGGTGTGAGATAAACTCAAGATACCATACTTTGTTATCAAGCTTAATTGTCATTCCATGTGTAGTGAACCGCAGTTTACGAAATTCCGGAAAGAATCACGAATACGAGGAGATTCGTTTGAACCTGGTTTATTTCCCAAGGTATACAGTTACAAAAGCAACAGTGCTTAATTTGAACAACAGAAGTATCTCGGTCCGCGGCACGGCTCGAGTCCGTAGTGTTAAGCGAAGCCTGGATCCCCTTGCGGAGGTAGTAGTATCCTCCTCCTACCGTCCGTCGGAGGGTGTCTGCAGTGTCCTCTGCACGGTGGTGAATGTCGCCCCCTGACGGAACTGGCCGGAACTGGTGGTAGTCGTCTCCGGCTCTGGTAGAAGTGCCCCCGCTGTCGTAGCCTGGTTGGTGTTCGGCGATAGTCGACAGCCTCGCTGTATTCCGGGTGGCGGACCCACTACACTGCCCCCTCACTAGTTGGAGTTGAGGAGGTCCACGATAACTAGTTATGTAGGGTCCGCCGTGGCACCAAGGAGATCCTCGTGGCTCTAGACCCTCTTGTGCAGCGGGGCAAATGTTATGCCACTCCGCCGCACGGATCCTAGAGCCAGACTTGCACTCGCCCCCAAGGTTTGTAGCCTTCATAGGCCTAAAGAGGCCATCGGACATGCCTGTCCGTCCCGATCTCACGGTGCGGTACAATCGGAAGCCTACATTCAAAGCATAAAAAAAAATTTCGTGCACGAGCTTTATTATTAAAAACGAGACTAGTGAACCATACTAGCGAGAGCCCTCCCCTCGCTGTGAGATGAACCCACACGAGACTGCCGCCTCTGGGAATCGCAGTGCGAATCCCAGGCCCTATTGGGGAGTTCTAGACAAACTCACCCATCTCCTTCGCTTCAGCTTCACCCTCCGTTTTGGAGATGCCGTGAAGCGAAAGGTTCCCAATAAGGGCTTCGTCGAACGGGTCGAATCGCGGATCTGGGACGACAACTATGTTGTCTTCCTGTCCCAGATCAACATAGATCAACCCCGTATCGGAGTCCGACTCCTGCAGTAGCTCGTGTTCTTCCCTGTCCGATATTTCTACCGACTTGTCAGAGCCCGAGCCTGCTGTCACCGGACCGTCCACGGAGCTGGTACGCTCGCCCATGCAAGGCCATGGTAACGGGATTACGTCACCATTCCCCTCGACCTCTTCCGTACTCATACCCATGGGCGCGGTTACGGGAAGAGGTGCCACTGGTTCGGTTACCAACGGATCCTTCGTGGACGTGTCCACCGAAGGTAGCGCTTCCTTAAGCTTAGGGGAGGCCTCTCCGCTCGGAGGCGGTTCCGGCCATGCCACCAAAGTTTTCTCCTCTATAAAGGAGAGGCGCTTAGTTGCCGAGGAGACGTCTCCTCGGGGTGGTCTGTACAAGCGGGGAGTGGAGACGGCAGCCGGAGGTGGTACTGACGATTCCGCGGAGTAGCTACCCGGGAGCATGTTAGGGCCCCACATAGCTGCCAACATCCGCGGGTTGGTCGCCGTGTCCGTACTCGCGCTCTGGTTCTCGCGCTGCCGAGTTAGATCGGTAACGCCAATGAGCGTGCCACCAGTTTCCATGGGGGTCCCCGTAGGGTCCAATACCTGGACGGATGGAGGTTCTATCCCGTGGGTTAGGGGAAAGGCCGGCCGACGCGAGTTGAGAGCCTCAACTCGCAGCCGACTTTCTGTTTCGCGGAGCTCCTGTATCTCCCGATCCAGTTTGGCCTGCTGACGTTCAACTTCCTCCTTCTCGTCCTCCTCGCGGAAGTAAGCCATGTCACGAGCCGCTTGGTCTTGGTCCCGCTGACGGCTTAGAGCCAGAGCAGTCTCCCGCTTGGCCGTGTCAGCTAGCTGCTGACGAGCGGCCTCCTCCTGTTGGAATCGTCGCTCTTCCGCTTGCCGTAGAGCGGCCTCCTCCTGTCGGAGTCGTTGATCCTCCACCTGCCGTAGAGTTTCCTCTTCACAGAGTCTCCTCTCCAAGGCCTCTTTGATCAGGCGTGTCTCAGCTAGCGCAGCTTCACGTTTGACACGGAGCTGTTCTGCCTCAACCCGATCCTGCTCGAAATGACGCCGTAGAGCCGCCTTTTCTTCCTCCTTCCGAGCAGTTGACCCCTTGTGGGGGTCTACCTCCATCTCCGATTCCGTGCTACGGAGAGGAGTCGCTTTAGCGAGCGCGGATCCGCCAGCGGTCGGTGTCACCATTGTAGCCGCGAAGCGAGTGGGCGGGCGGGCTGTGGTGTTGGTGAGAGCGCCACGACCTATACCTCCAAAAAGAGGTTTAGCGGTCTGACGGTCCCCCAGAACAGACGGTGCTACACGCAAAGCCCTGTTGAACTTCTCGCGGACCTCCTTTTTCCTCTGTTCCAGCCGCAGAATCGGATTCTGCACTGGAGGAGCCGTCTCTACCCCTGGTGGCGGAGGAGACGCGGGTTTCGCAGCCCGATGCGCGGCCTGAGCTCGCAGCAGAGTGACCTCCGCATGCAACTCCTGGTTCTCCCGGCGAAGTCTGTTGACTTGCGTGTCGAGAAGGTTTACCCTCTCCACCAGGAGTTCCTGCTCATTGAGGGACCTGTTAAGGTCCTCCATAAGCTGTGCGATTTCCGCCTGGCTATCAACCAAACGGTCCACGTTATCGAGAGGCCTGTAGGTCTCTGCGATATCCACACAGAAGCCTTCCAGTGACTCTTGTAGAGCCAGCCGGAGGACCGCTGCGCGATCAGCCACCACCTTCCGGGTGCGAGTGATGCCGACCCGGTCGACCGCGGGTGGGGGTACCCTTACGGTAGCCGCGGGCCATGACGGACCAGGCTGAGGGTCTGGCACGGGTGAGGTGGCACCAGGTGCTCTACCTTCCGCGGGTGCGGGGCGTCGCGACTTCTGCAGAACCGTAAGTCCTGCAGGCCCGGGCAAGGCGGGGAATTCCTTCTCCTTAGAGGACGGAATTTTATACCCGTCTGACCAGGCATTCCTCTCGGGAATCGGAGCGGGCACGAGTTTCGGTCGTTTCTCGGGCCGTTTTTCCGTATCGGAACGATCCGATTTGTCGGAGCCCTTCTTCTTCCTCTTGGTTTTCCCTGTTCGTTTAGGCTTTGTGATATCCTTTTCCAACGGGTACTTGGAGGTGAAACCCTGCTCCTTTGCGTTCCTCAGAATTGCTTCCGAGGTTGCAGAGGCAAGGTGGAGCGTGCTTTTGTATCCCCACTGGGGGAGATACGAGACACCAGCGCGCTCGAGAGCCGGCATAATTTTGTCGACAGCCTTTTTACGGGCCATCTTATGCGGCTCCTTTGACCTGTGGGCCACGATGTCGGAGCGACGGTCCCCGGTTACGGGACAATACCCAATCGGACACCGCCAAACCGGCGTCACGGGGGTATGCACCTCACACAGATGTCTGGTGAAGAGAAGCCGAGACTTGAAGATCTGCGGCTTTCCGATGAGTGCTTCCATTCTGCAGAGCAGGAACTTACGGTCAGCTTCAAACGATAGGGTATAGGATTGGTCGTTCACTCTCCTAGCATATTGACCAAAATGACTTCTCGTGTATTTTTTTTCTTAACCCATGTCTTCGACAGACACAACCGGGTTAACAGACCTTTATGTTCGTCATTTTAAAGAGAGGCTCTAACTGCCGTTCCAAGCTATCCGATCCCAAGCCTGACCGGACGCCTGGAGACACGTTTCCCAATGCCTCGCGTCGCGACATCGGGCGGCCTCGTGGGATTCGGCACTTCCGAACCCCGTCGTATATATCGGGCTTGTCTGCCTTAGGTACCAAGGGTTTCCTACCCTTGTCCTGCTTTTTCGGTAGAGAAGTTGGTCGCTCTGGAGGGAGCACGGTCTCCCCAGTACACCCCTTCCTGTGCTTTGGTGGTCGGCCACGCCTGTTCGCGAGATTAACTTTCCGGAGAAGTGTTTTCTCTAATGACACAGCGAGCTCTTGACCTGCCACGACCCTGCCCTTCTCCAGTGACACCACCTCTCTACCAGCAGCCACGAGTCTCCTATACTCAGGAGCTTGTTCTAACCCGGTCGTTTTGCGGAGCTCTCCCCTCTTGTCAGGGTCGAGAACAGATTTCATGAGATCTCCACTCCACTTGACACCACCGGCCGCGGTATCTACGACATAGGAGTGGCCTCCTAATGCACGGGTTATCTTAAACGGACCATCCCACTTCGCACCATATTTGTTTGCCGCCTTTGGTGGGTAATATCGATATATCCAGTCCCACACTTCAAATGACCGGCTAGTTGTGGACAGATCAAAATGGTGTTTCTGAGCGATGGCCATTTTCTTCAACGTACGACGCACGTATTCGTGCGACTTCCGTAAGTTTTTACGAAGATCCTCAATGAAGCCTGAGCCGGAGGGGAAGTCCAACCATCTCGAGGTACACCATGAATTAGATCCGCAGGTGTATATGCCTCTGTTCCGAAAACCACGGAATGAGGAGTGCAGCCCGTACTCGCGTTAATCGTATTATTATAGGCTGCCGCGATGCACGGGATATAAGTATCCCAATCATCCGCGCCATAATCCGCGTAACACGAGAGCTGTTCTACGAGAACACGATTAAACCTTTCTGCCTGCCCGTTGGCCTGTGGCCTATACGGGAGGGTTGTCTGTTTCTTCCTGTCGTAGAGATTACAGAGTTCCCGGAATAATTCTCCATCAAACTCGGGACCCCCATCAGTTTGTATCGCCCTGGGCGCGCCAAACCGCAGGATCCAATTGCGAAATACTGTCCAGGCGACTGTCGCCGCCTTATGGTTAGGTAAGCAGTATGCTTCTGACCATTTTGAAAAGTAATCCACAATGACCAACACACAAGTATTTCCTCTCGTACTAGTCTTAAAGCCACTAAGGATGTCCATCGAGATTCTACTGAATCTCTCTCCCGTGAGCTCCTTTTGCAATGGCGATTTATTTACACCTTTTCGTGTCTTTCGCACATTACACTCGGGGCATGGCTGAATCCATCTTTTTATGTCCCCGTATTAAGACGGCTAGAAGAACCTTCTTTGCAAAGCGTCTTTCGTTCTGGCGTGCCCAAAATGTCCCACCGAGGCCGGGCCGTGATATCGCCTGAACAAAGATAGGCGTTGGTCAAACGGCAACACGATCCTCGGGAAAACATGTCCAGTCGAAGGTTTTCTCCACTTGAACGTGAGTACCTCTTCTTCCAAACACAAATCCGTCTTGTGACTCCAGATTGTTCTGAATTCATCACTTTCACTAGTCAGATTCGTGGGCTCCTGGTTGTGTTCCAGGAAACCCATGATACGATTGGTAGTATTGTCCGTGCGCTGTTGCTCATGGATAGTCTGGTTCACAGATACGGGATTGTCGTCCGTGCCTACCCCTTCCACCACGAGACTCGCGATAGCAGCCTCGTGTGCCCCACAATCATCGCAATCTGTACGTTTACAACGACTGTAAGGTCTACGAGAGAGGCCATCCACATTTTCATGCTTCTTGCCCGGGCGGTGCTGAATAACACCTTTATTGGTAACCCCGTATTGCTGCAAGTCCAGCACCAACGAGCCAGCATATTCTCTGGTTCTTTGAAGGTCATAAGCCATGTAAGGGACGAGTGGTCCGTACGGACTATGAAGTCTGCGCCGTATAAATAATGTTAGAACTTTCGCACATAATATAAGACCGCCAACAGCTCTCTGTACGTAGTACAGTAGTTCTTCTGCGATTTCGAGAGCGAATTACTAGCATATGCGATCATTCGCCCTTGCTCATCCTGAACCTGCGATAGGACCGCCCCCATGGCCGTACCACTCGCATCCGTATCCAGAATGAACTGGCCGGTCGCTCGTGGATACGCCAAGACGGACGTGGAAAGCAAGGCTTTCTTTGTAGCCTCGAATGCATCATCGAGCTCACTATTCCAAGTAAGCTTATACTGTAGTACCTTTTGTCCGGCTGTTGCAGTTTCCTGCAATGGCCGTACAAGATCAATAAAACTCGGAATGAACTGACGGTAATATGAAGCGAAACCCAGAAAAGATCGGATATCCTTCACTGACAACGGAATAGGCCAAGTTACTACCGCTCGCGTCTTCTCCGGATCCGCCCGTATCCCCTCCTTAGATACGATGCGACCCAGGTACTGTACCTCTTTACAAAAGAGGCGACACTTCTTCGGTTTCAACTTAAGGCCGTACGCCATTAACCTGTCAAACACTAAACCCGTGTTCATAATAGCTTCATGGATCGTTGCGCCATAAATGATCACATCGTCGAGATAGACGACACAGATCTTGCCATTAAGCCCCCGGAGAACCTCTGTCATCATTTTCTGAAACGTGGCCGGGGCGGTGCAAAGACCAAACAGCATCACCTTGAACTGGTATAAACCTGTGGAAGTAGTGAAAGCCGTTTTCTCCTTGCTGTCCGGATCCATAGCTATTTGCCAATAGCCACTTTCAAGATCTAGGGTACAAAACCACGCATTGCCACCAAGCGCATCTAGACAGTCGTCTATTCGCGGTAGTGGATACAAGTCTTTTTGTCTCACATTATTCAGTCTCCTGAAATCAACGCAAACCCTAGTTGAACCATCCGGTTTTGGAACAAGAACGGTGGGGAAGGCCCACGGGCCATTTCCTTCCTCGATCTTATCCTCCGCTAGCATCTTACTGACCTGGGAGTCCAGAGCCTCCTGTTTTACCAAGGGAACTCGACGAAAAGGTAACTTTATAGGCTTAGTGTCACCCGTGTCGATGGAGTGTAGAACCCTGTTCGTAAACCCCAATTGTTCACCTTGCAATCTGAACACTCGCTTTTTCGCATATACCAACTCGCGCACCTTTTTCAAGGTTTCAGTATCTGCTTCTTCAGCGCCCTCTATGATAGATTCCAGTTCAGGGATGCTAGTAATTGGACAGCTATCAGGGGTCAGCTTTCGCTTCCCCCCCGTGCTGGACCCGTTCACGGACTCTGCTCTCGCACACGCCAGATTGGAATAGTCACCCGTGAAGTTCGCCGCCATCTCATATGCGGATGCCACGGGCGTCCCGCGTGGCATGACTATTGCAAGTCCCGTTGAGTTCATAATAGGAAGTTTGTGGCAGTGAGCAGACAATACATGGCCAATTCCACCAATTTGACAACATTTGGCCCCCAACCGTGGAAAGGGGTAAAATGGGCTTAAATCAAGTTAATTATCATTTATTTGATTATTTTTTTTGATAGGATGGTTCTATCAACCTGTGGAACAACATTTTTGGCATTTTTAGCCCAATTTTGTTTTTTTATTTATTTCAAAATCCCATTTTGGAGGCAAAAATCATTTTTTTTAACAGCCATTAGTCTGTGGAATTGCTAAATTTCTAAATAATCTTCAAAATTGAACATTTCATGTTGTGATAGAAGGTTACGTGAATATGATCTGTGTAAAAAAAAATGCAAAAAAAATATTTTTTGGCCAAAAGCCATCAAAAATAAAAAAAAATTATTGTGGGTACCCCCCCATGTCGTCTTCGTCACGCTGTGTGCCTAAGGTGGAATAAATAAATAAAAAAAAAAAAATTATATCAAATTTTGATGAATAATGATAGAGTGCATGGGATTATATAGGTATAAAATATCAAATGTATTGATTTGAGTTTTTCTTGAATTTTAGCTGAGAAATAACATGGCGGCAAAAGGTGGTGGAAACCCCTTGGAACCCTAGCTCATGTCGTCTTCGTCACGCCTATTTTACCGTTTTTAGAGCCTTACAAGGCATGAATTTAATAATAGACTTTAAATTTGACATTTATTATTAACTTTGCTTAATAGCAATCTATGTAGACCAAAATTAATGATTTCCGAGTAGTTTTTACATGATTTTTACTGCAAAGTGCTTTTGTCGTCTTCGTCACGCTTTTGTCGTCTTCGTCACGTCGTCTACGTCACGTCTGCCGTCACAAAATGTCACAAATTATATCCCAAACACATATATAATATTAGAACCTTTATCCTTAAAAAATTTGCATCTAAATACTTGAACAGAACAGGAACAATCAATACAAGTATTCAAGTTAACTTCAAAAGGTAAACGAGGGTAATGAATGTTATATATATTCTAAATATAATGAGTTATATAATGTGTATACATGCATAATAATGTGGGCAGAGGGTCAATGACCTGTCACCCTTGCCGCTGCCATTATCATTACCATTACAGAATGGATATTTTGCTGTAACTTTTCTTCTAGTTAGAATATTTTCACCAAATAAAAGGTGTTAGGATCCTTATGTCGAGACCTATCAAGTACAAAATAGTTCAATGCATTATTTGCATATTTGTTTTATCTATTTCTAATTTAAATCTTCATATATGTAGAAATATGTACCATTATTCGACATGCTATTTTTGGCATTTTTTTCATATTTGGGATCTATTTTTCGACCCCCCTGTAGAAAAATTACTAATAATCAGAATGGTTCCAAACTTGACAGTTTAATGTGCATATATATGAGGTTGATAGAAAACAACAAATCAACTGATAAAAGTAAAAATTATTTTTTGGTATTCTGGGGGTGTCTAGGGACCCAAATGTTGTCAAATTGGTGGAAATGGCCACATAGGTATCGCAACCCTCCATGAAACCGTCTATCTGTAACCCTACATCTGACTCCATAATATAGCCCACGTTGTTCTTGGGTAGGGACACATCCACAGACGCGACCTTCACCTCGAACGCGGCCAACCGCACATCCTCCCGTAGGAATGCGGTCGATATCGCACCTTTCCGTCGACAGAATACGTGATTCTTGCCTCCTTCCAGGAGCATCTTCCCAGGCCCCGTCATGCTAGTATCATAGCGCCACATGAAGTCTTGGCCCAGCACGGCCTCCTCCCCGCCGCCTAGACCACTGACTACGAGACAAGCGTTCGGATACGAACGCCCTGCGATCTCAAAGTCAAAGACCGCATACCCCATTGTCTCTGGAGTACCACCCGCAAGTGGTTTTACCCGAACCCGCGAAGCGAGCAGGTCGGGCTTGCAGGCCAGCGATTCATAGAACTGTTTAGACACTAGTGAGGTAGTTGCACCCGTGTCGTATAAAAATTCTCCTCACCTAGTACCCACCCTGACAGGTACATACCATCTATCCACTATCGCTACCACGTCGATAGGAATAGAGAGATCACGGCTGGCCGCAGAACTAGTCAAATTTTTAACACAGCGTTCCCCACCCACGAGCAGCGCCGTGCCAGCGTCAGTATAGCGACTGTCCAAACACATTCCACGATCGTGCGGGCTGGCCCGAATGTTACTAACCGACTCCTTCGACCAAAGTTTTGTATCTGTGGGCTTCGTCGGGTTCTCACCCTCCACCACCCCAGTTTCCTCTCTGTTCTGTTCTGCCTGCCTACCTGACCTCCCCAGATCGTACGACCCACATGGAGTTCCTTTGCCCAAGCGGGCTACGGAAGGGCTTCCCCCCCCCCCGTCAAGAGTTCCGTCGAACTTGCGGGTCTCGTCACCGCTTCCTTGCGAGACCCACCTCAATTTCCCTTAGTCGGTTTGTTTTGTTCCTGGGAATTGTCTTCCTCACCCTTTTCTTTCGCGATGGAAGCGCGAAACTTTTTCAGGTGATTGCAATTGGCTTGCAAGTGGGTTGTCTTCCCGCAAAGCCAACAGGCAGGCTCTGGACGAGTCGCCTTTGTGTCTTTCTTCCTGTAGTCAGTTTTCGTGACCGTCTTCTTGGAAGATTTAGACAAAGTCTTGGTTTTATCCCACGACTTTTTCGTGCTCTGGTCAGACTTTTTACCGTCTTCCTTTCGCACGTCCTTCCTCATTGCCTGGAAGGCCGCGAAATTGGCTATTAAATCCGATTCTGAATCAGAGTCCGGGACTTCGGTTGCAGTAGACACCTCCGAAGTTTCGTCCCCCGACGAGTCAGAGTCAGACTGTGCCTCTGCTTCCGCAGCCACGTAAGAAGCTTTTCGCTCTTTGTCTTTCCTCTGTCCGTAGAACTTATATCCCCTAGTTTTAAATTTAGAGGACTGTCCTGGCGTGAAACCCAAGACACGCTGATATGCTGCCGGGCCACCTGCTCGCACGAAATCCGTTGCGAGATCTACACAATCTTGCATAGACTAGGGCAATTAGTTTGCACCCACATGCCAAGAAACTTATCTTCCAAGCCTGAGCAGAAGATACGGATTGACTCCTTCTTCATATGTTCGAGGTATTGGCCCTCGTACGCACGTTTACACAAGGTAAGCAGAGCCTCACCATAGTGTTGAAGTGATTCGCCAGGCTGTTGAATACGTCCGCGGTATTCCTCCTGGCGTTGTTCTTCGGTCTTTGTGTCCAAGATGACACGAAGCCTCGTAACTACGTCACTTAATGTTAGGGATCATGAATTTCCCCAAGTTGACTGGTTCACATGTCGTGAAGTTGCCATAATCAGTTCGCGCATAAGCGTTTCTTCTGGCTAACCGCAAAGTTCGGCGTAGTTTATCGCTGATGCGAGAAACTCCTCCCAATCCTCTCCATTACGAAAAGATTTGAGGTTTTTAGGTTTAGGATTTTCTCCCTTGCCTGTTGATCCATACAAACAAACTTCCGCAGGACGGTCTTCGTTATATATGACGCTTGCTTCCATCTCAGGCATCATCGAATGTCTACACTTAGTAGTGCTCGTAGGTACCGTCATATGGCTATCTGGTTCGCGACCAGCTGACAGACCCGGTTTGGGCTGTAGGTCATTGTCCAATAATGGAATCGAAACATTAGTCAACGAGTAGTTGAGACCATTGTCTGAAGGAGACGAATCCACAAAGTCGACTCTTCTTCCTGCAGTCTTGAATCCTGCTGGAGTACTAGGCAAGCGCGGGGCTCGCAGTTCCGTGCTATCCGTATCCTGCGATGGCATCTGCACACGTGGATCCGGGCTACCTGGAGGCAGCAGCGCAGGATATCTTCGATCCAACATGTCGATCAGATATTGGGGGCAAGCCGCATATTCGTGTAGACCACGATATAGCCGCTGTACACGCTTCAATGGAAGTTGTTCGTGCAGCACCCATAGCAGGTCGAGTGTTCCTCGAATTTCACCTTCAGCGATTTCGCTTGGTGGTTTTCCCGTCTTGTCGTAAGAACAAAGCACGGTAGTCAGATGGTCCATCATGACTTTCGCATCATAATGCTGCCCCAGCGGGACTGCAGTTTCCGCGGCTTTCGGCGGCTTAATGTCGGAATCATCCGAAGATCGTCCTCGTTGTAACACGGGCGCAATCCTAACACCACAGCTACTAGTTTCTCAACTAAGCTTTGTGTTTCCGGATTGACGACCAATCCATTGGCACGCATATCGTCTATGTGTGAAACTACTTGCTCTAGTTGAGCAAATGAGTCATTCGCAAAGGTTTGCGCATCACCCTGACATTTCGTCAACATCTGAGCGAGAGCCTTGCATGCTTGCTGCTCGGCTTCAGCCTTGGCTGCCGCCTTGGCTGCTTCCTCGTCGCCAAGAGTCATCGTCTGACTCTTAACATCGGGATCCTTTCGGGAACTTCCCTACTCGGCCCTAGGCTCACGGCACCAATGTAGTGAACCGCAGATTAGTGGGCACGAGTTTACGAAATTCCGGAAAGAATCACAAATACGAGGAGATTCGCTTGAACCTGGTTTATTTCCCAAAGGTATACAGTTACAAAGGTATTGTCACTGAAGCAAGGGTGCTTAATTTGAACAACAGAAGTATCTCGGTCCTCGGCGCGGCTCGAGTCCATAGTGTTAAGCGAAGCCTGGATCCCCTTGCGGAGGTAGTAGTATCCTCCGCCTACCGTCCGTCGGAGGGTGTCTGCAGTGTCGTCTGCACTGTGGTGAATGTCGCCCCCTGACGGAACTGGCCGGAACTGGTGGTAGTCGTCTCCGGCTCCGGTAGAAGTGCCCCCGCTGTCGTAGCCTGGTTGGTGTTCGGCGATAGTCGACAGCCTTGCTGTATTCCGGGTGGCGGACCCACTACACATGTAAATAAAAAGGTACTCTGATCAGAAATTTCAAATAGAATCTGACTGCAATCAGCCAACTTCTCAGTGCTCTAGCCATGAATTACATGGAACATACTTCAAAGTGAAATTTGAACAAACACACAATTTCCTGAGTTCATAATAACTATGTATTGAGTGATAGAAATTATTGGTTCTCACCAGACTTTTAAGTGAGTCTATGCTCAAGGTAATATTTCTCAATGGCAGTCAGCTTGTCCTTGCAGATGGCCATCAAGAACATGATGTTTTCACAGCAGATTCTATGATGGCTATCGATCCTTGAGTTCTTCCTCTCAGTATTCTATTGTCATGATCAGAGGGTTGTGTTACTGGTGTTGCAGCTGAAATCATCCCTAGCAGCAGGAGAGCGTCCTCATAGGGAGTCATTTCCTTTATGTTAAGTCTGTGAAAACAAGAAAAAATACAATAGAAAACGATAATGAATTATTCCTTCCATCTCAACAATGATTTAAGCTAGACAGCTTTAAATTAATGAGGATCAGCAAAAGAGAAATTAAGTATCAAATCATGGGCAAAATCTTTAGCCTGTATGAGGTACATTGTTTATTATTTTGGTCCATATGTAGCTGCATCGTAAAGTAAATTTACAGTAATAATGACAGGGTTGAGGCAAACAGTAAATTGTTTGTACAATAGTGGGGTGCCAAAAATGGAAATGGGTAATATCATTTCTGGGAAAATCATTTATCCTTTCTTTAAAGGTAAAAGCCAGTGTCATAAACAAAGTAATGCATAAAAACAGGAGCTCAAATATCTTTTTAAGCTTTGTCTTATGACAGAATATTGTTACATAGGGATGTCGCTAAGTTTTGTGTCAGGCGGCTAATTTGGATTTTTAGCCAACTACAATACTTTTCCAATGCATTCTATATATATATAGTCAGGCAGGGGGTGGGAGGGGACATGATTTTTAAAAGGAAGGGGCCTTTGCTTTTCCCCACCGCTAGACATAGTTCTATAACATAACTAATGATTTATGGAATTACTAGAGGCTGTGAATGAATTATATTTGTAAGGTATCTTCATCAGGTAATTGTTATAATCATTGGAAGTTCTGTACTTCCATCTCTGTTAATCTCATCATCCATATATGATAATCACCAATTTGTTTTACTATTTCACTTTGTTTTACTGTATCTCAACCCATCAGGCGTGTTGGATATATGTCTAAGTACAGTGTAAAATCTAGAGCTGTTATACGTAGTGTAACACAAAGGAAAAGGAGCTGTAGCATAGAGTATAGTAGCGTAGATTTATTGTAGATCTTAAGTGACATGAGAGGGGTCACAGCCCTTCGTTATATGTGAGTGTAGCACAGTTACAAAGTACAGGGGCACCCTGATTGGACGGTGGTCCCGTCGAATCAATATCTAATTGGATTCAGTTGGGCACCACATGCTTGTAACATGTAGTATAGGAGAAAATTTTAAGCTATGTTACCATGAGGTATAACAGAGCGAAAGTTGCACGATTTATTTTTATTAGTCTCATTCAGAGATACATCTACCAATGCCCCTACCGACTAGAAGGCTAATTAACTTTCTTCCCGCCACAACACTCATGGATCGCTTATCTCCTATTTTCCATATATATAAACGACCTAAATGAAATAATAGAAAACTCAATCATCCAACACTATGCCAATGATACAGTGATTCTCAATAGTAACAAAAATGAATGAAAAATGTACCAAGAATTGCAACAAAATTTGAACCATATAAATACATGGTGTAGAATAAATATCCATGAATGCCACAACAACTCAATACATTAAGTTCAATATAGGCAGGAAAAAACAAAAAGAAAATGTCTCCCATTGTCTCCAGCTTGGAAAAGAGGCCCTAACCCAAGTGAATCAGTACAAATATCTTGGACTGATAATCGATGAAAGGCTTGCATTCAATGACCATGCAACTAATGTAATCAATAAGGTTAAATGGAAAGTCAATTCACTGAGAAAATCCAGCTATGTACTTAACAAAAAAGTCAAAACTGACATAGTCAAAATGTTAATTGTACCAGTAATCGAATTGGGTGATATCTTTTATCAAACAGCATGTAAAAGACTCCTTAGTAGGTTACATACCCTTCTGAATTCTGCAATTAGGTATATATACAAGTTGCAAAAGAGAGAAAATGTAGATAAAAAATATGTTGAATTGAAGATCCTAAATAATGAAAAAAGGTCAAACCTACACACTCTTGAGGCTGCCTTTTACCTTACCTAGCTCAATCTAAACAAAATCTTGATTTGAGACAATTATCGACAAGAAGTCATGCCCAAAACAGGAAAAATTTTAAACTCAAAATCCCCCAAACAACATTTTACAAAAATTGCTTCTTATACAAAGCCCAGTCGAGGTGGAATGAACTACCCACTAGTGCCCACAAAACAAACTCAAAACATGAATTCAAAAAACAAATTGAAAGTGTAATATAATATTTGGGATTGGTTAATCCTAGACAAACAGAAGAAGTATTATTTAGTACCAAACGGTACCATCTAATGCCAAGCTAATCTCAAATATTGGAGATCTTCGTATCTCTTTACCTCTACTTACCTAATTTTATTTTATTTAATATTTTAACTTATAAGCATATTTTAACTCAAAATTCATACTCTGCCTTGAGCGAGATGGTTACATCTGGGAGACCTGGACTAAATCTAGATGACTGTATACCTTTTTGTCCATTTTGCCTGTTTATTCTTGTCTTATGTAATGTGAGTTCGATAAATAAAGTAGTATCTTATCTTATCTTATCTCAAAAGTCCAAAGGTACAAGTGATCAACAGAATGGGGCCTTAGGCCACCATCGTGTGGTGGCCTAAGGACACCACATTTTAGATATAATGTCTAAGTACAGAATAGGGCCTAGGGCCACCATGGTATATATTGGATGTATGTCTAAGTAGAGTGGGGCCTAGGGCCACCATGGTCTGGTGGCCTAAGGCCACCGAGGTCTGGGGCCTAAGGACACCACATGTTGGATATATGTCTTACTACAGAGTGGGGCCTAAGGCCACCGAGGTCTGGTGGCCTAAGGACACCACATGTTGGATATATGTCTAACTACAGAGTAGGGCCTAGGGCCACCGAGGTCTGGTGGCCTAAGGACACCACATATGTCTAAGTACAGAGTGGGGCCTAGGGCCACCATGATGTGGTGGCCTAAGGACACCACATGTTGGATATATTTCTAAGTACAGAATGGGGCCTAGGGCCACCATTCTCTGGTGGCCTAAGGACACCACATGTTGGATATATGTCTAAGTACAGAGTAGGGCCTAAGGCCACCGAGGTCTGGTGGCCTAAGGACACCACATGTTGGATATATGTCTAACTACAGAGTGGGGCCTGGGGCCACTGAGGTCTGGTGGCCTAAGGACACCACATATGTTTAAATATGTTGGGACGGGGTTGACGAGGAGTAATAGAAGAAGTTCGACAAGGAGTTTGGTCGAAACCAAGCAAAGCTGGGTTTTAATATGCCATAAACAGATACAGTAAAGCAAAAAATTATCTGTTCCTGCACGTCTGTGCGTGGCGATGCTGCAATTGAAAGTGAGTGAACAAGAACGTTTCAGGTGAACCGAGACGCAGCAACGGTCCTGATTGGTTAAGAGAACAATGGGCGCATCATAATAAACTGGATGATGGCCTGTCATTGGTTGAATAAATGTGGGCGTGGCCCAGAAGGAAAGTAACCGCCCTTGGTCCCAAATATGGGCATCGACCCATGTTGGATATATGTCTAACTACAAAGTGGGGCCTAGGGCCACCAAGGTCTGGTGGCCTAAGGACACCACATATGTCTAAGTACAGAATGGGGCCTAAGGCCACCATGTTGTGATGGCTTGAGGACACCGGATATTGGCTGTATGTCTAAGTACAGAGTGGGGCCTAAAGCCACCATGATGTGGTGGCCTAAGGACACCACATGTTGGATATATTTCTAAGTACAGAATGGGGCCTAGGGCCACCATGGTCTGGTGGCCTAAGGACACCACATGTTGGATATATGTCTAAGTACAGAGTAGGGCCTAAGACCACCGAGGTCTGGTGGCCTAGGGACACTACATATGTTTAAGTACAGAGTGGGGCCTAAAGCCACCATGATGTGGTGGCCTAAGGACACCACATGTTGGATATATTTCTAAGTACAGAATGGGGCCTTGGGCCACCATGGTGTGGTGGCCTAAGGACACCACATGTTGGTTATATGTCTAAGTACAGAATGGGGCCTTGGGCCACCATGGTGTGGTGGCCTGAGGACACCACATGTTGGCTATATGTCTAAGTACAGAGTGGGGCCTGAGGCCACCCATGATGGTTGCCTGAGGACACCACATGTTGGATATGTCTAAGTACAGAATGGGGCCTGAGGCCACCCATGATGGTGGCCTGAGGACACCACATGTTGGATATGTATATAAGTACAGAGTGGGGCCTGAGGCCACCAATCATGGTGGCCTGAGGACACCACATATTGGATATGTCTAAGTACAGAATGGGGCCTGAGGCCACCCATGATGGTGGCCTGAGGACACCACATTTTGGATATATTTCTAAGTACAGAGTGGGGCCTAGGGCCACCATGATGTGGTGGCCTAAGGACACCACATGTTGGATATATTTCTAAGTACAGAATGGGGCCTAGGGCCACCATGGTCTGGTGGCCTAAGGACACCACATGTAATGAATAACTATGTAAATTTCTCCTCAAGTTCTACTACATATGTTAGACACTCCCAACTAACAAAAAAAAAGGCCAATAATTATTTGTCATTGATATCTTTAAATTAAACAAAACTAAGTTATATACACTCAAAGTGGAATAATTCCACAAAGAAACCCCTGAATTTTGAACCCATAAATATTATCTAAATTAAATCTAGTTGGATATTTTTGATTCTGAGACAAATGAACATATATATTTCACAATATTATGAAAATAGAACTAAAATATGTATAGATGCATTTAGTAAAATTGCCAAGAATTTAAATAAATCATATGGCATACACATGGTATACTTACTTTGGGCTCTATGAGGCCCAGTTCCTGTGGCTCAACTAATATCCATAGATAACCTTACCAATTTATGCACAAAAACCCTTCGAAATATCTAGTTTTTTGGTATAACAAAAATATATTGATCAGACCTATTTGAAAAATGACCATTTTTCAACCCCCTGGATGCCAAAAAAATAGAATTGACCGTATACATATATTTTGATGCCATCAACATAAGATTAATGCATTCATTTTCGAAAATAGCATGGACCATGGCACTCATCTCTTCCATCTGTGATATTTTCGCACATGTATAACAATATTTAAAATAAATTCAAGGCCTGGAAAATAGGCATATTGGTCTGAAAGATTATTATGGGCCAAAATCCAGTTAAAATTTGTTGAGTCTCAGTTTCTTACTTTACATTTTCCCCTGACCCCATTTCACACTTTCACTGAGTGACTGGTTACTGATAAAATAAATGAGCCAAACCTAATAATCAATCATCTGAAGTGTCTCTATTAATATCCTCAGTGGCATTATGAATGAGTTTTTTTTAAATTCGGGAAATAAGAATTTATAAAATTATCTGCAAGTAATTTTAATCTAATTTAAAACTAGAACCTTTTTTTAGTACTAGGCCTACTACTCTCTAAAGAAAACGTTTATGAATCCCCAACCCCAAAAGTGACAGTAGGTAGCAATAGAATACACAACCCAAGTGTAAACATGAAACATCAAATATCAAAAATAAACTCCTTCCGACCCCCCAACACTCCCCCTCCCCAACTAGATACAGGTATGGTATGTACCAATAGAATACACGACCAGGAAAATGAAAACATCAAAAATAAACTTTCCCCCGTCATCCCCCTTCCTTCCGACCCGCCCCCCCCCCCCAAGACTCACCCTGCCCAACTAGAAGAGGTAGGCTATGGTAGGTGGCAATTAATAGAATACTCAACCCAAGTGTGAAATGAAAACATGAAAAAAAATTCCCCCTCCCCTCCCTTAACCCCCCCCCCCCCCCACCTCCCCCCAACAACCGACAACACAACCCAAGTGTAAAATGAAAACATGGGGGGAAAAAAACCCTCTCCATCTCCCCTCCCCTCCCTCTGCCCCCCTCCCCCCTGCCAACCCACCCCTATGAGATAATACACAACCCAGACACAACCCAAGTGTAAGCAATGACAAAAAATCTCCCTCCCCTCCCTTCCCCTCCCCTCCCCCCCCCCCACCTCCCCCTAACAACTGACAATGAAAACATGGGAAAAAATATCAGTCAGCAATTTGAGAAGGAAAGTGAAAGCAGGACTGCCCCTCTGAGTTAGGGGGGGCATAGTGCCCCCCCCCCCCCCCCCCGCCGTACCGCCACTGGGTCACCAACCCGCTAGCGGCACCACAACGATGACGTCATCAGGGGATTCCCCATAGGGATTCCCCTACGTTCTTGGCGGGCAAGAAAACATTGAATATTTGTTAGTTTACTGGCATCGGACATTTGTCAATGCAAAATATACATTTAGAATGACTTAATGAGGGCCTACCTGCAGAATTGGATTCCCACATACTGGTGGATGACATCTATGCCCCTTAATGTGGTCTGCATGAGGTGTTGTCTGTCTCTGTGGTAGTGTTTGGCAAAAACAAACTTGCGAAATGGTGGAAATTATGATTAGTTCATGTTAAGACATTGCTGGTATCTTTATTGGATATAAATATCTATGAGATCTAAAACTGTACAGAATTGGGTCCGTTTGCAGTTAAATATGTGGTGTATATTGTGCGATTGGCGGGGGACTATATCGGCGTGCGGCGTTGGGCAGAGCGGGTCCGCCACCCGGAATACAGCGAGGCTGTCGACTATCGCCGAACACCAACCAGGCTACGACAGCGGGGGCACTTCTACCAGCGCCAGAGACGACTACCACCAGTTCCGGCCAGTTCCGTCAGGGGGCGACATATGACCACCGTGCAGACGACACTGCAGACACCCTCCGACGGACAGTAGGCGGAGGATACTACTACCTCCACAAGGGGATCCAGGCTTCGCTTAACACTACGGACTCGAGCCGCGCCGCGGACCGAAATACTTCTGTTGTTCAATTTAAGCACCCTTGCTTCAGTGACAATACCTTTGTAACTGTATACCTTTGGGAAATAAACCAGGTTCAAACGAATCTCCTCGTATTCGTGATTCTTTCCGGAATTTTGTAAACTCGTGCCCACGAATCTGCGGTTCACTACATTGGTGCTGTGAGCCTAGGGCCGAGTAGGGAAGTTCCCGAAAGGATCCCCGATGCTAAGAGTCAGACGATGACTCCTGGCGACGAGGAGGCAGCCAAGGCCGCGGCCAAGGCTGAAGCCGAGCAGCAAGCATGCGAGGCTCTCGCTCAGATGTTAACGAAACGTCAGGGCGATGCGCAAAATTTTGCGAATGACTCATTTGCTCAACTAGAGCAAGTAGTTGCACACATAGACAATATGCATGCCGACGGATTGATCCTCAATCCGGATACACAAAGCTTGGTTGAGAAACTAGTAGCTATTGTGTTAGGGTAGTGTAGGTTTGCTCTGGGGTTATATATTATTATTATATTAGTATATCAATCTCTGCTTATCTAGATAGATCATTCGAACAAGTGTCTGACTATAGAATATCCATCTATAGCTCCCCTGTAGATGTTGCATAACTCGCTTGGCCTGGTTGTGCCGCTTGTTCTACTTCTGTTTCCTTCTGCTGCTGTGAGTCTATATATATATATATATATTTTCCGCTTACAATAGTGCCTACTCACTACATTCCCCATGGATCGAAGCCAGGCTTTCTCTGCTTGTATATTCATTTATTAGATATCAATAGAGTGACAGAAATATCATACAATATGTGTACAGCCTACTGCTCTTGTGGTGAGCCCCACAATAGATGTATCAATACCTATTCATTCAAATGGTTTTGTGACACAGCCCTTTCTATTATAACCTTCTCAAACAAGATAATTATACCACACATGTATATTGGAATAATGTCTACTTAGCTATCAGAGGTGAGTGTTTGCAGATCAGTTCTCTGTGAGAACAGTATTGTTTCCCTTGATGTTCCAACTCCAGTTGAATATTTGGTCTCCACTCCATGACTGGTCCTAAATGTTTTAAGTCAGAATGGTTGCATTCTGTAAAGTCCTATGAAGTCCTAGAGATGCTGGGCTGGATCCTGGAAAACAATGGGGCTGGTCTTCTCTCCTCCTCCCTTGCACTGCACTCTCTTCCCTTAAATCCTACCTCATTAGCATATGGTCTGATCTTACTTGACCAATCAATAACTCCCACATGCCCATGAAGGTCACATGGCCTTGGGTATCTAGACATCACTCACATATCATTAGCTCTTCCAAGAAATTGATGACTCATAGGTCGCTCATCTTAAAGTTGCATTTTGTACATATTGTGGATCTCACACCAACAGTTGCGCTCTTGTTACAACGAGGACGATCTTCGCAAGCTCATAGAGCGGGCGGGCTTCAACGTCGAGACAGGCGAGGCGGATGGATCGGATCATTCCGACATTAAGCCGCCGGAAACTGTAAAAACCGCAGTCCCGCTGGGACAGAGCGACGTCATGATGGACCAATTGACTACCGTACTTTGTTCTTACGACAAGACGGGAAAACCACCAGGCGAAATCGCTGAAGGTGAAATTCGAGGAACACTCGACTTACTGTGGGTAATGCACGAACAACTTCCGTTGAAGCGTGTACAGCGGCTGTATCGTGGTCTACACGAATATGCGGCTTGCCCCCAATATCTGATCGATATGTTGGATCGGAGATATCCTGCGATGCTGCCTCAAGGTAGCCCGGATCCGCGAGTGCAATTGCCTTCGCAAGATACGGAAAGCACGGAAATGCGAGCCCCGCGCTTGCCTAGTACTCCGGCAGGATTCAAGACTGCAGGAAGAAGAGTCTACTTTGTAGATTCGTCTCCTTCGGACAATGGTCTCAACTACTCGTTGACTAATGTTTCGATTCCATTATTGGATAACGACTTACAGCCCAAACCGGGTTTGTCAGCTGGTCGCGAACCAGACTACCATTCGACGGGACCAACGAGCACTACTAAGTGTAGGCGTTTGATGATGCCTGAAATGGAAGCAAGTGTCGTATATAACGAGGACCGCCCTGCGGAAGTTCGTTTATACGGATCGACGGGCAAGGGAGAAAATCCCAAACCTAAAAATCTCAAACCTTTTCGCAATGGGGAGGATTGGGAAGAGTTTCTCGCATCAGCGATAAACTATGCCGAACTTTGCGGTTGGCCAGAGGAAACGCTTATGCGCAAACTCATTATGGCGACTTCACGACATGTGAACCAGTCTACTTGGGGAAATTCTAGGTCCCTAACATTAAGTGACGTTGTGACGAGGCTTCGTGTCATCTTGGACACAAAGACCGAAGAGCAACCCCAGGAGGAATACCGCAGCCGTGTTCAACAGCCTGGCGAATCACTTCAACACTATGGTGAGGCTCTACTTACCTTGTGCAAACGTGCGTACGAGGGACAATACCTCGAACATATGAAGAAGGAGTCTATCCGTATCTTCTGCACGGGCTTAGAAGACAAATTTCTTGGCATGTGGGTGCAAACAAATCCCAAGGTCTATGCAAGATTGCGTAGATCTCGCAACAGATTTCGTGCGAGCAGGTGGCCCAGCAGCATATCAGCGCGTCTTGGGTTCCACGCCGGGACAGTCCTCTAAATTTAAAACTAGAGGATATAAGTTCTACGGACAGAGGAAGGACAAGGAGCGGAAAGCTTCTTATGCGGCTGCGGAAGCAGAGGCCCAGTCCGACTCTGACTCGTCAGCAGACGAGACTTCGGGGGCGTCTACTGCGACCGAAGTCCCGGATTCTGATTCGGAATCGGAGTTAATAGCCGATTTCGTGGCCTTCCAGGCAATGCGGAAGGACGTGCGAAAGGAAGACGGTAAAAAGTATGACCATAGCACGAAAAAGGCTTGGGATAAAACCAAGACTTTGTCCAAATCTTCCAAGAAGACGGTCACGAAAACTGACTATCGGAAGAAGGACACGTAGGCGACTCGTCCAGAGCCAGCCTGTTGGCTTTGTGGGAAAACAACACATTTGCAAGCCAATTGTCATCACCTAAAGAAGTTTCGCGCTTTCATCGCAAAAGAGACGGGTGAGGAATTCAATTCCCCGGAAAATAAATCAACTAAGGGAAATTGACGTGGGTCTCGCAAGGAAGCGGTGACGGGACCCGCAAGTACAATCTGGGGAGGTCAGGTAGGCAGGCAGAACTGAACAAGGAGGAAACTGGGGTGATGGAGGGTGAGGACCCGATAAAGCCCGCAGACACGAAACCTTGGTCGAAGGAGTCGGTTAGTAGCGTTCGAGCCATCCCACGCGATCGTGGAATGTGTTTGGACGGTCGCTATACTGACGCTGGCACGGCGCTGCTCGCGGTTAGCTCTACCGTGGGTGGGGAACGCTGTGTTAAAAATTTGACTAGTTCTGCGGCCGGCCGTGATCTCTCTATTCCTATCGAAGTGGTAGCGATAGTGGATAGATGGTATGTACCTGTCACGGTGGGTATTAGGCGAGGAGGATTTTTATACGACACAGGTGCAACTACCTCAATAGTGTCTAAACAATTCTATGAATCGCTAGCTCGCAAGCCCGACCTGCTCGCTTCGCGGGTTCGGGTAAAACCACTTGCGGGTGGTACTCCAGAGACGATGGGGTATGCGGTCTTTGACTTTGAGATCGCAGGGCGTTCGTATCCGAACGCTTGTCTCGTAGTCAGTGGTCTAGGCGGCAGGGAGGAGGCCGTGCTGGGCCAAGACTTCATGTGGCGCTATGATACTAGCATGACGGGGCCTGGGAAGATGCTCCTGGAAGGAGGCAAGAATCAAGTATTCTGTCGACGGAAAGGAGCGATATCGACCACATTCCTACGGGAGGATGTGCGGTTGGCCGCATTCGAGGTGAAGGTCGCGTCTGTGGATGTGTCCCTACCCGAGAACAACGTGGGCTATATCATGGAGTCAGATGTAGGGTTACAGGTAGACGGTCTCGTGGAGGGTTGCGATACATATGTATCGTCTGCTCACTGCCACGAGCTTCCTATTATGAACTCAACGGGACTTGCAATCGTCATGCCACGCGGGACGCCCATGGCATCCACTTATGAGGTGGCGGCAAACTTCATGGGTGACTATTCGCATCTGGCGTGTGCGAGAGCAGAGTCCGTGAATGGGTCCAGCACGGGGGGCGAGCGAAAGCTGACCTCCGATAGCTGTTCAATTACTAGCATCCCTGAACTGGAATCTATCATAGAGGGCGCTAAAGTAACGGATACTGAAACCTTGAAAAAGGTGCGCGAGTTGGTATACGCGAAAAAGCGGGTGTTCAGATTGCAAGGTGAACAATTGGGGTTTACGAACAGGGTTCTACGCTCCATCGACACGGGTGACACTAAGCCTATAAAGTTACCTTTTCGTCGAGTACCCACTACCGCGAATAGACGACTGTCTGGACGCGCTTGGTGGCAATGCGTGGTTTTGTACCCTAGATCTGGAGGGTGGCTATTGGCAAATAGCTATGGATCCGGACAGTAAAGAGAAAACGGCTTTCACGACTTCCATGGGGTTATACCAGTTCAAGGTGATGCAACGTTTGGTCTTTGCAACGCCCCGGCCACGTTTCAGAAAATGATGACGGAGGTTCTCCGGGGGCTTAATGGCAAGATCTGCGTTGTCTATCTCGACAATGTGATCATTTATGGTGCAACGATCCATGATGCTATTATGAACACGGGGTTAGTGTTTGACAGGTGATGGCGTACGGCCTTAAGTTGAAACCGAAGAATTGTCGCCTCTTTCGTGAAGAGGTACAGTACCTGGGTCGCATCGTATCTAAGGAGGGGATACGGGCAGATCCGGAGAAGACGCGAGCGGTAGTAACTTGGCCTATTCCGTTGACAGTGAAGGATATCAGATCATTTCTGGGTTTCGCTTCATATTACCGTCAGTTCATTCCGAGTTTGATCTTGTGCGGCCATTGCAGGAAACTGCAACAGCCGGACAAAAGGTACTACGGTATAAGCTTACTTGGAATAGTGAGCTCGATGATGCATTCGAGGCTACGAAGAAAGCCTTGCTGTCCACGTCCGGCTTGGCGTATCCACGAGCGACCGGCCAGTTCATTCTGGATACGGATGCGAGTGGTACGGCCATGGGGGCGGTCCTATCGCAGGTTCAGGACGAGCAAGAGCGGGTGATCGCATATGCCAGTAATTCGCTCTCGAAATCGCAGAAAAACTACTGTACTACGTACAGAGAGCTGTTAGCGGTCGTATATTATGTGCGGAAATTCAAACATTATTTATACGGCGCAGACTTCATAGTCTGTATGGACCACTCGTCTCCTACGTGGCTTATGACCTTCAAGGAACCAGAAAATATGCTGGCTTGTTGGTTGCTGGACTTACAGCAGTACGGGGTTACCAACAAAGGTGTTATTCAGCACCGCCCGGGCAAGAAGCATGAAAATGCGGATGGCCTCTCTTGTAGACCCTACAGTTGTTGTAAACGTACAGATTGCGATGATTGTGGGGCGCACAAGGCTGCTGTAGCTAGTCTCGTGGGGGAGGGGATAGGCACGGACGACAATCTCGTATCTGTAAACCAGACTATCCGTGAGCCACAGCGCACGGACGATACTATCAATCGTATCATGGGTTTTCTGGAAAACAACCGGGAACCCACGAATCTGACTAGTGAAAGTGATGAATTCAGAACAATCTGGAGTCACAAGACGGATTTGTGTTTGGAAGAACGGGTACTCACGTTCAAGTGGAGAAAACCTTCGACTGGACACGTTTTCTCGAGGATCGTGTTGCCGTTTGACCAACGCCTATCTATGTTCAGGCGATATCACGGCCCGGCCTCAGCGGGACATTTTGGGCACGCCAGAACGAAAGACGCTTTGCGAAGAAGGTTCTTCTGGCCGGCTCAATCCGGGGACATAAAAAGATGGATTCAGTTATGCCCCGAGTGTAATGTGCGAAAAACACGAAAAGGTGTCAATAAATCGCCATTGCAAAAAGAGCTCACGGGAGAGAGGTTCAGTAGAATCTCGATGGATATCCTTAGTGGCTTTAAGACTAGCACGAGAGGAAATACTTGTGTATTGGTCATTGTGGATTACTTTTCGAAATGGTCAGAAGCATACTGCTTACCGAACCATAAGGCGACGACAGTCGCCTGGACAGTATTTCGCAATTGGATCCTGCGGTTTGGCGCGCCCAGAGCGATACAAACTGATGGGGGCCCCGAGTTTGATGGAGAATTATTCCGGGAACTCTGTAATCTCTACGACACGAAGAAACAGACAACGCTCCCGTATTGTCCACAGGCAAACGGGCAGGCAGAAAGGTTTAATCGTGTTCTCGTAGAACAGCTCTCATGTTACGCGGGTTATGGCACGGATGATTGGGACACTTATATCCCATGCATCGCGGCGGCATATAATAATACGATTAACGCGAGTACGGGCTGCACTCCTCATTCCGTGGTTTTCGGAACAGAGGCATATACACCTGCGGATCTAATTCATGGTGTACCTCGAGATGGCTTGGACTTCCCCTCCGGCTCAGGCTTCATCGAGGATCTTCGTAAAAATTTACGGAAGTCGCACGAATATGTGCGTCGTACGTTGAAGAAAACGGCCATCGCTCAGAAACGCCATTTTGATTTGTCCGCAACAAACCGGTCATTTGAAGTGGGGGACTGGATATATCGATATTAACCACCAAAGGCGGCAAACAAATATGGTGCGAAGTGGGATGGTCCGTTTAAAATAACCCGTGCATTAGGAGGCAACTCCTATGTCGTAGATACCGCGGCCGGTGGTGTCAAGTGGAGTGGAGATCTTAGGAAATCCGTTCTGGACCCTGACAAGAGGGGAGAGCTCCGCAAAACGACTGGGTTGGAACAAGCTCCTGAGTATAGGAGGCTTGTGGCTGCTGGTAGAGATGTGGTGTCGCTGGAGAAGGGCAGGGCCGTGGCAGGTCAAGAGCTCGCTAAGTCGTTAGAGAAAACACTTCTCCGGAAAGTTAATCTCGCGAACAGGCATGGCCGACCACCTAAACACAAGAAGGGGTGTACGGAGGAGACCGTGCTCCCTCCAAAGCGACCAACTCCTCTACTGAAAAAGCAGGACAAGGGTAGGAAACCCTTGGTACCTAAGGCAGACAAGCCCGATAAGCTTGTACGACGGGGTTCGGAGGTGCCGAATCCCACGAGGCCGCCCGATGTCACGACGCGAGGCATTGGCAAACGTGTCTCCAGGCGTCCGGTCAGGCTTGGGATCGGATAGCTCGGAACGGCCATTAGAGCCTCTATTCAAAATGACGAACAAAAAGGTCTGTTAACCCGGTCGTGTCTGTCGAAGACATGGGTTAAGAAAAAAGTACACAACGAGAAGTCATTTTGGTCAATACGCTAGGAGAGTGGACACCTCTGTAACGACCAACCCTATACGGCAATAGCTGTACGAAGCTGATAGGTTGAAACTGCTAGTATGGATCCATGATGTGGACAGTACCGATATCGGGCTGAAATCAACCATATTCGCTAACAGTAAGAAACCTGAAGCCAAGTATGTTTCCCTTATCATTTAAAAACTGCCATAGTACCTTGGAGCGGCCCGTCTAGGGCTGCAAATTAACATATTTAACACGAAGGTGTTACTAACCGTGGTTAAAAACCACGTACTTACATACATACAACATTCGTATAGATCAACTATGCGGAAGTTATCCGGTTTACGGGTAGAAAACTTCGTGGAGGCTGGGCTAGACCAGGGCGCCACCTTCAGGCGATCTGTTGATCACATGACCTGATCTATCCATCTCCCCGCCCCTTGGTGGGAGGTGATTATATTAAGCCAGAGGGCAGCACCGCCCCCTAGTGAACGGATTCATGTACAGTCAGCCACGGCCACTCTTGCCGCTGACTCCGAACGAAACACAACTATTACACGAACTTGTTACCATATTTTTCTATTTTGTGACCATGCCGAGGCAGAGGCATTGCAAGAAATGCAATTCTACACATTATCCCCCGACTGGGGCTAAATGTACTTTATTGCCTGTTTTGGACTCTGAGGATTACCCTTCTCTTCGTAATAGTTTCTTGAAAACGGAGGATTTATCGGAGCCACATGTTGATTGGTCACGTTGGACCCCAACCGGCGGCAAGGGTAGGAGAAAGATGAAGAATTGGGCTTCTTCATTACGGAAAGCAGTTCAGCCGACTGTACATTCATTCAAGCCTCCGGAGACAAGGCGCCGTAGGCGGGTTTACGTTGGTTCGACTTCAGAGGAGGATATTAAACCTTGTGGTGACAGCGGCTCTGACACTCTGACAGCGGGTAAGAATCTAGTGTTGACTGCAGCGCAGATGCACGTGCCTCCTGTCACTGTCCCGGCTGTTTTGGCTTTTACATAGAGCAAGGAGAAATCCAGTTCACTGTAAGTAGCAGCAAACGTTAACTTTCATTGTTGGACCATTGTGATATTGAAAATGAAACCATGTCATTATGTTACCATTGATGAATTACGATTGTTGAGTTCTGGCCGCTTCCATATAGCGTGCTAAGACATTCCGCCATGTGCATCGAGAGAACAAGAGGAGGCTGGTGTCGATACCGACCATCTCAATGAACCTCTTTCCGATATGGGATTGGGTCGTTGGGAACTATCCTTGATGTTCGCCAAATGTTGCCGTGGTAAAGCTATGAAATAGTAAATGGGAACTTTTGATTCCCGGGGAGGGCTGTTTCATTGTTTAAATCTGATGGTTTCGATCGTCAACTCGAAAGCCGCCATGTGCGTAGAGGTGACCTTTCTGCACTGCCGGTGGTTTCGGTTGCTGATTTTCCTGTCGCCAGGTGGGGTGTATCTAGTTCAGTTTCGTGTTTTCGTACGGGCTCCGGCTATATATGTAATAAAGATGCCGGGCACGGATGGATACACGAATGCTACCGGATAACGCTTTTCACGAGTAGTGTCAGTCCCTATCGCGCCGGCGGCTCGTACGGCTGCTGTACCACGCGAACTTTCGCGAGTGGTGTCAACTACGCAACCGGAACGGTTGGACACAGCTCCTGGGAGTTCGCGAGCGATGTCAACACCTCGGGTGCGATTGAGTTGTTTCATTCAGATGGCCGCCTATATAAGAGCCCCGAGACTAAGAGAGAGGTAATTAATTTCGGCAAACACTCGTGGTTTGCCGTACTCCTCTATCTCGGCGGACTACTCCCCCGCCACCAAGGGTAGAGACGGCTCCTCCAGTGCAGAATCCGATTCTGCGGCTGGAACAGAGGAAAATGGAGGTCTGCGAGAAGTTCAACAGAGCTTTGCGCGTAGCACCGGCCGTTCTTCCGGGTTTCGCTTCGGGTGATCGTCAGACCGCCAAACCTCTTTTCAGAGGTATAGGTCGTGGCACTCCCACCCACACTCCAGCCCGCGCGCCCACACGCGTCGCGACTACGAAGGTGCCCCCCGACCGCTGGGGCATCAGCGCTCGCTAACGCGACTCCTCTCTGTAGTACGGAAACAGAGATGGAGGTAGACCCCCACGACGGGTCAACTGCTCGGAAGGAGGAGGAAAAGGCGGCGGCACAGCGTCGTTCGAGCAGGGTCGGGTCGAGGCAGAGCGGCTCTGTGTCAAACGTGAGACGGCCCTAGCCGAGACGCGCCTGATCAAAGAGGCCTTGGAGAGGAAACTCCGTGAAGAGGAAACTCTGCGACAGGCGGAAGACCTACGACTCCGAGGAGGCAGCTCTACGGCAAGCCGAAGAGCAACGACTCCGACAGGAGGAGGCTGCTCTACGGCAAGCGGAACAGCAACGACTCCAACAGGAGGAAGCCGCTCGTCAGCAACTAGCTGAGACGGCCAAGCGGGAGGCTTTCGAGCAACTCCGTCTGTGAGACAAGGAGCAGTTGGCCCGCGACATGGCGTACTTCCGCGAGGAAGACGAGAAGGAGGAAGCTGAACGTCAGCAGGCCAAGCTGGATCGGGAGATTCAAGAGCTCCGCGAGACAGAAAGTCGGCTGTGAGTTGAGGCTCTCAATTCGCGCCGGCAGGCCTTTCCCCTATCCCACGGGATAGAACCTCCCTCCGTCCAGGTAGTGGACCCCACGGGGATCCCTATGGACACGGGTGGCACGCTCATCGGCGTTACTGATTTAACTCGGCAACGCGAGAACCAGGGCGTGTGTATGGACACGGGAACCACCCCGCAGATGTCAGCAGCTACGTGGGGCCCTAACATGCTCCTGGGTAGCCAATCCGCGGAAGTGGAGGGTTCAGCCGAAACAACTCCGGCTGCTTCCTCCACTCCCCGTTCGTACAGGCCACCCCGAGGGGACGTCTCCTCGGCGACCAAGCGCCTCTCCTTTATAGAGGAGAAAACTTTGGTGGCACGGCCGGCACCGCCTCCGAGCGGAGAGGCCTCCCCGAAGTTGAAGGAAGCGCTACCTTCGATGGATACGTCCACGAAGGGTCCGTTGGCAAGTGTACCAGCGGGCTCTGACAAGTCGGTAGAAATATCGGACGGGGAAGAGCACGAGCTACTGCAGGAGTCGGACTCCGATCCGGCGTTGATTTACGATGATCTGGGGCAAGAAGACAACGTAGTTGTCATCCCAGATCCGCGTTTCGACCCGTTCGATGAAGCCCTTATTGGGAATCTTTCGCTTCACGGCATCTCCAAAATGGAGGGTGAAGCTGAGGCGAAAGAGGCAGGTGAGTTCGTCTAGAACTCCCTCAATATGGCTCGGGATCAGCACTGCGATTCCCCGAGGCGGCTGTCTCGTGTGGGTTCATCTCACAGCGAGGGGGGGGGCTCTCCTCCTCGCAGGTGGTGGTTTTACCCGCAAGGCTAGTATGGTTCACTAGTCTCGCTTTTATTAATAAAGCTCGTGCACGAACATTTTTTATGCTTCGAATGTACGCTTCCGGTTGTACCGCGCTGCGAGACCGGGACGGACAGGCATGTCCGGTGGCCTCTTTAGGCCTATGAAGGCTACGACCCTTGGGGGCGAGTGCAAGCCTGGCTCTAGGATCCGTGCGGCGGAGTGGCATAACATTTGCCCCGCTGCACACGAGGATCTGGAGCCATGAGGATCTCCTTGGTGCCACGGCGGACCCTACATAACTAGTTATCGTGGACCTCCTCAACTCCAACTAGTGAGGGGGCAGTGTAGTGGGTCCGCCACCCGGAATACAGCGAGGCTGTCGACTATCGCCGAACACCAACCAGGCTACGACAGCGGGGGCACTTCTACCAGCGCCGGAGACGACTACCACCAGTTCCGGCCAGTTCCGTCAGGGGGCGACATACGACCACCATGCAGACGACACTGCAGACACCCTCCGACGGACGGTAGGCGGAGGATACTACTACCTCCACAAGGGGATCCAGGCTTCGCTTAACACTACGGACTCGAGCTGTGCCGCGGACCGAGATACTTCTGTTGTTCAATTTAAGCACCCTTGCTTCAGTGACAATACCTTTGTAACTGTATACCTTTGGGAAATAAACCAGGTTCAAACGAATCTCCTCGTATTCGTGATTCTTTCCGGAATTTCGTAAACTCGTGCCCAGAATCTGCGGTTCACTACATATGGAAATATATGCGATATCGTATGCGATATCGTATTGAATCTGAATAGGAACATTTGATCCTCCATATTTTTTCTTTTCATATCTTTTCATCCATATATGCGGACAATTTATACACTAGAACCTATAGATATATATATATAATTTGAAATCTTGCATGCCACTAGGTCGCCTTAATTTGTTCTTAAATATATGTATGTCATTTTTCATATTATATGGTACTTTCTGTCTACATATAGATCATGGCGGATTGCCTTGAAAATCGCCTGAATTCGTTTTTGGGCGAAGTGTTCAACTGCAATTTTTCTGCTAAATGGGAAAATAAAATTCTTTAAAAAAAATCATTCCAGTTCATTGGGCTAGTACTGAGTGGTACATACATTCTTAATATAATGCGAAATAAATGAAGATAACCAATTGTTACCATCAGATTTTGTACCGTATTTTTCCTTAGCTAAAGCTGTAAAAGCATTTAATGTGAAAATGAAGGAATTTTTAAATCCCAATGAATTCATAAATATTTTTTTATTTTTTCCTATGTTTATGCGAATCAAAGTAATACAGTTATATTGTCATCTAGACAACATTCAACCCCCCGAAAGTGCTTAAAATGCACCTCAAGAGCAAGGAAAACCCTCTGGCTTCTGGGGCCCCAGACCCGCATGCCTGACTCAAAAACTTGGCATCTTTGTTAATAAATAAATGCGACATATAGTTATACAGATTTGTTATTTTCCAAAGCTTGAGGTGGTCTCGACCTTTAGTCTGGTTTACACACGGTGAATAGCATGTGTGTGTGTCGCTGTTGCCATGGCGACAAAAAACTTATGGGATCGAATACCGTCATTTGGAAATAACACAAACATAACTTGAATTTTGTTATTATTGTTACGCAGCGATCTGCAGATCTTTTGATTGGTATATTCAGGTATAGGGAGATATCAATAGCTAGACGTAACGTGGCCCATGCAAAACCATTTTCGCCGAAAATAAACAAAACACAAGCTTACGACTACCACCCATACCTCTATAACAGAGAACCTATATATCTCTAGCCAGCACAACCAGCTCTGTCAGTGGACGTTGTCACAGAGGGGATATTCTACCTAATATATATATCCAAACCCTATCCAACGGACCTTTCTCCCTTAATTCGACCTTAGACTGTCTAATTCTTTCACCAATCGACAGGGAATTGCATCAATAACTACATGTATGAGTTTTAAAAAAGGGATGTGAAGATATTAGTGAAATTAAAAAATAAAATGACTCGAAAATGAGACAAACTTAACAAGGCTGACTGCTCTGGGACTCGACCTCAAACTGTCCAGTTTGGAAGTCCAAAGCTTTAGCCACTTGGCTATAGGGGAATACATTAGGATACATGCATATATATAAACAATTGCATTGATTCATCACAATTAAGGTTGTCCTCATGAGGATTGAGGAGAATGGGGGAAATACACTATCTTTGAAAGTCCCTCTGTTTGACTTAATAACTCAAACTAATCATAAAAACATATCTTGCAACTGCATTCTATTACTATAATAAGCGAATGCAGGACTAGTTCTGCACGCTTCCTGGATGTTATAATAGCATTGTAGATCGATGGCAGGCCTTTGTAGAGTATTCATAGGAATAGGGTCTTCCCTGTATTCTCTATGATGTCCATGTGGGTTATAACAGTAGCGTGTGTATTATATGTAATGGTAAGCCTCTTCAGGGTGTATCGATTGAGGGGTTATTCACTATTCAAGAAGTGTCCCATTTAAAGGACTGCAAGGGAGACTGGAGTTGAACGATGTTCTATTCTAATAAATGAGAATATATGTGTTAAAAAAAAGGAAAAAAAAGAAAAGAAGTGTCCCATTACATAAGAGTGGCTTATCATGGCTCTCCTAGAGTCCATATTGTATGTAGAGTATATTGCTATGGTAGATGTCTAGAATGACTTCAGTAAGTATAACACAACACAAGAAGATCTGTTGCTAGCAAGGGACTAGATGTATTCTGAGAGTTCAACATTGGTATATATGGGGGAAGTATTGGGGTTTCCATTGGGTCCCACCCTTCACCTATCCCTGCTCCTGGCTCTATGTTAGCCCCTCCCACTCCCCTGCCCCTACCCTCGTCAAAGTGACAATCTATTACCCTACTACCCACTCCTACTACCCTCTGGTGTGAAACACGGTTACCACACTATATACTCAAGATTTGAATCAATACCAAGTAGCCAGCTTGTTGACTGAGTGTGGCTACATCCTGTTCCTTTAGTCAGAGTCCTCATTCCCGAGAAATGTGCCTCATGTCATATTTCCTAAACCGCATAGGTAGCCCACAATACTTGAATGACCAGAGTATATATTTACATTTTCCCCTTTGTTTCCCTCTCGATATGACCTCCAGGCTCCTGCATGGCTTCCCCCGCCCGGCCCCCGCCCACACAACACTCCCGGACAACACTGTTGCTAGATGACTAAGGAATAGTATAATACTACCAACAACAGTAACTGTCCTAGCTCCCTCCAGTTCATGCTGTAATAGACATCCTGCTCTTGAATTTCTTCTCGGATCTTTACAGTAATTACAGAATTGAAGTGGCCCAGAGGGACCGCTGGAAGTGACTATAGCACTAGTATAGAGCTGTATAGGCGTCTGTCCGACGGTCTGTATAGTATAGCGTATAGTATGGCGTATTTTGGCTGACCTACAAACCCATATACGTTGGAAGGTAAGGGACGAAGAGGAGTGAAGAGAGGAGGAGCGAAAATATCCAACAACTGCAGCACAGCTAGTCTTCTATAGGTATGTGCCTGTCAGAGGCCCCCAAGAACTCCTGAGCCCGTTGTAAAAACAGAGTCCGGTTGTAACCCATCCAACGTATTCATATTTCTGTCAGACAAGCGTCCGGGATATATGTTTTAACCTGTGTCTCTTTATATATAGTATACATGTACAAGTGTAAGCTATATAAACTACAATTGTCTGCCTAGAGATCATCATTAACAGGGAGCCGGGTCTGGCTGTAAAGGATTACGTTCATGAGGCTCATCTCTTGCCAAGTTGCCGCTAGAGTTTATCACTATTGGCTAAGGCCCGAGCGGGTCCATAGACTCGCCGCCCCGACTAGGTGAAGGAGGTGAATCGGGAGGTGAATCATACTGATACCGGTGGTCCAGACGTCAGACAGTGTCTTACGATCCTCTCATCGGATTATATATGTTACTTAAATCCTTATAAACAGGGGAAGATACCGAACAAAAGTATCATTCCTCGAATGCGGTAAGTGAGTTGAAGGGGGAATCGTCGTTATATGTATAGAAACAATTCTGCCATCTATACGTGATTGTGTATTCTATTCCATCAGTAATGGAGTGTGAGATTGCTACTGTTCTCAACGGGGTGCTTTGGGAAAGCAGTCTGAGAAAGGAGGATCGATGCACTTCAGTATACTAAATTTTACAGATTATTACTCAGCTACACAGATTGAATGACATTTTGGGTTTGAATACACTGAGCTAGCGACTGGAATGATTGTTGTATTGTCAAAACATTGTGATGATGCTCATGCAACGACCAAGCCCGGTCAATTTCTCTGATGTATAAGCCGGAATCGGAGCCTGTCCACATCATTATATACAGATCGAAGCGTCCTTTCCCTGTGGAACCAATTTGAATATAATTATATGGTGAAAGGAGGCGGAGCTTGTACTTTTACTAATATTTTACACAGGCTCCCATGATTTTAGACATTGATTATCATTACGGTATATACGCTACAATACACACACACACACACACATATATTATATATATATATATATATATATATATATATATAATATATATATATATATATACATATATATATATATGTTTATTATTTATGCATGAATACAGTGATCCTGGGTAAGACCTTAAAGTGCCTTTCTGTCTCTTTTTATCTGTCTCTCTCTCCCTTCTTCTCTATCTCTATTTCCTGTGTATGATCATAAACTGCCTCCCTCTCAGCTCTCCCGCCCTTGATAAAACCATATTAAATGTGTTGATAAGGGCGTAAAGCAACCAATCTCACTCACTCACTCACAATGATTATCTATATAATGTGTGTGTTGATGATTGGCCTTTGTGACCTAATATATTCATTACTTAAAAATATGTATACAAACAATTGCCCTCATATATAATCATGGCTGATTTAAACACTGAAGGTTAAAGTGTCAGTAAACCCCCAAATATTATGAGCAATTCCATTTCCTTGCTATTATTGAAATGTAACCACCCCGGTTTTACTTAATTCAAGTTATTATTTAGTGAGTTTTACCCATTTAAAGGAGTGAAAACGTAGTTCCACAGTTTAACACTCCATTCAAGGCACCACTGTTTGCCTACGTCATAAAGGTGCACCAATCTTGAAATGTACATGCAATGAACATAACAAACAACTCTCATAATTGCTGCTAGAAAGAAGGAGGGTGGGGTGGGAGGAAGGTGTTTGATCAATGCAGTTGTGCAGACCAAAACAACATTGTGTTACATATAGTTCTCTGGTCAAAACAATGGCTGAAAGCAGTGACAGTGAACTGTTTCAATTGCTGGGATATTGGGGGGAAAGGTAGGGATATTATGTTCATTTCTGGCGCACCTTTATGATGTCACACAGCACTCTCAGTGCCCTCTTGTGCTAAACAGACCTTTTCAACTAAGCTTTCCCAATTCGTGCCTGTAAGTGACTATAAGTTAGACATAAATGGAAGTAAAAAAATTGAGACTTGGGTGTTGTATTTATGGCTCCATGAAGTTTGTTGTCCTAAAAGTGACCAGGAACCCGTTGACTGACCCTTTAAGTTTTCCATGTCATATGTTGTACCCTTGAATCCCTGCTCTATATATTATATCCGCCTTGGTGTTCAGTTAAATATGGGAGCTGTATTGAGATACAGGCTGTTGATGCATGACACACACTTATGATGCATACTTTGAATTCTATCATCATGCCTCACTGTTACAGTAGCGTGGTATTTTTCAATCCCGTTTTCAATGTGTATATAAAAAGACGAATACATTTGTAGTGAATATGGTTTTAAATAGATCCGAGATAATTGGTCTGACCGGGCGTTGCTATAATTGGGTGCACGCGCCTCAACTGAACGCGCTCCCGGTTCAGAAATGGCCTTTCGGATTCCCGCCTTTTCTTACTTGGACAGAGTTCCAGTAAACCAATATCAAAGGTAACTTAAATCTAGTCAACTCTTTTACCATAATGTGTCTTAGAGTGCTTCCGGATGCTCCGGTAAGACTCCGTGTTGTTTCACTGTGTTACTCCTATGTAAAACCATGTTAACTGTTTGACTCTCAACACCTGCAATGATCGATATACGCAGAGAGAGACGGACGTGCCTAAACACACTCCGTGCATATCCACATATATCTCCAGATCTACCCAGGCGATTTCAATCATTTTCATCCCACCAACATGATAACGCCACAGGGAGTCTGGTGAGGGGGTTGATCATATGATCAGGACTTTGGTTTTCTGTGCAAAGAGGATTCTTTCCGGAAAATTTTGACATTTACCTCATTATCGATCATGTCCGAGCATTCAGAAATGGATACAAACAACCAGGAACCGGATTTGTTTGCACACCCGAGCGCTGAGGCGACGGAGCGTGCCCTATTGCGTGACAAGGGATTACCTCTTAATCCAATGCCCATACACAAACTGTATTCGAAGGAAGATACAAAGATTAAAACCGATCCATGCTCTATTGAGGAGCTACGAAAATCTTTGGAATTCACCCAGTTAAATCAGGTAGAAGTTCTAGAAAAAATGACGGAAATAGTAGAAAAAGACAGGACCCGATGTGAACAGTACAGAACAATGGAAAGAGAGCTAATGGCAGTGAAAAGGCATAGCATCAGAATGGAAAATATTCTCCTCGAGTCTGAGATAGAAAATAGAAAAATGAATCTTCTAATCACGGGAGCGACAGAAACTAGATACGAAGACACAAAAGCGTTGACTATTCGCATCCTCAAAGATATAGACCAGAGAACTTCTGATCAGGAGGTCATTTTTGCAAGACGTATTGACCGTCGACAAATGAGTTCCCGCATAATCAGAGTACGCCTCTGTGGAGAAGCAGCAAGAAATTTCTATTACTCCAGAAGAGCTCTTCTAAGCAAATCGGATCAATTCTACAGAGTCTATCTTAATGCCGATTTACCCCAGCCAATTGTCGAGAGAAAGGAAATGCTAAGCACTGTACAATCTCACCTGAAGAGCAAGGGTATCAATGACTGCCAGATCATTAGGGATCGTATTAGAGTCCAGGGCTCATCCTATCGCTACGATGAACTAGAGAATTTGAAAGAGGGACACAAGATATCTGACGCAAAGACCAAGACCATCAATGGGAAGATTTACTTCCACTCATCACATAGCTGGCTCTCAAATTTCTACCCCAGTGACATAGAAATTAATGGACTACTCTTCCATTCAGTAGAACAGGCATATCAATATGCCCGTTTTAACGCAGCCAAAAGACCAGACTTAGCTAAGCAAGTCTATGACTGCCACGATGCAAGAGAAGCAAAAAGTCTATCACATCAAGCGTCCTCGTCTCCCAGGTGGGACAAGGACAAGTTAAATGTGATGAATGTCTTAATCGAGGCAAAATTCCGACAGAACCCTCACCTCCAACATAAATTGATAGCAACCGGAGACTTACCACTCTACGAAGCTACCAAATGCCCCTTCTAGGCCTGTGGTAGTACTCTGAATTCGAAGGAAGTTGCGGATGGTAAACACAATGGTGGCAACATGGTAGGAAAACTACTATCTGATTATCGTTGTTACCTAATAGATGGAACCCAATATACACCAGCAGACTACCAAATAACTGATGCGCAGGGTAAAACCATCCAACCATCCGCAAGCTACTCCCCTCACAGAAAAGAGAAGCTGTCAGTGGAGGCCACTCAAGATAAAGTACCATCAGAATCAGCCCAAGATAGAGATAACGAGGATGAGAGTGCCCAAATCGGAGAAGATGCAGTATCAAATGCCACTGGAGAAGGGATTACCGCCACATATGCAAGCAAGAGAGAATCCAGACCCAAATATAAAGGTGGAGGCAGGAGAGGTAACGGAAACAGGGGAAAAGGGAGAGGCACAGGTAGCTCTCGCATGAATACGATGCAAGAGCAAAGGAAGAGATTTAGGAGTGGGGACGACTATCTCTTCAACCCGGCGAAAAGAGCAAATAGCCCTAGAAATACATCACAATCCTACATCGACAGGGCTAGACCAGATCCCCAGGTAATGGAAAACAGATTGCTCTCCTACAACAGTGATTGTTACCCGCCGGTAGCCAGGCAACATCACAACATGAACTACGCATATGCAGCGCGTACTGAAGCCACTGATAGCTACTTCCCCGTTCATGAAGGAACCTTTGGATCCTACGACTAGCAGAAAGCCCATCATCATGAGCACGTTTGTCATTACTGATTCGAGGGGCAAATACCTGGACAATCGCCTTAGGAAACTCAATATTAGAGTGTTTGTATATAGTGGTGCGAAGTTGGATTACCTATGCTCTGAAGCTATATCACTATTTCATGCGCTTAGACCGGCCAATATTCTGATCATTGGTGGCATATGCAATTTATCTGTTATGGATAGAGATACTCGGGCGATTTCTCTCATAAAGTACAATGAGAATGAACTGGTGGAATACATGACCTCACTTTACACGCAATCGATTGATAAACTTGCCTGCATATCTGACAGATGTAATGTTAGCTTCGGCGGCCTGATAGGCATAGATATCGCAAAAGCGAATAATGTCATACCAATATCACCACACCAAGACATGCTAAATACGGCCATAATCAGGATAAACCAGAATCTGCAAGGTCTGAATAGATCTAGGGGTGTAAGACACATCCATTTGATTAATAAAGTCCACGCTAAGGGTTGTAAAAGGTTTCGTCATCACCTCCAACGACTGCCAGACGGAGTCCACTTTGACTCTGTTGTGCGTGATACCTGGATAAAACAGATTACCAACTACCATCATGATCCACACAATGGAAACCCAAATTGATTACATACTCCAGCTCCACGTGATCCGTCCCATGTTTTGTTTACAAACCTTGTTTGTGTTCATGTGCCGGGGGCCTGGGGTGGGGGACCTAGTGGCCTATAGGTGGGAGGTGTCGTCTGGCGACCCACTCACCAGGGCTACTGGGTTACTTGCACCCACTTACCCTTGGCACTCACCTGCGCTCCCTATATTCTTATACACCTGCCCTTACACTCCAACGAACATAGGTACTATCGAAGTACACAGACCAAATAGGGACTACTACCTAAACCTAGTTTTACATAAATTATCGCGGTCTGACACGAGCACCCGCTCATACTCATACCTTGTATCGCTGGACTATACCATAAGGGACACCTATGAATCTTTCTCTAATAATATTACCTATCTGAGCGAGCTCACCCGGACACACTGTGCATCTGCAATGAACTACAGACTCTCCCTGGATACCTGGTCAGTTATGTTATGTTATTTGATATATTCCCCTGTATTGAGGCCTTACACTCAGTGCATGCTGTTTCATCTAATAGAGGATCGAATGAGAAGGTTTTGGGTGACGGTAGGATGTGTCGTCTGGCGACCATCCGACCGCCTACCCTATTATCGACTCATTACTCAGTATACTAGATACACAAATGAATAATGACATAAGTGATAAAGACTGGTCTGACATTAAAAGCATGAAAGGAATTAAGATACTCCAATACAATATTCGATCTTTACTACCAAAAATTGATATAGTTAGAAATGAAATCATGAGTCTGAATATAGAGGTAATAGTCTTTACTGAATCATGGTTAAATGAATTGATTCCTGATAGTTTAATTCACTGTAAAGGATACAACCTAATAAGGCTAGATAGACCCCTGCCCAAGCGAGGGGGGGGGATCTGTTGCTACGTAAGAAATGACTTCAAATTTGTTTCGAAAGAGGATGAAAATATTATGTCTCCTGATAGTGAAATACTGAATCTACTAGTGTAAAAAGAGAATGTACCGAAACTAAAACTAATAATGGCCTATAGGATTCCTAATGGGAACGTTATGAATTGTATTGGTGAACTAGAGCAAATACTAAGCAATTGGATTGTAAGGAATGATAAAAATATCATCATATGTGGTGACTTAAATATTGATTTAATGTTAGATGATAACAAATGTAAAAGCCTGAATGCCTTTGTAAACAAACACAGCTTTGTGATCGAAAAGACTGGGTGTACTAGGTTCGGCATACAAAAAGACTCTATCCTTGACATCTTCATGATAAGATCCAATATTGATCGATTGACCCACACCATATCATACTCGCTGTCTGATCACCAACCGGTAATCACAATACTTAAGAAGATATGTAACTCTAATATAAAGTCAAATTTCACGGGGAGAAATATGAAAGATTATAATTATGAAAGACTTCAAAATGTTATTTCGTCTAGAGACTGGGAGAGCTTTCATGCTGCCCAGGATGTCAATGAAGGTTGGGATTTGATGTACAATAATGTCCTCTCGTGCGTTGATAGAATTGCTCCCTATAAAGAGTTTAAAAATAGACCTGAGAAACCTAAATGGTACACAAAAGAACTATCCATATTACATAAGAACAGAGAAGAAGCTTACAAAAAGGCAAAAAATAGCAAAAACATGGAAGATGTAAAAATAGCTAGAAACTAGAAAAATTTGTAACCAAACTATACGCAGGCTAAAGGCAGATTACTATAAAAACCTGCTCTGGACGTATAAAAAGGATTCCAAGAAATTTTGGTCGGTTATTGAAGAGGTGTCAGGCAAAGATAAACCATCGTTTAACAGTCTCACAATAAATGGTAAACAAATTGAAGGGGCAGAGCTTAGTCAGCAAATAAATGATTTTTATTGTAATGTCGGATCTAAAATCAACAAAGAAATTGATATGGTCACTCGGATAAGATATCCAGAAAATACTCCTATTCCTTGGAGAAATGTTCCATTCACACAAAATGATGTTTTGACTAAGATAAATGAAATTGATTGTAACAAAAATTCTGGCTGTCCCAATATCAACAGCAGAATATACAAGGATGTATTTACCATACTATTACCTGAATTCACATTATTAATAAATAGGTCGATAGACACATGTATTTTCCCCGATCTATGGAAGAGAGCCAGAGTCACCCCGATACCCAAAGTAAAAATCCCGGCCTCACCCTCAGACACCAGACCAATATCCATATGCCACATAGCTGGAAAAATCACTGAAAAATTAGTATCGGACAGGTTAAAATCCTACCTTCTTGAAAACAATATATTGAGCAAAAGACAACTTGGCTTCCAGACAGGACACTCTACTACTGAGGCGCTCGCAGAATATATAACTGACCTTAATGTATCGGAAAGCAAAAATAACTACATGCTAACATGTTTCATAGACCTAAGTAAGGCGTTTGACACTGTGGTTCCTAAAGTGCTAATGGAGAAACTATCTGACTGTGGCCTCCCTCCCCCTATAACGCTCTGGTTCGACTCCTACTTAACAAATAGAAAACAAAAAGTGATTCTGAATGCAAATGAATCTGATATGAAGAACATAGACTATGGTGTACCCCAAGGGTCAATTCTAGGCCCCACCCTATTTCTGCTATATGTTAATGATCTGAAGCATGTAAACTTAAACTCCAATATACTGCAATACGCAGACGATACCATACTTTATACCTCAACGCAAGATTTAGACCAAGGATGTACAAAACTAAATGATGATCTGAAGAAATTTAATTCGTGGTGCACAAGTAACAAGTTAAAGGTAAATGAAAAAAAAAAAAAAATTATGGTGTCAGGTAGAAAGAAAAAGGTCGACAGGGCCAAGGTTGTCATAAGACTGAATGACGTACAATTAGAACAAGTAAATAAATATTGTTACCTCGGTGTAATGTTTGATAACGGTACTACAATGGTAACCCAATACAATAGCCTCATAAGTCAAATAAACCAGAAATTATACATCTTTAGGAAAATTAGGCCTTTTTTGACCAAATCAGCAGCCATAATCATAGCTAAATCCAAACTCATGTCTATCTTTGACTATAGTTTATTTAGCCTATCCCCCCTAACCACAACCCAGAATAAGAAACTACAAATACTTCAGAATAAAATATTAAGAGTGGCATTGCAATGTGATCAATTGACTCCAACCATTAACATGTATAATGAAGCGAGAGTAATGAATATCAGTGCCCGTATGAAATTTAATCTTAGCAAAATAGCTCATGACAACGTGTACTTAAAAAATAAAGGTACGGCCCCTCCTCGGGCCACACGCCAGGCGAACGCTCCGACACTTCAGGGTTTCCCACCAAAAACGGAGAAAGAAAGAAATTGTGATATAAACTTTATGTCTAGTACCTGGAACTCCTTACCAGCGGACCTAAGAAATGTAAACGACAAAAACTACTTTAACATTCTATTAAAAAGACACATACTAAATGGGTAGACCACAAATGAAATCTGTTATAAACCCACCTATCAAAGTGTCATGTGTAATGGAAATGCGATGAGAAGCCAGGTACGTAAAAACTAATGTGTATAACCACCAATCAATACCTGTGTACACCCACTAGCTGGGTACTATTTATTGTGTAAATATCGACCGGTCAGCATGCTAAATATAGTTGGTTAGCGACAAATTCACAATCAGATTGCAAATTACAGGTACCGAGCATAATTGTATTACCCTCTCCTATCTGATTTATTCTATTGGTCTCATGTCTCAATGTACAGCTGTGATAGACGTGCTCATGTGTGTAAATATGTTCCATCTAGATAACCACTAAGGGTCAACGATACGGTCTAATCTAATTATAACACTATTTCTTACCTCTTTTATAAATTCTCCAAAAAGTTTGTACATATGAAAGCCCTAAATGTCACAAAAACCTGTATATTACTCAATATTTGTTATCCATAACTATAAGTTATACTGAATATAAACTGGCAAATTTTACAACCGAGGTCCTGACATTTGGTCCTCAACCCCACCTAACTCCCTCTGCATAGAGAAGATATTAATTAAAACATAGCCAGTAATTATCACCCCATCTCATCTCATAAATTCTAACATCATCAAATCTCGCCAAGTTTATCATCAGTAGTAACAGATTAACTATGTCAAAAACGGTATCCATCTTACTATAATGAATTGTTTTGTGTATCATAATATATATATTTACGTTCTCTCTGCACTGCAAATTGTAAAAAGATGTCAACATCAGTGCGCCACGAAAATCACTCGAATCTGTGAGACCCGTGTCTGATGTCTTCTGAATAAAATATTTTTCAAACGTGAAAAAAAAAAATCGTGTACCATAATTGCCACTTGTCCTTTGAGGCCAATACCTGGTCACCTCTGTTGGGTCCGTTAAACACTATCGGACATGGTTTGTGTGGAGAATAAAGCCCGTGATACCTAAAGAGCTGTGTGTCTGGTCTTCTTTCCCTTCGCGAGAATAGATATCGAACTTGGGTAGTGTGAGACGGAAAAACACTACAATTGGTGCCGTAAAGCAGTTTCTGGCCGCAGACCTTGTTGATAGTGTGACTGTTGTTTCTTGGTGAAACAGGACTGCGTTGTGCAGAGGTTCGGAGATTGGCTGATAGACCCGACCAAATGGCTGAAGCAGCGGATGGTACCGTTGCCCCGCTGGGCACGAAGTCTCCGCCTAAAGTCAAAGTGGTCAAGTCTCCGGCGAAGGTCGCTGCTGTGATCAAGCCTCCGAAGTTGTCGTATATAGTTACGGAAACCTTTGGTCCCCCGTTGACAGGACTATTGGGTCCCCGTAAGGAACAGGACCGTAAGGATCTCGTATCCCGTAAGAATGAGGGAACTTTCGCTTATGAGGGCGATGGTTCTGTGCACCGGGTAGATGTTGGAGCAGGTAGTGCTTTCAATCAGTGGCGTCGGTCCCCGGAAGACTTGACTGAGGATGAACTCCGTCACAAATTCCGGAAGATGCGTGCCGACTTTAAAGCTCATAGGAGTGCTGCTGAGGATTTGCATGCGCGTATGGCAGACGTTACACAGCAGAATGCAACTCTTCGCGGAGTTATACATGATGCTGTTTACGGACCGCCTCCGCCGGTAACGGTGGAAGATTGTGTTTCGGAGGATGGGACGGAAGATACGCCCCCGCCGGACACTTCGCAGGGTGAGGATTTGCTTGGTATGTTGCTGAAGGTTAAAAGTGCATACACACCCAAAGCTCCAGTGACGTCAACTTTTGCTGATCCGAAGTTGTCATTTGCACCGATGTTGGATGATCCGTCCATTGTTGCAGCTAAAGGGCCGGAGGATGTAGACAGGCATGTTGCGTTCTCAAAGCAGGCACAAGCTTCGTCTTCCCCGAAAGGGAATGCAAATGATGGTTCATTTTTGGCCAGCAAGAATGTTACCCCGCGCAAGGAACAGAGCAATGTGGTTGTTTCGAAGTCACGTAACGCTGTCGTTAAAACTCCTAACGGTAGAGTTCGTGATGGTACGTACTACCGCAATTCCCCTGGTTCCCCCAGTTCTGTGTTATCCAGTACTAAAGCCCGGAAGAAGCCTTCCGGAGGTGATAGTGACTCAGATGACTCTGATGACGACTGTGGAAAAGATTATTGTCGATCTAGTAGGTCCCGCCGGAAAGATCGTTCTCTTGTCCAGGGTCTTGAGTATACTGGACCGGATGAGTCGGATGAAGATTTTAATTACAATCAGTCTTCGACCCGTGAGAGTATTGCTCCGAAAGTATCCGTACCCAGGTTGTGGGATGGTGTTATTTCGTGGAGGATATACTTGGCGGAAATGAAAGTTATTGCTACCGCGCACAACTGGAGCCCCGAACAGTTGTTACGACAGTTGATCTGTGGTTCCAGGAGACAACTGGCGGAAATGGGAGATTTGCCGGAGAACTTGACTCTTGTGCAGTTTGTCGACCATATGGAGGCAAACTTTGGCGAGAAGTCTAGACCCAGAAAGCAGGCAGAATTCTATAATTCCCGCCAGACTCCGAACCAGTCGGTTAGACTTTTCGGTAACGACGTTGCTCGGAAGGGGCGACGTGCTTTTGGTCCCTTGGATAACACGTTGAGGTCAGTTTCCCTCCGTGTATTCCTACAGGGAGTGACAAATCAGGATATGGCTGATTGGGTTCGCCTGAAACAGCCGAAGGATCTCCTGAGAGCCATACACTGGGCGGAGGTGTGGGAGAGTTGTTACTTGGAGAGTGGCAGTGTTGCCTCTATAAGTACACTTACCACTGCTGGCCCGGATGTGAGGAAGAAAAACCCAAAGGTTTCCGTGCAAGCTACAGCTGCCGAACCTGTGGCGGAAGACTCATGTGGCGATGACGTCCCTGAAGCTGTCGTCCAGGCTCTACGGTCCTGGGTAGGACAGTCTGGACAGAAGTTTTCCGGTAAACAATCGAAGTTTAACTGGAAAAGAGGTGTGAAGCGGACTGGTTGCTTCCAATGTGGTCAGGAGGGTCATTTTATGGCTAGCTGTCCGCAGAGGGATGTCTGGAAAGACGCAACTGGTAGGGGAGGTTCCGCGACAAAGGCTGATCAAGCAGTGAAGCCGGAGTCGTCGGAAAACTCCAAATGGGTCTCATAAGAAGCGAGATGGGATCCGGGGAATTGTTTGCGCTTCCTAGTACTGCAGTTCATGATCGTTCTGTGTCTGAAACGAAGACTGGGTGTGGGGCTCTAGCTCCCGTAAGTACTACTGAGCCCGGGGCTGTCTGCCGGGGAAGTACGAAAGCGGTTCGGGGGCGTCGAGCGGACGAGACCACTCATTCCAGGAATGGTGTAGATTCCAGGGATTTTCCTGTAGTTGCAGACTCCGACAACGTTTGTTGGGGTAAGGCAGGTTACCAAGCTGAGTCAGGGCAGTTGGTGATAGCGGAGTCAGGTCCCATCACGGGTGCGAGTATTCAGAAAGTTTCCGTGGATGATCAGAGGGTGTTGAAGCTCCGTAATCCATATATTGCGGATAGATGGTATTCCAGGAATGGTGTAGATTCCAGGGATTTTCCTGTAGTTGCAGACTCCGACAACGTTTGTTGGGGTAAGGCAGGTTACCAAGCTGAGTCAGGGCAGTTGGTGATAGCGGAGTCAGGTCCCATCACGGGTGCGAGTATTCAGAAAGTTTCTGTGGATGATCAGAGGGTGTTGAAGCTCCGTGATCCATATATTGCGGATAGATGGTACGCTTCAGTATCAGTGAATGGGGATGTTGGTGATTTCCTTTGGGATCCGGGCGCTACCACTAGCCTGGTGACGAAGACGTTCTATGACTCCCTGCGTCGGCCGCCGCCACTGGTTCCGTGCCGGTTGGCGTGCACGATGGGAAATGATTCACAGATTACTGTGCATGGTAGCGCTCTGTTCCCTTTGACGTTAGGGAAACAGACGTACATGTTAACGTGTCTGGTAGTGTCGGGTTTATCTGGCCCGGAGTCCGGAATCTTGGCGCAGGATTTCAATCTTGTGCATAGATGTTATGTGTGCTGGTCAGGGAAATTGTCTTTGAATGATGGAGAAGACGCTGTGATCATGCATCACTGGCGTGGTGATCCGCCAAAGCAATTGGGTCCCTCGGTGAATATGATTACAACTAGTGTAGTAGGCGATGGAAGGCAGGTAACACTTCGGAAAGCGGTGGTCCTTCGTCCTTATTCAGCTACACTGGTTAAGATCGATGTTCGTGGGTGCTCGGATTCATCAACGGGTTTGATGTTTGAGCCGGACCAGAGTTTTCTAAAGGATTACACTGTGGGATGCCTTGATTCATATATCTCGGCTGATGCTACGGCGACTGTGGCCTTTAGTAATCCGTCCGCAGAAACCCTACGTTTAGGTGTTGATATGGTGGTTGGACGAGTGAGTGATGTGACGCTGCTATCGTCACCCACTACTAGTCCGGAGGGGGTGAATATGTGTCTGGAGGACAAAATAAAGGATGCGATCATCAACTCTATACAGGTGGTAGAAAACCCGTCTGTGGTAGATGAGGATTTGATTGCCCCCGATGACCCTGTGCCACCAAGTACGGAATGTCCGTTGAAGAAACTTGTAAGGGACTCTGATTTGACTGATCCGACAGAGAGGTCAAAGCTGATGGGTCTTCTTAATGAGTTTCGTGGGAGCTTTTCGCTACCCGGAGATGGTTGGAGAGAAGATCCGGGTTGCACCCATGTCGTGAAACACGTAATTGATACTGCCGACTCTCGACCTTGCTTATAGGCGGATTCCGGTGTCTAAGCGTGAAGTAGCCGAAGCGGAGATCTGGAAGATGTACGAGCAGGGGCGTATTGAGCATTCTAATAGTCCGTGGGGAGCACCCATCGTGATTGTTGGTAAAAAGGATGGAACTCAACGCTTCTGCGTCGATTATCGCCAGCTCAATTCCGTCACAGTGAAGGACAGCTTTCCACTCCCTAGAATAGACGAGTGTGTCGAGGCGTTGGGCGGAAATAAATGGTTCTGCACCCTCAACCTGGAAAGTGGGTATTGGCAGATAGCGATGGACGAGGAGAGTAAGCAAAAGACGGCTTTCCTGTCCAGCGTCGGATTGTTTCAATTCAAGGTTATGGCCTTTGGATTGTGCAATGCTCCTGCCACATTCCAGCGGATGATGGATCGTATGCTAGACGACCTTTGCTGGAAGTCTTGTCTGGTGTATCTCGATGATATCGTTGTATTTGGCGAGACATTCTATGGTTGTCTGCTAAATCTGCGATTGGTTCTTGAACGAATCCGGGAATACAGGTTGAAGCTGAAACCCAAGAAGTGTGAACTATTCCGCCGTGAAGTGGAGTACTTGGGGAGATTAGTATCGGAAAAAGGAATTCGGGCGGACCCGAAGAAGATACAGAAGGTCCGTGACTGGCCCGTTCCGAAGACTGCGAGGGAAGTTAGACAATATATAGGATTCGCGTCCTACTACAGGGAATTCCAACCGAATTTCGCTGCAGTTGTCTCCCCGTTGCAGGACGTAGTAACGGCAGCCGGAAGAGAAAAACGATACACAAAAGCAATAAACTGGACCCCGGAGTGTGCAGTTGCCTTCTAGAGCGTGAAAGATTTGTTGACCCGGGCTCCGTTGTTGAGATACCCTCGGAAAGAGGGGGAGTTTATCTTAGACACGGATGCCAGTGGGTATGGCATGGCAGGGATTTTGTCCCAGGTCCAAGATGGTAAGGAGGTAGTCCTTGGGTACGCTAGTAATAGCTTGGACAAAGCCCAACGGAACTACTGTGCGACCAAACGAGAGTTGTTGGCTGTGCTTACCTATCTGAAGAAATTCCGGCACTATTTGTTAGGGAATCGGAACTTCTTTGTTCGGACGGACCATGCTTCGCTGCGTTGGCTCCTGAATTTCAAGGATCCTATGGACATGCTGGCGCGCTGGTTAACCCAGATGCAAGAGTATGGCCTGGATCAGCGAATGATTCTCCATAGAGCGGGGAAGAAACATGTCAATGTTGATGCGCTTTCCCGGGTTCCGACCCGGAAGTGTGCTCGATTTGACTGTGTTGATTGTGGGGCGCACAACGCTGTTGTTGCTGCGACCACTGTGACCCTTGCTGCTACGGGAGAAATCATCCGGACAGCTCAGCAAGACGACCCAGAGATCCTAAGAGTGATTGCTATAGTGGAAGGAGAAGTTTCGGTTCCGGACAAGCAGTCCCTGTCCGGTGAATCAGACAAATTCTGTACCTATATGCATAACTTGGGGAGTTTGTCGATGAAGAATGGTGTGCTGTGCTTGTCGTGGACTCGACCTCGCACAGGAATCACGTACGAGCGCAAAGTAATTCCTACTGCGCTTCGCTATGAGATATTCCAGGGAATGCATGGACCGAAGACGGTTGGGCATTTCGGATCTTTCAAGACTGGTTGGACAGCCAAGAAGAAGTACTTCTGGCCCAACATGAGAAGTGATCTGAAAAGGTGGCTCAGGGCATGTCCGGAATGTAGCATGCGAAAGACGAGGGGTGGTGGCGGAATCATGCCTCTCAAGAAGGAATTGCATGGAGAACGCTGGAGTCGTATTGGATTGGATATAATAGGTCCGTTCCGTCTTACCCCCAGAGGTAATAACTACATCATGGTAGTGACGGATCACTTTTCAAAGTGGGCGGAGACCTATCCAATGCCAGACCACACCGCTGAGAGATGTGCGGAAGTTCTCTTCAGGGAGTGGATCCTCCGGTTTGGTTGTCCCGTGTCGTTGCAAACGGACGGAGCACCGGAGTTTCGATCCACCCTGTTGCGGAGCTTGTTGGAGATGCTAGGGGTTGAAAAGCTCATTACCTTACCGTATAGACCGCAGTCAAACGGTCAAACGGAAAGAATGAACCGAGTCCTAGTAGAACAACTGTCCTGTCTGACGGATTATAGTGCGACGGATTGGGATTTGTTGGCTCCGTGTGTCGCTCACGCGTACAGAGCAAGTGTGCATGCGAGTATGTTGTGCACACCTAATTCTGTGGTGTTTGGTGACGAGCTGGTAACGCCTATGCACTTGGTCCACGGGGTGGAACCAGGCGGTCTGGATTTTCCATGCAGAGTGCCGTTCGTGGAGAATTTGAAGCATTGGTTGAAGCTTGGGCATAAGTTCGTCCGTGAGAATCTCGGAGTGGCAGCGATCCACCAGAAACGGGATTTCGATCGGCGAGCTAAGCCTAAGACCTTTGAAGTGGGGGATGTTGTATACCGCTACAACCATCCGCAGGCCAGTAAAAAGATCGGTCCCAAGTGGGATGGCCCCTTCAAAGTAAAACGGTTTATAGGGGGTACAACCTATGAACTGGAAACAGTTGCAGGAGTCGTAAGGTGTCATGTCAACTACCTTAAGCAAGCTTGTTAATCTTGACAGAGCACCGGAGTTCCGTGCATTGCAGAAGGCTGGCCGCGACGTCCTCAGACTTGAAAGTGGGAAAGTAATAGCTGGCAAGGAATGTCCTGATCTGAAAGAGAGAGAAAAAGTCTCCGTGTTTGTGAAACGATGGGGAAGGCCTAAGAAGGGGAAACAGAGTTTGAAAGCCACGAAGACCGCTGTTCTGCCTGTTCCGCCCTTGCCCCAAGCTAACGTTGTCAAGCGGAAACGCGGAAGACCACGAAAGCTACGGTTGCCAGACCCACCTGTTCCGGCTGTAGCTCCACGGAGGGGTAGACCTCGTAAAGTTGTTGCTGATCCGCTGCCGAAACCTACCGTAAAGAAAGGAGGGAGGCCGGCGAAAGATTCAGTAGCACGAGTGAAGAAAGTCAGAAAGGATAGAGCTAACTCTCCTGTTGAGGTTGTAAAGGGGAAACGGGTGCGCCGTCCCCCAGACCGATTACAACTGAAGTCTTAGCTGTTTGTGTACCAATACGGGGAATGTAGGTCTGATTCCCCGGATCGAAACACAACGAGAAGTCGACCAGGGGTGTCAGCACGGAAGAATACACCCTGGGTCCCCAAACGGCGTATGGAGCTTTTATTAGTTTCGTATGGCCGGGAAAGAACCTAAGTTATTCCGGCGGATTGATAACTTATCGCATGAGAACCGTGATGTGGCTTGGACTAGGCCTATGGGGAATAGAGATTCTAACCTCGTAACGCTATTGGTCCTGGATCTTGGTTGAAATAGCTTGAAAATGCTGCCTGAGGTATCATGCCAAAGATCCGCGGAATATGTTTCCACCCTTGTCTCTGGTGGAAGATGGGTTGGTTGTCCGTGTTCATAATATTCCCAGGAGGGGAACGGATATACTAACCCAACGTGAAGAAAACCCTAACATAAGGTTAGGCGGGTTATGCACGGAGGCAATGGCGCTGAGGTGTGCGGTGAGACGTGAGCGAACTAGCGTTGTAACGGTGTAACTAGCGGTAGTTGCAACCGCTGCTCACTAGTTCTCTTCCCTCACGGAGCCCTCTTTGCTTCCGGACTTCAACCTGTAAGTACGCTTTCTAACGATGCTCTTCATATTTGGTTGATTTGTATGTGTGAACCGTATGAAATGTTGCTGTTAGTTTGCTAAAAGTAAAGGAAATGTGTTTTATGTACCGCTAGTAGTAGGCACGGAAGTCGTTGGTTTGATTTATTGGTGGGTTCTCTCTATTTTGCATTGGAGATGCCACAGCCACGACCCACGTGCTCTGCATCGTGTGGGCTATTTGAACATGAGCCACGCACATGGGTTGCAAATCCCTATGTAAGCTTGTTGGGTACGTTCTAAACTATCGGGTAGTGATTTTAGAACTAGATCCCTCCAAGAGGATTGTCTGGTAAATGTTCCGTCATTCCTTTTGGATGATCTTTTAGTTTCGGTTTCGGTTTCGGATGATGTAAATAATGTTCCGGCTACAGCGTTCCAGATTTGAATGTAATGCTTTTTGTTGCAGGAACGAGAACTGAAACGCAGCCTTTTAAAGCTACTGACTACCTGATTGCTTGATTACTGGCGACGACATCATCGACCTGGACGTCTCCAGCGACTTCGTAGAGGTGCCCATGGAAGACGAGAACGAGTTGTTGGGTGACGGAACCGGATTGATCGGCCTCGCGGCCATGAAGATCAATGAAGGTGACGACACCTCGGCAACCGAGGAGGATGGTCCGGTCGATCCGGCGCGACCTAAGCGGGGTCGTGCTGCTGATAGACCGGAGACTAGGTCCCAGTCCAACTCCCCGGCTAAGTCCGCTAGGACTACGGGTGAGCGTGGAAGGGAGTTGGAGCGTAAGCACAACCTCCGAACAGTAACCGTGAGTGTGGAGCGTGTTCCGCTGAACACTGCCTCCACCAAGAGCTCTGATGCATCATCTCCTGCTCCGACTTCTGGCAAGTCCGGGACCAGTACCAGCCCTGGTACAGCGTCCAACACTCCGGCCGGAAAGAAGAAGCCGGTTGTGAAGGTGCATCGCCAGCGGATCGAGCACAAGACCGAGTTGTATGCCTTGAAGGAGTCACAGTGTGATATCCGTGGCCTGTTGACTGCAGGCACCGGGGTCCTTCCCATCAACCCGGCCGATGACTCCCCGGGAGTCCGTGTTCCCCTGGCTGACGAGAGTGAGGATGAGGATACGGAGTTCGCTGACGATCTCCTGATGGACCGCTTCGAGACCCGTCAGTGGCCCAGTTTGGTTCGACAGGATGCTCTGGATCCTGGAACGTACCAGAAAGTGTGGGATGCCCCTAGCATCTGGGAACCCGGATTCCGGTGTCCTTTTGCTATTTGCCGTCACAAAGGGATGAATCCTTACGGGATTCGTGTCTTTAGAACGAGGCCCCGCCTGTTCCGGCATCTGTGCGAGGAGCACGCCCCCCATCGCATGGTGTGGGAGTGTCCCTCCAGAAGATGTAAGCAGAAGGTAGACCACAGGATCGAGTTGGTCCGCCATCTCCAGTACGGAGAAGTGGTGGCTCACAACATGGGATACGCGGTGGCTGCAGAGAAGGTGATGAAGCTGTCACCGTCAATTCAGGTGAACCATCTGTTCAGTCGGATGGCTTACCTGACGTCGACAGACCTTCAGGTGATCCGGCGGAAGGCTACACACAAGTTTGTGAAGCCTAAGGCCGTGGCTGCCCCTTCTTCTCCGGCTCCCTCCACTTCTGGCACATCGAGTTCCACTCCGTCAAAGAAGAAGAGGAAAAGATCGCGCTCGCACTCCGGCTCTAGCGAGCGTTAAGGCTCTCCTGTCCCCTTGAAGAAGAGCAAGAAAGCGAAAACCCTGACTGCCGTAGCCAAGCAGGAGGTCACGGACATGGAAGCTAAGCTCCCGGAGCAAGCTGCCGTGTGCCATGTTATACAGCAGTCAAGGGCGGATGTTGGGGAGGCTCTCGAGCTGGCTCGGGCTGCCCTGACAGACGTTGAGACCCAGGTCGGCACTGCTGTAGACCGGTTGACGGAACCTCTACAGGCACTGGAGGCTGTGCGAGAATCCATCGGGGAGTTAGCTGCTCTCCGTGAGGAAAATCGCACCCAGTCGCGCCTGATCAGAGACTTGAAGGCAAGTCTTCACCGGAGTGACTTGCAGGTTAGGTCTCTAGAGGAAACCGTCAGTTCCCTGCGAGCAGATTTGGAGGCTAACAGTGTGTCAGCGCCTGACACAAGTGAGGAACGTGAGCCCTCCGGCTCCGTCCAATTTGGCCCCAGCAGTGCAGCTGGCAGTCCGGTCAGGAGAAATCATTTGACCACTGCCCCCGCTATGTTGACGGATACGGATCGCTACTTATGGATGGGTCAAATGATGGCTTCCTTCATGAGTGCTCCGCCTCCTATGTCCCTGCCCATGGCCGGAACGTTTCCTGGTTACGGGAATCCCGGCATGAGTCCTCTAATGATGGCCTCCCTAGCACACATGGGAAGCCCATTGCGGGGTCCGGCTCCGGCGGCTCAAGGTGCCCCTCCAGAGGATATGGAGGATTCAAGTAGCACCCATAATGAGACGCCCGGAGACGAGCAGCAGCCGCTGTAGATGACAAATTGGATTGACCCTGGACTCTGGAACCCGGACACGGACTTGACATGGCGGACCTGGACTGAAAACCTGACACGGAACGCCCTTGGACACCGCGATAGAACACGGATCGGCTCGGATTGACTTGATGCTGACCCCGTTTGACCCCGGAAAACCCTTTGATTCGCGGAAGAACGTACGCTGTGTTGTTCTAAAGAAGTTTTGGTATAGTAGAAACTAAATTTTTTAACCTGTGCTGGATCATGTTTTGTACATAGATAGGACTCTGGAAGCTCCTTGTTGTCGAGATGCCGCTGGATGGTTAAAAATATTTTCAAGCTTAAAGTTATAACTTCTACTTCTACTTACGGAGATGTTGCGACTTGTTAACTATATAGTGAGGACACATATATGCTCCTGCTTGTACTTGTTTGCCATGTGAATTCTCTTTTTATAACTTCTTAGAACATGTTACTTATTCACTTCTTTTAATAATTTATGCCTCCGGAAGATTATTTACTGTAGGGTAAAAATCTTTAAATTTTGGAGGGGGTATTGTAGTGAATACGGTTTTAAATAGATCCGTTCCTAGTCCCACTTATGGAAACATTACAAATGGTTGCGCATTCCTGGCTAGAATCATAGCTGTTTAGTAGGCCTGTCCAAGGTGTATATAGACAAAATTGACTTGTGGGCGTGTGGGAGGTGGTTATCTCCCGCGGGCGTAGCAATATTGTAAGGGGTGCGTAGCACCCTGACGATTTGCGTAGCCCAAGGGAGATAACCACCTCCCACACACCCACAAGTCAATTTTGTATTTAATATACCTCCATTTTCCGACATTTTAGCTAGAAAATGGTTGTAATTCGATGAAAATCGATGGCAAAACGTCCCCTTACGCTGCCCCTCCCACCTGTCCATGTTTATAGTTCTGGGTCTTTGTTATCGGTTACATATCAATGCGCGCTTCACCTGCTGGGTTGTGACAAGCCCTGCAGAATGGAGTTCTATTTTGAATCGTTATTTTGCTTAATTTTCGGTTAATTACGATTATTAAAACACGAATACAATTTAAAATACTTAATAAGATGAATTTCGTTTCGTTTGATATTCAAATATCATTCTGTAGTTTTCCTATTTGAACTCGCCGGTCCACATGTTTTTCTCCGAGTCTGACTCGAATCTGTCAGTAGCTGTCAGTGACAGTGTCACTCTCAGTTAGCCTATACTAGGCCTCGACTCCCAGTGAGGCCTATCATTTAAACAGCAAATCACCCAGGACTTTTTTGGATCACAACGGTGCACCCCCACACCTTCAGCAAGTCTTTAATGAATATAAATAAAAGTGAAATGCGCTTAATTTATTATGTCCGTCCATGCCATGCCCTATTTATACGGTCTATGCTCACGCCGATCTATAGGCCTAGTCTATACATTGAAATTGCAATCAACTGTAGCCTACTGAAGGCGTCACAACAAATTCTGATCAAATAAAGGAAATAAACTAAAATCCTTTCATGTTTACCGAAGCCTGCCTGTTATCAAACCATAACTTGGTTTTAATAAGATTTAAAGGTGAGAAAAGGACTGAAATTCATGAGTGGGTAACTAAGCACACCGATCTAGGTCTACCGATCATTTTGTTGACAGTTGCCTGCTCTCACAAGCGCCTTCGGCAGTGCTTAAGTCAAAGCTCAAAATAAACGAAATATAACAACTTTATTCATAATATAATCGTATTTGGGACCTACACATTGCCGACATGAAAGGATTTTAGTTTATTATTTGATTTGATTGATATTTTACCGCTCTCCCTGCGTTGACACTTAGGCCTATAGGCTACGCACGCCGATCTATTTGTCAGTTGGCTGGGCAGCCAGAACGGGGGGGGGGGGTCTACTTTATTTAGAAATAAATGAGTGATTCAACACCTTCCATCTTCGATATTGATATTTTTAGAGTTGCTTATTAGTGTCATTTATATTTTATCTATACATACGATGTATTTAGAGTCTTTTTTCCGTGAAAATAATTATTCAAATAGAGAAAATAAGGATTCGAACATGGGACTATTTTTTCAACAAAAATTCCGCCAGAGGGCAATATGATATGTAAATACCGCCCAGAGGGTAATACGGTTTTCCTATGCTGTAGCCTATGGCTTTCCATATCATCCCTCCCAGAGGTATAATAAATATTGGTATGTTAAATTGCTCCTGTTACGTTACTTAATTAACAGTAAGAAATATGACCCTGGACCTGATTTGTTTCCGATTGACTACATATGCCATGACATGTCACTCACCCCAGAATTTCCTTTACTCTGAGCTGTCACCAAGACATGGTATAGGATTCTATCACTGCATCTGTAGGCCTATATTAAATACATCATGTAAACATCATGCTCGCCTATATGCATACAGGGAATTCTGTATTCGATGCACACCTAGATTGGAAGACCATAAAAATGTCAGGTCTTGGTGAACCACGAGTTGAGGTTCATCTTAGAGGGGAGCTGAGTTACTCAAAGATGGGACTTGTGTCCAGCATCCAGAGCTATTAACCAATAAGATTAAAACCTTCCGGTGCCGAGGGTCAACTTGCACGTGATTCCACGCATCAAATGAGCTATTGCGAGGTTTCCCACCCGTGCACTCCCGGAGGCAACAGTAACAGGGTACCCGTCAAACTTAAGAGAGGCCGGCCGGGTCCCGGGCCTACCAAGCTGTCAGTAGTTACATTCGGGAAGCAAATGCTTGGTGGTCCAATATACAGACCTTAGTGGTTGCATTCGTGGAGCATATATGCTTTGAATAACATAGCCAATATTTAGCCAAGCTCAAATGCTATAACTTTTGAAATAATTGTCCGATTTGAACATAGTTGGTGTCATAGGCTTTGAAATGAAGAGACAAAACCAGAAAAGTTCCCATTCTGTAGCTAGGGGGACCGGGGGCCCCTTAATTTTGGGGAGAGACTTACTGAGCCTCACCAGCTAAGGTGGAAACATTGAAACTACTAGAATAATTAATATTGAAGCTAAATAATGTGTGTGTGTGCGTGTGGTGTGGGGGGGGGGGGGGAGGCAGGTGCAAGTTTTTTTCCATGAAACCCTCTTATATCTGTCATTCTCCTCTGTCCTTTCCCTCTCTAGTCTCTTCTCCTCTCCCTCTCTCTCCGTCCACACATTACTCCTCAATGAATTTATAAATTCTTTTTAAAAATAATATTAAATCCTCTTTATTTCTGTCCCTCCCTCCCCCTTCTCCCTCTCTCCCCCTCTCCCTCCCTCTCTTTCTCTATCCCTCCCTCCCTCCCCCCTTTCTATCCCTCCCTCTCTCTCTGTCTCTCCCTCTCTGTCCCTTCCTCCCCCTCTCTGTCCCTCCCTCCGCCTCTCTGTCCCTCCCACTCCTCTCTTTCCCTCCCCCTCCCTCTGTCCTTCCCTCCCCCTCTCTGTCCCTCCCTCCCCCTCTCTCTTTCTCTCTCTGTCCCTCCTTCCCCTCTCTCTGTCCCTCCCTCCCCCTCTCTCTGTCCCTCCATCCCCTCTTTGTCCCTCCCTCCCTCTCTGTCCTTCCTCCACCTCAATCCTCTTTCTCTGTCTGTCCCTCCCTCCCCTCTGTCTGTCCATCCCTCCCCCTCCCTCCCACCGTCCCTCCCCTCTGTCCCTCCTTCTACCTCTCTGTCCCTCCTTCTCCCTCTCTGTCCCTCCCTTTCTCTCTGTCCCTCCCTCTCTCCTTCTGTCCCTCCTTCTCTCTGTCCCTCCCCTCTCTCTCTGTCCCTCCCTCCCTACCTCTCTGTCTCTCCCCCACTCTCTCTCTGTCTCTCCCAGAGAAAGAATGTACCCGTCCACACATTACTCCTCAATGAATTTATAAATTCTTTTTAGAAATAATATTAAATCCTCTTTATTTCTGTCCCTCCCTCCCCTTCCCCCTCTCTCCCTTTCTCCCCTTCTTTGTCCCTCCCTCCTTCCCCCTTTCTGTCCCTCCCTCTCTCTCTCTGTCCTTCCCTCTCTCTCTCTGTCCCTCCCTCCCTCTTTCTCTGTCCCTCCCCCTCTCTCTCTGTCCCTCCCTCCCTCTCTCTCTGTCTCTCCCCCACTCTCTCTCTGTCTCTCCCAGAGAAAGAATGTACCCGTCCACACACTACTCCTCAATGAATTTATAAATTCTTTTTAGAAATAATATTAATAATTAATCTTTATTTCTGTCCCTCCCTCCCCTTCCCCCTCTCTCTCTCCCTCCCCCTCTCCCTCCCTCCCTTTCTCTGTCCCTCCCTCCCTGCCCCTTTCTGTCCTTCCCTCTCCCTCTCTGTCCCTCCCTCTCTCTGTCTCTCAGAGAAAAAATGTACCCGTCCACACATTATTCCTCAATGAATTGATAAATTCTTTTTAAAAATAATGGATTTCCAATTGAATTTGGCAAGTCTAACATTCAAAATAATGAAGATATTGTTCCATTTTTTCTCAGTAGGCCTATGTATGCCTACCCAGAAAATCAGGAGGAGGGGAGAGGGAAAAGGGAGATTTCAGAAGGGACATCAAACCTGCTCTATCCCAATTGCTGAAGGCTTATATTGGGGTACTGTGTCACCATTTCTCATGGGATTTTGATGAAATTCTCTGTAATGCTGACATACACCACTTGCCAAATTTTGTGACATCGTTTTGCAATTCATGGACGTCTTGATTAGTAACAATTTCCCACCAAATAACACAATCATCAGCATATAATAAGAAATTTGGAGAGAAATTCATTTCAACAATGTCATTCATATAGAGAGAAAACATTACTGGCCCTAGGATACTTCCTTGAGCGACGCCTGCCTAAAAGATTACTGTTAGTTTTTTTTGGATAATAGCCCTTCTTCCAATTCGTTGGAAAGTTTCCTGTGCTCTTTATTTCATTTAGCAGAACTGTGAAATATTTCACATCAGTAATGAGGCACTGCTTTAGATATGACGTAGGCAGGTCGATATGTCTGTTACCTTTACATGGATCTATTATTATTAATTCTTTAGTAACTTCTTCTTCTGTAATATTTTCATCTCATAAGAATCTCGCACGTAATTCCCTTAGATCAGGCATATATGTGTGCTATATGAATATATAGGAATATATGTGGCGGTACCTGAACACCTTCCCGCCAGTGACCATCACCTGACTATTCTGGTCATTCCTCATGCCAACTACGAACTGACCACACGGCTACTTTCTTTTTTTATGATTTGCCATCATAGGATACACTAGAAATATCTTTTTGGTCTTTTAGAGATTTTTTGGTAGGAAAGATACTCGATATATGATCCCAGAATTTCTTACCAGAACCTTTATGTACCCTAAGCATTTCCAGGGTTTCTGCTTTTTTATTATTTATAATTCGTGATTTCAGGATCTTATTATGGGCCTTAGCCACCTTCCAGTCTTGAATTGATTTTGATACTTTTTTAAATAGTCTATTTTTTTCTTTGATAAGGTTTGGTACTTCTCTGGAAGCCGGTGCAGTATTTCTCTCATTAATAACAATTTCCCTCATTGGGTAGAGTTTGTTAAGTACAGCCGCATATTTGCGTGATAGGTTATCCCATATAGGGTTGACTTCTGTCTCAGTCACTGGAGATGATACATTTACACCATTGATTTCTTCAGCAACCTGATTAGAGTCAAGTTTATTTTTCAAATTCTTAGAAAAAATAGTTTTAGTGTTTGCAGCAACATGACCTTTTCTTTTTTTCTTCAAAACCATATATATATATGTTGGCAAATGATCTGATAATAAGACATCCAGTACCCCTGTGCAGTCAGTGAATCTGCTATCACTAATTATGAGATCTATAGTAGTGCTAGAATTTCTACTAACTCTTGTAGGCTTGTTAATCAATTGTGACAAACCATGATTACGAGTTTTCGTCAAAAGATCCTTCTTTGGCTTAGAATTCTTTATAACATCAATATTAAAGTCACCTAATATGATCCATTCGATCCCTAGTGGATTATGGAAACCATAATTTTAAAAGCTTTGATTATTCCCATCGATATAACAATTACAGAGAGATGAACACTTAATCTTACTAAACTAACCATGCAAATTTGTTATTCTTGTGCTCCACTCTCATAAATGTCCCAAATCGCTCAATAAAGACTTTCAAACGCAAATGTCTGTGTTTGTTTAATTTGCATTTAGTTTGCACATTTAGCCTGCCTCCTCTCTCCCATTTTTGTTTTATACCTAGGGATTGTTAGGGTGGGACCAGCATTGTGCCTGGTCTCCCTTTTTGGGTAATTTCTGTATTGTGGATTGTCCTTTCTTTTGTAAGCTGTGTGTCTTAAGTGTGTGATTCTTCTGTCTGTTAGGTATGATATTTTGGCTGTATTGTGTAAGTCTTGTATGTGAGTGTCATATGGCATGTTAAGAATAATTCTAAGAGCTCTATTTTGCAATTTTTGTAGTTTATCTGTTAGAGGCTTGTGGGTGTTGTGTATAATTACATCTCCATAATCGAAAAAGGGGAGTATCTTGGATTTATATAGTTTCTTGGCTGTTTCAGTATTCATATATTTTCTAATTTTGTGTAGTTGGTATATTTTGTGATTGATTGTTTTGATTGAGTGTTGTAATTGAGCTTGGTAGTTTAATTTGTAGTCTATTATGAATCCTAGGTATTTGTATGTTGTTGTATGTTTGAAGGGAGCATTTAGATAATTTATATTTCGGTCTTTTATTAGGGTTTCAGTATTTCTTCTCTTAGATAGGTACATAGTATTCGATTTATCTACATTTACAAGAAAGAGGTTGTTAGCACACCATTTTTGTAAACTATTGATTGCTATCTGCATTTCTTCGTATATACGATCAATATTTTTACCGTGGATGTACAGAATGGTGTCATCCGCGTATAAAGACAAATTACAGTTATTGATATATGTTTTAAGGTCATTGATAAATATTATAAACATTAAAGGTCCCAGTATGGAGCCTTGAGGAACTCCTTTTTTGTTGTGCATTTCTTGTGAGGTATTGTTGTTAATAATTACTTTTTGGGTTCTATTTTCTAAGTAGGATTTGCACCAGTTCAAAGGATCTCCTCTTATGCCAATGTGTTTTAGTTTCTCTAGTAAAATATTATGATTAACAAGGTCAAAAGCCTTTCTAAAATCGATAAAAGAAATTAAAGTGTCATTATTGCTATCTAGATTCCAGGCTATATTATCTGTGACTATTGTAAGGGCTTCAACTGTAGATCTGCCAGGTCTGAATCCATATTGTTCTGGGTTTAGTATATTATGATTTTCGAGATATTCTAGTATTCTTATATGTACAATTTTTTCTGCTATTTTACTGGGTGTAGGTGAGATAGGTCTGTAATTATTGATTTTATTTCTATTTCCTCCTTTGAAGAGAGGAACAACATTGGCTGTCTTCCATTTGTCAGGAAAAATATTGGTGGTGAAGGATAGATTTAGGCAGTGAGTAAATTCCTTGCATAAAATAATCAGAGCTTTTTTAAGTACTTTCGTGGGGATGGTTTCAATGGATGATGCTTTGCTGGTGTCTATTTCTTTGATTAATTTTAGTACTTCATTTTCATTTGTAGTTATTTTATTCAGTGATGCTGGTAGAGGTGGGGTGGTGGCTCTCCAGTCAGGTATGAGGTTTTTTGTTAAATCAGTAGCTATATTTGTGAAGTAGTTGTTCACATAATCTGGTAGTGATTCCTCCTTAATCAATTGTTCCTGATGGTCAGTCAGGATGATTTGACTATTTCTATTTTTGGTTGGTGCTAAAGTGTTAATTGTTTGCCAGAACTTTTTCTGGTCATCTGCATTATCATTTAGTTCCTTTAGTATAAAATTCTTTTTTGCATTTTTCAGAGCTTTATTCGCTGCTTTTCTTATGCTTTTAGCTTCAAGCCAATCTGCTTGTAATTTGGTTTTCGCTGCTTTCTTTCTGAGTCTATTTTTTTGCTGGATTATGTCCACTATTTCCTGGGTTATCCAGGGGTCGTTCGATATTTTGATTTTTATTTGCTTTAAGGGGGCCAGTTTATTTAGGGTATTTCTTATTCTTTCAATAATGGTTTCCCATGCATTTGCACAGGATGTTAGGTTGCTAAAATCGTTCCAATTATAGTTGTTTCTTAGTTCATTTTCAAAATTGTTCATGTTCAGATTCCTTATAGATCTACCTTGTTTGATTATAGTTTTAGGCTTAATAGTGCTTCTTTTTCTTATTATGTATACTAGTTCATGATCGCTTAGTGATATATTTATGACTCCTGCTTCTTTTATTATGTCACAATTTGTGTAAATGTGGTCTATAAGAGTTCCAGTTAATTGAGAGTTTTCATCAAGGTGGAATCTAGTTGGAGTTTTAATATGTTGTGTTAGGTTTAGACTATTTTCGAATTCTTTCAGTTTTATCCTATTCGGATTTTTTGTGTCTAAAATATTTATGTTAAAGTCCCCTATAAGGAAAACTTCGTTTTTTCTATTTGCCATTATTTCCTCAACTTTTTCATTTAAGTATTGCAGAAAGATTTCATTATTAGCCTTTGGTGGTTTGTATATGCATCCAATGAATATTGGTCTGGTAAAGTTCATGTTTATTTTAATCCAAATACATTCACAATTTGCTGAACTGATATTCATCTCGGGCTGGCAGGTATAACTTATGTTGGTATCAATGTACAAAGCTACCCCCCCTCCCTTTTTTGGTTTGCTTCTAGTCCCTTCTTTCCATGTTCTGTCTATTCTTTCAAGGTTATAATTTGGTAGTTGAATTTCTGGGTTATCTATACCTTCATGTAGCCATGTTTCAGACAAACCTATGATTTTTGGTGCCAGTTTACTTATTTCAGTTTTAAAGAGATCGAATTTGCCTGCAAGGCTTTGTGTGTTTAAATGCACTATACTCAGACCTTTTTTTTCAATCATGCTATGTTATAAATATGGTATTTGAGTGAAATGGGTTTTAAGATATAGTTTACTGAGTGAAAGGTGGGTCTTTCCTGGTTGCAGTTTACTGCTCAGGATCGGTTTACCGGAGGGAGAAGAAGGTCCTCCAGGATTTTTAACAGGCCGGCGCAGGCCTGTGTGTGGTAGCTATATATAGGAGGTTATGTAAAGAATTCTGATGTCGCCGCACTCCGAGTTGTGCTTTGGTGACTGGCTATATGCAGTAGAAATTATTCCTTTGGATAAATACTGTTATCAATGTGTTACTTACTTAGTAGGGTTTAGTATAGGGTAGTAGTATTTTCCTTACATACCTGTAATAATGACTTGTTACTTAGAGAAACTGAGGAATGGTATACGTGCTATGTTCCGTTTTTCATCTGTCCGCCCGGTACCCGGCGACTCTCCACTGAATATGCAGGCCTTGGTTCGGGGCATAGTGGCGGTGGAGCGGTCGGGGAGTTGCAAAGTTTTGTTTATGTCTAGCTGAGTGGTGTTATGACAGGGCTTGATAGTAATCGGTGTGTGTGTCGCCAGGTCCCGTGCGAGTCGATTTCTGACTGAAGTTTACAGAAATTGGTTTGGAAAGGTTTGGTGATCATAAAGCTCTCCTATCTTCATGAAAGAGGAGACAAAAGGAATATATATACACAATCATTGTTTACAATAATGCAGTAATATCATGACAATATAGTATTATATTTCAAGAGACGATTATTAATAAATAAATGAAATGGTAAGAGAAAACAATTTGCATTTCAATAGATACTCCTGTCTATTTTAATTATTTTTACAAGGTTATAAGGTGCTGCCCCTATACATCCCCAGTATACAGAAAAGAAACTGATTTCAATCTTTATTGAACAATCACCACCTTGTATTTGTAGCTACCTGTGACTACACCCCAAAATAGATAAGAGTGACCTGGGCCCGAACTGGGGTTATATAACTCCAGATGCCAAACCAACTGGCACTTTTGGATTTTAACCTTCACACCGAAATAAATTTCACTGTTGTGGCCAAATATCTTGTATATTATGGATAACATAGGTCTGATATCACCCGGGATTAATGTTAGGTAGATCAAGGTGTACCTGACTCTAGCAGATTGAGTAGAAATTCCGAGATATTCCGTTACTCGTGAATCAAGCATTGATCAGTGAGAAGTGTCACTTTAATTAACTATCAAACTTAAAGCTCTCGAAATTATCTAGGGTTACTTGGAATTTTCATTAGTGCATAATTTTAATTTAATATATATGCAGTATTATTCAATTTAACTAGGAACTTTTTGAAATATTGAATTAATTTGTGCAAAACCTTGTCAGTATTCTTCCTTTTTTCGAGGACCTTTAAATTGTTCTATCGTCATGTAGATGGAATAAGTGGATGGATTAAGTAATACTAATTACACTTTGCTGAATGGCATTATCATACAGTTAAGAGAAAATGAAACCAGGCTTTACACACTTTGTTCACATTTGACACGGCCATTTGCTTTGTATCCCACATCACATTCGCAGGCTTCAGTCTGAGTAGAGCAGTGTGAATATGGTACATAGTCGCTACACGGGCAGCATTCACCTTGCTGGTTATTAGGTTCACATATGTAGCCTAGTTTCTTCCCTGTTAAACATAAATAATATTAATGATAATTTCTTTGAGTTGATGGCATTGCACTGGTTCTTTGATGGGAGCAGTGATAGGATAAAATTATAATAAGAGAGAATTGTTTTCGTACAAATGTGTGTTCAAAGGAAAGTATAATATGAACAACAAATATTCTAGTTGGAAAACGTCGCACGGTCATTATGAGAGCTCAAATTTGAATTTGAATTTGAAATTTGGTCTTTGAAGGAGTAGGACCCCCCCCCGCACCACCACCATGGATTATTAAAGCAATAATGACCGATATTGAGGGTCTGGTGGTGCACTATGTCGCACAACCAGCTCTTTGTCATATATCTAAATATTTGAGTTTTACTCTAACATTTCTTTAGCTTAGCTTGACATGCAAAGATAATGTATCTGCACGAAAATAAATATGTTTACAGTATATAATTTTAATATGCAAGTGCCACTTTTTATTTTGAGAATATAAAGTGAAATATATTTATATAGAGAGAATGACTACTGCCAAAAATAGAAAATAAATAAGAAGCCGTAATAAATGTCTGCTAATACTTACATTCATCCGAATTGTCGAAGCATGCATTAGAGTGGTAGAAAGACCATCTAGGCTTGATATAGACAGAATTCATTTGGCTGGTTAATCGGGTATTACAAAGACAAGACATACCTTTATCCACCAATAATCTATTGACCTATAAGCATCATGAGATTCAAAAATACATTGTCATATTGTTCGCAAACTCAGCTCACTTGGCCATGGCAGCCATCTTGGGCCGGGTTTGTCAATGTCGTAATCTTAAAGAATATATCTTTTGGATATTAGTCGACATCTGAATTAGATAACACTTGTATTGAGATAAATGAGTTAGATGTTAATGTAAATAATTTACATATCATAATTGTAGTAAATATTGCAGGGGCATGAAGAACATCACTTGTATTAGCATATATTTTAAAAATATTCTCTTTCCCTCTGGTATCACACAATTTATGTATATAAAGATTTTTATTCAAGTTGATCAGTACAGTTACACGAAATGGACAGGAGCCTCTGCGAATAGATCTTCCTGGCCCGCCCATCAGATACACCTACTCCAATCTCCAGAATAATAAAAGTAAAATATACAAAGCACCACTTCTGGATACATTAGTCATCAAGTCATCAAGTGCTAATACAGCACCAATTTACAATGAAAACTCACTACAGAGTCTATTAATATGATATGTGATATGTATCATAATGAGTAATAATTATCCAGTGTAAGACATTAACCCAATGGACCTTGGTATAATAATAATTGGTTGATAAAACCTGTTTACCTGTCTATGAATAGGGAGTACTAGACCTGCACTAGGGCTCTACAAACAACTGCAGTCTTAAGGACGAGAGCTAGTCTACTGTTCACTGAGCTTACAATAAATCAGGATTACATCAAAATGTATTATAGCGAGCAATAATTGTCTATGAAAAGACATTACTTCCAGCACACATTAATGATAATAATAATTGGTTGATGAAATTGTTCTCCGACCATACCATGAATCAGTGTTATTTCAAAGCTAGGATGGGATCTTGTACGTCTTTCCATCAATTGATGCAATTTTATATTATATTTATGTTATCTCATGTTTGTTGATATTTATAACCTTTAATTTCCACATTTGATCATTGTGACAATTTGCCTTCTTTTACTTTCAGAACGGAACATCAATATACTAACAGCAATCCATGTCCGACTTTTGTGTTGATGTGATTCTTTTAAACATCTGATAGGACGTACGGTACTGTACCCACCCCCAACCCCTCTGCAAGGAAAATGGAGGGTCAGAAACCTCCTCTCAAGATATGTCTTCTATTCTTTTTTGCTGCTCTCTCCGACGGAGTTCTGGCTCAGATTAATCAGAACTGCACCTTCCCGAGCATAATGAATTTGGACCACGACAATTCCGTCGACCACACCTGGCGATTTCTTTCCCCAGACCCGACCTTTGCCGCAGAACATTCCACTGGTCAATGGCAATTCCAAATGCATTCGGTGTACATTTCCCATGGGCGCAATCTTAACGACTATAACTCAGTCGATGGTTATGATTATGATTGTATCGAAAGGGTTTCTGACTTCAAGGTCCTAGTCAAAAGGATTGAAATAACAGCGGATGAATCACCCCAAGATAAATTTGCTTGCATTGAATTTGTGCCCAGGAGTGTGGCAGTTGTTCAGCTGCAAATCTCCGACTATGTAAATGTAGCCGATGCCTCTCTATGTGGGGAATCAAGGCTGCAGAATAATGATACTACATTGGTGCATTTCCACTCAGCAATGTGGTACAAGGTCCTTGAAGAAATCCCCTACATGTCCTGTGGATTAGAAGGGGGATATGCTGTTGACAACTGGTTTGATCAAGAAGGGGTCTCTGGGTGTACATCTGATATGACCAACTCGCTCAGAATTGAAGATGAATGTGATACGGGATCTGGCTTTCATATTTCTGGCGAGACCGATGGTTGCCCAACACCCTTAGAAACCACAGACATGTACAAGAGACCACTGACATGCATTGCCAAATGGAAAGATACTAAATACACCTATTCGATCGCTACCGATGAATGGAATAGTTTCTTCGTATGCCTCAGAGTACCACTTCAAAGAGGTAGACAGTTCACAATGCATATCTTTTTGGATGGAACCTGCGATAGCACTGAAGAAATTACCCACAGTAAGAAGTATAGGAAACTTAATGTAAATCAGTTTGTTGTGTCGGACATTTGTGGAGATTACCTACCGCGCTGTTCTCTTCTGAGCAAAGAAGACTGCATTGGACCCATTCCCAATTTGTGCAGAGAGACATGTGGGATCTGCCCAAAGGACAGACCTTGGCATGGGCAAAGCTTACCCGAAAAGATTCTGGGGGACTGGTACATGCAAATTGATTCCAAACCTGGCAGGAAAGTAACAATCGGAAAAAGAGCAATTGAATTCCCTGTCTTTGGATCATGGAGATATTTCGGAGAATCAGCATGTGAGAGGTATAGAATTGGTCACCAGAAAAAAGCTCAGGAATACACATTCTTTTCTTCCTCTGTTCAAGGCTGCCTTCCTAGAGTGGCAACTATCATGATCAACACCTTTTCTGAGTCAGTAATTGGGGTTCAGCTGAGTCAAAGTGCCCCATCAAAGCTAGAAGAGGTCGATGGCTTAGCAACATGGTCTGAAGATATGGCTACTATGTGCGATGACACTAAATATTTCCAGGATAAGGGGCGGCTTCGTGATAAGTACCACACAGCAGCTTACGGATGGCAAAACCTTGTGAAAGTTGCAGACTATCCAAGACTCTCTCAATGCAAGATTGAAGAGGAGCAGAAAGTTGTTTTCAAATTAAAATCGGGAGAGGAATGCAAAGGCACCCTTTATTTGAGAAAACTTGGAGATTCATTTGACATGGAGCTTAATGATTGTGGGAAGGATAACAACACTGCTGATGTCCCTGGTGGTCTGAAGAGCAAGGTCCGCTATGAGTGCATGGCCAAGTTCAATGGTGCTAACGACTGGGACTCTTATATCATTACTCGCACTCCCGGAGAGGTTAAGAATTTAGTGAATGAAACCTATGTTTGTTGGTACTTGCCAGGTGGTAAGCATGGGTATTTTATGCCTATCAGTAGCTGTGATGATATGACTGATGCAGAAATATCCCTTGACGAGAAGGAACCTTTGGCAAGGGTGGAACTGATTTCACCAGAAGAAAATACAAACTCAGCATCCAACTGCTTGTCTCAGTTTGTTACTATTGTATTGCTCTTTGCATTGACATTTATTTAATGTATTATTAATCGTGGGTATGATATTGCCTTACTACCTATACAAGATTATACAGGAATGTATTATTTGCCATGACGATTTTGGGAGGCAAGTCTTATTTTTAACATTTTACTAAATTGCTTTCTTGTTTAAAAAAATATATATAATTAGGTAGAGATATAAAAGATTTTTTTACATAGACTCTATGCCCAAAGGTGCTATATTGCTTTCGCTGTGAAATAACATTTTTCTATTCTCAAGCTGGAAAATATTAAGCTGTGAGTTGTGGAATGAATAAATTGCACATGGCCAATAGTTCTCCAAACTGGTTATCGGAGAGGTTAGGACCACATCGTTCAGTTTACCAAAGTTGAAAAGAAGTCTATTAGAGTATGCCCTATGTGCCCCTCGAAAGGAATGGGAGTCATTTCATTATATGAATAAGAAACTTGATGTGGTGGTTCAAGCAAAATTAAGTCTCGGCCACCACGAGAGTGTGTGGTCGCGAATAAACGAGATGCGTGGTCATGTGACTGGCACTTCAGCGGGATTAGCGAATGACGAAAGGTGGCTTCAGCAAAATCTGTGTTTTTCCAGCAGCTTATTGATATTATCGTTTTGCTACTCGCTTTAAGAAATCTTATTGTTGTGAATATTCCAGGACAACTGATTGTAAATCTCGTACTTTGCGAAAATATTGTGCTCCAAGATAACAATATTATAACAACATATAATAAATACGTATTTTCACTTTTAGATACGTATTTTCACTTTAGTAATCTTTGTATGGATGACCAAATATGTACATGTATACCAGATCAGGGTGATAGTAATCTGAAGTGTTTTACCAGTCATGGTTATGGGTCAGATATTATGGCCTAATGTCTTTGAGATGAGAATCCTGGTATTTACAGGTGGCGCTACGATCAGCGGCAAGCGCCTGGGTGAATACAACAGCTGAGTCCCATTGTCGCTAATGCTAAAATACCTGTTTTCAGCCCATCTGAAATATTACATAAATGGGTCAAAATGCTATGATCTTACATGGATATATCAAGTATTGTTCATACATTGTAGTCACTTGTTCCGTTTTGCTGACAATTGTGTATAATTTAAGAAATCAAGGGGAAAGGTTGGAGATTTTAAGCTTGGTTGCTATGGTCATCAAGGGCTGGAGTCCCCCATGGCCCCACTGCCTGCCAGTGGGGGAAAAGTAAACAATGGGTTAAATCTAAGGATTACTGTTGTTTTAAGGCAATAAATGTTGCGGAAATGTTTCTGATGTCCATGATATATATATTTTATGATATGGAATTAATATTTTATATGGTTAATAGTTCAAAATTGGACAAAATCGTTCCCAGACTTGTGGATGCACTGTCACGTGTCCAGATGAGCGGAGGCCGTCTCAAAGAATACTATATGAACATTCTGATGTAAGGACCATCACTGAGAATTAGAATTTAAAAAATTTAGAATGGGATATAATCTCAAGATGAATGCGAAAGCATAATAACAAGTTCTAACTTATCTTTTGGGGACTAATAATCATCATCTGTGTAATTTTAAGAATCACTGTTATAGAAAAATATTTATTGAAAATCGCTTCAAGTGGAAAACCAATTACGTGTTCGCTGAAATCTGATCGCTAAAAATCAAAAGGAATACTGCCATATCAATGCGGGTCTCATCTGGTCGGTATTTTGAGAATCTCTATGGGTTCCTGACAGATCTCTAATATCTTCAGCTATATCCATTAATATACAACCCTTGCTTTGCCTCCAATGCTATATATAGAGATTATGTTATTGTCTGACATCTCTATTTAAAGCCAGGGAGAAAATGGTTCTATGACTACATGCTAGAATGTAGTGGTATTTTTTCTTACTAATAAGGAGTCTGCAAATTAATTTCCTCTACGCCTTACGCATGCGCCTTTAGAATTGTTTTTGGGAAATATGTGTACCCAACGAATGTCTACATTTTTCATGGCAAGACACAACAGAAAAAGCCATTTAAATATTGTTCACAACTACTAAATGATGTAAGTAAGGATATTACAGGAGAAAGAGGAGGTATCTGTGGGGGTGGGGTAGGGATAACTACCTTTATAGATGTATTCTGATATGTTTTATGAAGGTGACATGAACCATTTTTGTATCACACACAGATTGGTTGGTATCAATGCGATAATATTTGCCTAAAGTAGGTTAATTCCCAATCAATGGGCACGTTCATAAATTATTATTGCACTTTTTTGTTATGTCTAGATCTGTTAGGACAAAGAATGGTATACTTTATTTTTAAATGTATTTTGTACTAACTTTGATATGACATTGCCGTAGAATGTTACACTGTGATGTGAGATTCCAAGGGTGTCAATTCTCTCAAACGAATTAGGCCATCCATATCCCTTTCTTAAGCTTGCTAAGGGATAATGAATTAATTATGAATGTAAAAGAGATACACTTGCTTATCGCTTTAATGCAACATATTATCGTACATGTATTTCTATTTAACATACTACTCGTATGTATACTTATTAACCGTTAGATTGGCTATTTTTCCAGTGAAGACTTTTTCTTTAAAATATGCTCTAATATCTCTCGAGATACATCCTCTTCAGATGGAACAGCGGATGTGTAAAATGTATTCACGGTGCACATAATTGTGTTTGATAAACCCACCCAAGCGGTTGTGACAAAATGTACACCAGAGTATCATGTGTCCATATACTATCCAGGGGGAAAAGGGCCTAAATATGCCACGGCATATATATTGTGATAGTGAATTTTATAACCAATGGGGTTCATGTACGAAGCTCCAAGGTCAAGGTTATATTGGTGGTCGTCATGGCATGTGCCGTCGGGCCTCTTTAATTAATTTTAAACTTTTCACAAATATGCAAAATTAAACTGATATATCACGTTAGTGATCACGAGACTCTACGAGATGTAAGGTTTAATCCTCTACTTACAGGTAAGTATCGGTTAACTGTAAAATTAATGAAATATAATATTGTATTTTAAGTAGCATACAAAGTTAGATTATGTTCCTATAATATAGACAATTTTTTTTTGGATCTGGACTTCAACTTTTGCTACTTTATTATGTTTGTGAATTACAATTGTATATATTTGGACGACCGGGCCCATATATTCTAAACATTGCTTGTTTTTAGATTAATTCCACCCCTAAAAGAAAGTCTTATTCAAACTGATATCGTATGTTTATGTCCCATGTATGTTTAAACTTTTAACTGTAAGCTGGTTGATTTCCTTATCGAGATGATCCGGGAGTTGAAATAGCAAGTGTTTAGGGTTAGGCCCTACTCGCCATGCCGATGCGCTCGCAATGCACTCGTGATGCGCTCGTAACTATACACCGTGAAAATGTCAGTCGCTTAATTACGCATTCATTTTTTAAAAACCCAGTTCTCTTGTATTGAAGGGAAACATATGATATTCCTTGATTGTTAAAGTTCAGAAACTTCCTGTCCTCTAAATTGCCCTGGAAAGCCCCCATTAATAATGCGATGCGATCTCTATGTAGTATCAATGGACAAACCAATTTGTTTGTAACTCTTTATATTAGCATGGCGTTAACGTATATTAGTAACCCATGTAGTCTTTCAAACCACTCCGTGCGCGAAACCATAGTTTGGACTCAACCCATGGAGCCATTAGAGTCTTTCAAACAGGCATGTTTGATTTCGCATAATATGGTATTTTTTTCAGTGCAAATTTCATGTTTACATGCGTGTGATGCTGTACATTTGTTCTTTTTTTTATAAGTGTCTATAGATGAAAAATCGCATACTTACATTATATACATACATGTATAATGTACGTGCGCTTGTTGATTGGTATGGCTATGTTAATTATGTACAGTGACTCATGGAATTATTGTACATGTATTTATACATGTTGTTACCTACTTGCTTTTTGCCTCATTAGTATATACTGTTGAAACACTCCATTCGTGTTCATATTATGTCCGTTATGTCGCACTCAGAGTCGCAATCAGAAGCTATTCGCTTTATAATTTCATATTAATTTTACAACATAGCGCAGATATAAAGAATAATTTGCTAAAAACGTGAGCTATTGTCATTGTCATTTTATATGCATCGAAATAAAATTGAATTACTTTCCTGTTTATTGTGTACGTGATGTTTTGGTCATTCCTTTATGTTTCATTTTAACTACAGGAGTATCGCCCTCAAAAGGGAAATAAGCACCACCATTTTAGATCCCAATAAAACTGGGACATTATACAGAACGATACGAATTACATTGGAAAGAACGTTTTGAAGTATTAGCCCCTAACAAGAAAAGCGCTTTTAATACTGTAAATCTTGATTTTGTGTCATTTATGTCATGGATTAACTTCATCCCTCAAAAATTTCTATTGCTGTGATAGACACCACTAAATTAAGCTGCATTATCAGCTATTACGACCAAAGGAACCTTACCAAATTCACTCATAGTATGACTTATACGACTGGATTTCTCAATATTTTGCTGCTGATATATGTTTATACAAGAATTTGAAGTCTAATCACTGAGAGAAAATCGCCGCCAATGAGCGGTAATAGTGAAGTCATCGCTAGGTCGGGTCCTCCAAATACGAATGAGGATGTTTTAGAAGCGCTGTAGCAAAAACAACTGTACATAATCCTCCAAAACATTGGTCAAAGGACTTTTAGATGGGTTGGAAAAAATGGAACAAGAAGTAGAACATTTTCAGTTTTTGACCGACGTTAACTAAGAGTGCAGTTTAAGATCCATGCATGTTATTCAACTACAAATCATTTTTTTTATTTACATGTATGTATATTGATTTGAGTACATATTCATTATTAATCATTCAGAGAATATAGCCCTAGTTTTATAATTGAGTCATCAAAATTATAAGTTATATAGAGGCTGACGCAAACGTTATACTTGTCATCACAGATGTACTCTCATAATAAAAATGAAAACGTTTCCTAACCAAAACCAAAGCCGTTCCCCATTAATAATTGTAAATTTGGAGCCATTTACAGATTCAATGTACACTGTGTCCCACTTAACCTCAACTATAGAATTACCTTAATTTTCTACTCTTGTAAATTTTCTATACTAAATGTATTAGCTGATCCTTTTCTGATTTCCCCTCAAATTCAGGTTGAGTGGAAAATAGTTAATTTGTTCTGCAGTTTTAATTGTTCTGCAGTAGATCTATGTCATATCCTGCTCATTATGAGGGATGCACATGCACCATAACATGTTATCCGCACAACCATATTACCGTCTTATCAAAGAGCTTAGACATTATATTATTATCATTTTTATATTTTGCTCTTTGGTCTTATGTATATCATATGTACAAGCCCCCTAGCTGTCGGCATATATTCCAACCACTTCGGGATGTGAAGTTAATTAGTACAGGCTGGTTCCAATAATAATTATTTTGAGTTATTTTCTACAACATGTGTGACTTTTCTATGATTGTAATTATGATGTATCACTATATCTTAGTGAAGACATCTTGATACACACGAAAATCGAATAAATATACAGCACACAGTCAGAGTCTCATTATCCTTAAGGGATAGACAGTGATGGATAAAGGTGAGATTACAGGTGAGAAACGGATTATGTGTTAGTCATCGATGAGGAAACAAAGCGAAAAAAAATCCACAAAACCTTGTATTAGGTATAAATAAGAAAAAGTCATATGTCAATTCAGGAACGGTCGATTAGTGTATACAAAAAAAGGAAATTATTTATTTATATGATCAATTCTCCTCACGAGATGGCTTGTCTTTTACGTTTTGCGAATCTCTACACAATACAGACACTCTCAAACTCATCAAATATGTCATCAAATATGTTGGGAAGGGTATAATGGTAAAATTCTTATTGGGCATTAATTCCGCACGGTGTTAGTTCATAAATCAACAAGGCTTAACCTGACGTAGACACCCAGAAAAAAATAAGGTTAAAATTCAAACTGGATTCCCAGGTAAGATTCTCCAACGACCATATTTATCAACGCACAAAAGTTTCCTGAATTTGACTTCTGAAACCACCCGTCGTCCCCATTTCGTGAGAATTGACCATATAAAAATGAATGTTTACAGGAGAAGCTAGGAGAGTTCATTTTCATGTGTAATCAACGAAGGATTACTTCTTATTGATATATATATTTGGATGTCTAAGAAGAGACAACATTATGTCTGATAGAGAGCGAACTGCAAATGAAAAAAAAAATAGTTTGGTTTGATTGTATTCGTTGTAAGCAAGACACACGCTTACTCAACAATAACTTTATCTTCTTGGGAGAAGGGGTATTCTGAAGGCCTATTGCACAGGCAATATTAAATAAGGGGTTTAAGACGTCTAGCATTCGACAATATAGCTAGGCTGAATGGAACAATTATAGCTTTGGATTCTTCAATTTTTTTTTTTTTTTTTTTTATTTCATTTGGAAGGCCAGTTACATTAAATTAAATTGATAAGATGTATCTATAAAGAAAAGACGCAAGTGAGCCCTACCCGGGTGTCTTAGTGCGTTGCCTTAGGAGACCATAGGGGTCGAACATGTTTTACAATCACCGAAATGTGACTAAGTCAGTAAAGAAAATAATAAAAGAAAATAAAACAATCCAGTCCATCAAACTTTGACTTACTCTTTTCACCTTATATACGGATAATTTATTTTCTGGTGAGGTAAGAGCATCACAATAATCATATACTGGATAATTATATGAAGAATTATAACCTCCATTAGAGGGTTGATACGACTTATCTTAGACGTGTACAACATAAAAAAAACAAAAAACAAACGATTGGATATCAAAGTTGGGATACTTTCAACCAGGGTTATCAGTGTTATAGTTCTCCCAGTATTTCTTTTTCACCTCTTTAATAAAGGTCTCTCTATCTCGTTCCAACCTTAGCTGTTGGGGAAGGTTATTCCATACTTGTTTACCTTTGTAAAAAACGCTCATTCTAGCCTTTTCACTCCTCACCCTTCTCAATTTAAACATTTTGTCTTGCCTATTTCGGAGGGGCCTATCACCAGCTTCCAAAATTTCATAGTTATTTTGTCTGTCGAAAATCAGTTTGAGAGATGTGATTTCGGCTCTCTTTTCAAGTGGCAAGAGCCCTGAGAGCCTCACTAGTTCATGATTAGATTTGTCATGACCAAAGGAAACTCTAAGAGCCTTGTTCCAGATTTTTTGAATTTTCTTCCTCATTTCTTTACCGAGGTTCAGGATTAGAAAATTGGAAAATTCCAAAATTGGCAAGACGTATGTCTTCATGATCTGACAACAAATCGTATCGTTCATGAATTTTCTTCTACGGCAGATATCCCCAATCTTCCAGTTCACAGTTCGTAACTGTTTGTCAAAATGTTCTTTGCACGATAGACTTTCATTTATGATTGTACCCAAGTATTTGAACGAACGAGTTCTCTCAATGACCACGCCCTTACACATAAGATCCTGGAAGTTTTTCAGAACATTTCTGCTGCCGAAGAGTTGATACTTTGTTTTTTTAACATTAGGTTTCAGAAAATTTTCATCACACCATTTTGTGTATTTTGTAATGGTTTTTTGGGCTTTTTCATGAAGATCTATATGGTTTTCGCTTTCAACAAGTATCACCGCATCGTCAGCATATAAAATAAGCTGACCTGGGAAATCCATCTCCTTTAAATCATTGATAAAAATGTTAAAGAGGAGGGGGGCTAATAGGGAGCCCTGGGGTACCCCATTTTCAACCGCTGTAGTATTTGTTCTGATCTTCTGGTATCTAATAAATTGGTACCGATTGGACAGAAAGTTTTTGATCAAGTTAACCAGTGTTTCTCCTAACCCAATTTCCCTTAATTTATGTAGGAGTAAAATATGTGGTACCGAATTAAAGGCCTTTTCGAGGTCGAAATATATGGCTGACAAGACTTTCTTTTTTTCCAAACCATAAAAAATGTATTCAAGTACTTCATATACTGCGTCGTTGGTCGAGCAACCTTTCCTAAATCCATATTGGGTCTTCAGAAAAAATTCAGAGTTTTCTAGATGTTCGTATAACTTGTCGTATATAATCCTCTCAAGTATCTTACTGACCATAGGTACCAGGGTGATTGCTCTGACATTGTCAACATACAATAGATTACCTTGTTTAGGGATTAGTGTTACTGGAGCTATCTTCCAGTCTTGAGGAATAGTCCCTTCTGTGATAATCCTGTTCATTAGTATACAAAAAAATTTCCTACCAGTGTGAAGGGAATTTTTGAGCAGTCGGGCATCTACATCAATAAACCCAGAGCTTTTATGGTGGTCTAATTTGGAGATGTACTTGATGATTTCATTCTCTTGGACATTTGGTCTTATATCAAAGATAGTCGGGGGAGCTGGAACATTATCATTGGTTATAACGTTATCCTCAGAGGCCCCAATATTTGCAAAAAACTCATTGGCATACTCCAGGGCTTCGAGTCCACTTTTTCTGCCATTCGGAGTAATGAAATCTTCAATACGCTCTGTATTTTCATTGTTTCTGGGGTTGTAAATTTCATTGAGCGATTTCCAGAATTTTCTAGGGTTATTTTTCTGATCATTAACCTTATGAATCAGGTAATTTTTCTTTTTCGAACAGATTAATCTATTAACCCTTATCCTACTTTGTCTGGCTAATTCCCAATCTTCTGGTCGACTAGTGACAATAGCCCTCTTAAACAGTACATTCTTTTGCCTAAGAGCTTCTCTGGCCTCGGCATCTATATACTCTTGATGTTTGTGCTTGACTCTAATTCTCATAAAGCCGAAAGTTTCGTCACTTGATCGTTTAATGTCATTGTAAAAATCTTTCCACATATCATTGACATTTGTACGTCCAACATTCGTATCATACCTGTCTACCCTGTTCTTCAGTTTCGTTGAAAACTCTGCCATCTTATCACGCGTACCAGTTTTAACCCACTTGTATTCCCTCATTGCAATTGGGGTATGTTTCTTACCGAAAGTTGAGAAAATGGGGTAATGGTCAGATATGTTTGTTTTTACTATTTTACTGGTCAGGCTCTCAATGTTGGTGCATACTAAATCAATGCATGTGGCGGATTTGGTCGTCACCCTAGTTGCTTCATTCACTTTAATCATTAGGGAATATGATCTAAGAAGATTCACCAGTGATTTAGTATTCGTACCATTTTTCAGAATATCGTTGTTGAAATCTCCACATATTACAATTTTTTTCTTATGTGAGGACAGCACTTTCAGCAATTCTTTAAGATGGTCTGAGAAACTCTTAAATCGTCCCGCTGGGGGCCGGTAACAGTTTATCAAAACAAACTTTCCATAGTTCCCTATTTTAGTTTCGATACATTGACATTCGATCGATGGGTCGATGATGTTAAACTGACTATACCTTTTCGTGTTTATATTCACATCCTTTCTAGTGAATAGGGCTAAACCTCCACCTCGTTTTTGCATGCTCGAGTCCCTGTCTAAGCGTGTTAAGTTGAACTTGGGATGTTGATAATAATCGACATTATCTGATTTATCCAACCAAGTTTCGCTCAACGCTACAATATGTATTCCCCTGTCGAGAAATTCCAAATGAATCTCTTCAACCGACTTCCTGAGGCTTCTACAGTTTAAACTGACAATCGTTTGCCCCCTAAGTACATTCGGAATAGTCTCTTCCGTCTCTATCATTCTAATAACTAGCGTGTACCGAATTGTGCATAAATGAACATCGAAATATATACATTGAAACACCGACCCTAGTATTCTAGGGATATTACTTGACATTATCACATGTAAACCACGAAATATAATACACGAACACTGACCTTGAGGCCTTTATACAGTCGTAATTCCTTATAATGTGTTAGCACAGTTCCCAAAATCTGTCATCGTGGCTTGTTGGTCGCCATTTGTAAGACCTTGACCTTGTTATTCAGAGTGTCGTAAACAAATACCTTTGCTGTTGTCTAGGAAACCTCTATCTAGAATGTTTAGAATATTTGAGAGATAATGCGACAACTAACCCTCACATCCGAAATTAAATTCCGGAATGCTACTTGATTATTTAGGTGGCATAGGTTATTTACAGATTGCGACTTGTGAGAGCTCATCGGTGGCAGTCAGACGTGCGACCTTGACCTTTGTAGTCGTTGTCGTAACACTTAAAACCTGTTTACACCCCAAAATACAAGAATATATGGATTCACCACGAACAATATTGACTGAATAGTTGAACTTACATGATTTAACAGAAATCACTGTTTCGATCTAGTTGCATTAGTCTTACTCGATAGTTGGTAGCATTTTACGGCATTGACGTACCCTGTATCGGTAGCAATATGGCCGCTGAGGGACGTAAGTTACACAGCGATCATATCGACAAGCACATAAAGGTGGATACCTTAAAAGATATGCGCAAAAAACGAACATATCCTGGTCTAAAAGGTAAGATAGTATTATATATAGATCGTCAAATATTGAAATCACGTCATATCCAAGTAGTTCTTGTTCAGTACGTCGATTGTTCAAGTTCCCCGTTGTGGGCGTGGTCCCTAGGACTACTATTCCTAGGTGAAGAGCAGGCACTAAGACTTTCATGTAGACGATTACTCTTGTTCAGGATGTCTTTATATTTATTTGCTGATTTACGTGGTTTCATATTAACCCATTGAGACTTATTAAGGAAATCCATTCCCTTATTCAGTCGTTGTTCCTCTTGTGTGTCATTTACAGTGGAGTTGGCCGCGGCTCTGTCCGAGGCTTCACGTTTGGAGTTATCCATTGAGTCCGTATTACCCAGGACATCGAATTTATTATTCGTCTGGACCTCCGGCATGGTAGGAGGAGATTTCATTGGACTGGTGCGACGTGGTGCGATGAAACCATCTTTATCAGGGGTAGGTGAAACTCTCTGTGTCCTTGGAGTTTTGGGGGCTTTATGGACTGTTTTTGAGGGTGTTGTCGGTTTCCCTTTGGAGAGCGAGGCCCTTACTTCTTGTAACAATTTCCCTAAATTGTTTTTACCACGCCAGTTCCCATTGGTCAGTCTCTTATCGCCCAGGAAGCATCCTGAGCCCCAGTAGGTGTCACCAGTAGCCTCTATTAGCTCATTTGTCCCTGTTGCGACAAGTTTGTCGGCGAGAGCTTGGTTTTGTTCAAATTTACAATATAAGAGGTCCCTCATAATTTTGGTATCCGATTTCCTCCACTCTTCAGACTTTCCCAGTTTATCCCCGAGAGCTTTGATTTCAGTGGGTTCCCTCATATGTAGAATCAAGTTAGCCATTTCCTCATTCTTATAAAACTTGGCTTTATGGAACTGGAAGGCCTGTTCGACCGAGATAAATATTTCATCTTCGTAGTTCAGCTCAGCTGGGGCAAAATTGCTGAGGAAGGCGTACTTACTCTGGAAAGCGAGCCCTCTTTTAACTTTGACGATTCTGATAGCTGCAGGTTGGTATTTAGTTGGGAGACTTTTCAACTGGTTCACATTATACGTTTCACCCTCGATGATGACCCTATCCCCTTTGGCTTTCGTATTCTCTTCGCTAGCTCCGATTTCTCTGGCATTCTTGGCTAAGATTCTCATCAGATTCCTTCTCTGTCTGCCTTCTTTAGTGACAAATTCGTGCATCTGATAATACTCGACATTAGGCCAAATATCGATGTCAAAACGGGGGTCGTCGAAGGGGTCTCTAATTCCAAGGATTTCATCTCTCGTACTTTTTTTTAGGAATTTTATCACCAGTGGGGGGGACCATTTGCCTCTTCCTCTGGTAATTTCCCAATAAGCTATGTCAATGTCTTCCAGATTGGCTATTGGTGATATAATACTGATTATATCTTTGGCGACAATGATAGCTTTCTCATCCGTTCTGTCCATGTTATCTAGTACGATGTAGTGGTCTTTGGCTTGAATTTTAACATTATCTAGCTCTACTTCTAATTGGGCGATCTTGTTGGCATTGTATTGTGTTTCCCTATAGTTAGAGATTGTACGTGACTCTAGAGATGTCAAAGCTTGATCAATACGGTGGGTGTCGACCTTGTTTAATTTCTCTTCCATGGTCTTCATTCTCCTTTTCAATTCCTCATTTTCTTCTATACCCTTACGTAGTTGGTCGTCTCTTTCTTTTTTCTCACTTTCACGTAAGTTCAGTAATGCTTTAAACATGTCAGCTTTGGTCTCATCCCTTACATTAAGATTGTTCATTTTATCAAATAGGGTTTGCACATCATCCTCAATTTCAAGCCCAACATTTGCTAAATCATCAACCAGTTCTTTACACAAGCAGTCATTTCTGACCCTACCTTCCACATTTAGTATGGGTGAGAGGGGAGATCGATCTTGTCCCGAGGTCCCGTCCTCGGACATAGTGGTATAGGTGCCGTCCGGTGAAGCAGCCATACTGTTTATGTTGTCAGATACCCCTAATGTCGCTCACTCGTTGTTTTTCTTCCAGAAATATGTCAGAACAGTCGTAATATAGTCCACATTTATAGCAATCGAGTCCCAGTTACATTGCTAAACTGCTTATATGTTTTCCTGATTCGTGCGTGTTTTGTGTTTCAAGTAGATCGAGTTCAGGCACTCGTCTCGGCACTAGGCGTCTTTCGTAATTGGCGCCATGACGTCAATCACTTATTTGGACTGGGCGGTTTTTTTTCATTGAGAATTACAGAATTCGGTTCAATGATTTTTGAACTTATTGCGTTGTCAGGCGCTACTCGATATAGATGACTCTAGAGCACATCTATATTAGGACCTCTATATACACCTGTACATTTGTTGTTATTAACCAGAGAAACTAATCCTTCCTCTACTTAGAAATAAAAGACTTAGGGAGCGGAGGAGGGGGTGGTGGTGGGGCGGGTGGAGAATGCGAGGCTGGCTGTGCTGCTGGTGGAAGTGGTGCTGGTGTCGATTTCACTGGTTTGGTGAATGGGATCGGTAGGGCTGGTCGGGATCGCTTAGCTGATTGGGACGGTGTGACTGGACGTGCAGGTGGTTGTGCGGGTGGCGCGAGTGGTGGTGCTGCGGGTGCATGTGCTATGGGCTTTGGTGAAGTTGTTGAATAATCTGCTTCTGATAGCCTCTTTGCTGGGACCATGGAAGGCTTTCCTCCTCTGCCATCAGTTGTGCTAATATAGTGGGAAATATCCCCATTGGGAATTGTCTTTGGTGCGGCCCTAGAAACATTGCTTCTGCCATCATAACCATGATCTTGAGCCCGTGTGATCCTAGCACTAGCTTTGCAAGAAGGCACAGGTTCATTTCTGGACTGGATCTCTGGAGTGAATTGGTTGCCGCTGCTGCTGCTATCAAATTCAGCCCCAAAGCTTTCTGTGGATCCATCCATGTCGCATTCCCTCATCAGGATATAATCCCCGAGACCAAAGTCCAGCCTCAGTCTGTGCACAAGATCCCATATTGACGTACCTCCCGAATTCTTTATCAAACGTTGGCGAAGAGCAGCTCGGCAAAGGTTCTTAAGGCTCGGTGGTCTGGTGAGCAGATGCTTGTACCAAGAACCCAGGTCCTGATACAAGGTCATTTTGGTAACAACATCTTGCTCTGCCCTCGATATAAATCGTGTATGTCCAGAAAACAGAAATGCCTCGATGATATGGGCACCAAAGGAATTCGGTTCATGGGCGAAGATATTTGCCACTCTCAGGAGTAGATCGACATCATCATCTCCACAGGAAGTAAAATCAGCGCCATGCATTAGCAGAATGATGATGCACTGGTACTTTCGAGCTTCAAGAGCATCCATTAGGGCCATCTGGTTAGGCTTGCCATTGTTTGTCAGGGACCTTGGGGCATTTAGAGGTGCTCCATGCCTCAGGAGCATGTGGAGGTTTTGCCCACGGCCATAACGGGCTGCAATGTGATGGGGCATTGTTCCGGTCTTGTTCCTGTTTGTTGGGGATGCTCCGTTGGTTAATAGAAATGAGACAGTTTCAGCACCTGCAGATCCTGCAGCCCAGTGTAGGATGCTCCTACCGTAGCCATCAAACCTGAATTTGTCAATATATATTATTATTATTTGTGTTCAGCGTGTATGTTTCCTATAGTAACTAGTAGGGGGATGTCACCCGAAGATGCACAATTGACATTCACAAATTCTCACAAATGACCAAAAAAAAAGACATAAATAAGGTTCATTATACAGCTCAACACAACCGAACTTACCGGTATTATTTGAGTCAAGGCAATGCCAAATATATTAAGATATACTCAGATATTTATCATTTTTCTACAGAATTTACTTGTGCATTTTCTGACGACTTGACCTAATACATTATTCAGCACATTTCAATAGTTTAAGAAATATGAAGTATATGTATACATACATATGTATACATGCATGTACGGTATCTATGTACATGTCTGTTTCGCACATTTATAAGTCGGCATATTATCATGGAAATCTATTTCATTGCTGGCCAAGACATTTTCTCCTAGGATTACTCGTACATAATCTGGGATGACATATTATATCACGAGGTTTTGCATGGAATGGATGATACAAGTTCATTTGCAGGTTAGCTTTTTGTGATAATGATAAACTCACGCAACCAGAGGGTAAAAGTACATGTACCTGTCAATATTTGCACCGCTTTGTACCAAAACGCGTGCAGCGTCAAACTGTTTGTTATGCACAGCAACTTCAAATGCTGTTCTGTCACTCCTGAAATGGGGAGAAGTTTTAAAGATGATGAATTGGGATGTATGATTTAGGAATCATGTGGGATACTGTTGTGTGTCCATTTTAATGGGTTTTTCTTAAAAAAATATTCATTGTTTGTTGACATTATTGACCGAGATACTTAATGTCTTTATGTGTACACTTTTTTGAGATTATGCAATATATTTTGATGGCAAGAATTAACTTTTTTTAAAAAAGATGTATGACCCCGCAAGAATCTTTACACAAGTTTCGTAAATTTCTATTAAAACAAATTTTGATATATAATAGATTCGTCAATCAAAATCAAAATCAAATCAATGAAAGCTTGTGAGGCTGAAATATTCTTCTTGATATTAATATGACATATTACAAAAGTTGCAGAATTAAGCCTCACCAGCGCAGTGCTATATTTACGTTGGCTTCAGATCATTAGTAACTTTACTTACTTGGTCAGGGACGCGATGTTCGCCTTTGCACCAAGTAGTAGTTTCAATATTTCTGTGTGGCCCGAATCTGCAGCCACATGTAGAGGTGTATATTCATATTCACCCACTTCATGGGGATTCACCCCACAATCCAGTGCTATTTTCACGATTTCAACGTTGCCTTTCTTTGCTGCTGTGTAGAGTATATTTTTCCCTGGCTCGACCTTTTCATCAACATCAGTATTTGGAAACTTTGCCAGCAGCATCCTCACGATTTCCACATTGCCAGAGTCCACTGCATAGTATATGGATGATGCACCCTGGCCATCAACGAGATCGATGTCGATCACATTAGCCAATAACGCTTCCACCATCTTCACATGTCCTTCTTTGCATGCCCTATGCAAGACTCTCTCTTGCCCGTGCAATTCCCTGTAATGCATCCATACTTTGGTGAACAATTCATTTCGGCCACTGCGAGCGAAGTAATGCAAAGCTTCATAGCTTGTGGTCATTTCTGAAGGTTGGAATTCTGCAACAGGTTCGTAGAAATTGCGATCATTATAGTAATCTTCCATTGCGTTAGGCTTGATGCCAAGGGCTTCTCTTGCCACACCTTGAGGTGCATTGTGTCGGTCTATGCTATCCTCATATCGTTCATTTCTATCGTTTCGTTCATGTCTGCCATGCCTGTCGCTCCTGTGCGTCTTGTATGGGTTATTATTGTCCCAAGAACTATTAGAATTATTAGACAAATACTCAGGTTTAACAGTCATGCCGAATGGATTGATAAAGATATCCTCTTGCCCATACGATGAAAACCCCCTTTTAGGCGATTGTTTTTTCTGTCGTCTGTTGTCTGGTAGGCTAGTTTTCCCATCGCCCAACCGCCCACCAACTCTAGACGCGAACTGCCTGAACTTATCGATTTTACTCTTTGGTGGCACAATATCTTGCCGTTCACCTCGATGTAACCTAGAGTAAATAATGTTATTTCGATAATTTTAAAATCAATTAGTGCAGAACACCATTGTATATTAAGGGGGAAGAGGTTTAAAGGCGTTTCGCGTGCATCAACCTCAGCATCAGAGCGCGCACAACACGCTTATAATATTGAATATATAGTATTGTATATTGTAAAATATGTCGACGTTACAATAATGAATTGGACTGCATCGACATGTGATAAAAATGTACTAAAACTAGATTCAATCTATATGAATATTGCCATTGCTTGAATTTTAGAGAAATATGATTCTGCTTGGTATTAATATGACATATTACAAAAGTTACAGAATCAAGTGTGAAGACAGCTGGAGCCGGGGTATATAAAAAATGATACGCCCCTTAGCCAAATAGGGAATATACCCCGCCTCACCAGCGCAGTGTTATATTTAGGTTAAAGTGACATGTCAAGATCTAAGTCCTGCAAAGTCCTGGTGCGGAGTGATTCCAAGAATCTTAGACTTCAAGTCTTTGTTACTGTGCTGGAAAATAAGCACAATCGTTTACAACCATGCTTTTTCCGTGTGGGTATGAATAGCTTTCCTGTTTAACTGAGCTTTACGAAAATACATTCATAAATGGGTCTACTGTATATATAATAAAATATATAAGATCATGATTTAAAGATTGGGTCTCTATTTTGCTCTTATACTTACTTGATTGGTCCTTGTGAGGTCCATGGCATCGAAAAGTGCGATCTTGAATCCATGGTCAGCGAAAGAAATTCGCTGGCCTCCACTGCCTGCAAGGATTTGTGGTGAGGTGGATATTTTCTGTGGTTTTGAAAAATGGTCTGCATCTGAGGGTCACTTCAAGAGATCTGATTCATACCTACCACACCTAGAGGGTGCATGAAGCGCATTGACATACATGTTATGTTTGATCGTTTTATTTGATTAAGCGCTCCTACCGCATGACTCAAACATGCAGGCCCTTTTAAGGTTGCATCTCCATGCAGGTAGTGTTATATTGAATGGCAATTTAAATTAAGCATGCATTATCCAGTTGTTCCGTCCTCTAACTTATAAATAAATGAAATAGTTGTTTCAGAGTAGGAATCTCCCTAGATGGATCGGTGTCTGTGGCATATATTATATGCCTACATATCACTCAATCTTTAGGCCACGCCCTGTCATCACGAGGACTACTTTTATGTCTCGAAATTCTGTCCCGATTGTGTAAAAACCCATGATTACTCATTCCATGGGAGAAAAGACCTACAGAATTGGTATTCTTATCCTGTTTGCTAGCCAAAATGTCAGTATCAATATGGTCTTTACTGTACTTCAACTGCACTTATCCCCAGTTTCAAAGGCAAAATATGTATACCTGAAGTTCTGAAGCCATGCTCCCGCATACTCATCACTCTCGCACACTTGGCATCACTTGTGTAAGTTCGGGTAAACTCAGAGTAATGGGTTCTCACTCCCTCACCAGTAGCGCCACCATAGAGTGTATAATGTGCAAAACCATTGTCTACATCGGCTATGGTTTGCACATGAATTTAACACTAAAACGAAACGATTTTAAGGTGACTGGCCATGGGAGGAGGGAGGGAGAGCATTGGGAGGGTGGTGTGCAGTCTAAATCTACAAAAAGAATCCATATTTATGAAAGTAAATAGCCCAAGACTTCATTCCCATCAAATTGTGACGATACTCTGGTGCCACACACCTCTGGATGAAATGGCGTCCTTTAATTGTCGGCTGAAAGCCGCTAGGCAAAACCAAAGCTCAATGCCACACCCCCTTTCCATAGGAACTGCCTACTTACCTATGCGATTTTGCTATAAAACCCCTACAGCCATATGAACCTGCTTGTTTTGTCCCCCTACACATAGCTATGGTATTTCTGGTCCCAAAACATAGAGTGGGGATCCCCCCGGCACCTCAGTGCTAGACTACAACCCTACCCTGACCCTGCATACAGTCTGACACACAAGCTGCTGTTTTATTTTTCACGCATTGTGCCACGTAGATGCTATGACCGTCTACACGGCTGGGATGGCGGGTGGGTGGGCATTGTTTACGGTGAGGGGGAAGGCAGGCAATATTGGGAAACAAAATATCCGTAAAAGCCAACAAAACAGCCTAAAGTAGGGTATCCACTTACACATTGGTTTTACCGACCGTCAAGAGGGTCCAGAGGGGACGGTCAAACGGTTACCACCGATGGCCACTTTTGACCGTCGCTCTTGACCGTCCTCGGTACTCAACTTGCACGTCAAAAAGAGCCACCCATGTAACCGTTGGACGGTCCCCTAGGGACCACCAGACATTTGATTTATTACTGTATGGACATTTCTGGTCATATTTCTACATATATATTAGCAAATCATCGATCTCCAGACTCTACCAAACTCTCCTTGATATTACTAGATATATCAATTTGAAATATATATTTTAAAAATATGCTTGGCAAACAGAGCCTTGTGTTATGGGACTGGATTTTTAGCAACTAGAGAGAGTGGGCTAGTGAGACTTCTTATGTTATTCTTATTGTTCCTGATTGACCTGCATATTATTTAATATTGATATGTACCTTCGCAATGATTATTATTTAAATCATTAATTAATTTCAAATTTCAAATTTAAAATAAAATATTAAGAAAGTTAAAATATTTCTTGGTAGAAATAAGCCTAACGACTCTCGGAATGATTTTTATAGTGATATATATGAGATATGGAATCGATTCTATTATACGAATAATGTCATGTCGAGAAATAAGAAATAAATATGGTATAAGGTGATCATTTTTAGACAGAATAGAAACATTTCATTCTCGTGGAGAACATCAAAATTGTTGCCTCTCAGACCTACCAGACCCCCCCCCCCCATATTACATTTCCAGAAACTGATCGTTTTTAGCGTTTTCAGACATAAGAGCGGCCGTCACAGCGAACTAGTGGCTCTATATGTAGATGTCCAGGTGGGACGCCTAATAATTAATCTATTATGGAATATCTTTTGGAGATTAAAGCTCCATCACAGAAGATCTTTAGGTTCTGGGATCACCCAAATATTCTGACTATCAGAGAAAGTATTCGTAAAGTTTTTTTTATTTGATTTTTAAAAAATATTCTTATCATCCGCATTTTTTCTCTCCATGGGGAACAAATTCCAGAATGCTATGGTGTTTTCCTTCTCCTCGATTTTCAGAAACTCTGTGTTTTTAGCGCTATCAGACATAAGAGCGGCCGTCACCTTTTTGTATATTTTGATTGGATTGTGTAAACATGGCCTGTCGTGAATAGGACACAGTCCCGGGTGTATGGCTTTATTTTATTATTATTTTATCCTGCTTGTGTGATAACCTGTTGGTTAGTGATTATTACTATATGAATTTGTATACCTTGCTTATAAGATCGTAAGCGTTTGTGAAATAATTCTATGAGGTAATTTTCTAATATTTTCTAATATTTTCTATTTTTGATTAAATCAGCTTTTCTGCGAATAGTGTACCTGTTGCATAATGTCTGGCTGAGTAAAAATCTTAAAACAAAAACACCTCTATAGGTATATCACTGCATTCAGGCTATACAGGCTCCTCTGACGAAACTGGATTTATTAGTGAGACTTTTCTTATATTGTTGCTATTATTCCTGATCGATCTCCATATTATTTATTATCAATATGTACCTTCATCACGATTATTAATTAAACCATTAATCTGATTAGATCACATATTTAGTCTGTTTGTGCAAGAGCTATCCTCGGTAGTATCCACATGTTGGAAACTGATTTAATATAGACAATTCTTAGACATTATTACATCATCATCACAGGGGACAATAATACAATGCTCAGAGTAAAATATTACTTAATACTAACAAATATTCATACATATTTCCAATTTTTAAGTCGAAATAATCACTAAAAATACCACTAATTAATCATAAATCAATAGAAATGATAAAGTAAATGTACAGATGAACTCCAAACCACTCACCAAAATGGTTATAAGCATATTTGGCACCAGGAAAACACCCACATATTGAAATAGGCAGTAAAATATGCCCAAAATGGCCCAAAATGAATAAAAATCAAGTGAAATTAAAAAAATAAACTGAAAGTAAAGCTCCAAATGTGTTGCACAGTGATTGCAGATGTCCATCAGACGTATCAGAGTTAAAAAATTACTTCAATAGGACAATAAACGACCAAAAACAGCCTAAAAACCCAAAATACATAATTCCAGAGGCTCCGGTTAACCGTCCACCCACACGTAATTAATGCCCTGTTTCATTCTTTGACTGGAGGTGCGACGGACAAACGGGAGGCATGGATGGTTAATCGGTCACCTGCGACCGTTTGACCGTCCCTTCGGTATCCACTCGCACGTTGGTCAAAAAACGTGTGCGACCGATTGACGGTGACCGACGCATTTTGACCGACGTGTAAGTGGATGTACGGCTTAATATTATATATGGGTCAGGTCGCCTAGAAATGTACAATTGCTCCTGATTTCCATGAATCCCAACTTTGAGAAAAATACTAAACTCTGGGTAATTTCTTACTTTCCATTATGTTGTAGGGGTATGTAAGTACCTATAGCCGCACTTCCATTCATGTTGGGCTATAGCTACCTAGTAGGGCATTACAATATATATGATTGACCTGTCATTTTCAGCCTTTTAATAATAGATGTTCTTAATTATTTTGGGTAGAAATAACTTCATTAGAGTCAATTCAAACTAGAAGTAAAAGCTCTTACACGTGACCTAAATGAATCTAAAAAAACGGGAGGTCTGTGTGAACTTGTCTCAGACTGAGGACGTTTTATACTAAAATTATCACTGTTGGGACACTGTTGGGACAAAGGGCCAAAAACGGTAATAATTTCATTATTTGATCTCAACATATAGTAGGCGTTCTCTGTGCAAAAAATCAGACCTTTGTGAATTCAGGAAGCCAACACAACCTCAATGTCGCACACACCTCATGTGCCACTTGGCTTTAACACCTCATTTCACTCACCCATACAACAGGGGTGTGTGCTCTGTTTTAAAGCTAAATATGAACCCCAGTGGTTAGTGAATTCACAAAGCAGCACAGATGTTAGAAGGTGGGTGTCATTTACAAAAATTAATAAACTTGGTATTTTATTTTTGAAATTCAAAGCCCTTTGGCCCAGGTCCAAACATCTGAGAAAGGCCCTTTTGCTGTATTTTCACAGTTACTGAAAAAAATCAACTATAGATATTGGTTGTTATGATAATATATAGTCATAAACAGTCTTGATAATGTGAAGTTCTTATCAAATCATGCTTTTTAGAGATAATTAAGGTATTTTGAGTATCACTGTTGGGACATAAGCTAAATTTGGAAATGCCCTCATTTTATGACTTGTTTCGACTTTGCAAATTCAATTTCAGGCCCTATATCCATGTATATGCATTCTCCTCTTGAATATTACTTTACCATTACCTAATATTTAGTTCTACCTTGGAAAAATAACATTTATTAAGATCACTGATGGGACACAATTCAATGATTTTGTTAATTAGACTGATAAAACATGTATCAAACACAACCAAAATTCACCATAAGATATCTTACTTGTACCAAAAGTGATTCCAGCATAGAAAAAACCTGTGACTAAAAATTAATTTTTTGGACTTCTATATCCTGTTATTATATTGGTTTTAATAGGAATATTGGTTATTGTGCGATTAAAAGGTCATTAATGGTTCCAATGAAAAAAAACTTGGGATTCTGGTATATGGCTATATGGACTTTAAATTGTCATGGTTTTGATTATATCTTATTGTCATTCTAACACTAAACTGAATATAAATGGACATTTTCGAGCAGAACCCTGGCTCTATGGCCCTTTTTTAAAAGCTCTGTGGGATGAGAAGGAAGGGGGTTAATGTAACAAAAGCTGTGTGGAAATTATCATAATGCATTAGTGCATGATAGACGAATGTATTATAGACTGTAATGCTATACTATGCATAGAGGAAATATTTCTAATTTCTTTTTTTTTAAATAAATCTTTTTTTAAACCTTGTTCAACATTGAGATGTGAAATACACCTGGAAGGGGAATGTCTATGACCAATTTATCATATATCTTACTAAGTAATTAAACTTACTTTTATACATATCTATGTACAACTACTCAGCTTATTTTGCCTTTTATGATCACATGTGTGCTTAGGGTTTATTTTTAGTTAAAGCTGAAAAACCTTATTTTTTTTTTTTTTTTTAATGATTTTATTTATCAAGCTTCTCAAAACAAATACGCATGATATAGTCGAGAACAGGTAACACAATACAGATTCTGTGGCATTCCACCTGCTGCTGCAGTCTACTTTAGATTAACATATCCGGTTAGAAATAATACTACGTTTCCGGTGAATTAGTCGATACGGTATAATATAGTACAGAGCATGGTAAAAACAGTGGTTACAAACAAGGTTTACATAATGGTAATGATGACTTACAGATTTGTTACAATACATACAATGCAGTGTGAGGTAACTTCGTACCTCCAACAGTGTGCAATGATATATGATATAGACAGAGTGTTGTAGTAGCAGAGAGTGATTAGACAGCAATACTAAGTTGGTGTCTGTCTAAAAGAGAGAGCTATGTTACCGATCTGATTTTAGCATGATTAGGGCTTTGTTTTTAAATGATTTTGAATCTTGTTAATTTTTTATTGCCTTTGGTAGCTCGTTCCAAAGTGTTCCTCCAGAATAGGCAGGCGTGCGTCTGCACGCCTCCCTTTTTGGGCGAGGGATCGGGAGGTTATAGATGGAGGACCCCCTAGTGTCTCTGGTTTTGTTAGAGGTAGATGGGTTAGGGGGGGGGGGACCGCTGTGGGCCCTTCTGTGCATAAGGAGGAGGAGTTGGAGGGTGCGTCTAGTTTGTAGAGGGAGGAGATTGTATTTGGACATAATGTTGTCCACATTGCTGGTTCTCTTCGATAGAGAGGCAATGCGGACTGCTCTCCTGAGTGTTCTTTCCAGTTTTTCTTTAGATGTGGCATTTGCCATGTCCAGAAAGCAGGAATTGAATTCTAGGTGTGGGAGGATTGTAGTTTTCAGAATTCTGAAGGCTATTTTTTGCGAAAGGAAGGGTCGGATTCTTGCAAATGTGGCCATAGCCGCATTTGCATTCCGGAGAGTCAGTTTAATTTGTTGGGTTGATTTAAGGTGGTCGTCAATTGTGGACCCTAGGTATTTAAACTCGTTTACTATGGCAATTGGGATGCCATTGATGACAAATTGTAGTGGGCTGCTCTCGGGAGGGGTTCTGGGTTTTGGGGGAGGGAATAGTACCATGAGTTTTTTGTGCATTAATCGTCAGTTTGTTTATTCCACACCAGTTTTCTAGGTGCGGGATAGACATGGAGAGGACCCTTGCAGCATTGTCGATGGTTTGGGCAGATGTGTATAGGACGGTATCATCAGCATAGAGTTGACAGGAGATGGGAGAGGGGTTAGTGGAGGTGATGTAGGAGGGAAAGGAGTTGATATAGAGGTTGAATAGGAGAGGGCCAAGGATGGACCCCTGAGAGACGCCTGTGGAGAGAGAGGCTTGGGGGGATAGAGTATCCCCAATCTTTGTTTTCTGTGATCTTCCATTGAGGTAGCTGGAATACCATGATATGGTCTTCGGGTGGAAGTTTATGGCCGAGAGTTTATTGGTCAGAATTGAGTGGTCTATTGTGTCAAAAGCTTTTTTCATGTCGATAAAGAGGGCTATTGTTGATTGTTTGTTGTTGCAGTTGTTAGTGATGTCGTCAATGATTTCAGAGATAGCTATTTGGGTTGATCTTCCTTTGCGAAAACCATACTGTTTCGGATGTAGGAGGCCAAAAGATTCAAGGTGATCGTAAGTCTGAGAGTGCACAATGCGTTCTAGTACTTTACCAGGGACAGGTAGGAGTGAGATTGGCCTAAGATCAGAAGGTGACTGTGGAGATTTTACTTTTGGAAGCGGGACAACAGTTGCTACTTTCCAGGCCTTTGGGAAGATTGCAGTTTCAATGGAGGATGAGAATAGATGGGTGAATTGCGGCAGAAGGACCTGCATAGCAATCTTGAGCAGTCTAGTGTTAAGATTTTAGCTTCTTGCTCAGGGATAGGTTTGAGTGTGAATAAGGGTGTTGAGGTTTGGGTGAGAGGGTTCAGGTCGGGAGTGGTGAGGGGTGGTGGGTTTGGGATGGCGTTTATCATGTCGATAAAGAGGGCTATTGTTGATTGTTTGTTGTTGCAGTTGTTAGTGATGTCGTCAATGATTTCAGAGATAGCTATTTGGGTTGATCTTCCTTTGCGAAAACCATACTGTTTCGGATGTAGGAGGCCAAAAGATTCAAGGTGATCGTAAGTCTGAGAGTGCACAATGCGTTCTAGTACTTTACCAGGGACAGGTAGGAGTGAGATTGGCCTAAGATCAGAAGGTGACTGTGGAGATTTTACTTTTGGAAGCGGGACAACAGTTGCTACTTTCCAGGCCTTTGGGAAGATTGCAGTTTCAATGGAGGATGAGAATAGATGGGTGAATTGCGGCAGCAGGACCTGCATAGCAATCTTGAGCAGTCTAGTGTTAAGATTTTAGCTTCTTGCTCAGGGATAGGTTTGAGTGTGAATAAGGGTGTTGAGGTTTGGGTGAGAGGGTTCAGGTCGGGAGTGGTGAGGGGTGGTGGGTTTGGGATGGCGTTAGCTAATTTCGGGCCAATATTGGCGAAGAAAGAGTTTACATGCGAGGGGAGGTCATGAGTTTTAATTCCAGGTAGGGAGAACATCGCTTTACCCTTCTTACTGGGTAGGAGCTTTTTCATTTCAAGCAAGAATTTAGATGGATCACTAGCATGATTATCAAGATAGGTCGAAATGTAATGTTTTCCGGATGATCTAATGAGGGAGTTAACCTTGTTTCTAAGGGCTCTACTAAGATCCCACACATTAGGGTCGTTGAGGCTTCTCGCTTTGCGGAGGAAATAGTTTCTGTCTGCTATTGCTTCCAGAATTTCAGTGTTGATCCATGGAGGATTCGAGGAGGGGAGCCGTATTTGAGTGATAGGGCAGATCTGATCGGCAGCAGATACTATGTGAGAGTAGAGAGAATCCCAGATCTCATCTGGGTTGTTTGAGATGGATATGTCCGGGGGGTTGGATAGAAGAAGATTCTTATATGTGTCATAGGAGAAATTACGAAAGGATCTGCCATGTTTGGTGACCTTTGGGGTTGAGCGTTTTTCTTTTTTCCTGAGGAGAAATACTGGTTGGTGGTCACTGATATTTGTCATCAGAACACCTGATTTCGATACGTATTTTATATTTGAGAAGATTAACTCAATAGTGGTGGAGGACAATTTTGATACTCTGGTAAATTCAGAGATGTGTTGGGTCAGATGGTGTTGTTGAGCTCAGTTGGCTAGTTCAGTTTTGGCTGGTTTAGCTGAGGACATGTCTACGTTTAGGTCGCCGAGAATTAGCAGTTCATGTTTTTCTAGGTCATGCATGTTACTGAGGGATTCGTTCAGATAGGATATGAAAGGTGGGACTGTTGTGGAGGGAGGGTGGTAGATGTTTGCCACTATGATGGGTTTGAGATTTGGGTGGCGAATGGTAATCCATTGGGCCTCAACTATATGGGAGGATTGATTGAGGTGAGAGAGTGAGAGTGAGTCTACAGTAAGATTTGATTTTACATAGACTGCGACACCACCAGCTCTGGGGACAGTCCCAGAAGTAATGTAAGTGCGGTCTAGTCTGTGTAGGTTGTAGCCTTGTAGGCTGAGTTGACTGTCAGAGGTTGTGTCAGTAAGCCATGACTCAGAGATAGAAATTACATTGATGCCCGAATCATGGAATTCAGCAATAAATGGGGCATAGTTCTTAATTAGGCTCCTAATGTTTAGGTGTAAGAAACTGATACCCCTTTCCTTGCCAAGGTCCTTAGGGGACCTGATTTGGGGTTTGGCAGTAGGTGGCTGCTTGCTTTTCTTTATTCCTGTACGGCGAGGGCGATTTTTCCTCACATGAGGGTGATTACAAATTATGGGTGCAGGTACAGAGGGAGCAGTGCTCCCTGAGTATGTCCCCATGCTACTGCCTTGACTCGGCATATTCTAGGTAATGCGGTTTCTGAGCTAGAATTAGGTGTCCAATAAACGCTTATAATCATAATAAGCTAAGTACAATGAAAATCAGCGCTGTGTGATAAGATAGGAGTGATAAAATAGGAGTGATGGGTGATGGGTGATGGGATGAGTGGGTGAGGGAGGCATACCTCTGCCCCTTGGGCAGTGGGTTTGAGTGTGAGCAATGGGTGTTGGACAGGGGAATAAATTCTCCTGTCTGAGGTAGGGTTGGTTAGTGCTGAGGAACTATATCCTTGCTCAGACCTACCCTATGGACGGTACAGTAAGCAGATTGATACAAATAGGTACATCAGGTGCATAAAAAAATGCTAGTAAGTAATAGAAAGGTTCGTTGTAATCTGAAGACTGGTGGAGAGGAACTATATCCTGTCGCATTCCTTGATTACGTTATAGCTTTGACAAGATAATTAAATTACATGCGATAGACTAGATCATGGGTTCGATACAAACAAATTCATACATTATATCACATGTGATACTGGTTAGTAGGAGGCACGAGGGGGATCAGAGATGTCTGAGAGGAACTGTATCCTTTCAGACTACCGATCACCCCCCCCCATTCTCCTGATAGATAAAGCAAATTGTATATGTTACTAGCAGAGCTAGAGTAAAACCCATTACGATGATATGCATATACAGTTAAATTCAGTACATGACAATACATGAGATTCTAGGTAGCAGGAGGTATGAGGGGGATCAGAGATGTCGGAGAGGAACTGTATCCTATCAGACTACCGATCACCCTCCCATCCTCTTGATAGGGAAGCAAATGTATGATTACTAGCAGAGCTAGAGTAAAACCGTTTACAGTGATATACATATACAGAGAAAAATGCAGTACAATACAATGAGATTCTAGTTACATTCGTGTGACGCTTATCAACCAGATATGCATATACAGTCAAATTCATTACAATTACAATGCAATACATGAGATTCCATTTATAAGGAGGCAGAGGGGGATCAGGGGTGTCGGAGAGGAACTGTATCCTCTCAGAGCACCGAATACCCTCCCATTCTCCTCACAGGGATAGCAATTTCACATATTATTTAGAAGGTTAGGGTAGAACAACCCATTATATTGAACATATTAACAGTGGTGTGATGCTCATCACGAGATATCCATGTGTTTAGATTGCGCCTGTCTGGGTAATTAAATAAATAAAATAATACAATGTTGTCAGCAGACACAGTTCTAGAGTAATAATCTGCTATTATATGTATAATACAATATACTTATGACAAACAGTAATTGTGAACTAAACACATAATTGAACTATACACAGGGTAGTAAATACGGCGATCTAAACAAGATTGACGGGTGATTTTTGTGTTAGAAGAGAGTTAGAAGAGATAGCACGGACGATGTTTGCTGCCCAGTTCATTTTTGCGGAATTAGTTAGGTGGCAGCCGTCACTTAGTCTTTCGTATCTATGTTTGAAAGATCCATTTGGTTTCTTTTTGTGCACCACAGTGGAGAGATAAGGCGTAAGTGACTTGTTTGCTTTGTTGATGGTTGAGATTTGGTGGTTTAAATCTAATATTGTCTCATTGAGGGTGTCTTGTTGATGGTGGGTGACACCCTCTGGTAGTCGATTATAGGTGGCAAGGTTGACACCTGGGAACTGGGCAAATGCTACCTTCGCTTGGGGAGCAATGCGGGTCGTTGCATGGAAGCATAGTGCTATGTTGTTTGTAATAGTAGAGATTGCTTCATTAGGTGAGTCGTGTGCAAAATTCACCTTCCATGTGAAGAATGGCCGTTGTGTGATTGGGTCAAAGGATTCAACTTTTATTCTTTCTGTTACTTCGCAAATGCCATTAATAAATAATATCAGAGATGGTTTATAAGAGAGGATGGTTTGCTTGGCTCTGTTGAGTGCTGTGATGTAACTTGCACCACCAAAGGAGAGGAGAATGTGGTTATTACTATTTAGGCCATGTGAGTTCAGGAAGGTTTGTAGCCCTTTACCCCTAGAATCACTGATGATGAGTGTTCTGTAACCGTGGGGGATGGATAGTGTTTGAGGCATGGTTGTGCGAGATAAAGTTTGAAAAGTTTTAAATGAAGTACATTGGAAGACCTGCTCTGTAGAATTGTATGCCCTTTTCATGACTATGTAATTGTTGAAAATTCATGAAAGAATAGGTAGCAGGAGATGTTGGATTAAATGACTAAACTCACTATTGGTCGTTTGACTGTTTTGTGCTGCGTATTGTGGAGGATAGTAGTGAGGAAGTACAGTTGGTTGAGGCGGCCCTAAGCACGGGGCCGACAGCCAGGTTGGCGGTAGAGGAGGGGCCTGGTGTCCGGGTGTCAGTGGTGTTAGAGCGTGCTATGGTGGAGATGAGGCCTGTGGAAGCCAGGCAGGGCTCGGTGGGTATGGTTGTTGCGGTGCCCTCGGTAGGTGCAAGGCTGCAAGAGTCGTTGTTGGAGGGGCAGCGTGCTGGGCTTGGTATAGATGAAGTGTATTCTCCTGTATTGGTTGGTCCTGTTGCTAGTGCTTACCAGCAGTTACGTTGGCATAAGTGTCCCGGTCGTTGCCGGGGTGAGCTCCGGGTGAGTGTTTCAGGTCGTTCGTTGAACCAGGGTATGGGCCTAGTAATCCTGGTTGTGAGGCGACCCAAGTGGGATGGCCCCTTCAAAGTAAAACGGTTTATAGGGGGTACAACCTATGAACTGGAAACAGTTGCAGGAGTCGTAAGGTGTCATGTCAACTACCTTAAGCAAGCTTTTGACAAGGACGGACTCATGCAGTTCGTTAATCTTGACAGAGCACTGGAGTTCCGTGCATTGCAGAAGGCTGGCCGCGATGTCCTCAGACTTGAAAGTGGGAAAGTAATAGCTGGCAAGGAATGTCCTGATCTGAAAGAGAGAGAGAAAGTCTCCGTGTGTGTGAAACGACGGGGAAGGCCTAAGAAAGGGAAACGGAGTTTGAAAGCCACGAAGACCGCTATTCTGCCTGTTCCACCCTTGCCCCAAGCTAACATTGTCAAGCGGAAACGCGGAAGACCACGGAAGCCACGGTTGCCAGACCCGCCTGTTCCAGCTGTAGCTCCACGGAGGGGTAGACCTTGTAAAGTTGTTGCTGATCCGCAACCGAAACCTACTGTAAAGAAAGTGGGGAGGCTGGCCAAAGAGCCAGTAGCACGGGTGAAGAAAGTCAGAAAGGATAGAGTTAGCTCTCCTGTCAAGGTTGTAAAGGGGAAACGGATGTGCCATCCCCCAGACCGATTACAACTGAAGTCTTAGCTGTTTGTGTACCAACACGGGGAATGAAGGTCTGATTCCCCGGATAAAAATACAACGAGAAGTCGACCAGGGTGTCAACAAGAATGCACCCTGGGTCCCCAAACGGTGTATGGAGCTTTTATTAGTTTTGTATGGCCGGGAAAGTCATTCCGACGGGTTACTAACTTGTTGCATGAGAACCGTGATGTGGCTTGGACTAGGCCTATGGGGCATAGAGATTCTAACCTCGTAACGTTATTGGTCCTGGATCTTGGTTGAAATAGCTTGAGAATGCTGCCTGAGGCATCATGCTGGGTGAAGATCCGCGGAATATGTTTCCACTCTTTGTCTCTAGTGGAAGATGGGTTGGTTGTCCGTGTTCATAATAATCCCAGGAGGGGAACGGATATGCAAATCCAATGTGAAGAAAACCCTTATGTAGATTAGGCGGGTTATGCACGGAGGCAATGGTGCTGAGGTGTGCGGTGGGGTGTGGGTGAACTAGCGTTGTAACGGTGTAACTAGCGGTAGTTGCAACCGCTGCTCACTAGTTCTCTTCCCTTGAGGAGCCCTCTTTGCTGCCGGACTTCAACCTGTAAGTACGCTTTCTGACGATGCTCTTCATATTTGGTTGATTTGTATATGCAAACCGTATGAAATGTTGCTGTTAGTTTGCCAAAGTATAGGAAATGTGTTTTATGTACCGCTAGTAGTAGGCACGGAAGTTGTTGGTCTGATTTATTGGTGGGTTCTTGCTATTTGGCATTGGAGATAGACCGCCACAGCCACGACCCACGTGCTCTGCATCGTGTGGGCTATCTGAACATGAGCCACGCACATGGGTTGCGAATCCTTATGTAAGCTTGCTGGGTACGTTCTAAACTTTTGGGTAGTGATTTTAGAACTAGAACCCTCCAAGAGGATTGTCTAGTAAATGTTCCGTCATTCCTTTTGGATGATCTTTTAGTTTCGGTTTCGGTTTATGTAAATAATGTCCGGCTGCAGCGTTCCGTATCTTAATGTAATGCTTTTTGTTGCAGGAACAAGAACTGAAACGTAGCCTTTTAAAAGCTACTTGACTACCTGATTGCCTGATTACTACCTGATTACTTACTAACCTGATTACTTACTAACTTGTTGAACCAGGGTATGGGCCTAGTAACCTGATTACTTACTAACTTGTATATAACAAGCATAGCGTATAATTTCCTTATTAGAGAAGTCAACGCTACTAATAGTGTCCCCACACCATTCATAGGCCAGTTGATACATAAAAACAAGTCCAACAAGAAGAACAAACTGACAGGGGCAAGCAAAGTTATACATTATTATTCTCTTATGGGAGAAGAAACCGATGGCTGCCATTATGACGAAGCTATGAAGAGTAGAGTAGTCTCCCAGATCGTGAAGGCTTTGGAGAAAATCCCTTAGAGTCTTTCTGTTGGAATGCCGGTCACATTGTCACTCCCAGCTGTTCTGAGAACTCTGGTTGTCATGATTGTCACTCGACCTCTTCCACTTGTACCCAAACCGGCATCTACATCAGTGATCTTAATAACTAACGACGTACTATATTTCTATCCACAACGTGAATTGTTCTATATGGATTCCTTATGATCAAGCCATATACCTTAAACCACTCCAGCCTCATCCACAATGAGACACTGACGCTTGTTCATAACGATAGTCCCAATAGAGACAGACCCAGAGACGTTGTATAATATTATAACAAGTGGTATTCCTGTATCTATGTATTTTAATATGTGCGTATATGAATTATCACAACTATTATATATGAATTATCACAACTATTAGATTTAAAAAAAAAATGTGGACTGGTAACTACAATGTGAACTGTGAGATGTCGAACAATCACCAATGACACCCTCATGTGTCAGGACTGGACATTCCTACACCCTACTGACATTCCTGCAGCAATTTCTAATGAATGATCTCCTACTCTATAAACACTCATTACTAAGTACTCAGCCGGTCTCCATTTGGGTGTCATCCCTTAACCCTGATACGATGTAATAATATATGTATGTGATTGTATTGTATGCTTTATGCCCGTTTTATACCATGTCTTACAAATTCATGTGATAATATGTGATTACATGACTAAAATTGTACGATTGGTCATTAATATTCTCCTTGTCGCTCGTGCCTTGAATCTTGAATCTTAAATGCTGCGCTACCTTACCATAACTGTTGTTATTTAGAGATGACTCCAAACACGTGGATAGAGGTTTATAAACTCCATTTGCTGTATATTCCTGTTGTAAAAGGGCGCTGATATTTACCTACCACTACAGGTATAGTATAGAGTCAACCTAACCCATTTTGGAGCTGATCTGAGATCTCTCTTATTTGGGATGGGGGAAACTCTGTTACTTTCATATGCCACCTTTTACACTAATACTAGAATTACGCCACTGTGGTAACCTATTATCCCGATGTTTTACACCAATTTCCATGTATTTATCGGCCTTCATGTCGTAACATGTATAACGCCGATTCTGACTTACTGTGCACTTGCATAGTACTGTGTGAGGAGATTTTTGTGGGAGAGGGGAATTACCATCCCTATACGGGATTTCTTGATCTGACATGATGTAATATTTGTACCGACCTACCGAGGGGTAGTGATTTATAGTAATTCGGTAAATAACATGTGCCTTTCGGGGAAAATATCCCTAGAAACCCACCGTCAATGTAGTAACTACGTTGGCAAATATGGGAGATGTAACGCTTCTATATATTAGAAGCCATAGAGGGCTGGTGTACTCCTGCCCTGTGTTAAATTGTATGTTCTTCTTGCATTGTGTAGTTGGCAATGCTTTCTTGTTAATGGTGTACCTTTTCTCTCTCTTTCGCTATATGAATGTGACCATACTTTATTCTCAATTCGGGGAAATGCTGTCGGTAAAGGGTCCTGTAAGTCGGACCCGCCACGAACCCCATTTAAATGGATAATGTAACATCGGAAAATCTAGCAAAGAGTAACGGTACTTTGTTAGTCTCATGGAATGTGAGGAGTCTTCTACCGAAGCTCACAAGTATTGAAATCTTTCTGAGGGACACAAAGCCGGACATCCTGAGTATACAGGAGTCCTGGCTAGGAAAAAATGTACCTAATTCCCGATTAGCTATTGAGAACTACCAAGTGTTTAGATATGATAGAGTGGAAAAGAGGCGAGGAGGAGGATTATCGATGTACATTAAGAACAGCGTCACTGTTGACGCTGAGGTCTTTCAACACTTAAATTGCTCTAATAAGGACTTAGAACTTCAGCTAATCCAATGCCGCAAAGGTATGAATAAAACAATGATCATTCTCAATGTCTATAGGCCCCCAGGAGGGCGGGTTAAAGAAATGATAGAATGTTTGAATAATACCATTGTTAATCTAGGGCAACAAAAAGAGTTGTATTTGTTAGGGGACTTTAACCTAAATCACAACGATAAAAGCAATAAAGGTGTAGAAGATTTAAAACTAACAGCTGCTAAATTCGGTCTCACCCCTTCGATAAGTAGTTCAACTAGGGTTTCCAGGAAATCATCTAGCCTCCTAGACCAGATTTACACGAACTCTAAATGTATTCTTCAAGGGGGTGTAATCGAAAATAATACAAGTGATCATTTACCAGTCTTTATACTGAGAAAGAAAGAAAGAAACAAACATGTACAGACCTCTTTTAAAGCCAGGTCTCTTAAAAATCTTGACTTAAAGTCCTTAATAGAAGCTCTCCAGAACTCCGATTGGAGTGAATTCTATAAACTGTATGATGTAGATGCTTGCTGGAAGATTGTTATCGATAGAATTGTGTTAATGTTGGACGAAATGTCCCCTGTAAAGGATTTTAAAAAGGTCAGAGTAAGGCCTCCATGGTACAAGGACGAATTGGTTATTATGAGTAAACAAAGAGATAAGTTGTTTGTGAGAGCGAAAAGGACCTCAGATCCCGAACTGTGGGAGGAGGCAAGAAGATACAGAACTTTGCTAAACTCCAGAGTAGTGAAACTAAAAAATGACTATATCAAAGACCAACTGACCCTTCATAAAGGTGATACAAAGAAATTATGGGATAATCTAAGGAGCATTATATCTCCTGAAAAGTTGAAGAACCATGATCAGGTTAGGTTAAAAGGAGAGGGTGGTATTTTCGTGGCTGATAATGAAGTTCCTGACAGGTTCAATGACTTTTTCGTGACAGTTGGTCCAAACTTAGCGAAGGTAATTGAGCCTGTTACGGATGAACCAAGCATGAAGATGAAGCCCGTTTCCTACCCTGGTAAAAGCCCAGAGGCCTTTCAGTTCAAAGAAGTCTCAGAACAAGTAGTAGTTGATCTAATAAAATCTATAGGAGTCTCTAAAGCATCGGGCATACCGTTGCTCCCTACAAAAATCCTAAAACCCTGCTTGCTAGGCCTGTCGAACCAATTTACATATTTATGCAACCTATCCTTACGAACGAATACGATCCCTGCTGCTTTTAAGACGGCAAATGTTACCCCTATATTCAAGGAAGGGGCTAGAACCGAACCCACTAACTACCGGCCTATAAGCGCCATCCAATTTCCGGCTAAAGTGCTAGAGAAGGTAGTGGGCAAACAGCTAATGGGGTTCTTTGAAGGGAATAACCTTCTATATAAACATCAGTATGGTTTCAGGCAAGGCAAATCGATAGCAGACGCGCACTATAGAGTCTTCTCTGATATCTTCAACAACATAAATGAGAGGGACGGCACCGTACTGGCCTTCCTGGATTTCAGGAAGGCCTTCGATACGGTTGACCATCCCATCCTACTTAAGAAACTGAAGGGCTTGGGGTTAGGGGAATCAGCCTTACTATGGGTTGAAAACTACTTAAGCCATAGATACCAACGAGTAATTGTTAATGGAAGGATGTCAACCCTGAAAAAGGTCACCTGCGGTGTTCCTCAGGGCACATCTTTAGGTCCTCTTTTGTTTCTTGCCTATATTAACGACTTACACAAACTCATATCGTGTTCGGACATGCAACTATTTGCGGACGACACAATCATTTATAACCGTATCTCTAATGTTAACGGTGAATCCGGTTTTGTCCAACTGCAGGACAGCTTAAATAGAGTCCACATTTGGTGTAGAATGAACAAAATCTCACTCAATGTCAAAAAAAGCAAAACCATGGTAATCACCCAAAAACATGTACCGTTAACTAATGACTTGAAAATTGGTGATCAAATCCTCGAAAGGACGAGTTCTTACACATTTCTTGGTCTCAAGATAGATGACGGTTTGAATTTTGCATGTCATATTAAATCAAAGATTAATCTCGCGAAAAGTAAGCTTAAGGCCCTTGCGAGGCTAAGTCATTGCGCAAGTAAGGATACTACCCTCATGGTGTACAAGGTTGCAATACGACCTATTATTGAATACGGCGATATCATTTATATGGTGGCTTCTGAGGAATTGTTGAAAAAAGTACAAACGCTTCAAAACTCGGCGGTCAGAATAATTCTGAAGCTTAATAAGTATACTAATGTAGACACCCAACAACGAGAGTTGAGATTAGCCCCCCTCCACGTACGACGTGAGTCGCATCTGTTAGATCTTGCGTACCTACAGAGTCTAAAGAGGGAAAACATTGAAACTAAGAGTTTTAAACTACGAAACCATCAGGGCAAAAGAATGCTAAAATCTCTTACACCTAGAACAGATAAAATAAAGAAATCCATCATTTTTAGAATACCCGAAGCTTGGAACAATCTTGAACCTAGAGCACATCAATGTAAAGACCGTAAAGCCTTCCGTGCCTTCCTGAGGACAGTTTTCCTTCAGGAGGTGTGGGATGGACTAAAATAATTGTTAAAGCGTCGCAACTTTTATATTAAACTATGTAAAACTATGTATTACTATGTATTAGACATCCTTTGAGATGGTCTGTGATTGTCATTCTCATGCATCATTACCATATGCTATGTAACTTACCCATGTCTATGTCGTTATGCTATGTCTTTATTTCTCACCTACCGGCACATAAAGCCTGCGCCATGAATTATTCATGCTACACCAAAACTAAAAGCACCCAGTATGTGTTATGTAAAATGTGTTATTCATAATAACATCCGTTATCGTTACTCTTAAGTAACACTTATCACAGGTACTATGAACTTTATAAATATGTTATTGGCCCGCCTGGAAGACCTGTGTCACAGATGGTGTCAGCCTTATTTCTGTATACTGCTATTTTTATGGAAATAAAAAACAATTATATATATATATATATACTTGAATGTAAGACAAGATGTCTAAGCCTGGCGACGACATCATCAACCTGGATGCCTCCGGCGAGTCCGTAGAGATAGCCATGGAAGACGAGAACGAGTTGTTGGGTGACGGAACTGACTTGATTGGCCATGCGGCCATGAAGATCAATGAAGGTGACAACACCTCGGCAACCGAGGGGGAGAGTCCGGTCGATCCGGTATGGCCTAAGCGGGGTCGTGCTGCCGATAGACCCGGAGACTCGGTCCCAGTCCAACTCTCCAGACTACGGGTGAGCGTGGAAGGGATTTGGAGCAAAAGCACAACCTCTGTACAGTGACTGTGAGTGTGGAGCGTGTTCCGCTGAACGCTGCTTCCACAAGTAAGAGCTCAGATGCATCGTCTCCGGCTTTGGCTTCTGGCAAGTCTGGGACCAGTACCAGCCCTGGTACAGCGTCCAAGACTCAGACCGGAAAGAAGAAGCCAGTCGTGAAGGTGCATCGCCAGCGGATCGACCACAAGACTGAGTTGTATGCTCTGAAGGAATCACAGTGTGATATCCGTGGCCTGTTGACTGCAGGCACCGGGGTCGCCTGGTTCGGCAGGATCACTGAGTGCAATGGAGTGCAATGGCGACTGCAATACGAGTGCAATGGAGTGCAATGGAGTGCAATGCAATGCCAGTGCAATAGAATTACACTCCTATTGCAGTCAAGTCTCTAGTTGAGTGCAATAGGAGTGTAATTCTATTGCACTGGCATTGCAGTATCTTATTCCTTTGCTATATTACATTCTACAACAATCATCAAGTTACATTTATTATTTAGATAACTAAAGGATCTTTTCCCATTAAATTATTGCCGATTTTTTTTATACAAAAATTCCGACTGCAATGCCAGTGTATTTCTATTGCGCTACCATTGCGCAATTGTCATTGCATATCTATTGCAGTAATGAAATGACCATTTTTTGTCTAAATTGTTGGAATTGGCATTTTTGAAAGATTGTGACCCCCCTTGCTCCGTAAAACGGCCAAACATTTTGTTGGAAATTTTTATAAATCTAAATTTTCGGCCACCATTTAGGATTTGCATTATAATTCATATGACAACTCTAAAAAACTAAATATTGAAATATTTTTAAAATCTTTTCCATCTATACAACAGAAATATGTTCCTAGACTGCCAAACCAGTGAAAGAATTTTAAAAATCGCTGAAGCCTAAGAGTAATACGTAAAAGGCTATGAAATAAAATGTTCGAGTTAAATACTCGATTCAGTTGAACCAAGGGTAGATCATCGCCAACTGGACCATCGGTGAACGTCCACCATTTATTTAAAATCAGTGTTCTTTTATTGCACTACCATTAAGAATTCGCTGAAGCTTTCAAAGGTGCGAAAATGATGCCACACTCCCATGAGCATGGGTGAGCGAAATGTGGCATTCACAAGTTTTAAATGTGCGACATTGTTCATATACTAGGATAGTGTATTCACAAAAGCCTGGCTCACAAAAATATTACAATGTTAAGATGAAATCATAAAAGATAAGTCACTGCATGGGTTTGATCAGATTTTTATATTATGATCATTTAGTGCATAGCAATTGTAAGCCATGCAAAGGTTCTGAATAGGACCTGTTCTGAATGTATTAAATATAATGGTTCAAAAGAAGTGTGAAAAGAATTATCATAATTTTTCTGAACTTGAGACTTGAACGTTAGAAATTATTATCTCCTTAGAAGGCATATATCAATATGAATACATTCAGATTTATTCTGCATCCATGCACAGAGGTTGCTGAGAATGATCTTGTATTAATGTTTTTAACTTTCAAGTCTTTTTTTGTTTTTGCTTTTGAACGACGAATGGTTTTAGACATGAACATTCAAATTACATAGAGATGATAAGCTTCTATTTTTGCATTGATACCTCTGAGGTTATGATTTGGCCATTCTCAGAAAAGTCTTGCATTTCATGGTCGGAAATCGAGAAAAATGGAATTAAGATCAAAGATTAGGGGGATATATTTCCTGAAAGTATATATTCTCCTCTATACAATCTTAAAAGAATGTTATTTTATGATTGTACATTATATCGGCAACTGAAGAATTCTCAAATCAAAATATAGATCTAACTTCCAAGCAATTAATGATCGCAAAAAGAGGTAAAGAAATAATGGCTCTATAATCATGCGATTTTGGGACAGTCAAAATAACTGGAGTCTCAGTAAAATGGCCGTAGCTTTGCGAGATCTTCATGGATCGGGATCATTCCAAAGCCTACATCATGTTAACAGTTGAGCGCATTTTTCAATGTACACGATTCCCTTATAGCTCAAAATACTTTTCCCCTATCAGCATTAACACAACGCGAAAAATTTCCGAAACTTTCGTCGCGTATTGGGACCGTCGCATACATATTGGGACATTTTCACATGTTAGGCTACTACATATGCCAGGCAAAATAATACAGGCAGAATTAATTTTCTAAGGTCTTTTTTGTCAAGGCCTATCAAGGCCTAAATATTCACATAACTGAAATAATTTCATATTTGGGCTGTCATGTATAGTGACATGCTTAAAAAAATTGGTAGTTCTGTCCTGCCTTCAAGTCACTAGGTAGGCCTACTCTACCAGGCAAATGTCAACGAAATATGACAGCCATTTGGGGGAGGAGGAAGAGGGGTACAGAAGGAAAAAGGTCCTGAGGTGGGGTGGGAGAGAGGACGTGATATTTTCCACATAGGGGGCCTATAATGTTCATATGCTCAGAATGCTCAGAATGCTCAGAATGCTCAGAATGCTCAGAATGCTCATGCACTAATAGTTTGAAAGATGAATAATAGGCCTAATAGAATAATTAAATCAATTGTCTCCCGACCTAGGTTCATATATGCTCAGAATGCTCAGGCACTAATAGTTTGAAAGATGAATAATAGGCCTAATAGAATAATTAAATCAATTGTCTCCCGACCTAGGCACCTGCATACCGGTATTTTAGCAAGATTTATTTCTTTTCAAAAGAATAGGCTTAGGCCCTATGTCTACCATGAAAATTAAAGGGGGAACCACTCCAGGTTTCATTTTTATCTTTCATGAATATTATTGGCTTTATATACAGATCATATTGGCTTTATAGGCTATACAGATCATAGGCTAATTACTCCTATTGGAGGTTAATTTCATATAGCCTAGGCCAGGCCTACTACCCTGTGATTTAACATGTTTTGGGCCAAAACGTGGCATTATAAATGGTATCTCCTATATTTCCTATAAAAAAACAAAAGTTTAATAAATGGTCGGATTCCTATAAGAAGTTGAAAAAAACTGCCTCTACAATGCAAGCCGGGAATGCAAGTCCTTATATTGGCCTTTACATCCACAATGCTACGCCAGGACCGCTTCATGTGACTGCCATGCTATGCGCACCTTTTTAGGTTAACAACAGAGGGCGTCGTGGGCAGCTCTGTATAGGCCTACATCCTGGTCCCAACATCTCCGCGATATTCAAAAAGGTAAGTTTGAAAACTTTATGTTCATACAAGTTACTTGATGCCCATCCCAGGTAACAAATTGAGGTTAACTTTACCTCAATTCACGTCAATATATAGAGCAACTTTACGTCAATGGTTTACGTTAATATATATACGTGAATGTGTGGACTCAATTATGCGCAAAATTAACGTTAGTTTTAACGTGAATATTAACGTTAAAAATTAACGTAACATTGATGTTAATATTGGCGTTAATATTAACGTTGATATAACGTTAAAATCAACGTCACATTGATGTTAATATTAGGGAGTTTCGACACCGCTCACCTATCCGCAACCGTATCCGTATCCTTATTACTTTAGGGATGCGTGGTCAGGTTGGCATCCAAGGTGGCTGCCTGTGACCGGGTCTCCAACGCTATAGTAGTGTTTTTTTAAACCATGCTTTCTGCGATAAAAGTATTAACTATCACCAAACTTGCTAGGTAAGGACATCAACAACATGTTTAATATTGTTCCCAAACCTTTTTTTAAAATGTAAAATGGCTAGATAGTTCGTCATATACTTAGGTATAATCCCCGCAACAGGTGCCTTTCTTACGTATAATCCTCAGCAGAGGCCGGTATTGACCCTCATTACCTATGCACAACCTGACATAGTGACCTAATTCCGCCCGATACGTAGGGGTTTGCTCCTGAGGAGCGTCTGTCGAAACTCCCTATTAACGTTGATATTGACCTTATCTTAACGTGCAGATTAATGCTTAGATTGACGTTAAGATTAAGGTTAAATTAACGTAAAGAAGTTTTATGTAGAATATAGGAGAATTCTTTTCACGTGAAATTAACCTTCTATTTTTACTCTAGTTTAATGTTTAATTGACAATAACTGTGGGGGAAATATTGCTGTTATTTGAGGTCTCACACATTTTATTAACATTATATTGGGCTCATAGAGTTCATCATTTGGTTCATCATTTTCGTGGCATACTTCTTCATACCAGCGTCTGTAAAGAATAAAATACAGTTATACACAGTTACTATGTATCAATAAATGGAGAAAGATAGGTGAGAGAGAAAGTTCAGAGGGAGAATGAGTGAAGAAAGAGGAGAGTCAGAGAGGAGAGAGAAAGAGCTGAGAAGAGAGATGACATTCATTCAATTACTGTAGTCGGCGATGTCAAGCCCACTAATTTACAGAGGCAATATATTCTACAAATCTTGTTAAGCTTTTTGCCTCACCTTCCAAGGATAAGTTAATTTTAACAGCTTCCAAATATTTTCTCTAATGCCCGATTTGATTATGTATCTTATTATCAATTATAGATTGTGGTTTGATACATTAAAGCTTAGAGTAATATTACCCTAAGATAACATTGGTGAAATGCCTAACTGGTGTAGGCAGGCCGTCTGAGAATTCTTCATTTTGTATAAGAATGCAGAAAGTCGGTGCAGGTATCCATATAATAAGGTTTCATTAAAGCGCTTGTAATTGGGGTAGGAATACACTCTCCGGGAACCAGGATTGTATCAATTTGGGCCAGGATTCGGGATTTAAAAGTGTCTAAAAGTTAGGAAAAGGTATTCAGAGATGGATATAGTTTTTCCAGGTCGGGATTGCAAGTAGAATAAAGGGATCACATATTGAACACCTGCAGGATTCAGGAAACAAGGCTTTTAAAAAACGGAAAACGGGCAATACTACTCTTCAATTCAAAAACGGTAGGCCTACAGTACATGCCATGGATCTTATATAAGCATTTGCTTACCTTGAAAATGATTAAATATTCCTTGTTAATCCAGTAAAATAACAGTAGATGAGTTAGGGAAATCCTCCTCCAAAGGAACACGTGTTTAGCCGTACAACTACAGGATGTTCTGTGGTTGAGCAAACCCGGATCTGTCTTCCACTCAGAGGGAATAGGCGGGAAAGAGACATACAAAACTGGTCTTGCTCAGGGCCTATACACGATTGACAAGATGTATCCAATATTCAAGTATGAGTTTACGATTTTTATTGGTAGCCATTTATCATACGGAATGGGTCACAGGAAAATAAGTCACAGGTTGCAAACGATAGGATATCTAATTATTTTTATGAATGAAAGAAATGTTCCCTGATATTCCCTGATATTCCGGCGATATTCCCTGATGGCCAATCTCTAGTGAAATAGGTAAATATACTCTTGAAGGTATTCTCAGATATGGATAGATATATTCAATACATGTATTCATGTTAGTAGCAGTACTATAGACTCAAAAATGGGAATATTCCAACCAAGAGATCTTGCAAATAAATCACTTTGGATAATATATTATTTCGCAACTTATGACTCATTTTCCTGATGCACATCACATGTAGATAATCTTCCCAGTCACATTTTACAAAAGCTCATTAATAGCAATAATAATAGGTGTTATAATATACCATATATAATGATAAATTTTACTTGTCATGACCAATAGTCTTACTCTAATAATGAGTGACGACTAAAAACCCAGTAAAGGATAGATCTCATAGGGGATTTCCTGTGATCTACAGATTTCCTTTTAATACCTGGTGAAAAATCAACAGTAAAAATACTATAGTAATATTTTATTGTTTGGGTTTTTTTCAAATAGAGCATCATGTATACACATGCATGTATAGGCGCCCAATTATAGCGATATAGATGCATACACATTATATATAATTATTCAACATGAACTTTTTATTAGGATTCAACAGAAGAAAATGAACATATAGCCTTATCTACTGAATACAGAACAAGTCTAATGTTCCTCTGTAGGGATATATCTGACCATATGTGACTCATCAGTTTGCACCAAATGGTGACCGCTTGGATTTTGCACTTACTTGAGTTCAGTCCAGGTTGACCTTACTCAAAACTCTTTGTGTATTTGAGACTTAAATGCTTGTTCAAGACGATAGGTTGTAATTAATCAATAAATTATTGATTTAGATTAAAATGTTGATATTCCCTCCGTGAATCATTTTCTGCAAGTACTATAATATGTAAATATAAAATAGAATATATTGAATAAGCAAAGTACACAGAACACAAGATAAGATACATGTATTCATTTCAGAGGGGAGTTATCTTCAGTCCCTCTCTATCTCCACTCCCTGTCTCTCTCTCTCAATCCCTGCTCGCTATCCCTTTCAATCTCCACTCTCTGTCCCAAAATCCCCACTCTCTGTTCCTCTCTATCCCCGCTCTCCATTCTTCTCTATATCCCTGCTTTGTCACTCTCAATCCCTGCTCTCTCTCTCCTGCTCTCTCTCTTAAGTATTTCTCTCTGTGTGTCCCTCTCAATTCCCACTCTCTGTCTTTGTCTATCCCCGTTCTCTGTCATATTGTAAACCCTCTCCTAGAAGAGCGGATACAATAAAAGGAATGTACTGTTCAAGCTATCAACGTTGATTTATCATTAACATCATCAAAAAATTGACGTTTAACTTTCCACCGGCTTTTGGGTAGTTCTTTTACTCAAATATTTAAGATAATGTATAACATTATTTTTACCGAGACCTTGAGCTGTATCATACACTCATTTACCATTGAATACCATTGTTGGGGCTTATAGTATACATATATAGGGTTATATGTACCAGGCATAGTTTTAATCTTCATCCCCCTCCATTTCACCGCGGAGTTTTCCCCACACATTTTCTTTGGGTTTTTTCCCTTGAACCAAACATATTCACGTTGATCGATCGGTAAGTTAATGTTGAAAAGTTAACATAAAAAATACTAACGTTGATTGAATGGTAAGTTAATGTTAACAAGTTGAGGTAAAAAATATTAATGTTGATCACTTAGTAAGTTGACGTTAAACAATTTATGTAAAAAATACTTACGTTGATCGAACGGTAAGTTAATGTTAACAAGTTGACGTAAAAATATTAACATTGATTGATCGGTAAGTTAATGTTAATAGATTGACGTCAAAAGTGTTGATGTTAAGTAAACATTGACTTAACATTGAGAAATTAATGTTTAAAAAATCATGTGCAGTTAACGTTAAATTGACGCAAATATCTTAACATTAACATGATTTACGTGAAATTAAGGTTAAGTTTACGTCAAACCATTGAGGTTAATAAATTAACTTTTGATTGACGTGAATCAACGTTATTTTAACGTGAATTGTTACCTGGGATGCCCATCCTACCACATCAAAGTGGACCTTAGTAACAAATGTAGGCTACATAGAAGGTATTGAGCATAATCTGACGGATTTAAAACCCACCTAAACGCCTTTTTATGTGTAATTTTGAGGTCAGGCTCGGGCTACCGTAGGGACAGGGGTAGGCCTACCTATATTGTCGCTCAAAGACAAAGTACAACGCATAATTCATGAAAAACATAGTAGTCCTATCATCCCGTGATCCTCACACCTCTTAGCTGGTGTTAACACTCAGTTTGTTAGTATCAAGGCATTTTTATTTAGTATTTTGTATGATTATATTTCTTAGCAAGTAAGCCCAGATCTATAGCCTTCACTGATCGCTCAATGTTATCGCTATATAGACGGCGAAAAATGTGTCAACTTTTCTTCTAAACTCTCTACTGGTGTACAAATGTGGAACAACCTCGACCATAGATAGTTATGAAGTCATAAACAATAAGGTATTATTTAAGATTGCCTTAAAAACGTCCATACTTGATGGGACTCTCCCAGTCAATCACCCGATCGCCACGGCACCTGAGTCACAGGACCCGTCGCACTGCCACTGGTTATGGGACCCCCCACCCCAACCCTTTCCCCTGAACAGAGTTTTTAGTGCAGCAGGACTTTAAGATATCGGCAGGGGAGGTATTGAACTCAATGTATCCACAACATAAAGTCTGTGTGATGAAATTAAACCAATCCGAAAGGGGGTGTATCAATCAAAATATTGTTTTAAAATAATGCGATTGGTGCATTTATTAACAAGCCTTACGAAAATCGATGTAGCTCCACGTTTTGCTCTGTAACTAAAAAACGAACCGTGCAATGACCCCCCAATTTCCTACACATATAGTATGGATCATGTACTATAGTTGTAGTTTTTAAAAAGTAATCGTTGTAAGATGTTTAAAAAATTTGTGGTCATCTAAAGTTGACCATACGTTTTGCTGCCCTTATCTCTACGGTACCAATAGAGATTAAGTAATTGAAGTAAGATTTATTTTTCCCACCAAAATTTCCTATAGGCCTACCTGATAAAGGCCCAAATGTTTTACCACCACATTGAAATAATCGATGGTTAGATAATGAAGGAGATTGCCATGACTGGAAACACTTAATCCATGCTTTGTGAGACCGTGATAAATATATCATTTTGACTATTTTTATTGCAGTTGGAAATACAAACCAAACAGAAAGAACTTGCACTTGTTACCAGTTTGATGGTGGAAAGCTCTCCAAAGGTAAAAGATAGAGATGAGGACCAGATCCTTGGTAGCGGACATGGCAGCCTCCTGACGCAATTAGTAAATTTATCTCTATGACAACACTGTAGGCTACAGAACATAACCAAAGGAGTCTTGGGTATCTCTGCCAGGGGACCTCCCAGCAAAATGTTGCGTTTGAAAGACAGGTATGACTCTCATTTCAGAAATATTTTCATTAGTATTAAAGGTTCAGAACCACAGCCTAAACTTGTGTTGATGGGACAATCAAAACAATGAATACCACAATAGAAACATATATTGTTGTATATGAGATACCTGTTAGCATAATGTTTTAATGGAGATGTCCAGTACAGTAGGCTATAGTGTTACACAACGTCAAAGCAACCAATCTCACTCACTCACTCGCTCACTGTGTCAACTTAATATTTCTTTAATTAAATATACCGAATATAGGTTTGAGTATATTTCAATACATGTTCTTTGTGTCTAACTAAGGTTTACACCCCTCCTTAATTAGTCGAGTTCCTACTTTGTTCTAAGCATTATAAAAAATCCATCAATCTATCAATTCATGTGTAGCTCATTTTCATTCACCCGCCAAGGAAGGCAGGTAACTTGGAGGTTTTACCCGGTTTTATGCTGTTGTGATTAATATTTACCAGATTTTGTCTACTTCTCCAGGGTATTTTCCTACTGGGCAATGGGAACTTGAAAGGAAACATGCACTCAACTACATGAGCAGGCTCGATAAAGAAAGGACCATTATCAAATTACCACCTCTAGAACATCACTTTGGGTAGGTGCATATCTACATATGTTTCAGTCAGACATATTAAAGTTTAGGGATATGAAGTGAAAAGTCCTGGAATAATGAGGTTTTGGTATTTATGTGGCTTGATATTTGAGTGGATAGAAAAGATAATATCTCCCAATATTACTGTAAGCAAATGTCAACGAAAAATGGCTGCCATTTTGACAACGACCAATCATACCTTCACTGAGAGTTGCTAAATCGATATTACCAATTCTTCTACAATGAAGAAAATGTGACACCAGGACAAAGTAATGGTGTTGCTTTAATGTAACGATTTTTATAATTTATTTGTTCTCAAAATATCTCGAAATATTTACATTTGAAATTATGCGTTTTGGGGGAAATTTAGGACCAAAATATGTTCTAGATGAATAGTTTGTATCCCCTGCCAACTGGCCGTTGACACATTGGAATTCTTGCTAGAGGGGTACAGCAAATTGGACCAAGTCCTCTAAACCCTTCTAATTAACTTTAAGACAACAGTGTCACGTCCACACAGAAATTTACCTGCCCACAAATTACCCCTCAATGACAGATGTTAGTGGCGATTTTCAAATGCCATTCACTTAATTTAAAAAAAATACGCAATGTAAAACTCTCTCCTCCTCCAACCAAAATTATGCTGGGATCAAAATAATAATAGTTCGAACCTACAATCAGCCATGATGAAAGTATGGTACTAACTAATCTAAAGAATTCACCTATAAGGAACTTTTGCCTTGTGCATAATACTTTACCAGAAATTATTTTTGTAACATTTGCCTATTTGTCCTACATATTTCAGTCAAATAATTAAGTTATTTTCTCAGTTCACTCTTCGAAATAGGAGATATTTAAGTATTAGAGTTGTGTCCTAGTGGAATCTGCTTACTATATTGTAGACATTGATTTCTTTTAATTTAAAAGTTATTACCTTAGAGTTCAGGTGTAAAATACATTCTATGAAAACAAATCTTTGCTCATAGCTACTGTGTCACTCAAGAAATCCTCACATTTTTAAAGTCATGAGGTAAAATTACTGCTAGAATCCACAATTTGACTCCTAATTTTAACAAAATTTCCCGGGCCTGCATACCCCCAAACCCCCTAGAAGGGCTTTGCACCTTCAGGCAAAGCGCACTCAGCTCCCTGCGAAAAACTAGGATTCTGGATCCTCACAGGTTGGCAGCTCTGAAGCTATTTAAAGATATTCACAATCAAAATGTTGGTGTCAAATGTGAGTCAAATACATAATCTCCTTCACCTGGCCTCCCCACGCCAGAACAGATTGGGAGTGTTGTTAATTGAACAGATTCCTAGTCAGCCAGCTATTTACCATCTTTTGGGGTATGTTTTTTGGTATATACCATATATTTACAAAATTATTGTGGAAGTATACATTCTGCATACTTCACTTTAAAATATGACAAGTTATGACCCCAATACCTGTGATATAGATATGCAGACATCAGTCTAGAATTTGTTATTGAGGTCTTTCAATGTTACTCTCTTAAAACAGAAGCTGCATGTCAGGATGACATTCCCTGATCCACCACCAACTGGAGTCAGATATGGACCACAACACCTTGGACAATGTGGGAGGAACGCTCCCTGGAGAGAAATCCATGTTCATAGAAGCAAACTAAGGACAACACATTGATACGCCTGCAGCTCTGTGTTCAGTTTTCAATTATTCGTCACTCATATAGTGAAGAGATCTGCACCCATGTCTACAAAGAACTTTACCCAGACTGTAATATCGATATCAAGTACTAGTTTGGCACTTGTAAATCATAGAATTAATGCCTTAGTAGACCTTGGTTATAGTGTAAGATCTAGGTGTTAATTGGTTGAGTAATGATTATGAATTATGAATAATAAGGTAGAAGTGTTAAGTGAATGATAATTATAACGGTAACTTATGAGAGGTGTATGAGTGTATGATATATGTATGAGCGAGAATTGTTATGATATAGGACCATGTCTGTGATATGATATGAAGAGTATTAGAACTGTAATTAGATTTGTACGCAATAATGAAGTCACTGAATTTAATGTTATCTTAGTTGGTATTAGTTTTCAAATGATAGGATAGTTCAGCGATGCCACTTTTCCTCTTTTTAACAGAAATCCGATTGTGATTGAATTTGTATGAGCGAGAATTGTGTTATGTAACATTACGTAACATTGTGTAACCTCATTATCTATCTAATTATCACCCATTAATTATAATATCTCATTATTAAATTCGCTAATTATACTTAGCTATCCAGTACTGTGCAAGTCTACTTATTCATGCTAAGCCATAGGTATTACGTAAGGGCTCCGCCCCCTACTCTTTCCCACATCCTGTAGGAACATGTGTACAGATTCTAGTTCATTAAATCAGTTGCTTAGTTCTTCTCACGAAGACCACACGTTCGTTTGCTATTCTTCCATTCATACCATAACACTGGCGGACAACCCGCTCGATCTTGGACTTATAAAATCTCACATGAACAAGCGAGTTCTTATATATATATATATTGTATTTTTATTCTGAATTAAAATTACATCATTCCAGAATGGGATGCCTGCCTCTCAGATGAGGTCTTCCACGCGGATCCCTTGCTTATTTACCATTTGTTAAACATGATATGGTGATGCAAAATGAGTTACAGATGAAATACCTTAATACATGAATTGATATTTCCTGGAATATGGAGAGATTATTTGAACATTTCATCAGATAATAAGCATGGAAGATGCTCCGAATTTGCCTGAGTTGGCATTGTTCGACAGACTAAAGAAATCGGTGGAACGATTGGCGTCCATCCCTCAAGCGATTGTGACGAGAAGACAATTGAGAGAAAACCGTGGTAAAATATTAAATCAACAGCCTAAACAACTTGTTTTCGCGGAACATCCCTATGAAGTGCCTCATGCTATGGAAGATGAGCAGGAAAGACAAGTAGAAATAAATCCACAAGCAATTCCACTACCCCCTCCTCCAGCACGTGAACAGATAGAAGAGCCAGAACAAGTTCAACAGGAAGGAGTAGTGAATAATCATTGGTTAGACGATATTATGAACAGAAATGTGCAGCAACTAGCTGGGAATAATATTGGTCAGGAACGGTTAGTTGAAGACAATCCAGTCGACAAGGAGAGAGCTGGCGACCAAGCGCTAGAGGAACATTTAGCGCCCAACCCCGACGACGCGGTGAATGATCCAGCGATAGATCACCAAGGTCAGGCTATCGACGATGAACAGCAGCCACAGGTTGGTTTAAATGTTGAGAACAATGTCAATGAAAACGTGGTAAATGAAGGGGAAGTTCTGGAGGAAAATAACCAGAATCAACGTGAAAGAGTGTTAACACCCCAAGCTGTCGCTGAACAGCCTCCTGTGGTTAATCAGGGACCTTATTATCCATTTGAAACACCAGGATTAAATGATAAATTTGTGACACCTTTACAGACTCCAGCAAAACCAGTGGTTAATCAGTTCATTCCTTTACAAGTACAGAGGCCTATTCTCAGAAACTTTCCCCAGGCCCCAGTGTTCAATGTGAATGGACCCAGACCTCCTGTGTTTACCAATACCACCCCTCAACACGTAAATCAACAGCCGCCTCAGTTGCCTAGGCAACCACCTCAGTCGCCTAGACGAGACCCCTATCAACAACAGTGGGATATGAATAATCAACAAGGACAGATAGGAGAAATGCAGGCAAATCAGTACGGTTTGCCTCCCCAGAATCACCAATATTTTCCTCAAAATGGTGAGAATATTGGAGGAAATAACCAATATTTTGCTCCTGTGCAAAATGCGATTCCACAGCAGCAGGCCCAGAATATCGTTAATCACCAGCAGCAAAATGATATTCGGCAACAGCCACAGAACATTATTCAGCAACAGCCTCGACAGAATAATGTTCCTCTTCAGCAACAAGTTGGTTACCAAGCTCCCCAGCAACCAAATGTTAACCAGCAGAGCCCTAGAGGATATCAAAATCAGGGGAGAGGCAGACAGACCCCTCCTCGTCAACAACAGCGACCAAGGCAACAAAATTACCAACCAAGGCCGCAACAACAGAGGCAACAATACAGACCTAATGTGCAGCAACAACAGCAACAGCAAGGGTTTGTACAACTGCCAAATGTGCAACAGGGCATGTATAGGCCCCCACCCCCTGCCTATAACCAACCCTTGTACGATTTGGTAGGTGAAATCAAGCAAATGAGGCTTGATCAAACAGCCTTTTTGGATGTGTCACTACGACGACAGGCAGAAGCGACAGGATCCACCACTTCTGCTGCCTTGTCAAAACAATATCGCAGAGCCCCTGTGATTTTTGATAAACCTACAGCAAAAAGGCCTGTTCAAGAATTCTTTGAGGAATTCGAGAATTTCACTACCCCGATTAAGGAAGATAACCAGCTGATGGTGACCACGTTGGTTCAATACTTATCGGGTAGGGCGAAAACTTTTTATAGTCAGATTGTGGGTCTATATGGCGATACCATATCCTTTAATAGAATCAAATCAGATTTTATCACAAAATTCAGCGAATTATCACTTTCTGAGGTTTAAAAGATTATTCGCATAGAAAACACGAGTCAGTAGAAGACTACGACAATGACATGTTGCTGCTGTTATCCAAGGCAAATTTGCCTACACATGTTCAGATACGATTCTATGTGACCAATTTGCGTTCAGAATTGGCTGGGAGAGTTGCTGCAGAGTACCCATCTTCCCTTGATCAAGCCTCTAAGCTAGCAGCTAAGCATGAGTGTATGATGGCGACAGATAGAGCCCCTAGAAATACACCAATGGAAGAGGCCATTAATATGATGTATTCTAAGAAAGATAAGCACCATTCCAAGCATAATGATGACAAGCATAAGGGCGATAGCTATCGTAAATCGAGGTCTGATAAATATCACAAATCTCGAAGCAAAAACGAGCATGATAGGCCTCACAGCAGACATAGGTCGATGAGCTATAATAATAGCAGCAAGGAACGATCTAGTAGTCGACATAAGAGCTATGAGAGAAGTTCCAGCAAGGAAAAAAGTAATAACAGCAAGTATCAACGCTCTAACAGCAAGGATAAATCTGTTGGCTTCCAGAAAAAAGAGAAGTACAGAGAAAAATCAAAATCGCCGAATTCCAGTCGGAGAAATCTGACTCCTTATAGGCAAAAGTCATCTTCTCGTGAGAGAGAGGGTGGAAAAAACGAATAGGCTGTGTCTTGGTGGGCGACCGACACAGCTACGACGATATAGTTGACGAAATAGGAACGACCTTGGACAATTCTAGTGAACAAGTGTGTGATATACCTGACATTGAAGCGACAATTCCTAAAAAGAACAGTGTATCCGGATTCAGAATAACCAGATGGGCGGGAAGCAAAAAGAACATTTTATATCTTCTACCGATTCTGAGCACCCAATACGGACATTGCCGCCTGGTACACAAGCACACGGCCAGTGACTGGCCGCCCGCTACAGTACCACGGCAATGAGACCACTGAAAGAGCTGTGGATGGGAGCAGAGGGGAATGCTGTGTAGCGAGGCATGACATGACGTCACAGATCATTGAAGGGGTTCCCCAGTGCATGTATTGCGCAACAAGGGATGGTACACTCATAACATGTTGCAATACAGTTGTTGTAAATGTATTAATGCACTCTAAGCTATGCATGCGCAAATCTGCACATTTTCTTACTTTTGCCTAATACACTATAAGTAAAACCAAACATGTGCCTGAATACCTAAGCATGTAAATAACAAAAGTGGTGCATTGCCCATTTAATGCGCACCGAATGGACGTCCATTGGATCGTCTCTCTACCAGATATTTCACAGGGATTTCTCCCTTGTTAGCAGACGTCATGTATATTGAATATGAGGGCGCACCATATATGAGTAATTCTCCCAAACGGGCAGCATTTGATTTCAGGAGGCCATTTTTTCAGAAAAAATAAAATTCGTTCAATCTCTACAGTTTTGTGCGTACATATAGAAGGGAATATCAGCATTATACAGACAAAGTTTGGATAGGCTGTGGTAAATATTTCGATCCCTACACCTATGCTTCAGAAAGCTCCATTTTCGCCTATTTTTTGCCTTATTTCGCCTATATTAAACCAGATTTAGCAAATAAAATAGTGTAAATTTGAGATGAGATACCCAGTAGTTGTGCCAGTATTATTATATGACAAAATAACAGCTAGGATATTGATGATGGCCGCCAACATAGGACCAGATTGTAACCAAAGCTTGAATACCTTTTTGTCAAAATATCTGTTTTATTTCCATACAGTAACTGTGCTAATAAAGAAGGATCTCTTTATTTTTATTAATTATGGCGTAACGGCGATGCTATGGCGTAACGGCGACATTTCAACATAGGCTCACTGCAATTCAACAGCATCTGTATTTATTCATATCTATATCTTTTACCAAATTCAGGCAGGCCTAAAGAATTATGATACTAGGCGAAATTGCAAAAAAATATATCTCATTCTAAATTATGGGACTTAATTCACATGTCGTAACGCGACATAAAACATTCCAACATCAATTCAATGAATTTTATTTTAGAAAATAAGAGGGTTCATACACATTGTAGGCTAATAACTTTTTTATCGAAAGATACCTATGTGTACATCTTCCCTTCCCTCCAATACTAAATGCAATAAAATATTTATGGTCACTCTTTGGGTATTTCATTATTTTGAAGCTTATACATGTTGTAACGCGACACAAATATTCCAAAATATATTTTCCATGTGTTATACCCGCTTTTCTTTTTGCCTTATCTTTTCATAATAACCAACATGTGTGCATGTGTTGGAACCATTTTTTGTCAGCAAAAGTAATATGTTTTCTAAATGCGCCTGTGTATTATATTCAAATTCCCTAATTATTACTTATTTTCTAGCCTGAAAAAGCACTTATATTGCAATAGCGGCGAAGATTCTTGCATACAAACTATGGAACTAGGCTTCCCACACCCTCATTTCGGCCAAGGAATTCAAATAAAATGGTTATAATCGTGTGTGATCATCCCAAATACAGGTTAGGCTGGAAAACCAAATGATGCCTGATTGGGAGAATTACTCATATGCTTCTGATCTCAGTTGACTTCATTAACATAGTGAGACGTTTGGGGGAATTCGGCTTGACTTGTCAAACAGATGTTTGTTGTACTAGCTTGTACTGCTACTCTTTCCAAATGGCATTGTACATTTCCTTGATTGAAATCCTCTAGGTTGAAGTGAAAGTAAATAGGCCATCAATGATTATAAATACGGCCGGGTGGGCAGTGGGGTGGGAGTTGTTCATATTCTGTAAACATATTTATTTTTGTGCAGATAAATTTTCCCGCACTAAGAACGTTGACACCTTTACACGCTGATTTAAATTTGCCTAGCAAGGTAGTCTCACACCTTGTTTATGCAATGATTATACCCTTTGCGCAGGATTTATTTTCACCCACAAAAGTAGGTGCGTGAAAATAGCGAAAGTAAATACTGCACAAACATTAATATGTTTACAGTATATGGAATTTGTACTACCAAATTCTACAGGCAGAACCGGGAGTGTGTGTGTGTGTGTGTGGGGGGGGGGGGTTAAGGGCTCCCAAATAATTATATTAGGGGTGGGCTGCAAGTTCTTTTCCATGAAACCCTCTCATATCTGTCATTCTCATCCCTCCTCTCCCTCTTTTCGCCTCTCCTCTCTCCTAAATTGTGCTCTCTCTCCCCTCCCTTCTTCATTTATCTCTTGCTCCTTTTATTTCTTACTTCCTAAAATCTTAATTCTAAAATTCTTAAAATGCTAATCTTAAATCCTTATTATTTCTGTTTTCAAATGGGTTAATTCCAGTGTTAAATTCTAATTCTGTCTGACATTCTAAATAATGAAGGTATTGTTCTATTTCTTTCTCAGGATATACCCAGAGAAAGATGGGGAGGGGAGAGAATATATAACTATCACATAGATGGTATAATCATTATATTACTACAGAATGTAATGTACATAATACTTATTATAGAAGAGTTTTTAGACGTTTCTAATCGAGTTTCTATATTATTATTATTATCATAATGATATAGAAGCCTGCTCATTCCCAGGTTATCCTGATCGGCCACACAACAAATACTGCTTCATTGAATTATCATTATTCTCTTATGTATTCTGATCTATTGAAATACAAGTTAAAACAGAAATCAGCTGATGCTGCATTGGCTAGCTGTTCATGTGCTGCTATCGTACTGGCGAAGTTGATGCTTTAAAAATTTAACTTATCGTCTGTTTGATCGACAAATAAGGTTAAATCGTGGTCATCATTTTCACAAAGTCAGCCACAGCTTCTGCTCTTAATTTATCTAACGAATTAGCCAGTAAATGGGAATTGATTGCCGAAGTTCTTAAAATGCGGTCCCTTTTAATCAGCTTCATCAGCTAACTTAGGTTTATGTACACCTATCTTATATCATTACGATTTAGCTCTTTACTGACAGCATGCCCCTGGCAGCATGCAGTATCTTCCTTCACTTTTATATACCGGTATGCGTTTTTAACAAGGAATGTACCCTAGCGCCATCTACCGTAACACTGGTTTATCTAAGTGATAGGCAAGGGTTGCGTGGACGTGGGTGGGTGTCAATCCTGTCATATGTCCCAATTTTACTAGGGGGCCGGGTGGTGTTAGTCGGAGAGGGGGAAGGGAGGGGGATGAAAGGGGAGGAATAGTAAATAGAATTGAAATTTCCTATAATATATGTATATATTTGTACCCAAATGAATGTTTGTTTGTCTAAGGTTTAACAAAGAATGAATGGTGATATAACCATTTCATTCAATATCACATTTAGAGCGTCAAATATACGTCACCAACTACTCACTACGACGATTAGGATAGAATTTAAACAGTCTGTAATATCATTCATCTCATTTTTCCATTATTAATCATTTTAAAGTTGAATATGTTTCTGTCATTTTTTTCCTTTCTGGGCATCCATATCATAGAGGCGTAGCCTCTTGTGATCAATCAAATTGGTCGGTGCACTGGCCAGTTACCGCATTAATTCAAAGAATCAGTCATATCACCCACCCTCACACTTTCCCCTCCCGTCCCCCATTAGTTGCTCATCAACAAGCTATCAAAAAAGCGCGCGCCGGCAAGACAACCAATCATGTATAGCTTGGAAGTGAAGGCCTATTGTCCGTGATTTCAGTGGTCTCATTGCCGTGGTACTGTAGCGGGCGGCCAGTCACTGGCCGTGTGCTTGTGTACCAGGCGGCAATGTCCGTATTGGGTGTTCTGAGAGAAAAGCAGATTGTCAAGCAACTTTAAAGCTGAGGAAACCAAAGGACAAAGGTAAGAAAGTTTTGGTTACAGCTCCGATTGAAAAGGGTTGCATAGACATCGAGGTAAAAGATTTAAATATGCCAGTTCTCAAAATATTTGTTGCAGATGGAGGTGCTCATCACTGTTATAAGAAAATTGAAATTGAATTTAGAATAGGCGACCAACAATTCAGACACAGGTTTATTGTTTTGCCAGCTTTGCATAGAAGCATGATCTTAGGTGTTGATTTCTTGAGAAAATTCCGAGCAAAGATTAAGTTTAATTCGGGTGAAAAACAGCATATGTTCCCTATCAGAGCAACACATACGTTCATGATAGCTCCAGGAACAGAATACACAACTGTGGCTGAAATTACTTCACATACGGATATGTTAAAATCTATCGGTGTCACTGAAAATCTGCAAAGGCAGAGACCTGTATCGTTTTTAGTCAAGCATGCATTGGTGAAACCTTTTAGTGAAAACAAGGTACCAATTACTATATTTAACGCTTCAAAAGCCTCCTCCACGATAGAGAGAGGCACGGTATTGGGTATGTACACTCTGGCTTCTGAAGAAGATTTTCTATCTCCTAAAGAAATTGAACAAGTGAATAGTTTAAAGGCTGAAACAGCTGGAACGAGCGATAAAATTGTTGATTTCCAAATAGGTGAGGAATTAACTGTTGAACAGAAAACCCAATTGCTAGATTTGTTGCAGGAAAATGAAAGTGCGTTTGTTGGCAAGGATAAAAAGTTAGGTTTAACAACAGAATATGAACATAAAATCGAATTGAAACCTGATTTTAACCCTGTCATGAGACAACCATATCGCATGAATCCTGTAATGTCTAAAGTAATGGAAGGAATTTTAAGGGAACAGGTCGAGCAAAATTTAATAGAGAAGTGTGTCGACCCAGTTGAATTTAGTTCCCCATGTTTTCTTGTTCAAAAACCTACCACAGCTGATGGGAAAAGGGCCTGGCGTCTTGTTATTGACTATCGTCAAGTCAATAAATTAAAGGATGAAATTAGGGCCTTCCCACGTGCTGACGACACTATAGAAGCAGTTGGACAAACCCAAGGAAGATATTTTTCTCGCTTAGATGCCTTTGCTGGCTTCCATCAGGTCGGTTTAAAGGATGAGAATAGATATATAACAGCTTTTAATTCTCCCCTAGGTGTCTACAGGTATAAGGTTATGCCTATGGGATTAAAGACTTCTCCCAAAGCGTTTCACTCTTTAATTGAACATGTTTTACAGGCGGTTCCAAATGCTTTTTATTACGTCGAGGATGTAGTAATAGCATCTCCAACTTGGGATATGCATGTAAGGGACATCAAAAATGTATTTGCTGCCTTTGCCAAGGCAAATATTAAATTCAAGAAGGAGAAATGCTCATTTGGTTTGACGAGAGTCCCATTTTTAGGCTTTATAGTAGACAAGGATGGAATACACCCAGATCCAGCTAAACTGGATGCTTTACGATCCTTCCCCCGACCAAAATCGGTGAAGCAGGTTAGGTCATTTGCTGGACTTGCCAATTATTATAGGGTGTTTATACCAAATTTCAGTCAGATTATGAAGCCTTTATATGTTCTTACAAAGGCAAAAGTGAAGTTTGTATGGTCAACCGAGGCTGAAAATGCATTTAATAAAATCAGAAATGCGATTCTTGAAGATGCTGTCTTGGTATACCCTGACTATTCTAAAGAATTCATCTTGGCCTTGGATGCCTCCAACCAAAGTTTAGGGGCCTGTATTAGTCAAGCTGATGTTAACGGTAATTTACGTCCCATAGCCTTTGCAGGAAGAGGCTTGACCCCTGCTGAGCAGAAATACAGTGCGACTGAAAAGGAATTGGCTGGATTACGTTTTGCTCTGAGCAAATTTAGACATTATGTCATGTCTAAACATTTTACCATTTTGACTGATCATGCAGCTCTTACTGCTATAAATACAAAGAAAGATTTAACAGGGAGAATGTTCAGATGGCTCGATTTTTTTGGCCAGTTCGATTTTTCTGTGAAATATATCCGGGGAAAATTGAATATAATCCCAGATGTTTTATCTCGAAGGGAATACGATCCTAATATTCCCACTGTTCCTCACGTTGAGATGAGGAAATCCGTGTCATTTAATCCCATTCATGCAACAAAATTATTCGACCAGGATGAGAAATGTGAGAATAATCCAATCATGTATTATAAGACAAGAGCCATCCTCAAGAAGGATGTGGCTGTACACGAATTAGATAATAGTGTATCACAGGAGCAAGTCTCCTCTATCTCAGATATACAGTTACAGGATTCTGTACCAATGACAGACAGTAGCACGGATATCTTGATAGCCCCAGTACAAACAAGGGCTCAGACACGTGCTAATGATCCTGTAAGTGATGACAACGATAAACAGGATGGAGTCCCTCCCCCAGATAATGGTAATCAAGCTATTAAGCCCCCTAGGAACAGCAGATGTGGTAATATCCCTAAAGCTAGAAAGACCAAGGCAAGGCCTGTAATTCGGCCAGGGAAAAATAACACAAAGACCAGGATAGGGGAAGAGGGTCCGGTATGTAAAGAAAACATTGATAACCAGCTTAGAGTTCCATTCGATAAAGCTAAGCTGAAACATGACCAGGAAAACGATTTGTTTTGCACTCTGATGACTGATTATCTCGAAGGTAAACAATTGCCAAAGAATCACGAGTTGACTCGATTAATCTTAACAACTCATGATATGTTTTTCATTCAAGATGAGATTTTATGTAGGCTTCCTAAAAGGACCAAGATCACACAATTGGCTAATTGTTTCCAAATAGTAATTTCTGAGGTATTGCAGAAGCCTTTGATTCGATTTGTTCATGCTAAATCATTAGCTGCACATGTGGGATATGCTAAGACTCTTTCTTTACTTCAAGCGAGGTTTTATTGGACATCGATGGCTAAGGATACTAAAATGCACGTAACTTCTTGCCACGAATGTTTGATGTCTAAAAGTGTTAAGCATCCAACCAGATTGCCCTTGAAGATCAGAGAAATGGCGCCTGCACCCTTTAGCACGCTAATGATAGACGCGATGGGACCTTTGCCTAGAACGCAAAGGAACAATTGCTATATACAGGTGGTGACGGACCAATACTCGAAATTTTGTTTCATCTGGCCGACTCCTGCTATTACAGCAGAGAGGGTCGCTGCCGAATTCCACAAGTATGTAATCGCTTATGTGGGCGTTCCTAAGATTCTTAGAAGCGATAATGGTGCCTGTTATATAGGCGAAACATTCAAAGACAAATGCAAGGCTTGGGGAATTAAACAGGTACACGGTTCTCCGTATTTAAGCCGTTCACAAGGAGAGGTAGAACGGCAAAATCAATCGATAATCGGTTGCCTAAGAACAATGGTCTCTAGAAGTCAAAAAGATTGGGATTTATTTTTACCAAATATCCAATTTGCATTAAATGCTTCAGATCATTATACAACCGGTATATCTCCATATCTCCTGGCCTTCGGGAAAAATCCAATAATTCCTGCAGAAGCCCCACTGCAAAATGATATCTCCCATACCCAACCAATCATCGACCAAATGTTACAAATAATGAAGACGAAAGCTGAGGCTGCTGCTATTGCAGAAAAAACCAGAAATGACAGAGAGAAGAAGATGAAAGACCGACACAATGAAAAGAGCAGGCCCCATACGTTGGATATCGGTTCAATTGTTTATGCTAAGGTCCACCGATTGTTGGTCCCAAATACAGCAATGAAATTGCAAAATCGATACGTTGGCCCATTCATTGTGTGCGGATTTCCTTCTCCTTATACAGTAAAAATAAGAAATCTTGAAACAGGAGCAGAGGTAAAAAGGCCTGTTCATGTTCAATTCATAAAGAAGTCAAGTGCTGCAGATAACAAGTTAGTTGATCTGTTGAAACGTAATATTCAGACATAAAAGGATTCCGGATTAAGTGATACATCCGCATGTAATTTATATGGCTTGTGAAATTCTATAAGCGGAATTAGCAGGGTTTGCTTCAAGTAAGATAGATGGTACTATTATGTAAGTCCAGTAGGATGAAACGATCTATTGTATTATGCAAGAAGAGAAGGGATATAGGTGGTGCAATGGTTCCTGGTAGACGCCCCTTTTTCTATATATGGTTAGGATTGATATTCGCCAATGAAGTCAGTCCTCAGCCTCAAGCTGTGATTGGTCAAGATTATTCAGTGCCTGAGTTGGTCATCTTATATATGTCCAGCTAATTCAGGCCCTTCCATCCAGTGGCTGTGTACCATTGGGGACACCCAGACCGATTGTTTTATTTTTCACGTTTCGTGAGCTGCCTTTATTACAATCTCAACGATAGTTCATCATGTTTCTTTCAATAATCTGGTAGGTGTCATTCGTATCTTGATTTATTTCATTTGTTAATTCACTGTTTATACGAACTGCCCTGAACGCCTGGAACTTACACATGGATATCATGGATTATTTCTTTATATGTTGAAACGTTTATATCACGCATGACTTCGATATTTGGTGGTGGAACTTAACGTAAATACTAACGTCAGCCACTAAAAATATTATTTTAGAAGGTAGCCCTATCCACGTATAGGATATGGGTTATCTGATTAGTACACTTATGTTAGTCATATATGTATTTATTTTTTTTTACTTGTTAGGAGAGTCTACAACGACTTTTGTTTTCTCTTTTCTCGTATTATTCAGGGTAGCCTGTCTACTCTCTTGGACGAATGCAGAGTATCTGATCAAACAGAATTATGGAGTGGCATTTGGAGAAATGCACAAACCAATTCTGATCGATGTGGAAGAAATATATGTACATGTGTCGGTGCCGACAGTAATTTTGCCCCCTAACAAAACAATTTCGACACTGGAAAATCAATACAATTTAACCTCAGAAATGAGAACAATTCGGACCAAAATTGAATTTTTGTTAACTTGTGTCTTTGACACGGCTCTAACATTATTTAACAAGATAGAAAGCATGGCTAGTTCACATGGTGGTAGGTCTAGACGAAAGGCTTTATTGCAGCCAGTAGGCGATTTGGTTTCTGTTGGCCTGGGTCTGGCTACTGATCCACACTTGTCAAAAGTGGAAAATAAATTGGATGCTATGATTAAAGGGTTATCATTTGGCGAAATATCAAATGTAAAAAGGGATAAGATAATTTTGAGTCTGACTAAACAGCTAAAGTTATTATTTAGGCACGCCACTAAACACAACAGAGAGGTGGGAGTTTTGTTTATTAATTCGTCAAAAGAAATAACAAATCTGACAGAGCAGATAGATAACTTTGTGCAAAATTTGACTGCAGAGTTAACTAACACCATGGCATTACATGCCATGTTACATGAAACCACTCTGAACCTGTTGGTGTTAATCGAGTATATCGATACGGCGAGGTCACTGATCAGGGGATTAGACAGATTAAATCAGGGTGAATTACCCGATATTTTCTTGCCCTTGGGAGGTCTGAGAGCTTTGTTGAAACCATTGTCTGAAGAAATTGCATCAAAATTTCCTTTGGCCACAATTTTGGACGATTCGTTGGACCCCTCCTACACTAAGGTGGTGGAATATCATTTCTGGAACAATTCTCTCTTGATAACAGTGCCTATTATTCTTAAATATAATGACGACTTGTGTATAGCTTACAGACCTGTGCAATTCGGTGTTCCGATCCACACTAGTTCTAATGACTCAACGGGGTATACCTTACTAGACACTGAGATGCCTTATCTATTGGGTAAATGCTCGAGACTAGGGATATATTTTGAGTTAAAATCGCATGTTTATGAGCAATGTACTCAGCTGAGTCGCTCTGTGGTGTGTTTTACTCCCCCAGCGAGAATTTTAGCAAATCGCAACACCTGCTATTCGGCAATTTTCAGAGATTTGGCCTCAGAAATAGGAAGATTATGTACTTTCAATACCTTGTTAACCCACAAGACACCATTTTTTCACCTGGCGATTAACAAAATCCAACATTTGGTAGTGGGCAGAGAAACAAGATCAACTCTCTCTTGCCTTCAGCGACCCAGAACGAAAGTTGCGATGAGTTTATTGGCTATTATCAAAATTCCTTGTGATTGTTCTTTAATCTCTGAATCGGTGGTAATATCTGCTCCAAGAGATGGGTGTATTCCTTGGAACGACACAAATATTTTTGTAGAATCAGGATTTAATTTGGCTATCGCCGTAATATTTAAAATTCCATTCAAAAATTTAACTGGTGAAACGAAACATGGTTCCAGAATACACATTAACCTTCCCTCTCCTCAAGACATGCATGCAGCCTTGTCACATTTACCAGCTTCCTTGATAACATCAGGAATTAAAGTAGAAAGGCTAGCGAATGAGCTACTGGTGGCGGATAAGATTGCTAATGACAGATGGGAGACTTTGAAGAAATCTATAAATACAATGTCTACCCATCCAGCCTCCATAAATTTGGCTTTAATCATTAGCGTACTGGTGACAATTTTCTCTGTTTATTTGTTCTATAGGATCCACAAATTGGCTATCTTATGCACATTTGTGAGGCCCATTCAGGCGTTTAAACTGAATCTCTCAGCGCCAGTTTTTGAGGATATAAATCTGGGCTTCGACATACCCACCCCACAGCCAATCACAGAAGATTTGAAACCTTACTTTCCACCAAACCCTATCCATGCTATATTGAAAATTTGTGCAGTAATTATTGCCTTCAAAATTATATTATTTCTCTGGAAGCATCGTCGATGCATATGTAACTACTTCCCTCGATGCCTAGTCTGTAGACGATGCACTAGAAACCAGAAAGACGAAACTGCTTCTTGGATTATGCTCAGATTGTACTCTGATGATCATTTGGTCACGATCAAATTAATGCAAATTCCCTTTGAAGTAAGTGCAATCGTGGGATCTTCACCTGCCCCGCCGCTAAGATTAGGCAAATTACACATTGGATGGTGTTGTTGTTGCTCACTTGATATCGATCTGCGATGGAGAGCAGCTCTATCATTAAAAGTGCACAGAACAACGAAACAGATCTTGCTCCCTAGCAAGGTCAAAGTAGATCGACGATACCATCACGACCTGGCAGAGCTGATGAACCCAGCATCAGATGCAATGTATGTTCTGTTGGTATCCTCCGGCACTAGCTCCTACCAGATACCTTGGATGGAGGACCCAAATGGGTCTAGTGTCACCATGTAAGTTTGTATAATCACTTTGTTTTGGAATCCATTGCTGTTCCAATTTATTCTATTTGTCTGAAAGATTTTTTGTCATGTTTGTATTATACCATTTTGTTGTTTGTTTCTTGCTAAAATCGACTTGGGAGAAATTTCTCGCTTCGATATTTCATTTTTTCTCAGGATTAGATATCTGGTTTTACTCGATCGAAAGTATTTTCTTTTTTTAAGCGCTTTTTCAATTGACTTTGGCACCCTGGCATTGATATTGATATATAAAATGTATTTATAATACCCAATATTCTATGCAACCTGTCATTGGACTGTAATTGATGCTTTCTTACAGGAGTACAGCTGCCTATTTGTCAGCGAGAGAAAATGGTACTGAAGAAGAACTATTGGTAGTGCCCCATAGATCAAACGTGGAACGGATCTAAGATGAAAATGAACATTTTATTAAATCTGATAATTTTAATAGGCACTTGGCTCGCCCCCATTGCCTGAGGTTTGAGTATTATACCTTTCCTCTGATATCTTTTTCATATGAACTTTTCCTGAGTTGGACTCAGTCGATGATACATATCAATTTCACGCAGCAGGCAAGCATCATTGTCTGGCATTTTTATATTGTTTATTCTTGCAGATGTATTTGTATTGTTATGTCTTTAATTTGTATTCCCAGTTGAAGAGAATTCATTCACTTTTAAGCAGCAGACAAGCGTCATTGTCTGAAATATACCTTTCTCGCTCTGGTTAGTTGTTTTGAAATGTGTATTCACAAATGTGTAGACACTTCTCTGTGTTGATACAAATCACGATTAGTTGATATATTACCCCATCGGATGTAAACATAGAAACCGAGACCACAAGCTGTAGGTCATGGTCGTGTTGTGACAAGGATTGTCGCCAGACGACTGATGTTTTGTCTACGATTGATTACTAACGATAATACACATGTAATGGCTGTACCGACAGAGTATTTTGTAATTCTATACACCTATAACGAGGCATCCCAGACACATGTGTCAGTTGCTGCCTGAGGCCATATTTACTCACGATAATTGGACGTAGGTTTCCTTTAAGAATCGATTATTATTGATCTAAGAAAACGAATGTATTTGAAAAATTGTTTCTAAAGATTTTTAGAAGAAAAAAATAAGGCTATGATATGTTAAGAATCTAGCGTTACTGGGACTGTTTTATTCACCAGATCCTCAGGATCACCATGTAGACGCATGTATTTGTTTACGTAGGAGGCACATAGCCTCAGTGGTCTAGATGTATAGTGGACCTATATACTAACCCTAGCTATTATTATGTAACCCAGTACAGGGTATAGCTCAGCCGACGTTGATAATCTAATCTGGCTAGTACCTTACTAGGGACCTTACTCGTGTAGTATAGACGGTGAGGGATTATCAACTGATTACTGTTGATTTTAGTTCTCATTTACTCTTTAGGAGATGTTTTTCTTTTTTTTTAATAGGTTTGTTAAAACAACAGTAAGGAGTGTTAAGCTTGGAAAAAATTTTTTTTGGGTAAGGGTATTGAATGTACGAATACTCTTGCTCAAGGCAATAGGAAATTGCCTGTTTAGAGAAGAATGGTAAGGAATATAACAGAGCTCTTCTCAAAGTCGTAGATAGCCGCTGTACGCGATGTGTCCAGCAGTCCGATGACGATCCGAATGGTTAATGCGCAATTTATCCGCTTCTTATACTTGGCGATGTGTACTGTCCAAAACGGACTTGACGGTGGCGCCATCTGCATTCACTGTTTGGACCGCCCTATTGGGAGTTTAACGTAGAAATATTTTACTAAGGGAAAATGTCTTTTGTTTGCACCGTACCACTGACATTTTAACCTTGAGATTTTTTTTCTCTAGCATTCAGTTTGTCATGGCGAGAGTATTGTTATATTTAACATTATGCCTTCTTGTTTGGACTGAACTACTGGCATTTACCATTGATTTTTACCATAATCTATGTTCTTCTTATATGTTTTTGTGAATTGGACTTCTGCTTGAGTATCGCATTTTGCTTGATATTACCCAACAGAAGTAAGAAACACTTGTGTTTATTTTATCATATATAGACGTCGGTACAGACAAGATAATTCTTTATTAAGAGACTATTTGTACCTTAATTAATGTATGTTACATGTTCATAACGACGTTGATTTTAAGGAATTGTTGAACATGTTTTCAAAATATTAATTTGTGTATTCTTTTTATTTTTTTTATTATTACTTTTTTTTTTTTTAAAAGAATACCTATATGTGCACATTGTAACCGCGCATATGACTTGGCTTGGATAACTAGGTAACAGCACAGCTATTCAAAAATTATTATTTTTCTATTCTTTCAAAAATTCCTAAAAATTTTTTTTTTAGGGTACACCCTCATTCGATACTTCATATCTGATTGAGGGCGGGTGGGGGGGGGGGGGGCAGTGTTATGTAACATTACGTAACATTGTGTAACCTCATTATCTATCTAATTATCACCCATTAATTATAATATCTCATTATTAAATTCTCTAATTATACTTAGCTATCCAGTACTGTGCAAGTCTACTTATTCATGCTAAGCCATAGGTATTACGTAAGGGCTCCGCCCCCTACTCTTTCCCACATCCTGTAGGAACATGTGTACAGATTCTAGTTCATTAAATCAGTTGCTTAGTTCTTCTCACGAAGACCACACGTTCGTTTGCTATTCTTCCATTCATACCTTAACAATTGTTATGATATATGACCATGTCTGTAATATGATATGAAGGGTATTAGATCTGCCAAGAACTAGTATTGGATCTTTGGTAATTAGATTTGTATGTAATAATGAAGTACAGATTATATACATTTTTATATAAGTGTATGGGTTTGTTTCACAGATATAGGTGTCAACAATTATTCAATGATTATGACACCCTAGTATAAGGGTATCAGAGAAACACTATGTTGGAAACAATATATTCAGTAATAATGTATTTTATTACGGCTGCATATGTATTACAACAATATGGATCTATTCTGGTCATGCTGGACACCCTAGTATATGGTCGACTCTCATGAAACGGTTCCAAATTGGTATTTTTGGAAATGTCATTGAAATGAAATGAAATGGCTAGTATAACTGGATGACTGGACTTTGAAATGAATAATAAATAGGTAATCTGTATATAATGTAGCCATTGTCTTTAGACGCATGTTTATTTAGATAGTTGGACCACCTTATTGTATGAACATCAGCAATAAAGAATTCTTGAATTGAATTGAATTGTTTTGTCTTTAATTTCACCGATAATAACTCATCATACAGCATGGTACAGTACAGTACAGTAATTGCAATATAATATTGTATATAAACGAACCATAATTAAGCTAATATTTTCCGTTTTCACCCCCCCCGAAATTGACCATCCCCGTCCCCCCCGCGAAATTGACCACCCCCGCCCCCCCCCTGAAGCCAGGCCCACGACGCTCCCGCCACTCTAAAAATAGATTTCTGAGTGCAAAAAAAGCCCGTTCTATTGCAGTCACATAGCGTTTTCATTGCGCAATGGCTATTGCGGTCACATAGCGCAATAAGTGGTTACACCCATTGCGGTCACATTGCACAATCATTGCGCTATGTGAACGCAATAGTGAGTGCAATGATTGCACTCAAATGCCCATAGGGATGCTCTGGATCCAGGAACTTACCAGTGATGCCGCTAGCATCTGGGAACCCGGATTCCGGTGTCCTTTTGCTATTTGTCGCTACAAAGGGATGAATCCTTACGGGATTTGTGTCTTCAGTACAAGACCCCGCCTGTTCCGGCATCTGTGTGAGGAACACGCCCCCCATCGCATGGTGTGGGAGTGTCCCTCCAAAAGGTGTAAGCAGAAGGTAGACCGCCGGATCGAGTTGGTCCGCCATCTCCAGTACGGAGAAGTGGTGGCTCACAACATAGGATTCGCGTTGGCTGCAGAGAAGGTGATGAAGCTGTCACCATCGATTCAGGTGAACCATCTATTCAGTCGGATGGCTTACCTGACGTCAACGGTGACGTTCAGGTGATCCGGCGGAAGGCTACGCACAAGTTTGTGAAGCCTAAAGCTGTGGCTGCCCCTCCTTCTCCAGCTCCCTCTACTTCTAGTATGTCGAGTTCCACTCCGTCTAAGAAGAAGAAGAGGAAGAGGTCGTGTTCGCACTCCGGGTCCAGCGAACGTGAAGGCTCTCCTGTCCCCACGAAGAAGAGCAAGAAGGTGAAAACCTTGACCGCCGTAGCCAAGCAGGAGGTCACGGACATGGAAGCTAAGCTCCCAGAGCAAGCTGCCGTGTCCCATGTGATACAGCAGTCCAGGGCGGATGTTGGGGAGGCTCTCGAGCTGGCTCTGGAACTTGGACACGGACTTGACATGGCAGACCTGAACCAAACCTGACGCGGAACGCCCTTGGAATGCAATGGACCACAGATCGGCTCGGATTGACTTTGATGCTGACCCCGTTTGAAGTATTGGTATAGTAGAAACTAAATTTTTTAGCCTGTGCTGGATCATGTTTTGTACATAGATAGGACTCTGGAAGCTCCTTGTTGTCGAGATGCCGCTGGATGGTTAAAAATATTTTCAAAGTTTAAGGTTATGACTTCTACTTCTACTTACGGAGATGTTGCAACTTGTTAATTATGTAGTGGGGCCACATATATGCTCCTACTTGTACTTGTTTGCCATGTGAATTCTCTTTTTATAACTTCTTAGAACATGTTACTTATTCACTTCTTTTAATAATTTATGCCTCCGGAAGATTAATTTACTGTAGGGTAAAAATCTTTAAATTTTGGAGGGGGTATTGTAGGGAATACGGTTTTAAATAGATCCGAGATAATTGGTCTGACCGGGTGTTGCTATAATTGGGTGCACGCGCCTCAACTGAACACGCTCCCGGCTCAGAAATGGCCTTTCGGATTCCCACCTTTTCTTACTTGGACAGAGTTCCAGTAAACCATTATCAAAGGTAACTTAAATCTAATCAACTCTTTTACCATAATGTGTCTTAGAGTGCTTCCGGATGCTCCGGTAAGACTCGGTGTTGTTTCACTTTGTTGCTCCTTTGTAAAACCATATTAACTGTTTGACTCTCAACACCTACAATGATCCTGTACCATAATTGCCACTTGTCCTTTGAGGCCAATACCTGGTGACCTCTGTTGGGTCTGATAAACACTATCGGACATGGTTTGTGTGGAGAATAAAGCCTGTGATACCTAAAGAGCTGTGTGTCTGGTCTTCTTTCCCTTCGCGAGAATAGAGATATCGAGGTTTTCCCCTTAGACTTGAACACATTTTAGGCCTTTTTTCGGGTGTTGAATCTATTCTCATTGGGATCTAGAATGTTGTTTTTTATAGTTTTACAATTTCTTTCTTACATGGCTCAGATCTTCAGAAAATGTACAATTTGTCTTTAACAATCCTTTCAAATAGCACAAATTTAAGACAATATTGATGTTCAAAATTCAGTTTAACACCACTAAACACATCCTTTAAATCAACTCAATACCAAATATATTCAGATATAACTAGTTTTGACCATTTTTCAGTCTTAAATTAGTAGAATTTACTTAATTATGTAGATCTGCCAATTGTACATTTTTCTGAAAATCTGACCCACATGTATTTTGTTGGATGCGTTTAGGTACAATTTAAGAATACTAAAAACCAAATCTGGTGACTACCATCTATCATCTTCATTTGTGCATTTTTCAAACGTTTAAAAAGATATTTTAGATCTCTAAGATGTAGGATATGAATTTGCTGATGAATAGGGTTTGGGGAGGGGCAGGGGAGAATTTTCAGGGGGGCACCATTTTTTGTGCAGACTCTGAGGGAGGGGGGGGGGGGGGCATCTTGTTGACCATTATATTCAGTCACATGCATTAAAGTCTGACTACCCAATGGTACATCCCGATCTTAAATATAGTGCTGTGGGTTTTTTTTCTTTCGTAATTTCATTATTACCCATTTATATATTAAGCACGTCATTTCAAATGCCAGCATAAAGTAATTGCTAAATACAATGATAACTAAATAAGTAATCGGTGCTTGTAAGGAAGTTTAATGTTTATGCAAGGAACTGATCGAGAAAATGTACTTAACTTTGTATACCTGTACATTTTTTTGTGTATGAAGGCGACAGAATTCAGGGAGGACAAACAGATCTAGCATCGGCCGTCAACTCATTAGGAACAGAATCTGGCAACGACGACGATTAAATTCTTTATTACTAACAATTATTTAGGACTTTCCTCATTGTCCATTTTAGGGTTTCAATAAGTGAGAGGCATCTCTAAAAATGTCATACATTGGAGAACAAGAAGAGGGCAATTCTTAACAATCATACGTTCAAACAATAAATCTTATATAAATTGCAAACGTTATACCTTACCTGCATATGGGTTGTAGAACCTTATATATGGCCCTTGCAGTCTGGTACACAATCAACGCGACTGTACTCAGGCCCACCCGAAACTGTTGATGGATGGACCAGAATCCGTCTCCTAAAAATTGTAAACATCAAAAGTTAAAGTGGATATTTATTTATAAATTAATTACTTAATAAATCACATCGTACATACAAAATAATGTCATTATTAATATCAGGACATTTAAAAAAGTGAGAGATCAAACATTATAAATTTCCCATGACTAGGAATGTTGGCAATAAGCAAAAGGCCACACTTGGTTCTTACCCAAACACAAAAATCGTAGGGTAATACAGAGTCTCACTTCTGCACGAATGGGCTTGCGCCACCTCGTCGTTTTCTTGGTTATGTGCGGTCGCAAGAGTTCAAGCAACTCCTCAAAAATTGCAGGGGCCATCCTCAGGGTGTGCATGAGATGCGACTCTTCACCATCCTGTCGAGCAAATGCACTTAGTGAAAATCAATTCAATAAACTTAATAACGAAAAATGATTTAAATTATAAACGTCCTAAAAATAATACATATTACAAAATATTAATAATCAGGACTTTATTTCTCAAAAATTGTATATTACTAATTATTTCGAATTTTATCAACAGTTTCATTCACTTACAATTAACGGATATGTAATGGGACATGTAATGAGACAGACATGTAATCTAATTAGCAGCATATATGACTGATTGTCAGGCTTGCCAGGCATGTGGGTGATCTATGACAGGTTATAACTGGACTGGTTACAGCCGAAAGGTGTGATAACTTATTTTTTCAACTGTATAGCGAGCGAGGGAGTACTTATTATCACAATCGGTCTCATCAGTAACAAAATATGGTACACCTGGTCAGCAGGCAGCATCACACGAGAGACAGTACATTAGGAGGAATGGCGAGTCTCTGATCACACTTACGTCAAGAAGCTCCATGTACAGTGTATACATGGTTTGAACCACATAGTCGGGATCGTCTCTGCGACGAAGCCACAGCTTCATCCAGATCCTAGTTTCATTTTTCCCCTCTTCCAAAAAGGCCAGGGTCACACCTAGAATTGCTAGCATAGGTGCCGGGTGTACGTTTTTATGGCTCCAAATGAATGCCCGCCTTAATTTTCCGCCGATGTCCAAGAGCTGCTCGGTACCCCACCTAGCGTAACTTTTTTAATGCTCATTTGCAGTTCGGTGCGGTCAATTTCAGTTCGGCATGCAGAATCGGCAACCAAATCGGCCCTGGAATTGGGTATGTGTGGGCTTGGCCCCGAATCGGGAGACAATTTTTCATGTGTGGGTCTCCAAAAACACTGCCGATTACACAATTACAAATTTCTGAAATCCCAGGATTTACTCCCAATTCATCGGGAGTGATGGAATCGGCTCTGTTTTGAAATCGGCGCATGTCATTCTATGTGTGGGTCCCCCTTAAGTAGAGACTAATCAGTCTTGCATCATCGGATATCTATTCAAATTCTGAAATATTTATCTTAAATATTTAAAGAACTAGTTATTGTCGAAGCAAAGAGGTGTATATTATACCTTCTGGGGTTAGCATTCCAGGTGACATGATGCATTCCAGGTAATATTATGTACAATGTTTATAGAAATAATAAAAATTTATGAATAATAAACGTGTTTCTTCATACTAGTATCTGGCGTATAAAAGTGAGTGAGAAATGATGGCATCGTATTTTAAAATCTGTTGTCTGATATAAACCGGTACTTTTTTTGACTTGAGGAAAAGATTATTATATAATCTGTCGTAGTATACCTCAGCGAGAAATATATTCAAAAAATATATCAAATCATATTGCTCCTTCCACACTTGTTTACATCCGTGGCAACAAAAAAACACTTTTCTTTTACATATCCCGATTATAAATGTAAGTAACCATTCCCTGATGATGGATCGACAAAGATCCGAAACCTCCTCATACTCAACATTGTATACGGTAATCAATTCCTTGCATGTGTCACTACGGCTACCAAATACATTTTCTCAACTTGTACAGTTTTTTTTACTTCTGATTAAATTTTCAAGACACTACAGAACTCCAATTACACAAAGCAAGCGCCATTATTCATGTAAAACAGATTGTCCCCCGTACTATATATATTCACGATAGATCTAAAATATGTCTTATGTGCTCATAATCATAATCTATTCATTATTGATCTTTCAATTCACTACAGTATTACACCGTTTCAATACTATCCTTCCTTATAAGTTCCGACGGATATCCAACCACAAAAAGCTCCAAAAATGATTTTTAGAGGCCACTGACAATTCTTATATTAACCATGAGCAAGATCATATGCCGGCATATACTGTAGCATTAAAAACACCCTGATTATTACAGCCATATCACTCATCAAGTGACAGTTCCAGTTTGTCCATCATTGTGACAATGAGTTTCTAACACATCTGGTTGACTCTTCACAGTTATAAAGGCCCTCATACGAACTGATGGCTCTGCGACATGGCCAGGCGCTATCAACAGCTAGCGTAGATAACTGGCTTCTCACGATCGCACACATTGCAGTTGCGATCAACTCTTCCTAGTATCTGCGGACGTATTGACGTATTAAACTACTTAAATGTTCCTCATTTAAATGTGGATGCTGATAGAACTATTATCACTTCTTCAAGAACAATTATTTTTTCTTGCTGGGGATTTGTAAGGAGATAAGAATCCACGGATAAGTTCATAAAGGAAATTAGGAATGTTTCGAAAAGGATCTGTTATTTGTCGGTGCATATTTGTGGGCGCTCTCCTGACAAGAGGTAAGGTGTAACTATAGCTAACTATTTCATACTCTCTCTGTATGTCTGTCTCTCTCACTAACTCCCTCTTTCCCTCTCCCTTCACCTCTCTGTTCTTTCTCTCTCCTCTCTCTTCACTGACTCTAATTCTCTTCCTTCTGTCTCTGTTCTTTCTCTCTCTCTCTCTCTCTCTCTCTCTCGGGTCATCGATGGAATAAATGTGATTTCTGTGCAGAGAAGGATACTATTTGTCATTTTTTCGCCCACATGTGCCCATTACTGTCTAGGATTTTTTCGATCTTGTCAAACTGTCCCCCAGAAATGGTCCTAGTGGCCGGTAAGTCCAAGACTAATTTGGTATCCCCTTTATTTATCAAGATAGGTGCGTCCCACCTGAGCACCACTGTTTTGGAGCAAAACAGCCCTGAACTTTCCACTCTCACCCCCATTAGCCTAGGGATGACAGCCCTTTCCATAATCCTATTCTCAAAAATAACAGACAACAGTTCAACCTCTACTACTGTAGATCCACTCTGTAATCGCAAGGCCAGACCGCCTGATATATTGCGTTCGCCCTCGCATCTACAGCAGATAGGCACTGGCAGTCGACAACAACAATGATCACGTAAGAAAACAAAAATCCTTTTTGCTACATAAACTCCCACCACAATGCATGCAATAATAAACATCCATGAGACATAAGACAAATCTCCATCTTGTACTACCTCACTACTGTGGGGGACCGAACTCATAGCCTGTTTGAAATGGCTGTGCTCCGGTCTTAGCAGCTTCATGTCTAGACTAACGGTCTCGTTAAGACCTACTCAATCCAATCCTAACAGGAAACGAAGCTCCTCTATGTATCTTTACAATTTTAACCAAAACAGCAAAAACGTCAATACAATCAATCTGCAAAACAAACAAGAAAATCTTAGATATATGCGATGTAAAATAAGTCGTTCTTTGTGGTAAACTCGTTCAACATTCAATATTCACCATGGGACTAGCCCCAAACACATCCTGTGGTCAATTCCCATCTAAATACTAGGTTGACAATCGTAAACATTTTGCCATACGTATGAGAACTAAACACCAAAATAATTCTATCCATCTACTATTGTCTTATAATTGATTTGCAACCAAAAGAGTTCACAAATACTGTATTTAACTGAACACAATACATAAAATCATGTACTAGATCTAAGATTGTCAGTAATACTCAGCCGCTGCATCTAATAACACAAGTGCCTAGAAACTATATAAAATATAAATAAGAAAAACACATTCTACCACGACACACCGCACTGTGTTTCTTTAACCGACAGCTTAAATCGATGTTTACATTCATTATCACCACCGCAGGACTATCGCATTCCATGCCTGCCGCCGCTAAGTAGGTCCACCTGTTGACCATCTGATACCGCAAGCTTGACACGCGTTATACTTACTCTGCTACTGTGTGATAACATTTTCCTCCAAAGAATTACAATGTGTACTTAAACAAACATGATTATTATATATGAACACACCATCTAGAGACAAATCAATGCAATAACATACAAATGACCGAACTGCTTTGAGAATTAAAACCGCAGAACGTAAACCAACTCAAATACAAGTGTATAAATTTGATCAGCGGCACCCGGTTTCATTTCCCGCATACAACACACACTAAGGTTTGCCGCCTGCTACTTTTCTACCGACTACCCGCGTGTCTAACACAGCTGTGTCTCCATGTCGCCAAACGATGCATTCCTCTCATCCTGAACCCTATCTGCTTCCAGAGCACCTAATCTAGTTCGATTTTCTCTAGACAATTCCTCCATGGTTTGTTCCATGTTTCTGAAACATTTGGTCAACATTTCAAACTTCTTCCTCTCTACTTCTGGAGTCCTATTTGCTTCAAACTCCTCCATAGCTCTCTCCATACCCTCAAAACATCTAGCCCAGCCCTTGAATCTCTTCCACAGAATTACTTTTCACAACCGAACCAGAGGGCTCCTGATGGTCCAGAAATGCTGCATTTGCCTTTCCAGTTAACCTTTTTGGCTTAGTGGGTGACTTCTCTACCCCCTTACTATGCCCTAACTCGCTGCTTTTACTTGGACTCTCTGTTCTTCCCAGTACCTGAATATTACTTCCCTTGACGGGCTTCCATAATATTATCCACACATTTGCATTCCTATGCAGATCCTCTGCCAGTCTAGACAAATACCCATACGGCACTCGCACCACCTCCGGTAATGTAACGCTGTATGTTCTTCCCTGTATCGGAACTCTCAAATCATCATCCCATCTTAATAATAGTGTACCACTTATCCTAAAAAAATTCTTCACCAATTCGGTGCTCCTTAGTCTAGGAGCCTGTGCCTTTGCCACCGCATTCCTTTCAAAGATTGTTTTTATCATCTCAAAATCATACAAGTTTCTACCCGACTGGAGTCTCAAATGAAATGAAGGAGCTTCCCTGTGTATGTATCTGCCCCCACACCAGTCTGCAGCTGTCTTCCATAGAAATCTAATCCAACCCTGTGATGCATACATGACCACCAGTACCAGTATCAATACCACCACGCTCTCTATAGAGAGCAGCTCACTAGTATTTCGCCTAGACTCATCTAGCATGGCATCTAGCTCCACCACCTCTCTAGACAACCCACTTACATTCACTGACATGGCACTTACTCCGTTACCCAGGAATGGAAACAAACTTGTCACTCTATGCAACTTACACAACAGATATAAACATGCCACAGTATTCACAACAGTCAGAACAGTAAATGTAACACTGGAAGTGGGATGAAAAGGCAAATTTCTCAATTTTGTGCGCATATCTTCCCATACTGTTTTCATTCGTTTATTTTTTTCCTTCAGATCCAATAAATTTTTGTGTAAGTCTATACCCTCTTTGAAAACTGTATCAGGACCCTTAGACAAAGTGTTTCGTATGTCTGCTGCTGACGGAATATTTATCCTAAACGGTGAGTCAAACAGCTGCGAGACACTGATATTTCCCAGTGACAAATTGAAGGTTAAAGCCAGAGGCAGGTTAAAGGCCGCCCTTACTGAAACATGTATAGCTGTACCGTTATTGCAATCACTGTTGGTTACTGACAAAGAAAAATTTCCCATATGAGCCACGCAATTGCACGGGATAGATATTATTACGTGTGAAGTAATCCGTACTTTCCTCGGTCTTAATCCCCCACAAATAAACACCGCTGTCGGCCCGCCATTAATCACTAGGTGTCTGTTCTCTCCCAGATACAAATGACTCACAGGAATGGGCCTGTCCAAATATGTATGAAACTGACATAATTCCAAAATCGCATCCTTTATCTCAAAAAATATGGCAGACAGACATGAGTGACTTTCTATTGCTCGTTCCAAAAACATGCCAGTACATAACATCATATTCTCTACCTGGTTATAGCATAAATCAATCTCCCTACCTGATGGTAACATATAAAATCCTTCCTTTTTATTTAGGACAAAATAATTGTTTCGCAGCACAATCTCAGTATATCCCCTAGTACTACTCGAGTTTGAATTTAGTGGCACAGGGACTGTCCCAACGCTGTATATGTCTGCCAGACCACCTATAGGCACTATATAATGTGACATCACAATTATGAACTTTGCCTCCGGCAGCAACACGGCCTTCACAGAACCCCTTCTATGTAGTTCTCCGATTGTTTTATGCTTAGGAAACTGTCTCACTGTACTCCTGTTTAACATATGACGTGCTACCTCCAATTGTCTGTCGTCCACCAGTCCTCTGTGGATTTCTCCAACCTGCAATGCATACAAGGCTTCCACTAATTCTCCCATGCTCTGCACATATTGTATTAATGAAACAATATCCAGGACCATTGTCTCTATGTAAGCCACCTTCCTCAAAGAATCCCTGTACTGGTGAGCAAGCGAGACATCTTCTCTCTTGCTCTCATTAGACAAACGACCTATGGTGGTAGTTAGATTCATCAACACCCTCTCCATTTGTCCTACATGAGCCGATGAAAATCGCAACAGGTTGTGATTGCTGCGTACTAGTCCTATCAAGATCTCGTCCCTGGTTCCTTCAATCGATTCTACCATTTCTGATCCATCTAGCAAAACTCTCACCGCATCAGAAAAATCCGCAATATCAGACTCTGTGGCAGTTCCGAAGACTGATTTCATCAACTTTCCTACAAAAGGATGAGGCGCACCCCGTTTATTTCTGATCCTATTTTGCACAAACGAAGTCATTAAACTGTCCCAGCGTTCAAACTGCTCTACTGCCAACCCATACAGATCACTCTGTAGCAGATTTATCGCATCACAGTCCCCCGCATTCATACCATGGAGGTTAGCGACACATTCCTCTGGTCTCACTGGTTCAGCCATGTGTGGTACTGCTACTTCCAAAACCACTGATTTCTGCTCCGCACCAACGTGGCCAATTCCACCAATTTGACAACATTTGGCCCCCAACCGTGGAAAGGGGTAAAATGGGCTTAAATGAAGTTAATTATCATTTATTTGATTATTTTTTTTGATAGGATGGTTCTACCAACCTGTGGAACAACATTTTTGGCATTTTTAGCCCAATTTTTTTTTTTTTTTTTTTTCAAAATCCCATTTTGGAGGCAAAAATCATTTTTTTTAACAGCCATTAGTCTGTGGAATTGCTAAATTTCTAAATCACAACATATAATTTTTATATGTTGTGATAGAAGGTTACGTGAATATGATCTGTGTAAAAAAAAAAATGCAAAAAAAATATTTTTTGGCCAAAAGCCATCAAAAATCAAAAAAAAAATTGTGGGTACCCCCCCATGCCTAAGGTGGAATAAATAAATAAAAAAAAAAAAAATTATATCAAATTTTGATGAATAATGATAGAGTGCATGGGATTATATAGGTATAAAATATCAAATGTATTGATTTGAGTTTTTCTTGAATTTTAGCTGAGAAATAACATGGCGGCAAAAGGTGGTGGGAACCCCTTGGAACCCTAGCTCATGTCGTCTTCGTCACGCCTATTTTACCGTTTTTAGAGCCTTACAAGGCATGAATTTAATAATAAACTTTAAATTTGACATTTATTATTAACTTTGCTTAATAGCAATCTATGTAGACCAAAATAAATGATTTCCGAGTAGTTTTTACATGATTTTTACTGCAAATTGCTTTTGTCGTCTTCGTCACGCTTTTGTCGTCTTTGTCACGCTTTTGTCGTCTTCGTCACGTCACGTCACGTCACGTCACATCACTTCGTCACGTTGTCACGTAATATTAGAACCTTTATCCTTAAAAAATTTGCATCTAAATACTTGAACAGAACAGGAACAATCAATACAAGTATTCAAGTTAACTTCAAAAGGTAAACGAGGGTAATAAATGTTATATATATTCTAAATATAATGAGTCATATAATGTGTATACATGCATAATAATGTGGGCAGAGGGTCAATGACCTGTCACCCTTGCTGCTGCCATTATCATTACCATTACAGAATGGTTATTTTGCTGTAACTTTTCTTCTAGTCAGAATATTTTCACCAAATAAAAGGTGTTAGGATCCTTATGTCGAGACCTATCAAGTACAAAATAGTTCAATGCATTATTTGCATATTTGTTTTATCTATTTCTAATTTAAATCTTCATATATGTAGAAATATGTACCATTATTCGACATGCTATTTTTGGCATTTTTTTCATATTTGGGATCTATTTTTCTACCCCCCTGTAGAAAAATTACTAATAATCAGAATGGTTCCAAACTTGACAGTTTAATGTGCATATGTAGTGATTCGCTCTTTGATCCGAATAAACAACTTAACAAGGCACAATTCCCTGTAGCTCTCTTTATTCTCCAGTCCGTGAAAACGGCCCTTGTGTCCGTGAATCCGGCTAGAGTAGCTTACCCTAGTCCATGACACAAACGGGTAGTACTAAATAAGGTTCAAATAAAGATCACGGTGTATATAACAACATACACAGATTATAATAGTACAGGATAGAATAGACAACAGAGCTCTTTAGGAGAGTAACACAAAGGGTTTACATATAACATGATTAAGGGGAAATAGATATAATAGAGAAGATGTATAGAAATACAAAGAACCTAAGCGCGGAGCGCCTCTATTGGTAAAGTAGTAAGAGAGTAGACTGGACCTTTATGGTCAGCTACCAAGTGGTAAATGTAAGAACTACTACAATACCCCCCCTTTTATTTTAAGATTTTTGAACCCCGTTAATAAAATCGTAATAAGAGTACAAAATCATAGGTTAAATGGAAACATAAAAATAAGAGAATTAACAATGCGAACCTGAATGGAAAATAAGTAGGTCTCATGGCGAACAATAAGGAGCATAATGTGTCCTAACTACAAAATTAACAATGTCAGGTCGCAACATCTCTAATAATAAAAAGAATCCAAAACCACAATGTCATAAGGTAAGACATTTTTAAGAATATAAAAAGGTACATCAAGGAGCATTTGAGTGTCCTCTCTACATACAAAACATAGTATACGAGAAAAAAGTTTAGTCACTTCCCAAACGTGGAAAAATGAACAACAAAACAGAAAAATTTCCAAGTACAAGGTAGGAGCTTATGGAGTCCCACTGTATCACGTATACAATTCCAGCGAAAATAAGAATAATCCAGGCAGCATATTCATCAGAACAACAAAAAAATTTCCCAGAGGAAATGACATAACAAGGTAAGCAAAAAATAGAAGAATATAAACTGGCTCACTCGTTTGAAGGGAAAACAGAACTGTCCCAAAGTCATCTTTGAGGAAAACAAAGTTAATTCTGCTCCATATTGATGACAACATCCGAAGGTTCGTTGTTCTGCGGATCCGCGGGACGTCCGTGAGGTTGTTGCTGTCGTCCGTCCGTGCCTGGTGGTGCGGCTGCTGGTGGTTGAATCAGCTGAGTAGGGCTGAACAGCCAGTTAGGGATAATGTCATACATCTGCGCCTGTGGATCCCTTCCAGGAGTACGAGGAGGGGGCACAGCTTGTGCCGGACCAGCAGGAGGAACAGATTGTAATGTCTGCAACAGGTTACTGAGCATCAGCAACTGGGGAAGCTGGGCCGGATCCAATGGAAGTGGTTGTTGGGCAGGAACAGGGGGTGCAGCAAACGGAACAGCAACAGGAGCCATCGCAGCAGCACTAGAGGTAGAGGTAGAGGTAGCAGTAGGGCCACATCCATCCGACTTCTTTTGATCGTCACAGGGAGAGGAAGTACGGGACTCATTCTCCAGCATGGATAAGAGTCGAAAGTTCTCTTCTTCCAACTCCCTCACCCGTGCATCACTCTTGGCCAAAGACTTCCGTAGTCCGTCTACCACTACTGCCTGGTTTCTCGCCTGTTCTCTGACTTCTCCTAACTCCTCCACGGAAGCTTTAACACTCCCAAGGGACCGGAGAGGCTCCACTACATCTTTTAATAGGGACTGCAACTCGGTCTTGGCGGAGTCAGCGGCGGCACACACTTGTTCCAACGCCTCTGCAACCACTGACTCTGCCCTTGCACAGACCTCCCTACTCTCTTCCACGGAGGGTAGTTTCCTTAAAACTCCGTCCACCCAAACCTGGGCCCGCCTACACACACGCTTAGGCAAAGGAGGGGCACAGTCCTTATCCAGACTAGGGGCTCTATTTCTCTTCTTCTCCTCTGAGCCAGAGGCCACCGCGTCCTTAGCCACGGATCGACTACTACCAGCCGAGCTAGCGGCGTGAGACGATGAGGATGATCTGCCTGATCGACTCTCGGGTCCGCCTGCCTTGGTTTGAGTCCTTCGCATGACGCGGAGATGCTGTCCGGCCATGTAAGTAGTCCTGGCGAACACGCTGTTGGGCCTGGTAGAAGGCAGCACCTGTTTAGCTCTCTGGCAGGAGTCCTTACGAGTAAAATGATGTTGAGCCACTTCCCCGTTCATGAAGTGTTGGATCAGTTCCACCCGCCGGTCCAGAACTTGCTGACAGCTGGCGAGTGGACAGATCCATACCTCACAGAACGGGGCATGTTCCTCGCAGAAATGTCTAAACAGACGCTCTCGAGTGGCGTACACACGCACTCCTCCTCTGTTTAGAGCCAAATACCTGCACACAAGGAAAGGGCACCTGTGTCCAGGCTGCCACAACCTGTGCGCTTCAACGATCTTCTGATGAGTGCCAGGATCCATGCCATCCTTACGTGTCAGCTCTGGCCAGATCCTGGTTTCATATCGGGCCATCTGGTCATCATCCATCTCAGCACTCTCATCATCGGATTCAGGTAAAGTGATTACCCCGGATCCGGGTGGATCAGACTGAGGATCCAAGGGGACCACCTCAGTCGCCGCATCAAACTCCCGTCTAAATTGGTCCATTGTACCACGTCTAGACAGCTGAGTCTTCCGCCACTCTGCACGGTGGATGTGCCTCTTCTTAATTTTCTTTGCAGACTTCTCCTTAAGACCAGAACCTTTGCCACCACTAGTAGACACATGTAGTGGACCACTAGCGGTCTGGCACACCCGAGAACTTTCCGTCTTCTTGTCATGGCCCTTCTCGGAAACCACGGACTTGTCCACAGACTTGTCCACGGACTTGTCCACGGACTTGTCCACGGACTTGTCCGTCCTTGTACGGTGTCGACTACGTCCCTCTTTTTTCTCATCATCGGCAGGGATTTTCTTCTTCTTTGGAGATTCGTTCTTTCTCCTGGACGAGCGTCTCCGCGGACTTTCCTCCGAAGTCACGTCCATGCCGGACTCCTCGTTTCTTTCCGTCAGGGGACGGATTTCCGCGCCCAAGGGTCTCGTCTCATGGTCATGGTCAGTGGAATCCAGATCCGGATTCCCTTCGCCTTCTTTCCGCGGGGGGGGACGATTCTCGGGGTCAAGATCAAGGAGATCGTTCGCTCCCTGAAGCAATCTCTCTTCCTCCGCTTCTGTCATGAAGACCTCGTCAGACACGGATTCGTCCGCTCCCTCCATACTATCGTCCGTCCGTATACGGATTTGACTGACAAAAAATCTTAGTCTTCTGCAAGAAAAAGAATAACACTCAGCACCGATGGAACAACCGTATTTTTCCGTGTTTCAAGCATTCAATGGTACATACTTCTTCCCATTCATTCATTCATTCATACAGCACTCTCCATAGCCTATTACATAGGCAGTGGAAAGTGAACAATAATTCCAAAATCACAGACAATACATTGCATTTCATATTTACACAGACTAACACAAGTTTGTGAACTCTTAAAAAGAGCTGTATAGGTTGACAAATAGTCAAACCATTTGGTATAGTGGTGTAAATAGCCACCACAACGCTATACATTCACAAGTCAGTGAAGCCATTGCACCGGTGTCATGGCGGACACACCGAAACTTCCAACCAAAATTAAATCAAAGATCCTGACTAATCTATACATTTCAAAAATTGAAACACTCCGTGCCCAGTACAAGACAACTTTCAGCTATCACATTGACATTGCTTCAGTTCATGACAAGTAAGTTTTAACCCAATTCAACTCACTTCTTTCCTCAAGGAATACTGGTCTCAGAGTGCCGGTTAGCTTGTTGACAAGTCGAGTCCCGGGAGCATACTGGGAAAGGGTGCAACACCACAGCGCCACGACCAGCGTGGTAACCGTAGTACTAAAAATCGCCACCACTCACAGCGCCACCGTTTCCCGCTCAGACAACCAGCTATACTAACTCCCTTCTACAGGTCGTACAGTTGATGTTAAAACATGCAGCCTGTTCTGGTCTTCTGCAGAGACAAATGCAGAAACGTTGGTCCAATAAACCTAGTATCCACCTAGCCAAGTCAATAGCAATTTCAACCCAATTCCTGAGTTGATTCAAGCTTCCCGGGGAGTCTTAGTTCAGCTAGAACTCAAGGGTTCTCCCTCACAGGGTTTCCTCACAGGGTAGTGAAAGACTGAGAAATGCAAGCTGTCTGTCAACCCTCTAATATCATATGGAATGTAAAAATTGAATGCCATTATTATAAGATAAGCAAGTATGCATGATCAAGATCAGAAAGGATATAGCAGTTTGTCGGTGTAATGCTTAAAGGTCAGTTTATCCGGAATATTGTGAGCGGCAGAACATAGGTCATTCCACCTAGTTTGACATTTATAGATAAGGGAATTAGCAACCTTGGCTGTGGAAGGGGGAAGAACGAGGAGGTTTCTCCTACCCTTAGCATGACTTCGGGTGGGGAGATCCCTTCGATCAATATTGTCTGGATTTTGCGAGAGGTAGAAGGCTATATCCAGAATGTGTTTATTCCTACGGAGCTGTAGGGGCCAAATATTTAGTAATAAATAATACATGATATCTGACGATTCCCTCAGTTGTTTCCAATTCATAGGTAGTACCCCCTATGAATCTCCGCACCTTGAAAGGCCCGTCCCACTTGGGACCATATTTCTTGTTAGCCTTAGGGGGACAGTACCTATACACAATAGCCCCTTCCTCAAAGCGCCTTGGACAAGCCCGTCTGTCAAAGTCTTTCTTTTGGTGCACGGCAGCAACTCCCAGATTTTCTCTGACAAACTGATGTCCAGTTCTCATCGACTGTCTTAGATTTTCCACGTATGACAATCGACAAGGAAAATCCAATCCTCCTGGTTCAACTCCGTGAATTAAATCAACTGGAGTTACAAGTTCAGTCCCCAAAACTACTGAATTGGGCGTACACAACGTACTGGCATGCACCGTACCCCGGTAAGCGTGTGCTATACACGGAGCGAGCAAGTCCCAATTTGAATCCGAGTAGTTTGTCAGGCAAGAGAGCTGCTCGACAAGAACACGATTAAATCTCTCTACCTGTCCATTTGACTGAGGCCTGTACGGAAGAGTGATTAGCTTTTCCACCCCCAACATGTCCAACAAACTTCGCAACAGCCGAGACCTGAATTCCGGCGCTCCGTCCGTCTGCAACGAAACAGGACAGCCGAATCTCAGTACCCATTCTCTAAACAAACTTCAGCACATCTTTCTGCCGTGTGGTCTGGCATAGGAAATGCTTCCGCCCATTTCGAGAAATGGTCCGTAATTACCATCACGTAGTTGTTACCTCTAGGGGTAGTCTTAAATGGACCTATAATATCCAACGCTATCCTACTCCATCGTTCACCATGGATCTCCTTCTTTAAAGGTGTAATACCTCGTCCGCCTCTAGACTTTCTCATGCTGCACTCAGGGCAAGCCTTTAGCCATCTTTTCAAGTCATAGCGCATACCAGGCCAAAAATATTTCATTTTTGCCTTCCAGCTAGTCTTGAAATCGCCATAATGACCTTGCAACTGAGATCCGTGCAAGCAACGAAAAATATTCCTTCTCATAGAGGCAGGGATTATCTTCCTGACATACGTGTGTCCAGTGTTCTTACGCAGCCACCGCAGACATAAGACACCCTGGACCATCTCTAAATTTTCTCTGTTACGGATGTATGTACAGAATTCCTGCGGCTCACCAGACAATTGTTCCTTGCTGGGAACCGGACTGGATCCGTCCAATACAGCCATAACTTTCTTCAACAAGGGATCTGCCTGTTGAGCATCCCGGATCTCGTCCTCCAAGGAGCCTAGAACCACCACAGCTTCCGCGATTACAGCATCATGGACACCACAATCGGAACAGCCAGGGTTTCCGCACTTCCTGGTAGGGATTCGAGACAATCCGTCCGCATTCGTATGCTTCTTGCCCGCCCGGTGAAGTATCATACTCTGCTCCAAGCCATACTCTTGCATTGTGGCTAACCATCTAGCAAGCATATCAGTTGGATCTTTAAAATTCAGGAGCCACCTAAGTGAAGCGTGGTCAGTTCTTACGTAAAAATTACGATTGCCAAGGAGATAATGTCTGAACTTCTTCAAGTAGGACAGCACTGCCAATAGCTCACGTTTAGTAGCACAGTAATTTTTCTGTGGCTTGAATACAATCCGTCCCAAATACTTCACTTCCTTACGGAAGAGCTCACATTTCTTAGGCTTAAGCTTAAGCCCATATTCTCTAATGCGTTCCAACACTAGTTTAAGATTGTCTGCACATCCCTGGAGAGTCTTACCAAAGACCACCACATCATCCAGGTATACCAAACAGGATTTCCAACGCAATCCGTCCAACATACGGTCCATCATGCGTTGGAAAGTGGCAGGGGCGTTACACAGTCCAAAAGCCATCACTTTAAACTGAAACAGACCCACACTGGAAAGAAAAGCAGTTTTGTGTTTACTGTCTTCATCCATTGCAACCTGCCAATATCCGGACTCCAAGTCTAGTGTGCAAAACCATTGATTTCCACCCAAGGCTTCAACACACTCATCAATTCGAGGTAGAGGAAAACTATCCTTCTTAGTCACCGAATTCAGTTGGCGATAGTCTACACAAAATCTCTGTGTACCATCCTTCTTAGCAACCATCACTATGGGAGCCCCCCACGGACTACTGCTATGCTCTATTCTGCCTGCTTTATACATTTTCCAGATTTCCGCCTCTGCTCCCTCCCGCCTAGCCACTGGCATCCTACGATAGGCTTGCTTTACAGGGATTGCATCCCCAGTGTCAATCACATGGCTAACCAAGTGAGTACAACCAACTTTGGTACCAGGTAAGGAAAAACAGTCTTGGTAATCATAGAGCAGTTTTCTAACTAACTCTTTTTCTTCTTTTCTAGACAGATGAGCATCATTCACCAACTTCTCTAACGGATCTTCGGGACTAGGAGGGACAACTATATCAGGAGCCAAAAGCTCATCATCCACAATAGGCGAGTCCATTACCTGTATGGAATTGATAATAGCCGTCTTAATCATTTCATTATCCTCTTCCTCCGGTAGGGAAGCATCGGACACCAAAGTCACAACACTCACTCTCCCTACTATCATGTCACAATTCAGGCGTACGGTGGAACCGGACGGATTGGAAAAAGCTACCACGGATGAATTAACGTTACCCGATACGTATGTATTAAGGCTTCCCAAGGCAAAGTCTTTTAACAATCCCTGATCAGGCTCGAACATCAGCCCATCTGACGTGTCAGAGCCTCTACCCAGGTCTATCTTAGCAAGGGTCACGGACCGGGGTTGGAGGACCACAGGTTCTTTCAACCTGACTTCTCCCCCGTCCACGAACTCTCTCACTTCAACAGCCTGAACAGAGGACTGTCTCAAGCTTCTCTTCATGTGCTTCTCTTCATGTGCTTCATGTGCTTGTCTGAACTGTCTATCGAACTTCATATCCGCCAATGTAGTCCCAGTGGCAATCAGTTTGCCCGGCCGAACAAGTTGCTCGCTCATCCGCACAGGGTACGGCGGGGGTCCGCCTTCCGCTCCAGGCGCTGCTGCCATCTCTGAAAGAGAACCAAAAAGTCAAAAACCAAATCCGGATTTATTCCAAATCCGTCGCGCTTAGTCTTCAGGACTGGTCAAGAACTGGTCATGGCACCAATTGTAGTGATTCGCTCTTTGATCCGAATAAACAACTTAACAAGGCACAATTCCCTGTAGCTCTCTTTATTCTCCAGTCCGTGAAAACGGCCCTTGTGTCCGTGAATCCGGCTAGAGTAGCTTACCCTAGTCCGTGACACAAACGGGTAGTACTAAATAAGGTTCAAATAAAGATCACGGTGTATATAACAACATACACAGATTATAATAGTACAGGATAGAATAGACAACAGAGCTCTTTAGGAGAGTAACACAAAGGGTTTACATATAACATGATTAAGGGGAAATAGATATAATAGAGAAGATGTATAGAAATACAAAGCACCTAAGCGCGGAGCGCCTCTATTGGTAAAGTAGTAAGAGAGTAGACTGGACCTTTATGGTCAGCTACCAAGTGGTAAATGTAAGAACTACTACACATATATATGAGGTTGATAGAAAACAACAAATCAACTGATAAAAGTAAAAATTATTTTTTGGTATTCTGGGGGTGTCTAGGGACCCAAATGTTGTCAAATCTACAATATGCAATAAGTTATTTGGTCAGTCTATGACCATCACCCTCATAGGGGAGTCAGTTCTTTAGCAGAACTAATTTCATTTATCAATCTACTCATGTCAAGAAAGCTTCGACTGCAAATTACTCGATAAGACTAGCAGCACAGATATACCAGCAGGACGCTGGGTAGTAAAGCTGCGGCAAATTATCACCAAATTACAAACTATCAACTCAAATGGTTTCTCGGTTTACCTGATAATCCCTATCGCCTTGATAATCCAACCTTCCATGATCGCACCCTACTCGAGACTCCTTAGACGCTATTCTTACAGAGAAATCTCAGGGTCATTACCGAATATAGACGGAGGAATTGACACAACGCTGGCGTCTGCTATGTCCAGAATGCTTATGGCAACTCAGTCCTAAGACTCGCCGCAGAGCTGGCCCTCAGATAGCAAGACCCCACCCCCTCTCGAGGCACCCTTCATCGTTCAGTGCACGAGACCTGATAGAAGCCACGCCCCTATCCTGTCTGGACTGAGCCTCACTGAACCCGGGTCTAGGCGTTACCAATGCTAAATTCCTTTTGTACCCACCCATATGAGGATTCTCTTTCGTTATTGAATTGCTTAAATTCCCCATGCAGTTAACAAATGGAGGAATGGCTGGTTTATACCTATTAGTATTTTGACCAGATATTTTGAGCGCTAGCTACGGCGACTCCCCAACATCTACTTGGTGATACACCCATATCACTCCTCTGACCGCCACTTACATTCTTGCCTTCCCCACTGGTAAATCTGCGCTAATCCTTTTAGGAAGCGCTTTGGCTTTGATAATTTTTAATTGGGTTTATCTCGCATTAATTTTCTCAAAAATTCATTGGTGTAATCTTTATTTACAATTTTCAAGTGAGCCATGTGGACTGGTCTTTTCCCTGACACCATCGGCCTCCAACAAATGCTCTATAATTGGTTTGATGGAATCCCTGACATCTCTCAGGTTTGCCTCGGCCGGAAGTACACAGTTCTTCCCGAATACCAGCATGAAAGCCGAGTACCCCAGCGAATAGCTGTCACTGGCATTCAATGCAAGTACTATACCAGGGATGTATATATCCCATGTTTCGGGGTTCTTTATTGTAAATGTTCTGAGCCTTTCTACCAAGCTTCTATTTGTGCGTTTGATCAGGCCATTCGATTGAGGCCTATAGGGACTGGAAAACACTTGTTCTATCCCAAATTTTGAACAAAAATTTACAAAATTACACCCAGAAAACGTTGTGCCGTTATCAGAATAAATCCTGCTTGGACAGCCAACAATGCATATGACTTTCTCAAAGAACTCATCCCTGAAAGTTGCACTGTCTATTTTATCTGTAGCCCAAGCAATAACATACCTCGTGCTCATATCTATCACTGTTTGTATATACCTAGCCCCCCGCTTGGTTGTAGATATTTTCCCAATGGTATCAATCATGAGGCATGAAAAGGGATAGGGAGTGCTATCTCTTACCGTCATTGGCAATCTTATTGTACGATTCTTTTTCTTCGTACTGAGGCAAATGTGACATGTGAGCACATATCTTCCCACATCTGCTCTCACCGTGGGCCAATAAAATCTAGTAGCAATTATCCCCATCATTCGAGTAATCCCTGCATGGGCCCCCAATAACCCACAATGAATTCTCTCAAGGAATTTCTGTACCAGACACTTTGGAATTACTATCTGATACACCTGATGCACCTGGTTGTATCTCAATTTCCCTGGTATGCGGCACAACATGCCGTCCTTCGTGAAGAACTGATCCTGAGTCAGAAGAATTTTTCTGGCTTCCTCATTACTCTCTGGCAAAATTCCAGATCCAATGAATTTAAGCATTGCCCCGCAGAATGGGTCCTCTCACTGGCATTTTTTCATGTCCTTAAAAGTAACTGGATCTCCCCCAGTTAATTCCCCAGGAAATAGGCAACCCTTGGGTCGTGGTGTGTGACATGCCAAGCTCCTTCTTCGCGCCGCTGTACGTCTTTTATCACCACCCCTGATTTCAGGCAATTTCACAGCTAGACGCCCAGCTCTCTTTAGCCTCGCCGCTCAAGCAGCTCGCTTCTTTCTCTTATCTGCTAACTGTGCCTTAGCCATCTCCTTCTGCTCGTGTGACCTGTCAGTGTCCTGGCATGTAGTGGCACGTGTCTCTACTGCCATTAACTGACTCCCACATGTAGATTCCAATTCCACCTTGCCTCTGGAAATCTCGTCATTACCTCCTACTACCTGCCCCTCTCTGATCTCTGAATTCCTTTTCAGAATGGACCTTGGTCTGAACACTCTCAGTGGATAGGTATGCAGTACTTCCTCTTCTTCAAAAAACTTTATTGCATGTACCTGATTGAAACATACCTTCTTCTGTACCTCATCTCGTTTGGAACATTCCCCTTTGCCCCCTTTGATGATCTTTGTGATAACAAATCTGGCACGATATTCAAACGCCCCTTGATATGAAGCATTGTATAATCAAATTCCTGAAAGAAATCAAGCCATCTGGCCATTCTACCACTCAGTTTCTTTTTACCGTTCAATATGAGTAGAGCAGCATGATCAGTGTAAATATAAAATTTCCTTCCAATCACATAGTGTCTGAATCTATCCAAACAATAACGTACCGCCAATAATTCACGGTCTGTCGTGCTGTAATTGACCTCTGGTTTCGTCAATGCTCGACCTACAAAGGCCAAAGGTCGCAACATACCATTGGTATCCAATTGTTGAATGGTTCTACCGATTGCAACGCCGCCTGCATCACAGGCAATATAATCTGGATGAGGCAAGATAACATCAGCACAAATCGAATTCTTTATTCTGTCAAACGCCACCTGACATTGCTCATTCCACACGAATGGCACATCATTTCTTGTCAACTTGTATAAAGGGACCATGTTATGGCTATAATCAGGTATGAATGTCCTGTAATAATTCGCAAGGCCACAGAATCCCTTTACTTCTTTCACTGTTCTGGGCCTGGGAAACGTCTTTATAGCCTCTACCTTCACAGGGTCTGGCTGTACCCCATGTCTATTTATCACGAATCCCAAGAATCCCACCGATTCCATGCCAAAATAACATTTCTCCTTTTTGAGGCTAATTCCTGACTTTCTCAGTCTCCCCAACATGATATCCAAATCCCTCACATGCTCATTCCAGCTTCTAGAAGCCAAAATGACATCATCCACATAGCAACATGCATTTGGGATATTCTTTAAGATGCCCTCCACTATTCCATGGAACGCTTTGGGCGAGGTCTTTAACCCCATTGGCATCGCCCTGTACTGGAAAATGCCTTCCATTGTATTAAATGCTGTAATATGTCTGTGTTCCTTCTTTAATTTAATTTGATGAAAACCTGAATGAGCATCCACCTTTGAGAAGAAAAGACCCTTCAACGATCCGACCCTTTGTATCACTTCATCTGCCCTAGGGAAACTTCTACTCTGATTCCATACTTCTACTTCTTCTCATTTTCTGACCTAAAATCTGTGACCATTCTGTACTGAGTTTTCCCTTCTCTTCGAGATCCAGGTTTTTGAACAAGAAATGCTGGACTACAAAATTCACTCTTTCCATCCGTCCTTTCTATAATCCCTGCCCTTACCTGCTCTTCCAACATGTCTTTCATGATCTTTCTCATAGCTGGGTTCAGTCGATATGGCATCTTGCTTACTGGCTTATATCCATCCTTCAATTCTATCTCATGCTCTATACCGACCCTATGTTGCATTGGGGCTCCCTCTTTCTGAAAAACCTCCACGTTCTTATTAAGAATTCTCAGTAAATCTTCCCTCTGTGCAGCTCCTAGCTTTTCAGAAACCTTATATTCCCCAGACATTCTCACGAAGTTATCCGGTCGCATGGCGTTTACCTCACCCACCACCAATGGTAGGTTACATGATACTTCCGCTAAACTGCTTCCCAACTGCACAAAATCACTTTCATTTTGCAATACAAAAATGCCCAATATGCTCCCCCTACTCACTGTGTAAGCCTCGTCGGTAGGGTTAGCTAACACTATTGGAATACGATTCTTTTTTCCTGGTCTAACAGCGATCCTTTGGGCCAGAAATGGAACGACAGTCTTTCTATGCATGTTCTCTACAACACCCACTTTACCTTTCAAATCTACTATTCCACACACCTTTGCTGAAAATAAATTTTCAGATCTTGGCCCCAATCTATGACCCTTTTCCGTCCTAATCACGAAAACCTTTTGACTTTTATTGGCAAACCTAATACACGCATCGTATTTCTCCAACATATCAACAACCACCTGAGTAAAATAAACAATGCCTGAAGTCTTAAAACTATAGAACTTCAATTTTCTCATATTTTAATAACTATGACCCCCTGTGTCCCCTGTATGACCCACAACCTAACACTTAAACCTCTCTAAGTGCAATAAGCGCCAAACAAGTCATATGTGTCACCAATGTGTCAAAAGTGTAAAATGTGTCAAACTGTGCCAAAACTCAAATCCATATATAAGCAATGTTATTATTATCTTGTTCATTCCCCTGATGAAGACCACCTATGCTACGGTCGAAACGCGTAGGGATAAGCCTTTCTCTACTAGCTAATAAACATTAGCATAAAGGAATCAACGGGAGTTATTTGTTTTTACGAAGATTACTTCAACTTTACATCTTTCTCCAACATATCTACCCCAATTATCATAGATCTTCGCAAACCGGGTACCACATGAAACCACATGCTATACACTTCCCCTGACATTTCCAAATGAATTTTGATTACTCTCCGAGCAACTCGATAGTCTCCGCCAGCCATGTATAATTTCAGATATGTTCTTTCCACTGGAATCTTTGGATTCCTTGCTAATAAAGTTCGTGCAAACTGACGGCTGACACATGACACCGAGGCACCCGTATCCACCAGAGCTGGCAGTACATAATTTTCCGCTCTAATCTCGGCCGAACCGTTACATAATTTAATCACATTCATTTTCTTGCCAGCCCTCGTGCTTTTGCTCATTTCTAAAATTGAAAATTTTGTTCTGTCAGGGTCGTATTTGAAAGGTTTACTCACTTTTTTTATAAGCTGTCCTCTCTGATGCGCTGGATCAAGCTCATTGAGTCGGCCAGGAGCGCTTCCTGACCTTCCTCCTCGTTTTTTGAGATAGTACTTGATGTATCACTGTCACTGTCAGACATATCTCGTTCACCTCCTTCTTGTAGAATTTTTTTAACTTGTCCTTTTTGGGATAGAACTGTCCATCCTTGCCCTTATAGTACAAGGTCTCTTGGTCATATTTGCCGTTTGAAGAAGATCTGTGTCGCTCGACAGACCCCTCTTTAGAGTAACTCCCTGATTCATACTTCTTCTTCTCATGTGGTGATTTGCTCTTATATCCATCAGACTTGTAGTATCTCTTTTTCCACTCGCCTTTATTCTCCTCTTGCTTACCCTTATATGTATCGTACTTCCTGCTGTAATCCTTTCTGGATTTCCTTTCGTTGTCATCCACATATAAGACTTCAGCCTTATTCTCTCCTGTTGATGTATTAGACTTGGCTTTTATTACAGCCTCATATTTTACAGCGGCGTCGGTCACTGCTGCCACCGTCTGCGGTCTCTCCGCCGCTACACACATCCTTAAGTTCGCATCTAATTTCCCAATTAGAATTTCCACTTGCTCCTTCTCACTCAAGCTAGATCTCTCCAGCAATCGTGACATTTCTCTACAGAATTCCTTCGTTGTTTTAGAAGGCTCTTTCTCTCTGTAATTATAGTTTTTCATCATTTCCTCGATCGACATATCCTGGAACTTAATAAAAAACTCCTGCTTGAAAGTGCTGAAAGGCGCAGACATGGAATACTTATCCACAAATCTCATGTAAAAATCCAATGCTGATTCTTTTACGAAGGCCTTAAAGCCGTCCAACCACATATGCTCAGGTAGATCATTCTTCAGCGCATAGTCTACATATTCTTCCATAAACCTAACCGCTGACCTTGACACTGTTGGTTCGTCAAACACCACCGGTGGCTTCATAAAATTCTTTATTACATGCCCCGGCAGCCTGTCCTTTTTCTCTTCTCTCCAATCCTCTCTTCCTTCTTTGTATCCAACATACCCGTCATGAATTGAAAGGTATCCATCCGCATTTGTTTTAGTTCCTGCATCATGAAAGCCATGCTATCATTTGTTTGTCCAGCCTGATGCACTGGAGTTATCAATTGATGCTGCGGACTAGGATTCATATTTGGAGCAGGATAATTGAGCCTTGGGTCTCCCTGTCCCATATTAACATTGGCATATGGACCTAACTGTTGTCTAGGCGTATATATCGACTGTGGAGATCTTTTACCGAAGTTTCCCATGTAACTGTAGTAATTCCCACTTGTGGCCCCACTGTTATGTTGAGAATTTGTTTGTTGCGGTTGCTGTTGTTGTACCTGTTGTTGCGGTTGTTGCACATACTGCTGTTGTGACTGTTGTTGTACATATTGCTGTTGCCACTGATGCTGTTGTTGAGCCTGCAATTGTTGTTGTTGCATCAATTGTTGATCCATTTTTCTCGGCTGTATCGTTATACGCTGTTGAACCGGTGTTGGTTTCGCCGACACAGGAGGTGAGTCTTGGCTGATTCTACTGGTATTCACCTCCAGAGCCCGATTGTGCTGATCATGTCTCAATCCTCTATTGTAGTCCGGTGAGGAACATTTCTCCCCAATACCGCCTGTACGAGCTACTCCCCAGCGTTGCGCCGGTGACACCTGAGCTCTAGCCTCCTCGGTAAATATTGTAGCTGCTCTCTCCCCAAATGCATTCGTCAAAACTGAGTCCCTTTCCATAGACCTTCTAGGAGAATTCTTTACTATGCTCTCTCCTCTCAATTTTCCATATGCATCCGTCTGGGGAGGGCTTGGCCAATTTAAGTCCTCATTCAACATTTCGTTCCACCGTGGTATTTCACCAATGTTCTTTGCAACATTAATATGTTCTGTATCACTTAAATCGTCCAAAGGTAATCCACGATCCTTTTGTGGTGTGAAGAATGCCTGTTCCCCACTATCCCCGTATAGGATAGTCGAGTTCCCACTCAGGCTCTCTTCTTCCTCCTTTACTTGTCCCCCGTACTCCAACCGTCTCTGGGAATCTGATTTCCCAAACGTTGTAAAACTCCTCACTGTTGATTTCAAACTATCCAGAAAACTCTCAGAAGCCATATATAAAACCGCTATCTGTGATTAAATACCGATTCGCACTCGGTTCCTCCACCAATATTATATCTAGAATAGCATATAAGTATGTGAAGAGATAGGGGAGTCCACTAGAGGATGTATATATATAACGATGTAAAGGCAATGATAGTTTATAGTAGACTGTTTAATAATCAGAAGTGTGAGTCGTACATACTCCAGCCAGGAGGGCTGGTACTCCAGGGAGTGCCTACACTTGATTGGCACTTGGGGGCGGAGCCTAGCTCCCGCACGGTATAACAAGTTGTGGAGGGAATCAGACGCCAGGAAAAAAGTCGTCTAAATAATTTACCACACGCACATCGTACAATCTATACATAGAGTCGGCAATGAAGTTAGAAATGTTATCAAATACACAAGGACCAATACGTAATCCGAAGCATAGGCGATTGTCTGTTAGATATTTCTCTTGTCCATCAATAGTCCAACGAAAACCACAAAAGGTACGATGATCTGGATTAACTGCCACGGCTCTATAGGCCGATTTAATATCAACCACACACATGTAATCTCGTTGTTTCACCATATTTGTAGCATCGTCAATATTTTTATACGAAAATGAACGTATAAGAGATGAACAGTGAAAGTTTACCGAAGACTCATCTGGTCGAGAACAGTCTGTTATAGGCCTGACACTACCGTCAGGTTTAAATATCGCTCCTAGGGCGTGAATGCACGTGGGTTTCTCATCTACTACCGAAACATAACCTTCAACTATTTCACTAGCAACAATTTTATCCATTTTTTCACGTGCTGATACCTCCAAAATAGAGGAGTAATTAGGTAAGTCATACGCCTCTACTGGCGAATCTACCACATCGATACCATCTATAGTATAATGGAAAACATCAAGATATTTCGTAAATACATCACAACCTTGATAAAATAAAGAAGCAGCAACTCTGCATGGCTTCAATTGAACGGGTAATCCGCCCAAAATATGTACACAACTACAACTACCATGAAAACATTTATTATACACACTGACCGAACGGCCCTTAGTAGATATTGGAGAGACAAAAATCAATCCCTCATCATTATCACAAATACCTTCAAGGTAAAATTTAGCAATACGATCACAAATACACATATAAACACATTTGTCATGGCAATTACGTTGAAAATCATTTACCGGGAGAGAATCAGGAGAATAGGCAGCTGTCGAAGGTAAGGAATTGTCAATCTCGGCGACTGTGGCCTCCATATTGCCACCGTTACTAGCCTTTACCAAAGGAGAGTTCGACAAATTAGCATAGGTTTCCATCTCTACAACAAGAGAAGGTTCAATCACATTCCGACAGTCACCACCACCTACCCGATTCTCTACAGCATCCTATTTGTTAGTCGTCTTCGCCGTCACACAGGTCTTGGCGCCATGGTCTGACGCACCGCATGAAGAACAACGATGAGCAAAGTCACAGGGATTTTTCTGGCAACCCAAACCGTTAAATTTAAAGCAGACTTTATCCTTCATGTTCCTGCTTTTAGTCGAAGAGGTAGAAGATTTAGTGGACGAGGCTCGATGAGAATTTTCAAACGAGTAATGGCGGAGAACTTCCTCTTGTTTAGTCTCGCCAAACGCCGCCAGACCTTTCTTGTTTGCCCTGGTCCTGACAGCCGCGTCGTACATCAATGAAGCTTTAAGTGTGTACATCGATGAAGAATTCTTCTCCGTCATGGTAATACAGTGTGATAATACGCCCAATAGTTCATCATGTGGCCTAGAATCACCGACCATCTTCTCCAATAATTGGAGATTCAATAATAACAAAGTATCAAAGTTCTCTATCGCCTCACCCTTGTTAAGAAACTGCTGCCGGTCAAACCGACCAACTCGCTTCCTAGAAGAACTAGCCCTCCTTCGACGCACAGGTATGCCATATATCGAACTTTCCACGCTCTCATCACGATGTCTGTCGTCAGAATCATCCTTGAACATAGATCTAGAGGCACGACTATTGAATAAAACCTCCGATGATGGACTTGAACTAGCAGCGTCAGGATTAGTGGATTTCTTGTCCAGCTTCTCGACCGTGTCCAAGATGGTCTTCATCATGCCTTCCAAACCGTTGACACGCCCCGTCAACAAGTCGGCCTTCTCCGAAGCAGACATTTCCTCAGGTATTTCGTTATTCTTTTGCCTCGTACAATTCTTCCCAGTTTTACCATCATGTACTGTGTTGCAATGACTACAATGACCCATAATGCCGGAAAATTCAGACAAAAAAACACAGCAAAAGAGCAGAAACAAATTTTCTGATGTGCGTGTAGGTCGAGAGATGGGCGTGGAGTGAGGATTTGGAGGAGTGGATGGAATAACATGTATTGTGACGTAACGTCAATAGATGCGGGGGGCGTGGTTACCGCATCGGTCACCAAGGTCTCGGCCAATATAATCGGTGATGGGTCACCTTCACCTATTTCTATATGAATGATATTCAAATCAAATAATTGTAGTTTCAAAGCGTTTCTCCTATTTGGACAGCATACAGATAACTTCATTTCTTTGTTTCTGGTACATACCGCAAAACCCAAGGATAAAAAGATTGGTCAGAAATAAAAACCGTGTTACAACGAATAACATGTTTCTGATGTTGGTATTTGATTAATTTCATTCAGCTAACCAGGCTTCTTTAAAAATACGCTTAACCTCCCTTGTAAATTCTGTTTGATCTACAAGCAATTTCACATTATGATGTAGGCTATTCCATGACATAATTCCTGAGTAATATAAGGATTTAATGAACCTTTCTGTTCTTGGACGTTCCAGGTGCATAAGTAACCTGTCCATTCTTAATTATCACATAATGTTGAATAAAACCTTTTAAAAAAAATAAAAAAATTAATACCTGTACATGGCGATTTTTGGAAATCAGAAAGCCATTGGATGTATAAAAAGCAAGTAATCATGATTTATTTTGAAAAAAAACAAGACAGCCTTTTTATACACATCTAACGACTTGCCCCTAATTACACCATACTAGAGAATGTAATAAATACAGGGAGTAATGTAATAAATACAGGGTAATTAATGAGTGGATTGAAGGGGCATGGATATTGCACAAATTGCATGACAGTAGCAATTCTAGGGTATTAGGTACAATCAACCATAGGTAGGAACTATTTGATCGCTGCCCCTCTTCCTCTGCCCTTCTTCTCTCTATCTATCCCCCTCCCCACCCCTGCCATCTGTCTCCCCTCTTCTATCTCTCTCCCTTCTATCCCCTCTCTTCCCCTCCTCCTCCTTCATGCACTCCCTCCCTCTCCCTAGATCCTTCTTCTCCTCCTGTCTCCGATTCCCCTCTTGTTCTGGCTTCCCCCCCTCTTCTTTCTCTCCATTGTACCGTCTCTCTTCTCTCTCCCCTTTACACTGTCTCCCCTCTCCTCTTTTCTTCTCTCCGTCTCCATCCTCTCTGCTTCTCTCCCCCTCACATCTCACGTTTCACTCCCTCCCTCTCCTCCTCTCCCGCTCCATCACCTGCTCTTCTCCCTGTCCCTCATACCCTCTCTTTTCTCTTTCTGTCTCTGTCTTTCAACTGCCTTCCTCCCCCTCTCACTTGCCTCCTTGTCTCTCTCTTCTCTCTCCCCCTCCCCCTATCTCTCATCACCGGAAATATCTTAGCTAGAATCATGCTGCCTTTTGAACAGCATCTGCCAATGTTCAGACGATATCATGGGCTGGCATCAGTGTGACATTTTGGTCATGCTAGGACAAAATAAGTATTATGCTGTAGGTTCTTTTGGCCTGGTCAAACTGGGGACATAAAAAGATGGATTTGGTAATGTCCTGAGTGTAATGTGCGAAAAACACGATGTGGTGTCAATAGGTTGCCATGACAGAAGGAGCTCACTGGAGAAAGGTTTAGTAGAATCTCTATGGACATCCTTAGTGGCTTCAAGACTAGCATGAGGGGAAACACTTGTGTATTGGTCATAGTGGATTACTTTTCCAAATGGTCGGAGGCTTATTGCCTGCCAAATCATAAGGCAACTACAGTAGCCGGGACAGTTTTCCGCAACTGGACGATTAGGCGTCAACTGGCGTCATATGCCGTCATATGCCTTAGGCATCCCCAACGATTTCTCCCACGCCCAAAATATAAATTATCGACACTACCATCTAGGTAACCAACTGGCCATTGATCGTCCCCAAATGCTATTTACCGACCTCCAATCCACCCAAACAATGTTTCCAGGCCTAGGGAAAATGCATAGACTGGGATTACCTCAAATTCATCAGAATATATCTGGTATCACAACGGAGTAATAAGCGATTCCCCGACCCCTATATGCTAAAGGATGCACTGACATTTTACCATACAAACACATGGTATCTTCGGAAAACACTGGGCATCACATCTTCGGTAATACTCGGGAAAAAAAATCGACCAATCACAGGGCGCGTTACATTAACCTTGAGCTAGGCTCTCAGCCAATGGGATCACCCCTTCCAAACGTTACTTGGCGTGCCATGTCGACGGCCCCAAAGCCGGCGAAATGGCTGCCATGGCGGTGGGTGGGTTACAATGTTGTCGAAGGCTTTTTAAATATATATATATATAAATATTTTTTATTTCTCTTCATCATTTACATAAATAATCCAGTAAGAAACTAGGTGAAACCTTTCAGCTCAGAGCTGTTCTTCCAAGGTACCCTAGGCATAATTTCTACAAAATACAAAATCACATTCACAAGCACTTAAATCTAACATTGACTGGTAAAATACATACCAATATTTAATAACAATATGATTGACCATTAATTCTTTAACCTTAGATGATGTCTGACTATATGACACATAACCGGTTAAAAAAAAAAAAAAAAAAAAAAATAGCCTATAAAGGTTTCATTATCCGCCAAACACTATAATATCCTAGTTAATTTAAGAGTTGTTGTGACGATAGTGTTCCCTGGTGCCAGTCACCCTCTGGACGAGAAGGCAAAACTCAAACTAAATGCCACGCCCCTTTTCTAAGGCCTCTAATCGAGACTACCTACATAGGAGACAAAAACTCGAAATAATCTCCTACAGCCTATAAAAACCATGTAAACTCCCTTCTCATTTCCGGCAACACTTATCTGCTATACATCTCATTCCAATCACATTGTGTTTTCCATATCTCCGCTAATTCATAAACTAATGCCGGCCAACTCCACTATTTACGTTATTCCAATGCATGTCCACATTCACAGACATTTTGTTTAGCCACTGTACGGGTCCTGTGTGCACTTGCTTACTGCGCAACTCGTCCGTGCATGATATCCTACCAGCAAGGATTCCAAATGCAGAGTGTCTAGAAAGTATCCGCTTCAAGATATGTACTGATTTCTATGGTTTGGTTAGAACGGTATGTTTTCGGCGATAGTAAATGAAGAAAAATGGTTGGCCACTGGATATCTAGCCTCCCGCCCTCCCCACCCCCATTCACACAAGCTGTTGATTCTTGTAGCGTTGGTCATGTCTCTGCTGAGCCACGACCAACTGTGCGAGGCATGTGTACAGCCAGCGGGAGTGTGTATGCAGGGGCGCTTGCTGCGGTATTGGGAGACACCATTTTCGGCGCTTGTTGATATATTTCGCGGCAATGGCCGTCCATTCGAATCTTCCCGACGGGATCTTTTGAGCTATACCTGACCCTAGCGTTGTATATAGACAATATTGCTCTAGTAATTACTAGCTAATATCGTTGCTTACTAATATACGGTATGAGTGAGCGTGGATACTAAAATGAATAAGCATGTATTTGTTTGGCAGAGACAGCTATAAATGTTGTTCTCGGTATATAGGCGTTTGACCGTGATAACCGGTACGACTGCTTTCGGCCTTTTGATTCTGCCGTTGGCAGCTTCTGTCTTACAGAAGCGGTGGGTCGCGGGAAGTCTAGAATGAAGCCGGCACCTGTCAGCATTGAGAACTAGCTCAGTGGCAAAGTGTCTGCTCCCCACACCACAAGTCGCATGTTCGAATCCAGGCCGTGGTCACTGACATTTTTTTCCACCAATTGTGTTTTGCTCACCAATCTTTCACGCGTAGTATGTGCATAAACACGCTCCAGAACAAGTGCCTTCTTATAAATCTACCTTGGCCATGTTTACCTCGCCACACACTGGCCTCTCTCATACAAAGCTATACTCAGTGTCAGGCGTGTTGGTCCAGGAGTGGCAGCTGCTAGTGGGCGCCTTGCGAATGTAATTTAGATAATGTATAGGCCGTTTTTGTATCATTGTTAGCACACGTTAAAACATTATATGGATATTTTGTTTTTATGGCCTGCCTTTCCCATCACCACAAACCATCAAACCCACCCGCCACCCTGGCCGTGTAGTGACAGCACTACACGGCCCAATGAGCAGAGGATGAAAAAACAAAGGAGACAGCCCCAGCACTAAGGCTCGAACTCACAAACTTCCACTCATGAAGCGAGTGCTCTAGGCCCTACGCTATAGAATTGGTAGTAGCTGGGTGGCTGAACTTTGCTAGTGATATGAGTAGGGCCTACGCTTGTGTAGCGGTGGAAAGTGGCCGAAATCGTTTGTTCTACAAGTGTGCGGACATCGGCTCGAGGAGGAAGAAGAAGGCAGAGATGGATAGTCTCGCTTAAATCGACTGAAGATTATACATAGACATTCGTAATCACCAATGGAGCAAACATGGGAAAATGATAAGACAATCCCATTGAAAATAATTACATTAAATATAAACGGACTAAACAACTCGACCAAACGAAAAGCTATTTTTGAACAATTCAAAGATGAACAGAATACGATCATAGCTCTACAAGAAACTCACTCCACCGAAAAGACAGAAAAGATCTGGAAGATGCAATGGAGGGGAGAATCCTTCTTCTCCCATGGCTCTTCCGCATCGAAAGGTGTCATGTTTTTAATTTCAAAAGACCTAAAAAGTTCAATACAAAACCATGGTGAAGATAAGAATGGAAGAATTCAATATGTTAAACTACAGGTTGATAATTCTGATATATGTATAATTAATGTGTATGCCCCAACGGCAGATAAAGGTAAAGAGCAAGAGGAAAACCTTAAAAATATCGAAGAAATGGTTGAAAACGTCAAATGTGATAAACTGATTATTGCTGGTGACTTTAATGCTGATCTATACTATAGACCTGTTTCTCAGGCCTCTTCTGCATTAAATCTGTGTATAGACAAAATGCAGCTAAGTGATATTGTTAGAGCGAAGAGCAATGGTAATCCAACTTTAACATGGTTTAGAAAAGACCAAGAATCGAGAATTGACTATATTTTTGTGTCAAATAATATCGTAAGTAAAATTATAAATACTGAGGTGAAGTACAACTCTCATTCTGACCATAAAGAGGTGAGACTAGAATTACAAACTAATAGAATCACTAGAGGTAAAGGTTATTGGAAATTAAATACAACGTTGTTAAGAGATGAAAGATTTAACAATGAAGTGGAGAGTATATGTGAAGAAGTAAAAAATATAAATTTGTCCCACAAAATGAGATGGGAATTTCTCAAGTTACAAATCAGACAAGTGGCTATAAAAATAGCTGGCCAAAATACTAGGCAAAGAAATGTCAAAGAGAAAAAATGGAATGAAAGGTTAAATGTTCTCTCTAGCAAGAAAAGATTAAAGATAGAAGAAATAACCGAAAGAAATGTTTTAATGCACAATATAAAAGAATCGGATCTTAAAAGGGCTGAAGGTGCCCTTATCCGATCAAGAGCAAAGTGGAGCATTGACGGAGAAAAGTGCTCCAAATATTTCTGTTCCTTAGAGAAGTTCAGGGCAGAGAGTAAGGTTATTAGCTCATTGAATATCAATGGAAAATTAACCAACAACCCCTCAGAAATTCTCAATGAAGGAGAAAACTTTTATTCCAAATTATATAAAAAAGGGTATAGCTGCCCCATAGCAACAGATGTTTTCACGAACCAATCTCAGAGTGTTATGCTAGATGAAATCGAAAATGACTTTATTACCAGAGAAATATCAGAAGAAGAAGTAAAAAATATTATATGTAGAATGAAGAAAAACAAATCGCCTGGATGCGATGGGTTTAATGTGGAATTCTATCAACATTTTTGGGAAAAATTGAAAATCTTCTTTATTCCAATGATGCGACAATGCCTTGCAGATGGCCAAATGACAGATGATCAGAAGAGAGGAATTGTATCGGTTATCCCTAAAAAAGATAATGATCCAAGTCTAATAAAAAACTGGCGACCGATAACCTTACTTAATGTCGACTACAAAATTATATCAAAGATTTTGGCTTCAAGACTCTCAGAATTTTTACCCCAAATAATAGATGGTGACCAGTTTGGATTCGTAAAAAATAGATTTATAGGGTCTGCAGTGAGAAAACTAGATGATATTATCTCCTTATTGGAACATTCGGGGGAGCAGGGTATTGTCGTATCATTGGATTTCTCTAAGGCATACGATTCCATTGAGTGGCCCTTTCTGAGGAAAGCTTTGGAAGCTCATGGAGTTAAAAATGTCTTTATTGGTTGGATTGAAACCTTAATGTTTGACTCAAAAGCAGTATTTACCAACAATGGTAGATCGTCAAGGTGGTTCAATGTACAAAAAGGCATGAAACAAGGGGATCCCCTATCATCTGTCTTGTTCACTATTGTTATTGAAAAGTTGGCAACCCAGATAAGGAAATCCGAGAATATAACAGGTATAAAAACAGCAGATGTAGAGGCTAAGATCACTCAATTCGCGGATGACTTAACTTTAACAGTAAAAGATGAGAAATCGCTAGTAAATGCCATTAAGATTATAAAAAAATTCACTGAAGCTTCTGGGCTCAAACTTAACGAAGCAAAGTCTAAGGGATTTAATGTTGGAGGTATATATATCTCACATGAATCTTTAAGTCAGATCGAATGGGTGACCCAAATGAAAATTCTCGGAATTACCTTGGTTTGCCCAAGAAATGAGAAATTATTATATAAGATTAACAGTGAAGAGCTAATATGCAAAGTTAATAATGTAGTCAATGACTGGGGAAACAGATTCCTTACCTTGAAAGGACGTATATTAATATGTAATGTTTTCTTACTGCCAATTTTCCAACATACTATGTCTTGTATATCATTCGATGACTCCTTGTTGAAGAAAATCAACAAAATTATGCTAGATTTTGTGTACAAAGGCCCAGGTAGGCCGATCAGTGTTGGTTTCCTGTCACAAAAAATTGAAAATGGTGGCTTAGGATTAAGGTTGATCGAAGAGATTAATATAACAAACAAAATCATGTGGGTGAAGAGATTCCTAGGCAATGGGGAACAAAAATGGTGGAAATCCCTAGAACATTTCGAAGGTAAAACTCTAGACCATGTTTTTCTAGCGAGAAGCACCCCGAGTAGATTTTTAAATGAATTTTACAAAGATTTATTTAAAATTTGGAACAAGGTATATACCAAGCACGAGCCTCAAGAGGCGTACCAGATCAAGAAAGAACGATTATGGTATAATAAGCATATAACCCACAAGAAGAAAATGATTTATAGACCCGACTGGGAAGAAGCTGGCATAACATCAATAGGAGATATACTATATGAGAATGGGAATATTATGACGTACAGGGATATCGCTCTATCCTATCATTTCAGACCATCCTATTATCATAGGCAGGAAATTGCTTTAGCAATTCCAAAAAAATGGTTAAATGTTGTTAAAAAAAGTGGATGTACGATAGGTAAACACTCTGTAGATCTCTACATAGGTGACAAATGCATAAACCTTATAGAATGCTCAGCTAAAGATATATATCAGAGTCTAATTATAAACAAAAAGGTGAACAGAGAAAAATTCGATAAATGGCAATATATTCTTAAACTGAATGATAGTCAATTCGAAAAAATAGACTGGAAAATGTTTTTCTGCCTCCCTTATGAAGTTACCCCGGAAACCAGAATCCAGGTAATGCAATACAAAATTTTGCACAAAACTCTGCCTTGTAATAAATATCTAAAAGAAAAGGACATCAAGAGCAATACCAGATGTGATTATTGTACTAAGAGTGACGATTTATTACATTTTCTTGTTGAATGTAGAAATACCAAAAGTATTTGGAAATTTTTACTAAAATGGATCTATGAGAGTGGACATCTAAATAGCGATTACAAAAAAGAAAATATATTCCACATGAAAGCAAATGTTATGCAAATAAACCCAGTAGAGATTATCCTTGGTCTGCCTGTGTCAAACCTGAACACGAAAATTATTAATTGGTTAATATTACAAACAAAAGCCTTTGTGTATAGACAAAAATTGTTTGGTGAGGGAATATTAACAAATATAATGTTATTGTATGACTTAAGATCGAGATGTGCAACAAATATCTTCTCACAATGTTTAAAATCAACCAGCAAAGAGGAGAAGACCTTATGGAGAAGATTAAAAGTAGACCTAGACGAGCAGATTAACATGTTAAAATAAAATACAAATTTAAGTTATGTATAGGGACCCAACCCTAAGGGATATGCATTTGAGTTAAATATGAATATAAATATGAAGATGTGTCGAATCTATCTGATTTCATTATAGAGTCGCCACCTGGTGGCAAAACTGTATATCTATCAGTAGAACGATAGACGAGATGTACCCATACCGAGTCACCACCTGGCGGAACATGCAAATAACGCTAAGGCAGTATGGCTTAGAATGTTGTATGAATGATATTTTTAAAAGTTTAAAATTTCTACTTTATTAAAGAAATCAAATAGAAAATGAAGAGTAATAATAAAACATTTTTTTCAGAGTTCATCAAACCAGAACTTCAACGAAACAGCATTAGAATTGTAAAAGCCAAGACGGCAGGATAAGGGAAAATAAAGATTTTTAAAAAACAAAAAAAAAAAATAATAGGAGAAGTAATTAATTGTTGCAATATTGTCTTGTAGGATCTGTGGGTAGTAACTGTACAAAGGATTCCGATTGCTATGATGCATTCCATAATAGTTCCTGCATTGACCACGTGTGCGCATGTGACCAGGGATACCACATATCTGATGATAAATCATCCTGTGATCAAAGTAAGTAATATACATACATGTTTCTAATGATACAATGATATATAAATCATGAAATAAAATGTATACAGATACCAGAAATGGTTTTCATCATATCAAATTCAATAATGATATTGTCGTCAACAATTGCCTCTTTTAATGTATATATATATATATGTGTGTATGTTTTTGTTTTTATTCAATGTTGCATGAGGATATGCCAAAAAACCGTGTAATTGTCATAGAGTTTAAAATGCAACTATCTTGATGTGTACATGACATCCATTGATCGTAACATTCTTTGCACACTGCATTTTACAGAAGATTGACTGTATACATACAAATTCTAAATAAAAATAAAATGAAAATAAATATGTATGTGTTTGTCTTATTCAATTGTTTTGAAAAAAAAATGTTAGTCTGGGATTTCTCTTTTTTGAGTAATGACTGCAAACGAATTGAAACATTTGGTATGATAAATATAATATATTTGCTATTGAAGCACCTTCTCCTCTCATATTTGTGTTTAACATATTAAACAGACCTGATTAGAAGAAGGTGTGTGACTACTGCGTCAAACCGGAAGTGATGACGTCATCACAACAACACCCATTATTATCGGAGGGATAAGCCCTGATAAGGGTAATAGGCCCAGACGTCTGACCCTGAGACTGACCGACCCTGATAGGGGATGCCACCTGACCTAGTTACTCCCCCTGGTGGCCACTAGAGTACATGTATGTGTATGTGTACCTCTTTGACTTATACAGCCACCCATAAGCACACACAGCCACCCACCCACAGACACACCCTTTTACAAATTGACCACTAGTGATACAATGCGTCCACTAGACTGTAGATATGCATGTACCCAGGTAACAAAATGAGGTTTATTCTACGTTGGAATGACGTCTTGGATCAAGAGGAATGACGTCTTTCTCATAACGTTGGGAACACGTTTAAACGTCTGGACTCGAACCAACATCAAACCAACCTTACAATCTAACGTTAGTTTGACGTTGGTTTATCGAACGTTGAAACACGTTTGTTGTAACTACGTTGGTTTGACATCTTTTTATCGTACGTTGAAACAGCGTTTGTTTTGCCAACGTCAGAAAAACGTGAAAACAACGTAATGTTGACGTTATTTCATCGTTCTTAATAAAACGTCAATTTGACGTAAATATAATAGGTTTTCCTAACATTAATTTTAACGTCGAATAAACGTTGAATCGACCTCAAATCAATGTTAAAATAAATTTAATTCAACGTCAATTTAACCTCCAATTAACGTGCGTAATAACGACGGCTACTTAAGGGGCCAATATTTACGTTGAATCAACGGTCGATCAACGTTTAATTGATGTTTAATAATGGTTATATCAACGTTCATTTGACGTTGGACTAACATCAAAATAGGGCGATATTGAGAACGTTTTATTGACGTTGGTGAAACGTTATAAATAGTGACTAAACAAATAACATATATATTTTTAGAATGACTTTATTTGGCAAAAACAAACATAAAATCAATTCACAGCAAACATACATGTGTAGTGAATTGCGTCTATAGTAAAGTGCTTTATTACTAGAGGCTAATTCCAACCCAGGTTCGACTACAGCGGACACGGCTCTCGACGAAGGCAAGGAAGAACACCAACACGGAAATGTCTCTTTCGTTAGGTTTATTGCCACCCACGACCAGACTGCAAGTCTCAACAGACCCGGCTCAGACCCAGCATAGGCCTGAACTGATCCACTCAAAGCCTTAGAGTGAATACTTACACCCTACAAGCAGGAGCAAGGTCATACTTGTCCTCACATCATAAAAGAGGTGTTGCACCAGGCAAACAATATCAGTGAATACAATACATAAGAACAGGTCGTACAGGAATACAGTAAATGGTTATACATGATACACATTCTGCTGTAGTTGAATAGACTATAAGATTCCTGTAAATGGGTGATAATGGTAAAACATATCTCTCTTGTAGTTAACACAAATCCGAAAGCCCATTCCGTGCTCAGTGAAGCGTTACGGAGACACGGGGAAGTTCAAGGACATTTGATTTATACACACTCTTGACGCGGAGGGCTATATATAACCTCCGATTTACTACAATACCCCCTCCATAATTTAAGATTTTTACCAACTTTGTAAACAATCTATACGGGAGTAATAAATTATACATCAACACGGAACATCAAAGTAAAGTAAGAAATGACATTAAGAATTAACATTGCGAATCAGTACAGGCAGGAGCATACTTGTGACCTCCGCACGAACAATAAATCGCGACATCTCTAGAATTACATTTTACATTGTAAGTGATTCCTTCTGAATCAACATACTCAAAAGTTTTAAACAGCCTTTACATAAGGAGCTTTGGTAGACCTGCTACGACAAAACATTTCATTTATGAAAAGCACCAGGCTGTAAGTAAAATGTACTAAACTTCTTACGAGTCGGCGGAAAAAAATTTCCGGCTTCCGAGGTTGTTCCGAGTCAGCAGCTGTCAATCCGTTTGAATCATCAAGAGGTAGTCAGAGTCCAAGGTTTATCAGCGGTTTCTTACATTTCTGAGCTTTCAGGTTTCCGAGGGGCAATTCCGGGTTATCAAAGGGTCCATCCATCCACACGTACAGGTTCCGGGGTCAGGGGCAAGTCCATGGTCGTTCCGCATCTCAAGGTAATCTTGAACAGTAAGTAACCAGCGTGGCTACTTTAGCAAAAACACTTTTACGTCCCACCATCTGGTTTCTTTACCTCCTCAGAACCAGTTGGGGCACTACCTGCGGCTGCAGGGGTGTTCACTGTCCAATTCCTTCCAGGGGTTAACGGAGTCTCCCCTGGCAGTTCTTGCCTTAGTAAGGGGAGAGGTTGTGCCATGGTCTCCCGGAACAACCTTCCCATCATCATTAGGTTCCGCATTTCGTTGAAGTCTACTTGACCTCCGAAACCGGTTCCTACCAAGGCTTGCTGTGGCTGCATGGGAGGTATTGCCTCCATTCCCATGCCAGCACTCCACATCCGTGTCGGGGTAGTGCCACCCAGAGGGCGGATCCCTGACATGATGTTCTCCGTCTGCTGTGACCCGCTAGAGGATGAAGGATTACGGAAAGCCTCCAACTCCGCCCGGAGAGCGCTAATCTCTTCCAGTTGGGACTGGATTTTCGCATCTCTCTCCTTGAGCCACGATCTCTGGTCTCGGATCAGACCGGCTTGCGCACGATTCTCCTCACGAAGAGTCGTTAGCTCGCGGATCTGTTCTCGTACTGTTCTCAGCTGTGACAGTGGTTCCGCCAAGGTCTGGAACGCTGCTGTCACTTTCTCTCCAACCTCCGTTAATGCATCGTTGGCCAAATCCAACACATCACAGACTTCGGTCTCACTTCTCTCCAGTAGCTTTTCCGTGGAAGCTTGCTCCGGGAGCTCTGCTTCCAACTTAGCACAGGCCTGCTGTGCTACCGGATTCAGTACTTTCGCAGTCTTAGGGGCAGGAGAAGAGCTCCGGTCACTGCACATGGACTCAGAGCGAGAGGAACTGGAACGTTCTCTCCTTCTCTTCTTCTGCTTCTTTGTCTTGCCTTTGCTGGGGGATGGCTCCGGGTCAGGAGCACATCCTTCCGCTGCAGAAGGCGTTTTCCGGTCTCTAGGTTTAGCAAACTGCCTCGAGCTGGTGGAGGACTTTCCAACCGAGGTAGCTCGTCTCACCTGCTGTAGGTCTTCTGCAGTCAGATAACTCATCAAGTTAAACCTGGGGGACAGCTCACGAGTGGGCGTCACCGCCATGGCTTTCCGGACGGCCTCTGACAATCCCTTGTTGTGGCACACTTCCTCTCCATACTGCAAGTGGCGCACAAGCTCACATCTCCGGTCTAGCCTCTGCTGGCAACGGGCAGAAGGGCAGGTCCAGACCTCCAACCTGGGAGTGTGCTCCTCACACAGGTGGCGGAATAGTCTCTGCCTTGTGGCATAGACACGGACTCCTTTTCCGTTGAAGGGAAGGTACCGGCAGACGGCAAAGGGACAACAGAAGCCGGGCTCCCACAAGTCCACAGCGCCCACAATCTTCTCATAACTGCCTGTGTCCACGGAACCCAGCCTGAGCAGACTCGGGAAGAGTTGGCTTTCGTAACGGTCCATCATACCGTGTTCCAACCCCTCCACATCTGACTCATCTTCACTCTCCTCGGCCATGGTAGCCATGGCGCCGGGGATATCCATATCAGGGTTCACGTTCACCACCCCTACTCCGGTGTCAAACGTGGAACGGATGTCAGTACCACGCGGAAGACTCCGGAACTGGCTGTCCCTCCACACGGAACGACGTCTATGGGATTTCACCACTTTCCTCTTTCCTTTCTGGCTCGAAGGGGTAACACTCTCCTTGCTCTGGGTATCACTCTCCTTCGAATCAGACTTCTTAGTGGTAGAGGTAGTCTCTTCCACTTCCATGGGCTGGACCACTACTCGGACTTCAGCGAGTTTCCGAAGTGTGTCCCGTCCACATTCAGCGCCTTGTCGACCCGTAGCTGGGGACTTGGACGCTTTCCGGGTCTTGCTAGTAGACTTAGCTGGAGAGTCCTGTTTCCGTCTCCCACGAGAGGACTGCCGTGTCTCCACGGAGCCTTTCCCGGTATCACGGACATCTTTCTCCGTCAGAGGTTTCATCTCAGCTACATGGCCGGGACCGTCACCGGTCTCTTCCAGCAACTGGGATTCCGCCTCCACGTCGAGCTCGTGGTCGGAACCACCAGACTCGCCCAAGTCTACACTAGCAGCTTTCTCATGAGTATCCGATTCACTCATTTTCAGTCAGTTTTCTCAAAGCTCAGGATTCACAGGATACACTTCAGATGGCAGCGGTCACGTTGAGTTCTCGTTCCTATAACATAACATTACATGCTTAGTCACAGGGACGATTGCAACCAGAACATTATATACACAATATTTCGTTAAAAATCACTCCGGGAGACAGTGAACTGAGTAGTACCATCCCCAAGAATGTTTTGTAACTAAAAACAGTATTCCCGGAACCCTAGGGTGGACCAAATCAGCGTAATACTCGATAGAAATACTAGCGTGGTCACACCGCTCACAGCATCCAACATCAAGTAGTTCAACTATCAAATACTACCTCATAGAATATTCAAGCAAGGATCAGTGGAATAAGGTGCATGATAGAGAAGCGTACTTACAGGTTGGCGGTCGGAAGCAAAGTGAGCCACGAGGCGGAGAGAACCAGTGTCAACCGGATGCCACTTCCGTTAGCACCACCTGTTGCAACGCTAGTTCGCCCTCTCGCCGTACGCTCGCAGCGCCACCGTGTCCCGCCACTACCTGCCGGATAACGTTACCCGGTTTTTCATGTCTAGCATAGGCGTACGGGGTTCAGACCGGAGTCTTTACCACCGCAACCCGCTATTCTTTCCACTGAGACAAGAGTGGAATTGAATTCCATTCATTTTCATAGGTAGCAACGCTGTCAAATAGCAATTTCAAGTCATTTCAGACAAGATTCAGGGCAAACAGTACCACGAAGTTAGATTCTCTATGCTTCGCAGCCCTAACCCAAGCCAGGCTGTACAGCTCCAGTTGCTCTAGCAACTACTAACTCCTGGAATCAAGGTTACTCCCAGCCACATGGAACATCCAGTTCACATGTGTCGTTCGGGGACTTCAGTGTATTTTTCCGTCTTACACTTCCAGTCGACTTCTCGTTGTGTTTACTCAGGGAATCAGATCATAATTCCCCTTGTTGGCACACACAACATGGTCTAAACTCCCAACTGTAACCGATCTGGAGGACGGCGCACTCGTTTTCTCGTTACAGTTTTCCCAGGGGATACGTCCTGATCTCCTTTCTTCCCTCTTCCGTCTCCAGTCTTCCCTTTAGCTCCCCTCGGCCTACCTCTCTTTACTTTGGGAGAGTTAGGTTTTGCCGGAGCCACAGTGTCAACTGGAATCTTCCGAGGTCGGCCTCTCTTTCTATTGGGAAGCACTGGTATTACTCTGGTTTTACCCATCGTTTTACGAGGTCTCCCAACTTTCTTTTTCTTTTCTGTGCTAACTCTGGGGGCGGCTAGCACTGGAGGAGTGTTATCTTTCACCCCCTCCGGCTTCTTCCGTCTTCCCCTTTGTTTCACACATACAGAGACTTTATCTTTCTTTTTCAATTCAGGACATTCCTTCCCAGGAAGGACTTTGCCACTTTCCAGCCTCAGGACATCGCGTCCAGCCTCTTTCAGAGCACGGAATTCTGGTGTTCTATCTAGATTTACCACCTGAATAGGTCCGTTCTCGTCAAAGGCAGGTTTGAGATAATCTACATGACATCTCACGATACCCTTTACTGTCTCAAGTTCATAGGTTGTGCCTCCTATGAATCTTTTCACCTTGAAGGGCCCATCCCACTTGGGACCGATCTTCTTACTAGCCTGAGGGTGGTTGTAGCGGTATACAACAGCACCCACTTCAAAGCGTCTAGGGTTTGCTTTCCGGTCATAATCTCGTTTCTGGTGCACTGCCGATACTCCGAGATTATCCCGAACAAACTGATGCCCTAGCCTCATCCAATGTCTTAGGTTCTCAACGAACGCCACACGACATGGAAAATCCAGGGTACCTGGCTCTACTCCGTAGATCAAGTCCAACGGAGTGACCAAGTCCGTCCTGAATACGATAGAATTCGGCGTGCACAGCGTGTTCGCGTGTACGCTAGCCCGATAGGCATGAGCAATACACGGAGCCAGCATGTCCCAGTCCGTGGAACTGTAATCCGTCAGACAAGACAGCTGCTCCACTAGGATCCGATTAAATCTTTCCGCCTGCCCATTAGACTGCGGTCTATACGGCATGGTGATCAATTTCTTGATTCCCAGCATCTCAAACAGACTCCTCAACAGGGTAGATCTGAATTCCGGGGCTCCGTCCGTTTGTAACGACACATGGCACCCGAAGCGCAAAATCCATTCCCGGAAGAGCACTTCCGCACATCGCTCTGCTGTGTGATCTGGCATCGGATAGGCCTCCGCCCACTTCGAAAAGTGGTCCACCACAACCATCACATAGTTGTTTCCCCGAGGGGTAGGGTGAAAGGGACCGATAATATCCAAAGCCACTCGGCTCCATCGTTCTCCATGCAATTCCTTCTTCAGAGTTGTGATTCCGCCACCACCTCTCGTCTTCCGCATACTACATTCCGGGCAGGCCCTAATCCAGCGTTTCAGGTCTCCCCTCATGCCAGGCCAGAAATATTTCAACTTCACAGCCCAGGAGGTCTTGAAGAACCCATAATGATCCATGGTCTTAGGTCCATGCACTCCACGGAATATTTCTGAACGGAGAGCAGTAGGAATAACCTTACTGACGTACGTTCTTCCAGTGCGTCACCGAACCCAAGTCAAGCACAACACACCTTCTCTCATCTTCAAACTCCCCAAGTTATGGATGTAGGTACAGTATTCATCCGACTCCCCTGATCCAGGCCATACTCTTGCAGTTGAGCTAGCCAACGTGCAAGCATGTCCATTGGATCTTTGAAGTTGAGCAACCACCGCAAGGATGTGTGGTCCGTCCGCACACAGAAATTCCGGTTCCCTAGCAGGTAATGCCGGAACTTCTTCAGATAGGTGAGTACTGCTAGAAGCTCTCGCTTCGTAGCACAGTAATTTCGTTGGGATTTATCCAAGCTGTTGCTTGCATACCCAAGTACTACCTCCTTTCCGTCTTGTATCTGGGACAGGACGCCCGCCATGCCAAACCCACTAGCATCCGTATCAAGGATAAACTTCCCTTCTTTCTGGGGATATCCCAACACTGGAGCTGTAGTTAGCAATTCCTTGACTCCGCGGAAGGCAACTTCACATTCCGGAGTCCATTCTATGGATCTAGCGTACCGCTTATATTTTCCGGCTGCGGTTACTATTGCTTGCAAGGGAGCGACAGTCGAGGCAAATTTCGGCTGAAATTCTCGATAATAGGACGCAAATCCTATAAACTGCCGGATCTCCTTTGCGTTCACTGGTCTCGGCCAATCTTGGACCTTCTGCACCTTCTTAGGGTCGGCGCGGATGCCCTTGTCTGAGACCAATCTGCCCAAGTACTCCACCTCTCGGCGGAAGAGTTCACATTTCTTGGGTTTCAATTTCAATCCATAGTCCCGGATTCTCTCCAGGACGAGTCGGAGGTTCTGGAGACATTGTTCAAACGTTCTCCCGAACACCACCACATCATCCAGATAGACTAGGCAAGACTTCCATTTAAGGTCGTCTAGCATCCGATCCATCATTCGCTGGAAGGTAGCCGGAGCATTGCACAGTCCAAAGGCCATTACTTTAAACTGAAACAATCCCACACTGGACAGAAAAGCTGTTTTGGCTTTGCTTTCCTCATCCATGGCTATCTGCCAGTATCCGCTTTCCAAGTCGAGGGCGCAGAACCACTTGTTTCCGCCTAGCGCCTCAACACATTCATCAATTCTGGGGAGTGGGAAGCTATCTTTCACCGTTACGGAATTCAACTGGCGATAATCGACACAGAAACGCTGAGTACCATCTTTCTTTCCTACCATCACAATGGGTGCTCCCCACGGACTAGTAGAGTGCTCAATGCGTCCCTGTTCGTACATCTTCCAGATCTCTGCTTCCGCTGCGTCACGCTTTGCCACCGGAATCCGCCTATATGGAAGTTTGATAGGGCGGGCATTCGCAGTGTCAATGACGTGACGGACCACATGGGTACATCCGGGCTTTTCTTTCCACCCGTCTCCAGGCAGAGAAAAGCACCCCCTAAACTCGTCGAGGAGACCAAACAGCCTTGACTTCTCACTAGGATCCGTCAAGTCTGTATCTCGAACAAGTTTCTTCAGCGGACATTCCGTACTAGGTGGTACGGGAGTGTCCGGCATAATCAGCTCATCATCTACTACAGACGGTATTTCTACCACCTGTATTGAGTTGACGATTGCTTTCTTGATCTCTTGATCCACCCCCTCCGGACAAGTAAGAGGGGACGATTGCAGCGTCACCTCACTTACTTTTCCAACCACCACATCTGTATCAAGACGAAGGGTTTGGTCGGACGGATTGCTGAAAGCTACCACAGCAGTCGGACTGACAGCCGATATATACGTATCAAGGCTTCCCAGGGCAAATTCAGTCAGCAATCTCTGGTCGGACTCGAACATCAAACCTATTGATGCGTCAGAGCCCCTGCGAATGTCAATCTTGGCCAGTGTGACCGTATGAGGTTGGATAATCACCGCTTCCCTCAGTGTTACCTGGTATCCATCCTCTGTCTCCTCCACCTTAATCGACTTCACAGAGGGACTCGGCTGCTTTGAACGGGGTCCACGCCAGTAGTGCATTTGTACTGCGTCCTCTCCGTTATTCAAAGCTAGTTTCCCTGAGCAGTATACATCACATCGATGCACGTGATCGAAGTCACGAGCAAGTATTCCGGCCTCGGGTCCAGACAAACCCGATACTACCAGACAAGTGATCATATACGTCCGCCTTCCCATCGCCACAGGAATCACAGCACATCCGTGTACAGTAATCCAAGAATCATTACCCATCGCACACGTCAGACGGGACGGAGCCATCGACGGTGGGCGTTGGAGGGAATCATAGAATTTCTTAGTAATCAGGCTTGTGGTTGCACCTGGGTCCCACAGAAATTCACCGACATCCCCATCCACAGATACCGACACGTACCATCTCTCACCGATCACAGGATCGTGATTTCTCAGGGTTCGCTGCTCATTGCTGGATATCCGACTGATACGAGCTATGGTGTTGGGACCTTCCTCCGCTATCACCACCTGCCCTATCACTGCTTGGAGTCCGGGTTTACCCCACCGCACATCGGTGTCTCCCGAACTACCCTCAACAAGGTCACACAGACCCACCGGGCGAGTGCGCTCCCCAGGCAACCAGACGTCAGTATCCGCGTTCCAGCTAGAAGGACTTACAATGCCTTCCCTTGCCGTACTTACGGGAGCCAGAGCCTCACTCCCAATATCCACACAATTCGCAGTTTCCAATTGAATTGTGGTACTACGAAGCGCTTTAGATTCCTCGGGTCCCGCCTCGCTTCTTATGCGGACCCGCTGGAGTTTTCCGGAACCTTGGACTTTCCGCCAGTACTTGTCCCTTGGTTCCCAACTCCCTTCTCAGCTCTCTTCGGGCAGTCAGCAATGAAGTGACCCTCTTGCCCGCAATAGTAGCAATTTGAGTGTCTGGGTTTATGGTGCATCTTTCTCCCCTGAGGAGAACCACCATCTCTCCACGACGCCGAATTGCCACCCTTTCTCTGACTTTCCAAGAAGGTTCGGAAAGCTTGCACGATCACCTCGGAGGGATCAGTCTCGGAATGACCCGCTACTTCCTCCGTGGTTTCTGTGACCTGGACTACTGCTCCGTCAGTGTGACCTCTGCGCCCTTTTATTTTCCGGAGTGGGGTCGTTGCTACTGGTGCAACGGTAGCTGTATTGACTGTAGCTATGGTTGCTGCATCCATATAACAGCTTTCCCACACTTCCGACCAATGTATTGCACGTAGGAGATCATGGGGTTGTTTTAAAAGCACCCACACTGCCATTTCCTGATTAGTCAATCCCTGCAAGTAAATGCGAGACAGCACTCAGTGTCTTGTCCAGGGATCCGAATGCTCTCCGGCCCCTCCTGGCTACCTCATTCCCGAACAGCCTCACGGCTTGTCCTGGGGTCTGGCGACAGTTGTAGAACTCTGCCTGGATCTTAGCTTTAGACTTCTCTCCGAAGTTGGCTTCCATGTGAGCCACATACTCCTTGAGAGAGGTCTTCTTTGGCAAAGGTCCCAACTCTGTCAACTGCTTCCTAGTTCCGCACTTCAACTGGCGAAGGAACTGTTTCGGAGTCCAATTGTATGCCTCGGCAACAACTTTGGTCTCCGCCAAATACATCCGCCAGGAGCTTTTACCATCCCATGGTTTCAGCTGAGGCATCTTATCATGGTGACTATCTTCACCCTCAGAGTAATCATACTCAAAGTCCGATTCTGAGTCACTGGCTCCGTCATACGTGAGGCCAGCAACCAGTGATCGGTCTTTCCTGTGAGAGTGTTTCGAAAGGGTTTCCCCTGCTCGATCCTCTACAGAACTGTCAGAATCATGTCCTTTGACTTTGGACGTGAACAGCGTGGAAGGGGGAACATGCTTGCCTTTCGACTTGCTTCCCTTGTTGGCTTCTGCCCCAGTAGAAGGAGGTCCCTCGCTACCACAAGCACCAACTACACTTCCGGGCCGTTCGTCATCCGTATCATCGGACACCGATTCTATAATCACTCTGTGGCTCTCCTTAGGAGACGATGTTGCCCCCATCGTTCCTTTAGAAAAAGTCACCTTTTTGTCCGTTTCTTCTGCTATCTTGACCCGGGACGGATCATCTGTCATTGGAGCATACTTCACTCTCGAATCCGCGAAGGTGGATGTCACAGGATTCATAAGCGGAGTCTGCTTGGCTGCTAGATCCTGTAGCATACCTAACACATCATGCTCCAATTCCGTTGTATGGAGTCTGGCTCGATCACTGTTTTCCCGAAGCTCACAGATTTGTAATTCATAAGCTTGACGGTCCGCCAGCGTATCGACTTCCATAACTCTCATACGCTCCCTCAGGTCATTATTCAAAGCGGAAAGTTGTTGGATCTGATTACTCAGGTCCTCTCTCCGTGCCCGTTCATGTTCGCAGTCCCTCCTTGCCCCTGCTAGGGAGTGCCGGAGGTCGTCCTCAGACATCTCCTCCGGGTTATTTCTCCACCTAGCAAAGGCTCTCCCTCCAAATCTATCAGTTGGGGGAGGGTAGGCACCAACAAACATTGGTCTAGCGTCATGAGAACGCGACAAGCGTCCTCCCCTGTCTGGATACGGTGTACCTCTTTCGAACATTCCGGTTAGGGGTGGCCCCCTTCCGTACATGTCCATCGGAGGTGGTGGTCCGAACAGTCCGCCAGGTTGTAAACCCATATCTCTTTCACCGTCAACGGCTATCGAGGAAAGCTCTCCAGCTCCCGCGACACCGTTTAGTGCTGGTTCTCGAGTATGGTCTACCCCATTAGGCACCATCAAATCCGCCTCCGCCATTGTTATTGCGGAATATTTTCTTACTACGGATTTTTCTGCTACGGCACTCTATTTCTCCGAGAGAAATATGGGACAATCAAGCCTGCCAGGCTCACTGCTAGTAGCAGTTTCTATTCCTCCAGGAATATGGGACAGTTAACGGAAAACTTGCAAAGTCAGCTTCGTGAGGTCAAGAACTGGTCACGGCACCAATTGTAGTGAATTGCGTCTATAGTAAAGTGCTTTATTACTAGAGGCTAATTCCAACCCAGGTTCGACTACAGCGGACACGGCTCTCGACGAAGGCAAGGAAGAACACCAACACGGAAATGTCTCTTTCGTTAGGTTTATTGCCACCCACGACCAGACTGCAAGTCTCAACAGACCCGGCTCAGACCCAGCATAGGCCTGAACTGATCCACTCAAAGCCTTAGAGTGAATACTTACACCCTACAAGCAGGAGCAAGGTCATACTTGTCCTCACATCATAAAAGAGGTGTTGCACCAGGCAAACAATATCAGTGAATACAATACATAAACAGGTCAGGTCAGAACAGGTCAGAACAGGTCGTACAGGAATACAGTAAATGGTTATACATGATACACATTCTGCTGTAGTTGAATAGACTATAAGATTCCTGTAAATGGGTGATAATGGTAAAACATATCTCTCTTGTAGTTAACACAAATCCGAAAGCCCATTCCGTGCTCAGTGAAGCGTTACGGAGACACGGGGAAGTTCAAGGACATTTGATTTATACACACTCTTGACGCGGAGGGCTATATATAACCTCCGATTTACTACACATGCACATAATTCATATCATTTCCAATATTTTATATATGAACACACATTTTTTCGTACACATTACTATATCTATACTGCTATTTCAAACGATTCAAATTTTCCGACCATATATCTATCTTATGAAACACATTCATTACTATTCAACATTTTCCCACCAGGCCGATGCAATGCAATCTATGCATCTATTCATACATAGCAAAACCAATGCTATTTTCCATTTTCCACATTTTCCCACCAGGCGGAGGCACTGCACTACATGCGTCTATGTACACATACCAAAATAAATGCTATTTTCGACTGCACACAATACAGGCAGAAAAGTGCAAATCACAAAGTAAATTTTAAGTTTATTACAATAATAGTATTGTCACAAAATAAATCATTTTCCCCTCATTTGGAAATGTCATCGATCACTCTCACTAACATCCATTTTGACACACCATTTTAATTATCTCCAAAACGGACACACTCTTCCGTCTTACACAAATATTATTCAAATATAATATTCTCATTCCATATAATACGCAATCCTAACCATACTGCTGACTACTGTCAAGAAATAAATCATTTGCCACTGATTTCTCATGAATATGCACTTGGACCTTTCATTTTCATCACTAACTAATATAATATAATATAATTCTTTATTGGCCATCTAACTAGTATTGCCTGATGCTTTATTTCTTCATTAATTGTTTATGATTACTTGCATCATTTAGATACGTCATGGACCACTTTCATGAATATGCACTTGGACCGGTCATTTTCATCACTAAGTAGTATTGCCTGATGCTTAATTTTTGTGCGGTCTACTACTTTCATCTGCACTTCCCTTTCATTGCACGTAACAATGCCTACTTCAATAGAGTCACATGGTTTAACAAAGAGATTGTCATAACGTTCTTTCATATAAACACGACAGCACACTTGGTTCTAATTTTCCATATTCACAGCTTCCGCAAATGACCCATCATCTAGAGCATATATTTTGTTAGGCCGTGCAAATTGCAACTCAACATTATGTACCCACCGAGGTATAGGCAGTGCTGCTTGTTCGTGTCCTCGCCGTACGATTTGTGCCAGGACATTATGACCAGAACGGACACCCTGCTTTATCTGATACAAGTATGACTCAAACATGAATCCAGAGCATTCATCTAAACTGCCATGGAAGCTGGCCTCCCGTATAATATGGAGCAGAGAATGAACATTGTAGACCATGAATTTATCCGTGTACAACTCCTCAGCCTTAGGCACAAAATACCTCAGTAGATTGTGTACATATGTGTACTGCTCTCTTGACTTTCCCCTACAAGGAAGAGAATAGCCACATTTAGGCAGACAAAATGTTCATACAGCTCGGTGCGTACTATGTCGAGAAGGACTATTTTGCCTGTATAAAGCAAGAAGTGCCGGAGTTCCGTGGCCTTCCAACGGTCTAATTCACGGCTTAAACTGCCATGGAGGCTGGCCTCCCACGTCATATGGACAAGGGACACCATCAATTTATCCCTCCATAACTGCTCTGCCTTTGACACAAAATACCTCACAACATTGTGTACATATCTTATCCCTTTCACTAAAATGAGTCCCAATTAAGTCTCAAAAAATACATTTTGAGATACCATTATATTTGAAAAGATGAGATCCAGCCTATTCCAATAATAGTAAACAGTCTAATAATTTAATAATAGTTTTATAAAGATAATAATATGTTTTGGGGGGCCAATAAACACTAAACTAACTAACTATACTCCATATGGAGGCACTGCAATCGATGCGTCTATGTACACATAGCACACTAAATTCTATTTTCGACCTTCCACATTTTCCCACCAGGCGGAGGCACTGCAATACATGCGTCTATGTGCACATACCAAAATAAATGCGACGCTCGCTCACTCACACTTTCTTTTTGGCTATGATTTGCTCATCTTGACATTGCGCCGGCCATGCAACCAGACAATTTCAAGCGCTTTATGACACCACCTATAACTTAGTGCATTAGTCAATAGCGAACCAGTCAATCATATTGATTTTCAAATCTGTGAACGGCATATTCTTTAAATCGTATATGGCGCATTTCAGTTACTTCTGAACCTCTCATCTGCATGTGCGCAAAACTAAATTGGCAATTTGACAGAAATTTAAGTGACTTTATCATGCCACCTGCATATATGCCCTTCATTTCGCACGTGTCACAGCCAAAATACCCTGAAACCAACTTCACTCCCTTGACCATTGTCCGGGCTGGACCGTCACAAACAATACATCTTATTTTTACATGCAGGTGCAAATTATCTGATATGTCTATGCCATTTTCCCTGATTTCGTCCTTTAGGTCACTGACAGTGTCTTTTAAGAAATCCAAATCACATTGCTTCGACCCTCCATAAGCAAAAGCCACCGGAAAAACACTCTTTTGTTTTATATTGACAAAAACTACAAATATTCGCCAAATAGAATCTTTAGAACTTTTAAACAATGGCAAACCATCCATCCATGTTTATTGATATTTCAATCTCGCAATACCGTAGGAAATGGCGAGCGATTTGTTTCTGGACGGATATATATGTATATGATAAGCCTGACAGTCCCTTTATTTCATAGTCTGTTGGTTTTTTCAGTAGGGTATGTGTCGTCAATGGCAGTTCTGTGCTGTGATACCTTTCGAGCACCACATTTTCAACATGGCCTCTGCAGCATTATGCTTCACATTGTATCCTATTACCCACTTTCGAAATTGATCCTCTACTGACTCAAACTCTCATCGCTAAAATTATTGGCCAAATAGAATAATTTTTAACTAAGACATCAAAAATTGTTTCCTGAATAATGTTTACAGTATTTTCGCTAAAGAAAATTAATGTAACGCAGGCAATTGTTATTGCTGTTGACAGTTTAGATGAGTGCTGTGCATTCATCTGTGAGTCATACTTGTATCAGATCAGATGAGTAAATCGATTGTTTGCCATTGTTTTAAACATCTAAGGTACAAACACAATTAGTCCAAATCACTCCTTATCTTTACTTTCAAATGTTTGTCATTTTGCCACCAGGGAGAGGCACTGCAGCACAATTATAAGTTCTTATGGGTCAACCCACTTTGTGCATGTAGTCAATAGGGAACCAGTCAATCATATTTATTTACAACTTTCCACATGTGAACGGCGTAATTTGTAAATGGTATGTTGCATTTCGCTTACTTCTGATCCTCTGATTCGTGCAAAAAACTAACTAAAACTGATTTATTTCTTGCCAATAGTATTTCAAAACTTTGTAATTTCCCCATGTAGCCTTTTCCCTATCTTATAGTCTAATGTTCATGAACATTACTCACCGAAAAAAGCTATACACAAGACTGACACGTCTTATCTTAAAACGTAAAAACCGAACTAGGCAACATCACAAATTATAACTTCTAATCTCGTTCGCTCTAATGCCATTTCATAACTTTCTCATATTGCCACCATGCTGATACACTGCTGCAAACCTCTATAATATTAAAAATCTTTTTTCGCCCACCATTCTATTTCATACACTAATCCTAATCGTCCACTTCTTCCACAGTTCCAACGTCGTCCCCGCCATTACCATTCGCTCCGTCCTCCTCATTATCATTCTGTCCAGCGCCCACTCCAGCATTCCTTTTCTTTTTTTTGGACTCAAATTTGGAGCCACCGGTTTTATATGCAGCACCCTTTAGCAGGTCCTGCAACAGTTTGTATATCAGTGGATCTGCACACTCAGTATGCATCTTAGCGGTTGTATCTGAAAAAAACATGCAAAATAATTAGATCATAATACACCATAAAACATAAAATAGCAAATTCGCCAATATTATTTTATTCAATGATTTTTTTTTCATTTTAAATCTTTACCTATTATTTATATTCATCGATAGATGATGCCTACCTATTTTTTTTTTAATTGATTCTATTCTACCATTTCATTGACCTGCTTGACGTCTGACGCATTCATATAAAGGAGGACGTCTTTTTACTGACCATCTCAATAAAACCTGCTGCCATACACTGCCAACATCTCATTTGCCCACTATTAGACAAAATGTGAAAAGACTATCAAACATATATACTCACATCTTATTACTTCCAGCACTCTCGGGCACAAATTTTTAAGGATCTTTTTGCCCCCCTTGCCATGTATGCTATAAAACTCCCAAACACCATTGCCTGCCAATCGTGTCAAGCAGTTCGATATTGTTGACCCTGGTTTTACACCTGCACCTGCTCGAAGGTGTTTCATCTATAAACAAAACATATCAATCTCTTTAATTTGGGATATTCTTATATAGGCCTGCCCACACCTCATATTGATGTGTAGGGTTACCCACGCTCATTAATTCATATTCTTCCTTCTTCTCTTCATATTCATATACAATAGCTCTTTATGTCTACATAACAATATTTTTGTTCACGAAAAATGATCATACATAATTGCTATGTTGTTGTTATAATGGTTATAATGATTGACGTCATTACATCTTAAATATGCTTCTATATATAAATTATTTCCATATGAATAATGCTCAAACATACCATGGCCTTTCGGAAATTGGCGTTTGCCAAGTTATTTTCCAATGCCTGCATTTCTAATTCGGTCTCTGCCGGTTTCAATATGAGCGTCTCTTGGTGGGCGGCTGGCGCCGCCGCTCCCTGAGGTTCGGCCGCCTCCTCTGCCCTCTTTGCCGCCATATTCTCAAGCAGTTTGACCACCTTCTCATGATATTCTTCCAATAACGGTTTGATGCGTTCCTCACAGCGGCAATCTTATATAATATAGATAAACTTAACATATGGACACATATGCATGTATATTTCATAAAGTCACTTACACAAACTCCATTACCACTCTCTAACTTATTAAATCATTATTATTCTAAATGTTATTGATATTTATAATACTATATATCAATATTAAACAATCTTTTTTAATTGACACTACGCCTAACTTTTTTCTGCAAAATTCAACTAGAGTACATCTAGAGTACATCTTATTCATTTTTTTTTATCCATCATCTTTTCAAATATGATCCCATTTGCAAATTCTCACCTATTGGGTGTTGGAACATGCTTTCGGATGGAGAACGCTGTGACAAACTCATAGGTGAAGAGGCGAAGGATGGTGTCGTCGTCCTACTAGTCGAAGGAACAGAAGAGAATGGACTATAGCTAGAGTTGGCGGGCGATTGACTCTCTACTCTTGAACCGCTTTGATGCTGACTGTAGTTCATGGAAGTAGATTGTTGCCCGCCCGGAAGCTGACTGTAGTTCATGGAATTAGATTGTTGCCCGCCCGGACTGTAGTTCATGGAATTAGATTGTTGCCCGCCCTGACTGTAGTTCATTGAAGTAGATTGTTGCCCACCCGGAAGCTGACTGTAGTTCATGGAAGTAGATTGTTGCCCGCCCGGAAGCTGACTGTAGTTCATGGAAGTAGATTCTTGCCCGCCCGGAAGCTGACTGTAGTTCATGGAATTAAATTGTTGCACGCCCGGATTGTAAAAGTTTTGTCGAAGGTAGCCGGAAGTAGCCTCATAATTCGCTCTGCTGCTTGACGCAGCCAAGTTTGTGGCACTGTACATAATTCCATTATACGACATTGGGGGTGCGTCTCCATTTACGACTCCAACATTGGACGCTTGAAATTGCGCTTCTACCGATGGTGGCGACTGTGCCGCTGGTGGCGAGTCTATTGTGTTCTCGTCCAAATGTGCATCTGATTGTCTATTTTTATTAATACTCTTTATATTGGGCATTTCGATTTTCTCCTTAATATTATTACTATCCTCGTCATGCTCCTCGTCCCCCTCACTCTCCTCATCCGCGTTATCCCCTGCCACTTTTTCTGCCGATTGATCATCTGTAATGTATTTTAATCAGATTAGACAAGTATACACCTAAATAAAATGATTACACTCACTTAACTGGCGTTGTGCGAACCTAAATACAATTATTAGACTTAATTAGACTATGGATACAATTAATCCACTCAATTAAACAAAACTATTCATCATGTGCAATATTATCCATTCCATTGTCAACAATTAAGGCCCCTAACAATGACAAACAATCACGTCCTGATCACAATAATCAATTGGCAAATAATTATCATCTATGTATACCACTCACCTTCGCCAAACCGCAGCTTTTTCGATGGGTTCCTCCTTCTCTGTCCTTTTCCTCGAGGTTCTGCCGCTGCGTTTTCCACGCTGGACTCGTACTGAGCATCCTTCTCCAATTGTCGGGTTTCAAGTATAGTTGGCGCAGTCCCATAAGTTTTCAGCACCTTGCACCTCTCAAGTCTTGATGTCCTCTTTCTGCAGCGCGCTCAGTGCAGCAGCAACTTTGGTACCACCAGGCCACCAGCAAAATTTCCTCTGTTGACAAAGTAAAAAAGTTGCAATGTCAATATATACACTTTATTTTCTTACAAATGGAACATTAACATAATATTAACGTATCATGTATTAACACATTTGATCACTTTATCTATCGATCTTTTATCTAATATATGCTATAGGGAAAAGGAAGCACACAAGACCTTTTAATAAATGACCTTCATAATATTCACAATAATTCGAGCACAATCGATTATAATCGTTGGTAATTAGCCTGTTATTAACATAAAAATATAAATATAACATATGTCAGGTGACATCCACTTTATGGCGACAGTAGCCAATCCATCACGAAAAAACACTGCTGCATATATGTCCCCTTCAGCGAATAAGACTTTGTCTTGGCGTGACATCTGAAAAATGACTATATTATAGTACCATTCAAAATTACAATAAAACACATATCAATTATAAATAATAGAAACGTTTAACATAATATAAGCGCCTGGCACCCTTGCAAACATATCAAAGTCAAAACTCACGCCTGAACGAACACTTACAACACATATCAATTGTAAATAACTGATAGAAACATTTAAAATAATATAATGCCCTGCCACCCTTGCAAACATATACAACTAAAATCTCACACATGAAAGAACACTTACATCATTTTCTCCTCATTTAGATACGTCATGGACCACTTTCATGAATATGCACTTGGACCGGTCATTTTCATCACTAAGTAGTATTGCCTGATGCTTAATTTTTGTGCGGTCTACTACTTTCATCTGCACTTCCCTTTCATTGCAGGTAACAATGCCTACTTCAATAGAGTCACATGGTTTAACAAAGAGATTGTCATAACGTTCTTTCATATAAACACAACAGCACACTTGGTTCTCATTTTCCATATTCACAGCTTCCGCAAATGACCCATCATCTAGAGCATATTTTTTTTTGGACAATATGTTTATTCAGGAGGTTTTTACAAAAATATCAACCAAAACAATTTCGCTTATAATGTAGCGATTTTCCTCATGCCCTGATCATCAGGACTTTGTCTCTTGTCCATATGGTGGGTGAGAACGTTAATTTAAATATTTACAATTTTTTATCAACATAGTTTGATACAGTTTTCAATATAATTGTTCATCATTGCAATAATTTATACTACTATGCGATATATACATTTTAATAAATGTGGATCAATCCAAGAATGGTGATGAATGAGAGATGAGGTGATATGATGTAGTAATCACAGGCTATAATATACATAGCTATAAATGGTGGGTGAGTGAGTGGCACGAATATACAGTTTGTTTTGGGGTGAGTAAGGTAACATTTTGCTATTTTTAACCGTTGTAATCATAACAGCGTATTCAATGTAATTCATGGCAATATATTTTCAGACATTTTTCTTATAATATTGTGCTTGAGCGTGGTGCTGAACTCTTTACAAACATCTCTAAGTCTTAACGATGGTTCTAATGCATTCCAATCTCTGGCACACTGGTATGCCAGAGATCTTCTGTCCTTTTCTGTTCGTGGTATAAAAGTAGTCAAAGTAGGAGCGGTATTTTGTCTCGTATTTCTGTTTTCTATATTATTTCTTTCACTGTATGCTGCACCATGAGCTAGTCTCATGTTATTGAATAATATCCGATCTTTAATCAGCATCGTTTTTGTTTCTATGTGCATTTCAGTTATAGGCGTCCTTATATTTGCACTTAGTGCGCTACGTATTACTCTGTTTTGGAGTTTTTGTAGTTTATCTAAATCAGTTTTGTTTAGACAGCTTAATACTGATAGACTATAATCAAAAAGCGATAATATCTTGGACTTACAGATAATTACTGCAGTCCTGGCGTCAAGATTCCTTCGTATTTTATTAAACGAATAAAGTTTGTAATTTATTTGCTTAACTACCGAGTTTAGCTGTCCTATCATTGTTAGATGTTTGTCCAAATTGATGCCTAAATATTCATACGAATCTACTGTTTCAAGTGGCGTGTTATCTACTTTGACTACTACTTGCTTACCATGCGTTTTATGGCGTGTGTTAAACACCAGCAATTTTGTTTTTGATTTGTTAAGAGAAAGCTTACAGCTCAAGCACCAATCATAAAATAATTTAAGGTCAGCAGAGAGAGAATTTTCACAGGTTTTTAAACTTGGCGCAGAATAATATATAACAGTATCATCTGCATATTGTATAAACTTGGATGCGAAATTAAGGTCTTTCATATCATTTACATATATTAAGAATAGCAAAGGTCCTAGTACAGAACCCTGCGGTACTCCAATTGGATTTATTTCTGCCGAAGAAGCACACTCTCCAATTTGTACGCATTGGGTCCTGTTATTCAAATATGATTTGAACCATTTTAGCCCTAATTCATTTATTCCAATATCCTGCAATTTTTTTAATAATATATCGTGGTCAACACAATCAAAGGCTTTGCTGAGATCCACAAAGCATGCCAATGTATAATCTTTTTTGTGCATGGATTTGTTTATATCCGATACAAGCTTATATATGGCCTCATTAGTGCTGTGTCCTTTTTGAAATCCTAATTGATGATCACTTAATAAATTATTTTGGTTCAAATATTCTTTGAGGTGTAATGCTATAATTTTTTCCAGGATTTTCCCAGCAATGTGCGTGAGAGAAATTGGGCGTGTGTCACCAGGTGTTTTAGCCAGTGGCTTCTTCGGCAGGGGTTTGACAATGCTATTTTTCCACATCTGTGGAAAAGTACCCGTATCAATTGAGAGTCTGTACACATGAATAAGTTTGTCAATTAGCAATACAAATGCATCCTTATAAATTTTTGTAGAAATATCACTACAACCTGAACTTTTGGAGACTGCTGTGTCTCTGATGACTTGCAACACCGCTTCCCTGTCAACCATAGGTTGGGAATAAGCATGTTCTATTTCATAGTTCCTTCTAACTAGGGGAATATATGAGAGTTTATTTGCTGTTTTTTGGCCTATATTACAATAATACCTATTTAATTCCGTCGCAGCTTCCATGCCTTTCAATGTATGATTGTCTTCGTTGGTTATGGTAGAGATATTACTGGTTTGCTTATTTTCGATTTCGTCTATTGTACGCCAAAAGTTTTTGAAATCATTTTTATTTTCTACAAGTAAATTTCTATAATATTGGGCTTTAGCCTGTTTCACTGCTCTGTTGCATAAATTTCTGGCTTGTCTAGCTGCGACCAAATCATCATGTGCCTTTGTCTTATTGGACTTTTTGTACAGCCTCTCCCTTTCTAGTCCCAATTCCACAAGCTCTCTAGTGAACCAATCGGGTCTATTATTCTTTATATGGAAGGTTTTATAGGGAGCAATATTGTCTGCCGATTTGAGAATGTTATCAAATATCATTTTCCATCCAATGTTAGGGTCTGTTATTTCATAGAAGTTTTCCCATTCACAGCCATTTAATAAATTTTCAAGGCCTTCTTTAGAATAATTAACGTAGTTTCTGCCAGTAAAGCTTATTTTTTCTTTCGGAATGCTCTTTTTTTTCACTATTATAAAAGTTGGTTGGTGGTCAGAGAGATTATAGCTAACCGTACCAGTAATATGATCAATGTGAGTACGTGTGAGAAATATATCCAAGATACTATTTTTCAGAAGTCCAAACCTAGTTATGACAGTCATGCTGCGTTCAAGAGAGTGACGATTACAATATTCTTTTAGTGATTTATATTTGGGATTCATTGCATCTAATAAATCTATATTTAAGTCTCCACAAATGAAGACATGGTCACCTCCCCTGGGGCGAAGAGACATGGTATTTTCAGTGACATTATTCAAAGAGTCAAAGTACATTTTTACGTTGCAATCTGGCGGTCTATATGTGCTAACGATTGAGTAACTTGGATTATTCAATCTTTTGACTGTAAAGCCAATGGCTTCACAGTTTGCATCAGAGACACAGCAGTCGTCATCTGTAAATATATCATAATCCTTCCTAATGTAGCAGCAGATACCCCCTCCCCTAGAATGAACTCTCCTGTCTAATCTAACCAAGTTATACTCTTTCTGCGATATAAGATCTTCATGTAATCCTGGCTTCAACCAGCTCTCTGTGAAAATGATAACATCAAAGTTTTTACTGAATACATCTTCTGCTAATGAATCGATTTTAGGCAATAAGGATCTTATGTTATATTGTATTATCTTAAAACCTTTTTTTAATCCTAATTCACCCCAGTTGTCTAGTGAGATACTCATATAGTTTGTTGTAACTAAGTATTAAAGATTTATAGGCGTCCGCATGGAGGAGGCCTTTTTATAGCCAAATGTTACCCCTTCTACCAACATTTAAGGTGGTGCGTAGCATCATGCCATGAATGAGGCAGAAAGGGCAAAGGTATCCATTTTAGTCGGCAGGAATAAAATTAATGTATAGTTTATACAGATGAAACCCATCTATACCAGTACATAACCAGTATATCGACCCCTCCCCCCAACTATCATGGTGATGCGTAGCATCATGCCAAGAGTGAGAGAAGGAAAAGGGTCAACATCCAGTGTATGCCAGTACCTAAATGAGTCGGTACACATGTATCTTTTCCTATGTACATTACACATGAGAATATATTATACAAGCCGTGGCTCATATATATTAGAAGTATTACCATTCATATACTTCAGCGAACTATTTTCAAGTAATAATAAAGTGATGCTAAAGCAGTAATAAAGCAAAGTGCCCAACGCTGATCTTCCATCTCTAAAGAACACTAGGTCCACATATATACATTGACATTTGACATACTCGAATAACCATATAGAGCAATTTACAATTGTGCGGCTATAGCCACGTATTCTGGTTCCCTGAATACCTTTTAACACTATTGAATCATGTATCAGAGGGGGTATGTCTCGCTATGATTCACCGTATTCACGTAGTAAATTCACTGTGTCTCATAGCTTATACTTAGTATTGCGAGTCATCATAATTTACCAAGATTTTCAGGCAGTCTTTTCCCTTGAGACTTAGCTAGTAGAAAAGAAAATTGCAATATTTACAGTTCATCCTTTTGTTCTTCTAGCCAGTTTATACGAGAAGTGTGACCATTATTCGTATGAGTCCATTGTAGATTGTGCAAGTGCTTCTCTCCATTCCCGTCAGTTGTGTGTCAGTGGTGTCGGAAAGTCTATAATGAAATCTGGTATACGATCACACATCAGCATATTATATAACAGAAATTGATATTCCTCTAATAATAATAACACCTCATTCGCGTAGCAAATTAAAGGATATATATAGAAGAGAAAGAGCCCTGACCCGTAGCGAGAAGTAGAGATTGGGTGACATAATCGGGGTAGAGATGTATATTGCCTACTAGCCTAAATTAGGGTTGGCAATTATGGATCGAATTTCGGATGACCAGCTGGTTAGTACCAGCTCATCAAGATGGACTCCATCTGTCAGCCTGGTTAATGTATGCCTGGGACGCTTTTTAAAGGATTTGTGGACCTTGGATATTAGGTGTAGATGGCGTTTACCTCTTCTCTCATTAAGATCGTGTATAAAGTTGTTTATTTTTAAGATAGCAGAATTGATTATTCTTTGGGATGAGTGAAATCCTTCTAACCCATTAGCTTGGTTTAGGTGAACCCCGATTAGACCTCCATATATCACAGTGCAGTATTGTTCTATGTGTACTAGCCTCTGAAGGGAAGATTCGTATGCAGTTGTCAGATTATTTACCAGATCGGTTTCCAAGTTTGTTGGAATAGAGATTTCTTTTGTGGCTTTATTTTTTTCTGTAAAATTGCATATTCCTCCGATTATTATTAGTATATGGGGATGGTGTTTCCAGAACAAGTCAATAGCACGGGTTGTAAGGAACTCTAGTTTTGCGCCACTATATGGAAATATAAGCGCATTCGGATTGTTCAAGTATTTACTTAGATGACGACCGCGTGAATCTGTAATGATTATAGTAAGTGCCATGTTGGAGCGTTGAGCACAGAGATATTCACTTATAGCATTCTATGGTATAGCTGGCTTGTAGTGTTCCATTATTTTCTCCCTCTCCTCCGGATTTGAGTATTCATAGTTCTGCAAAGGAGAAATCGAGGTATCAGCAGAGAGATTTTTACCCAGAAAATTTGATAGCTTTTCTACCGTTTGGGAGGTAGGTGGGGGCTTACCGATATACGATTTTTCCTGACCAACGCGCGGAGATGAATTAGGCGTTGGTTTTTTGGGCGGCTGAGCACTTGTACCATGAGCCGAATCCTCCAAGCTCCTTTTAGCCGATGAGGATCTTGAGGATCTAGCCCCTGGTCTGCTTAAAATCGAGGGGTTTTGCTTGGCAGTATGTCTACCTCTATCCGCCTCAGGGGTTGCGACTTGTATCTCAGTTGATGGCAAAATGCGATCGGGGCCCAGGGGCGCTTGGATTCTTTGAACCTGAGGAGGATCAGGTGTTTCAGGCCGTTGCGTCATAGGATCAGGATTACCTACACACATTGATTGTTGGGCATTTTGATTGTTTTCCAGGGCGGCCATTCATTGTTTTCGGCTTGGTTTGATCCATGAGCATTTCTGTCAGGATTTGTGTGTTTGGCGTTCACACCTGATGGCTTTTTCTTTTCTTTGGGTTTTGGGGAACTGCTAGAGCTTGGTTTGGCCTGTACCCCACTTGGGTGTTGCATTTCTATTTCCATAATAGGTGCTCTATACCCCGTATTGATATAGTGCCTCACATCTTCTAGAATTTTACCCACAATATTTGCACCTGTGTAGCGCCCTTCTGCAATTTCTATTGAGTTCAAATATGCACCGCACGCCCAAAATTGACACGTAGTTGCCTCTAGAAGTGGCATATTTCCCGTCGATACCAAGTAATGCCTCATTTCGTCGTTTTGTACGAACTTTTCCTCAATGAGTTGCCTCATTATAGGAACCTTAGTTGCATTCCATTCGTCATTACTAATCAATTTTTTAGCTAAAGATTTAGCCATGCGCGGGTCTTGTGAGCGATAGATTTTATTTGCTAGGTCCCTATTACCTAGGAAGTTTGCACGAGCATATTGGTATGCATTCTCCACAGAAGCAAACTGCATATCCCCCAATTTCAATTTACAAGCCTTGAAGTTACTAAGTATGCTTAGTTCGCTCTGGAAAAAAACCGAATCACTCAGAACTTGGGTCTTAGCGTTACTTGGTTTACAGCCTTCCTCGACAAATTCCAGATCTCTATGGGTATATGTAATATCATTTAAGACTATGGAATCGTTTGTAATGCGACCAACTTTCTGATTGTTGTCTTTGCTTGCCAAGTCAGCTACAAGTTGGACATTCCTCTTACGTTGTGTCAGCTTGTCGGGAATGTCAGCATTTAGGTATATACCGTAGTAATCTCCTAGCTTAAACCTAGCTCTACGCTCATAGATAATGTCTCTCACCTTTTCAGATTCAAATTTTACAGCTATCTGTCTACTTCCTCTACTTTTGCTGTACAAGCGTTTAACATACACAATATTGTCTGGCCCTATTCTCGGATCAAGAAATTTTAGGCAGCCTAGCACTTTCTCTATAAGATTTTCCTGTCGCGCTTCGTACATACCTGAAATAATCAGCCTACCTCTATTGTTTTCTATCTGGGATTTCAAGAATTCATCCTCTAGCTCAAAGTGGCTCCTTTTTAGCATGGCATTTTCTTCACGCAAGGTTTCTATTCCTTGCACAAGAGTTTTTTCGTTTTCCAGCAATGAGTTTACTTTCGTCAAAAGCTCATGTTGGTTCTCTAACGTTGCATTTAACGATCGCTGAATATCTTCATTATTGTACTCGGTATGGTCTTTGGTTAGAAATAAGTTTTCCGGCCTTCGGTGATTTGGAATATCTAGGGGCGGTATATAGTCTATTGTCAGTCGTTCAAAGCTATCAGGGTCGGGCAGGATTGGTAGTGGGAAAGCCTTATTGGTAGTCGGGACCGACAGAAATCTACGGGATCGGGCCTCCTCCATTACGGTACCTAGTCAGTCAAATCGAGCACAATCTCTAACAAAAGAGTGATCAAAAAGTCAATATATATATACGTGGTATCCACTCACTCACTGTGTTAATTCATTATGATGATTGATGAGATGCGATGTATGAATAGCAAGTATTCGAACGGGTATAGTCCACAGTATGTAGTGGTCGCGGGAGCGACAAACAAAAGCGTCCACCCACCACGGTGACTCGAGACTGACTGATATATGTTGTTGGGCCGTGCAAATTGCAACTCAACATTATGTACCCACCGAGGTATAGGCAGTGTTGCTTGTTCGTGTCCGCGCCGTACGATTTGTGCCAGGACATTATGACCAGAACGGACACCCTGCTTTATCTGATACAAGTATGACTCAAACATGAATCCAGAGCATTCATCTAAACTGCCATGGAGGCTGGCCTCCCGTGTAATATGGAGGAGAGAATGAACATTGTAGACCATGAATTTATCCGTGTACAACTCCTCAGCCTTGGACACAAAATACCTCAGTAGATTGTGTACATATGTGTACTGCTCTCTTGACTTTCTTTCCCCTACAAGGAAGAGAATAGCCGCATTTAGGCAGACAAAATGTTCATACAGCTCGGTGCGTACTATGTCGAGAAGGACTATTTTGCCTGTATAAAGCAAGAATTGCCGGAGTTCTGTGGCCTTCCAACGGTCGAATTCTTTAAGGTGCCGCGGCTTGCGTGCAAAACAGTCTGGTATGCATTTTCTCAGTGAAATGAGACGCTCGCTCACGCGTTCTTTTTGGCCATTGCTCATCTTTACATTGCGTGGGCCATGCAACCAGACAACCATTAAGCGCTTCATGACACCAAGTATAACTTGGTGCATGTAGTCAATAGGGAAGCAGTCAATCATATTGATTTTCAAATCTGTGAACGGCGTATTCTTTAAGTGGTATGGCTCATTTCGCTTATTTCTGAAGCTCTCATCTGTTCGCAAGACTAAATTGTCAATTTGACAGAAAGTGACTTTATCATTCCACCTGCCCTTCATTTCGCACTTGTCACAGCCAAAATACCCTGAAACCAACTTCACTCCCTTGACCATTGTCCGGGCTGGACCATCACAAACAATACATTTTATTTTTACAGGCAGATGCAAATTGTCTGATATGTCTATGCCATTTTCCATGATTTCATTCAGGTCACTGACAGTGTCTTTTAGGAAATCCAAATCACGTGGCTTCGACCCTCCATAAGCAAAAGCCACCGGAAAAACAGTGTTTGGTTTCATATTGACAATAGCTACCAGTATTGGCCAAATAGAATCATTTGTGCTTTTAAACAATGGCAAACCATCAATGTTCAGTGATATTTCAATCTCATCTACCTGTGCCCTGTCAATTTCGCAATACCATAGGAAATGGCGAGTGATTTGTTTCTGGACGGATATATATGTATATGATACGCCTGACAGTCCCTTTATTTCATAATCTGTTGGTGTTTTCAGTAGGGTACGTGTAGTTAATGGCAGTTCTGTGATACCTTTCGAGCGCCACATTTTCAACATGGCGTCTGCAGCATTATGCTTCACATTGTATCCTATTACCCACTTTCGAAATTGATCCTCTAGTGACTCAACTTCCTCCTTCTCTTCATCATCTGACACGTCAAACTCAAAATTGTCTATGTCCAGCCAAATATTTCTAATTTCTTCGTCAGTCTCTTTCTCAGGGTCATTTTCATCGTCATTCTCAAGCTCATTTTCACGCTCATCTTCACTCAACCTATCATCAAATGTCTTTTCAGACGATGACGACTGTTCAGTAGATGTGGTCAAGTCATTATTGCATAAATTCTCCAGAGAATAACGGGGCCGACACATACTTTCACTCTTCTTTGTACTTTTGTACTTCTCCTTAGCCCACACTGCCTTTGAACGCCGACGCTTAAGAGCCGCAGCATCCATCACTAACCGATCGACCCTACAACATATAAAATATCGAATACTTGTAACTATTTGTCAAAATATATATCCTAATTTCCCCGGACAATTTATACTCTGTCCTTGTGCGGGATGCGGAGCAGATTGCTCATTCATTGCATATGTAATCTATCTTATACTGACTAGAATTGGTGCAATGTTGAACTATATACCTTCTTAAATTTGCCTAGGAGCATCATAGATATAATGTAACATCTTAATTCTTAATTGTGAGTTTTTTGGTGTATGTACACTATGGAGGAGAGCTAGAGCTATAGCGTCTGACAGACGAACCTCATGCTATGTGGCTTATACGCTTATTTATCCTTAATTATCCTATCGCATATCCCATTAATGAAATCGCAGATACAATTGAACCAACTCATTTAAGTCTTATGTCAAGGCGAAAATCGGTCGCCCCGATGAATGCACAATATATTCTGTGCTTATGTCAGCACCATGCATACTCCCGACTCCCGCGTGTCCATACATGTTTGAACACGCATCTGCATGTCGATGGGAAACATATAGGAATGAGTGAATTGTGCAGCACATATTAGGAATGAGTGAATTGTGCAGCACATATGCCATGTCACTTACCCGAATTTGCTGTGTCAGAGACACAATTTAGTCATGTGACCCGACTACACAAATTGAGAATATTGACATCATTTATCAACGGAAAAATGGATAATTTGTCTTCTTGCAAAACTATATGAATATAGGAACAAGGGTGCATGTGCATTCTATTTTTCCGCTGCAATGTCGTCAACATTGTACAGGAGCAGCACCCAGTTGTGACTCGCTCTTTAGATATATATATATATATATATATATGTTATTTATATACGTCAAGTTGATCGAAAATTAGTCATCTTCAGAAATTTGTTCAGTCCTATTTTGTTGAACGTCCTAGCGAAAATAAAAGTTTGGGCAAGTGTCATATTAGTGCCTTCCAGATTAACATACATGTTGAAGCTATATAGCTACGATTGATTGTCACGCCCAGTCGGTAGAATAAGTTAACTACACGTCTACACCAACTTAGCGGTGAAGGCTCAGCGGCTTGCCCATCTAAGTTGAAGTTAACGTTCTACTCTATCATAAGGATGGGCTGACGCAATAGCCTCTTTTGCAACTAATTAAGTTAACCTATATACGCATCGAGCGCCCCTGCCACTCACTAATTTTAGTGACCTAGTTTCAAAGGACACTCTTAAGTATATGCCCTAATTTGTGCTTCAACCATTTCAGTTATAGGCTCGATGAGTATTAATTTAACATATTTAGCCAAGTCATACATGGGACTCCAGTCGGACATTTCCTGCGCTATATATATGTGGCATTTGTTTTGCTCAACGTAGCATACTCTCATATGAACTTCAACGTACACACAACTATATGTAATGGCGATGGATGCCAGTGTATTGAGGGTTTAGAATATTATCTAATTTGTTTGAGAGACAATTATAGGAAACAAATTTGCCAATTAGATGAATACCAAGTATTACCATGTTTCTAAAGACCATGGCTAGCTAGGCCATTATAGTTGCAGCACATACATCGCCGCTCTCTGACGTATGTAAGATAAGAAATTACAGCGGGCATGATGGGATGACAATGTTATCTTGATAACACTATAATACTTTCAGCGGGCTCCCATAACTAGTATGACAGGCTATATATATTATACAAGGGGCGGATCCAACATTTTCAAAAGGAGGGGGCGCGCTTTCAACTTTTATTTTAAAGAACACAGTTATATATTCTATTCTAATTATGCAATGCTTTAAATATTTAGAGACAGGGATGGAATTAGGCCCCAGCAGCCGGCGATTTTCGCTGGCTAGAATCGCCCTAATCGCCCGCCATAATAGCCACAAATATCAATGTATGAATAGCCAGAAACATAGACTGACACATATATCATTTCCCTCTCAATTTTGGTTTCATTCCTTGTCATTTCGAACCGTTAGAAACTCGTTAGGATCGTTAGGAAACTATGTTCGAATTTTGTTCTTTGTCACCCTCTTTCATGTTTTGAACATGTATACAATATGCTATATAATTCTATAGTCTAGAAATAGTTTGATTAAGTGAGCCAGATCAGTTGGGCCCCTGAATGAGTGGCTATTATGGCGGGCGATTAGGGCGATTCTTGTCATTCATTTGTTCTGGGTAACTCTCCTAATAGACCCTTTCTTAACTATAACTTTGCGGGTCCCTCAGTGTATGATATGAAAGGGGCATGTCTGGGGAAATGGTATAATAAGAAAGTGAGAATGTTAGAACTCTTGGAAGCTATTCTATCTACGATATGTATATCCTGTTGTTATACTATGCGATAGGACAGTTGTCAGGCTTCATACAGGCCAACTAAAGTCATTGTGCCCCTAGGACAACATCGAGGCGCACTGACCGAAAACTTCCTAAAATGTGTTCTAACTTCCGAAAAATAATTTTTGTATCAGCCTCTAATGATACTTCTAGCCTAGAATTGTATCCATCCCTATGTGCCCGCCTATGTGATGTCAACAGGAAGCAATTTCACAACAGTGCCTGACATGTGTTTGTGTTTAGATTGGCCCATGTCAACAAATGAACTTGCCTGTGTTTTTGTTTTGATACATTCATACATTCACTCGTACAGTTAGCCTATAAGTGTAATTGGTATGTATACGGTATCTGCTAGTCATAATCATCAGTTGTTATGATATGATTTGGAATGTAGTTATTGATATACATCATGTGCACCCTCCAAGGGAACATAATGGCACTGACTACCACTACAGTGACTTGTGACCAGCCAGTGTCTGTGTAGACTTGCCACTATCATACCTTACATGCATAGATACATGTATAGATACATCTATACATACATATACAGGTACACACGTCTGGACACAAGTAGAGTATATGTTTGTGATCTATATATAAATACATAGATATATGTATGTGTATACATTCAATTCAACATATTCTTTATAGTCAGGGAATTTTAGGAGAAAAAAGGCCAATCTGTGAACAAATTCCTTACCAAGAAATTTCTTCACCAATGTATTGGTAAAGGTCTCTACTAACATATTTCAAAACATTTAAACTCAACTCCCGTAGGAAAACCCGTGAGAGCTGAAAACAAAAATGGCCGCCACTAAAACTCTGAAACACTATAACTTGGGGTAGAATCAACATGTAATCAAGTGTGAATACACTTTTTCTAGGTTTTAAGGCATGGGGAATTCATTGGAACATGACAAAGGTTGATACAGACAATATTTAGCAAGTTAATCTACTGATACTGGGAAAAAATGAGCAAAAGATGCTAAAAAAATCCTTCCGAATGTACCCTCTGAAGTAAAAAATCTATACTTCATAACTTGGGCTAGAATAAACATGTAATCAAGTGTGAATGCACTATGTTTTAAGGCATGGGGAATCCATTGGAATATGAATAAATTTAATATGGACAATATTTAGCAAGGTATTCTACTAATACTGAGAAGAAGAAAACAACAAAAAACTGTCAAATAAAGGAAAAAATCTAAATTGGATTTATGAAGGCATTCATGATGAATGACATTAGGAAAGATATTTCTGCAGGTATTGTGATGCCTGAAATAAAGAAAAATGGCAAGTTGTCTATCTATCTGAACTTCTGAACAATATTTAGCAAGTTAATCTACTGATAATAAGAACAAATTAATAAAAGACCCTAAAGAAATCCTCCCAAATATACCCTATTTAAAAAAACTAATTCAGGTTCATGAAGGCATTTGTGACCAAGAGTATTAGGAATATATTTCTGCAGTTTAAACTGTAATGCAAATGCTTTTGATGGTTTTAAGTGTGACTTGATAAGGACCAAAATAAAACCAAATGAGGACCAAAAAGAGTCAATTTGTTTATAGTGTAAGACAGCTGTCATGCCTTTCTTACTTTCATCATTAGCAAGTGAGCTGTTTGCATCATCAGCATTGCAATAGCCAGAAGCTGGAGGACTTCCAGGTTAATTTTAACTTTCTGGAAGAAGAGATGAAACTTCTGCATTTGGAGTGAATAATTTTGTACTAGCGATTCTTACAAAACTAAGTGGAAAAGAGTCCTGCGCGTTGCAAAATCGCATGAGAATCGGCTTAAGGTGTTCAGGGCCAGGAGGAGATATAGTTTGGAATTGTTGCCTTTGAATGTATTGGAGAATCTTATCCAGCTTTCTCTATATACTTTTGGGAAGCTCTGCCATTGGTAAACATATAAACTTACTTTTGCTATACAAACATTCAAGGAAAATTGAAGATAAACAACGCCTTTTCTCCTGCCCCAAAATACCTGATTTTATATCATAGTCTACTACCACATGGATAAAAATGGTCTGAAGTTCTGCTATTCTAGATTCTTTCTTCCAATGGTTTTCCAATCCCTTCACACTTTGGTTCTCAGAGTTCAGTTGTTGTGCATTTTTTAATCAGTGGCTAAGGACAGGTAATTGTGAACTATTTTGTACCTCGATTGTTTCTGCACACATATGGACTTCTTCCACTTGAGGTCATGGGATGGCAACCATCATTTAGAGGGTGGCTCAGAAAGATATATATGCATCACTTAATGCTGTGGTGTGCATGATTGAAGGATATGCCAATTCAAGAGAATGTAGCTCCTAACTTACTGAGACAACCAGCAAGATGATGAAGAGCCCTCCTATACCCAGCTGATGAAATTGCCTCTGAATGTCAGTCACAGTAATGTGAAAGCTATGATACTAATTTAATTCCATACATAAATCCTACAGAAATATGGATTGAAGGGGTCAATCACAGCAGGAGAAACTATGTATTCTGATGTTTTATATATATATATTCTGAGGTTCTGAGGCACTGCTCTTGGCCAAGAAAAAAGAATCTTTGTTCTCAAACTACGAAGATATTGTTAAAATCTGAAGAAATCTTTAGTATGCTTAGCATATTTGGCAAAAAGAAATAGACTTGTATTCCATATCAGAGATGCTTCCATCCCTTACTGCATCAGCTATGTGAAACAAATTCCAGTTGCCTCTCCAGAATATTAGTGTTGTTGTTGAGCTGGTTGTGTAGGTCGAGAGGAGCGGTGAGCTCCTTCCTACACGGTTCACAGGCCTATCAATTTGATAAGTGTCACATGAGTAAATTAGAACAAAGAAATAAATATACTTCTGTATGGCCAGTGTGTATGATGAATTCTAAAAGTTTTTTTCACATTGTTTGATGGAGTAATCAGTCATGGGCTGCATCAACTGCCCTTCTAATTGAGCATGTACTATTATGTACTTATATCTTATATCTGTTCATTGAAATCAAATGGAGGCATGGCAAGAGGGAAACCTGAGCTGTTTAGCCAATAACTTTTGCCTGTATATGGTAAGATCAACATTCTTCTGTTCATTATACAGGTGACCATCATTAGAATATATCAGACCAATAAAGTGAGAAGATAGAGAATAGCACTTCTTCATATCTTCATGGACAGAAACTCCTTCAGCTAATACCAGACCTTGATAACTATTGCTACTGGTGTAACATCCCACAAATGTTGCTCCCCAATGTTGATGAGGCACAAAGAGTAGAGAAGCATATTCAGCAAGGAATGGGTAAACTGTCCCAGACATTACATGAAAAAGGATGTGATAAAAACCCTCGGAGGGTAATTTGAAATTAGAATTATAGGTCATTTAATGTCAATGGATCCCCAACTTGTTTCAATGCATCAGGATCACTGGTAAACTCCACTTTTGGTTGCAACATTGGGTTTTGAGCCATGTTACTACCTTCATGCACTGTGTAAAACCATTTTACTCCAAGAAACTAAGGAGTCTACCTTGGCAGGTACTGTTTAGACATAAGTCTACAGGAAATGTTCATGGGCTCATAGATAGATGTACTTTGTTTGTGTGATGAATATGACAATCCTAGCACTAAGGATATGACCCACCTAAGTGGAAACAAGGATCCTGCATGACTGCTTCTTTTACATTGACAAAGTATTTTGGGCATGAAAAAGGGACTTTTCTTAGACATTTCCACCATGCCTGAATTACAAAAGAAAGCTTAGATGTTTTCCAATAATAGAAGTGTAGTGAACCGCAGATTCGTGGGCACGAGTTTACGAAATTCCGTAAAGAATCACGAATACGAGGAGATTCGTTTGAACCTGGTTTATTTCCCAAAGGTATACAGTTACAAAGGTATTGTCACTGAAGCAAGGGTGCTTAATTTGAACAACAGAAGTATCTCGGTCCGCGGCGCGGCTCGAGTCCGTAGTGTTAAGCGAAGCCTGGATCCCCTTGCGGAGGTAGTAGTATCCTCCGCCTACCGTCTGTCGGAGGGTGTCTGCAGTGTTGTCTGCACGGTGGTCGTATGTCGCCCCCTGACGGAACTGGCCGGAACTGGTGGTAGTCGTCTCCGGCGCTGGTAGAAGTGCCCCCGCTGTCGTAGCCTGGTTGGTGTTCGGCGATAGTCGACAGCCTCGCTGTATTCCGGGTGGCGGACCCACTACAGAAGCAATATAATTACTGTGAATTCACAGATCACAAATACTACCACCTACTTCTGCTATTAATAAGAACTTGGAAAGGTGTTCACCTTCCTCCAGGGAAGTTCAGATAGACAACTTGCCTTTTTTTTCTTTATTTCAGGTATCACATGTCATGTCATTTATTATGATTAAAAACATTTGCATTACAGTTTGGACTGCAGAAATATGTTTTCTAATGTCATTGATCATGAATGCTTCCATAAATCTGAATTAGATTTTTCACTTTATTTCACAGTATTTTGTTGTTTTTTCTTCTCAGTATTAATAGAATAACTTGCTAAATATTGTCTATATTGAATTTATTAATATTTCAATGGATTTCCCATGCCTTAAAAAATAGAAAAAAAGCATTCACACTTGATTACATATTTATTCTATCCCAAGTTATGAAGTATAGATTTTTTACTTCAGAGGGTACATTCGGGGGGATATGTTTAGCATCTTTTGTTCATTTTTTCCCAGTATCAGTAGATTAACTTGCTAAATATTGTCTGTATCAACATTTGTCATGTTCCAATGGATTCCCCATGCCTTAAAACCTAGAAAAAGTGTATTCACACTTGATTATATGTTGATTCTACCCCAAGTTATGGAGTTTCAGAGTTTTAGTGGCGGCCATTTTTATTTTCAGTTGTCACGGGTTCTCCTACGGGAGTTGAGTTTAAATGTTTTGATATATGTTAGTAGACACCTTTACCAACACATTGGTGAAAAAATTGTTTGGTAAGGAATTTGTTCCCAGATTTGTTTAATATTCCCTGACTATTATGTGTACCTGGTGTACCTAAAGGGGATATGCAAACAGGAAACTCATATCAAATGGCACACAGAGAAGAAGAAAATAATTAAGAAACCCAGGCACAAGGCACTCCTACTAGGAAGAGAGGAGAGTGGAGGGGAGACATATACTATAGTGGAGTGATGGAGCGGTGGAGGGTCAGCCAGGGTCAGCGAGCGGTAGGACAGTGCCCGTGTCTATGTATGTCAACACACACCCCTCTGCACTGTGACCACACTGAATGTCCGTGAAGCTAAATGCTCGCTCCGACCTCCATGTAGTTGCATGGCCACATGGGTAAAAGTACACATGGAACTTCAATTGTGGCAACTCTGCAGTTCGACTGCTGTACCTACCGCCACTAACTATAGTTACACAATTGTACATTGATTTAGCTCTTCCCCAGCGTGTGCATGATGACTACTTTTGTTTTTTTACAATACGACTCTAAGTTATTTCGTGTAATATCTTTGATGGTAATACACTCCTTTTAACAAACAATGTCGTAATTACCCTGCTTAATTTGTACAATCCCTCTCCTACCAAAATTAAATTATACCAGGAGCAAGAAACTATTCCAACTTATGTACTATCAGTCGGCATAAAAATCAATATTTGGGAATTTAGATATAATTTTGAAATTGTACTGAGTTATGAGAGCCACTCCCGGGCCAGTTAGGTCCAGACACCTACATTCCTCGATTCCACATCCAGCGATAAGCTTAACCGTAACGCTAAGACTAAGGCTAAAGAGTTAATGACTCCCTGAAACTTAGGTGACCACAACTGCCTTCTGAACCTGACTGGGGTGGGAGGTGGGTTGTTCGTGATGGGAAATGGATGAGAAGGATACATGTACATATAATGTTTTCACATAAACCCATCGATCTTATGGCTATCGATACAACTAAAGGAAAAAAAGAAGGCGTCCATGGCTGCGCTAGCAAGGGCCACATACTCTTCATTGACTTGCCACTGTCATAATATAGTACTATCAAACCATACATATATATATTGACTATCTTACGATACATAGAGATAAATAGACTAGATACATCTCTGTGATGCGTATACATAAATAATTACATGTATACACTCCATTCAATTGAACCTATTGCTTATGTGTACCTGGTCTACCAAATAGGAAACTCATATCAATTCGCACACAGAGAATTTACGAAGCAGATAAGTAATAAACACAAACACAAGGCAGCTTCTACTAGGAAAATTGAATGTGATACATATGTCAATTAAGCACAGAACTCGAGGGGAGTTCTGTGAATTAAGCCAGTGAGGAGAGGCTGGCCGGGTATATATACTGTCGTTAACTCCGGACTATAGCGCCAACACTAGCTATCCGACTGGCACATATATATATAGCCACGTGTAAATTATTGCCGGCGTAGTTAATTGTGTACTGATCACATATGGTTATGGTAGGGGAATAGGGTTGATGTATAGATTGATTTGTGGCTTGCCAAATTGGTTGAAAAATGGACACTCCGAAGTCAGTTCAAAAGGGGCAATTAGCCAGCATTATAATTGTGCTTTTTCATTATGAATTTTGCTGAATGGGAGGAGTGCATATAGATGTCCATATAAGTTCACTACCATAATTGAAGTGGCCTGAATGTGTTTCAGCTATTCAAGGATTGAACTACATCATTCAGTCAATCGTATATTTTGACTGCTTCTATCGTTAGTCCCAACATGGCCATCTCACGCTTATAAGTCATATAGGGACAATTATGTCTCTATAACTAATTTTAGATCGTACCTCTTTCAAGTCTTTTTAGAACTATAGTCGCCACTTAATGTTGCCAAAGCACACCATGCTTGACTAATCTTGATTTCACAAATAACGGAGTTAATTGAATTGAACTGTCAATAAAGATGTACATTAATTTCCCATTCCATAATCATCTGCTATCGCTTATATTGGGTGAGTGTACCTCTGCCACTCCTCTGCCACTATCTTTATCGGCCTGCATAAGGTATTTTGTCTCAACCTGGTATCAATATGACCCATTTGCTGGGATGAATTGATGTGATTAGGACCATGAAATTAGAAATTATGCTACTTTATGTAAGGTAGATAGACATGACTATTTGTGTAACCAATAGTTGATAGGGAAACGCATTCATTCTTTCTCAATGAAGACGATATGCAGTATAATAACCTATGGACCGCATCTGCACATTGGAAAGTACACCATGGAGAGAGACACAGCATAGAGAGCATCACATCTTATACGCTGCATGTGCCTTAAGTAGATATAATTAACTATATATCGTTAGACCAACTTTGTACATATCCCACTAATGAAATCGTACAGCATAATAGAAGCGGTACACATGTACTAAATGAGGCAAAATGACGCTGCAATTAGCACATGTGCTACCGCAGGCACGTACTGGGCTATATGTCCGCTCAGACACAATTATCGCTGCCAAAGATGTCTAATTGATTGATGATTAGAAATATTCATTTAAGCTAGCAATATGTATCTATGTCTGATTTTGAGATAAACTAAAGAAATCATTTGGGATATGGTATGTCTAGGAGCGCGCCCGTATACCACATGCACCTGTTATAAATGGCCAATACACAGGGTAGGTACGGAATAGCTTTTGGGTAGTGCGATTGGGGCCTATTTTAGGTCGGGATGCAGGATTTAAAAGGGTCAATACGCGATTGGGGAAAGGGGTTCAGATCCAGATTTAATTTTTCCAGGTAGGGATTGCAAATAGGAAAACGTGATTGCACATTGAAAACGTACAGGATTCGGGAATTGCATGGGGCTTATAAAAAATGTGAAACGGGATTCAAGAGGGGGTCTTAATTCTCTACCCTGTGTAGAGTCGTACGGCAAGGCAGAATTGCCACAATACAATTACATGTGATGTCACACATTGTTAAAAAATGCAGTACTCACTGTTGAGGAATATGGCTGCGCCGTGAATTGTCCCTTTATGATGTCTGCGCTGATTATTAGATGAAGGAGGACAGGATGGGGCAGTAGAAAGATATGTATACTTGGACTCTTCCTAGCTGACACGATCCATGCACGAACCTGTTGTGTTGATGGATGCAAGAAGATAGAGTTAGTCACTATATATAATGTAAATGCCAAATGCGAGTAAATGACAAGTAAAGTAAAAGACTATATATATAATTCAGATGATGATTTAGTAGTATACTCACAAAAATCACGCAGACAAGTTGGCAATTAAAGATGCGTCTTTCTTGGTGATATAGCTTCTCGATCGTGTGCGGTGTACGTGCAAAGATTTGTTTCGGGCGCCAACTTAAACTGACCATCAACCGTCAGGTCCTACGGTTTTTATACGTCATTTCGACGCCTTTTTCCCAACACTCCGAACAACGCATATACGATATAGCCAATCACGAGAAGGAACATCCTCCAGTGTTCATTGATAGACAAAGGTCATTAGTTGTTCCACCCCGACTGGACTACACCCCACTATACCTTAGTACCGCCCCTCAACTGGCCCATTCATGTCAATCAACTGTCACCCCTATGGAACTGACCATGCAATCGTTTAAGAAGTGAATGGGTATATACCTATGATCGAGCATTTTGAAATACTAAAGACAGCTAGACATATGATAATAGATATATTAAACAAAATTTATGAATGCTTTGTATTCAGATTTCTAGGCTCAAATTTCAGATTCCCTTCAAACTGAGGGAAATCTTTCTCACTCAGACTACAAGGCCTATATAATCAAACTATATATGGCCAGAAAAAAGAATTTAGACATTAGAATAGCTCCAGACTTTGTATTCAGATTTCTAGCCTCAAATTTCAGATTCCCTTCAAACTGAGGGAAATCTTTCTCACTCAGACTACAAGGCCTATATATAATCAAACTATGGCCAGAAAAAAGAATTTAGACATTAGAATAGCTCCAGACTTTGTATTCAGATTTCTAGCCTCAAATTTCAGATTCCCTTCAAACTGAGGGAAATCTTTCTAACTCTTCTTTCTCACTTTTCACTTTTCTTAAGGAGAGTTCGGGCCGGCCCTATAATTGCTAAAAGTAATTGCCAATGGGTAGAAGATTACGTACCTGATTCTATAGTGCCCATAAGATAGGGACAATTTGTTTGAAGTGTGTTGGAAATGTTATTTGTATTTATGTTAATGTCCTGTCAACCTTTGGACCCATGAGTTGCTCAAGTTGCTTAATTGTTGCGATCAACGATGAAAACATGCAGCTGTTTTAATAATACACAACACCCCACTCGTCCCTTAAGAATTCCTTTATTTTCGAAATCACATTTTTTTTTGGGAAATAGTTGTGTAAAGACCCATCAGCCAGCTATATATGCCTATAGCTATATATGGGACCGATATACACAAGCCAGCTATATAGCTGCAGTTAGCCACGGATCATTGCAACGACCGACAATTAGTGGAGCAAAAGGTTGACAGGGCATTACCAAATAGTATTAGAATTTCACTGCTTTAAAGTGCGTCTTATGGGAAGTATAGAATCCCGTATTTTATACCAGTCAGGTTCAGAAGGCATTTGTGGTCACCTAAGTTTCAGGGAGTCATTAACACTTTAGCCTTAGTCTTAGCCTTGCGGTTAAGCTTAAGGTGACTCAGTACTGATCTTGTGTATTCAATGCATATAGCTCAGTACTGATATATGTGTATTCAACACATATAGCAGGGAATATCAGCATTATGCAGACGAAGTATGTATATTAAGTCTTAATATAAACATTTCAGATAGAAAATGTATGCTGATTTTTGGTGTGGGAGTTAGTAGGCCTATCTACGATCCCTATACATCCATATTAAATTTCATTAAAATTTATGGAGCCATATGTGTATAAATCAAATATATAATAAGAATTTTCTCATTTTTAGCCAATTTTCTCATAATTAAGTTGTAACACAAAAAAATCAGCCTGGAAATTCATGCTGATTTTTGGTGTGCGAGTTAGTAACTATGATAGCTGTATCCATATAGAATTTCATCCAGATTTATGAAGCCATTTTTGTTCAAATCAAATATTAATCAGGAATTTAATTTTTTTCCCAATTTTTCTCATAAATAAGTCGTAATATAGAAAAATTTAGCCTGGAAAGCCATCCTGATTTTTTGTGTATGAGTTGGTAAATACGGTATCTACATTCATATTAAATTTAAAAAATATTCATCAAACAGTTTTTTTTTAAAACGCTGATTTTCATCAGCCAAAGTCAATTTTGCTAGTGCCCCATACTGCCACTAGGGGGCTTCCAGGGGGCTAACTCAGGATCTGAGGAAAAAAACATTATCTAATGATAAGTATATATATGTTGAATGTCTGGGTGAAATTTGATGTCTGAATTCATGTCAGAACCATTTCAAACGAATTATATTAATAAATCACTCAAATGTAGTAAAATTACTCAAATATGATTCATTATTTCTATCTCCATACTGCCATAGCATGAAAACTAGCCTGGTGACCTATGTTTTTTTTTCTCTCAATAATGATTATTTCATGTCAACTATCATTGGTAAAAATTTTAGAAAAAATCATCAATAATCAAAATCACTACTGAGTCACCTTAATTATCGCTGGATCTGGACTGGACCTAACTGAATTAAAGGTGTTGCATAAATTTGGTCAACTTTGACTGGCATCCCTCGAGTATATGTATATTTGATGGGCGGATCGAGGTGGAAGATCTGTTGGCAGATCGGCTCCTGTCCATTTCATTTAATTGTACTGATCAAGTTTAATACAAATGTTTATATATAGTCAAAGTCAGCTCATACAAGTGCAAATTGTTTTCTCTACATTGAATTGCAATTAAAGAATTGTTTAATGTTTAATAGTCTTAGTTAAATTCGAGCAAGTCAGTTTAAAGTGTAGAGATTTTATTTGTCTGAAGAATAATTGCAATTGTGATGGCAGAGTGCATGGCCCATATTACGCATCACCCGCTGGAAATTCCCTAAGATTTGCCATTACTTCATCTTGGACTGCCGTGACATTGTTCTATCCCTATAAAATGTCAACGGCTATAATTCCTTCCTTGGTCAACCGGCCGGCTAGTTATAAGTAGCTTGACTGAAGACTATAGGTGCATACATAGGCTGCATAAAATTCTGTGTCGGCAGGAAATTCTGTGTCGGTAGCTCCATTCATTAATTAATGGATACAACAGGCGGTGCAGTGTGTCATCGATCGCCCGTTAGCTCGATACATAACCGCTCCCTTTACCGATGCTGCATGCGTGGCATGGCGGTAATTGCCTCACTAATTAATGCCGAACAGGAACTATAGAGATATGCTTATCGCACTAGCTAGCAGAACTCTAGTTTGGCCGTTGGACGCAACATATACAAATATATGTTTGACAAACAACTTAACTGAAATGTTGGACTTTTATGGTCACAGATATCTATAGCTGTTAGTGTATGCATGGGCCAAACATAAGTTGATTAGTTCAGTCGTTACATTTCGGTATGTAAAGCCAAACAACAGATGAACGCAAAGACCAATTAGCTATAGCCGGGGCACTTCAATTGAATACAAATTGTATTAGCATCAATCAAACATAGATTAACGCATCTTATAATTTGAAAATATAGATACGTACATCGACTTTTTATGATTAATTGTCTACTTCATAGGAAAGTCGTATATATGAATAATTAGAGATCGAGATGCAATGCAACTTTGTGACTTAGGATATGTGGCGTGAGCACACTCCTCAGACAGTCAGGTTCAGAAGGCAGTTAATTGTGGTCACCTAAGTTTCAGGGAGTCATTAACTCTTTATTAGCCTTAGTCTTAGCCTTAAATTGCGGTTAAGCTTATCGCTGGATGTGGAATCGAGGAATGTAGGTGTCTGGATCTAACTGCAGACACATATATACATGGAGACGGTTACATTGACATGGTGGGCGGGATTGGTTTAACCAAAGACTGATAGTGATCCATGCAGTCGTCATTGTGGCGAGTATGGGCTATGTGTGCTGATTAGAGAGATATGTATGACATATCATTACTATCATATCATTAAAGTTTGTTTTGATTCTTGCCATAATTGTTTTTTGCTGACCTATTTTGTGTTTTGGAGTTTTTGGCTCTTGTTATATGTGTTGATGTCAAAAGAGCAAGATTAAAATGAAGTTGTTCACCAGTGTTATTATGAGATATGAGGGAGGTAGATCGAGGGAGAGGTTGGTTAGAAAAGTTATATATTTGAAAAATGAATGGGTACAATATTTGGTGATGCATAGCGAGTGGGGTGACTAAAAATATTATTTATACTGAAGACATATACTGATTATACTGAGGAACGTCATATGATGATGCATGCAGGGATGCAATGGTTGGGTCATTATACGATCTATATATGACATGTACTGCATGCATGGGCCATATGTGTCTTTGTTTACTAACATTGCATGCGCAGCCAATGTACTAATGGACATTTCATATGTGGGGCCTACATTTAATGGATAGATACAGTGCATGCCTATATATGATTGATTAATTGTATATTAGTGGATAATCGAAATTATATTGTGTACATTGGCCACATACAGAAAGCCAACAGCTAGGCTGCCACAGCGAGTTCACAATTTAATTTGACCGTTAAATGGATATATATAGCGGGCATGCAAGGACACGCGGCCCGCTGCCATATCTCCTGACGCAGCCATTTCATCAATATATGAGACCTGCCAACAATCAAAGTCACTATATCTATAGCTGCTTAATGTAACTCTAATGTCAGATATTAACGTTAAAGAGAGAAATATTGACAAATTTGATGTGCACATTGTCAGACACAAATGGATATATAGTGTGTGACTGATATCGAGTGTATATGCAGCTGCATCAGCGATAGATCCAAACGATTTAATTTAGAGATATATATGTCATCCCGCGGAAGGCGGCGATGCAGTCCATCGATACCCAGACGATAATAAGAGGGAATGAAAGTAGTTAGACTATATATATGATATTGTATACAAACATGCACTAACTAATAAACAATATCCGTATCTACTATATACACTTTTCCTGAAAACACCTACATAAAAGGATGTATGGAAATAGGATTGTATAACTCATGGAGGGTCGAAAAAGGTCAATATGCAGACGGAGATTAAAATAAATGACGATTTTTTTATTAGATCATGCAGTAAGTTGATATAATTTCCCAACTTTTCAATTATATGCGATTTGGTGGAATGTATATGCATTATAGGTTATGTATTGGAGCAAGTATTGGTGGAATGTATATGCATTAGCTTTTGTATTGGAGCAATTAAGTATAAACGCAATTAATGCCCGACTCAATGCAACATACCAGACGATTATTGTACTGAGAGACGCATATGCAGTGAGCACGCATGCAGTCACTCGCTCTGTACGGCTAATTAACGTCACCATGCAGGCAGGCACCCGCGCCGTTTTCAGGGGGACATGGGTCAAGTTAATTTAATGGGTGTTGGCAATTGTCAAAAAACAAGACAACACAACAAAAATTACACATTTCCATTGGAAAGTATATAGTATTGAAAAGTAAGATTTAGAAATGTACTCTAGCAGCAGCTATAGAGTCGGTGCTCAGAGTGGAATCTATAGTACGGATGCATCAAGGCCATGCACGTACATGATATATGTGTACGGGTATATCGCTTCGACAAGGATATATATAGCTTGCATGGCCGCGTGATCCCGGCACTTCCCCCGGTCAATGGGGAATATCATATATATGGAATCCAAAATGTAGGGGCATGTAGCTAGGGAATTGTCTAAAAGGAGGTATATATATAGACCCTTAGTCCGACAATTACAAGCCCCTCAGTCAAATATAGCACAAGTAGAAAATCCCATCATATGTTGTCATATATGTGCACATTGTCAGACACAAATGGATATATATGGTGTGACTGATATCCAGTGTACAGTCAGGTTCAGAAGGCAGTTGTGGTCACCTAAGTTTCAGGGAGTCATTAACACTTTAGCCTTATAGTCTTAGCCTTGCGGTTAAGCTTATCGCTGGATGTGGAATCGAGGAATGTGGGGTGTCTGGACCTAACTGTGTATGCAGCTACATGAGCCATAGATCCAAACGATTTAGTTTAGAGATATTTAGAGATATTTAGAGATAAGCTAGAAAGACTTCAGAACAGGGCTATATATTCGCATTATTTCGCATGCTGGGAAGTTTGACAGCGTGTCCGGCATAAGGTCATCCCTGGGGCTATACATACTATACCCCTACAAGACTGTAGAGACCACCTCATTATGGGAATTATGCATAGCAGGTCCCAAGAACAACTCTCCCACAAGCCTGTTAACGCATCCCGCAAGCGCAAACATTTCAGTCACAAAATCAAATCACACACAACCTTACCCAAGGGGGAAACCCACAGAATTAAATGAACGTACATCCCATGACCACAGGAACTCCCCAGGACTGAAAGCAATATGGCAGACGATTAAAACACACTGCTACGGAAGGACAGAATAACTGATCCTATATATCATGTAGATTAACAACTATCATCTTTCCTTCTACACTAATAATTACCTTTACTTATGCACCACTCCTTTCATTCTATAGTAGTACGACTGCACCTAACAGCCGCTGGCGGAAAACCATGGACAATGCTAAATAATAGCCCCCGTGAACCTTAATTGTATATCCTTATCACTTATGGCTGTATAAATATGTTAAATAAAAAAAAATAAAAATATATATATCAAACAATTCATGATGGAAAAAAAGGAAGAATAACATTTTGGACTGTGTGTGGAGAGTCGATGAGTGGCTGAGCGGAAAGTGTAGGGATAGGTATCGGACTATATAGGGCATATGGAAGCTATAGCATCTGAAGGGTAATAATTAAGACACATGCATGAGTCAGTCAGTCGACGTACGCAGAGTAGGAGCTGGATATATGATTTATGTATAGAGCCATCTATATAGGTGCATGGTCAGTATAGGCACATGTTTGTCGGTCGGAAGTGACCAAAATAAAATAAGGGGGAATTAAGAGGGGATCAATCATGAGTTTAAGTGCCGCTCTGCGAGAGGTCAATTGGTACGAATTGACTGATGGAGGTATACCCGGCATCTCGATTTTGATAGCGCGCTCTATAGACCCTTTTCAGTTGACGTCATCAACAGCTAATCCGTGCGCGGGAACTCAACTGGAGGCAAAACTGAGCGGGCACACGCTACTCACTGCCTCCACAACACTTAAAATGCCTTATTGCTCACTGTTTTAATAGTCGTTCATGTAGATTGAATCATATCAATGCTATTAGTTGAAATTGCACCCACAGAATGAGACAGGATGATAAGAAATACATTGTGGTATATGAGGTTCTGCTTTGAAGGGTGTCAGTGAGTGTTGTGTGAGATATATTGGAATTTATCAAGCTATATCCCGGGCTATGTCACTGCAGGGCACAAGCATGAAGCCTAGTGTGAGTGTACGGCAGGGAGTGGCTTGGTGCCCCGGTGACAAATAGCTCGAGCTCCCTCCCAGCAACTCAACCAGCACACATGTACACATGTCTCAGTGTATCCTCCCCCTCTATACACTTCGATCAGTATTTTCGTTTTCTAAAGTGGGTACACATCTAACTTAATCAAGTAAAACTCTGGCTATACCTCCTATAGGATATCATATTTGATCTTTTGTACATGCCCAGATAATACACAACTATAGGCATCCAAAGTGGTATATATGCTGATTGGTTATGGTTGGCGTACATGCTGAGTGTTAGGCTAGTGTTGACCAAATAAAAATGAATAATTGGGAGGGCTTGAAACTTAGTCATTTTTTTAAATCAAATAACCATACATTCTGAGCTTTAACGAAAAGGGTGTGGTCGATTCAATTTTTTGTCTAGGTGTTTATTTCTCCTTATATCTCTTGGTAAAGATCACATTGATGACGGCCAAGTGGTTTGGGCCATTCCTCCATGCTTAATTGTGACCTAGTTAAGTAAGCTGTGTTTGGGAAAGAGTTAAAATATGCAGATATTAAAGTTAGAGCAAAAATAAATATCGCATCGTAAAGTTGAGATCTTTTGATATGAAATTTACACTGTAGCATAAAACTATGTGAAAAAAAGGAGATATGGACAATGGACACTTTTAATTGAACTACACACTTGTAGAAAATCTCGTTTGGTTAGATAATTTTTGGTTTGCCTGGAAGAAGTGCATGACCGACCAGTGCACGCAGATGGTGTATTAATTTCTGATTGTATGTATGTATGTATGTATGTCTAGGGAGGTATATATAGGATTTTTATTCTGACTAGACATACAGAATAAAAATCATATATATATATATATACCTCGCTGCTATACACCATGGTGACGTACGGAGAGGTGTGCCAGACCTGTCACCGCTCTCATGCTTCCATTAGAGAAAGAGCTAGGATGGAATTTGAGCTGGGGAAAGACCCGGTAATTTAATCGTTAATGGAGGGAGTCATGCCCACTATACCGCCCAACTGATGGGACCATATGCATGGTGACCAAAACGTCGGCACATGCTGCACATGCTCCGTGTTTCTTGTCCTAGTTGACACTAAGCAATGCAAAAGTATTTATGTATTATGATAGATCATAATTGTACTGACAAAATGGGGTTTAATGGAGAAGAAAATTTGAAAATGTTATGGAGATTGTGATCTTTTTTGGAAGGGTGGACATTATGGATATTGATTAATTGATGGAAGACTGGCATCCCTGAGATGAACAAGGAAATGGAGAGGCATTAAGACAGGGTCAGCGGGAGGAACCGGAGGTGCTTCGGAATCCCTTGTTGGCTGGAGACGGTGGAGCGTTCCCGAGGGGTCAGTTGGGATGAAGGAATTAAGCAGGCGCGGGGCAATAGGAGGCGAGGGGAAGAAATTTGGCTTAATGAATTTGTTCAAAGGTGATAAGTTGATTGGAATGCAGCTGTTATGACCGATCAACTTATTAATAGAGGCGGATGGGTGGACCAAATGTTTACTAACGGTTCCTCTTCCTTCGACCGTCCCTATATAATTGTGCGCTAATCATCTCTTTTTTTTTTGTCAAATATTTTTATTTTCATACACAGTTAGGTCCAGACACCTACATTCCTCCATTCCACATCAAGCGATAAGCTTAACCGCAAGGCTAAGACTAAGGCTAAAGAGTTAATGACTCCCTGAAACTTAGGTGACCACAACTGCCTTCTGAACCTGACTGTACAGGGAACATGTCAATTGACACTGATTTAGGTGCCTCTTTAGGCTTATTTTAAATGATTTAAATGATTTAAATGATTTTCGGTTCATCATCTGTGACCGAAAATGCCAAAACATATATCCCACATCACAGCCTCCATTCGTGATTTCCGGACTGGACCAAGAGATGAATAATTTGTCTACCCAAAATAAGGTATATATATAGGCTGTTCTTGATTTGTGAATATTCATATATATATTAATATTCAACAAGAGGTCGATCAGCTTAAGTCTTAAGTCAATATTGATGAAATAGTGATTTTCTGCATTTGCATGGATGTAGCTTAAAATGCCATTGAGAGAGAAGTGCCTGTTTTTGTTGTGTTCGGTCACATTCTCCAGAATCAGATAGGATAGTAAAATATAATTATCATTTATGAAAAGCCGAGCTCAGCCTGTATCAATTGTCCAGCGTGCTGTGAGGTATTTTGGTCCAAGTGGGGTTCGAACCGGCGAGGAAGGAGGAACGGGGACCGAGTGACCGTGCGTGCTAGTAGATGCAGGAGTTCGGCTCTGAGGAATATACACGCAATTTGTCCAACCGTATTGAAGGGCACGAAGTGGCTATATATAGACTCGCTATAGACTTGCGCAAGAGGGGCAGTATATGGTGAGGTATGTGGTGGCGGTCTATAGGGCAGCTATAGAGTGGTTCGATCAGGGTATAATAAAATGAAGGAAGGGGGCGCGGGGCAATAGGATGCGAGCTGAGAGTGGGAGATATATATAGGGACTGCATATATGGCGCAGCGATGGTATATGTATCAAACGATATATCGGTCGAGCATTCCATATTTCAACATTTAAGAAAAATAAATTGTGCGTTTGATATGAGGAGAATTACGTGCAATTAGAAGAAGAGAATCGGTACAATATTATATGGCGCTTCGATCTATGGAAAAATGAGAAATGAGAAATATGATTTAAATTGATTTTTAATTTATTTTTATTCATGAAAAGGTACAAAAATAAATTCACTGAGGAGACCTAATTAGCTTGGCAACAGATATATACTACATATATGCACACATGGTAAGAAGTCGGGCCGGATATAAAGTGGTTCAGATACAAGTGCATATATGGGTATGATATTATTTTAAGAATGATTAGCATATTCCATATATGGATACAAAAGTGTACATATTTCATATGGGTACAAAAGTTGATCAAGTGGAATCAACCAAAGAGAAAAAAAATGAAATACATGTAGCTAATAATGTAATAGTAAAAGTACAAGAAGATGTAAGTACTATATATATGCCCTAATATTAATCACTCCTGCGAACGACAGCAATTAAGGAAAGTTATGTAGGCTTCTCAAGAATGATAAGGCAGCTATCATAGAGCTGTAGAGAGATGGTAAGAAGTCGCGGCGGGGGTATGTGCATGGGTATATGATATTAGTTGAAAAAGTCATATCCCCATATATTTCATATAGCAACAGATATATACTACATATATGCAGACATGGTAAGAAGTCGGGCCGGATATAAAGTGGTTCAGATACAAGTGCATATATGGGTATGATGAAGCTTCTTTGTGCGCCATTTCCGCGGCAGGACGACCCAATTTTACACTGACTCATTTTAAGCCACCATTCCAGAATGTCGGACGAAAAAAAGCCCGAGGGGTCCACCGAACACATCAACTTGCGTGTGATAGGTCAAGATGGACAAGTGGTACATTTTAAGATAAAAAAGAACACACCACTGCGGAAACTAATGACCGCATTCTGTGAGAGAACTGAGGTTGTGTGAGAGAACTGAGGTTGGAATCTCTAAGATTTAGGTTCGATGGCCAGCCCATCAATGAAACAGACACGCCATTACAGCTCGAAATGGAGGACGGGGACTCCATAGATGTCTTTCAGCAGCAAACTGGCGGATTACGATAAACCCCAAGATTTATAAAACCAAAATAGTGTACATGTGAAATATTAAGTGTGTAAGGATGGCTTCACCTTGACCACTTCCAAGAAGAAACTTGATTAAGAACCATCCATTCCCAAGTTACTTGTGGAACTGAGTGGTCGGATCAGAAAGAAACGGTTAATTCTTTTTGTGGCAGGTACCCAAGGACAGATGGTTTCCTTGTTTGACAACAGACGTTGCCTATGATCAAATATTTGGGGGTTTTCTCAATATTCAACTTGGGCATGTTTTACGTTATTTGGCACTGAAAACTTCTCTCGCTTTAAACATTTCTATTACTCTATTGCCACCTGAAAAACCTTATGAAAAATTGTCACTTCTGCTGTACATAGCTTTCCCTTCAATATAGCTTTCCCTGAAATAGTCATTTAAGGATGTCATATGGTGATGTCCAATGCACAGTGTATATGTTAAATTTAAGTCCAATGGATGTCATATGGTGATGTCCAATGCAGAGTATATATGTTAAATTTAAGTCCAATGGATGTCATATGGTGATATTCAATGCACAGTTAAATGGAGAGTAGATATATATAGTCCTAATTAATGTCTTTCTATGCTGGCAATTGAAGGCGTATGCAGACGTTTTTGGCCGCATGTGTAATCTCACAACGAAATTTCCCCTCGCCGTCAAATTCAATCATGACCGTATATCCCCCATATCGGGTCAATACGTTGTTCCCCTGTGTTGCTTCCATCTTCCAGGCAACATTGGCATGTTCCTCCTCAACTTCTGAAAGGGCATGATACTCTACGGATCCGCTCGCCACCCCCTCGTCAATTTGGGCATAAACATCTAGTCGTCCATAGTGGAGGTGCATTCTGAAAATTATAAAATAAAAATATAATCGATATGCTCATGTCAAATGAGGAAATAATTAATTTCATATGGTCAAAAGTCTGATTTAATAGTTTGGTACGTATAAAAAATATAACTAGTCACAATTTAAATAAAAGATGGCAATGAATAGTTATATGTGCTTACTTGCTCAAGTTATAAGTTGAGGTCCAGTGATGAGGTGTTGTTAGGTTGCTGTCGTTCGCAGGAGTGATCCAAAATTCATGCCGACTTGGAAAAGTTAAACAATAGCTAGGTAGAGGGCTATAGCTATAGCTGTCAGTTTCATTATAATTTCAACGAATCAGTACGCGACAAAATATCAGAGAGAGACATCTCACTTACAGATTAAGGGGGCGTGGTGCTGGCGGTGATCGCCAAAGTATCAACCTAATAAGTATCAACAAGTTTTGACTCAGCGTCAAACGACCCCCCAAAGATAGATATGTATCCCATTGTATAAATTGAATTTATTTTAGTGATTGCATGGGCTATCATTTTAGTAAAAGAATAAGACATATAAAGATATTGAAAAACAAATTATAATGTGTAGCGACGGATTTGGTAGATGGAAGAGGTTGGCAGATTAATTGCCTAGGTATTCGATTAAATCACTGTTGTGAGCTCTGTCTAAATGTCTCTCTCTGCAGGTTTGTCTATATAGGTGTCTTGATGCCCAATCACGTACGTCTTCATTTCTCCAATATCACCTTAATTCGACTCCATATGTTGATCCCCGTTCATTTTGCCTCCCCCCCCTGCTATACTCTGATCTACGCTATAAAAAAAGGCTGATGATTGTTTCGATGGCGATCCAAAATTGATTATTTGATCACTATTTAAGTGTAAATGTAAAAAATAATATTAAATGGTTTGATGATGAGCGTGGGAAGGTTGGGACAATTTAGTGAATATAAACAGTTCCATATCGCCTATAAGATAATGGCGACAATGCACCGCCATAACAATATTAGAGGGCCGGCCGTGGTGGTATAATTACAATCACGGCGCCTATATATTAACAATTATATAGGTGGTCTGAAATGATAGCGTTTGACATTGAGCAGATTAATAGTGTAGCTTGTGTGAATTGGTCGAAAAGTTGAGAAAAGTTTTGTCAGACGTTAGAAAAGATTTATGTGTAACATATCTGTATGTCCTTATATCTAGCACCTAATAATAATAAGTAAGGCGGGGATGTGGAGACATCGGTGACTTACGCCACCCTTTATTAATGATTTGAGCAGAAAAAAAAATATACGTGCTGGCTGCACAAGCTGGTGTTTGAATATGGCGGTGGTCAAGCAGAAGCGGGAAGGAGGTCACGCGACCTATGACGTAGTTCCGGTTTACATATAATCCTATATCCATTTCATTCATATAGACATCATATCTAGCACCTAATAATAATAAGTAAGGCGGGGATGTGGAGACATCGGTGACTTACGCCACCAATACCCAGTTCAGTTCAGTTCAGAGAAATTTTTTTTTTTTTTTTTTTATAAGCCAACGGGCAACTATAACACAACAGCAGAAAGAGTAGCAGAAGATGACTTGGCAATGGACAGCTTCTTATCATGAGGGGTGGCCAAGTACATAAGTACCGCGAGACTGGACCAGTCCCCCATGCACTGAATGTCCGACAGCGGGACTCCCATGGCATGAAGGTGCTGAGCTCCGCCTCGGCGAAGCGAGTGTAAGCCCACTGAATCTCTTTTCCAACCAATCTTCTCAGCCAGAGACTTGAGGTATTGAAGCACATATGGGTAACATAGAGGCACCCCGCCACACATGAACAGAGGTGAAGACGGACTGGCTGGAGAGAGGCGTAGATGAGAACATAACAAGGTATGAGCACAGATTCTGAGATTCGCTTTCAGCGGATAGATGGGAACATCAAAATGCCTATCGTGATACTTCAAGGTCTTTGACGACCTGATACGAATAATAATGTGGTCAGGGTTAACTATTACATCCGACCTACAAACGACATGCCAGTCTTTAGTATCAAGTGAGGCTGGAGACTCTGGCAAGAGATTTGACTTTCTCAGTAGCGTAGTAAAGCACAAAACTATCACAGACCAAGAAGTAGACTGCTTCAGGTCAGAAAAAACAACATAACGCGCCATCTTCAGTAAATCTGAAGGAAGCACAGGCGCCTTCTGGATAACCGCTGTACCCAGGGTCTTTTTCAGCCCCTCAAGAACCATCCTGATAAGGAACGAGTCCCTGAAGCCTGAATCAAAACTGTAGCACTTGTGGAGCATAATTATCGCCGATAGGTAATTATTAACTGTGGAGTAAGCTGAGGTCTGTGCCTTGTGAACGAGGAAACGAGCTATCGTGATGTCAGAGGCTGGGAGTGCTTGAAGTCCAAGATCAGTGCAGAATTTAAAGTAGACAGACCACTGTGAAGAGCGTGTCGACTTAGTGTTGGTTGCCCAAGCAGACGCTGTCACCTCACGCACCTTGTTGTCCAGGATGGAGAGCTGGTCTGCAACATAGCGATTCACAAAGCTGATCAGAAAAGATATAACCAACCTCACATATTCTAGAGAGGCGGTCGGCAATGACATTGTAGACCCCTGGTACATGCTTGGCAGTGATATAAAAATTATAAGTTGCACTCAACCAGAAGAGATGACGTAAGAGCACCATGCAATACGGGTTAGAACTGACCCCTTTGTTAATAAGCCCCATAGCCTGAGTATTGTCTGTGTAAATTACTATATGCTGGTTCCTCCAAGACTCCTTATATCTATCTGCTGCGACGATAAAGGGAATGGCTTCCAAGACATTGATGTTACCAGCATTTTCAGGGTCGATGTCCACATTAACCCAGTGATCATGGACTGGATCACAAAGGTCTAAGTCAAAGGGATAGTTGTCGCTGTTATAATAACCCGCTACCCAGTCGTCAGAACCTATTAGACCAAAACCTCCTAGAGAAGCATCAGTGGCCCAGCTAAGTCTGGGAGAAGAGTTGCGTGTTATCATGCATGACTTGCCGTTAAAGAGCTCAGAAAACTCCTTCCACCATTTCATATCTAGCTTGAAGGACTCGGTCAGGTGCACACGAACATTCCTATCCGGCAGATCCTTGAGTAGGGCGATGACACGATGGCTGAAGGTTCTGCCACCGCGGACAACTTTCGAGCAATGGCAAAGTATCCCACAGACACGTTGTAACTGACGCTTTGTAGCCCTAGTACGGTCGTCAAAGAATTCTAATTCGCAGTGCAATCTGGTGATCTTCTCCTGTGGTAACGATAAAGTTAAAGCACGAGAGTCAATTTGTATTCCTAAGTAAGTAGTGACGGTGGAGGGGGAGGAGCACTTCTTCCAACTTATCAGAAACCCAAGATCACCCAGGAGGGAAATCAATTCCATTTGAATCCGCTGACAGTCTGCAAATGATGAGCCTATCACAATAAAATCGTCTAGATAGTTCACAATGTTGAAAAAGCCGCGCCTGTTCATGGCCCTGACAACAAAGTCACTTAAAGCGGAGAATACAAAAGGCGCACACTTTAAGCCAAAACACAAACGAGTGTCGTGGTAAAAAGCATCTTTCCACTCAATACCCTGCATCTTCCAGTGGTTGGGGTTTATACTCACAGAGCGGTAAGCCGCCTTCAAGTCCACAGTGGCCATGTACACACCCTCCTGAATCATATCACAAACAGAATCAGAAACAGAACACATAATGGAGCAATGTCAGTAGGAGAGAACTTGCCGTCACTTAACTCTTCAGTGATGAGACGATTGATGAACGTAAAGGCTGGGTCAGTCAACACAGACTTATAATTTGGACACTGGTATCCAGGGACGGTGACATTTGGGTCGACGATGTCAAAACCACATAAGATGCCGTTAGTGATGAAATTGCGGTAATGCATGTCAGGCTCTAAGCATAACTCGTTCAACCAGGCATTACACTTCAGCTGACTACAAAGGCCCCCGATATAATGTACATCGGTACATCTTTTGGCGAATGACCAGCCTTCGTGGTGAAAACAAGGCATAGGGGGAGAGTCGAGGTAAGAAAAGACGGAGTAATCAGGCTTATTCACTGTTCCAGACCAGGAAACAGGGTTATTATTACAGGAGTTCTTACCCGATGTGCGATCTGAGGTAAGAGCAGATAGATCCTCGAAGCTTTCAAAGGATAAAGGCAAAAGATCACCTTGCGTAAGGCGGCCAGCCGGCCCGAGACCACCATCTTGGATGTTGATGGCGGAAGTCTCGGGCGGCACAAGACTTCATGAAGAGGGCTTATCATCCTTGTGCTCCTTTACCCGACATGAAGACATTGGGTGACGATAACGGCAAGATCCACATACATGTAGTTTAGAACATCTACCTAGCGAACATCCTTTAGTGTTGTAATTGTAGCAGATGTCCTGCTGCCAGTCATCGGGAACCGAACCAGATCCCGAGTCATCACGAGCTCTGCCGAAGCCCCTGCCTGACTTCCGGCCGCTTGGACGCCATTGAGACTGAGACTGAGGAGTGGTGGAAGGGATCTGACTAGGTTTCTCTTCAAACTTCTTGCGGGTGTAATGGCCACTAAGATAAACCCCAGCAGCAAAGGAGTCAGGAGGACCAAAACTAACACTACCAGTGAGCACTTGGTCGACTACATGGTGGTCGTATAGGATACAGCCTAACACAGAAAAACTGCTCGACTCGATAGCGTGACGGCCCACATATTGCATATGGCGAAGGTATCCCATGCTGTCGCCATTAGCTAATAATATATGCTCAAACACTCCAAGCATACCGACCATTAGCTCAGTAGCAGATAATTTGGTGTGATCGACATGCTTCATAGGCCACAGATACGACTTGGATTGTATGTGAAACTCAGGTCTAAATTCCAAACCTTTTTTAGGAGGGAGCCCATCGTTCACGTTCAACGAAAGTTGATGTATGCTGCTAGTCAAGTCGACGAGCGGGCCGTCTGGTGTTGAAGTGGAACCGGGCGGTTTGCCTTCAATGCGATCTAATCTTGACAAAATGGCTTGAAGAACATCATTGGAAGTACCAGAGGACGACTGACCACTTTCCTTGGATTTACCTTTTGCCTCAGTATTTGTGAAGTGTGCCTCTAGAAAAGCCAGGTAAGCAGGATCCGACCTGTCAGTGTAACCAGCAACAGCCATGTTAGGAGAATGGTGCACAAGCGGGAACCAGGACCAGCGTTGACCGCCGACAGGTAAAACAACTTTCACTTTCTGGTCCTTCTTTTTCTCCGATTTAACACTAGCACTCTTGCAACGAGAGCCAAACGGTGATGAGTGAATTAGCTGACATTTGGAGCAACGTCCCTTAGCAGGCATATCCTAAACACATAATCAAAAAATATACGTGCTGGCTGCACAAGCTGGTGTTTGAATATGGCGGTGGTCAAGCAGAAGCGGGAAGGAGGTCACGCGACCTATGACGTAGTTCCGGTTTACATATAATCCTATATCCATTTCATTCATATAGACATCATATAAATATAGGGTTGAGTATAGTGTGTATGGATAAGTGAGAATTTATGAGGGCTGATAAATTGTCATTGTGAATTGTCGTCATGATGATAGAAATGAATGATGTAACAACGGTAATAGGCACTAATGATTAACAAATATTGAAATGAATTGAATGTGCTTCATCGAAGAAAAAAGAGATGCATGAGAGATATATAAGTGATGAAAGATATAAGTTTGAAAAGTGGGGAAATATTTTGTCTATCGCCGTCGATGAAGTTCACCATTTTCACATTAATGTTAGGATATATTGCGCATATATAATAGAAGTGAATGTGAATGGTGAATGTGTTGGCCACCTGTTGTCAAACTAGCGCACTGTTATTTGTGGAGTGAAGGCAAAGAAAGGGTGGACATATAGGGTATAGTAGGTGGTTATTGGCTTAGTGGATGGTGGCGCCACCTGATATTGCCTACTAGTTATATTGGCTTAGTTAATGGTGCAGCCACCTGTGTGCAATGAAGGAGATTATTATTTGAGTGGTGATGCGAAGTATAAATATATAAAGATGTAATATATATACATATGTTAAAATGGACAAAGTGAATAATATATAGAAGGTGATTATAAATGGATGTGGAAATGTGTGTATTATTGGAAATGATTTGTTATGCCAAAAATTCAAGACAATGTCCCATATAGAATAGCTGATTAGGAGTCAATTTATGGTGTTTGTATAAGTCAAAATAAAAAATGAATAATTATAGTTACATTTTTTGTGTGTATATCGTGGTTGGCCCATTTATGGTGAGTGGGTGGTTGAGTAATATTGTGACATATGGGTGGACAAATCAAGATGACATTGAAATGCATTTTTTATTACCGGATTAGTAAAGTGAAATGTGCATGCATATAATAACAGGAGGTAACAGAAAACGGTCGAATAATGGTAACAATTTATCAAATGGTCAATTCATGGTGCATTGACAATCGATTTTTGGTGGTGTTGGTTTGACTGGATAAGAAGGAGGTTTATAATTGTTTGTTAAAAGTCAAATTAACGTATATGGTAAAGGTGATTACGCCAATTAATGTCAATATATGTTAGATAAGGTTGATTGGGCATAATGTTGTTTTGACGTTGGTTTGACTTGGTCAATGAAGGGCATGCCTCCCTATAACTTATATTGAACCAATGGATTGACGTTAATCAAACATTGGTTATCCTAACGCTAATAAAACATTGGTAAAAGATAATGTTGTTTTGTGCCACGTTGTTTTAACGGTTGTTTGACTTGGTCAGAAAGACGATTATTTCATGAACGTCTATATAACGTCATCGATTTACGTTTATCTAACGTTGTAAATTCGAACGTTAATCTAACGTTGACAAAATAAGGTGGACTTCCCATACGTTGTTTTGACGTTGGTTAATCTAACATTGGTTATCACAACGTGAATGCAACGTTGGTCAAAATAACGTTGATTGATACAACGTTGTTTTGACAGTGTCTTTAATTGGTCTGAAAGACGTTTATTTCCAGAACGTCGATCCAACGTAGGTGGATTTACGTTAATCCAACGTCCGCTATACAAACGTTAATCTGACGTTGTCGAAAAAAGGTTCGTTTTACAAACGTCGTTTTGACGTTGTTTCACCGCAGTGAAATTGAGGTGTTTATGAATACGTTGTTTTAACGTTTTTAAGACGTTAGCGGACAAACGTTATATTAGGTTCATTATTAGTGAGGTTGGATAAATGTTTAGGAAAAGTACGTAGTTGATAAAAACGTGGGAAAAACTTCTATATAACGCTGATTGCAAAACGTTGCTAAAAGTGATTGACAGTCAACGTTTGTAAACGTTGGCAGAACGTTTTTTGTTACCTGGGTATATACTTTAAGATCGATATTGGGTGAATGTATACTAGAAGTCCTTTGGTATATGTGAGTGGATATCTCTAAGTTGGTCTATGTATGATCCTCTAATATAAGCACAGTAAGAAAGACACAACAGTTTCAATTCCATAAAGGTTCTGTTCTTTTAATATGTCTAGCTCATATGGTCGATTCCAGTGAAATGGGGGCCATTATCGAATTTTCATCATGTTATCCAATTGTTATCATTTTTCTGTCATTGAATGAAGACGGTTGAAGGATGAAAAGCCCAAAATATTAGCTCTTAAGTCTTAAAATTCTGGGAACTAGAGGTGATACAAGTGTTTCCATTGAAATATAGTGATAGATTACGAATGACACCCCCTTAAGATTGAATATAGGATATTTTAATATATTAATTTGAAAATGTCTGATTTTTAATTATTCAAACCCATTTAGAAGCGCTTAATTTTGTTCATAATATTGAAAAAAAAACTTTTTAATTTTTTTTTTAACATTTTGTGTGAGTATTTAAAGATTGTTGCAGCCTTCTATTCCTTGAGTTTGCCTTAGTGACCTTCTTCTCATTTTTTCACTGCACCCCATATGTCATGAAGAGTAAATCTCTAAATCTATCATAAAAGTTCACGATTGGGCCTTCAGATAGGTGAAAACGATTTGTACCTAGCACAAATAGTAATGTATTTATGCACAATTGTAAAAGCATACGTAATCTATCGCTATAGCCATTTCTGGTCATATTGGGCTTATTTACTAATATTAGATACTAGCTAAGGTCATAAAACTGCTATTGTTATCATCTATTTATTAATATTTCATAATCGCAAGCTGACCTCCGTTGAATAACCATCATATTTTCAGCAAAACAGCAGAATTTATTTTTTTCTGCTATTTTTTCCATTTTTCAATTGATGCGATTTCTCAGTTATTTGCCATGAGCTATGAAAAATATTACATTTTTATGAAAATATTCATGTGGTTTCTTTTACTTTATTTCTTCCCATACATTCTAAACAAAAAAATCATTTGAGAAAGATTTCTGCCTTCAAAAATACCCCTTTTCCAGTGTCATTCGTAATCTATCCTGTATACGTAATCTATCCTGTATATGTAATCTATCGTTTTTTAAAAGAAAAATGCCATTTAAAAATAGATCTCATGTAATTTCTCTAATTTCTTTCTTTCCATATATTCGAAGCAATATAAATTACTCCAGGATTAATCCTGCTTCCAGAAATATCACTTTACCAGTGTCTTTTTGCAATTAATTATGCCATTCGTAATCTATCTGTGATCTTTTATTTGAGAAATGTTGCTATTTACTGAAAGAAATTGTGTCAGTTCTCTTATTTTGTCCCTTGTCAGATAATCTAAAGAACAAAAAATAATCATTTATGATTCTTGCTTTCAGAAATAGCATTTTTCCATGTCATTTGTAATCTATCATTGCATACGTATACGTATACATATTTTTTCCATTTTTCAATTGATGCGATTTCTCAGTTATTTGCCATGAGCTATGAAAAATATTACATTTTTATGAAAATATTCATGTGGTTTCTTTTACTTTATTTCTTCCCATACATTCTAAACAAAAAAATCATTTGAGAAAGATTTCTGCCTTCAAAAATACCCCTTTTCCAGTGTCATTCGTAATCTATCCTGTATACGTAATCTATCCTGTATACTTAATCTATCGTTTTTTAAAAGAAAAATGCCATTTAAAAATAGATCTCATGTAATTTCTCTAATTTCTTTCTTTCCATATATTCGAAGCAATATAAATTACTCCAGGATTAATCCTGCTTCCAGAAATATCACTTTACCAGTGTCTTTTTGCAATTAATTATGCCATTCGTAATCTATCTGTGATCTTTTATTTGAGAAATGTTGCTATTTACTGAAAGAAATTGTGTCAGTTCTCTTATTTTGTCCCTTGTCAGATAATCTAAAGAACAAAAAATAATCATTTATGATTCTTGCTTTCAGAAATAGCATTTTTCCATGTCATTCGTAATCTATCATTGCATACGTAATCTATCGCGATAGATTACGTATGGCATTTTGATCCCATGTATACAAGAAATAAGAATGTAAATGTGACTTTTGGCACCTCTAACGTACCAAGACCTGAATAATGATCAAATACACCAGAAATAGTTTTTTATTCTCCATTATTTATTGTACAAGTGCTGCTAATTGTCATGCTGCACTGGAATTCAATGCAAAACTGATTTTTGCATCCGAAAGGCTCACTGGGAGCCTCAAAATGGTTGCAGAATCAAACAAACTTAAGATAATTTGCAAAACACAGTATGGAATATATATGAGAATTATCTTTGATTAATCTTCAAAGTAAAAAAAAATATGTAGGGAAAACGTGTCATTCGTAATCTATCGCTTAGAGTAAAATTTGGCTGACTTTGTCATGAACAACTGAGCCTGGTGGCTTCATATTTGATCATAATGAAAATATATTGGTTCCTATGCATTGACAAGCCCTTCCAGTATATGTTGAGCACATTTCATTGTCTTAAAATGTTTTCAGGTAATAAATATCGGTGTAAATATGCAATTTTTAGGGTGTGCATTCGTAATCTATCGCTGGTAACTTTTGGCTAATGCAGAAATACTCAACATGTAAAAAAAAAGAAATTATAATAGGGATGAACAGGTCTATAATATGTTTATCTCCTGAAAATATGAAGGCCCTAACATCAATATTTTTTCATTTATAGCAAAAAATGCAAAAAAGTAGGTTTTGGCCCCGATTTCACTGGAATCGACCATATATATATCATATCAAATTATCAATAGTCATGCGTACAGGTGAAGAGGTGGAGTCTGGCTTACAATCTATATTCATAAGTATGTACGGTCCCTCCCCCCATGTGTATCTATTACTCCCACTGACCTGATATGACTTATCTCTGGACTATAGGTCTGAATACTGTGTGATGGATAATTTCACTCCATCACACTACCCCCCCTCCCCCCTCTCTCCCCCCCAAGTTTATATCAAAAGCCCGCGGTTCAACTATCACCACTAATTATAAGATCCAAGCCGCAATTAAATATTAAATATTCTTAATAAATACAAAACTCAGAATGCAACATCAAAAGAAAAATTTTCGTCCCATTTAAGTACCAGAGTTTCTAAGTGATACCAAGTCCCCTACAAACCACAACAGTACATCAATATCAAAGACATCCGATCCCGCATACTTAGTTCCCTCTCCCCTGAGAAGCACAAGAATCATTATCCTTCGACGCACTACCAGATATACAATACATACAGCGTCATTTGCTCGGCCGCCCTGACTCATCATGAATAGCGATGTAACATCAATAGATTCATTACCCAATACTACGATATATGTGTACTTCCCAGAGACCTTGAACCTTTCCCCACACTCTCACCAGTACAGTATATTCATCAATGTTAATGTCATCATTTCAGCACTGGAGCCAAGCGCCTCTAATTTATATATATACATTTTAACTGTCCTTGGCTCATTTAAATTTAGCATAAAAATAGTAATCATGGCCGCATCTTCTGTCTTCTTCGCCTCCTCGATATAATTCATACAACAACCAATGGCGCACAATGACCTCACACGTCGATACCATTTGATGTACTTCCTAGAAATCGCACAACGACCATAGTATCCTCATACATCATGTCCTGTGTGAATGAAACTCAAAGCAAACAGCAAAAATAAAGCGTGTATAATCATACATACATAAATGAGCAACGATCGGTCCCCTTCCCTAGTTGTAACCCTAAGGCTGGCGAGGCTATTTTTATCCCTGAGCTACCCAGCCACTACTTCCTTATACCTAGGAGAATCTTGCACCCGTCTTCAGACCAACCCCGGTCAGCAGATCCCTGGCTCATTGGGTCACCCAGTTTCCCTGAACTTTTGACCTAGTCACCATATATGGTAACTTCTTATATTTGAACCCCTTCCCCCCAGCCCTGGTACCTCCAGTGCTCCTGCCGCCCTGTATGACAGACAAGGTGCACCATTCAACCATTCAACCATGGAGTGCCAGAGCGTAAACATTGAGGTGATCTCCATACGTTTAGCGGAGAGAGGGGCACAGATTACCCTCAAGCATATTTGTCGGCATGGCCGAGTTTTTTACTCCACCTTGCCCCTGGGTAAGTTACATAATTATTTCTCTTATTCTAGTAAATATGTGCTTTGAATAGTGATAAATGGGTGTGTGCATTAGCACTGAGAGATAGCCTAACCTTCCCTCTTCTATCTTACAGTCCCCCTGTCACGGATCACAGGATCTACTGACGAGATGGTCCCTCAGAGGTGAGTACTTACAAAGATAACTTAAGTGTGATCATCAATATTGTTTACCCGTTACACCTACACCCGCGCCACGCCGCCTGTGCCTTCGCTCCCTCCTTCTACTTCTCCTGTAACGATCTTAAAAACATAGGTCAATTACAAAAGTCTCTACTCACAACTACATTACAGTATCCTTAGACTATGGTTATATGCTGGTTATATGCTGGTTATATGGGTCAGTTTTTTCAAGTGTGCTGTTTTGCCATATTGGGGTGTGACAGAGGGGCGAAATTTGAAAATATCTCAAACTATTTTTCAACACTCTGACTGTATTATATGAGGTTTGAGCTTTCAGGAAAACTTTATTCCAACAATATCCGACCGGTAATTGTGTCTTTTTGGGCCTTCTAAATATTTTTGCTCAGTTAATGTGACGTAAGTATATCCCTCAGTGTTGGAATTTATTGAAAACTCTGAACTTACATTGAAGGAAATGTCAGATGGCGGCCATATTTCGTTTAAAGAAACCTTTTATCAGTTATGATAAGTTCTTATAGTTCCAAGATCTCATGACCAATATGTTCCAAGTGGCCTTCAACTGATTCATATCATTTTATATTGTTTTTGCTGTGATTTTCTTATATCAAAATTAATTTTCATTCTGATTCGTCCCACTTTTCAAGTAAATGGCCGACTATTTAGTTCTTCTACAAATTGTATTTTGACATGTTTTTTTATATAGTCCATGTTCACAATTTAGCCCAAAACCATGTCACATTTTTGTAGGGATTTTTTTAAAAACCTCTAAATGGGCTATACTTACGTCACAGATATGCTTTAAAATTCCAATTTTCAGATTTATGAAATAGAAATGAATAAAGATAACTTTGAAACATTCGAAATCAATTCTCTTCTTTAAGTAGCATCATCACAACCTAAAAAAACATGTTAAAAATGACCTTGGGTCAAAATGCCCGATGGACACATTGGCAGTGGGGTGCCGGATTTTAATGCACAACAGGTTGCGCGTCAAAATGCACCTCCCCACAAGTTGTTTTATAAACACTTGACGCACTGTTTCATAGGCTGCAGTGTAGCGGGTCAGGAGGCACTACTGAGTAGCATGTCAAAACACAGTAATAATATATGTATCATAACACAATAGGCCTATAGAGTAACCTTGATTGATACAGCATATTATTAGCACATCAAAATGCACATTTATGTATTAAATATTCAGCTCATTTTAGGGATATTTTCATCAAGTTATAATTTCTTTTTGTGAATATTCAGATTGAACGAACATACAATTTAGACTTGCTGAGGAAACCCAGCAATTGAACATAACCACTGGTATCCTTAGAAAGACATCCATTTATTTGTCATTTTGCCTACAGAGAGTGTCCACATGAGTGGTGGTTTATCACTCTAGCTCCCCCTGTTCAATGTAGGTTGTGGGTTGTGGAGTTGGTAGACCCGTTGGGGTACACTACATATACAGATGTAAATGATAGGGGGTGTTTGGAGTATACACCCACTACAATATCACACAAATGATTACACAGACAAAATATAGAAGAATATCACCGAATATTCACTATAGAAAACAATTCAAGAAATATGATGGTTAATTCCAATAGCGTATAAATGTCACAATTTGTGGATAGTGCTTTTAATATAGAAGAATTAGTAATTATGACTGGCTTGCTTATAGTGCCACCTAGTGTTGTAGTTGCACAATGGTTTAGCTTAGAGGGGTTTCTTAAACATAGGGAGGCGGAGGTGGGTGTAATGAGCGACAGGTGAGTTTGAAGTGCCAGCTATAAGTGAGTGAAGTGTCAGGTAATGTGGCTTTTCACGGCCATTGTAAGTTCATTGTTAATATAATATATTTCATCTTAGTATGCTGTGTTAATTACAGGCATAAAGACAAGATGTCCACTTATATCAAATACCTCCCTACTGCGAATGACAGTCAGACCCCTTATTTTTTCACTGATTGTAGAGGACATATGTACAAACTAGGATCTCAATTGTTTTCATATATGACTGAATGGAAATTCAATCGTTTTTGTATCACATCACATCCCATCCCATTTTGTATTGTATGTGGGAGGGGTATCATACTCTGATAGGTGGCTTAAAGTAGCCTAGATGCTTGAGGGTAGTTTTGTGGTGTGTTTTCACGCACTGTTAAGGAAGCACTGGGAACTTATATTATGCTAAATATAATATCTGCATGGGTGACATCGCTGCACTATTGACAAATGTTGAATTAATTAAAAATACCATTTATTTGTTATAGCCTAATTCTTTATCATCTATAAGATGTAAATTTATATAGGTTTATACCGTTGGGGGAAAAACTGCTCAATGTAAGGATTATTTTCATAATGAAGATTGTAATTTACAGTTCTAAAAAGTCCTTATTGCATGAATATCCAAGATATGTTGGTACATAGGCATATATGTCTTTATGTAGTTTTACTTATCAAATCAAAAGCTATGGTGATTGACAGTATGTGCAGTATGCAGTCACGCACTATGCCACTCTAGGAAAGCTTGCAGCTTGACCAGTGAGTGGACTGCTTTTTGTTTGATGGTCGCACTGAGGCATACACTTTACATAGGCCTAAAAAGCTGTGAAGCAGAATGGGTGTGCGCATAGGGTGTGAGTCATTTCAACCTAGAAATTCATCATAATTTGACAAAAAATCCAACTGTTTAACCAAAATGCATGAAGTATTGTTTTATTCCGCTCTAAAAACAATATAGGATGCACCCCATCATCATTCACTGCCATTTATATCCATTTGAAACTAATCGTTCAACTATTAAATAGGACAAAAAGGCCAGATCTCTAGGCCAGAAATGGATATACTTACGTCACACATTAAAGACAATACCTCACATGAAGGGAAGATAATAATCACTATATTATTATATCTTGATTTCACATCATACACTTTCTAATGGCTTAAGAACTGTTTGAATAATGAATCCTGTTCAGAAAATGAGTTGAAATATCACATTGTTCAAAATGAGTCACTTTCTAACCGGGAAATTAATCAAAATTCTTTTAAAATGATTTTTTTAAAACAGAGATGGCATGAGTAAGTATTTTAAATCGAAATAAAAACTATTTGGGGCACATCCTTTACACCATTACCAATACCAAATATCCACTTAAAACCATTATTTCAACTATTTAGACATAATATATAGGTGGAGTCCGGTGGCCAGCAAGGGATATACTTACGTCACACAATTACATTCAAAATACATGAAAACAACAATTGTTAGATATATTATAGCCTAACTTCAGGTTTTAGTCTTTCAAATCAATTAACCACTGTTTGGGGAATGGATTTCAATCTGAAAACCAGTGGAAGAAAAATCATTTGGATAAGCGGGCCCTTTTTAGCTTCAAAATTCCTACAACATTTTTAATTTTTACCAAAATTTGCATGAATAATTATTTTATTTCGAAATATAAACAATATGGGTAATACAGCAATATAGCCTATACACCATTGAATATCTTATATTCACTTGAATTCAATTTCGCTAGTAATTACATACAATAAAGGTGCCATATTTCACAGCCAGTAAGCGCTATACTTACGTCACACATTAAAGATGAAATACATCACAAAAGGTGAATACAATGATTTTTAGATCATCATTGATTATTCCAGCTTTATATGATTTTAATTGGATTAACAATTGATTAAGAATTGTATTTATAATTCAGTTGAGCCAAATATTCAGTTGAAATCAAATATTAAGACATGATACAAAGGGGAGATCTGATGGTCAGCAAGGGCTATACTTACGTCACAAAATACTGACATAATACTTCACATCAGGTGAAAACACTAATCATTAGATTATAATAGCCTTATTTGACAGCAAATTATATCAAATGGATTAATAACCCTCTAGATAATCGATTCTGCTCAGAAACCCTATTGAGAAATAATTATTTGTCATAATCAAGCCCCTTTTAACCTTGCAACTTATCAAAATTTGAAGAAAAAAATCAAGGTTTTTACGAAAGATTTATACATCAAAGATAACATGATTAACTATCTTATTCCCAAATAAAAACAATATTGCCACACCCTATACCCCATTCACTTCATTATACCCACTTGAAACCGTTATCACAACTATTTGTGATGTGTCACAGAAAAATGAGTCATGTGTCACAATAAAGGATTTTGAGATACCATATTGACATAATAGTATTTACTTATGAGAGTAAGCGGATTCCAACTTATCTTAGATGTCCTAATGTGTATCATTAGGAAATCTAATATAAGTACTTCTATATTATTTTTAATGCATAAAAACATATAACATTTACATACAACTCAAGGGCCAGTTCACAAGGCCAGCAAGGGCTATACTTACGTCACACACTAAAGTTAAAATACTTCACATGAGGTGAAATAAAAAATTGTGAGATTATAATAGGCTTATTTCACTTTTAATAATTTAAGTATTTTAACAACTGGTTGCAGAATCGATTCTACTCTGAAAACCAGTTGGAAGAACATCTTGGGTCACAATGGAGCAATTTTTAAAGTGGAATCTCATCCAAATTCATTCAATTTATTTTAAAAAAAAGAAAATGGCATGGGTTATTATTTTATTTTGAAACAAAAGCTATTTGGAACAAATCCTATACACTATTCAATTCATAATATTCAGTAGAAAGCATTATTTGAACTATTTAGTCATGGCAACAGGGTGATATGGCATGGCCAAAAAGGGATATACGTACGTCACAAAATAGTTTACATGAGGTTAAAACAATGATTTTTAAATAGAAATAGCCTAATATCGATTTTTATGGGCCCAAGTGGTTAACCAAATACACCAATAGATCATCTTTATTCAGTATTATTGATTAATTTAATTATTGATTGTGACAGAAGGATTAGATCTCATGACCAGCAAGGGATATACTTACGTCACAAACTAAACAACACATGTTTGTACAAATATTAATATTATATCCGATTTTGATGCAGTCCACATGATACAAGTGTCATCAAAGTTTCCATCCGAGTAGAAAATATCTTCTGAAATTCATCTCCTAGTCTTTTTGAAACCTCATTGTCTAATAATTTGGGAGGCTATACTTACGTCACAAATAGCCATTTTGAAGAATTTTTGCTCTTAGAATGCATTAATTGAGTATATTTAAAAAAATGAATGTCCTCCCTTTATGAGAGGTTGGAATGAGACCTAGAAATATGTAATTTAATTCTTAATATTTTAATGCCTATTCTGTGGAGTTGATTTGATGATGGTGACGTAAGTATATCCTAAAAGTTGGAAACTTGGGTTATAAAAGATACACTGTTCCTGGACAAAGAATTTTCAAGCTAGGTATTAAATTTTTTTCTATGATAAAAAGATGATATAGGGCTATATATCAGTATAGTTTTTAGATATGTGCTCGAACAATAATTGCTCATGAATGACCTTTTTAAAAGGGATATACTTACGTCACAGGTTATTTTAAAAAAAGTTGGAAAAATGTGGAAGGTCATTTGGAGTAGTGTTGAGATCTTAATAATCTCAAACAAAAAATTCATAGATACTTCAGACCTAGTTAAGGTAGGAAAAACCAAGTTCTCATGCACATCAAGACCCATTTCTATATAAACGTCGTTATGATTCATTGGTTTTATCTGTTTTCCGACAAAAAGTAAGGTAAAATAACACTTTCTCTCATTTTTCGATACAAAATGTTGGTTTGAGGTATGGGAAAGTATATGTGGAATGAAAGAGCTCAGTGAGAGGAACAGCATGATACAAACATTAGTAATATTCAATTGATACGATTCAAAATAATCCTGGAAATATGGTCATTATGCAAAACAGCACACTTGAAAAAACTGACCCATATGCTGGTTATATAATGAATGTATGTACACATATCGTGGTCGAGACCAAGCACCTGTTACACCATCGGGCTTTCGCACCGCCACTACCCGACATTGCTTGCGCAACACCCTCACTGGCGGATGGGTCATTTACTTATACATAGTTACAGTGTTGACAAACAACTCTCGTGTATACAAGATAACTCACTCGTGTCCTAGACTGAACGCACAGCTGCCTGGTCTGGTTATGGTAGTGGTGGCATATTAGATAGGTACAATGTTGTGGTTTATGTAACCACCTTGGTTAACCTGTGCCCATTACACTTAGCGATTACGGCCGCCGTGGCCTCAGACCAACTTCTACTGTTATGATTATGATAGGAACTAATAGGGATAAGCCCTGTTTGAGTACTAACAACACATATCGCAAATCTCAGCAACTTACTACCATCTAAATTCAGTAGAACTTCTATTAAATGCCTCGCGCGTCCAACAGAGTAATACCTAATTCTGGTTTTGACCTATATCTTACCCACCATGCGGCACTAAACTGTAAACTTTACTGAAATGTCAAAATCAACTGGCTTAACCTACAAGTTGCATAGAACTCTACTACTATTTATACTACCCCTTTGTGCATTATAACATCTTAAGAGCGAGACATTCTTAATACCTTATAGCCCTACACGGTTTGAAAGGCCTTATTAACATTTTCTCCCAGCCCCATGTATCCCACAGCTGTCTCCTTACCTGCAGCGTCGATCGCTACCAGGAGGCGACCAGCTGCAGTGCAGTTGAGAATTTCAATCTTCCGAGCAGATCTGAAGGAGCAAAAAGACACCTCCTCAGGCAACTTAACCTTGTCAATCTTTTCCCCATTTCTGACACTTAGAGGATCCGACCAAACTATCGAAACCTTGACCAGTGGCCCCCAGCAGGTTCTGGTTGCCACCATACCGACCGCCCTAGGTGTATTCGTAGATTCCAACATGCTGACTGGGTACAAGAGTTTAAATAAGTGAATCTCGGCCGATGCTTCTTGGGATTGTACTCTCAGGACCAAGTTGGTAAAATTACGGGCCTGCAGCGTTGTGAGTCCCCCTGACCTCCGTTTTAGATAGGCCCACCTGAGCATTTTAAACAAAACGATAGCCGCAAAAATAGTGCCCGCCATTTCAACATAACCCCGCTTAAACCCCCCTATTTCAGGCATTTCTGGCATTGGGATTGTAGGTAGCGGTTCCTGAGACCATGAGTTGAACCCCTTGATAGGGAACAACTGAACCTTTTCAATCCTCTGGTAGGTGGGAAAATCATCCATTTCATCCTCCGCCTGGCCTGCTGATACATGGATCATCGCAAGAACTGCTGAAAGGCGCCATACCCTATAACATAAAATTAGAGTTAATACTAAATGAAATATTTCAAAACACCACACTCCCACTGTCACGTGTGGTACTGTAGTGGCCTCAGAGACCCATTTCCATGCGGTTGAAACCATAGACTCTTTAATCTTGTTTTGTTCATGCAGCATGCTTACTACTCTATCGAGTTCTACACCCCTATCTATCATTCCTTTAGGCAAATGGTCAAGGCCCTTTACTAGTTCTTCCCCTGTCAGTATCCTAAGTTGGATTAAGACATTGGTAAGACTGCCTCCGCTCAAGTTGGTAAGACTGCCTCCGCTCAAGGTACATTGAAGGCTGTTGCAAACGCCAAGTTGATCCCATTTGAAATTCTTATTGTGACTTCTTCCATGGGTGCTGCTGGGCAGTCACTAACTGAATGGAATAGATCATGTCCCCCCATTTTAAGTGCACAGCCACAAGCAATATTGAACACAGAGATCCCACCTACTTGAACCGTAAAGTTACTCCCATTGCATGTGATTAATCCCCTGTCCCCTGCATTAATTACTAGGTACAGCGACCCTACTATATTTCTAACCATAGGCTCTGCTGTTACATTGGGTTTTATTAAAAATTTGCATGACTTGTTAACTGATGCAGGCATATCATTAAATAAAGCAGTAAAACACCTTTTGGTTCGACTTCTTGAGGGCACAAGCTGAAATTCGCACATATATAACTTGTCATGACTGCATTCTCCCAGGCGACCATCCCCCACTTCCAAGAGCTCCCCTCCCTCCCTGCTGTGAGCCAACAGCTTCTTCCCTTCCCCCTTCAATATAGTGTAGCCCTTCATATCGCTTACATGAACGTGCAAGGGCAGAGGCATTGCCTCCATCTTATACAGATCATATCTTTTGGGATTTCTGGTTACATATACGGCGATATCTATCTCCAGCTGATCCATAGTTCTAACGACCTTGTCTGTAACTCCCCAATTGATCTCAGTATTTAAAATCTCGAGCGTGGCATTTGTCCCATATAAAGCACGTACCCTTCCCATCCAAGGAGAATTTTTAAATTCCCTCATAAGCGCAGGCGAGACCCTCCCCTCCACTAAACCCTCTAATGTGGCTTCTATGGCCCTGGCTTTCTCGATATACTCAGTGACCGCCACATGCCCCAACATGCTCGTATGGAAGAAGTGATAAATCCTATTAGCCTGGTGCACATCATGGTGAAAGCTATCTGATTGCGCCGCCGTCTTATTTGCAAAAAGTCTCCACTTGTTATTCATAGTTTTTAACATAAACCTGCTTTGGTTGGTATGAAGCTCTAGATAAGCGAGCAAAGCGTTGGTGTTGCCTGCCAATATATTAATGGCCTCGTCCCTGCTATGGTCTATAATTTCTCCCAACCTATTTAATCGTATAATTTTTCCTATTCGCCTCGAGACTATGTCTAATTCCCTATCAGTTGCGGTCCCAAAAATTTCTGAAAAAATATTTCCAAAATAAGCCAGTGGAGCCTCCCTCTTAGCCCTCCTATTCCTAGCCTTGGCAGGTATTGAGCCCAGAATATCACCAATTCTCTCATAGCATGCCCTGGCCTCAAAGTCGGCCACAGCTAGTCTCCTATTTAGTGTGTCCGCCAGCTGCTTGTATGGCCCTGCTCTAGGCCCCTCGCTGGTGCGACTTGCAACAGGCGGATCGATCTTAACATCCTTCAAGAAGCCCACAGTTACCTTTTCCAACCCTGTTACCATTTTCCCTTGTGGAGAGAACACGATACCATAGTTGTGGCGGATCCTTGGCAAGGTTGGAGCCACAAAGACGGGAAGCATGCCACATATCAATAGCCTAAAATAAACATAAAGTGTCATGCATTATTACCCACCCCAATTTAGTGTCGACCTATGTTCTCCATATTGGTTGTAAGTCTTAAAAGACAGGCATTTTTAGAGGATTTTTAGAAAGTACAAGACTTACCACAGAGCCAAACAAGCCATGCTTCTTCTCCTGGAGTTCCACAAAAAAATATTATATATACTAGTGAATATGACTGTCCTGCCAAACTTCCTGTAGCGTTTGGTTTTCAAGTCTTTCCAGTGAGTCTGAAGCAGCAAAGAGGGCTGTTCTTCTACCCGACGCTACTATATACCACAGGGAGGGCGCTATTAATAATAATCATAGTCAATTACATAGCCCTTTCTGGTTGGTCGGTGCAGCTCCACGTGGCCGCCCCTTACAGTGGCGTCCAGATCTTGCCCCTCGTCCTCAAGCAGTGGGCGTTACCAGTTTTTGGTGCATCGTTTATTCTAGGGACCTCCCACTCTGCAAATTTGCATCCTATCCTCACATTTATGACACAAGTAAAACACCTGACAAAACACAGGCAGTTACGGCTCCTCCTGGCCATGGAGTTGTTTCGAGCTATAATTATACCACCTAATGATATTCATGAATAATAAACAAGGGAAATGTACTGGTGATTTCATGCAGGGGCCTCGGCATAGACCCATCTGCACCTCCTCTCATTAGTATGCACAAATGCATATTTCTCATAAATCACCCACCCCCCTTGTCATAAACCAACAGTGCCCTGTATCAGAAATGCCACCCTATTGGCTCATTGAAAATACGATCATCCTCGTGGTAAATTCCACCAGCTCCTGTCTCCAAGCTCAGCATGGCGACCAAATTCTGGAAAACATAAGTCAGACAGCTCCAAAAATTGACCTCCCCCCTCCCCCTAGTGGTGTCACCAAAAGTTCATCCCCATTGTATTAATCTGGTGCTCCAACATCTTACCTAATACTGAAATGCTGTACCTAGTTTCTAACCCCCAGCTCTTCGAGAGCTGAACCTTTTTTATTAAAAAGAAATAACAAGCTCCATCTTTCCCTTGTTCTAAGACAAAACTAAAATTCCCATTAAATCCTTCCTTGCCAAACCAAGTGATAGCTTGCTTCCTTTTTTTCTCCAACCAGTAACTTGACTAACAAACTTAGCTAAACAAATATAATTATATGCCTTAGCTGTCTATAACTAATGCTTATTCCTATTTCTAATGATCTCATGAAGCGAGCGCCGCCCGCTATTAGGCCGCTTAGCTATATTCCTTCTTATTCTTATACTCCCAACACCAGGAAGTAGCCGCAAGCCTAATAGATGTAAAAGCTATTCGTGTAGCCATTCAACTTATATATTCAAAGCTAATGTTTATGTGACCATTTCATTCGTGTATTAATCCATTGATGATTAGAGTGTATTATTTCTTGCTCACTTTCCAAAACAATTCCTAGCGAGATATATAGTTTCCCCAAATTCTTGAAACTAGAGCTCTTATAATAAGTTTTGAAGATAAGTTTGAATTGATAAGATAAGTGATTTGTTATCAATTGAATTTGCATTGATAATTTTGGATACTCATTTAACCCCTAACTTAGAAAAGTTTGTGCCGCCCGCTCCAGTACTTAAATATTCTCCGTCTTTTCCAGGCCGAGTGAAGCCGAGGCAGGTGCGAGAGACGCCCGCCTGTGACTGCCCCGCCGGCCCTGGAGCCCGAGCTATGAAGCTGGACCTTCTATATTCTTATAAATAAAAGCTCAAAACGGGAAATTGAAACGCATCCTTGTCTTGTATATACTGCTGTATAACGCCCATAATTTTTCCCAGTGAAATTCGTTTCCCACATTACTTTCCCCTGTAACTGCCAGCATTTATATTCCCTCAATTCAATCTAATCTTAACTATGTGTCACAGTGTTAACTTGTCCCCTGCCTGCTGACAACTGGGGCTGTGTTCGTCCAATCTAGCCTAATGGCTATTAATTCTAATTGTAATGTGTCCTGGCCTGCCATGACCGTTTGGCCGGACACCGAATCTTCAGCAATTAATTACCCATAACACAGCATACAAACACATCCCCTTGTTTACACCCAGATTCACCTTAATTGAATTATTTCCCAAATGTATCGAAATACCAAGCTTCAAAGTCTGTAAGTCCCAGCTCAAGCACATCCCTATATGGCCAATTCCACCAATTTGACAACATTTGGCAGCCTAGACCCCCCCTGGGTACCAAAAAATAGATTTTACATTAATCAGTTGATTTGTTATTTTTTATCAACCTTATATATATGTGCATTGAACTACCAAGTATGGAACAATTCTGATTATTAGTAATTTTTTTACAGGGGGTCGAAAAATAGATCCCAAATATGAGAAAAATGCCAAATATAGCATGTCAAATAATGGTTTGTATGTCTACATGAATGCGAATTTAGATTAGATATAAATAAAACAAATATGCACATAATGTATTGAACTATTTTGTACTTGATAGGTCTCGACATAAGGGTAATAACACCATTTAGTTTGTGAAAATATTGTAACTAGAAGAAAAGTTATAGCCAAATAACCATTTCAGTAATGGCAATCATAATGGCAGCGGCAAGGGTGACAGTTCATTGACCCTCTGTCCATATATATAATGTACACACATTATATAATTCATTATATTTAGAATATATATATAACATTCATTACCCTCGTTTACTTTTTTAAGTTGACTTGAATACTTCCTAGCCTGTTTAAGTATTTAGAGGCAAAATTTTTAAGAATAAAGATTCTAATATTATATATATATGTAAGGGATACCATTTCTGACATTTTGTGACGGCAGACGTGACATAGACAACGTGACGAAGACGACAAAAGCGTGACGAAGATTTTTTAAGCTTTTTGCCATCCGAATCATGTAAAAACTACTCAGAAATTATTAATTTCAGTCTACATAGATTGTTATTAAGCAAAGTTAATAATAAATGTCAAATTTAAAGTTTATTATTAAATTCATGCCTTGTAAGGCTCTAAAAACGGTAAAATAGGTGTGACGAAGACGACATGAGCTAGGGTACCCACCACCTTTTGCCACAATGTTATTTCTCAGCTACAATTCAAGAAAAACTCAGATCAATACATTTAATATTCTATACCTATATAATCCCATGCATTCGATCATTATTCATCAAAATTTGATGTGTAGTGGGTCCGCCACCCGGAATACAGCGAGGCTGTCGACTATCGCCAAACACCATCCAGGCTACGACAGCGGGGGCACTTCTACCAGCGCCGGAGACGACTACCACCAGTTCCGGCCAGTTCCGTCAGGGGGCGACATACGACCACCGTGCAGACGACACTGCAGACACCCTCCGACGGACGGTAGGCGGAGGATACTACTACCTCCGCAAGGGGATCCAGGCTTCGCTTAACACTACGGACTCGAGCCGCGCCGCGGACCAAGATACTTCTGTTGTTCAAATTAAGCACCCTTGCTTCAGTGACAATACCTTTGTAACTGTATACCTTTGGGAAATAAACCAGGTTCAAACGAATCTCCTCGTATTCGTGATTCTTTACGGAATTTCGTAAACTCGTGCCCACGAATCTGCGGTTCACTACATTGGTGCCGTGAGCCTAGGGCCGAGTAGGGAAGTTCCCGAAAGGATCCCCGATGCTAAGAGTCAGACGATGACTCTTGGCAACGAGAAAGCAGCCAAGGCCGCGGCCAAGGCTGAAGCCGAGCAGCGAGCATGCGAGGCTCTCGCTCAGATGTTAACGAGACGTCAGGGCGATGCGCAAAATTTTGCGAACGACTCATTTGCTCAACTAGAGCAAGTAGTTGCACACATAGACAATATGCGTGCCGACGGATTGATCGTCAATCCGGACACACAAAGCTTGGTGGAGAAACTAGTAGCTATTGTTTTAGGGTTGCGCTCGTGTTACAACGAGGACGATCTTCGCAAGCTCGTAGAGCGTGCGGGTTTCAACGTCGAGACAGGCGAGGCGGATGGGTCGGAGCTTTCCGACATTAAGCCGCCGGAAACCGTCAAAACCGCAGTCCCGCTGGGACAGAGCGACAACGCGAAGGTCATGATGGACCAGTTGACTACCGTTCTTTGTTCTTACGACAAAACGGGAAAACCACCAGGCGAAATCGCTGAAGGTGAAATTCGAGGAACACTCGACTTACTGTGGGTAATGCACGAACAACTTCTGTTGAAGCGTGTGCAGCGGCTTTATCGTGGTCTACACGAACATGCGGTTTGCCCCCAATATCTGATCGATATGTTGGATCGGAGATATCCTGCGATTCTGCCTCAAGGTAGCCCGGATCCGCGAGTGCAACAGCCTTCGCAGAATACGGACAGCACGGAAATGCGAGCCCAGGGCTTGCCTAGCACTCCGGCAGGTTTCAAGACTGCAGGAAGAAGAGTCGACTTTGTAGATTCGTCTCCTTCGGACAATGGTCTCAACTACTCGTTGACTAATGTTTCGATTCCATTGTTGGACAACGATTTACAGCCCAAACGGGGTTTGTCAACTGGTCACGAACCAGACTACCGTTCGACGGGACCAACGAGCACTACTAAGTGTAGGCGTTCGATGATGCCCGAAATGGAAGCTAGTGTTGTGTATAACGAAGACCGCCCTGCGGAAGTTCGTTTATACGGATCAACGGGCAAGGGAGAAAATTCTAAACCTAAAAATCTCAAACCTTTTTGCAATGGGGAGGATTGGGAAGAGTATCTCGCATCCGCGATAAACTATGCCAAACTTTGCGGTTGGCAGGAGGAAACGCTGATGCGCGAACTCATTATGGCGACTTCACGACATGTGAACCAGTCTACTTGGGGAAATTCTAGGTCCCTAACGTTAAGTGACGTTGTGACGAGGCTTCGTGTCATCTTGGACACAAAGACCGAAGAACAACGCCAGGAGGAATACCGCAGCCGTGTTCAACAGCCTGGCGAATCACTTCAACACTATGGTGAGGCTCTACTGACCTTGTGCAAACGTGCGTACGAGGGACAATACCTCGAACATATGAAGAAGGAGTCTATCCGAATCTTCTGCACGGGCTTAGAAGACAAATTTCTGGGCATGTGGGTGCAAACTAATCGCCCAAAGTCTATGCAAGATTGCGTAGATCTCGCAACAGATTTCGTGCGAGCAGGTGGTCCAGAAGCATATCAGCGCGTCTTGGGTTCCACGCCGGGACAGTCCTCTAAATTTAAAACTAGAGGATATAAGTTCTACGGACAGAGAAAGGACAAGGAGCGGAAGGCTTCTTACGCGGCTGCGGAAGCAGAAGCGCAGTCCGACTCTGACTCGTCAGCGGACGAGACTTCGGGGGCGTCTACTGCGACCGAAGTCCCGGATTCTGATTCGGAATTGGAGTTAATAGCCGATTTCGCGACCTTCCAGGCTATGCGGAAGGACGTGCGAAAGGATGACAGTAAAAAGTCGGACCGTAGCACAAAAAAGGCTTGGGATAAAACCAAGACTTTGTCCAAATCTTCCAAGAAGATAGTCACGAAAACTGACTACAGGAAGAAGGACACGAAAGCGACTCGTCCAGAGCCAGCTTGTTGGCTTTGTGGGAAAACTACCCATCTGCAAGCCAATTGTCATTACCTTAAGAAGTTTCGCGCTTTCGTCGCGAAAGAAACGGGTGAGGAATCCAATTCCCTAGAAGATAAATCAACTAAGGGAAATTGACGTGGGTCTCGCAAGGAAGCGGTGACGAGACCCGCAAGTTCAACGGAACTCATGACAGGAGGGGGAACCCTTCCGTAGCCCACTCGGGCAAAGGACCTCCAGGAGGGTCGTACAATCTGGGGAGGTCAGGTAGGCAGGCAGAACGGAACAAGGAGGAAACTGGGGTGATGGAGGGTGAGGACCCGACAAGGCCCGCAGACACGAAACCTTGGTCTAAGGAGTCGGTTAGTAGCGTTCAAGCCATTCCACGCGATCGGGGAATGTGTTTGGACGGCCGCTATACTGACGCTGGCACGGCGCTGCTCGCGGTTAGCTCTACCGTGGGTGGGGAACGCTGTGTTAAGAATTTGACTAGTTCTGCGGCCAGCCGGGATCTCTCTATTCCTATCGACGTGGTAGCGATAGTGGATAGATGGTACGTACCTGTCACAGTGGGTACTAGGCGAGGAGAATTTTTATACGACACAGGTGCAACTACCTCACTAGTGTCTAAACAATTCTATGAATCGCTAGCTCGCAAGCCCGACCTGCTCGCTTCGCGGGTCCGGGTAAAACCACTTGCGGGTGGTACTCCAGTGATGATGGGGTATGCGGTCTTTGACTTTGAGATCGCAGGGCGTTCGTATCCGAACGCCTGTCTCGTAGTCGATGGTCTAGGCGGCGGGGAGGAGGCTGTGCTGGGCCAAGACTTCATGTGGCGCTATGATACTAGCATGACGGGGCCTGGGAAGATGCTCTTGGAAGGAGGCAAGAATCACTTATTCTGTCGACGGAAAGGAGCGATATCGACTGCATTCCTACGGGAGGATGTGCGGTTGGCCGCGTTCGAGGTAAAGGTCGCGTCTGTGGATGTGTCCCTACCCGAGAACGACGTGGGCTATATCATGGAGTCAGATGTAGGGTTACAAGTAGACGGTCTCGTGGAGGGTTGCGATACATATGTATCGTCTGCTCACTGCCACGAGCTTCCTATTATGAATCCAACGGGACTTGCAATAGTCATGCCACGCGGGACGCCCGTGGCATCCGCTTATGAGGTAGCGGCAAACTTCACGGGTGACTATTCGCATCTGGCGTATGCGAGAGCAGAGTCTGTGAACGGGTCCAGCACGGGGAGTAAGCGAAAGCTGACCTCCGATAGCTGTTCAATTACTAGCATCCCTGAACTGGAATCTATCATAGAGGGCGCTGAAGTAGCGGATACTGAAACCTTGAAAGAGGTGCGCGAGTTGGTATACGCGAAAAAGCGGGTGTTCAGATTGCAAGGTGAACAATTGGGGTTTACGAACAGGGTTCTACACTCCATCGACACGGGTGACACTAAGCCTATAAAGTTACCTTTTCGTCGAGTTCCCTTGGCAAAACAGGAGGCTCTGGACTCCCAGGTCAGTAAGATGCTAGCGGAGGATAAGATCGAGGAGGGAAACGGCCCGTGGGCCTTCCCCACGGTTCTTGTTCCGAAACCGGATGGTTCAACTAGGGTTTGCGTTGATTTCAGGAGACTGAACAATGTGACACGAAAAGACTCGTACCCACTACCGCGGATAGACGACTGTCTAGAAGCGCTTGGTGGCAATGCGTGGTTTTGTACCCTGGATCTGGAGAGTGGCTATTGGCAAATAGCCATGGATCCGGACAGTAAAGAGAAAACGGCTTTCACTACTTCCACGGGGTTATACCAGTTTAAGGTGATGCCGTTTGGTCTTTGCAACGCCCCGGCCACGTTTCAGAAAATGATGACGGAGATTCTCCGGGGGCTTAATGGCAAGATCTGCGTCGTCTATCTAGACGATGTGATCATTTATGGTGCAACGATCCATGATGCTATTACGAACACAGGGTTAGTGTTTGATAGGTTGATGGCGTACGGCCTTAAGTTGAAACCGAAAAAGTGTCGCCTCTTCCGTAAAGAGGTACAGTACTTGGGTCGCATCGTATCTAAGGAGGGGATACGGGCGGATCCGGAGAAGACGCGAGCGGTTGTAACTTGGCCTATTCCGTTGACAGTGTAGGACATCAGATCATTTCTGGGCTTCGCTTCATATTACCGTCAGTTCATTCCGAGTTTTAATGATCTCGTGCGGCCATTGCAGGAAACTGCAACAGCCGGGCAGAAGGTACTACGGTATAAGCTTACTTGGAATAGTGAGCTTGATGATGCATTCGAGGCTACGAAGAAAGCCTTGCTGTCCACGTCCGTATTGGCGTATCCACGAGCGTCTGGCCAGTTTATTCTGGATACGGATGCGAGTGGTACGGCCATGGGGGCGGTCCTATCGCAGGTTCAGGGCGAGCAAGAGCGGGTGATCGCATATGCCAGTAATTCGCTCTCGAAATCGCAGAAAAACTACTGTACTACGTACAGAGAGCTGCTAGTGGTCGTATATTATGTGCGGAAATTCAAACATTATTTATACGGCGCAGACTTCATAGTCCGTACGGACCACTCGTCTCTTATGTGGCTTATGACCTTCAAGGAACCAGAAAATATGCTGGCTCGTTGGTTGCTGGACTTACAGCAGTACGGGGTTACCAACAAAGGTATTATTCAACACCGCCCGGGCAAGAAGCATGAAAATGCGGACGGCCTCTCTCGTAGACCCTACAGTCGTTGTAAACGTACAGATTGCGATGATTGTGGGGCACACGAAGCGGCTATAGCTGGTTTCGTGGGGGAGGGGACAGGCACGGACGACAATCTTGTATCTGTAAACCAGACTATCTGTGAGCAACAGCGCACAGACGATACTATCAATCGTATCATGGGTTTCCTGGAAAATAACCGGGAACCCGCAAATCTGACTAGTGAAAGTGATGAATTCAGAACAATCTGGAGTCACAAGACGGATTTGTGTTTAGAAGAAGGGGTACTCACTTTCAAGTGGAGAAAACCTTCGACTGGACATGTTTTCCCAAGGATCGTGTTGCCGTTTGACCAACGCCTATCTATGTTCAGGCGATATCACGGCCCGGCCTCAGCGGGACACTTTGGGCACGCCAGAACAAAAGATGCTTTACGAAGAAGGTTCTTCTGGCCGGCTCAATCCGGGGACATAAAAAGATGGATTCAGTTATGCCCCGAGTGTAATGTGCGAAAAAAAAGAAAAGGTGTCAATAAATCGCCATTGCAAAAAGAGCTCACGGGAGAGAGGTTCAGTAGAATCTCGATGGATATCCTTAGTGGCTTTAAGACTAGCACGAGAGGAAATACTTGTGTATTGGTCATCGTGGATTACTTTTCAAAGTGGTCAGAAGCATACTGCTTACCGAACCATAAGGCGGCGACAGTCGCCTGGACAGTATTTCGCAATTGGATCCTGCGGTTTGGCGCGCCCCGAGCGATACAAACTGATGGGGGCCCAGAGTTTGATGGAGAATTATTCCGGGAACTCTGCAATCTCTACGACACGAAGAAACAGACAACGCTCCCGTATAAGCCACAGGCAAACGGGCAGGCAGAAAGGTTTAATCGGGTTCTCGTAGAACAGCTCTCGTGTTATGCGGATTATGGCGCGGATGATTGGGACACTTATATCCCATGCATCGCGGCGGCATATAATAATACGATTAACGCGAGTACGGGCTGCACTCCTCATTCCGTGGTTTTCGGAACGGAGGCATATACACCTGCGGATCTAATTCATGGTGTACCTCGAAATGGCTTGGACTTCCCCTCCGGCTCAGGCTTCATCGAGGATCTTCGTAAAAATTTACGGAAGTCGCACGAATATGTGCGTCGTACATTGAAGAAAACGGCCATCGCTCAGAAACGCCATTTTGATTTGTCCGCAACAAACCGGTCATTTGAAGTGGGGGACTGGATATATCGATATTACCCACCAAAGGCGGCAAACAAATATGGTGCGAAGTGGGATGGTCCGTTTAAAATAACCCGTGCATTAGGAGGCAACTCCTATGTCGTAGATACCGCGGCCGGTGGTGTCAAGTGGAGTGGAGATCTGATGAAATCCGTTCTAGACCCTGATAAGAGGGGAGAGCTCCGCAAAACGACCGGGTTGGAACAAGCTCCTGAGTATAGGAGGCTTGTGGCTGCTGGTAGAGATGTGGTGTCGCTGGAGAAGGGCAAGGCCGTGGCCGGCCAAGAGCTCGCTAAGTCGTTAGAGAAAACACTTCTCCGGAAAGTTAATCTCGCGAACAGGCGTGGCCGACCACCAAAACACAAAAAGGGGTGTACGAAGGAGACCGTGTCCCCTCCAAAGCGACCAACTCCTCTACCGAACCAGCAGAACAAGGGTAGGAAACCCTTGGTACCTAAGGCAGACAAGCCCGAGAAGCTTGTACAACGGGGTTCGGAGGTGCCGAATCCCACGAGGCCGCCCGATGTCGCGACGCAAGGCATTGGCAAACGAGTCTCCAGGCGTCCGGTCAGGCTTGGGATCGGATAGCTCGGAACGGCCGTTAGAGCCTCTATTTCAAATGACGAACAAAAAAGGTCTGTTAACCCGGTCGTGTCTGTCGAAGACATGGGTTAAGAAAAAAAGTACACAACGAGAAGTCATTTTGGTCAATACGCTAGGAGAGTGGACACCTCTGTAACGATCAACCATATACGGCAATAGCTGTACGAAGCGGATAGGTTGAAACTGCTAGTATGGATCCATGATGTGGACAGTACCGATATCGGGCTGAAATCAACCATGTTCGCTAACAGTAAGAAACCTGAAGCCGAGTATGTTTCCCTGATCATTTAAAAAAACCCAAAAAAACTGCCATAGTACCTTGGAGCGGCCCGTCTAGGGCTGCAGATTAACATATTTAACACGAAGGTGTTACTAACCGTGGTTAAAGACCACGTATTTACATACGTACAACATTCGTATAGATCAACTATACGGAAGTTATCCGGTTTACGGGTAGCAATGTTCATGGAGGCTGGACCCGACCAGGGCGCCACCTTCAGGCGATCTGTTGATCACATGACTGATCTTAGAGCATCTGCCTCCGAGACAGTCAGTCAAGCGAGAAGCGAGTTGGTGGCCACAGGTAAGTGGCTCACATCAACCGCATTTTTGGCTTTTACACAGAGCAAGGAGAAATCCAGTTCACTGTAAGTAGCAGCAAACGTTAACTTTCATTGTTGGATCATTGTGATATTGAAAATGAAAACATGTCATTATGTTACCATTGATGAATTACGATTGTTGAGATCTGGCCGCTTCCATATAGCGTGCTAAGACATTCCGCCATGTGCATCGAGAGAACAAGAGGAGGCTGGTGCCAATGCCGACCATCTCAATGAAACTCTTTCCGATATGGGATTGGATCGTTGAGAACTATCCTTGATGTTCGCTAAATGTTGCCGTGGTAAAGCGATGAAATAGTAGATGGGAACTTTTGATTCCCGGGGGAAAGCTGTTTCGTTGTTTAAATCTGAGGGTTTCGATTGTCAACTCGAAGGCCGCCATGTGCGTAGAGGTGACCTTTCTGCACTGCCGGTGGTTTCGGTTGCTGACTTTTCTGTCGCCAGGTGGGGCGTATCTGGTTCAGTTTCGTGTTTTCGTACGGGCTACGGCTATATCGTTAATAAAATGCCGGGCACGGATGGATACACGAATGCTACCGGATAACGCTTTTCACGAGTAGTGTCAGTCCCTATCGCGCAGGCGGCTCGTAGGGCCGCCATACCACGCGAACTTTCGCGAGTGGTGTCAACTACGCAACCGGAACGAAGATGGCCCGTAAAAAGGCTGTCGAGAAAATTATGCCGGTTCTTGAGCGCGTGGGCGTTTCGTATCTCCCACAGTGGGGATACAAAAGCATGCTCCACCTTGCCTCTGCAACCTCGGAAGCCATTCTGAGGAACGCAAAAGAGCAAAACTTCACTTCCAAGTACCCGTTGGAAAAGGATATTACTAAGCCTAAACGAACGGGGAAGACGAAGAGGAAGAAGAAGGGTTCCGATAAGTCGGACAAATCGGACCGTTCCGACACGGAAAAGCGGCCTGAGAAACGTCCGAAACTCGTGCCCGCGCCGAATCCCGACAGGAACGCCTGGCTAGACGGGTATAAAATTCCGTCCTCAAAGGAGAAGGAATTTCCCACCTTGCCCGCGCCTACAGGACTTACGGTCCTACAGAAGTCGCGTCGCCCCGCACCCGCAGCCGCGGAAGGTAGAGCACCTAGTGCCACCGTGCCGGACCCTCACCCGGGTCCGTCACGACCTACGGCTGCCGCAAGGGCACCCCCACCCGAAGTCGATCGGGCGGGCATCGCCCGTACCCGAAAGGTGGTGGCTGATCGCGCAGCGGTCCTCCGGCTGGCTCTACAAGAGTCGCTGGAAGGCTTCTGTGTCGATATCGCAGAGACCTACAGGCCTCTCGATAACGTGGACCGTTTGGTTGATAGCCAAGCGGAAATCGCGCAGCTTATGGAGGACCTTAACAGGTCCCTCAATGAGCAGGAACTCCTGGTAGAGAGGGTAAACCTTCTCGATACGCAAGTCAACGGACTTCGCCGGGAGAACCAGGAGCTGCATGCGGAGGTCACTCTGCTGCGGGCACAGGCCGCGCAACGGGCTATGCGACCCGCGTCTCCCCCACCACCAAGGGTAGAGACGGCTCCCCCGGTGCAGAATCCGATTCTGCGCCTGGAACAGAGGAAGTTGGAGGTCCGCGAAAAGTTCAATCGAGCTTTGCGCGCAGAACCGGCCATTCCTCCGGGTTTCGCTCCGGGTGATCGTCAGACCGCCAAACCTCTTTTCGGAGGTATAGGTCGTGGCACTCCCATCCACGCTCCAGCCCGCGCACCCACACGCGTCGCGACTACGAAGGTGCCCTCTACCGCAGGGGCATCAGCGCTCGCTAACGCGACCCCTCTCTGTAGTACGGAGACAGAGATGGAGGTAGACCCACACGAGGGGTCAACTGCTCGAAAGGAGGAGGAGAAGGCGGCGGCACAGCGTCGTTTCGAGCAGGGTCGGGTTGAGGCAGAGCGGCTCCGTATCCAACGGGAGACGACCCTAGCCGAGACACGCCTGGTCAAAGAGGCCTTGGAGAGGAAACTCCGGGAAGAGGAAACTCTGCGACAGGCGGAAGACCTACGACTCCAACAGGAGGAGGCTGCTCTACGGCAGGCCGAAGAGCAGCGACTCCAACAGGAGGAGGCTGCTCTGCGGCAAGCGGAACAGCAACGACTCCAACAGGAGGAAGCCGTTCGTCAGCAACTAGCTGAGACGGCCAAGCGGGAGGCTTTCGAGCAACAATGTCTGCTAGACAAGGAGCAGTCGGCCCACGACATGGCATTCTTCCGCGAGGAAGACGAGAAGGAGGAAGCTGAACGGCAGCAGGCCAAGCTGGATCAGGAGATTCAAGAGCTCCGTGAGACAGAGAGTCGGCTGCGAGTTGAGGCTCTCAATTCGCGCCGGCCGGCCTTTCCACTATCCCACGGGATAGAACCTCCCTCCATCCAGATAGTGGACCCCGCGGGGATCCCTATGGACACTGGTGGCACGCTCATCAGCGTTACTGATTTAACTCGGCAACGTGAGAACCAGAGCGTGTGTAAGGACACGGGAACAACTCCGCGGATGTCAGCAGCTACGTGGGGGCCTAACATGCTCCTGGGTAGCCAATCCGCAGAAGCAGAGGATTCGGCCGGGGTAACTCCGGCTGCTTCCTCCACGCCCCGTTCGTACAGGCCACCCCGAGGGGACGTCTCCTCGGCGACCAAGCGCCTCTCCTTTATAGAGGAGAAAACTTTGGTGGCACGGCCGGCACCGCCTCCGAGCGGTGAGGCCTCCCCAAAGTTGAAGGAGGCGCTACCTTCGATGGATACGTCCACAAAGGGTCCGTTGGCAAGTGTACCAGCACCGCGCCCACGGGTACGAGTGCGGAAGGGGTCGAGGGAAATGGTGACGTGATCGCGTTACCATGGCCTCGCACGGACGAGTGTACCACTTCCGTGGACCGTCTGGCGGCAGCAGGCTCGGGCTCTGACAAGTCGGTAGAAATATAGGACGGGGAAGAGCACGAGCTGCTGCAGGAGTCGGACTCCGATACGGCGTTGATATACGACGATCTGGGACAAGAAGACAACGTAGTTGTCGTCCCAGATTCGCGTTTTGACCCGTTCGATGAAGCCCTTATTGGGAATCTCTCGCTTCACGGCATCTCCAAAACGGAGGGGGACGCTGAGGCGAAGGAGGCAGGGGAGTTTGTCTAGAACTCCCTCAATAGGGCTCGGGATCAGCACTGCGATCCCCCGAGGCGGCTGTCTCGTGTGGGTTCATCTCACAGCGAGGGGGGGCTCTCCTCCTCGCAGGTGGTGGTTTTATCCGCAAGGCTAGTATGGCTCACTAGTCTCGCTTTTATTAATAAAGCTCGTGCACGAAATTTTTTTTTTTATATTCTTCGAATGTACGCTTCCAGTTGTACCGCGCTGCGAGACTGGGACGGACAGGCATGTCCGGTGGCCTCTTTAGGCCTATGAAGGCTACGAACCTTGGGGGCGAGTGCAAGCCTGGCTCTAGGATCCGTGCGGCGGAGTGGCATAACATTTGCCCCGCTGCACACGAGGATCTGGAGCCACGAGGATCTCCTTAGTGCCACGGCGGACCCTACATAACTAGTTATCGTGGACCTCTTCAACTCCAACTAGTGAGGGGGCAGTGTAGTGGGTCCGCCACCCGGAATACAGCGAGGCTGTCGCCTATCGTCAAACACCATCCAGGCTACGACAGCGGGGGCACTTCTACCAGCGCCGGAGACAACTACCACCAGTTCCGGCCAGTTCCGTCAGGGGGCGACATACGACCACCGTGCAGACGACACTGCAGACACCCTCCGACGGACGGTAGGCGGAGGATACTACTACCTCCGCAAGGGGATCCAGGCTTCGCTTAACACTACGGACTCGAGCCGCGCCGCGGACCGAGATACTTCTGTTGTTCAAATTAAGCACCCTTGCTTCAGTGACAATACCTTTGTAACTGTATACCTTTGGGAAATAAACCAGGTTCAAACGAATCTCCTCGTATTCGTGATTCTTTACGGAATTTCGTAAACTCGTGCCCACGAATCTGCGGTTCACTACAGATGTATTTTTTTTTTTTTTATTTATTTATTCCACCTTAGGCACACAGCGTGACGAAGACGACATGGGGGGTACCCACACACAATTTTTTTGGTTTTTGATGGCTTTTTTTTCCATTTTTTTTTTACACAGATCATGTTCACGTAACCTACTATCACAACATATTTAAAAAAATGTTCAATTTTGAAGATTATTTAGTAATTTAGCAATTCCATGGACTAATGGCAGTTTAAAAAAACGATTTTTGCCCCCAAAATGGGATTTTGAAATTAAAAAAAAAAATTGGGCTAAAAATGCCAAAAATGTTGTTCCACAGGTTGGTAGAACCATCCTATCAAAAGAAATTATCAAATTAATGGTAATTAATTGGATTTAAGCCAATTTTATCACTTTCCACGGTTGGGGCCCAAATGTTGTCAAATTGGTCGAATTGGCCATATATAGAAGTCTTTTCATAAGGTATTATATCAAATCTTAACGCAGTCCCATTCATTGCAAAAAATAGAAGACCACAAAATTACCAAAAAAAAAGAAAAATCTTAAGTATAGTGTGAGATATCAATGGCAATTTGCCCAGAGATTCAGTGTTCTATGTATAAAATGATGAAGTCAGAGAAGTCGGATGATAGTAGTCTTCGGCCAGGCAGCAAGGTGTCTAAAGCATACCATGGCTTTGGCTTGGCCTTTATTTATAGTCAAACATGTTAACCAATTCATCAGTAACAATGGGTCCTAGCAATGCTTTCCCTGGCGTGTACCCTCATGATTGGCTGAGAGGGATCCCTCTACCCCATGAACTTGACCTCCCAGCTCTCTCCCATGCCAAGACCATGCATTGTTCACATGATAGTTGGTCCCCTTGCTCTCAACCCCCCCCCCCCTCCCATTACCCTTGACCCAAGCATGAAGCGTCCCCTCCCTCCCCCAGTCCCTTCCCCCCACCCACTATGAGTTTAACGCCGGGAACACTAGGTGATTCTATTTCTGGTTGCTAGACAATCAAGCATGTATACACACAACAACAGGTGTCCAGCATTACCTCCCTCCCCCTCTCCACCCAGGTCATGCGTGGCGGCCAAGGCCCAGGCAGAGGGGAGGGGGGGAGAGGGAGGGGGCAGGGACGGCCATTTAGCTGGTAAACTAACCCAAAAGAATTCCAATTCTTTACATTCGTCCATATTTTTTTCTTTTGATTGAAATATATAAATTTTCAAACAAGACACTACAAATTATTAGTTGACTGACCGACCCTGCCAACCAATCATAAGAAATAGTAAAATTATTACACAAGGTTACACAATTACAGAAATCAACGGTAAGAGGTAGCCTATCAAACTAAAATGCTCCGTGGACCAACTGGCCTGGAGAACTATAAAAATGGCTCAATTCAAAAGAATGTTCATTAACGTGAGTCCATTATTCGGCTACTAAAAAGTCTTTTAGTGAAGCAAGTTGAAAAAGTCCTTGTGTGGAGGTGTGCCTCTGAACACCCGTTGAATGTCTCAACCTCTCACAGGAAATTTAATACACAAAGGTCCTTTTGTACGGTCGTCACCGTTTCCTCCTCTGTCTGCCCGGCCAGCCGAGGCCCCCGCTGGACCTCGTCGCTGACCGACAAGACACCTGTCTCGCCCCGTTTTCCTAGGTGTTGGAGCAAGCACAGGTTGGTAGTCAACACTGTGAACAATAACAGACCACAAGTCGACATTTCTGCATTGTTTCACCACCTCCTTCCTGTATGGACAATACTTCGGTCAAAGCAGCAGTTGAGAGTAGACAAGAAGCACTGGTCCTGTGGTGCTTTTTGCAGGCCTCTCTATCTCGAACTAACTGTTTGATAAAACAACGTCTCATAAAGAGAGTTGGATAAGATAACCATACAGGGCTGGATCCTTGTCCACGGATTCCACCATTGTCTCCAAAACGGGGAAATGGATTTTACCCAAGGTATGGATATTTGTTTGTTCATACACGTACATCTCTTCTCGCACCCGAGGAGAACAAATACTTACAAAACCATATCTAAAAGTGTATAGGAAAAATACAACATACGAGTTTATAAAGTGATTGCGTCAAACATAGAGAAACAGAAACAGAAACGGAAACAGAAACGGCAGTGCGGTAGGGTGAGGAAAAAGGGGCGGCACGGGATGGGAATTCAAGAGAGCAGGAGGTGGCCACTCCCACACTCTCCCTTTCCCAAGATTGGAGGGGTGGGTTTTCGGGGGCAGAATTGGGGGGGGGGGGGGGAGGGGCGGCAGGGTCTCCAAGGGAGAGATCTTTCCTTTTATAGGCCTTTAAACAACACTGACAAGGGTAGCTAATCCCCAGATAAAGTCTTTAGGCCATGGAATAAAGGAAATAACTGCAGGGAAAATCTTACCATAAGTTAAGTTAAACCGTCAGGGGCATAACTTCAGGGGTGGGATGGTTATATGGGACTTATGGCCTGGCACGCCAATCCTTTCAGACCAGGGGACAACTGCCTTCTATTATTATTCTAGCAGATTTTAAAATAAAGACATACATAAGGACAAACGTCCAAGCGGTTCTCAGCCATAAAAAGTCTCGTTTTGATCTTAAGTAAATGTAAAATACTCTCTCTAAGTTATTGAACTAACAGGGGCCCACCTCTAACTGCCAAGGGCACTTACTACAGATACTGTGAGTGTTAACCCTCTTCCCTGGCTTGTCTCTAAGAGAACATATACAATAATAAGAAAGTCATAAAATCCTAATACACCCAAACATCGTTCGTTTCAAAGTTAAAAATACACCAATGAACAGGGAGCTGGCTTCTTCCCTTGTTGGCAAGTTCATGGTGATGAATGGAAGCCGTTCCGATTGAAGATAGGTTCCCCTCTGTGTCCTATGTGTTCGTTCCCATTGCTACCTCGTCCAGGCCCATGCTGGAGAGTACCTCGTCAATGGGTAGAATAGTCAGGCTTCCAATCGTCCTTTGGCTGTAAGGGAGTTAGGGGGACCAGATGGCGGTTGTGTCCCTCTCGAGTTGTGTAGGATCCCACAGCCGACCTAACTGCACGTTTACCTGGTTTCGCTGCAACAGATGGTGCAGCAGCAGATGGGATGAGCTGCAACTGATCGTCTAGCAGCACATGTGGAAGCAGCTGGCAAGAGCAGCAACTAGAGCGGTAACCGGGCTTGCAGTAGCAGATGTCACAGCAGATGTCACAGCAGATGTCACAGCTGATGTCACAGCAGATGCCACAGCAGATGTCAGTAGTGACCGGTCGTCCAGCTGCAGATGTCACCGCAGATGGCATGAGTAGCAACCAGAGTGGTAACTGGGGTTGTAGTAGTAGATGTCACAGCAGATGTTGCAGCAGATGTTGGAGCAACTGGCAAGAGTACCAACCACAGTGGCAACTGGTGTTGTAATACAGATGGGCACCAGCCACACAGCAGATGGTATAACATGCCCCTCTGCTCCTGCTGTGGAAGAATTACATGCACACACAATCCATCTGCTTTGCAGGACAAAAATAGAATAGGGGTTGTCCATTATATATAGAGTTATAGTGTAAGGGGAGTGGGAGTGCTAGTAGGACGGGGAAATGGCTTGTAGAACTAGGTATCAGATTACCCAACTTACCCACTAGTAGAATACAAATTGATACTGGGGAAAATAAGTGTAGGATAATCCCTGATTTAGCCAGGCTCCTTGGGCCTTCCCTCCATCTGTCTATGCCCATCCCACCCACCCACACCACACCCTCCCCTCCTAGGATAACTAATACTCAGGTTTGAAAAAGGACAGAAAAATAAGTAAACCAACAGATGTTAATGGTTGAAAATGTTACATAAAGACGCATCCCACAATCTTGACCTTTTTCCCCAGACCAGATCCCAGATCTGAAGTTAATTTACTGAGGCCAATAATATATTGATGCTGGCTCGGGTGGGAATGTGTTTGTATACAGTCATATAGTCATGTTCCAAAAGTATAAAACTAGCGTTCCAATCAAAACTATATGACCCCGTTGCATCATCCCCATCCCACCATTTTGCAGGTCAATTCATTGGAGGTACTGAAAGTGGTGGTCAGTAACTATTTTCCATTACTGCCAGAATACAAATTAATCAAGATCCTTCCCAACACTAGAAGCGAATCCCAGGTAATTTACCAAAAATATATCCCTTCAATCAACCAAACCCATTCCACAGTAGAGGATGTGCCTCCCACAAAACCAATAATTAAAGAAGAAAAGGAATAGGGGTTGTTTATCATAGTCATATAGTCGTGTTCCAAAAGTATAAAACTAGCGTTCCAATCAAAACTATATGACCCCGTTGCATCATCTCCCAACACTAGAAGCAAATCCCAGGTAATTTACCAAAAATATAACCCTTCAATCAATTAAACCCATTCCACAGTAGACAAAGAATAGGGGTTGTTTATCATAGGGTTATAGGGTAAGGGGAATGGGAGTGCCCTGAGGATGGGGAAATGCCTTGCAGCACTAGGTATCAGATCTCCTAACTTACCCACTAGTAGAATACCAATCAATACCGGGGAAAATAAGTGTAGGATAATGCCTAAGTTAGCTAGGCTCTTGTGGCCTCCCCTCCATCCATCCATGCCTATCCCCACCCCTCACAACATACCCTCCCCTCCCAGGATAATACTCCATTTTGAAAAATAAGCAACCAACAGTAGAGTCTGTGCTTCCCACCAAAACCAATAAAAACCCATTCTGCCATTCTACTAAAACTTGCAGAATTTCAAGCAATAACCCTTCCCTTCAAATCCGTCCAAATATAAAGTGTTTACTATTAAAACGGAGCTGAGCTCATGGCAAAGCGGCCTATGTAATCCATGTTTGTATAGCGTTAACCATAAGAGCGGCATCGACGACGGTGCGTGATAGCCGCAATCATAACCACATGCACAAACGCAAAAATATTGCTTCCCACTAGATTGCTCATATCTCCCTTAAAAACTATCTGATTCGAATATAAAAAGTATCCCACAACTCCCTAGACTGTCAGGAAGACAGCCCCGCTTTTAGATTTAGAATCGGATTGCTAGTTCTCCCGTAATTAGCCGTAATTAACCTCCCCCAAGTAACTGGAGATATTCCTCCCTCCGTGTATATTAGGAGGAATACCCAGATCCGCATTAATCAGTGGGGATTTGAGGGAAGGAAAATGGGAACATTAGGGTGATAAGCAGATGAAAAGTATGTACAAACAACCTCCCACCTACCTTAGCATTGGGGCAGCTCCAAGTCCAGCTGAAGTTAGCCCCATCCTTCTCTTGCTATTCTTCATCCTAAATGATCTAGGTTTTAGCTATAGCATTTCTGTGCCTGCCTAGGCTATCTCTGACTTCTAAAGTTGAGGAATTGCTAGTTAGCAAATTCGCCCCTTCATGGTCCCCAGTGTGAGATATCAATGGCAATTTGCCCAGAGATTCAGTGTTCTATGTATAAAATGATGAAGTCAGAGAAGTCGGATGATAGTAGTCTTCGGCCAGGCAGCAAGGTGTCTAAAGCATACCATGGCTTTGGCTTGGCCTTTATTTATAGTCAAACATGTTAACCAATTCATCAGTAACAATGGGTCCTAGCAATGCTTTCCCTGGCGTGTACCCTCATGATTGGCTGAGAGGGATCCCTCTACCCCATGAACTTGACCTCCCAGCTCTCTCCCATGCCAAGACCATGCATTGTTCACATGATAGTTGGTCCCCTTGCTCTCAACCCCCCCCCCCCCCCCCCTCCCATTACCCTTGACCCAAGCATGAAGCGTCCCCTCCCTCCCCAGTCCCTTCCCCCCACCCACTATGAGTTTAACGCCGGGAACACTAGGTGATTCTATTTCTGGTTGCTAGACAATCAAGCATGTATACACACAACAACAGGTGTCCAGCATTACCTCCCTCCCCCTCTCCACCCAGGTCATGCGTGGCGGCCAAGGCCCAGGCAGAGGGGAGGGGGGAGAGGGAGGGGGCAGGGACGGCCATTTAGCTGGTAAACTAACCCAAAAGAATTCCAATTCTTTACAATAGACCAGCTTATTGAAAGCCAGGGGTCATAGCGCGGTCATCCACACCTTTCTAGCATAATCCAGTCATTGATAATTTCCCCCATCTAATCTCCCCCCTCCCCCATCGATTTCATAATCCCCTTCATGGCTGTTCGTGTAGAGACAAGCATCACTATTTCAACATCACAGGGCAAAGTCCCGCGCCAGTTCAGAAATGTAGAATACTAATTAACTCGGTATTTTCCAACTCAATATAACACCCAAGTATGTTTGTTAACCTTCAAAGTGCGACTTATTTATAGTCTATGAGACATAAATATACCTGTTGAGCAAGAGCAAGGTCAAGTTTTAAGCAAGATTCCCTTCGTATTAAAAATACAAAACTGCAAAACTGGTCGGCAAGATAAATTTTGCTGGCAAAATATTAAGATCTTAGTAAAAGAATTTAACAGCTTTTTGTACTAAGTTCAGCACCTAGATAATTTTAACCTCACGGGAATTTTTCAAAATTTCAGTCCTCCGTCACATTCCCCAGAACGAAGGTACCGCTCCCCCTTTTTGTTACCTCATCCTCCCAGTCTTCTATAACCAGCCCCTTAAGCCATATGGGTTCCGGAGTGGTTTCATAGGTCCAGCAGTCGCGACAAATTTCCACCTCTTCCCCACATACACACGGTGGGTTGGAAGATGTATAGGGTTTAACAGACCTCACCTTTCTCTCTACTTTATCTGCTCCCCGTCGCCGGCGCTAGACCACCAACTCTCTTAAGGCAGGATTTCTCAAGGCCTCTACCCTAGCTTGATGGGCTGAGGTTATAGCTCTGGAGATCATTCCCCAAACTGGGTTATAGTGAATAAAGCTACTCCCATTAGTTGCCATTTTAACAAGTTTTAGTGGCTAATTTCTGCTAATTTGATACAGTTATTAGAATCTTCGAACCTGCTTGTTTGCTTGCTCTCTGCTCTGTAACTAGAAAACAAGGTATTGAGCTGCTTATCGGCGGTATCACATACATAATTTTTTATTATCTCCCGTGTGATAATGTCCCATCCCAGTTCATAGACAATTCAGACCCTACAAATCCCCAACCCTTGATCATCGGCCAGACCAGCAGACAATCCAAGGCACCACCAGACATTAGATTAGGCTGCATGTACTTCATAAAAAAATCAGGTGTCACTGCGCAGGGTTCATGCGCCGGTCAAACGCCTCGATCAAGCACCCACGATTGCACCCGCTATTACGCTACCACTTATACAATTACTCGTCCCTTCTCCCAATCTTAATCCCCTGCCCCCTCCTATTTCAATCAGCCATATGTGGATTGTAGGTATGATTGCTAAGTCGTGATCGCAACCTGACCTGTCACCAACCTGACCCCTGTCTGACCCCTGTCTATCGTCCCATTACGTCTTGCTTGTCAACTCAACACCACACACACACATCGGCAGTTTTATTGTGTAATGAAAAGAACATTGATATCGATATAGTACACAATTTGCGCGTTACTGCCTTTATGGACTAGCGACGCAGGACAAAATATATTATACGGCAGAGCCTAAACAAGAACTAAAATAATGAAACAAGTAGATTAGAGTAAAAAAAAAAGAGCAAAACAACAACAAAATCTGAGTGTTACAGAATTAAGTGAGAACAAATTACACTGTGTTCACATATCAATCAACTTGACAATCACCGGTCACTTCCTAAGCTAGATCTACTGTATGTTTCCACAAACATCACTCTTAGGGATTTTAATTTTCGCAGGTCAGAATATAGGTGCACCTGTGTCTGTCAGCTAGATTCCCCTCAAACCTGCTCCCACAGTACACTGTGTCATTCCCATTCTTCCCCATTATTCATTATTGATAACATACGGTAGTTTCCCCTTCATCCCAGCCTGCTAGGCCTGGTGATTCCCCTACTTCCCAGGGGTTTCCCCGCACGTCATCCTCCCCGTCTATACCCATGGTTATGCATGAGTCATCGAGTGCGTCTCCCTCGAGCTCCGCTCGCTCCTCTACAGTGCGTTTCATACTGCTAGAGACTGCGCTCCTATTTACAGCGCTAGTCGAGTGACTTGATGCGCTGGTACTTTGGGATTTATCACTGGTTTCCAGTTCCCCTAGTTCTGACTGTAAGTCTGCCCTGTCATCGGCATCTTGACTGGGACTTTCCAAATTGGCGTAATTGGATATTGGCACCAGATTTGGAGGTAGCAATCTTTCGATAAATTCCCCTTCGTAGCCCACTGTGACTGGCTTTAGATGCATCACATGTATGGGTCGCGGAAGACTTTTCCTAGTCTCTATATTTTGCACCCGTACTATGTATGGGCTAGGGTTTGCTGTAACCATAAAAGGCCCCGTGTACTTGGGCTGCAGCTTGATAGCTGTCCCTGCTTGAGGCAGTCGCTGAATGCGAACGTATACGAGAGAACCAGGTTCAAACGAATGACTCTTCGTTCCCTTATCATATCTCGTCTTCATACGTTGTTTTGACTCCTCCAGCTTTTTCTGTGCCATTTCACCGTAAAATTCCTGGTTTTGCAGAATGTCCGCTAGGTGCTCGAGTACCGGCTTAATGTCCCCTTCGTATTCACGTAGGATCCGATCGCTTGGCAACTTGGGTAGTCGGCCATAGACCAGGAGAAACGGACAGAAACCAAGCGACTCTGCGTCCGTTATCGGAATAAATCTCGGCTGGTACTCCCATAACCGCTATCACATTTCGGAAAAATTCTTCAATAAGTGTTGAGGACTTTATGTTGTCCGTGGGCCAAGCCACACAGAACCTACTATATACGTCCACACACACATGAATGTATTTATTGTGGTTAGTGGTCTCTGGCAATGGTCCAAATGTATCGATCATAACCGCTGACCACGGCCCTGGGGCCGGCTGCCTTGCAGTCATTGGTAGCCTGATCGGATGCTTATTCGGTTTATTCGACAGACACTTGTCACAAGTGCCAATGTATTGCGTAACGTCTCGAGATATAGTCATCCAGTAGTACCGTGGCGTCAATACGCTCATTACCTTACCGGCCCCCAAGTGTGCACCCAATGGAGAGTCGTGTATCTGTTCCAGTAACTTGCGTACCATTGCCTCAGGCACCACCAACTGCGCCTTAGCCTCGATTTCGTCCCTGCGTGTTCGTGGCGGGATGCGATAGAGAACGTCGCTTGCTATAAGGAAGCAATCGTGGTGCAGCAGCACCTTCCGTGCCTCCATGTTTCCGCGGGGAAGCTCCTCCTTAGTGATGTATCTGGTCATAGCCACGCAGAAGTTATCAACCTTCTGTGCCTGTAGGAACTGCACTTGTGTGCCCAATGTTCCATAGTAACCTTATATTTTACGATAGAAGTCTATCTGTGGCGGGACAATTGAGGCGGCCCTGACCCCTTTACGCGCCCTATCCTATATCTTATCCTATTCTTTCCTATATTTGCCTTTAATCGGCGCTACCCCTGTTCGCCGACGCACTTTGCGCTGCTCTAGGGGCGGTTCGGACTGCGGTTCGTTCCGCTCTTCGTCTGTCGTTTCCGCCAAGCGAGCGGACCTTCTTGGTCCCTTATCTATTACGCCGTCCCTCTCGTCGTCGCTCGACGCGCTATCACTATCTGAGTGATCGACGGGATCGGTCACCTCCTCCACTACTGTTTTCAATACCGCCCTCTTCTCGCGCTTAGCCGCGATCTCCTTCGTCCACTCGCGCATCTTTTCGGTGCAGCTTCCCGTTCTTTAGTATCGAGGGTCGCCGATACTTGCGAATGGGTGCCATTTGGACCAAATCCCCAGCTCCGAAATACCTAATAAAATTCACCTCGCGAAAGCGAACTTTATGGTCGACGTCACTGGTTGGATCTACCTTCTCGCCCCTACCTTCCAGGTATGGTCTCTGACTGAGAACGTCTGGCACCACGTTCAAACTGCCCCTGACATGACAGATCTGAAAGTTGAAGTTACCGAACCAATCAAGCCACCTTGCCATCCGCCCCGTCAAGTCCTGCTTGGCGTTTATAGCGAGCAATGCAGCGTGGTTGGTATACACCACAAAGGACGTCCCTAGCACGTAGTGTTTAAACTTCTCAACAGCAAATCGTATTGCTAAAAGTTCTCGATCCGTCGCGGAATAGTCTCTCTCCGTGGCGCTCATGCTCCTTCCTGCGAACGCCACCGGTCAGTGAAATCCGCTTCCATCTTCTTGCGTCAAACAACCGCCCAAGCCTACTCGAGAAGCATCCGTCCATATTGTGAACGGCTTGTCATAATTCGGGTATTGTAGAAGCGCCTCCTCGCAGAGCGCTCTTTTCACGCTTCTAAAGGCTGATTCCTCCTCGTCTCCCCACGCAATCTCACCCCGTCCCTTTTTAGGGACCTTAGTCAGAGTATACAGTGGGTGCATTTTATCTGAGAAATTTGGAATAAATGCTCTGTAGTAATTCGCCAAACCGTTAAACGCTCTTAGTTCTGTGACCGTCTTCGGCCTTGGATAAGACCGAATTGACTCAACCTTGTTGGGGTCTGGCATGAGACCGTCTTTGGTTATTATGAATCCCAAGAACTGAATTACCTTATAGCCAAAGGCACACTTGGCCGCTTTGAATCGCATATTAGCTTTTCGGAACGCCGCGAGCACCGCTCAAACGTCAGTCATGTGGTCTTGGATGCGATTATAATGTCATCGCAGTATGGTAGGGCGTTGGGTATATGCTTTAGCACTCCCTCTACCACTGCATGGAATGCCTTTGGCGCCGTTTTCAGCCCCATCGGAATTACCCTATACTGGTAGACGCCCCTTGGGGTCGAAAAAGCGCTGATTGGCCTATCGGCTTCCCGTAGCGACACCTGGTAAAATCCAGAGGCGGCGTCCAATTTGCTAAAATAACAACCTTTGAGTTGACCTACGTTTTCCAATGTCTCGTCCGCTCTTGGAAAGACGCGGGCCTGGTCCTTTATTTGGGAATTGATCCAACGATAGTCTATAACGAGTCGATGCTCTTGCTTCCCGTCAGGGCCCGGCCGTTACTTCTCTACTAGGAAGCAAGGTGACGCAAATTCCGTTTCGCCGCTTGCGGATTCGATAATACCCAACCGCATTTGTTCGTCTAGGATCTTATCCATTACCGCCGTCATCTGCGGATTGAGCCGATATGGGTTCTTGTTGATGGGCACGTAGCCCTCCTTCAACTCGATCTTGTGCGTATCCTTCGACGCGAACGTGTCCTTATACTCTTCTATAAGACTGCTCATTGCTTCTCTCTGGTCATCTGTCAATTCTGACCCAAATGTGTATGATCCCTTCTTTTCCGATGGGCAAGGTCCCCCTCGTCATCCCCCCTTTTGTCCCCAATGTCGTTGGGCAACTGTCCCCCTTGATTGGCCTTCCCCTGCTCTGGAAAATCTATCGGCATGAACTCTTCTTCCTCCCGTACCCTGTAAACCGCAACCACGTAGTGTTGTGTAACACTGTAGTGTTATGTAAGGTCAACATGTTTTTACTTGCGTTAAAAATCGTAACCGGCACGATGTTGGTGCCCGACAAGGGTCTGACCGCCGCTCCCTTAACTGCAAACAAAACCGGGTTCGGTCGTTTCAGATTATTCAACGTCCCCATCGTGCCCGACATATCCTCGTGATATGTGACCACGGCGGAGCACGTGAATTCACTATTCGCCGGTACTACCTTAGTGTCTGCTAGCCTTACCGCATGGATCCTTGGTTCTGAGACAAAGGTCAGCGCTGCCTTCTCTTGTCGTAAGAAGTCCACCCCTAAAATTGCTGGAATAGACAAACCCGGTCTATTACTCCCACTGACCTCATATGACTTATCTCTGGACTATAGGTCTGAATACTGTGTGATGGATAATTCCACTCCATCACACTAGGCAGCCAACCCACCCAGTGGCTAACCCCCACCCACCCACTCCCACCCAACTACATGGTTTGTGGTAAACAGTAACCAAGCACCAAGCCCCAAGACATAAGTGAGGATATATAATTTTTGATTATGAATAACTAATAAAATACATACATATTATATACATATATATCATAGCCTTTGATTTACTTTCTCTTTTCGTTTAGAATGTTTATTGTAGCCTATATGAATAACTCTGACTATTATGAAATTTATGTTTAACCTTTGGGCTGAATAATTTAGTATGGATATATTAGAAATATATTGGAAAGGTCATAAACATTATGTTTTTAAAACACACAAATACATTTGTAAACTATGCATGGAAATATAGGCCTCCTACATTTATTATAATGTAGTAATGACAACTTATTCCACATGAACGTTTTAGAGAAAAATAGAAAGTGAATTGAGAGACAGAGAGAGAGAGAAAGGAGGGAGGGGGAGAGAAAGGCAGAGAGAAAGACAGAGAGAGAGAGGGAGAGGCAGAGAGAAATGAATAGATATAATGGGGTACTTAAAACCAATTATTTTATAGGGTATAGGGTTAGTGCATACAAGTAGAACTATTTATGTACCTGGGTAAAAAAAACTTTTTCATATGTAATAATTATGGCAATGTGTTTTAGTTTTCTAAGATTATTATTTAGAGTGTGTTTATAGCAACATTCAAACAATTACATCAGGGGAGCACATAAGTATTTGTAATCAGACCCAGATGGTACCAGACAATGAAAGGAGAGCACAAAAAGTACAAAGCACATTTAATGTAGATGACATGTATGTTTTTTTATTGCTTTGACTGAAATGTATATAAAACCTTATCTGACACAGAGACCACTAGAGGGACACAGATATGTGATGTGTTTCAGAGAAATGAGTCACAAGTCACACAAAATAGATTTTGAGATACTATAATATTTGAAATGATCAGGTCAAGATTATTGTTATTATTGCTTTGTCTAAAATGTATATAAAACCTCACCTGACACAGAGACCACTAGAGGGATAGTGAATTACCAATAATTATAACATTATGGGGAGATATGAAGAGCAAGGTTTAGCTCTTTTATCTCTTATCAGATGAGTATAGTTGATAGACAAACCCAAAACATATGTGATGTGTTACAGAGAAATGAGTAACAAGTCACAAAAAATGGATTTTGAGATGTTATGATATTTGAAATGATCAGGAATATTATATGAAAAACCTCACCTGACAAAGAGACTACTAGAGGAATAGTGATCTACCAATATAAACCAAACAACTGAATGATATATGGGAGCAGAACCTTATGGGGAGATATGAAGAGCAAGGTTAAGCTTTTTTTTTTATCTCTTATCAGATGATTATAGCTGTTAGGCTCAACTTTCGGAACATGAGATATGAAATATCATTTAGGCCAAGGACAACAAGGCCAACAGAAACTAGAGATGAGGTTGAAAAAATGTTTACTTGTTATTCAGAAAATATGGGTGAGCCATGTTACAGTATCCTAAATATTTATATTGACATACTATTGATTTGTATACTAAAACAATGAATTTGTATACTAAAGCAAAATAATAGACCGACTCCAAATGTCCTTTCTGATTTATTTTAAATATATGACATTATTAGGCTGGATTTAACTCAATTTTGAAACAGCTGGGCTTTATTACAATATGTTAGTTCTATACTCAAATATTCAATCTTTAGGAGACAGTAGGAGATACCCGGTATTAAACATAGATTGCGGTAAACTGGCTAAAAATATATGTCTGAGATATGATTTAAAGTATCTAAAATACACTTTAACATTATCATTAATACAATCTTAGGACAACTTGGCCAGTGATGCAGACATTAGCTGGGCCATGCTTCAATGTTCACCAGACTAGTGATTGTATACAATTTGGTACCGGGCATTCCCTGCACCACATTATAATGTAGATCCAGTTTTACAGCAAGTAGGGAACTAAAATCCAATATATATGTAATCCAAGTACCTATCTTAATATGCACACCAAAACACAACCTTCCAAATCATTTTACTGTGGAGATATGAATACAAATGACAAATGAGTAACAAGTCATAACAAATAGATTTTGACATATTATCATATTTAAAATGATCAGGTCAAGATTATTACTATTATTGGTTTGACTACCTGACACAGAGACCACTAAAGGCAGAGTGATCTACCAATATAAACCAAACAACTGAATGATATGGGACTGAAACCTTATGGGGATATATGAAGAGCAAGGTTTAGCTCTTTTATCTCTTATCAGATGATTATAGTTGGTAAACAAAAATATGCAGATATATGTATAACATTATGGGGAGATATGAAGAGCAAGGTTTAGCTCTTTTATCTCTTATCAGATGAGTATAGTTGATTGACAAACCCAAAACATATAGTCCAGTAAAAATAGGGTTTGACCTAGGAAAAATTGCAACAGAAGGTTTCTCAACGGTTTTGGGTAGTATGAGTGCCCCTTATCATCATACTAAAAGTCTAGAAAAATCTAGGTAGGGGAACATGCCCAAAATCTCAAAAAACAAAATGGCCGCCTCTCAAACTTTGAAACGCCATAACTCAGTGTAAAATCAATATATATTCAAGTGTGAATACACTTTTTCATGGTTTTCGGGCATTGGGAATCCAATGAAACAATAATGAAATCCATAGAAACAATATTTTTCAAGTTAGTGTACTGATACAGAGAAGAAATGGGAAAATATGTCCAGCAAATGCATCCTGTGAAGAGAAAAAAATCTAACTCAATTTGATTGAAAACATTCATGATCAAGGGCACTAGGAAATGAGTTTCTGTAATCCAAACTATTATACAAGAATATGGAACAGTGCATATAAGGAGAATAGTATTTGTATTACTCTGTTACTTCAAGAAATATCAATTCACCTCCTGCATAAGGCACCTCATATATTGTCCTTAAATTAACTCAGTGTAAGACCAACTTATATTCAAGTGTGAATACATCTTTCCAATGTTTTCAGGCATGGAGAATCCAATGAAACAACAATAAAATCCATATAATAATTATTTATCAGGTTAGTCTTCTGATACATGAAAAATGTCCAGCAAATGCATCCTGTGAAGGGAAAAAACTCATTTAGTCAGATTGTACAAAGGCATTCATAACCAAGGATATATATATGGTAACATTGTTCCACTGAACAAACTGTCATAAGTATTGCTGTAATACCTGTCAATATGGCAGCTGACATATCAGCCTGACTTCATCAGTCTGGTACATATAGTGCCTCAGCTGTTTGAACATTCACCATCATGGCCACATGCAGCAGTGCATTCCATGATAATCTGTCATGAACACTTCAGACTGCAACAGTTTCTCTTACATCTGCAGCAAATGATCTGTAGTAGTTGCATTAGGGAGGTCAGTTGACTTCCATCCCCAAATCTATGGATGGAATTGAACTTCCTTCCAAGTTTAAATTTGGTAGCATACTCTCTGGCTGTGGTACTTATTAGCAGCAGATATAGATGGGAGGATCTGTGGATGGACATGCTTGAGGAGGGCAGGGAGCCTTTTTTTATAATGCAGTAATTTACAGAACTAAAATATCCCATTCTTCACCTTTCTCTATATATCCAATAAGGATACTCTGTTTTCAGGGGACACCTCAGCTTGTATTTGGAGCATAAACATGCTGGCAAACATCTAAATGCAGAAGCAGATACTGATATGCCTATGTTGCAAATAGCAGTTGAATCTCATAGACCAAAAGAATTTAATTTTATATCACATCATGCTATTTGCATTAAGAAGAGCAGTGATCTGCATTCGTGGTATCCTAGATTCTTTTCACACATTTGATGCTCCAAACGCTTTGCTCTTTTGCACTCTTTCCCTCTTTGAGTCATGGAAAGATGTTGTAATCAGGTGTGTGTTTTCACCGATGGGAATAGTGCCACATTCCTTAGCAAATTCAACTGCTGTTTGCAATATAAGCATATCTGCATCTGCTTTGGCATGCACTGTAATGATATAATTTGCCCTCAGATGTTCATAGATTTCAACTTATACTTTCTTTTCTATGTCATGCATGGTTGCTGGAAAAGAAAACAGTCCTTCTGTAGCACCCTTGTATCTCCACAAGGAGGTCATTTATTTGGTCATACCTTTTCCCCTTGATTTGAAAGTGCACAGATATGGGTGATTACTGACCAGTTCTGTTGACAGTCAAGTCAGTCAATAATTTTGTGCAACTACATGGAAACCCTCTTATAGCCTACCATACACATATTCATTCCAGATTACTTGCAGCTAAAGTTTTCAAAGTTTCCGGTTACCAATCATTACAGCATATTCACACCACATCTTTGCATTTAGAGAACAAAGCTCCACTTTCTTGGTAGGGATAAAAAGACTCTGCTATCTGTGGATTCTCAGAATACACTTATCTAGTAGTTCTACAATGTAGAATATGAATCTTTAGTGTTAAAAGGGGCTTAAAGCGACCAATCCCTTCAATCAAATGGAATTTATAACCATATGATATGATATATATGAATTAGAGATCATTCCTTTTTCGTGACTGAGAACAACTTCCAGTGGTATTTTTCCAAATGATCAAGAATCTTCCTGGACCTTGTTGCTCATATATAGATCATTGAGGCTGGTATTTTCAGAGCATCATGTTTTATTGAGAACTATGCCAGTGAGAAGGGGGAATTGAGGCTGTTCCTCCTCCCATCATATGTTCAAAAGACGTTTGTGTATCAAATGCTATTAGAGAATTCTAGGATAGCAAATGTGCACAGCACTCTTATTGAAATAACAGGGTATGATACAACATAGGGTATTTTTGCGTCTATGATGCAGCATACCTGAATGCCAAAGGCAAGCTGAGATATACATAGACTAATACCACTAGATTCAAACTTGGAATGATGTTCCATTATAGATGTTCACAATTCCCATCTGTATCTACCAAGTGAACTCCTGCTCCTGATGAACAACTACAAATTATGCTAGAATGACTGCAACAGTCAGAGGTATTCCTTCAGAAGATTAAACTTGGAATGTATTTCAGATGTGGCCTGGCAATGGTGACTGTTCAAACAGTTGAGGTGCTAATGATCAAATTAAGGACAACATGAGAGGTGCCTTATGCAGGAGGAGAATTGAGATTTCTTGAAGTATATCAGAGTAATACAAATACTATTTTCTTAAAGTGGCTAAGATAGTTAAAATGAGTAGTCACAGAATCACATGAAACTTATTCAGTGTAAACATATAGGACATGTATGACAATATCTTAAGTATATAGAGCACCAACATTGTTTCCTCATTCAATAATCATTGAATAAGTGTAATGAATAGACCAGATTTCAAATCACAGAATAGTAGCCGTCAAGTGGTGCCCCCACTCTCTTAAGTGACCAGGGATGTAACTAGCTTTAACCTAGGAGTCTATGAGTGACCTTTGGTCAAGGCTGGCATTATGTAACTCCAGATGCCAGAACCCAACTGCCATTCTGACATAACTGGACATCTCTGTATGGTATATGAAAACAATTTTGCTCACTATTGTACCAAATATCTGATATAATATGAATGTTAGAGTTTTGATATCCACAGGAGTTAGTTAGGTAGGGTAAGGTGAATCAAATACTAGAAAAGGACATAGAAACTCTGTTACTTGATAATCTGGCCCACAACAGTGAGAAGTGTCACTTTAATATGCACTGTTCAATATGCTTGTATAACAGTTTGGATTACAGAAACTCTTTTCCTACTTTCCATGGTCATGAATGTTTTCAATCAAAATGAGTTAGATTTTTTTCCCCCTCACAGGATGGATTTGCTGGACATCTTTTCCAATTTCTTCTCTGTATCAATACACTAACTTGATAAATATTGTTTCTATGGATTTTATGATTGTTTCATTGGATTCCCCATGTCTGAAAACCTTAAAAAAGTATGTTTACACTTGAATATATATTGATTTTACACTGAGTTATGGCGTTTCAAAGTTTGAGAGGCGGCCATTTTGTTTTTTGAGATTTTGGGCATGTTCCCCTACCTAGATTTTTCTAGACTTTTAGTATAATGATAAGGGGCACTCATACTACCCAAAACCGTTGAGAAACCTTCTGTTGCAATTTTTCCTAGGTTCAGCCCTTAATATGTTATGTGTTATAGTAGAGCAGCAAGAGGCTCAAAAAGGCTTTATTTTAGAAGTTACCCATACCCAAAGGGTCACAAGACATGCCATACATCAAATTAATCCTTGGAATGTGTACAATCAGAATATGCTGGGTGACATTTGCGAATGTTGGTGCGGGCCGAGAAAAAGTAGGTCAAAGCCGAAAACATGCCAAAATTAGGTTTTTTTAATAAAAAATTCACACTAAATTATTGAACCCATTTTTTAAAATTCTGATTGCACTTTTCAAAAGGAAACATATGTACCATTAGGGAAAATATAGGTTTGTACCCTTTTATTTATTATTATTATCTGTTTTTCATCATTTTTGACAAAAAAATGACAAAAATCTGACAAAAATCATCTCACCTTGTAACTTTAACACCATAAATCCCCCATATTATTCACATTTACCTGCCATTTCTTTACTTAGAAAATAGAGTAGACATATTAGCAATGTGGGAAAACCTTTAGATTCTTTCTATGAGTAATATAAGGTACATAAATAATGTGTTGAATGAAATCCAATAAATCGGTCATTTGTCGGTTGAAGGCTGGTTTATTGGGTTTTAAGATTAACTATCAATCTATGGACATGAATCTATTTATTCTGATTCCTCTATTAAAGAGCAAACATATGTACCATTTATAAAAATAAAGGTTAGTACCCTTTTGATAGTAATTAATGGGTGTTTTTCATCATTTTTACCCCCAAAATGATGAAAATCTTAGAAAAATCTTCAATTCTTGTAACTTTAAAGCTATAAGTTAAACATTTACCTCCCATTTCTTTACTTAAAAATGTGGATATAACTGTTAACAATGTGGGAAAACCATTAGATTCTTCCTATGAGCAACAGAAAGTACATAAACAAGGTATTGCATGAAATAAATTGAAAAATCCAATAAATTAGTCATGAATCGGTTGTTGGCAGGTTTATTGGGTTTTAAGTCTATGAACATGACTTTGTTCCTCATAATTTCTCTATTGAACAGCAAAGATATGTATCATTTGAAGAAACATGATTAATGTGTCGGTTTTTACAATTTTTTTTACCAAACAATGCTAAAAATCTTCTCATCCTGAAAATTCTTGTTGGTTCTATTTGCAAGTATTTCCCTAAAGATTTAACTGTTAATTCTTTACAAAGAACTACATTAGGACTCTTAAAATGTAGGAAAACTTAGAGATTCTTTCTGTGAGTAATCTTAAGTGTATGAAAATATTGAGGTGAAAGGTATTTGGAGAAATGCTAATAAATTGGTCAATTTATTGGTTGATACCAAGTTATTGGTTCAACCATAGATTATGAATCTATGAATATGAGTTACTTCATTCTGATTTCTCTATTGAGGAGCAAACATGTGTGCCAAACTTTGAGTTTGTATCCTTTTCATCATATTAAATGTATGTTATTTCATCATTTTGAAAAATCTTTTACAAAAGTTCTCCATTACCTCCATTTAATTTTAAGAATTCATAAGAATTAAATTCTACAATAATTTGGTTCTCACTACCATAGCTCATATTACATTCTTTCTAATTTTAATTTGACACTTATCACTCCATTCATACATCCAACATGGCACTTTGTCAGTACTTTTTGTTGGCAATTTACTTTTGGGGCAGGAAATATTTGCAAATAGAACCAATCAAGAATTTGCATTCAAGTCTATAGATCTGCACCCAATGTTCCAACATTGAAGGTATTGTTAAAGTTTATATTGCATCTCTTAGGGTTTTCATGCAGCTTTGCATTGTTGATGAAGTACATGGCAAACACATGTGGTACACCAGAAACTGCCCCTTCACATTTACCAATCAAGTAATTAAAAAACTCTGAAGTTTCAGCTTGAAACTGAAACAGCTACACTGCAATTCTTCATGCATAGGTACAGTTGCTGGTCGCCATATCATCCCTAATTGTAATGTCCAGATTTGTACTTAAAAGCAAATTTAGCTTAAAGCTGTCTTTTGTGGGGGATGCATCTTTGGTTGAGTCTTTGTCAAAGTCTTATGGCATCAGGCTTTGTTGAAAAATGTATGTTCAAGTTGATAATGCCATTTGTTTCATCAACTAACCTTGCCACTGCTTCAGTTATCTCCTTTGTGATGGTTGTTATACAGCCATATGATACGCAGGACTGGACTTTTTCAGCTTCCCTCATCACAATTGAAAAGGTGTGCTTTTTTCCATCATAATGTTGGGTTACTAATTTGTAAAAGGATCTCATGCAATGATAAGTATCTAATGATATCTTGATATTTCCCCATCTTCAAACTATAAATCTGGACATACAATTACTCCCACAGTTAAACCTAGTCTGGCTGCCTCTGCCACTTGTAAAATTAAGCAGCTGCCTCCTATTTAATTTGAGTTCAATACTCAATATGCGCAGGGGGGCGTGGCCGATTAGGACGATGTCTAGGTCGATGACGATGATATATATATATATAATATGAAGGAGAAGAAGAGGCAGTAGTGCCGTTTGGGCAGCAAAGCACATTTATTCAGTACCCAATACAATACATAGAATAAAGAAAAAATTTTTCACATAAGCAGTGGCGATGTGTGCGATACCGCGGCTGAGTTCAAAGTGGCTAGAACGAATGGGCGTGGCAAGGAGGGCGGGGCTCGGCGATGCTGATTGGCTGAGCCCGCCGTGACGTCATAGTTGAGATGTAAACACGGCCACGCGCTGCGATATAGTCGTTGTCAACCCAACTGTAGATATGCGCAGGGGGGCGTGGCCGATTAGGACGATGTCTAGGTCGATGACGATGATATATATATATATAATATGAAGGAGAAGAAGAGGCAGTAGTGCCGTTTGGGCAGCAAAGCACATTTATTCAGTACCAAAAGCCCAAACACACTACAACGATGACGAGATAAGAGCATCAATCTTCAACTCATGGTCCATTGAGGGAGATATATATTTTTCTACACAATCCGACCTCCAACGGCCTCTATTTTTAATATCTGACAAGCAGATGCCTCTTGACGACATGTGAGTTGCAGACCCTCTCCTGAGAGAATGCATAGTAAATTGTCCCACAAAACCAGCTCTGGTACACAAATCCGCAAGCAATGTATTTAAATAATTGTATGACATAGTCTCTCCATTTGGGAGGCTAAAAGCACACGACGAGGGAGGTAGTGACTTCCAGGCGAATATCTTCTTTAAGTAATACACTGGGCATAGCTCGTTTGTTGTAGAACTAGCCACTGGAATGATGAATGGATCAGTAGTAGTTTTTGAAGATTTCACTAAACAAGATAACCCCCACTTGCGGAAGGTAATGTCACTCCGACGAATAGTGTGTGAAGAATCAATCACATGGCCAACTCTAAGCATGGAACGAAATAAAAATACATAAATCGCCCAGGCCAATACATGTTCGTATAGATCAAAGTTCATCAAATAGAATATTTTCTTGAGGTGATGAGGTAATATTGGAGATGCTGGAACTACTGCAGATCCTGGCAATTTACTGATGCCCTTGAGCAAAGATTTCAGCACAGGGTGGGACATCGAAGAGCAAGGTATATTTCTGATTTTTGCTCCAAAAATTACACCAGATAAGTAAGTCACAACCGACGAATGTTTCATTAATGTTGATAAAAATGCTGAATACATACACAATATATCAATGGATATATAGTCCAAGTGAGAATTATTTTCTGTGATAAAATCAGAAAAAACCCTCCACTGTCTTTCACGTTGCTTCAAGGTTGACTCAGACACCGATAGGGTCTGTAGGTAAACTACCCTCATCTTCCATTTGTCCAAGCCTAAGGAGTGAAGACAGAAATTCATCAGCACAGCAAAGACCAGCTTGTTTCAGACATGCAAATGAGTCAGGAGACTTCAGCAAATAAGGTACCCTAGAAAGGGTATCAGCTAATAAATTGTTTTTGGTATTAATGTATCTAGGAATTAATTCAATGTCGAAGATAAAGGTTAACCAGTAAAGCTCGTATAGCCACTGCATTGCCCGAAAACTAGAACTGGAACCATTTGTAAGCATGGCGATGACCTGTGTATTATCAATGAAACACATTATGGCTTTTCCCTTGAATATTTTTGCCCACCTTCTCACGCCTACTAAGATAGGGAATAGTTCCTGGATATTTATGTTGGAGGCTATCCCTTCTTCACTCGGGCGTGAGACAATATGGCCACATTCAGATAAATCAGGCTGGGAAATGCTATTGTTCCATGTTCCAGCAGCCCAGTCAGTGTCTAAATAAACACCAAATCCTTTGGATGAAGCATCTGAAACCATAGGATGACTGTAAATTTCTTTTTCCAATAATCGTCTACCGTTGAAAGATGCAGAAAAAGATTTCCACCACATTAGATCCTGACGAAACATGGGAGAGATGTTCACATGTCTCAAATGCTTAGAAATAACAAGTTTATAGAGGTCGAACAACCGACGACAAAAGGTCTTTCCTCCCTTGAATACAGTGGCACAATGGCTTATGTAGCCACACACACTCTCCAACTGTTTCTTTGATATTGATGACGAATTCTCTAAAGATGATAATATATTGTGGAGCTTGATGATCTTGTCCTTGGGCATTGACACAGACATTTCCTTTGAGTCTATGTCGAAACCAAGATATCTGCAGGTAGAGCTGGGAGATGTCACCTTTTGCCACGCCACATAGAAGCCTAAGAAGCGCAACACACCTGTTATACTGTCCCTTGCTGCAGTACAGCCATCATAAGATAAATCACAAGTAAAAAAATCATCCAAATAGTTGACAACTGGAACATGGAAAATATTTTTTACCGTTTCAGTAATAAAATTGGAGATATCATCAAAGTAACAAGGCCCTGTACGCAGGCCAAAACACAATCTATTATCATAGAATAAAGTGTCTATCCCATCAAGGGACCATCTAAAACCACAATATTTTCTGTGATCAGGATTGATAGGGACAGCCCTATACGCAGATTTAATATCAATAACTGCCATGAAACAATCTTTCTCGATTAAATTTACAGCATCGTCTACCGAATTGTAAGAGAAAGTACGAACCAAACTACTACAGTGGTCGTTTACACAGATACCTTCAGGAACAGTCGGTGATCGGACGGATACCCCCGTCAGGCTTGTTCACAGCACCAAGGGCATGGATACATAAAGGAGATATATCAGCGACAGAGATAAAACCCTCTTTTAATTCGTTAGAAACTATTTTATCCATCTTTTCTTTCGCTATAGGCTCCAGGATTGAAGCATAATTCGCACAATCGTAACCCTGTACTGGGCCGTCTACTATGTCAAAACCGTCACAAATGCCATACAATACATGGATATATTTTTCAACCATATAAGAACCTTGGGTGAAAAGGGAAAAGGCAAACCGACAAGGTTTAAGCTGGGTATTGACATTAGCTAAAGAATGACTACACGTACAAATTCCATGCACACAACTACCGTAAACGGGGACAGTACAGCCACCCGGCGAAATCGGAGCGGTGAATATTAAAATATCTCCACTATCGGGAGAGCCACCAGCAATATATTTGGAAATTTTACAGAAAATGTCGTAATACATACATTCATGAACAAATTCCGGGTAATGACGAGTAATCGAAGTCGTAGGAATTAAATCCTTAGTTGTCGAATCGTCTGAACTGACAGATTCCAAAACAATGTCGGCCATCTTGGACGCACCACTTCCGGTGTCGCCAAGACAACCATTCGAAGTAACAAACTTTTCTTTTTCACAGATTCCCAATAAACTGTGGTCATTACTACGAACTAAACCTCGATTACATGGTAAATCCTATTTATTTGACTTCCCAGATGGGCAGGTTCTCGCCGAATGTTCTCCTTTCAGGCAGTTGGAGCACTTGTGAGGATAGGCACACGGGGACTTGACACATCCGGAAGAAGAGTTGAACTTGAAACACACTTTCTGCTCACTGTTTACTTTTTTCTTGGTCGATGATTCAGCTACAGCCTTTTTAGAATTCTCGAATGAATAGAATCGGAGGATTTCATCCTGTTTAACATTCGAGAAGGCTCCAAGACCCTCTTTATTTGCCCTGGTACGAACACATTTGTCGTACATGACACTGGCTCGGAGATTATATACTTGAGACTTGGATTTTTCACACATGGTTACCGTATGGTTCACCACGCCAGCCAACTCACTGTAAGGCCTCTCGTCAACTACTAACTTTGATATCAGGCGTAAATTAAGCAATAACAATGCTTCAAAAGAGTCAATGTCCTCACCCTTATCAAGATGTGTTTCGTGATCAAACGGCTTGGACGATCCAGCAGACCTCGAGCGACGACGAGAACGACGATTAGAGCCTTGGACATTATATATTGAACTTTCAACACTTGACGCCCTACTATGTGAACGATGATGCTCGTTGAAATGGATATCAGAATCACTGTTTGCAACTTTAGGAGGAATGACACCCTCCGATGCAGGTCTGTTGACTTTCTCTTCCACGGTATTTACTAACTTGTTAACCAGTCCTTCCAGCGTAGCCATACGGCTATTCATAGCTCTTGTGCACGACAATCCGACTACGCCCCCATGGGACTCATTACACGCCTCACAATGTTTAAAAGTCCTTGGAGCCATCCTGAACAAACTCAATAAGGCCCAAAATGTGAAAAAAATTTTCACATAAGCAGTGGCGATGTGTGCGATACCGCGGCTGAGTTCAAAGTGGCTAGAACGAATGGGCGTGGCAAGGAGGGCGGGGCTCGGCGATGCTGATTGGCTGAGCCCGCCGTGACGTCATAGTTGAGATGTAAACACGGCCACGCGCTGCGATATAGTCGTTGTCAACCCAACTGTAGTTTCTGTCATTGAATTTAGTGAACATAAGAGTCTGATGTTCCACTTCCCCACCAATTATTTGTTATCTTTGTTTCTTCCATTTTGATGAAGATACGTCTGAATATATATCTAAGTATATAGTCTGCATGGTGAAACCTTTGCAGTTGTCATAGATGATACATATCTTGTTGTCTGATCAGCCAGGAACAGGTTGTCCTACTGGGGATATGGTTAAGAATCATCTCAGCCATGTTGTTAAAGACAACTCTATATATCTAGATCTGAGTGGCTATTACTATCATTAGTAATACTATTGTTACTATTGCTTGTACAACCATTGTTTATACTTTATATCAAAGAATCCAGTTTACAAGTGCAGTTTAACTAAACAATCTGGGGCAGGTGAAAAATCCAGAGAAAGGGACCTAGTCTCCCAGTGTAAATATAATCTTTAAAAAGATGAAATATACATTGTAATGTAGGCAGAAGTGATTTGATGACCACTGAAACAAGGGTTGAAATGGTGTTTTCTTTGACGTAGTATTTCTTCTATGTGCGTAATATCTAATTTTGCAAAGCGGGACATAGATCCAGTAAATTTTTAGAACTAGTGGTATCTACACTAGGACATGACCCTCATCAGAGTCAGTGCATATCTTGCATGCACTGATATATGCATTAGACCTATATATACAGCATTCACAGCTACTTTGGAATGGACATTCCCAGTCCTATCCATTTCTTGTCGTCTGCTGAAGTAAAACTACCATGCATGTTGCATAATTTTGTCAACCTATCCGATCTCCCATATAGAGATGTTATCAATACATTAAGACGTTTGGATATATGTGAATACATATTACAAATTAACTTTTAACTTCAACGATAATCTATTAATTTAGATATGATGAGCATTGTTTCAGGAGATATTGTTGTTCACAACCTCCATGATATAACACTGTCCCTTTTGTTTCAGCTCAATGTTTCTCCTTAACTTGAAAAAGCTCCTCAATAACTATGATTAGAAATGGCCATGTGATATGCTATACGGACTATTTGATGGGAATATTTCTGAAACATAACATTGAACAATTCTATATTGAAGCTTTGAGGCATAAGTTGATTAACAGTGCCCTGAGCAATTATTCTGAACTCATATCTAATTATCAGCTACAAATGACTGATATATTGAAAAACAATGGTGTTCAAGTCATAGGATGGTATTTTTTCCCTGATTTTAAACTTTCTCTCATAAACAGTGAAAAACATGGCTATAAATCTATAGCTTTCCTAATTGTACATATGTTTGCCCCTGAAAAGTGCAATTTGAATGAATAAATACAGTATGTTCATAGATTCATAGTGGAAATTCACTGAGTGAAATAAATCAAATTCAAAACTAGTAAATGGTATTGAGTTCCTATGATGAAGGTGTAAACTTTCTGATTTTATCATTTTTTCTGTGAAAAAATGTTGAGAAACACATGTATTCTTTTGAATAAAAAAGGTACAAACAGAAAGTCCAATCCAGTATAGTCCTTTATTCCACCATAGGTCCACAGTTCATCATCCAGGGAGTGGTCAACAGAGAGTGACAAACTCACATGGCCCACACTGGGCCTTATATACAACACAAGCAATAAAATAGACATAAAATAGCAGCAAGGTGATGACAGGTCTGTCCGTCCCCATCCGTCCCACCCGTCCCCATCCGTCCCAATCCGTCCCATCCGTCTGAATGGCATGTGGGGAGAGGTGAGGAGTGATGGATGGGTCTGCCTGTCTGTCTGAGATTGATGGGCGGACTCAGTGACCCCCAAGAACTAAGGTCACAGCCCTATCTACCTAGGACGGGTCGTCCCGTCCTCTTACAATATCTTGGTGGTAAAACACCCACACATTAATCATGTTTCTTCAAATGATACATATCTTTGCTGTTCAATAGAGAAATTATGAGGAACAAAGTCATGTTCATAGACTTAAAACCCAATAAACCTGCCAACAACCGATTCATGACTAATTTATTGGATTTTTCAATTTATTTCATGCAATACCTTGTTTATGTACTTTCTGTTGCTCATAGGAAGAATCTAATGGTTTTCCCACATTGTTAACAGTTATATCCACATTTTTAAGTAAAGAAATGGGAGGTAAATGTTTAACTTATAGCTTTAAAGTTACAGGAATTGAAGATTTTTCTAAGATTTTCATCATTTTGGGGGTAAAAATGATGAAAAACACCCATTAATTACTATCAAAAGGGTACTAACCTTTATTTTTATAAATGGTATATGTTTGCTCTTTAATAGAGGAATCAGAATAAATAGATTCATGTCCATAGATTGATAATTAATCTTAAAACCCAATAAACCAGCCTTCAACCGACAAATGACCGATTTTTTGGATTTTTCAATGTATTTCATTCAACACATTATTTATGTACCTTATATTACTCATAGAAAGAATCTAAAGGTTTTCCCACTTTGCTAATAGGTCTACTCTATTTTCTAAGTAAAGAAATGGCAGGTAAATGTGAATAATATGGGAGATTTATGGTGTTAATGTTACGAGGTGAGATGATTTTTGTCAGATTTTTGTCATTTTTTTGTCAAAAATGATGAAAAACAGATAATAATAATAAATAAAAGGATACAAACCTATATTTTCCCTAATGGTACATATGTTTCCTTTTGAAAAGTGCATTCAGAATTTTAAAAAATGGGTTCAATAATTTAGTGTGATTTTTTTATTAAAAAAACCTAATTTCGGCATGTTTTCGGCTTTGACCTACTTTTTCTCAGCCCGCACCAACATTCACAAAATGTCAACCGGCATATTCTGATTGTACACATTCCAAGGATTAATTTGATGTATGGCACGTATTGTTACCCTTTGGGTATGGGTCCCTGAAAATTTTAGCTCCTCTGCTGCTCTACTATTACAGAGAAATGAGTCACAAGTCACAAAAAATAGATTTTGAAATATTATCATATTTGAAATGATTAGGGCATGGTCTGTTCCCTTCCCTAACATGTGAGAACATTAGAAATGTGATACGAAAAGATTTTTTTTTGTTCTCAACCACCATATAATTTTATCTAAAAATTTTATGAACCATCACATTGATATCATTGGTTTTAGAGCCAGTATCCATTAAAAACACATGTTTCTTATGTAGTTACTGAGTTTCATGTGCTTGTGCCCATTTTAGTAGCCACAGTAAGATGTCAGATAAAAGGTACCCAACTGAGGGATGCGTGGCACATGTAGAGGGATGTCCGGTATACTTTATGAGGGTGTTGGTCTCAGACCCAGTGAGGTGTTATCTAATCAAGGAGTGAGTTGAAACTTGATTAATTGTGTACGAAATATATTTCTCTTTTCATGTAAATAACTTTTTATTATTGATATGAAAAGTCTTTGAATTATTTGAGGTGTCAAAAGTCAGAGGAGAAATATAGAGGCATGCCCCCATATATTTGAAAGGGTGTTAGTCTGAGGTGTTATTCAATTAAGGAATGACTTGGAATCTGATTTTTTGTGTGATAGATAGTTTTTTTAAATGTAATGTAAATCATTTACCAATCTATTTTTTTATTCTCATATGTGATGTGTTTCACGAAAATGAGTCACAAGTTGCAAAATTGTTATTTTTCAAAGTGTTTTATTCACAACATGTGTTGATGGGAATGTTTTCATCTTTCCAGTGCTTAACCCTTATTGTAGCATGAATACATTTACCAAATTTCAAGACAGTGTATTAAATATATTTGTGCATTTCTATGGTTATGCTATCTTTACTATTAAATATCTACACAGAAATATTGCAAAGATTCTTTTTCAAAAATAAAAATATCAAACCTAAAAATATAGAAATACTTTAGAAGTTTTTTATTCATAACATGTGTTTGTAGGAATGTTTTTATTAATAGAGTGCTTAACGCTTATTGTAGCATGAATACATTTACCAAATTTCAAGACAGTGTATTAAATATATTTGTGAATTTCTATGCTGATGCTATCTTTACTAGTAAATATCTATACAGAAATATTGCAAATATTCTTTTTCAAAAATAAAAATATCAAACCTAGAAATATAAATATACTTAGTATATGTTTTATTATTTACTATTATTAGAATCAGCTTAACATCATTTTTTTTAAGGTTTCCCCCGCCGAAGGCGGTACGTGCGCCGAAGGCGCTTGTACTGGGAAACCTTATATACCCTATGTGCAATGGAGTGCAATGGAGTGCAATGGAGTGCAATGGCGACTGCAATACGAGTGCAATGGAGTGCAATGGAGTGCAATGCAATGCCAGTGCAATAGAATTACACTCCTATTGCAGTCAAGTCTCTAGTTGAGTGCAATAGGAGTGTAATTCTATTGCACTGGCATTGCAGTATCTTATTCCTTTGCTATATTACATTCTACAACAATCATCAAGTTACATTTATTATTTAGATCACTAAAGGATCTTTTCCCATTAAATTATTGCCGATTTTTTTAATACAAGAATTCCGACTGCAATGCCAGTGTATTTCTATTGCGCTACCATTGCGCAATGGCCATTACATATCTATTGCAGTAATGTCATTACCATTTATTGTCTAAATCGTTGGAATTGGCGTTTTTGAAAGATATATATATGACCCCCTCAACATTTTCGTCAGAAATTTTGAAAAATCTAAATTTTTGCCGTCCATATAGGGATTTGCATTGATATTCATATGACAACTCTAAAAAATACTAAATATTGAAATGTTTTAAAATCTTTTTCTAAATACGTTTTCTAAATCTTTCAGATTGTTGTCGCTCTATATATAGTTCCATCTGTCTTCCTATTCTCAAATGATATTCTATATTGGCTTGTGCACCTAGCTGTTTCATAAAAGGCTTTGACATCAGAAAATCAGAAAATTATCGATCAAAATGCATTACTAACCAATTATTGCTTATTAACAATTGTTCTAAATATTAGGACTGATCTTGTAACAATCGTGGCGATTTCTGAATACACAATAACCTCTGTTTAAGTTTCACCTTAGCTTTCAAACGTGTGAAAATGATGCCACACGCCCATGAGTATGGGTAAGCGAAATGGGGCATTGCCAAGTGTTAAAACTTAAATGTGTGAGATTGCTGTTATACTATAGGATAGTGTATTCACAGAGGCCATCGTTGGCACATAGACATATGTGATACTATATCAAGACAGAATCAGGCCGGAATAGGCCTACACATCCCTCCATTTCTTCCAGAACAAATAGGCCTATTAATATAGAAAGTGATGAGAGAGTCGGATATCCTGCCCAGCTTAAATCTTCTCATATAACTTCTTTTTTTTTTTTATCTATTTCAGGCTAATATGCGCTAAAAATTAAAAAATAACTCTGATCCATAACATTCAAGTCTAATATATATTTTGATATGTAAAATACTTTTGTGCCATGACCACAGAAATCATTGCTCTAGTATAGGCCTACTCCTTACAAACAACTTTTTCTGCAAATTAACTTAACCTAAATTATACCTAGTATTGTTTTACCCTAAGGTATATGGTTGTAATGCGGCGGCCAGACATTGGCTATTTACGCGGCGGGAAAAAATGGTAGAGAGATGAAAATTATTACTGTAGTAGGTCTATTTATTAGCTTTAAAATGAGACCAAGGCGGACAAGATCGGTTAATTGGTTTGAAATTGTTCTGAGCGGATATGATATGATGAGAAATGAGTGGGCTACAAAGATTAAATGATTTTGTCTTGGCTGGGGTCGGTGTTTCAAGGGTAGTCCTGGGCCTATCTTTGAATTAGGCCTAGTACCTAATAATACATAGCCTATAGGAATAGATAGGCCTATAATTATATTCCTCATCATTGTTGAAAGAGAGTAAATGTTCAGTGTAAATTTTTCCCGGCGTGAGCTTAAAATATCAATGTGAATGGAATGGATACTAGCCTACTTAGAACCGATGCGCCACCTAGTGTATTGGCTTGTGGGCGCGGTAGGCCTAACAAACAGCTGGACATCACCCTCCATTTTGGAACTGGACTTCTAATTCTACTAAGCTGGATTTCTCGCATAAAAGACCATCAGGTAAGGAGCATTATAGTACTCATCCTTTAAGACAAAAGGATAGCAATTGAACGGCTCACTCGTAAAAACTAATGATTTCTATTAAAACTATAATTGGTTGGTATAAATTTACAGTTATGCAACGTTACACAAAACAATTCCAATATGGCGGCCAAACAAACAATGCCATGGTGCATAGCGCTGCTGGTAGCATATATATATATACTTGTGCTAAATCTCAGACTGTATTGAATATATCTGGTCGAATCCCATGAAAACGGGCCAACTTGTTATTAGGATTACATGTAGATTGATTTGTGTACAATAATGTACATTTCTCACATCATTTCTTTGATGCAAACATTTATTGAATATATATTTACTATAAATAGACCGCCACAAGGGTAGTCACCGCCTCCCCTTGAGTGGAGGCGGCAGGGGGGTGTAAGGGACGGGCGGTTGAATAGCTTACTCAAGGGGAGGCGGTTTGAGAGGTATGGTAGTGGGAGGGAGAGGTTGGTGGTGTTGAAATGAACATCTATGCCTCTAGTCCCTATGGCTATGGTGGGTTATATGCTTAGAAATATATCCCACATTATGGCACGTAGTAAAATAGCGTATCCACTTACACATCCAATTGGTAAGACTGTCAATCCCCATGGCCACTGTCCGACAGTGGCCACAGTGGACGGTGGCTGTGGACGGCCCCCGGTACCTATATTGCACGTCCAATATATGCCAGACATTCTACAGACTAGTATTGTGATATATCATTATTAATGATAATGAATGAGAGGTATTAATAATGTCCACGATAATGTGACTCATTATCTTAATATCCCTCCCCTATCCCGCTCTCTCTATAACATGCTAATGCTAAATATCCCTCTCCTCCCTTAAATGTTGAAAAATGAAAATATCATTGTGAATGCAATATCTTAGGCTCATGAACGGGGAGTGTTAGAGTAAATGTTAAAGTAAATGTTGGAATAATGGATAGGGAATAATGAAATTAAGGCTAGCATTTCTTTGTGTCTTAGTGTTGCAGTGAGCGACAAATCACACAGGTGTGAGGAATGCTTCTGCCACCTTAACCTCTCACATGTACGTGAGAAAATAAATAATCATATGGTTCAAGTTAAGAACCATATTTCTTACAAATGTACAACTACTACAAGTGTTTTCAGGGGTCGAAATAAGCAGACTATTAAAACTAGTTATAAATCATTTTCCCTAGTCAAGCAAAGGCCGCTGGTCATGAAATCTTATATTTTAACATCATACAGGCTCTTGTAATTCGGTGACGAAACTGGATTTATTTGTGCAAGTTTTCTTATATTGTTGCTATTGTTCTTTGTTTCGTCTTCCATATTAATTAATATTGATATTTACATTTGCCACAATTATTAGGTATATGAATGACAATAGAAAAATCTTGCCTTAACACTAAGATCAATGCAAGGTTACCTATTCAGTGTCGGTGAGGGGGAGGGGGGGGGGGTGCGTCATAATACCTTTTCAGAAAGAGCCCGTTTTTTTTTTTTTTTTTTTTTTTTTTAGCTTTTTACGCTATATTGGAATTTGAGTCAACAGAAACATTTGTAATAATAATGTATTACGAATAGCCTATATTAAACAAGTTTCCAATGTGTGGGCACTACAGCAGGGGATAGCTCTGCTCAAATAGACTATATAATTATGTGATCTATTCGGATTAATGATTTGACTAATTATTGTGACTAAGGTAAATACGGTATCAATATTACAAGAGCCTGATAACCTGAATACATTAATCTTAGGGTACCCAATGAGTAGAGTTAGAGCAACATGTTACATGTCATTGATATTCTCATTTTTTTTTCATTTCGTTAATAAAGGCCAATATAATATTTAATACATTACAAAAAATACACTTTGCCTGTCATGGATGGGTCTCAGGCGTTGCCTCTTGAAATAAAATAAAAAGAAACTGTATCTAAATTACCTCTTAGATTATCTATCGTACTTATTCCTATTCATCAATCAGTATTAGATCTCAATAATCTCAGTCATTTTCTCTTGTCCATATTAAAAATTCCCTAGCATACATCCACAGCCTTATTTCATATCTATTTTATTTCCAGGCCGTTTCGTATACTTGACAATCTAAATATTCTTTTACTATAGACATAATGACAAAACCAACTGTCTTTCTTTAATTTCTTTATAAATGCTTTTTATAAATGCGTTTGAATCTATCGTTTTTCAGAGAGAGTATTGGGTCAGTCAAAACCAGGAGGACACCAATAAGGAGATGAGCCCAAACCAGAGAGTGGAGCTAGCAGTACCATCTGTGAATATGGAATATGGAAAGGTCGGCTGCTGGACTTCAAGCAATGACAATGGAGGACAGGCCACACGTTCTGCCCCATGTTGTTTTAATTTCAAGATGGAATTATATTTTATTCCTATTTTTTTGTAAGAAGTATGTATTTTTCGACCTTTATATGAGTTCTTTAAAAAGTTTGATATGATTGCACTGATAAGGAGCGTGGGGCCATTTTGTGTAGACCGCTCAGTCACTAAAAACTAGTTAATAACATTTTGGAATTCTGCTGCAATGTATGAAAGTTTATGTCTTTGCTTGAGATTTCATGTTGGATCATATTATTAAGGAATGCTTAGTATGCTTGAGTAAGCATGAATAGTTATTATATATCTTTGTTCATTAATGATTTCTAGTATGTAATTAAAAGAGTATGGAGTAACCTAGAATCCTAAATGGTAGACATACATACATAGAACATGCATGATGAGCATAATGATCCATTTTTGAGATATGATGATTAATAATGAATGTGCGCCAATTAATATTTAATATCAAGGCATATGCCACCCAGCATCGCCAGGATTTGCATACATTTGTGTTTTAGATATGATATTGTTGCTCTACCCCCTCACCCCTCCTCTACTCACCCCTATCATAACTTCACCCCATCTCACCCCTATCACCCCTACTCTACTCCCCCCCTCTCATACCTTTACCCCATCTCACCCCTCCCCTCCTCTAATCACCCCCTCTCATAACTTTTCCCCATCTCACCCCTCTCATCCCCCCTCTACTTACCCCTTCTCATAACTTTACCCCATCTCAACCCTCTCCTCTTCTACTCACCCCTCTCATAACTTCACCCCATCTCGCCCCTCCCCTCCTCCACCCACCCCTTTACCCCATCTCACATTTTAGGCATTTTATAATATATGGCCCTTCCTAGGTTGATATCCTTCAGTGATTTGTGGGTGCGGATCATTTTGACTTTGATTTATTTTTTTATTTCGGTCAAATATTTAGTTTAAAATTCATGAGATGATCAGGTGAATTTGAAATTATTTTCTCTATAGAGATATAGCATTGATGCAGTGGATTTCTGCTATCAGTGACTTGAATATTTTTTAATTTCATGAAGTATTTATGTATAAATATGGTACTGTAGGTGATTATCCCTAGCTTAATGTAGCTTAATAGAGTATTCCTCATGCTTTCCTACAATTATGGGTGGATCTTTTTGTGCATCCTGGGCCCATTAGAACAACCTGCTGTTGCGGGAAATGTGTGCCCAGTATAAATAACATCAATAAAAAAAATATTGTACAAGGTTACAGGGTTTTGCTCAATGTTATTGAGTTTATATTATTGTATTCATTACCCAAGGTTGTGTGCCATTATTGTTTATGCGTCTTGACAAATGTGTGTTGTCCAAGGCTGGTGCTGATATCAAGCAGTATTACCTGCAGAGGGAATACCTCTCTTTCACATTGATCTGATATGCAAATAAATGAGTATAAACTGTATAAAATGTAACCATTGTCACCTCCTCTAATACCCTCTCACCTCTCATACCCTCGACCCCTCTCACGTCCTCCCATACCCTCCCCCCATCTCACCACTCTCTCACCTCGCATACCCTAACCCCTCTCTCACCTCTTCTCATACCCCTACCCCATCTCACCCCTCTCTCCCCTCCGCTCATGCCCCTACCCCATCTCACCTCTTCTCATACCCCTACCCCATCTCACCCCTCCGCTCATACCCCCACCCCATCTCACCTCCTCTCATACCTCTACCCCATCTCACCCATCCCTCACCTCCTCTCATACCCCTACCCCATCTCACCTCCTCACATACCTCTACCCCATCTCACCCCTCCCTCACCTCCTCTCATACCCTACCCCTACCCCATCTCACCTCCTCACATAACCCTACCCCATCTCCCCCGTCCCTCACCTCCTCTCATACCCCTACCCCATTTCACCCCTCTCTCACCTCCTCTAATTCCCTCTCATACCCTCACCCCTATTTGAAAGCCTCATCTGAATGATTAAGTACAAAGAGGATTTCTGCTAGCAACGACTGGAATATTTAAATTTCGCAAAGAATTTATGTATTAATATGGTATATTGTACTAGGTTAAGTTGATTTGCTCAATGTTATCGAATTTATATTATTATATTTATGACCCAAGGTTGTGTGCCAATATTGTTCATGATTCTTGACAGAATGTGTTGTCCAAAGCTGGTGCTGATTTAAATGCAATAGTTAAACTTCGAATTGTTGTATACTTCCAGTGTACTTGCCATTATTCAATGTTATAGCTTATTATTAAGTGCATAACTTAATCTATAATGCAACCACATTGACCGAGTTGTGTCCGATATGCGAACTATTGTTTATAACAAAAACCGATTTCCATGTAGAAAGCTTTTATCACTGTCTGTATAACAAAATGGAAATAAAGTAATAATATAACGTAATGCAGTGTCTACACAGTTGCTCATGTATAGCACAATTTTAGCATAACAAACATTTGCAGGTGACATCTTGGCAATCCTGTGGGATCTGGCAGTGAAATTGTGTGACTTTGAAACAATTGACCAATGATCTCAATTTATCTTGCTACACAGTTGGGAAATGGGTTGTGAATTCACATGAGATTGTGTCCCTGGAATCGTAGAGCATGTGCAATTTGGACAAATGTGATGTGTTACGAATAAAATTTTGGAATTGTTTCATTCAATTATGAATTTTAACATCAATTATGAATTTTGACATCAATATGTACGTATAGAACTATATATACATAAACTATACATGTATATGTTTATATGTACATGTATACATAGACAGGCATGTGTATGTTACATTTAGGAAATGCTGCTAAATTGGGCTGGGAAATGGTCAATACTAGGTAGTTTTGATTCCTCCAATAGAGGAGTTTTGTTGTTGTAAGGTGTTTACAATCATGATATTGGTTCGAATTTCCAATTGAATAATAAAGGAGTAAACTGTATATAATGTAACCATTGTCTTGTCTTCAATTTTGCCGATAATAACTCATCTCTTTTTCATACAGCATAGTACAGTACAGTACAGTAATTACATTATAATATTGGATATAAATGAACCATAATTAAAGCTAATATTTTCCGTTTTCACCCCCGCGAAAATTGACCATCCCCGTCCCCCCCGCGAAATTGACCGCCCCCGTCCCCCCCTGAAGCCTGGCCCACGATGCTCCCACTGCGCTAAAAATAGATTTCTGAGTGCAAAAAAAGCCCCTTCTATTGCAGTCACATAGCGTTTTCATTGCGCAATGGCTATTGCGGTCACATAGCGCAATAAGTGGTTACACCCATTGCGGTCACATTGCACAATCATTGCGCTATGTGAACGCAATAGTGAGTGCAATGATTGCACTCAAATGCCCATAGGGTAGGTTCCAGTTTTTGCCGCCTGTTCTTTGCGCGTCCGCGTCGCCCCCTTATAAGGAAAACCTGACTCCCCCTGTTCCCACCTGAATTTCCGACGCACTTGCGTACACATCATGGTGATTTTACGCTCCCGCAAATTGATAAAAATAGCTATTTCTACTCGAAATACATTGACAAGATGTTGAAATTCCGAAAGAGCATGCTTTTCTACCCTTAAATATGTGTTTATATCAAGTTCAGCCATTAAATGAGGGGAAATGTGCTGTTATCAACAATTTCAGCATTTCTCTGACTGTGCCTAGGCCTACCTGACAACTCAAGATTGACTTACTTCACTGACAAAAATCCGATCGTTGTGCAAAACTGGCTTGTCTAATATGACATTCTAAAGCATTAATATATAAAATAATTGCCTAACCCTATACACCATCAGAAAGAGAAATGTCTAAGCTTGCATTGGTGAGAATCATATTTATATACCACTGTTTTAAATATAGGCCTATAGATATCGATCATGACAACTAGCCTAGGCCTAGGTTTGTAGCCAAAGTAGGCTTACATTATAATAGCGTTGTAGCCGGCATATCGCGGGGAAATTACGCTCCCGCGAAATAATAAAAACCGCTATTTCTACTCGAAATACATTTCCAAGATGTTTAAATTCGGAAAGGGCATGCTTTTCTACCCCTATATATCTAATGTTATCAACATTTGTATTTAAATAGGGAAGATATGAGGGAAACTGCACTGTTACCATTAAACAATAATTTTCTGCCATTCCTCTGCTGCTAGCCTATACACAGATCTTTAGGCAAAGTAAAGAAAAACGCTATATCCTCACAAAATGTTTCAAATTAAAGTAGAAATTCAGTAAGACCTGCCAGTTATTTCCCTCAGAGATTTATTTTCATCATTAATCCTATCGGTGGGTAGGCTAGATGCGGATATCTTTTTGTAAATAGGCCTATAGGTATGCCGTACAGGACGCAATATTGTACATTTGTATTACTGTATTATTATTTGTATTATTGTATTACGTTGTTAGCAATGCGCACTGCAGACCTACTTGACAATGCTTTTTCCCGCGCTGGACGGCTGCGGAATTAGTTGGGGGAAACCGTTTTCTCCTTGGTCACAGCCAAAATTTCTTGTTTAGATTATGATGATATCTTCAAAATTCAATTTTTGCGACCTGTGACTCTATTTTTGTAACACATCACATATATCCATCATAGAACAACTATTTAAAAAGTTGAGAAATAAAGCATACATTATAATAGATGTTTTAGTGCATATATACAAACAGAAACAATACCTTAGTTATTCACAATTAATATATTATATAGAAAGGTATGTATTTTGTACATTTATTTAAAACCCTATTTTAGAAGTATCTGCATTACAATGATCTAACAAAGCTGCTTAATAGGGAATGTATTCCTTAAGTGATAGACAAATGCAGGAAAATTATTTACAAGTCGAAAAATTTATATCTTTCAAAGTGATTTAGTCACAAGATTTGTTCATGGGAATGTTTTATTTTTGGGAGTTCTTAACACCCTTAGTCAAATAGATTTATGCACCAAATTTCAACACAATACATTAAATATAATTTTGCTTTTCTACGGTCATCCTTTGAAGTATGTTCAGGTACTTAGCTGGTAATTGTCCAGCCAGAAATATTGCAAACATTTTTCTTTTTTTCTTAAATGAAAATATCAAACTGAAAAATATAGAAATACGTTTTAACTGTCCTAGCGTTTATCATCATCAGATTTTGCTTAATGTGATCATTTCAAATAAGATAATATCTCAAAATCAATTTTGAGGGACAGCTTATCTCTAAAATGTCTATGATAAGAGCTTTGCAATTAAAAGTCACTGACATAAATGAGCAAAATGAGAGAGGCAGTTTTTATGCTCCCGTCGCACACAAGCCCAGCAGGGAAGTGCGACCAAATAGGAAACCTCAGCGGCCTATATGCAGGCACTGTCTGCCACTGCATGCACCACTATTGGGCGCTGCGCTGTCCCTCAACCCCTATGACTGAAAAGCATGCACACTCTTTTGTATTAAAACGTTTACGCGGCCGGAACGCGCTGCATTGCTTACTATTTTACCACCAGCTACCCCTGCTACTGGGGAGTTGCTGTATGGAGGCTTGCTGTTTTGATTTAAACAATTAGCGTGGCCAGAACGCTCTGTGCTGATGAGTATGGGTGTCAGAGTGGTGAGTCTAAAGTGGCAGATATATAGTTGTTTATGCCAGGGTATTTGTATGTTCATTATTGTCCGTTTTCTGGTTGGTTTGTTTGCTATGTAACAATGACATATAAAAGATGAATATAAAATAAAATAAATGCATGAAATATAATATATATATTACTGTATTTATACTATACCTTTGTAGATATGGTTTATCCAGAGATATAATGAATATGAAAACTGTTCTAGATAGCTGACAAGGTGTACTATATTACATCCAAAATACCAACACAATACCAACTATACACAACAAATACATTACCGTGTTTTAATGGCTTCTATAACTATATATGAAACACCCTCAATGGACAATCACACATAAAGTAATTAAATATACTTCTTGAGGATGACCTCAGAAATGCAGACACATTCAATATCCAGTGGAGGAATTTGATACACCTGATACAACTAAGATCGTTCATATGAGCTGTTAGTTCTTGTGGAAGACACATTTAAAATATGTTGAATATGAAAACTGTTTTAGACAGCTGACTAGTGTACTATTAATTCCCAAAATACCATCATTGTACAATGAATATATCATCCGGTTTTAGTGGTTTCTATAACTATATGAAACATCCTCAAGTTAAAACCTGGCTCATCTTACCTCAGGCTTAGTCCGACTTGTTTTCACTAGGTGGCGTCATGATTGACTGGTTTGCAGTTACAAATTCTTTTATTTTTAAGCACCCCAAATTAATGGTATAGTTATTGCATTGATGCAACATCAATATTCTACATCATCTGTTTAAAAACATTATAAGTGATATACTACTGTACAGTTCATTTGCGTATTGTTTCTATTTTATGTTGCAACACTCAGTATTGAAATACCCCTAATGTTGTTCATGTGAAAGTGTGAGGTGGCTTGGTCACTGCTTGACTGGCAATAAACTGCACCCTCATACACACCACCTGTTTCAGAGACAGGCAAGTGGACAAAGGCAAAGGAGTGGACGTGCACGGCAAGAACAATGAAATAAACGGATGAAATGTTCACCCTATTAATAGAGGGCTATTAACAATCTAGTATTCTTGAAACGATGATGCCAATTAGTATCTACCATTTAAACTTTAAAGACTGCAACTGAATCGTAGAAACAGGCTTGAAAAGACCACTGACCTTTTTTAAATTACCGCGGCCTGACCAGCGTCAGCACGCACTAATGGCCCCAGTACCATTCTGCCTGCCTGTACGCGCGTTCACGCCTAACATTGGCTACAGTTCTATATATATAGTAAAGCTAAACAAGGCTTGCATGGGCAACGCGCGAACCGGCCGCGCGAACATTTCAATACCAAATATGATTTGCGCACACCGGGCTGATTCAAACACATGTAGCATAATATTTGAATGGACTTGTTACAATGCCATTACTATAATTATCTACTGTTTAATTAATCTACATGTATAGCATATTTTTACATTTAGATTAACACATTGAGTTACATAGAGGTATATCACACAAATTGGTGTTACCCTAATGCTTAAGGTAATGAAATATTGCTTGAACTTTTCCTTAGCATTTTAACAGAGCGATAGATTGTGTGTACAAATATAAATGTAGACAAATTTGTGAATGATAATAATCATGTTTATTATGTTTTACCTCATTTGTTATATATCTACGCTACTACTAAAAATACTGAATGCAAATTTTAAAATAAATATCATATTACTAACTTTAAGGGATATACACATTAAAGACAATTTTATATGAAAAAAGAATTATTTTGGATTCCTTTACATTAAATTGACAGATAGCTGTTCATGAACTAGCCTTGTTTAATAATACATAAATGGTATTGTTAAACTATGTTTAGGTACTTAAATGGTAATTGTCCAGACAGAAATATTGTAAATATTTTTTTCAAAAATGAAAATATCAAACTGAAAATATAGAAATACGTTTTAACTGTCCTAGCGTTTACCATCATTGGATTTTGCTGAATGTGATCATTTCAAATAAGATAATTATTTTGGCATCCTTTACTTTAAATTGACTGATAGCTGTTTATGAATTAGCCTTGTTTAATAATAAATAAATGTTATAGTTGAAACTGCTTTTTTTTTCGTTCCTCTTTTTTGTGTCTATGTATTTAGTAAATTCTTTTTACACAATGCAATATAGAAATGCTGTTTATTGAAATAAGAAATAAATAAACATATATTACAAAATAAGATAACATTATTAGTACTTTTTTATGCTTACAGTTAAAATACCTTTATTTTATTCATGTAATATTTAATATATTATTTGAGTATACAAATATATCAAGTTTGACTTTATTCATATTCATTCTTTACATATATTCATTAGCATACATGTAGCTTTTAGACATGGAACTTTGAGGTGTTAGGGATTGTACAAAATTGGGTTTGTATCTGAGATAATTTGTACGAATTAATTTGTATAACAATATTTTAGTGACTGTGTTTCTTGCTGTTTGGTGGGTATATAATATATTGATTCTGGTTTTTCAGTTAAGTATTTATTTTTTGAATTAATATTTGCTCTTATATTTTTTTTACAACAAATAACAAACCGATTTTAAGGACTCAATACATTTTTTATTCTAAATATATGGTTTGTAACATCATTGTAAGACAAATAATTTTGTAGTCTATGTATAAATCTTTTATCATTAGTTAGATTTCATTTTTACTTATAGTTATTTGTATACTAAAAAAATGAAACCATACACTAAACTCTATTAATCTACCTGTGTTCTTGGCCTAACAGATATATATGGGTGTGTCTGTGATATTGCATAACTGTTGCATTGAGTGATATGGGAGTGGAATGTTGAGGGAGATATGAGATATGATTTAGGCCAAGGACAACAATAAGGCAGGCCAACAGAAACTAGACAGGACATTGTAAATTGATTATACCTTACACTAATTGATATACCATGTACTAAATATATTGATTTATCTATATACCCTACACTAGTTAATTTTAAAAAAAATTGTTTTACAGTTATTACAGTATCCTAAATATTTTAGGATGGAAGTACAGTTTCAGTATACAAATCCAATTTTAAAGAGGTATAACAGAATTGCCATTTAATACTAAGGCTTGACAGCTTGTATTATCAGCCATCACATATACTTCATGAATTTCCATGAAAACTGTGCACTATGTTCCTTTTTTAATTGAAATTAACAAAAGAAAATACATTTTTGAGGATCGTTTAGAAGCTATTTTTTTTGGGCATAATGTTGATAGATACATCCCTTGCAAAAGAGCAATAGCAATATATTGAAATGTTCACATCTTGTTATTTGTGAAAGATGATTTGTATACAACACCACATTTTGTTGTTGTTTTTCTTTTCTTAATTTTGTAACTATTTTGTTCTCAGTCCCATGTAATTGTGGTTATCCTAGAATACCCAGACCAAATATTGAGCATCAGGTTATATATTTTTATTTTTTTTTTGAGAGAGAGAAAGGTACTTTTATTTCTTCATACAGTCTGTGGAGTTTTTGTCGGCAGCAAGAATATACAACACTGTCAGTTCAGCATCAGACACACATTTAACACTGGACAGTTCATAATATTAGGTCTTCCCTAGACCAAAATAAAAATTGTGAGGACATTTAATACAGAATAACGATATCATTATCATTATTTTATACCCCTCACACGAAAACGGACAGTAAAATTTACTCATCAAAAGTACACTACGTTAAAAAGCTCATGTGTCCAATTGGAAACTTGCTATTTTCAGGCACAAAATTCGCTCTTTCACAGGGACATTCTTTTATTCCTAATTATTTCAGGAATTGATTACATCTTCAGAAATTTTCCCATAGTATCAAACTAAAATCACCCCCTGAATATTACTGAAAGCTCGTAAATGACCTGAAACCATCTTGAATTTGTCATTTTATGGGCACCTACGTTGTGCCAAACTAAATCAATAGATTTTTTCCCCAAGTCTATATAGCGAGCGGAGCAAAAGAAAAACGAAACAAAAAACGGTTACACGAGGAACGGATTCTTTCACGGGGGTGTTAGATATCGTAATAGAAATTTGATTAGTAACAATTCCACGTTTTTCTCTCGAGACTCAGGTTATATATTAATTTTATACTTTTTATACTCATTGTAAAATATAAATAATGTAAAAAACTAAATAGTTTGTAATGATGTACAATTACATATTTTTTACATTGTAATAATGTATTTCAAACAAAAGTGATTGTAAACTTATGCCACTTAATTTTTAGATCTCTGGTAGACACTTTCACACTTTAAAGCCTCAGCCTGTTAAGGGTTGCAGACCTTTGCCAAAATCTGGGAAGCCTTTTTTACAGGAGCCAAGTCTCTTAAATTCATCTCATTCTCCATTTCCCTCTTCACCTTCTTTTTATACAACGCAGCCTTCCTCTTCAATTTCAAATACAGTTAACCCTTCATCTCAAACCTCAATGCCAGCATCACAACTATCAACTCCAATACAATAACCTTTGGTAATCAAACCAATATACACATACAGAAAAGTTGCATGAAGTATATCTTGTTTCTATAGAATGTATTTTACAAATAAAAATGATGGTAAGAAAGCATAAGCGATAGTCTCTCATTAGTATATCATTTAAAATGTACTGAATACATTATCTATATACATGTGACTTAGTGGGACACATTTTTGGTGTGTACATTGTTATTCTCGTAGCACCCAGTGAAACATTTTAGGCTTGGTTACAAGTAAATATGGGATAATTTAATCTTTAAGAATTAATGATATCGAAAGAAGATTATTTCGATAATTACTCGAGCAGTATAAACAGTCAGACATATTATTAAACATAGAATATAGTTTTGTCTGTTTCTATATGATACATACAACAGTTGGTTTGTTTTGTTTTTTTTCAATTTTTCCTCCTAGACAATGATAATAATAGCTATATGAATAATAAAAACAACATTGACACAGTCAAAATTTTCATACAATAGTTCCATACCTATTCACAGAGGACATAATGACATAAATTGCAAGCACACATTAAACAATTTGCCATAATCAGAGATACCAATCATTGTTCGATTTTAAATACCATTTTATGCGAAGCCAAGTTTGGGATCGTATTTGCACCGGTCTGCATGTTGTCTCATGGTTATATATATTAAGGACTAATTATATGTATGTTGTGCAGTATTATGACTATCTTTATTCTATTCTTTTTTTTGTTTTTGGAACATCTTTATTAAACAGTATCCTGCCATCTCTATTCTATTTGGTATTTCAATTCTTATAGTCTGATGGGAGAGGCATTTAAGCATCGATATACATTGAATAATTATATTATATGAAGTCAACTATTATAAACGACATGAATGAGAAAACTAATTGTTATACTATAAGACTCATACATATGTGGCATCAATTAATAAGCGCATAGCTTAATAAAGATAAACCTAATACACAGATTTGGTCATATTCAACATGCTGCTAATTTTCATAAGTGTAATTCATTGATTTTTGGTCTGTACATGTTGTCTCATGGTTATATGTATTCAGGACTAATTATATGTATGTTGTGCAGTATTATGACTATCTTTATTCTATTCTATTTGGTATTTCAATTCTTATACTTTGTTCTCACATTTGTTTTGATGTTACTAAAAATATAGTTGGAGATATAATTTCCATACAGCAGCAATTAGTATTATGTTTGTATGTATGTTTGTGTATATGCATGCATGTTTGTTTCTTTTCATATGTTTGTATATTTGTTTTAGTGTAATCTAAGTTTGAGTAAATCTGTGTATGTACGTTTGTATATATAATGTTTGTATGTATGTATGTTAGTCCGCTTGTTAGTATGTATGTTTGTATGTTTGCATGTTCATATGTATGCTAGGATGCATGTATGTTTCTATGTATGACTGTTGGTACCATTTTTCCCAGGTATTGTAGGTGTTCTAAATGATTACTAATAGCCATAATCACAGCTTTTGTTTTCATCATTTTCCCTTGTGTTGTATGTTGTCTAAACGATTACTGATAGGCCTAATCATGACTTTGGTTCAACCATTCTCCCATATTGTAGTAGCCTAAACAAATACTGATAAATGTCTTTTTTTTTCTGCGCATTTCGAATGCGATTGAGATATCTATATCTGTATGGACCCATTGCGTTGAGGAGACTGTTTGTTTTGAGTCGGGCGACGCTCGATCTTTCTTTAAATAAACCCAGCGAAATGTATTGCCTCATTACCTCACCAGGTGGAGTTGGTCATATGTTACATTGTACATATATATATGGTGGAAAAAGAGCGCGTGATTAATTTGAAAAAACATTTGACCATGGAAGAAGTTACGTATGAGGAAGTTACTCAATTTTCCGATGCAGTGCAATTATACTTTTGGGCTCTTGAACGAGGAATAGAGCGGCATAAGTATGTTCAAGGACAAATGGCTTATTTACGACAAGTGAGTGCCCCTGGAGTTTGGAATTACGACCTTGGAATTATGCCTTTTGGGAATACTGTTGTGATTTTATTTTTACTATGTCTATGTTATGATATTGTAGATGGAAGCAGCTAATAGGGAGAGGAGTACTTTTTGTATGGTGAGCTATTTTTATATTTTATATTGACTGCATTAGTGAAAAGTGAAGAACTGATTACAGTGAGTTGATTAGAGTGAATTTTTTTTTTTTTTTTTTTTTTTTTCTCTATAGCTTCCAACGACTACTCATGAATTGAGTGCAATTGCTGCTCCTGCTGCTGCTCCTGCTGCTGCTCCTGCTCCCTTACCGGCTCATTTGCCTGTGAGTGTACCTGAAGAGGGGGATTTGTCACCGTTAGATTTGTCTATTCCGCTGGATATATCAGAGATTGATTTCCACACTACAGAGATTGAGGCTCCCACACTACAGTCCATTATTGAGGAGTATGGAATAGATAAAATGGACAATGTACCAAGCGATTTGGATATATTGAATGCCTTGGAACAGCAGGTAACTTCGGGCTTTATTAGGCTTTAGTAGAATATTCTGTTTAAAAAATATAACTAAGAGATGAGAATTACAATGTATATTTTTATTTAATAGTTAGCCGAACAAACTACATTTTCTGGGGGAGAAGGTACAGGGAAGAAACCACTTGAAGTGAACGCGGAGAAGAACAAGAAGAAGGGGGTGGTTCAAGTGCCCCTGGCTGGTTCAGTGCTTTACAGTCCCATTTCATCATGCGACGAGGGTTCAAGAGAGTCTGTTGTACTTCCGCCGCTGGCGCCGCAGGAGGGCGTTGTGGAGGAGGTGGCGGAGGAGGTGGTGGCGGAGGAGGAGGAGGTGGTGGCGGAGGAGGAGGAGGCTGTGAAGGTTGATGAGACATTCCAGTCGCGAGCTCAGGTAAAATTCCTGTCTTGATTTTTTTCTGAAAAATACAAAAAATGTTGAAAGTGGCTCTACAATTTATTTTTTTATATTTTAGGAGCTTTGTGACAAATGCGGATTAATGGTTGAATCTAATTCCAAGACTTCTGCCATGCATAATTTGGGGAAGTGCTTTTCCCTTTCCTTTGCTCCTGAGGAAGAAATGGATTATGGCAATGATGATGATGAAGTGGTGATGGTTGATGATAAGGCTTCTAAAATCTTACATGAGAAGGATCATGAGGAGGAGGAGGAGGAGGAGGAGGAGGAGGAGGATAAGGAAAACATACATATGGGAAAAGTAAATACTTTACTTAAGAAAATAAAAGTCATACGTTATTGAGAAATTGATTTTTTATTTTATAATCTTTCTTTTTTTCCTTACAGAAACCACCCCGTTTTATTTTGTGTCAGTATTGCGAAAAGCCATTTAAGCGCAAGTATAATTGTCAACGGCATGAGGTGACTTGCAAACTTCGCCTAAAGCCTTGTGGAGATTGCGGCTACAAGCCCTTGTCCAAAGCCGATGCCATTCATCACGCACGTCTTCACAACAGGACCTATAGGTGTCGTACATGTGATGAAAAATTTGCAAATAGACGTGCTCTTTACTTACACCGAGGTCGACTGCATGGAAGAGGCGGCGAACTTCAACCAGAGCCTTGGGATCCTGAAAACTCGCCCTTTGATGACCCCGCTATGGAAGAGGTGTTTAATGCAAATAGAGGCCATGTGTTACGGAATCACGCAAGAGGTGATTTATCCATTGTGTTTAACTTTCCAGTGGATGATTTGACTCCGGCTGTGTTTGAAAGTCAAGTGGATAGCATGTCTACTGAATTAGACCAGACTTGTAAAATTGATGTGTCTTTAGGTATTTTATTGAGGCAATAGCGAGACGGGAGAATATCATTATTTTGTCCCTTTTTCGAACGCGTCTTTATTTGATGAACCAATGTACATATCCAAACACAAGGACTTTGATAAGTTGAAAGAGCGATTAATTAACTTGGACGTTGATGAGCTCATTAGGCAAATGAGGCCTAATTCCAAATGGAAGCCTGTGATGGTTTTGAATGTAAACTACTTTGTAACACTAACCAATTGGCCGTTAGGTCGCGGTCTTTGCCCAGATTATCTCCGCCGAAAGACAAGTGTGATTACTTTGGATACCAAACCCAATTCCAGACATCGAGATCCGATTAAAGACAAACTTTGTGCCTTTCGGGCCTTGGCCTTGCATATGGGCTGCGAATTTGAACATTTAGACACCTTTGCAGAGAGGTTGTATAGAGAATGGCGGCAATACAATGAAAGTGTTTTGAATGTAGCCTTGGACGAAGACCCGGCTTTATACAAAGGCTTGCTCATGGAGGAGTTTTCCGATTTTGAGCAGTGTTTTAGTGTTTGTTTACAGGTATATGATTTACAACCCAATGGCGCCGTGCTTGTGAGGTATTTATCGCATGAAAAGTTTAATTCTGTGTTGTATTTGAACCTTTATGAGGATCACTTGAGCTATATTTCGGATTTTAAAAGCTTTGCCAAAAAGTTTGAGTGTGAAACATGTCAGCGGATATTTAAACACAAAACCGACTTGACAAGGCATCGGTTGGTTTGCTTAGCGCAGACGAAATTCCAGCTTCGTGGGGGAGTTTACTGCCCGAGCAAGACCGTTTTCGAAGACCTGGAAGACGTTGGGATATGCAGCGATGATATTACATTCTCGTGGTTTGCTGCATTTGATTTTGAGTCGATATTGGCCACGACACACGAACAGAATTCAGAAAAGTTAGTTTGGGTGCAAAACCACAAACCTATTTCTGTGAGTGTGTGTTCGAATATTGAGGGCTACACAGAGCCTTTGTGTTTTGTGGAGGAAAACCTTGATGAGCTGCTAGGGAGCATGTTTTCTTATTTGCATTTATTGCAAGAAACATCGTTTGCCCTTGCTAAACAAAAATGGCAAAAGGTGACTTTGGAGTTGGAACGACAGTTGGCATTTTGGCAGGTACCTGAAACTATGGATGATGCTAGCAATGATGATGATGATGATGATCATGAGGAGGACAAGGAGGAGGAGGATCATGAGGAGGAGGAGGAGGAGGATGGAGAATTAGAAGAAGCTCGGTTTGTTGAAACCGAAGTGGACGAGAACCGCTCAAAGAAAGTAATGCACCGATACCTTGTGAGGCTGAAGGAGAAATTTGAGGATTACATGAGTGTGTTGCCTGTGTTTGGGTTTAATTCATCGAATTACGACATTAATTTGGTGAAGGAACTATTCTTTAAGCACATGAATTTCAACGATAGCAAAAATTTCGTAGCCAAGCGAAATAACAGCTATCTTGTGGTTCAGAACGAGCGCTTGAAATTTATGGACATTGCCAATTTTTTAGCGCCTGGCTGTTCCTATGCCCAGTTTCTCACAGCGTTTGGGGTGGACGGCGAGCTGTCAAAGAAATACTTTCCATACGAATACCTTACCAGTGCTGATAAATTGAATGACACTCAACTACCGCCGCATGAGGCTTTTTATTCCACCTTGAAAAACTCCAATATTTCCAAAGAAGAATATGAGGAGATGCAACAGGTTTGGAGGGAGAAAGGAATGAAAACACTACGGGATTACCTTGTGTATTATAATAACAACGATACGTTGCCATTTTGTCTGGCCACCTCCAAACTGCAGGATTTTTACCATAGTCGTGGTATTGATGTGTTCAAGAATTCAATCAGTTGTCCTGGAAGCGCACGAAAGATGCTTTACCAATCGGGGAATGAGCATGGAAGCTTTTTCTGCAAGATTTCTCCCGAGCATAGAGACCTGTATGCGGTGATTAGCAGAAATATCATTGGCGGGCCCTCCATTATTTTCAACCGCCGACTGATAGCCGGCGAGACTTTCTTGAGACCCGGCTCGGAATTGAAAGTGGAAAAGATCATGGGGTATGATTGCAATGCCCTGTATTTGTACGCCATCGGACAGGAGATGCCTACGGGATTTTACATTAGACGGGAGAGGGATCGCGACTTTAAGCCTGAGAAGATCCAGAGACATATGTTGATGTATGCCTGGATGGATTGGTTGAATTTTCAGGATCCTTCCTTGGAAATTAAGCACGCGTGCAACTACGGCAAGGAAGTGAGGATAGGGAGCTTTTTAGTGGATGGCATTTCGCGCAACAAACTGGAGAATGGCAAGAACCTTATCATAGAAGTATCGGGGTGCTACTTTCACGGTTGCCCTTGCATGAGCGGTAAGATGGGTGAGAGAGCGAGATTGAAAAAGCTGAAACGGACCATAGAAAGAGAAGAACTCTTGAAAGAATGGGGCTACGAAGTGAGAAACTACTGGGAGTGTCGGATTCGCAAAGAAGTGAAGACAAATCCTAAGTGGAAAGCTTTTTTGAAAAGCTACCTTCCATTGTTTTATTCCAAGCACCCGTCAAAAGTATCCGAAGAGGAGATTTTGAATGCAGTGCAATCCGAGGGGATATTTGGAATGGTAGAGGTCGATATTTCGGTCGATGACTCTGATGAAGCCAGGGCATACTTTGGTGAGATGTGTCCTTTATTTTGCACGACGAAAGTGCCTTACGAAGCGTTTGGCGAGCACATGCAAGCACACTGCGAGCGCTTTGATATTTCAAAGAAACCGCGAAAGTTACTGGTCTCTGGCATTCACGCCAAGCGACTATTGCTAGCCACTCCTTTGCTGAAGTGGTACTTGGATATGGGGTTGAAAGTGACGCATATTTACCAAGTGGTGGAGTTTTGCAAGGCCGCGTGCTTTAGCACGTTTGTGAACGAAGTGACGGAGGCTAGATTAAAAGGAGACAGTGACCCTTCTCAAGCCATTATTGCAGACACAATGAAATTGCTCGGGAATTCCGCCTATGGGGGCTGCATTCTCAACAAGGAGAAACACAAATCTGTGATATATTCCAACAACAAAAACACAGTGATGATGAAAGCGAACAGCCCCCTTTACCGTAAAATGACAGAACTTGGAGAAAATTACTTTGAGATCGAGATGGCGAAACGGCGAATTGTGCTAGATCTTCCCATTTACTTGGGCTTTTTCATTTTGCAATACGCCAAGAAAAGAATGCTGGAATTTTACTACGGCTGTATTGATCATTACCTTGGGAGAGGTAACTTTTCTTTGGGAGAGACAGACACTGACAGTCTCTATTTTGCGATAAGCACCAAAACATTGCAAGAATCTGTTCGCCCAGAGGTAAAAAAACAATTTTTGGATGAAATATACGATCGATGCTCCGATGATTTGGATCCCGTATGGTTTCCTCGAGAATGTTGCGATACTCACAGGAAAAGAGACAAGAGAAAACCAGGTGCCTTTAAACTGGAAGCTGAGGGTCAGGAGCTTCTTTGCTTATCGAGTAAAACCTACATTTTGAAAAATGAAGACAAGGTCAAGTTTAGCTCGAAGGGGATTAGTAAAAGAGGATTAGATAATGTCTTTGATCTGTACGCTTCAGTGTTACAAACTGGCAAATCGAGATCAGCGGTGAATCGCAGTTTCAGAGCGAGGAATAACACCATTTACACCTACGAGCAAGCCCGCAATGGCTTTAGCTACTTTTACTGTAAACGTGAAGTTTTGCCCGATGGTGTATCGACACGGTGTTTGGACATGGTGCTGTGTCCCTGGGAGGAGGACGGAACTTGCTGGTTTGACAAGTCAGATCCTTTATCTTTGGAGTACCCATGCACCTTGAGGTGGGGGGAGTACATGTTCGCCAACGCAGAGCAGCTGTATTCCTACCTTCTTTGTTTGTTTCACGGCGAAGAGCAAAAATTAAGAAAGGTTCTTTATTACTCCGACGCCGAGTACCTTCGCGCTGTGTTGAAAGACATTCGAGTAAAAAGTGAGTGGTATGAGGAAATGGGGAAAGTAATGCGCCAGATCTGCTTACTTAAACTGAAAACAAACAGGCAAGTAAGAGAATTTCTCCAAAGCACTCAAAAGGCGCCTTTGGTTTACTGCTTGTCAAATGAGCGTATATGGTCATGCGGTTTGACTAAAAAAGTTGCCTCTTTCGTTGAGTCGAAACACCATGTCGGGAACAACTTTCTCGGAGCGATGTGGGAGGCTATAAGAAAAGATTACAACCACTTGCTGAAAATAGATTTGCCGTGATGAAGACTGTAGTGGATGTTCCGCAGGCCTTTTTCCAGACCCCAACAACTGTTTGTTTGAGTGGGTGCACTGGGTGTGGAAAATCCTTTTTTGTTAAAAGACTTTTAAAGAACAGATCGACCATGTTTAGCCAACCACCTGAAAGAGTGCTTTACTTTTACGGCATTTGGCAAGAGGGGTTTAATGATATGGCCTCCTCCTCCGACGTGGAATTTATTCAGGGTCTGCCCAATGACCTAATGAGCTATGCGGGTGGAAAGCCTGCTGTTTGGGTGATAGATGATTTGATGCATGACGTAGTGAACAACAAGGAGGCAGAGCGATTGTTTACTCAAGGGAGCCACCACAAAAACCTGACTGTGATTTACTTGAGTCAAAATGTATTCTGCCAAGGAAAATCGAGCAGAACTATCAATCTAAACACGCATTACAACGTGCTGTTTAAAAACCCTAGAGATGTGTTACAAATATCGCGACTGGATGCTCAAATGGGTATGGGAGGACTTCTCCGCCAAGCGTACAAAGACGCGACCAGCAAGCCTTGGGGCTATTTAATCGTTGATCTGTCACCATGAAATCATTCCGACTTGAAACTTTGGACTAGCGTGTTCCCTGAAGAGAACCCTGTGGTTTACATTGAATAATAATAATAATAATAATAATAATAATAACATGGCTCCCTTACACCCATCCATGGCTGACTATGAGAGCCGATTGGATAGTTTTAGGCATTGGATTCATCCTTTCCTATCCAAGTTTGCCTGTTGCAGGAACGGGTTCTTTTACACAGGCGTTGGAGATTGGGTGCAGTGCTTTCATTGCGGGATCAAAATACACTCTTGGCGTGAGGAGGAGATCCCTGCCGTAGAGCACGCCTTCCATTCACCTAAATGCGACCTGGCTAAAAGAAAACTTTTGGACGTTACTTACTCAGTGGAGACCATACTAAAGCTTGTTGGAAAAGTGAGCGAGTACAAGGCTCAAGTATCCCAACTTACGTCACGTGTAGAGGGCCTACAAAGAAGCGTAAACTTATCCCGACGCCATCACATTCACTGGGCACGTGAACCAAACAGCTTTGCTGCCTTTTCGCTAGATGAGTGTGACGGACCTGGTGGGAGGAAAATAGACGACGACAACGACGACGACGACAACGACGACGACGACGAGCTGGGCTTTAACTTGAGTCATGTCACTATCTAAGGAAGGAGCATTTTTATCATTGTTTGTTTCGACTCCAAGCAAAATTCAGGCTGAGACATTACTTTCCACCGCCACAAATGAGCAAGTAAAAATGATAAGTGAAATAGCATGGAACCTACTCCATTTACCCTTGAGTCCAAAAGCTAAAAGGGAAGTACAAAAAAACAAAAGGCTACTCCAAAAAATTGGTGATAAAAATAAAAGCGTAAAGGTGAGAGCCCAATTGATCGACAAGAACCAAGGAAGGATAATTGACACTTTTCACTTGGTAAAAGAGCAACTTTTAAGCCTTACTACATGATGAGGAAAATGGTCCTTATCCCATTTGAGCGCTACACTTCCATTCAGAATGGTATGGGGGAAGGAGCTGCTGCTGCCGCTGCTGCGACACTTACCCCTTCCGGCAGTGATCATGGCGCCTTTCCTAGTTTCAACGCTTCTGAGCCCGGCAATGATGCTCCTGCTCCTGCTCTTGCTGCTCCTTCTTCTAAGCCTGATGATGCTCCTTTTCCTAAGCCTGCTCCTTCTCCTAAGCCGGCTACCCCCGCTCCTTCTCCCGAGACTACAAATGCACGAGCTGCGCCTAAAACCTCACCCAAAAAAAACAAAAAAAGACTTGAACGCAGTGGGAGCAAGCGAGTTCCACCACCACCAGGCATTCCTGTCCAAGGTCAAAAGAGAAAAATCGAGCCTGATTGGAAAGCATTATGGCAACCGAGAGGTTTCTGAAAAAGATTTACTATGATCCTTCTCACCCAGCTGGATTTGGAACAGCGCGGCAATTGTACAAAGAAGCCAAAACTAAAGGAATAAAGTTTGATGATGTGGAAAAATTTTTGGAGGGTGAGGAAACGTATACTATATACAACGATTCCCTGCACCCAAGCGCAAATTACGCGTTGTAGCAGCCAAAAAAAAATATCAGTTCGATGCTGATAGCGCCCATTTGGTCAAACTGCGTGATAGCAACGATTCCTACCGATATTTTCTTGTAGCCATTGATGTCTTTACAAGGTATGGCTACACTCACCCTTTAAAAACCCTAAAGGGGGTGGAAATGGTCGCAGCATTGAGAACCATATTTAGAAAAGGAAAACCTGATGTGTTTCGCTCCGATGGAGGCCCGGAATTTGACAATAAATGGGTGCACAATTACTTTAAGGAAGTGGGTGTAAAACAGGTGATTACTCGCAACAAGACCCAAGCATCGCTAGCAGAAAGGCTTATAGCTACGATTAAGCACAAATTGACAAAATATATGTATCACAAGCAAACCCACCGTTGGATCGACGTATTACCTCTAGCCACGAAAGCTTACAATCTATCGAGACACCGGATAATTAAGCGCTCTCCCAGCGATGCCTTAACAAGCTCAAACGTTGATTTATGGGATGCTCAGTACGGTCCGAGAAAGAAAAAGAGAAGGAAAGTGAGTAAATACGCGCCTCCGTTTAAATCCATATTTAAATTTGAGGTGGGGGACACGGTGAGAATTTCAAAATGGAGGCACGCCTTTAGTCGAAAATACGACGAAAAATACACCCATGAGCTCTTTATAATCACATCCCGTCAAGCAAAGCAGGCCATTCCTCAATACACCTTAAAGGATTGGAACAACAAGGAAATAGACGGGCGTTTTTTCAAGCACGAGCTTCAGAAAGTCCGTGTGAGTCAAGACACACTCTATAAAGTGGAGAAGGTCATTCAAAAGAAGAAACTCAAGGGAAAGGCAGGTTTCATAGTGAAGTGGCATCACTGGCCGTCCTCCTTCAATAGCTGGGTGTCTGAAAAGGACTTGAAAAATATCAACGAGGCGCAATAATGTATTTATTTTTGTCCTCAAACGACTCAAAAAATGAAGTTCCAGGTAACTCGATCTGGGACTTTACAGTAGAACTTAGGAGTACAACCAATTTCCAGGAGAAAGCATGGGAGTGTGCGTTGATGGAATTGTACATAAAGGGAGTGGAAACATTAAAAGAAGAGCTATTTGTATACTGCAGCCTGTTGGAGTACAGCTCATTGTCTCAGGACCGCTTTCGAAACCTGCTCAAAATCGTTAATACCCCCGGTGAAATAGCTTTACCCTTTTACATGCCCGTTAAACCTGAGAGCACGTGTGATAAGATTCGGATATATATAAAAACAGCAAGTGGAGCAGTTCCCTCATTTGATACGGATGAAGTGAGGTGCACGCTTGAATTGAAAGTGTTAGAATGAGCTTTGTGAGCTACCTACCCGAAAAAGACAAGTGGGAAAATATTAGCAAAACAAAAAAGTCATTTGGAAAAGGAGCAGGAGGCATTGTAGAGGTTAATTCATCGGAGCAGGAAGTTTTGGAGCGAGCCAAAGCTGCTTTATTAGAGGAGAAGAAAAACATGAAGCCTCATTCATCACATAGAAGGGGTACTGTTCGCAAGACGAAAAAGCAACCTCGTAAAAGAACGAAGGGCGTCCAAAAAAAGAGAAAAAAGATCCCGAAAAAACGAGTAACCAAAAAAAGAGCAACCAAAAAAACTTCTGGGAAACGAAAATTTAGACGATAATATTAATAATAATAATAATAATAATAATAATGTCGGCCTCCACATACATATTGAGCAATGCTGATGAGGGAATGACTAAGCGCATGGATATTTTTAATCTGCCTGAGGTCGACACTTCTGTTAGAGAGGTGGACATAGTTGAATTTAAACCCACGAGCGTCATATCGGGAGACTCACCCATTTCCTTCCATGTTCCAAACACCTCTGGTGACTCAATAGACCTACAAAAAATAAGGATAGCTGCAACGTTGGAAATTCACGACTCCGCAGGCAATGTCATAAAACCAACCGTTGACGATGTTACCTTGGTCAACAATGCTTCGGTGTCCATGTTTTCTAGACTGGACATTGCTCTCCAGCAAACTCAAGTCAACTCATCCCTTTCGACTAACTGGGCCTATAAATCTTACATTGACAGGCTTTTGAGCTATGGCCTTTCGGATACTATGAACTGGTTCTCGGCCACTGGCTTCACAAAAGATTTAGCAGGGAGCTTGGATGATCATATATCATTAGAAGCTTTGAATTCGGGTTTGACCGAGCGCCACTCTTGGACGGCCGGGGGAAAATCGGTTCAATTGCTCACGTCCCTATGCAGTGACATTACTGAGCAGGAAAGATTGCTCGTCAACGGTGTTCCTATCAATATTACTCTGTATCAATCGACAGACGCCTTTAGGTTGCTTTACGATCCCAGCGCTCAAACGTATTCACTGACTCCTAAAAAGGCTCCTGCTCAAAAGTCAAAAAAGACCAAGACGGGTGAGAGTGGAGGAGGAGGGGATGGTTCTACTTCTCCCACAACACCTCCCACAACACCTCCACCCCCAGCAAAACCCAAAAGCTATTCGCTTCACATCAAGGACATTACTCTCCTTGTGCCTTTTGTTAAAGTCAACGAGGGTCTATTGCAAGTCCAAAGTAAGCGGATTGAAAAGTCACCTGCTCTCTACCCCATCAATCGCTCCGAGATCCGAACATTCAACATCCCAGCTGGTAACCTGTCCTTTTCTGAAAGTCACTTGTTTGGTGATTTGGTACCCGGAGAGTTGATTGTGGGATTTGTGTCTGGAAAGGCATTTTACGGAGACCCAACACGAAACCCGTTTAATTTCCAATCATTTAATTTATCTCGCATCAGTTTCGAGGTGAATGGTAAATCGGTGCCGGGACAGCCACTGGAGTTGGACTTTAAGAACAAACAAGTGACACAGGCCTACGCGCAAATTTTTGAGAGTCGCGATCCCTCTCAACACGAGAAGCCTAATCTGACCTTGTCTGATTTCTTAGGAGGCTATACTCTTTATGTGTTTAATATAAAACACTTTAGAGGAGAGCCTCTCCTTTCCACAATTAACCGTGGCAACACACGCTTGGCGGTGTCCTTCTCGGAGAAGCTAACAGAACCAGTCTCGTGCATTGTCTATGGAAAGTCGCCAGCTCTGGTCAAAATCGACTCGACTCGACAGGTCTATTACGAAAGCTAAAACATGGACCAAAGCAAGGGAATGAGTTCTTTAGACATAGATCAATGTTTAAAATCAGTCAAAGGCTACCAAGGCGCAATGTCTTTTGAGGAGTTACCATTTGGAAAAATGCTAACCGGAGAAAGGTTTTATGTTGTTAATACAGCTAGACTGTCATTGTCACAAAATGTTATTGGACACTGGACTGTTATAATTATATATTTCAAAGAATAATACTTTTGTAGAGTTTTTTGACTCGATGGGTAAAGATCCGGGTTATTACCACCGGGAAATGTTACAATTCTGTATAGACAATGGCGAGAAATACAAGTACAGCTCTAAAAAGCTTCAATGTAGTGATTCTGCCCTTTGTGGACAGTTTTCGACGGTGTACTGCTTTTTAAAAAGCAAAGAAAATATGTCAATTGAAAACTTTATCGCGTTGTTTACTGAAGACTGTAAACAGAATGAAAAAAAGATTGAATTTTGGAATAAATGCAGTTAAAACATATAACCTTTTGTTTTCGTTGTTACTTACCCTTGTTACAAAGACGTTTCGTTGTCTTTTTCATACAAGACAACCTCCTCGGAAGGGGAGTATCGGACGTTAAAAAAAAGGGGGGTGGAAGGGATATTGCTATTTATAGATCTTCTTTTTTTCCTCCAAATTAAAACGCCTGCGATAATTATAATGATAATGATAATGATTAAAATAGAGCCAGAGGTCATTCCCACAATAAAATTGGTATTATTAGGTAATGGTTTGTCGTGAAGGAGTGGAGTTGTAATATTTTCTGAGGAATTGGTGGGTGTTGATGAAGGGAAAAAGGCGGTGGATGACGAGGAGGAGGAGGAGGAGGAGGAGGAGGAGGAGGAGGATTGCTCTGCTGTGGTTGATGGTCTTGTCCATGGTGGCGTGGTTAATGGACTGGTTGTAGAAGGTTCAGTGGGCGGAAGGCTGGTGGTAGTTGTTGTTGTTGTTGTTGTTGCCCTTGTTGTTGTTGTTGTTGCCCTTGTCGTTGTTGTTGCCCTTGTCGTTGTTGTCGTTGCAGGCACGGAAGAAGAAGAAGAAGAAGAAGAAGAAGAGGAGGAGGAGGAGGAGGATGACGAAGGAGGAGGAGGAGGAGAAGAAGGAGATATAATAATACAATCAGTTATAATTTCATAATCCGTCGGTGGTGGTGGGAGAGAAGAACAATTAAAGTCTATTGTAGACTCGCTGAGATCCAAAATTCTTATATTTTTGTAATCACTGGCAAATTTCTCTTCAAAATTTATAATGCGGCATTTGCGGAATATAAACTCCTCCATCCCACCTGCAAATTTACATTCTGCGAGTGGGTTTATATGCTCACTACTACACTCAACTCTCCTTTGTTCGTTGATACATCGACAAGCGGTCCAACATCGTGGTGAACTTCCACATTGAGAAAATTTTTCAAATTGTCCAAGAACACAATGGAGAAATAAAAACAGATATATGATGCAACGTGCCGTCTTCATGGTTATTTTTCTGATTTGACGTTGTTGTTCGTGTTGTTCTTATTATTCAATAGACTTTCAAAACACTCCTACTAACATTTTATATGGCAATGCAGACCTACACAATCCACTTATCGATCGATAGTTTAAACTTGCCCTTACATCAGCTAAAAACTACTCCATCAAACCCATTTTGAATCTTTCTATTGTCTAAGACATTTAACGTCAATCAATCCTAATCAATCCTAATCAATGAAACAAAGCAAAAATACTTGACCGATATCAAAAGGTTCCTTCTACGCTGGGCAAAGGGTAGTCGCCACGACCGCTGCCATTTTGCATAAGCTGCCGCCATTTTGTTAGACCCCGCACGGTAGTCCACATCGCAGTCCTTTGTCGCGGTGAAAATAAGCTTAAGCCGACATCCTTTCCCCTCTCCTTTGAAGGCTATTTGCTGTGATATTGACTCACAAGAGATAATCTGTGCTCTTGTTTAACTTTGGGGGGAAAGCAACAAACAAAATTTCTTGTTACAACGTCCCACATGCTGTAATGGCCGCCGAGATGAAAGCTGATACGGGGCGAAAGGTGTTTATAAATGGGTATTTTCATATTTAGACCCCTCATCGGAGGGAAAAGACGCGGACAAATACATATTGATTTTATAAGACGGCATAAAGCCCTTATTTAATACGTATTAAGTCTTTAGTTAAATCAAATCTATTTGGTCGTTACTGCGTAGCAGCTCCCCTGTTCTTCCCTGGTGGCGCTTTTTGTAACAACTATCCCTCCCGCGCTACACTGTGGCTTTTCATTTCTACTGTTGCGTAGGGTCATAGACTGTCTATACAAGCAAAATACACGTCTGAAATGCACCCTTTTATAAAGCAAATTGGTAGAAAATAGGTATTGATAAATGAAAAGCATTTCAAAGAGATAAATAAAGACGCAATGGACTTTGTTATCCGTCTCGGTATAAATCCGGTAATCAGCCATGACCTCGTATGGTGCGATTTGCTTGAATGCAAGTTTAAACGTCTTGAGATAAAAAATCACGATAGCATTATGAAAAATCAATAAGGTTGTCAATCAAATAGATTTAGGCTCAAAGGTAAAATTATGACTACAATTTTAATGTAAGGTCTAATGTTTACATATCGAGGTCAGTGTTGTGCAGGACTGCATTCCTCCCTTAGCGCCAAAATACCATATCGCACCATCGCCATATACCACCCTCGCCTCATCATCACCATAGATCACCGCCATTTTTCGCCATTATTCTTTTTCTTGGCTCATCAGCTCATCAGCTTAAGGAATGAGGATCATCCTCCTTCTCCCCATCGCGATCATCATCATCAACATCATTATCCTTCATCTTCCCCTTTCGCTGGCAACTAACATATGCTCGCCCTGCACTTGCCACCTGTTGAGGAGCGAAGTTAGATGCGACAGAGTGAATGTCGGAACGATAGTCAGAGAAAGCACCGACCTTTTGTGGGTAAAAAGCCTTATAATAGGAAGAGTTACTGGAGCTACCTTAGACAGAGAAACCTTTAGGGACATAAACATCAAATTCCCTAACCTGTCTAAGGTAGCTTTTACCCACATTAGGTCGGTGGTTTGCTCTGACTTGGGCTACATCAGATCACGACGTATTATTTCTTCATGCCCTAAGGTAATCATAATTTAATTATTTTATTTATCGATATTGATATTGTACATAAAATATCAATGGGGGGAAACTACATTAAACTAGGGGTATGTAGCTACATGTTGACATAGTATCAGTTGCTCCTGCAGCAGCAGCAGCAGCAGTGTGTGTGTGTGTGTGTGTGTGTGTGTCTGTGTGTGTGTCTGTGTGTGTCTGTGTGTGTGTGTGGGTATCAACATGCTTTTGTACAGGGGGGAGACTTATTTATTTATTTATTTATTTATTTATTTATTTATTTATTTATTTTTTAACAGATCGCACCAACTCCCACTACTACCACCACTACCTCTACCTCTACCATCACCACCACCACCACCACCACCACCACCACCACCACCACCTCCCAGGACGAAGAGCTAACAACGTCGACCCCCACCCCCACCGACCAATCTCCAGACACTACCACCACCGCCCAGGAAACTACATTAGAAGAAGAGACCTCTACAACGTCCATCTCCACCCCCGCCGACCAATCTCCAGACACCACCTCCACCTCTCTCACCACCCAGGAGGAGGAGGACGAAAAAAAAAACTTATTTTTAATTTTTTCCAACATTATTTGCAATTTTCATGCTGTTTTTTGTATTCATTCCAAATAAACTTGTATATAAACTCGTATTTTAAGTCATGTATTATATATATGGATTATTTTTTTATTTTTTCAGACCAAGAAAGTGGACCGTTTCGTCCTAAGCGGCAAAAAGATCGCCGCGAAAACAGTCAATGTTTTAACTAAGGTAAGCTATTCTCCACAGTCATGCTTTAGTGCACACGACCCCCCAACATAAAAGGACCACTTTTCACTATGTATAAGCGGGAGATATTCGTGGCCGAGTTGGTTTGGGCGCTGGGTAAAAGCTTAGGAAAACACTTAGTCCCAGGGTCGGCGGTTCGCAGCCCCCATCTTCCCCCTTCAAAAGCGGGGTTGCTTGCTCCGTCGGGAGGTATCGCATGAGTTGGTAACGAATTATGCTTATAACTAAACGGGCACAGTTCGCACTGGAATTTCCCCCCACCCTCAGTGAGGTTGGCTCACTTTGGTACCAGCGACCACCAGAGGTATTATCTGGATGCTCGCATTGGAACCGACGAACAGAGGTATTATAGGGGCAGTTACCACTACCAGAGGTATTATCTGGCTTGATGCAATTGGCTGTTCTGTAGTTTGTAAGAATTCTCCCCCATCAGCTCACCTCATTGGGACTGTATCAAAAAATTAGTGTGGCTTACCGCCAAATTCCATATACAGCATTGAAATTAATAGACTTTGTCAATGCGCTGGTTGTGGGTTCGTCTAGTGTGAGGATACCACAGTTGATAACAGTGACAACCTCCCAGGTTATAAAAATATAACATTTCTTTTACGTATAGAGTGCTATACAGTGCTTATACCAACTTTTTAGTCTACAGTCTTTTACAGTTTTACAGTCTATAGTAAGGTAGCTATGGCAGTATTATATTTATGCCATTTTGGAGTGACGACCTCCCAGGTCATGGATAGTTTAACAAGCAGGACTTTGTCTCAAGCTCTCCATCTCATAAATAAAAGTTCATTATCAAAATATATATATATATATTGGTGTTTAATTCCCTTATTTCAAGTCACTTTTTACTTCTTCCGGAATAGCACTAATATCCGAAAAGGATGCCATGTCTGGTATTTCAGCCCATTTTACCTTGAGCACATGCTCCACAGCACTCAAAGTAATGTCGTCTAAGGCGTGTAATCCGTAGTGGGAGTAGGTAGTAATAATCTTTTGTGTGGTCTCTATCAAGTCATTTGAATCTAATGCCAAATGAGCGCAAGATATATCTCGCTTGCTCACACTTCCCAAAAGCACTCCCATACACCCCCCTTCATGAGCTGCTTGTCTGCCGCTGCCTTGCACGCATCCGATACAATTTGCTGCACGAATTTGATTGTAGTCCCTCCTTAGCATAAAGTCATACACAATTCCAATAAGCTCTTCACAGGAGGGGTAAGAAAATTCCTCTGATTTTGTCTTTGTCCATGCGTCGGGAAAGTAAGGCTTAACACCCCGCAAAAAATCCTCAGAAGCGTTAATGCAGTTTTGCTCACTCAAATATTTGCTATTGTCAGATGAGTTTAAAATGTCTTTCTCACCATCGTACATATCCCAACTAAAGAGGCGAAATGTTTTAACTCCTGCTGCTGCTGCTGCTGTGGCTGTTGGCTCCCAAATATTTTTCTTTTTGCTAGGGGGTGAAAATGAAAATGTACTCCCCCCTCTCTTAGGTGCGCAGGCTGCTCCAAATATCCCCCCTGATGTACCCGCAACTCGCCTAGGAGAGGATGGAGTGGGAGAGGCAGAAAAAGCCTTAAATGATCTCGCCAGCTCTCTTGCTTCGTCCAAAGACAAGTTAAACCATGACCAGCCATAAAAGCAATCGCCTTGTTCTTTTTTCTTAGAAATGGTCAGGTAATCTTTTCCTTGAAAGTCCTTTTTAATGCACGTCCAGCCATTTCCACAGTCCGCTTCTTCCCCACCTAGGATTTGAGTCATAAAGCCAACAATAAGTTCCACTACGGCGAAAGGCATAAATAAATTCCGCGTGGAGCCATCAGCTTTGGTTCTGGAAAGTTTAACGTTTTTGGTGCTCTCCCTTTTAAGGGTAACTTTCTCGCTTAGTAAAAGCTCCATGTTTGACGTGTGTTGTGTTCCAAGGTTGATAGTAAACTAATCCTTTTTGATAAAGGTAACACCTATTTATAGGCAACTATATAGGGTCTGAAACAAACTTAACTGCTCGACCAAATCCCGGCGTTTTATGAGACCCAATGCAAGGTTTAATTCTTCCATCATTTGCTCGCATGATTTTAACTCAAAAAAACACTTGGAGCACCATGCTTGGAGTAATTCATTCGCAGGGCATGCAGACATTGCTCTTATCGATATTTCTTGCTGAATCTCCTCCATTTTATAAAATGGCACTCCCAAATGTATACCCACAATTTTCCAGTTGCCGTAAATTCTGGAGGCGATTTGACTCATAATGTCCGGGCACACGGATCCTTTGACTGCGTAATGAGCCATCAAAATCTCACACAGATCACGGCGTTCGCTCTTCTTAAGTGCAAAGTAAAGCTGCTCATATGCTTGCCTTTCAATATTGACGCCTTGGCGCCACAATAAAATCATTCTCAATGGCGCATCATTTTTAAACATTCCACGTATAATTTCATTACACCTCAAAAAGGGTGCCAAAGTAAGCCAGTCAGCGCCCAACTGGTCGAATATAAACTTTAATTCAGTCTCAAAAGTTAAATTAGAACTATCTGCTCGATCGAATGCTTCAACCACACATTGCGATTCAGTACTTGAACTAGAAGTTGAACTAGCCATTTTTTCTTCTTTTAAAAGTCCAAAAACCGAGCTACAGGTTTTCCGTAACAGCAAAAACACCGGCTACAGCGAACTGAATTAGGAGGTGACAAACGATTAGTTAATTCAGCTTTAATGGCAAACAGGTGATGAAGACCACGGCTATTACAGCAGCGCGAGGGGTAGGAGGAAAAAACGCCTTTCGCAGACTTCAGCATGGACCCACACAAGCATTCGATCCACTGTCTGTCGGGCTCACCAGGTACCAAAGTTAAGTCTTTTCTCCAACTAGCATTGAACCAATCAGTCTCATTCCACGATGAGTAATTATTCAAATAGATAGCCAAGCTTGTGTGTCTGCATTGAAGACCGGTCTCATCAAAAATAAGAAGCGGAGCTAATTTCATATAGCTCCCTGCTATTACAGATTCCTTGGGTATGTCTTCATTAAAATAGAAAAATGCTCTGTAGCAAATTTCTTCATTTGAAAAGTTCATACACTCAAAAATATATCCCGAGGGTAAATCCACGACGCCGGCAGTTTTTTCAATAATTCTCTCAGCAAACTGATGAGCCAAATGCGTTTTTACCCTGTGTCTAACATTCACAGGAAAAGCCTGCTTAAACAAAAGGTTTACGCCAAGCCAGGGATAAGGAAAAATCCATCGAGTCGAATCAGGTCTTTGTTCAGCTTTTTCCTTGCTCATGGAAGAAATAGAAATATAAAATTTCTTAAATCGAGCCACATTCAGAAAGTTGCTAACCCCTTCAGAAGGCTTTTCAACGACTTTGCGCGATGACAAATAGGGTTTGTCGCCCGCCGAAACTTGAGTGGCCATGTCTTTGCCCATGCCTAGGTCTTTCGGTCAGAGTTTAAGTGCGGAATTTCTTATGTCACGGCCGGACAGAGCACAGACAATGTCAATGAACAAAATTCTTAACTGTCGGCTATGGTATTTATACGTACCCTAAGACCACACCCTAGCTCGACATTTTGTCGAGGGTTCTGTCAACAAAAAACGTCTCTTCATTCTCCCCATCGTCATTAGCATATTCAGCCAAAAGGGTGAAACCGTCTAAAAGTAATTCACTTTGAATTAGCCTTCGTCTGCTGTCAGTTCGTGAGGTATTTAGTCCGAAAATTTTATATCCATATCGTGGCATTATGTGTTTCTTCGAGCGGATTCTATATATAGAGGATTTATCACCAGTTCCATTTCCACTGCGCCTCATTGTTAATATTCAAATGGATTATATTTATTCTTTGCATTTTATATACTTGCATTTTATATACTTGCCGTGAGGCTTGCCGTGTGGGGATTTGGGGATTTTAATTTGTGTTACATTACGCTCAGCACTTTGGATTACGCTCTGGGCTTTGGACTAAGTTTGGATTGTGAACTGTGTTTCATGGACTGTACCCTTACTGTGGATTACGCTCAGCACCAAATTGAATTTGTTTGTTGTTTTTTCATTTTTCAGATTATTCAAAGCCTTTATCCATCCATCCAACCAACCAACCAACCAACCAACCAACCACTCACTCACTCACTCACTCACTCACTCAGTCACTCACTCACTCCCTCAGTCACTCACTCACTCCCTCAGTCACTCAACCAGCACCAGCACCACCACCACCACCACCACCACCAGCAGCAGCAGCACCAATTACCCACCACCAGCACCAGCACCACCAATTACCCACCACCACCACCAATTACAACAAGAATTATGGCTGCCAACCGTCACGTTTCCGTTAATATAAGTGTGTCTGAGGGAGCACAAATGCTCCTGAGCCTCAGGGGGGAGGAGTATGTGGAGACCCCCGCCTCCCCCGACTCCACCGATCGCCACATGCCTCCTTTGGAGGCTGCCAACTCCCCAACTCCCCAACTCAGGTGGGACGAGGAGGAGGAGCGGGAGTGGCAAAGGCGGGAGGAGAGGCAGGAGCGGGAGCAGGAAAAGGAAAAGGAGGAGGGGGAGATAACAGACGAAGAGGAGCAGGAGCAAGGAGATCGGAACGAGGAGGAGGAGGAGGAGGAAAACGTGCAGCAGGAGGAAACATCGGAGTCATCGGAGGGGGAAATGGAGGTTGGAAGCTTCTTACCCCCCTCACCTGCTAGCGAACAACGCAACCCAAGCCCCAGACCATCTACATCTTTTAGCCCCCCACCTCTCGACTGCACCCGTGACCCAACTGATCCATTTTATGATTATCCTTTCGACCCTAACAATGAAGAAATTATCCGCGAATTGCTTGGGCATACGGGTGCTGGAAGTGAGGAAGCTAGGTCTGGGGCTGAAGGGGAAGCCCCAGCTTCAGCAGCTAGGGCTGAACAAGACGAAACTAGAAATGGAGCTGGGGCTGAACCTAACATCCCCCCAATCAACTTCGTTCGAGAAGTCACCATGCACGATGAGGCTGGGCCCCTGGTAAAGGCAAGGCCAGGCTATTTCGTAAAGATGCATGTGTTCCCCACCGGTGAGCTAAACAAGTTCACCATGACCTTCGAAATAACACCCGAGGCGTCCTTCCAAATTACAGCATCACCGGTGGGAAATTCAATTTGCATCATTACTAAGCCTGGCAGTCACATCACACAAACCAGGAAAATCTCAGCAACAGAGTGGCGAATGTGGATGAGGGCTCCCTTCTTCCAAACGGAAGACAGGAATAGGGAGTTGGGGGTGTTTCACATGCACATCCCCCCGATCAAATTTACCTGGTATCCAGAAAGCAAAATGTGGTGTATCGCTGACAAAAGTCCAATGTCAGAACGCAAGTTTGTCCTGGATACCTGTACACGTAAGTTCGGCTCGTGCTTCGAGTGGAAGAAGGGGGCCATGGACCTCATCATGGAAAAACGGTGGCCGTAAGTTTTTGTTTTACTCATTTTATTTTTTTACTTTATTATCTACTCATTTACACGTCCCGCACATATCAATTTTACGCAACATATTTTAATAAATATAAATTATAAATAGTTATACGTAGCTAATTCACATCCTTTTTTTTCTAGGGAAATCATCCGATATTTTCACCGGTAAATGGTCCCCTTCCTCCACTCGAAGATCTTCATTCGCCTCTCTCTCTTGCAGCATGGTGACTTTTTCGTATTTCATATTTCATACACATTTTCATATCATATCATTCCATATCATTCCATATCATTCCACTAAAATAAATAAACAAATTAAACAACAGGTAAAGTTAAAAGTTTATGTTTTATTATTATTACGTGTTTAAGTTATTGAGTTTTCTATTTATCGCCATATATAATATGACGAGCAAGCAATATGTACATATATGCCATATATAATATGACAAAAGGTTATATAGCACCACAAAAGCAACAAGGCATGATAATAATAATGATAATAATAATCAAGGTATAATCAGGATATAATAATAATCATATAAGTAGAAGGTATATAGGCGCGTGGTAACCATCTTCCGTATAGTCCGGTAACCATCTTCCGTATAGTCCAGTTTGACATAGTCATATCACACATCATAGTCTAATAATATAGACATAGACATAGTCTATCACAAAAGCACATTTTTACAGCAAGTATCAGGGTTCCTAGCGGTATCAGGGTATCCTAGCGAGGGAATCCTCAGCGCCATCCTAGTGGCATCCGATCCTCAGCCATCCGATCCTCAGCATCCTTACCCTGTTAAAAAAAAATTTTTTTTGTAAAATACACCACAAACTTTTTTCATAAATACTTTATGGTGTTATGTGTTATGTCAATGCAATCTTAAGTCAAGTGTAATAACGATACAATATGAAGTGACAAAGACTCAAGTCAAGTGTAATAACAATACAAGATGAAGTGACAAAGTCTCAACTCACACTCCGGCCTCAGGAGAAATAACGATACAATATCGCCCTGCTCCCTCCTTTCACAGTAAATGACTGTGCCTCCGACCAAAAAACCAAATAACCAATCAACGGCTCCGTGATGAAGCGTATATGTCCACCCTGCCGTCACGTAGGGGACATCGGTTTCGCCTATCAGCACACCCTGATGAAACACTCGAACAACAACATCCACACCATCGAACGCGGCGTTCATGTCATGGTAAATGTCAATTCTGTAACCATCTTCCGTTACGTACGACAGGTATACCATTCTGCAAAAAAAATAAATTCAATAGGCATCAATAGGTATCAACCAGCGACCAACGCTATCTCACCGAGCCTGCCCCCCCCCCCCCCCGCCGGCGGCCATAGCTCGATTTCAAAACCATATCTCACGCGAATCTCACAAATATTTCACATGAATCTCAGCTCAAATCAAGCGCATACAAGCCACTAAAGCAACTCCCTTAGTATTCTTGGTATATTCATAAACATGTATCAACACAAATTAAACATGCTAATCAACACTTACTTGAGTTTCTTCGGTTATGAATCTGGGAGTAAAGTAAAGGCTATCCTCGGCTGTTGTTAAAAAAAGTCTCAAGATGGCGAACCTAAGCTATTTTTAGCTTTCAAATGCAGCAATATCTGCCTCCAAGTTAATTTCCTCTCTCAATCGCACCCCGAAAGATAAGGCTCGAGCCGGCAAAGGTAGCGCTCAAGCGCCCTCGGACGGTGTCAACGCGAGCAACGATTTCAACACGGGAGAACAGGCCACCACCTCATCGGGTCAAGGCAGTGGAAATGAAACACCTGGATCACCCCAGCGCACCGACCTAGGAACTTTCCCACACCACCCCAGTCCATCTTTTCTCCTCCCCCTCTATCCCATATAAATAATCCCCCTCTAAAATTATTCTTCATGCTTTTTTTCAAACCATCTCTCCGATCCCCCTCATATCATCGCGACTCAAGATACTGTAAGTAGTATAGGGAAATGGGGAACCAGCGGATAACCGCTATACACAGCTCTATACACAGCTCTATACAGCGCAACTCACTCCTCTCTCCCTCTCTTTCCCCACCCCTCTCTTTCCCCACCCCTCTCCTCTCCACACCACCACCACCACCACCACCACCACCACCACCACCCTCTCCCCCACCCATATCCCCCTACCAACGCGCTACGCGCGCCCACGCGTCTCTACTGCGTCTACCGCGCGCCCTCTCACCGCGTCTACCGCACGCTGCCTGCCGCGCCGCGCGTCGCGCGAGAAAATGAGTAACCTGTCAATCAAATCGACCAAAATCTCTACCATTTCCTACCATTACTCACAAAATCCCGGGTTGACGGTGGTGAGTACTACTACTAATGTAATGACAGCTTCCGTTTTCCCCATCTATGCTAGGTGTCTATGATAAGCCAATATAAAAGATTACTGATAAAAATAAACAGACATATATCCATACCAACATATTCACATACACATTTAAAAACTCATACAAAAACCTGCTAAAATCTTATCATAGACATTTTAGGGATAAGCTGGTCTTTGAATACAGACTATTTGTGATGTGTTTAAAAAAAATGAGTCACAAGTCGCAAAATTGATATAATTTTTCAAAGTGACTTTTTCAAAAGATTCCTTTATTGAAGTGGTCTGATTTTTCTAGGGTCTAGCATACTTAGTCATATGAACCTATGTACCAAATTCCAGGACATAGTACAAAATATATCCTTGTATTTTGAAGGCATTCGTATTGATGATGTTTAGTTACTTTACTGATAATTAACCACCCAGAAACGTTGCAAACTTTTTTTTCAAAAATAAAGATATCAAATTTAAAATATAGAAATATATATCAAGTGACCCAGTGTTTACTAATATTGGAATCCCCTTGATCTCATCTTCTCAAATATGATGATATCTCAAAATTCATTTTTCTGGGATTAATGACGCATTTTCCTGTAACACATCACATTTTGTCTTCTACTGCACAAAAAATTGCAAAATTGCCAGCTAATTGTGCAGTTTTGCAATTTCGGAAATTTGAAAAGCTCAAAATTGGTTCTCCCATGAAATAAAAAAAGTATTATATTTCGACATCCCCAAAGAAATAATGGTTAAGAACCTCCATATCTTCACATTAGATATCAGTACTCTTTAGAAAATTTGAGTGTTTCATAATCTCAAGTTAAAATTGACATGTTGATGCTGCATTCCCACCTAATTTCCCTAAAAAAGAAAACTTCCTATCTTTTAGACCCGAATGTCCACTTTAGAACAGCAGAACACTCAAATAAATGAAAACGTCAAGAAAAAAAATCCATCAATGAATAAAAAACAGACAAAATAACTATTTTTCTTCATTTCACTATTCAAATATTCATTTCTACAGTGCTAAGGGTAAGAAAATCAAATATGGTTAGGAATGCCGCTTTAAACATAATCTGTTAAATATCTTTACAGGGTACATAGGTAACGGTTCAACTTGTAACAACACACAGGATTGTACCAGTGCCATTCCACCCAGAACAATTGCACTTGCATCTTAGGACATTTTGCAACTCAGGTTGGAACAGTATGTGAGATCAGAAAGATAGGAGACACTTGTCTGGATGATACTGACTGCTCAACTGCAGTTGAGGATAGCCTCTGTGCCTCTGGTATCTGTGAATGTCAGCCTGGCTTTCATGGAGAGGCTAACAACACAACTTGTCAGAAGAGGAAAATATTTGATAATAGTTGCCAATCTGATGCCGATTGTTACCATGCAGTTTCCAATAGTTTTTGCCATGACAACACCACATGCCACTGTTCAAAAGTTATCGCGAAGTGGCAAACAATACTCAATGCATCCCACGCCTAGTAGGAGATTCTGGTTGCAAGACAGATATGGATTGTGCAGCTGTTATTGATAATAGCTTCTGTCAAACCTCCACTTGTTCTTGTCTCTATGGGTTTACTCCAACCTTCAATAAATCAGATTGTAGAGACATTGAAATTGGAGATATTTGCAGAACTAGCTATGACTGTGATGTACAGATATCTGAGAGCATGTGTATGGAAAATAAGACTTGCCGCTGCAAACTAGGATATGCCTTGTTATACACAGAAGATAATTGCACAAAGATTGGGCTTGGCGATTCTTGTGCATCAGATGTAGACTGTGAAACATTTACTGACAATTGTATGTGCATAAACGGCAGATGTACCTGTAGCCCTGGTTATTATGAAATTGATAGCAGCACCTGTGCTCTAAGACTCATCGGTGACTCATGTGGGACACATACTGATTGTAGCACTGATATACACAATTCTCTTTGCCTCAATGGGACTTGTGTATGTAAAACTGGATATCTAGCCTCTGCAAACAACAGTCATTGTTTAGAAAGTAAGTCAAGTCATTCTGTATCATGAACATAATTTCAGTTTATATTTTCATTTAAGAATTAAACTTGCAATGAGTTATTTAGGAATATATTTATAATTTGTAACTTTAAACACTCTATTCGAAATCCCTCATCAACAGTGTTGCTGCTATAGGACATGTGTCATATATATATATATGTTATATCATATAGTGACAGGAATTTCGATTTTTCCAAAGGACATAATATGACATTAATCACACTAAACAAAGAATGATCAAATGAATGCATTTCTTTTCAAATTTATATATCTCATTTACCCAAGGACTCATTGGAGACAACTGCACACAAGATTTGGATTGCATAGTAAATAGTCAAAGTAGTATATGTGAAGATGGCATGTGTGAATGTGCTAATGGAACATATTCATCATCCAACAAGTCCAGCTGTATTGCAAGAAAGATTGGAGATAACAACTGTATTGAAGACCTTGATTGTTATTCGATTATAAACAGCAGTATCTGTATCAATTCAACATGTATATGCAAGTTGGGATTCAAGGCTGAAGAAAATAATCAATCATGTTTGAAAAGTATGTAACTTTTATTTTTCTGGTAAAATATGAAATTGTACTGGGAAGAGAGATATAACCTAACCGTGTGACTGACTGTCCAGCACCCTTTTTCCTGTTTCCTTGGAATGGTGTCCCAATTTCCTTTCCAGCCATAAAATGACCATATTCTTTCGGGTTGTTTGGTGTTGGGCACTTTTGAGGTAAATTGTATTGTTCTGTGTATAGTTTGTGGTGGTTTGAGGTTGACGGGTTAATATATATATGGTTGATTCTCATGAAACGGTTCCAAATAGGTATTTTTTGAAAGGTTATTGAAATTAGATAAAATTGCTAGTATTGGTGCCCCATATCATACTCTTCTTAGTCCTAAACTGCACTCCTTTGCTATGAGAATTGTTGGAAATATTCCCTTAAATATATTGCGTCATGGACGGTGATGATCACGAAAATATTCATTGTCATTTCATTCATTCATAAAACAATGAAATGATTATATTTTCACATGATCCTGTTACATCATGTTACGTAAGAATAACGTAACAATGAGTAATCACTTTAATGATCATAATTAACATTTATTGTTATGATTTAATTTAATAATTGGACCAAACATCCTGCGCTCAACTTATAAGGTAATAAGAACCAGAAATTTATTGCTCTAAATACGGTAACATGTAGAGGAGTGGGTAACACCCACCCCTCATTAGATATTCCTCCAATGGGCTATAGGCACATGTATCAACAATGTAACTGTATACCGGTTCTACAATAAAGACCATTCTAGATCTTAGGATCAAAGCCTTAGGACTTCTTTCTATACACTGTAGTTCTTTCCAATATTTTAGACATAATTCTTTATATCCATATAGACTCATTATTCATATAACACTGGTGGATTAGAACCCGGATCATCCTAGAGTATCTAGGAGCTCCCACTTTTAGTCAAGGAAGTAGTTAGGAAAGATGGCAGCGAAAGAGAAGGAAAAGAACAAGGCGCTTTTTGAACGGTTACTGGATTCGGTTGAAAGACTTGCCAAGTTGCCTCAAAGAACAACTAGAAGAGAGAGACAGGCTATTAATGCTGTCACAAGGATGCGCACTCCAGAACCGGACCAAGTAAGAATGGTTTTAGATTTTGACAACGGGGTGGAGGAAGAGAATCACTATGAAGAATCAATACAGGTGGTGGCACAGGTAGAGGAGAACGTTCCAGAACGACAAGAACAGGTAGATGGGAACCCTGGCGCGATGCCAATGAGGGAGGTTCCAGAACTGCAGCCAGAACAAGCACCCATGCCCCCAAATGTACTAGGAAATGGACAACGGCCGGAGTTACCCCCTCCCTATGCACCTGATGACATTCGAGTTGATAGGGCAGAACCAGGAGAAGGGCAACAAGGACCACTTGTTGGAGATATAGTAAGGATTCAACCAGAACAGAGACAGCAGCTGGAAATTCATGATGAGGGAAATCAACCGAATGATCAACATCAGGTAGAACATCCACAAAATCGACAGGAACAAGTGCCTGAACAACTGGTGCAACCACAACAAGCGGGAGAAGCCCAGAATCAATTGGTGCAACAACAACAAGTGGGAGAAGCTCTGAATCAATTGGTGCAACAGCAACAACAGGGAGAGGAACTACAGGGCGAGATACAGGGACCGTTGGAAGCTGACAATAGGCAACAGACTCCTCTCCTTAGACAAATAGTAAGAAGAGCGAGAGCAATTATTGGCAGGCGATCTCCAGGCAGAAGCCCAGGAAGGCAGGAATTGCATGAAGAATTTCGTACTCTTCTGCCTATGACAGAGGAACAATGGCAAGCTTTCAGACAACAAAGAGATCAGGGAAATGATCAACAGGAAGAGCAACCCAATACTCCCCCTGAGGCGCTATTTGCGCAGCAACAACAGAATAATGCAGTACAACATAATGAGCATGGAGAAAATCGTGTGAAGGCCCAAGACGGAGATAACAATAATATCATTGAAGAACCACCACAGATACTGGCTCAGGAACAAATCCCAATGGTTCCACAGGTACTAGCTCAGGGACAATTTCCAATAATTCCCCAGGTAATTCCTCAGGGACAGTTTCCAGTAGTCCCACCCCCTCAACAAGTTCAGGCCGGGGGCAACAACCAACAGCCTATCCAACCGGTGGTTAATAACGTTCAACAGCATCAGCAACAACAGGGAGAGAGGAGTCCACAGCAACGTGCGCAATCCCCTCCCAGCCCGATGTGCATGATTACATTACTGACCTGGTATTGACCTGGGAATTATGACCTGATTTTGACCTGGTGCTTTACTGGTGGAAAACGTAAACGATTGTGAGGGTCAAACTTGATTTTACAATGCTCTATGGACCCGATTTATGAATACACTTCTAATGCTCTCAGATATGCACAATTAACCAGGTTATAAAATGCACTTTTGAAGCACTCTATGATGCACTACTGACCAGGCTATAAAAATCAGTTCTGTTGCACTCTGCGAGTGCAGTTTCATACCTCTGAATCTCACCAGTATTAAGACTGGTGAATTCTTCACAGAAATATATTTCCCAATATTATACAAAGAGTGTATATCAAGGCATGTTACCTTGTCTTTGCATGGAAATACATCAATTATTGCATCATTATATCCATCCTGTTAGACATTCCCAATGCTGGGAAGGGTTATTCCAGTTGTACTTAGAACCAGGGTGGAACACTCTACTCCAGGTAATAAAGTATGCAATGGGGGGTGGTGGTTTGTTCAAAACATTTTTCCACATCCAACAAATAAATTACAAAATTAAACTTTACAAGTGTATCACTTATAACATTCCTATATACATGATGTGAAATATCTATTTTGGTATAAATTCCACAAAAGTGTATGAGCATCGCTTTCATTGTAAAAACAATTGTAAATGCACACCAGTTACCAGTTGCGCCCCCTGGTGAAATCAGTACATACCACCACTGTATGTAAAACTGCATCTGACCAGTCACAAAACTGCAATCGTCTCAAAAAAGCAGTTTTGCACCTGGTTTTGCACCTGGTAAAACGTGCACATCTGATGCACTTCACAATGCATATCAAAATTATGTATCTAAATCAGGTGTAAATAAACACATGTGGTATACAGTTAGAATATTTGAACAAATGGTTTTGTTGGAGTCAGAGAATATTGATGACAGACTCTAAGAATCATATATGAAGTATATCATGTGGTCTCTATGAAGTATATCATGTGGTCTCCATGAAGTATATCATGTGGTCTCTATAATAATTAGCTAACTCTATTAAGAATGTTAAATATTCTAGCTGCGAGAAGGATTATAAGGCAAACTTAAAGCAACTTGTTAGCATTAAGAAATGATAATTGAAATGGTTTTAATATCATATTGTGTAATGGGAGGTCATTGGAAGACCTGCATTAATCCAGAGGTCCTAACCCACTTCCTAGATTTTACGAATACTGTTAACCATGAATCATATTATATCATATTATAACGAATGTAACTGTATCTTGAATAACAGTATTATATATATAAAAATATAAAAATATAACTTTTATTTCGATTTCGACTACATTACCTCAATAACTTTATAAATAACTACTTTGCTAATATCACTAGTAACTTACTTATAGAAACAAATAACACACCCTGGACCTCAAATGTACCTAATAGAGTCATGGAAATAACCACTATCACAACCAACGAAACTGAAATGATAGGACTAATCTCTAAAATTAATCCCTCCAAGTCATCTGCTATTGACAATGTATCAAATTCAGTTATAAAAAGAGCCTTTGCTCTAATACTACCAGAAATTACTTTTTGTATCAATTTATCCCTCTCTAGCTCTAGGGAAAATTTTGTAACACTAATTTTTGATGCACTACAACAAATATTTCTGGAAATGTATTAGCTAAATTTCAGGCTAAGGAGGAATACCGGGCTTGCCCGATCCTTACACACTAATAGCTATGGCATATGCCAGTTTGTATTCCCTGAATAAAGATATGTTTTTTAAAAAAAGCCATAACGGAGAGAATATAGCGATCATAACGCGGCAGTGACATTAAGGGCAGAGGATAAGCAAGGTAAGAAAATATTACTTGAAACCAATATTTACAATGGTTGCATACAAATTGCAGTTAGAAACACGAGTCTTCCAGCTCTTGTAGACACAGGGGTGACACAATCGGTCATAAGTGCATCATTTTTCAAGAAACTTAGAACAATTAAACACCCATGTTCAATAACTAGATGCAATATAAAAATGTTTGTGGCCGATGGTGCGGCGCATCATTGCTATAGGAAGGTCCAGATAAAGTTTTGGATAGCAGACGTGATATTTAGTCAGTCATTCTTAGTCCTGCCAGCGTTAGATAGGCCACTAATATTAGGGGTAGACTTTTTTCGTAAACATAGAGCGCGTATAGCTTTTGATGATAGAAAAACCACAGTATACCCAATAAGAGCGATAAAGGCATTCCTTATCCCCCCCCCCAAGACAGAACTTAATGTAATAGGGTCAGTAACATCACATATGAATCTAGTACATACAATAGGGGTTATAGAAAATTTGGAGAGGGAAAGGCCTGTATCGTTCTTAGTGAAACATGCCTTGGTACGGCCATTCAGACATAATCAAGTACCCGTGACACTTTTTAATGGAGCAGACGCAACATCGCGGGTTCAAAGGGGGTCAATATTGGGTATATATGCAATAACCAGTGAAGATGAATTCATCAACATGGCACACGTAAATAAACTGGGGACTCTAGATACAACAAAAGAAGGCAGAGTAGGAAATGATAATCCTGAATTTCAATTAGGTTCGGAATTGTCGGTGGAACAAAGAGATGCACTGATACAGTTATTAGAAGCGAACAGGACAGCATTTGTGGGCAAGGATAAAATATTGGGAGTCACCACTCAATACGAGCATAGAATCACACTGAAGCCAGGGTTTGAGCCTGTCGTTCGACAGCCATATAGACTTAACCCAGAGATGTCTAGGGAAATGAAAGCTATATTGGATGAGCAGGAGCGGCAGGGCATAGTGGAGCCGTGCACAGAGACAGTAGAATATACAGCACCAGCATTTTTGGTACAAAAACCGCCATCATCGGATGGGAAAAGACAATTTAGGCTTGTGATCGACTATAGGTTGATAAATAAATTTATATTAGATGAAGTACATACCTTCCCCAGGGCGGACGATACAATACAGAGTGTGGGACAAGCACACGGGAAGTATTATGCGTGTCTTGATTGTTTCAGTGGCTACCATCAAGTGCCTCTGAGAAAACAAGATAGAAAATATTCAGCGTTCACGACGCCGTTTGGTGTATATGTACATAGAGTAATGCCTATGGGATTGAAGTCTTCACCAAAGTCATTTCATAACATGATAGATCAAGTGCTAAGAGCAGTCCCACATGCCTTCTATTATGTGGATGATGTGGTGGTGGCATCACCTACTTGGGAAGATCACTTAAAAGACTTAGAAAATATATTTCAGGCATTTTCAAAAGCCAATATTAAGTTCAAGAAAGAAAAATGTGCATTCGGCCTAACACAGGTGCCATTTTTAGGCTTCATTGTGGACCAGGAAGGTATTAGGCCTGATCCTGCAAAAATTGACGCTTTAAAATCCTTTCCTAAACCCAAAACAATTAGGCAGGTCAGATCATTCGCGGGACTTGCAAATTACTATAGGTGTTATGTGCCACACTTTAGCCACATAATGCGACCGCTGTATAATTTAACAAAGGCGAAGGCGAAGTTTAAATGGAACGCGGAGGCGGAAAAGTCATTTAACATTATAAAAAATTCAATACTTAAGGACGCAGTACTGGTGTATCCGGACTATAACAAAGAGTTTTTCGTTGGCACGGACGGTTCTAATTATGCGATCGGGGCGTGTCTCAGTCAATATGATAAATATAACAACTTAAGACCGATCTCATTTGTCGGACGAAGTCTCAATTCGTCAGAGAAAAAATATTCAGCAACGGACCGCGAGTTGGTAGGGATCCGATTTGCTTTAACAAAGTTCAAACATTACTTATTGAATAGACATTTTACTGTACTAACTGACCATGCTGCTTTGACAGCAATAAATACAAAAAAAGGACCTAACGGGAAGGATGTCTAGGTGGCTAGATTTCTTCGGACAGTTTGATTTTTCGATAAAATATATCAGAGGGAAATTGAACATAGTACCAGACATTTTATCAAGACGGAACTATGATAATGAGGACCACACAGATGTGGATATAATAGCGGTCAAGAAGGTGCACTTTAATCCATTACACACTTTGAAAATATTTAGTGAAACCGACCCGTGTGAGAATAATCCAATAAGGGTGTATAAAAGGAGACCGATTCTGAAAGCAAGTTGTACGGAAACCCAGGTGAATAGCGAGAAATTGCCCTCATTGATCGATTTGAAACAGGGACAACTGATTAGAAGCGGTGTCCAGGCTCAGTCAGTCAGTAATATTGCGTGGGTAAATGGCGGTTCAGTATCCAGGGGATGTAAGGGACCGATGCAACACATGTTGGCACCCGTCCAAACCAGGGCCCAGAAGGTGGTAGATCAAAGACAAGAGGAAAAGGATATGACTGGGAATATAAAAGAAAATCCACCAAGGGGCAATCAATTAGAACGGGAAGGTGATGCAAGATTGAACGCAGAGCAGAAGACCGAATTAGATCATTCAGATGAGAGGGGACCTACACCTCAGCAACCTATGGCGTTGAAGGATCAGATAATAAAGGCAAAATTACCAATACTCTGTAAGGGACAGGATAAGGACAACAAATTAGTTGGTCCTCCAACAGTAGATATGATTAAAACCTTACAACAAAAGGACACTTTTTGTGTATCTATGAAGGATTATATCGAGTTAGGGATAATCCCCAGACAAAAAAGCCTGGCAAGAAAGGTGTTGACAATGCACAATTTATTCTTTGAAAGGAAGGGGTTGCTATGTAGGTTACCAAAGCATACAAAGTCTATGGATAAAGAGAAAACATTCCAAGTGGTAATTCCCACGACTTTAGTAGAACCATTAACGCGATTTATCCATGGACATGCTTCAGGGGCCCACGTAGGGTATACAAAGACATTAGCGATTATTCAAAGCAGGTTTTATTGGCCAAGAATGGCCAGTGACATATTGGAAATAATTAAATCATGTCATGAATGTTTAAGGGCGAAATCAGTTAAACACCCTATTAAGTTACCAATGACGTTGAGATCTAGGGCCCCAAGGCCATTCAGCTACCTGATGATAGACGCAATGGGCCCATTACCAAGAACTCAGCGTAATAACATGTACATTCAAGTGTGTGTGTGCCTCTATTCAAAATTTACATTTATATGGCCCACACCAGCCATAACAGCCGAGAGAGTTTCTAAAGAATTCTTTGAGAAAGTAGTGGCATATGTGGGAATACCTACTCATCTGTACAGCGATAATGGGGGCTGTTACGTGGGAAATACATTCAAAGATAAGTGTAAGGCATGGGGGATTAAACAAATCTTCTCATCAAGTTATTCGCCCCAGACTTGTGGGAATGTCGAACGCGCAAATCAAGCCATCATAGGCTGCTTAAGAACGTTCTTACAAGACAAACAGACAAATTGGGATTCATACCTTTCAGTGATTCAATTCACATTGAAAGTATCACCCGCCTAAGCAACAAATGTAAGTCCGTACATACTTGCAATGGACAGAGCCCCCACAATAGCGGCCGAGGCACCAATTCATGGGGACTCATTGTTTGATAAAACGGTCCTAGAACAACTAATATCCATTGTTACCACTCAGAGCAAAATCGCTGAGCAGGCAGAGGCGATATTAGTAACCAAACAACAAGCGATGAAGAACAGGTATGACAGCAATGCGAAGCCCCATAAAATAACGGTAGGATCCATAGTGTATGCCAAAGTACACAAGTTACTAATTCCCAACACGGCGAAGAAGTTACAGAATTTGTTTGAAGGCCCGCTATTAGTGATAAAACTACCATCAGAATACATGGTTAAGCTATATGACCTGAAGAATGGAAAAGAATTGAAAAAACCAATTCATGTTCGTCATATAAAATTAGCCATGGCAGGCACGCCACAGATATTAAAAACATTAAAACATAATCTGGGCATGATCTAATATTGAAATAGGGAAGAATGAAAAAAAAAAAAAAAGAGAAACAAGAGATAAGAAAAAGGGGAAAAGTCATTGCTAAGAGCGTGGGGATGTGATAAGACAGAGGCGGACAAAAAGTGTCATGATAATCCTTAGGAAGAACAAATTCATACGTATTAATTGTAAGTGTATGTTAAGGGAGAGCTGTAACATAGTGGCTGTCCCTGTTATTGGCTGCATGCCAACTCTCAGATTGAGTGAGTTGGTAGGGGTGAGTGTCATTGGTCAAGAGGTCGAATTAGGGGAGTGTCGTAATTGGGGGCAACCCATACATAACCCGAGACGCCTCGATTACCACCCCACTTGCTTGGGAACAAGCCCTATTATCATGTAAAATTGACAAGCCTAAATTGTCTAATTTTGAGTTAAAGTTGTCTCATTCAGCCAGACATTCGTCGCGCCCCTACCGGCCAGAAGGCTACCCACACTTTCTTACCGCCACAACGCTCGCGGATTTCTTATCATCCCAAAGTCCAAAGGTACAGGTGAGGTCCAGGTCTGACCGTTATCTCAAAGTCGATCACATGGGAAAGGAGGGGAGGGGCTGACCGCCAGGTCAGGGGAGGGGAGGGAATACTGATTAAAGAGTGGGAGGGAGAGGGGAGGGGAGATAACCCCGTGACCTGGTCACCACCCAAAGAGATTGGTCAGAGTGGCAGTGGTCACTCTGAGCCTCGTTTTAATAAGTGTCTGTCATTGTTATCCTGTGGCTGATTGGATCTCTAATCTAACCTGTCAATTAATTGGACCAACGGGACCAAAGCCAATCAGCGCAGGACCAGTGTATTCGTTCTAATCTGTCTAGTATAAGAATAAAGAAAAGATGAGGATCGGTCTCTTCCGAGGCTGGTACTGATTCGAAGCATACATCTCTGTGTGTTGCGTTGATTAATTTCTCGCCCAACTACTGACCCTGAATTATTACGAAGAATGGCCCGCATTTCTTCAATCACATTGTACGGAGACTAGGCCAAGCTCAACCAAAACTACACAACGATGAGACTGTGGCTTCTAGTTTGGTAAGTTTTTGTTTGGCCCTGTCTAAAGAATTGTATCTTAATCGTTCTGAGTTTTGACACTTGAAAAAAGAAAAAAGAAAAATAACACAAAGGTAACTGATTATATGTGGCAAAGACTAAGTAAGGGCAAGAGATTGACGAGGGAATTTGAAACGAATTCATGAATTACTATTAGTGTATGTTGTGCTTTACCTTTTGTAGGATGCTTGGCATCTACATCAACTTAGGGAGATCGGAGTATCTCCTGCGTCAGAATTATGGTGTGGCTTTCCAAAGATTAAGTAAATCAATCTACACGGATGTTGAAGAGAGGGAAATTCGGCTTGCTTTGCCCATGACTCTAACTAAACCTGACTTTAAGACGGTTCACTACTCAATAGCGCCGAAAGGCACTCCGAAATTAAAAAGACTATTTACTAACATCAAACAGTTTACATATCAAATATTCAGAGAGGCTGAGATGGTATATCACAGGATTAATGAAACAATTGTTCGGTATGAGAGAACTTCATCTAGAAAAAGGAGAAGTGCACCGCTACAGCCACTGGGCGATTGGCTAGAAGTAGCTATAGGAACGGCGACACAACCAGATTTAGACAAGATAGAACGCAAATTGGAAACGTTTGTAAGGTTATTTAAGGCTAATCGAATGTCTAATGTGGCAAGAGATGAGGTCACACTAGCTCTTGCACAACAGATATGGGATCTGTACAAGTATTCCGATGTACATGTAGACAAAATCACCGACATATTCAGAAATTACTCAACTGAAATGAAAACCTTTGCAATAAACATTAACAATGTGTTTGCCGACCTGGTGACAAACATGACAGAAAACATAGCTTTACACTCGATGCTACATGAAGCCTCGTTAAATATGATTTCATTAATCCAGTATATAGACTCAGCAGAAGCCATACTAGCAGGCTTTGAAAGGTTAGATAGACACAAAATGCCCTCTCCACTAATTTCTCAGGACGAATTTGACAAGTTTAGAAAAACACTAAAAACAAATCACCCGGATTCTGAGATATTAGAGGAATCTTTATCTATGGATAACGAAGTAAAACAATCGTATTTTACTAATAACACGTTGTACATCCACTTGACGGTGGTGCTGACCTTCTCCCACAGGGAATATGTAGCTTATGCGCCTATTGTATTTGGGGTCCCATTACATACAGACAAAGAGAAATTGGTGGGATTCACAGAATTGGCGCACAGACCCCCCACACTATTGGCAGAATCAAAATACCATAATTCGTATGTGGTGATAGATAACCATGCCCTATCTAAGTGTACACAATACAAGTCAAAAATAGCGTGTTTTGAACCCCCGCCGGAAACACATGAGGGAGCGCAGTCATGTTTCACGGCCCTATTAAAGGATATTCCAGAAGCAGTACATGCATTGTGCAACTTTACGATATTTCTGACTGAGAGAGTCCCATATTTTCACTTGGCTTTGAATCAAATTGATCATTTAATAGTGGGCCAGAATGAACCGGCCCTGCTGATATGCCAGCATAAAGCTAATATACCGGTCCAAATGAGTTTACTGGCAGTGTTAACAGTGCCGTGCTCCTGTGCCTTACATATAGGGCAAATATTCCTCAATTCGCAGAGAAATAATTGCAAAATACATGAGAAATCGGACATTTCAGTCAGAACTGGTTTTAACTTAGCAATAATTGTAGCATTTGAAGTGCCATACTATAACCTTACGGGTGCAGCACTGCATGGTGCAATGGTTAAAATAAATCTACCCTCAGCCGAAGATATGGTTCGGAGACTTTCGCATATACCACAACACACTATTCAAAAGGGAATACATTCAGTATTTTTGGCAAAAGAACTGTTAGAAAGGGATAAAATAGAGAATGACAAATGGGAAAAGTTTAAGGCCACAGCGGAAGAACTGTCAGCACACCCCGGAACGAGTGTCTCTTCAGTAATTATTAGCTTAATATCTATAGTGTTATCTCTCTTCCTCCTATATAGGGTTAACAAGCTGGCCACGATACTAGTGTGGACAAGGGTGGCAGAAAGCCTGAAAATAAACCTAAGCAAACCGAAGGTCCCAGACATCGATCTGGGTTATGACGATCTCAAGCAATATTTTGACGACCCCCCAATCAGAACCCCAAATGAACCAGAAGAGCCCGATAGAAAGCTATAGGATATTTTTGTATATTTTGGCCACGATACTCGTGTGGAAATTGTTGAAATTAATCTGGAAACACAGAAGAGACATTTGGGCACGCATTCCCAAAGTATGGTGTTGTAAAAGGTGCAAGGCAATGGGAGAAGATGACTCAGCGCCATGGATTTTGTTAAGAATCCATGCCGAGGGCATAGTTTCCACCATCCACCTGGCGCAACTCCCTTATGAGCCTTCTGGGATCTTATGTAGCTCACCTGCCCCTCGACTGACCCTCCACAACGTCACCAGCATGAGGTGCTGCACCTCTGTTAAACTAAACATGCGATGGTCAGGCCCACTAACGATATCAGTCAACTCAATAAGAAAAGAGATCGATCTATAGCGAGGACGTGTTAGAAAAGGCCGTGGCGAGGGATGTACATGCTTACTACGTATTGGTGATAATGCCTGCACGAGGGACACCCATTAACGTACCCTGGGCCAAAGGTATGGACACCTCCCATGGATTGTGAGTGCAATGAAGTCCTTGTCTTTGCATGAACAGCATGATGATAGTGATTAGTAATTGAAAATAAAAGCAAATAAGATGTACCGCAAGTAAGAATATAGCATTTGATTAATAAGTAAAGAAAAAGAAGATTAGGAAAAGGATTATAGAGCATGAAAAGAATAATACACACTATAAATTTGCAGGGGTTAAAAGCATACTGAATTTCGGTATGAGAGAAAAAATAATAGGGATAACATAGTAATCGATTCATGCACACAGGGATAGATTATCGAGTATGTTGTAGGGAATGCACTTATGGCGCCGGCTGGTGTCAATAAAGGGAACTTCGCCTCAGCGACTGAAAGGAGAGTCGATGTGGCGGTTAAGACACGTTTCCATAGCAGGACAATTTAAATCCACAGTCGCATGAGAGAATTAGGCCATATTACAAAATTTTCAAACAAAAACAAAAGCAACCATTGTATTGGTGAATGGTAATGTTTTCTTTTAGGGAAAGAGACTGTGGATGCAGTAAGACGAGGGCCGGACGCCATCGGGTGCATCACCTGTAGGATTCGTGCAAGAAACACAATAAAACAGAACGTTCATGAGGATTGCATGACACTTATCGTCATGGAACACACGAGACATAAGTCACTAAACCATATGTCAGATTGTTTTAACAAAGTCAAGCAGTTAAATATGATCAACAGTACAAGTCTGTTTTGATAGCGGTGATGCATATGTGTCTTCTTCTATTTCTATTTTATTTGCAATAGACCAAGGATCAGAGATTGGAGCCCGACTATTTGTGAAATACGGGAGGGCGAGGTCTAACACGGACGCCAGTGATGTTATTGAAAGGAGAGGTCAACGACCAAGAAGGGGTAGTATAACAAGGACTGTTTCGGAGCCCTGGACCCGTACTCTGACGGGAGACGATAGGGAAGAATTTTATCGGCAGATTGCCTCTAGGATACTAGCAAGGCGGCGTCAATTGTCAGGAGATAATAGACGCCTGTTGAACCCTTCAGGCGATCGCCAAGGTGGTTACGCACCATCAGGTGGACCGCCATCCTATGACTCCCTACGATTTGGATACGGTAGAGGGGGATCCTTGGACGAAGTTGATTAAAGCAGACTCATCAAATATAAGACAGTAAGCGAAATAGACAAAGGCAATAATGGACTGCCTTTTGAAATACTATGATTTCGGACAATATCTAACATAATGGGCGTTTATTGATATGAGAAAAACATGCAAGCGCGGCAGGTGACCAGATCCGCAGAAGCAAGAACAACGAACAAGTGGTTAGCGATACAGTGACGATGTACTCACATGAGTACAAAAATTCCTAGGCGTATAAGATGTTTGTCTAAATGATAATGACGACAACTATATGGACAAGTTGATGAGTGCCGAGGAATCCACACAAAGAGAAAAAAAAAAATGGATAAAGTATCAACTATATGTATGTTATAGAAAATAGAAAGTATATCTATTATATATCTTATAGAAAATAGAAAGTATATCTATTATATATCTTGCAGAAAATAGAAAGTGTATCTACTATATAACTTATAGAAAATAGAAGGTGTATCTGCTATTTAGGTTGTAAAGATTAGAAACTGTATCTACTACATATTTTGATTAGGACATAGAAAATGTGTTTACTATGGATGTTGGTAGGTAACATAGAGGATGTATCTATTGCAGTTTGATAATACGAATAAAAAGGTAACTATGGTAGAAAGGTAAAGATAACTGTAGTGCTAGCCGAGCTATTCGGGTATAAGAATATGAATAAGCAGGTATTTACATTTGTTTTACTTTAGGACTCAGGAAAGACATACGCATTGAGTAAGTAAAATATGTAGATATAGGTGAAGGTCATAAGAACACGGTTCGGAATATGTACCGATAGCGTGTAACATGCATAAATGAGTATATTCATGAGATAATAATAGGAGTGTGGTAGTTTGACACACTAGGAACATAAGGTGTCGGACACTGCGTTGGTTATATGAGAATGTCTATATGGGAAATTTGTACGTGGTGCAGGCTACGCAATGCAGAATATCACATTTTAAGAATTAGTTGAGAAACATTCAAGATTTCCTTCTGGCCCCACTGTCAGCTTATTCCTCGGTCGAGGCACAGAGCTGTCAGAGGGGGGGGGGGGGGGGTGTTACATCATGTTACGTAAGAATAACGTAACAATGAGTAATCACTTTAATGATCATAATTAACATTTATTGTTATGATTTAATTTAATAATTGGACCAAACATCCTGCGCTCAACTTATAAGGTAATAAGAACCAGAAATTTATTGCTCTAAATACGGTAACATGTAGAGGAGTGGGTAACACCCACCCCTCATTAGATATTCCTCCAATTGGCTATAGGCACATGTATCAACAATGTAACTGTATACCGGTTCTACAATAAAGACCATTCTAGATCTTAGGATCAAAGCCTTAGGACTTCTTTCTATACACTGTAGTTCTTTCCAATATTTTAGACATAATTCTTTATATCCATATAGACTCATTATTCATATAACAATCCCATAGAAGAATAAAAACCCTTTTGAATGGTTGATGGGAAATATACCTACATCCATGGAATCATTATGAAAATCAGTGAAGAAAACCTTCCCCATTTTGAAAACTGAGATCTTTAAATTAATTTGGAATATTGATCGATTTTTTTCTTTCTGATTCAATGCACCTAGGTGTCCATCTTTCATCAAGCATATACAAATTACATATTGCATGATTTATTTATTTTTTATTAAATTAGAACATATTATCAGTGTCACGGATGGTGACAGCCATAATAGGTTATAAATTCCTATCCTCCTCTATGCATTTAATCTCAGATTCCTATCCTCCTCTATGCATTTAATCTCAGATTTTAGTGCAAAATCTTTTTAGGGATTATGCTTCATGAAACACATGAATAAGTAAACAAACATTTCCATGTAATCTTAATTAATTTTCAGAATGATATATTCAATATTTTGATTTGAAGGTGTTTTTTTCAGCATATATTTAATGGTTGTAATTTCCTGAATAGTCATCATAGGTATGGAAAAGTGGGTACATATTCGCTCAGAATATAGAGTCAAATTCAATAGAATATGCTAGATAATTTCTCTTTTCATGAGACCATTTTCTCATTTGGAACCGTTTCATGAGAATCGACCATATGTCTCCTAACGCTCAAGTCATTTTCTTGTGTTGTGAATTTTTCAACTAGAATTAAATTGGTATTCTCTTCCATTCAATCCAGGAGAAATAGGTGACAACACATGTTCATTAGATGTTGATTGATTAACTGCAGTCAACAATGGTCATTGTCGAGCTGGTGTTTGCACATGCAATTATGGATATTATGCATCAAAGGACATGAATACCTGCTATTTGAGAACTCTGGGAGACAACAGCACCTGCACTATGGATAATGACTGCAGTTATGCTATACCTAATACAACATGTACAGATAACATTTTGTCAATGTATGACAGGAACAATCAGTGATGGTGTTGGGTGCAGGGAGGTTGTAGTTGGAGACCCATGTCTATCTAATCTCGACTGTAGCATTAGCATCTCACACAGTCAGTGTGTAATGGATGCAAATTGTTCAAGTGCCGTCAACATTTCTGAATGTTTGGCTAAAGTATGTACATGTAATTATGGATATTACCCTTCAAAGGATATTAATACCTGCTATTTGAGAACTCTGGGAGACAACAGCACCTGCACTATGGATAATGATTGCAGTTATGCTACACCTAATACAACATGTACAGATAACATTTGTCAATGTATGACAGGAACAATTGCTGATGGACTTAATTGCAGGAATATTCTTCTTGGTGATGCATGTCTATCTAACAATAACTGTAACATAAGTATTCCACAAAGCTATTGTTTGAATGGAGGCTGTGCTTGTGTATTGGGGTATGAATCTAAAAGTAGAAATGATACATGTAGAGGCATGTCGGTAGGCTCCAAATGCACCCAAACCCAGCAATGCTATTTATCAACAACTCATAGCATGTGTCTGAATTGGGCCTGTACTTGTAATAAAGGATTTCATTACCAGGATGGAAAATGCATCGAAATGTTACTCGGAGATATTTGCACCTGTGACGACGAATGTAAAACAGCCATCAATAACTCAGTTTGTAATCAATCTTCGTGTAGCTGTATGATTTGATATGAAAGTTATACAGTGAGCAATAATTCATGCATGGAAAAAGAAATCAATTCCACCTGCAACAACGAAGAGGACTGCACAAGTATAGTCAATGGAACATGTGCTTCAGGAAAATGCCAACGCCCCGAAGGGTCACGCACCATTAACAACACTTTCTGCCAATTACGTGAGTAAATCTTTCTGCGTTGATATTTTACATCCAACAACTAGTGCCCCATCACTATATGTATTTAAAGCTGCATTCTCAGCTATTACGACAAAACAAATCTTACCAAATTCACTCATATTATGACTTATACGACTGGATTTATCAATATTCTGTGACTATTATTTGGTTTCACATGAATTTGAAGCCGAATTGAGCAACATTGAGCAATTGAGCAAAAATGGACGCCGGTGAGCGATAATAATAAGTGAAGCCTTCACTGGAAACGATTTGGGCTGGTTCTCCAAATACAAATGGAGACGTTTTAGAAGCCATGTCGCAATAATAACTGGACAAAATCCTCCAAAATTTTGGAAAAGAATGGAACCAAAAGTACAAAATGTTTAGTTCTTGACGAGATGTGACCGACCCGCCCTCTGTGGGCGGATAAGCCCCTCTCTAAAATTAGTGACGTCACCCAACCCATCAGCGTCCACTCCCCATATAGACACAACCCATACTTATGGCCTTCTTTTTAACGTTTTCCCTGTAAGTGGCGACCTGTAATTCGTCTGAGAGAAACTTGACTTCGTTAGCTACCCTTTTGTCTGGAAAAACTACTGTGTTCATGGTCCAGAAATGCTGTTTTCAAAACATTCATGCACCCTCTATCTGTTGTCACTCACTCCTGCCATGTTTACATAGCTTCAACCACCCAACAGCTATAACCTTACTAGCCACTGCCACCCTTACATAACACCCACATAACACCCAGCTAGCTTGTTGACATGTAGGCTATTTATAGGGTGGGCGTTGTAGCCTACCCAACACATTGGTGTTGTGTAGGCTACATTATTTGATACTAAATCAAATGGATATTGTAGGTAGGAGGGGTAGAGACAGGGTGGGTGGGTGGGACGATCTTTTATTTTTAAATATAAAAACAATCTAAAAGCGTTCAGATCTGGTGAAATATAACCAATTTACTTCCCACAAATAAATGTCTTGCTGCGGTAATTTTCTGGACCGAAGTTAGCAGAGTGTATCTTCCACTTAATACACATTGAATTGAATTGAATGTATTCTTTATTTCGTTTCCAAACTTGGTTGTCCATTTCTGATTGCTCACGTATTTCAAATGAACGGCCTCCTTAAAATCGGTTCCTTCATGAAAGACATTAAACTTGATTGGTTAAATTACTATTACCATGCTCATTGCCTATTAAAATAACGTTATTCGTAAAAAGATAATATGGATCTGGAAATTCTTCTATAATTGTGTATGCACATACATTGTGGTGGGGAAGGTTGTCTGCATGTTATCTTTTGAGTTATGTTATAATGGGTTAACGTGTGAGGAGGAAACGTTTTGAAAGTTACTTCCCCAATCACTTGATGTGGAGGAGGATAGATACCTAAAGTGTATCTTTCGTTTTGATATATTTTAGTTGCCATCGACTTAATTAAATATTTGACTCTATTACAATATTATAACTTCATTGTAATGTTTTTTGAGCAGGTGAGAACCCGATTACCGTAAACGTCCCTAGGTGAGCATATCATATAGTTAATCCTTTCCGTATCTGATGTAATATTCAGTTAAATGTGATATATTTGTTAATTTATATATTGCTTTATTAACAAATATACATGAAACGATGTATACGTTTAGTAGGAGATCTCAACACAATGTCAGCAGAAAACGATCACCATGGCCAAGTAAGTACACGTAATCTTTCACCCTTTTCCAATTTTCCCAATTATTTCTACGAATCGGAGATAACATTATTATTTATTAGGATTATGGATGCCACTAGGAATCATTACAATGACTTTGATTTTTTAAGCAAGAAGTTAAACATTTGATAAAAATGGATCCTTGATATTATGATATATATTATTTCAGTTATAGCTGGTGTCTCTAGTCTCATCCTCTTCCTGACAGCCGGATTCCTGCTTTTTGAGTTGTATGTACGAAAATGCATGTACATGTAAGAACGAACACCAAACCTTTCAGATTCTTCGCGTTGAAAAAGAAGACGATGGACATTTTGCAAAAATCTATCAGAATTGCTTCGAATACGTCAGTCTGTACGATTAACAACTTCATACAGAAATAATGTTGTGGTCCTTAAGTTAATTAACTCGATTGCGTGAGTACAAAATAACTATTTCACCTTTAATAGATTCTTCAGCATCGCATAATTGGCCGATCTTAATAATTTTAATTACGGCTTTATCTATCTCTATATTTAAGATCGGTTCGGTTGCCTGATGAAAGGGTGAAGCCAGCATCTAAGAGGAAAGTCGTGTCTGACCTCATAAAAGAGGCCAATATCTGCATATATCCTGTGGCACACACACACCTTATTCAGAGGTACGGGAAGCTGAGTCCCCATCATCTATATCCTGGTAATTAATATTGTGATGCCCTTAAAAGGATATAGACCAATTGTTTTACAAGTGTTTTGATTAAAATCCCTCGATTTTTGTTGTTCACAATTGCTATCTTTTGGCTAGAAGTGGAGGATAAGACTGTCCAATTCAATGTTAAGTAGATTTCATGTACATTATACTAGCATGTAGCATTGTTATCTTTTGGCTAGTTCATATATATAGGCTGGATATTTTAAGCTCAAAGTTATAAAGCGCCAAGAAGCAAGATATTCATATGTGGTCACATCAGTGCAATCCCTCTGAAATAAAGTATTATAGCTGGGAGGAAGTTCAAGAAAATCGCGCACTTTGTGACAAGTCTTTGAAATTTGGTACAGTGGTAGGTATGGGTCTAAGGTTCTCAAAAATCACCGCATACAAATTGAGGTAGCCCCCTGGCGGCCATTATGCACAAAACCAATATGGCTGCCACTAGGAAACAAAAATGTCATATCTCAGCTCCTAATAGCAGTAGATTCATGTATAATAACTCTTTGTCTATGTTTTCAGGTGTGGGGAATCCATTTCTGACCTTATATTTTGGTTTCAAGGTCATTATCAGGGTCAAAATCCAATATGGCTGCCACCAGAGTAAAGAATATCATATCTCTGCTCCTGTTACAACTATATCCATGTATAATATATATTCTCCTATGTATGCGGTGATTTTTGAAAACCTTAAACCCATATCTACCTATCTACCAAATTTCAAAGACTTGTCACAAAGTGCGCGATTTTCATGAATTTTGGCAAACTTCCTCCCAGCTATTACAATGAAGAAATGCGGGCCATTCTTCGTAATAATTCAGGGTCAGTAGTTGGACGAGAAATTAATCAACGCAACACACAGAGATGTATGCTTCAAATCAGTAGGATCCTTAAAAGAGGTCGAACTAACTCTGATGTTTATTCTTATACTAGACAGATTAGAACGAATACACTGGGCCTGCGCTGATTGGCTTAGGTCTCCTTGGACCAATTAATCGACAGGTTAGATTAGAGATCCAATCAGCCACAGGATAACAATGACAGACAAATTATTAAAAACGAGGCTCAGAGTGACCACTGCCACTCTGACCAATCTCTTTGGGTGGTGACCAGGTCACGGGGTTATCTCCCCTCCCCTCTCCCTCCCACTCTTTAATCAGTATCCCCCCCCTCCCCTGACCTGGTGGTCAGCCCCTCCCCTCCCTTCCCATGTGATCGACTTTGAGATAACGGTCAGACCTGGACCTCACCTGTACCTTTGAACTTTGGAATGATAAGAAATCCGCGAGCGTTGTGGCGGTAAGAAAGTGTAGGTAGCCTTCTGGCCGGTAGGGGCGGGACGAATGTGGGGCTGAATGAGACAACTTTAACTTCACAAATTAGACAATTTATGCTTGTCAATTTTACATACGTCCCAATCTCATTTGGTTCGGAGAACTGTGTACAACATAGTTTCCGAACCACTCTAAGGAGCAGACAACACATCGACGCAACCCTCATTTTAGTTTCTGGCCGACAATCCCCGAGCAACCCCGAGGATCACCGAGCGGCGACCCCCTTGGCTGACCAAGTTCTGCCGAACCGGAACCCCCGACTAGAACCATAAGTGGGCTTCACTTTCTTCCACTCACGAATCCACTGCCATCCTCAGTCAAATTCTACACTCATGCTTCATTAGAATCGGAGGTTTTGATGCTCTATATCTAATTCCACATGAGAAACCTTTATTTACGTTAGGTACCTCGATCAGGCATTTTAACCACTGAATTTTAACCTTTGACCCGCCGGACGAATTCACGGCGGCCACTCCTATTTGGATCGAGGCTCCCTTTCTCTCGTAAGTACATACATGTTTATACAGTTGAAAAATGCAAAAATAAGACAATCTAGAGAAGTACAGAGGAAAAATCAACTCCCCTAAAAATAATAGCTAAAGATTTCACAATGCCTTAGCGTAAAATTATTACTGGAGCACGGCGAAACCCGTCTCGGATAATTTGTAAACACAGTCTCTTAAGAGTTTTCACTAGGTGGCGTATTACCGCACTGTCTTTTGAGTTTAATGTATTGTTCATCAATATCTCCGCTTTTCTTGTCTATGGGTTCTCCCCGTAGAAACGTCTCAGGCATTTTCACGCAGTCTTTGAATATTGCCTTATGGGTCAGTTTTTTCAAGTGTGCTGTTTTGCCTAAATTTCATATTTGCTGCCCTATCATGATCAATATGCGTTGGATCTTAAAGATATTAGTCTCATTTTATTCCTATGAACAAGGGCTTTCATTCCATGTATACTTTTCCTAGGCTGTTCCAATATTTAGTGTCTTAAAATTCTGAAAACTGCTTTTTTGCATCATTTTTCAATAGAAAAAACCAATGAAGTAAAATATAAATGATCTCCACAATGCCTAGATCATTTTTCTCCATGTTTCTTTTCTTTTCTCGAATACATCTAGGTCTAAATTAGTTATAATTTACTTTTTGAGCATATGAACATGGTAATAATCTCCAGAGTGACCTTTAATAATTTCCAACCATCAGAGTAACGCAGGAAATCCCTTTTTTTACATGAATGGTTAGAAATATATATTTTTCAAATATGCATACAAAACAGTGTATTGGAGATGGTATACATGTATTCTTTAATGTATAACAATTTCCATCTGATATTTTCAAAACTTTTGGGTGAGGAAGAGGTTATTGTATGCAACCCTTATTTTCCAACCAGAAGGGATTTAATGCGTTATGGCTAAAAAATAATGCATATAGGATAAACATATAAAAGAAATTCATATAAGAAATTCATATAACCATTTTCTAGTCCCATTTCAATCTCCCTATTGGCACCACTACACAATTTGGTGATAATTTTGATTCAGGACAAATAACAGGTCAATAAACTTTAAAATGTCCCCTAGTAACGCATGAAAGCCCTATGTAAAATGGCAGTGACACATCAGCATATATAGGAGAAAAGGTGGCCCAATATATTTATTTGGCTGCAATTCTGGTTTGAAAATGATTCTAAATGATGCATAACGCATGAAGGCCCTTCAATTATCATGACATAGGGTGGCTCAAAAGATATGTCAATGTATATCTCTCTGAGTTGAAATTAATTACATATTAGTTGCAATTGCATTTGTAATTAATTAAGGCAAGGTGAAGCTCATATTTATTTTATAAAGCCTGTTCAACTAGATCATTGTTCTGTTGATTTACATGCTAACAGCCCAAAATTTATATCTCAGACTCTCTCTTTAGGATGAATGTAATTATGCATTAATTTTGATCTCATTTCGAATTATTTATAGCAAAGTAATGATGAATTTAATTTCATATAGACTGTTTGCCTAAATTATGATTGTGTTGATTTACACAATAACGCATGAAATCCCTTCAATGATTTCAATATAGGGTGACCTAATATATATTTTCAGCTCTTTTATTGGATTGAAAGTCATTATCAATTAGTTTTGATTTCATTTGATATGATTTAAAGCAAGCTGATGTTATTTCTACTTCATGAAGCCAGTTCAGCAAAATTACTATTGTGTTTTCCAACACAATAACGCATGAAATCCCTTCAATAATCATGATAAATGGTGGCCCAAAATATATATTTTGGGCTCCCTCTTTGGGTAGAAAGTAATTATAGATCAGTTTAGATCCTGTTTCAAATTATTTAAAGCAAGGTGATGCTTTTTTTATTTCATATAGACTGTTCAACTAAATTATTATCATGTTGGTTTACAAAATAACGCATGAAATCCCTTCAATGATTTCAATATAGGGTGACCTAATATATATTTTCAGCTCTTTTATTGGATTGAAAGCCATTATCAATTAGTTTTGATTTCATTTGATATCATTTAAAGCAGGTTGATGCTATTTTTACTTCATGAAGCCAGTTCAACTAAATTACTATTGTGTTTTCCAATATAGTAACGTATGAAGTCCCTTCAATAATCATGACAGAGTGTGGCCTAAAATATATATTTTGGGCTCTCTCTTTGGGTTGAAAGGAATTATTCATTAATTATGATGCCATTAGTAAATATTTAAAGCAATGGGATGATACTTCTTATTTCATAAAGGTTGTTCAACTAAATTAATATTGTGTGGGTTTATAGAATAACGCATGAAATCCCATTAATGATCTTGACATAGGGTGGCCAAAAATATATTTTTAGCTATTTCTTTGAATTAAAAGTCATTATAAACTAGTTGTTATTCCATTTCATATGATATAAAGCAAGTTGATGCCAATCTTATTTCAGAAAGAGACTTCAACTAAATTAGAATTGTATTTTCCAACATAGTAACGCATGAAATCCCTTCAATATCATAACAGAGGGTGGCCCAAAATATATTTCTTTGGCTCTCTCTTTGGGATGAAAGTAATTATAAAATAATGTTGGTTCCATTTGTAATGATTTAAAGCCAGATGAAGGTATTTTTTATTACATAAAGGTTGTTCAACTGATGTATTATTTGGTTTCACACATGAAATCCCTTCCCTAGGAACAATATAAGGAGCCAAAATATATATATTCGGCTGTAATTTTGGATTAAAAGTAATAATAAATGCTTATTTGTGCCCATATGAGCATCAAACATACATATAATAGGTTTTACAAGCCATTCCCTTCAGTTAAATTGAATGGCTTCAATATTTTCCAACAAAATTGGGATTTCACGTGTGACTGTATGAAAGAGGAAATTCAAAAGTGACATAATAAGAGAACCACAGGTCCGAATTTGTTGGAATACAATTTTCCCAGAATGTCAAGACCAGTGTATTATGATCCAGGGTCAAAAAATTATATTTAAAGTATTCTAAATTTTCCCCCTTTCCCAGATCCCAAAATAGCAAAACAGCACACTTGAAAAAACTGACCCTTATATTTTTACTCGTTTTTGGGCTGCCTATCACTACTTAACGTCCGTAAGGTGGCAGCATGTATCTTATACACTTTCTATGTACCCATCGCTGTGAACATCCTCAAGGTGGCGACACTGGTACATACTTATACATTTAATTTGGGAGCCTGGCTCCTCTGGTTTAGAAGACTGACAAGATTCGTTTATATTTTCAGCCCTCCTTTCAACCCAAAAATGGCCCGCTGAGGTGTACACACCCGTCTAGTGACTACCGACCATTCCTAGGCTGGTCTTCTTGGTATCACTACTCCATCAACAGCATGACAACCTCCCATCTTTGCTTCACCCTACTTCAGAGAACGGGTCCTTCATCGTCCTCTCTCAAGTGGTGGCTTATTCCTTTACATAACAGCTAGCTTTCTCACCCTAGCTTGAGCAGAAGAGTGCGTCCGTCTGCAAGCTAACACCGGGCGTACTTACTAGGTAGGGATTGGTGACTAGACCAATCAATTAAATTCTACGAAAGGGGTGAGGACCTTGTCCACAGTCCAGCACTAGGCCTGCTTTAGAGTAAACTAAACAGCTTTCGTGACAACACCTCCTTTGTAATTATTACCATTAGATTCCAATTAAATTAGCACTACAAAACATTTTGAAATCAGAATCTGCTCACATTTGCAACTTAAGACTAACATTATATCGGCTTATTATTATCTCACACCACATATTCATCTGACTTGTTGTTTTAACATACTACTCCATGGGGTGCTGCAGATCATTGTTTCATATCCATCGATCTAGGAGGTTTTGGGGATGTTTTCGGTCTAAAGGAGGATAGGGGGTCAGTTTGGAGGGGTTGGGTCTCCGGGGTTTCAAGATCTTCAGTACCGCCAAGGGACTGGGGTCCAGAATCTTGCAGTGGAATCTCTTCAGCAGGTTGCTGTTGGGACGGGTATAGATTAGAAAAGACATTGGGGAAGGGGGGAAGAGGGGCAGAAGGTTTACTGGGTAGTCTGTCTAGACTATGGGTAGGACGTTTACCTAAGAGAGGGAGGCAAGAGCCGTCTCTCTTCCTCTTCACATACACCACCACTCCTATCAATCCAATCACAATTGCTAGGGTGAGCATGAGGGTCGCGAATCCCCATGTGGTAGATGCGGAGAAGGAAAAAGGCTGTACCGTCGGAGGAAGGGGAATATCGGTCAGGGAAATTAGGGGGACGTTGATCCTGCTGTTGAACTGGAGTTGTTGCTTCAGCTCAGGATAGTCTTCGAACTTTCTATAGGTTAAGTTGAGAGAGGGTAGGGACAGGGCTTTGGGGGGTGGAATTCTGATCGTGGAATTATGTTGCTCGACGCTGCGCACCCTCCAATCTTCACTATATAAGACTCACTGTTTACTGTGACCCGTGTGTGTTTGGTAAAAACATTTCTTATAGGTTTCTTACTGATACACCTTAATACAGTCTCGACTGGAAAGTATACTGCAAGGACAACCGATGACAGTTGTTCAAAATCTCTGAATATTTCGTTACTGACATTGCCACGCTTCTCAATCTCTATCTGACACTTTACTGGACCTTTGCCTAAAATTATTTCTGTTTCACATGTTGGTTTTAGGTTCTCCAACGCAGAGGAACATACAGCCAGGCTGTATCCCATGCAGTGGTTAGGAACAAAAGAGGCACCACTAGAGACACTGTCCATGGCTAATTCAGCGATGCCCTTGATGATTTTGAGGTAGGATGGCCCATAAGGGGTAGGAAAATACCTTAGTTTATAGTGTAAATACTTAGTAGCCGAAACTGCAGGGATGACCACCTGATAAACTAATTGCTCGTCTGACTCAGATATGATTTGAACTTGTACACTTCTGTAGTACCAGCGAACATCGTCTTTAGGTTGGTGTCCCCTCTCACTCAATTGGTGAAGAATTTCATTTAAATGTACTTCAGGTAATATTTCATCAGTCAAGTACCCGTGCTCTAGGTGGGTTCTCTGGCGATGGAATAAATCAATTTGCCTATAATATACCAGCATAATGCGGTCAACTTGGCTTAGGGCCTGATCAACCTCTCGTCTCATATGCATACAATGAATATCTCTAGAAAAACCATTTAAATGATGAACAATTTCAGATACCTGGTCAGTTAGATTTTGGCTTATCTCTTGCAGGTTTTGGATGTCGACTCGATTCTCTCGTAGGAACAGACGGGTCTGGTTTACCACAGAAACCATCTCTGACTGGAAGTGAGACATCACACTAAGGCCTGCCTGCGATGCCTCCACTGCCGCTCGGAGCTTGTCGATCTGGTCTTAGTCCAGGCAATCTAGCTCAAAAAAAGGGCTGAACCTAGGAAAAATTGCAACAGAAGGTTTCTCAACGGTTTTGGGTAGTATGAGTGCCCCTTATCATTATACTAAAAGTCTAGAAAAATCTAGGTAGGGGAACATGCCCAAAATCTCAAAAAACAAAATGGCCGCCTCTCAAACTTTGAAACGCCATAACTCAGTGTAAAATCAATATATATTCAAGTGTAAACATACTTTTTTAAGGTTTTCAGACATGGGGAATCCAATGAAACAATCATAAAATCCATAGAAACAATATTTATCAAGTTAGTGTATTGATACAGAGAAGAAATGGGAAAAGATGTCCAGCAAATCCATCCTGTGAGGGGGAAAAAAATCTAACTCATTTTGATTGAAAACATTCATGACCATGGAAAGTAGGAAAAGAGTTTCTGTAATCCAAACTGTTATACAAGCATATTGAACAGTGCATATTAAAGTGACACTTCTCACTGTTGTGGGCCAGATTATCAAGTAACAGAGTTTCTATGTCCTTTTCTAGTATTTGATTCACCTTACCCTACCTAACTAACTCCTGTGGATATCAAAACTCTAACATTCATATTATATCAGATATTTGGTACAATAGTGAGCAAAATTGTTTTCATATACCATACAGAGATGTCCAGTTATGTCAGAATGGCAGTTGGGTTCTGGCATCTGGAGTTACATAATGCCAGCCTTGACCAAAGGTCACTCATAGACTCCTAGGTTAAAGCTAGTTACATCCCTGGTCACTTAAGAGAGTGGGGGCACCACTTGACGGCTACTATTCTGTGATTTGAAATCTGGTCTATTCATTACACTTATTCAATGATTATTGAATGAGGAAACAATGTTGGTGCTCTATATACTTAAGATATTGTCATACATGTCCTATATGTTTACACTGAATAAGTTTCATGTGATTCTGTGACTACTCATTTTAACTATCTTAGCCACTTTAAGAAAATAGTATTTGTATTACTCTGATATACTTCAAGAAATCTCAATTCTCCTCCTGCATAAGGCACCTCTCATGTTGTCCTTAATTTGATCATTAGCACCTCAACTGTTTGAACAGTCACCATTGCCAGGCCACATCTGAAATACATTCCAAGTTTAATCTTCTGAAGGAATACCTCTGACTGTTGCAGTCATTCTAGCATAATTTGTAGTTGTTCATCAGGAGCAGGAGTTCACTTGGTAGATACAGATGGGAATTGTGAACATCTATAATGGAACATCATTCCAAGTTTGAATCTAGTGGTATTAGTCTATGTATATCTCAGCTTGCCTTTGGCATTCAGGTATGCTGCATCATAGACGCAAAAATACCCTATGTTGTATCATACCCTGTTATTTCAATAAGAGTGCTGTGCACATTTGCTATCCTAGAATTCTCTAATAGCATTTGATACACAAACGTCTTTTGAACATATGATGGGAGGAGGAACAGCCTCAATTCCCCCTTCTCACTGGCATAGTTCTCAATAAAACATGATGCTCTGAAAATACCAGCCTCAATGATCTATATATGAGCAACAAGGTCCAGGAAGATTCTTGATCATTTGGAAAAATACCACTGGAAGTTGTTCTCAGTCACGAAAAAGGAATGATCTCTAATTCATATATATCATATCATATGGTTATAAATTCCATTTGATTGAAGGGATTGGTCGCTTTAAGCCCCTTTTAACACTAAAGATTCATATTCTACATTGTAGAACTACTAGATAAGTGTATTCTGAGAATCCACAGATAGCAGAGTCTTTTTATCCCTACCAAGAAAGTGGAGCTTTGTTCTCTAAATGCAAAGATGTGGTGTGAATATGCTGTAATGATTGGTAACCGGAAACTTTGAAAACTTTAGCTGCAAGTAATCTGGAATGAATATGTGTATGGTAGGCTATAAGAGGGTTTCCATGTAGTTGCACAAAATTATTGACTGACTTGACTGTCAACAGAACTGGTCAGTAATCACCCATATCTGTGCACTTTCAAATCAAGGGGAAAAGGTATGACCAAATAAATGACCTCCTTGTGGAGATACAAGGGTGCTACAGAAGGACTGTTTTCTTTTCCAGCAACCATGCATGACATAGAAAAGAAAGTATAAGTTGAAATCTATGAACATCTGAGGGCAAATTATATCATTACATTGCATGCCAAAGCAGATGCAGATATGCTTATATTGCAAACAGCAGTTGAATTTGCTAAGGCACTATTCCCATCGGTGAAAACACACACCTGATTACAACATCTTTCCATGACTCAAAGAGGGAAAGAGTGCAAAAGAGCAAAGCGTTTGGAGCATCAAATGTGTGAAAAGAATCTAGGATACCACGAATGCAGATCACTGCTCTTCTTAATGCAAATAGCATGATGTGATATAAAATTAAATTCTTTTGGTCTATGAGATTCAACTGCTATTTGCAACATAGGCATATCAGTATCTGCTTCTGCATTTAGATGTTTGCCAGCATGTTTATGCTCCAAATACAAGCTGAGGTGTCCCCTGAAAACAGAGTATCCTTATTGGATATATAGAGAAAGGTGAAGAATGGGATATTTTAGTTCTGTAAATTACTGCATTATAAAAAAAGGCTCCCTGCCCTCCTCAAGCATGTCCATCCACAGATCCTCCCATCTATATCTGCTGCTAATAAGTACCACAGCCAGAGAGTATGCTACCAAATTTAAACTTGGAAGGAAGTTCAATTCCATCCATAGATTTGGGGATGGAAGTCAACTGACCTCCCTAATGCAACTACTACAGATCATTTGCTGCAGATGTAAGAGAAACTGTTGCAGTCTGAAGTGTTCATGACAGATTATCATGGAATGCACTGCTGCATGTGGCCATGATGGTGAATGTTCAAACAGCTGAGGCACTATATGTACCAGACTGATGAAGTCAGGCTGATATGTCAGCTGCCATATTGACAGGTATTACAGCAATACTTATGACAGTTTGTTCAGTGGAACAATGTTACCATATATATATCCTTGGTTATGAATGCCTTTGTACAATCTGACTAAATGAGTTTTTTCCCTTCACAGGATGCATTTGCTGGACATTTTTCATGTATCAGAAGACTAACCTGATAAATAATTATTATATGGATTTTATTGTTGTTTCATTGGATTCTCCATGCCTGAAAACATTGGAAAGATGTATTCACACTTGAATATAAGTTGGTCTTACACTGAGTTAATTTAAGGACAATATATGAGGTGCCTTATGCAGGAGGTGAATTGATATTTCTTGAAGTAACAGAGTAATACAAATACTATTCTCCTTATATGCACTGTTCCATATTCTTGTATAATAGTTTGGATTACAGAAACTCATTTCCTAGTGCCCTTGATCATGAATGTTTTCAATCAAATTGAGTTAGATTTTTTTCTCTTCACAGGATGCATTTGCTGGACATATTTTCCCATTTCTTCTCTGTATCAGTACACTAACTTGAAAAATATTGTTTCTATGGATTTCATTATTGTTTCATTGGATTCCCAATGCCCGAAAACCATGAAAAAGTGTATTCACACTTGAATATATATTGATTTTACACTGAGTTATGGTTCAAAGTTTGAGAGGCGGCCATTTTGTTTTTTGAGATTTTGGGCATGTTCCCCTACCTAGATTTTTCTAGACTTTTAGTATGATGATAAGGGGCACTCATACTACCCAAAACCGTTGAGAAACCTTCTGTTGCAATTTTTCCTAGGTCAAACTCTATTTTTACTGGACTATCTGTGGTAGCTGTACCGAAGAGAGATCGGCTGATCATTCCTACCACTCCCAGCAGAGCTCGCTTCGTGCGAACTGGTGGAGTGGGTAGATGATCTTTGATGAATTGAACATGAAGCCGCCATGTTCTGAGGTCGGTGATTCCTACCACTTGCTGCTCGTGTAGTCCTTCCATCTTAGCTTCAAGGATGTGGAGCCAAGACTCCATAGGTGGAGGAGCAGGGGGCTGGAGGAACATTAATGCTGTCCATGTTGCTGTGAGGGCCCTTACCTCCCCAGCCGAGTATACCAGCACACCTTCTTCCTCAAAGATGTCTGCTTGGCTGCAAGTGAGGTAACAGGTGAGCAACAGTAACCCCTTAGTCAATGTCCCCACCGCCATCTTGTGCATCTGGTGCTTGTGCGGAGGTCACCTGCGTGTCAGGTGCTTGGTCGGTAGATGCTGATGTTCTTTTTGCTCTCTTTTCAGGTTTAGGCTCGCTCTCCTTCAGTGGACTAGGTTCTCTAGGGCTAGCAGGCACTCTCCTCTTGGCATGGAAACGTCTATGTAGGTGACGTTGAGGATTGTCTGGTGGGAGCACAATCCGAGGAGCTGCTATCAAGGCCCTTGACTGAGACCTGGTGCGTATATGAGGAGGTGGTAGAGGAGTACGTTGAGTCCTACTTGTTGTCCTTCCAGTTGGGTTAACTGGAGTCTCTTCTATGTTTGCAGGAGTCCTGTACCTCATCTGAGGTGGTGTGAACGGTGCTGGAGCTGGTGGTGGAATGACCAAGGCCTGATTCTGGTCAGCATTATAAGGAGGACGACGGGGCGGATCCGGAACCTCTGGTTGGTCCACGTCACTACCCATATCTTCGTCGGCTGAATAGAATTCTTCCTCGACTTCCGGTACCATTTCCACGTCCGCAGCGCCACCTACAGCTGGATCTTCCACCTTGATTCACAGGTGGAAGCAAAGGTTCATGTATTAAAGCATTGGGGTCAACATTTAGATTTTGCCCAGGAGGTTCAGGGGGGAGTGGCCTCGCTGCCCAAGCCCATATTCTCGCCTGATTGCGCCTGCCTTGGCCTGCCCTGTTTTGCCTATTTCTAACCGTATCCCAAGCAATATCCCCAGATACCAATTTTATTCTCTCCCGATTTATTAATTTTCTCTGACCTTGTGGGTCTCTTACGATCACTACAGCTCCTTTATGCCTAGGACTGTATACCCATGATCCCATCTAGGATCTAGGGGCGTTCTGGCGCCTGCCAATACAACTACTGAGTCACCTACACGTAAGTCACCAGCATTTGCCCGAGCTCTAAGCCTCTCATAATTATACTTACGGCTAGCTTCAGTATTTTCTGCAGCTACCCGGAAAGCATCTGTGAGGGCTTGTAATTGTTCACTTAACACTTGGGGTTCTGTACCATCAGGCCCAGGGAAGATCTTAGCAAAGGGGACTGGAGGTTGTCGACCAAAGGTGAGAAAATAGGGAGTGAAATTTGTGACTGAAGAGGTGGATACTCTATGGGCCCAAAGTGTGGGTCCGAGTTGATTCTCCCACTCTGCTGGTCGCGCATTGATGAATTTTTTTAGGATATCTTTCCTCCCAGATTTCTTCCTCTGTTTTGAGGGAAGCAAATTCAGAATCTATTTCTTCTTCTACCACTTGACTTTTATATTCTCTACCTCCTAGACGTATGATTCTTTTTCTGTGCCAGATTACTGAATCCAAAATGTCCAGAGCATCGTCCCCCAGTAGGAGATCGTGTTGGAGGTTTTTAACAACGTATACAGGAAGATGACTACCCCCAGCCTTAATTATCGCCCTACCTTCTGACTGCAAAGCATGATCACTCAGTGACCGTAACTGTTCACCTTGTTCCAAAATTAACGGTCAGTGGTTTACCTTATTGAAATGTTTCCACAAATCATACTTAACTAAACTTCTAGTGGCGCCGGTCTCGATAAGTGCTTGTGCTTTCCTTCCCGCCACTGGAAGGGCCACACAAAACCGCTTATCCGGCGAATTTATTCCCCCGAAGGGAGAACAAATGGGTTCGTGGGAACTCTGGGAGTTATGGCTTGTATAGCCGCTATAACGGGTTGCATTTTGTTATCCATTACTTCTTCTATGTCTGGCCGTACAGCCGCTCTCATTTGTGCGAATCGAGTAGGGCATTCTCTAGCAAAATGTCCCTCCAATCCACATTCATAGCAAGTATTCTTACCTCTAAACCTTTTCCCCCCTTTCGGTGCCCCTCCCTTCCTTTTCTGACCCAGGTAACAAATTGAGGTTAACTTAACGGCAATTCACGTCAAAATATAGAGCAAATATACGTCAATGGTTTACGTTAATATATACGTGAATGTGTGGACTCAATTTTGCGCAAAGTTGACATCAATAGTAACGTGAACCTTACCGTTAGCATTAACGTAAGATTGATGTTAATATTAGCGTTAATATCAACCTCATTTTAACGTTCAGATTACCATCAAGATTGATGTTAAATTAACGTACATGTTAACATTAAATTAACGCCAACTAGTTTATTGAAGTTTAACGTAAAATCTAGGTGAATCTTCTTAACGTTTTCTTAACCTTCCTACTTTTACTCTAGTTTAATGTTGATTTAATGCTGGATCTGGGGGCAAAATATTGACATTATTTGGGGTGTCAATTTCATATGTTTTATTGACATTAATATTCGGCTCATAGAGTTCATCATTTGGTTCATCATTTTTGTTGTTGAAGTACTTCTTCATACCAGCATCTGCAAAGAATAGAATACAGCTATAATGTATATACAATTGTTTGTCGAAAATCATGTAATGCAAGCAAGTGTAATATATTGAAGGCTATATACCTGGCTATAATACCTCCTGGTTCATAGCAAGTGGGTAGTAAATAACGAAACCATTCCATCCAGGCCACTGAAAGCTCCATTTACTCTATTATAACTGAATGCTAATGAGAGGTGAGGGAAGGAAAATGAGAATGTTTAAGTGATAGTTAGTCAGGGAATATTAAACAAATCTGGGAACAAATTCCTTACCAAACAATTTTTTCACCAATGTGTTGGTAAAGGTGTCTACTAAGATATATCAAAACATTTAAACTCAACTCCCGTAGGAGAACCCGTGACAACTGAAAATAAAAATGGCAGCCACTAAAACTCTGAAACTCCATAACTTGGGGTAGAATCAACATACCATCAAGTGTGAATACACTTTTTCTAGGTTTTAAGGCATGGGGAGTCCATTGGAACATGACAAATGTTGATACAGACAATATTTAGCAAGTTAATCTACTGATACTGGGAAAAAATGAACAAAAGATGCTAAAAATATCCCCCCGAATGAAGTAAAAAATCTATACTTCATAACTTGGGATAGAATAAATATGTAATCAAGTGTGAATGCTTTTTTTCTATGTTTTAAGGCATGGGAAATCCATTGAAATATTAATAAATTCAATATAGACAATATTTAGCAAGTTATTTCTGCAGTCCAAACTGTAATGCAAATGTTTTTAATCATAATAAATGACATGACATGTGATACCTGAAATAAAGAAAAAAAGGCAAGTTGTCTATCTGAACTTCCATCCCAGGTTCCCTGGAGGAAGGTGAACACCTTTCCAAGTTCTTATTAATAGCAGAAGTAGGTGGTAGTATTTGTGATCTGTGAATTCACAGTAATTATATTGCTTCTATTATTGGAAAACATCTAAGCTTTCTTTTGTTATTCAGGCATGGTGGAAATGTCTAAGAAAAGTCCCTTTTTCATGCCCAAAATACTTTGTCAATGTAAAAGAAGCAGTCATGCAGGATCCTTGTTTCAACTTAGGTGGGTCATATCCTTAGTGCTAGGATTGTCATATTCATCACACAAACAAATTTTTAAAATGACCTGTTTTTTGTCCTATTGGTTATGGTGATATCTAGATCAAAGTACATCTATCTATGAGCCCATGAACATTTCCTGTAGACCTATGTCTAAACAGTACCTGCCAAGGTAGACTCCTTAGTTTCTTGGAGTAAAATGGTTTTACACAGTGCATGAAGGTAGTAACATGGCTTAAAACCTAATGTTGCCACCAAAAGTGGAGTTTACCAGTGATCCTGATGCATTGAAACAAGTTGGGGATCCATTGACATTAAATGACCTATAATTCTAATTTCAGATTACCCTCCGAGGGTTTTTATCACATCCTTTTTCATGTAATGTCTGGGACAGTTTACCCATTCCTTGCTGAATATGCTTCTCTACTCTTTGTGCCTCATCAACATTGGGGAGCAACATTTGTGGGATGTTACACCAGTAGCAATAGTTATCAAGGTCTGGTATTAGCTGAAGGAGTTTCTCTCCATGAAGATATGAAGAAGTGCTATTCTCTATCTTCTCACTTTATTGGTCTGATATATTCTAATGATGGTCACCTGTATAATGAACAGAAGAATGTTGATCTTACCATATACAGGCAAAAGTTATTGGCTAAACAGCTCAGGTTTCCCTCTTGCCATGCCTCCATTTGATTTCAATGAACAGATATAAGATATAAGTACATAATAGTACATGCTCAATTAGAAGGGCAGTTGATGCAGCCCATGACTGATTACTCCATCAAACAATGTGAAAAACTTTTAGAATTCATCATACACACTGGCCATACAGAAGTATATTCATTTCTTTGTTCTAATTTACTCATGTGACACTTATCAAATTGATAGGCCTGTGAACCGTGTAGGAAGGAGCTCACCGCTCCTCTCGACCTACACAACCAGCTCAACAACAACACTAATATTCTGGAGAGGCAACTGGAATTTGTTTCACATAGCTGATGCAGTAAGGGATGGAAGCATCTCTGATATGGAATACAAGTCTATTTCTTTTTGCCAAATATGCTAAGCATACTAAAGATTTCTTCAGATTTTAACAATATCTTCGTAGTTTGAGAACAAAAATTCTTTTTTCTTGGCCAAGAGCAGTGCCTCAGAACCTCAGAATATATATATATAAAACATCAGAATACATAGTTTCTCCTGCTGTGATTGACCCCTTCAATCCATATTTCTGTAGGATTTATGTATGGAATTAAATTAGTATCATAGCTTTCACATTACTGTGACTGACATTCAGAGGCAATTTCATCAGCTGGGTATAGGAGGGCTCTTCATCATCTTGCTGGTTGTCTCAGTAAGTTAGGAGCTACATTCTCTTGAATTGGCATATCCTTCAATCATGCACACCACAGCATTAAGTGATGCATATATATCTTTCTGAGCCACCCTCTAAATGATGGCTGCCATCCCATGACCTCAAGTGGAAGAAGTCCATATGTGTGCAGAAACAATCGAGGTACAAAATAGTTCACAATTACCTGTCCTTAGCCACTGATTAAAAAATGCACAACAACTGAACTCTGAGAACCAAAGTGTGAAGGGATTGGAAAAACATTGGAAGAAAGAATCTAGAATAGCAGAACTTCAGACCATTTTTATCCATGTGGTAGTAGACTATGATATAAAATCAGGTATTTTGGGGCAGGAGAAAAGGCGTTGTTTATCTTCAATTTTCCTTGAATGTTTGTATAGCAAAAGTAAGTTTATATGTTTACCAATGGCAGAGCTTCCCAAAAGTATATAGAGAAAGCTGGATAAGATTCTCCAATACATTCAAAGGCAACAATTCCAAACTATATCTCCTCCTGGCCCTGAACACCTTAAGCCGATTCTCATGCGATTTTGCAACGCGCAGGACTCTTTTCCACTTAGTTTTGTAAGAATCGCTAGTACAAAATTATTCACTCCAAAAGCAGAAGTTTCATCTCTTCTTCCAGAAAGTTAAAATTAATCTGGAAGTCCTCCAGCTTCTGGCTATTGCAATGCTGATGATGCAAACAGCTCACTTGCTAATGATGAAAGTAAGAAAGGCATGACAGCTGTCTTACACTATAAACAAATTGACTCTTTTTGGTCCTCATTTGGTTTTATTTTGGTCCTTATCAAGTCGCACTTAAAACCATCAAAAGCATCCCGATGTGCAATAGAGCACTTCTAACATGATTTTTACCTGGACATTTACACCTGATTCTGACCTGGTGCTTTACTAGTGGAAATCGTAAACAGTTTTGAGGCTCAAACTTGATTTTACAATGCTCTATGGACCTGATTTATAAATGCGCTTCTCATGCACTCAATAATGCACTTTTTACCAGGTTATAAAATTCAGTTCTGAAGCTCTCAAAGATACACTAATGACCAGGTTATAAAAAATAGTTCTGATGCACTCAGCAAGAGTAGTTTCAACCCACAGTATTAAAGGTGTTAAAGCTATTAAATCTTCACTAAAACATATTCCTCAATCTAATTCAAAAAGTTTATATCAAGGTATGTTACCATGCCTTTGCATGGTAATACATTGATTAAAACATCAATATTTTCATCTTCTTAGATAGCCACATTATTTGGCAGCATTCCAAGGTTTGTTCATGTTGTACACAAGATCAGGGTGACCCAGTCTATATCAGCTAATGAAGTATGCAATGACCAGGGGTGTTTTGACGAAAACATTTTTCCACATCAAACAACTTAATAATACAAATAAACTATAGAAGTTTATCACTAATAACATGTCTATGTACATGATGTGGAATATCTATAATGGTATAAATCCCACACAAGTGTATAAGCGGCACTTTCATTGTAAAATAAATTGTAAATGCACCCCAGTTACCAGTGGCGCCACCTGGTGAAAACAGTACCGCCACCTGGCAAAGACAAGTGGCATAAAGCCTATGGTAAGATACACCATGAATGATTGGTGGTATTATGGCAATTGTGGCAATTGTTAATAAATAGTGGTGGTGATGTAAATGATGAGATGAGATGAGGTGATGTGATGATAGGTTACAGACTAACAGAATCAATAATACTGTAGCCGTGGTGAGGATTTGGTTTTGAGCATTCAAACTAGTGAAATCAAATAATATAATATAATATTATCTGGTATAATACAATATAGTCGGGTATGCTTATATTAGCATACATTGATCGGAGGCTGTGATAGAATATACAATACGTTAGCATTTTGTGGATAGTACATTTCAATATATATCATATAGCTAGCTCAACAAGCATTTTGGTATGCTATATAATAACAATATTATGATCAGTGTATCGGTGTAAGTAATACAATACCAACAGATTCATGTCAATAAGGGAGGGAAACCAGGCATCGTCATTAGTCATGATTCATTACATTCTGTAACATTAAGTAATATTTCAATCTCATCTTAAATGTTAATGGGTCTGGCATTGTACGTAAGTCTTGGGGTAATTCATTCCATAATTTAGCTTTTCTTTCCGACAGACATTTTTTATCACGAGTTGTGCGTGGTTGCACTGTGGCCAGAATTGGTGTGTTCAAATGAACAGGGCATTTGTGATGTGTTACAGGAAAATGAGTCTCAATGGAGAGGGCGGAAGGAATATATTGTCAATTGATTGAATCACTTCAATATCAAAGAAATGGTGATCATTGATAATGGCAATTTTTTCGAAGCCATATTTAGCATTATCACATATGTTGTTATTTGTGATATATTTTATGCAATGCTATTCCGATGCAAAAATAGCAAAAACGACCTTCTGTCAGTTCTGTCTTTAGATTCCTTAATATTTGAGCCTGAATGACAATTGTTTTAGCATTATATAAAAGAGAATGATAGATATATGTTCAGGAAATGATAACCCCTAACGTCTCCTTTTAACTTCTTTATTTTAAAAATTTCCAGTCCTGAAATACAAGACTTTTCTTAGAATGGCCCATCAGATTAATAATGTGATAGGAATATAAAAGGATGGATTAAATCCTGAGGAGGATTTGGGAAGTAATATTTGGATAATGAGGCGATTGTGTACGTATAACATAGACTATGGAATTGTAGCGTTTGGATACAAATGTAGATCACTTGATGATGATATTGTGTATTAACTGCAATTGTACTGAAATTTATTGTTTTCTAAGTAATAGCTTGATGTGTTGTAGTATAGTATATGTAAAGGCCGTAATTATCGACAATAACTTCTTCATGTATTGGAAATTTATTGAAATTCTAAATATTGACAATAGTAAAATTGGATGAGTAAAGGTTAGAGGCGACGCAAGAAAACATCCACATGGTGGACAGGCGTTTTTTGTTAAGCCTTCATAATTGTACAGCCATATTTGTAATGAAAAGAATTACATCGTTTAGTTTAGTGGAGAGGGGTTTCTATGAATGGGGGTCGTCAGAGACTGAGTGTGAGTGTGAGTGTGAGAGAATGGAGTGTCAGATATGTGCGACATTAGGTGTGAATGCCATGCAGGTGAGTGAGCAGTGGCAGGTATTGTGGCATGTTGTAGCTTCATTGTGTTGTACAATGTTATTGTGTTGTGGGTGTGGATTTGGTTCTAACTATTATTTGTGATTGAAATGTTACAAATGTTTAGGTTATACAGATGAATATATGAGATTTCTAAATAAATACAATATGCTCCCTGGGCGCAATTTATATGTGATTCTGATGCTCCCAACGATGTGCTACTGACCAGGTGTAAAAGACACAGTTATGATGCACTCAGTGAGGCACTTTCATTGCTATTGTGGGCTGCTTAGTGCTTTACATGATATGAATATAATAATGTACCAAATGTCAAGACAGTGAATCAGATGTATTCTTGCATTTCTATGGTGGTTCCTATATCTATATACTTTAATGGTAATTTACCAACCCAGATATAGCAAACGTTTTTTGTTTTTTTCGAAAATAAAATGAAATAGGGAAATATTTACTAGTCGTCCCAATATTTACTATCATTAGAATCGGCTTGATCTCATCTTTTCAAATATAATGGTATCTCCATTTTTGAGATTTGTGACTTTAGATATCACCTAAAGACATAATATTATTTCAAAACAAGAAATCAGATGGAATCCAAAAATGTCAATTTTTAGGATTTATACCCTGTATTAAAATACTTAACTGTATGCAGCATGTGCATTTACACCCAATTAAGATACATAACTTTGATATGAATATTGAAGTGCATCAGATGAGGCACGTTTCACCAGGTTTATAATCAGGTGCAGAACCGCTTTTCTGAGATGATTGCACTTCTGTGACTGGTCAGATGCACTTTTGCATACACTGGTGGATTTTCCAATGCACATCGGGATTTGCATTACAGTTTAAACTGCAGAAATATATTCCTAATACTCTTGGTCACAAATGCCTTCATGAACCTGAATTAGTTTTTTTTAAATAGGGTATATTTGGGAGGATTTCTTTAGGGTCTTTTATTAATTTGTTCTTATTATCAAAAATGGCGCTGAGAACAGACAGACGTGGCTAGTGTGAGCTGCGAGTGACGAGACTATTTACTATATTACACGCCTATTTTACATGAATCAACCAACAGGATTACCCAAGCTGTTAGGAACTAGATTCAACAGAATTACGTTTGACCTCTCAAGAAGTGGTATTTTGTGTGTTTTTCTGACTTTGAATGACTCAGTGATCGATAATAAGTGAATTGACGCCTCAGTGTTCCCGCCAATGTGTTGTTTACGGTGGTTACGGCATGCTAACGTCTGGTAAGAGAAAGAACACTAGTGCCTCAGGCTACTCGCCGGAGCTAAAAAGGGTTATGGCAGACGAGGATTATAGTGACAAAGAAATGATTGAACCTACAGACAATATAGATAATACTCAAGGCCCTAAATCGGATTCAAACATGGAGTTCAGCAAACATGACGACTCACCGCAAAAGACGGCCGAAGAGACACTGATTGATCTGGTAGGCAGTCACAACAATCTCGTATCCAGTGTCGATGACACAAATCTTGCAGTAAAAAATCTGATTGAATTGCATACAGACGAAGCGAGATCAAGGGTTGAACTTGAATCGAAAAACAAAGCCCTGGAAAAAAAAATGTCTATGATGGAATCCACTATAAACCATCTAAAATATGAACTGTCATGTCAGAAAACGTCCAATAATGAAGTAGACTCTAGGCTTAAAATCAAATCAATAGTCTTCAGCGGAATAAGAGAACCTAGGAATGAAGTAGTGTCTAAAACATGTGCAGGCATTATTAAACTAGTACTCCCAGATTTCAGTGAACGCAATATTGACGACTGTTATAGGATTAAGACTGACCAGAGCAAAAAACAGAACAATCGACCCGATGCAATTGTATGTACCTTCAAAAACATGCATGATCGAAAAGATTTCATGACACGAAAGGGGCAACTATTTGATACTACCAAATTCCCACCTGATCAGTACCCAGCGCACAAATTTTGGGGGTTTGACGATGATGTCAACTCCGATGTTAGGAGGGAACGAAGCATGATGCGCTTGATAGTGAAAAAAGCCAGTGAAACAAATGTTGACCATGCAGCCAAACTCAAGGGTGATAAAATTGTTATACTGGGAAATACATATGGTGCGAATGAATTAGATGCGATACCTGAGTCTCTGCGACCAGAAACCTTAAAAACACTTAAAACTGGAGGTTGTTTTGCTTACCAGAGCCCGTTGGCCTGGCCAAGTAATCTGTACAGATGTGATTTTTTCATGAAACGACTACTCTTTAGTTCAGTTGAACATTGTTATACATACATGAAGGCATTGAAAAATGACAGGCTAGCTCTCTCAAGGAGAATACTTAATATGAGGGACCCATTCATGTTAAAGGAAACAGGGGGCAAGATTAAAACCAATGCTGAATGGCAACGACACGAAACCTCATACATGAAGAGCATCATGAAGCTAAAATTCGAGCAAAATGAGGACTTGCGGAAACTATTGCTCAGTACAGGGGAAATAGAACTAGCAGAAGCTACTGGAGACAAAAAATGGGGAACGGGGTGTTTCCTAGGCTCGGTTCAATTAAAGATGCATACCTGGGAAGGTGGAAATCTACATGGTCGACTACTCGCGGCTATCAGGGATGACATGAAAGAGAGCTACAAACATGACATGCCCGGTATAGTCCCTATGACTCCACCCCCAGCTCCAATTACGCCATCAAAACTGACCCCTAAGTCCAAGGGGAGAGGTATGCCGAGATACTTCAATAGGTACCCAAGCAAAGAAGAGAAAAATCTGGAAAATGGACCTACCAATCAGCTAGTGTTCCTCAACACGTCTATGGATGAGTCAGACGAATCCTCCGATGATGAAATGGACTCCTCCAACATCTCGTCAGTTAGTAGTTTGCTGGCCAGGACCATGGTTAACGCAAACCTCACGAAAACCAAAGTCAGTACACCAGTCTCCAAAAATCCCAGGAACTTGTCCATACGTAGCGTAAGTGCTATAACATCTGGTCAAAGCCTCAATGAATCCATGGCTGACCTACTGAAAGACGCTCATGTCAAGAAGATCAAGAAAAAATAATAGGTTCGTGCATTATATGCTAGACTAGGTCACGCAAAAGGAAACAGCGTGTACTAGTAGCCATGACACTTCTCTTTTGCCTCGATATAGAAATTTCTTATATCTGTCTTCTGTACATGTACCCTGTCACATTACTAAAATATTTCATATTATTATTTTTGATTAATAGAGTGAAGCTTAAGCGTATACACCCACTTTCACTAGACATCGCGTGGTACTCGCATAGGCGGGTGTTATGTAAACAGTGACACGTGCATGTGGAATGCGAGGTCAAGGTATGAAGGGCAAGGCCGCTTCTCCGCAGTAAATGTAAAATCGTGTAAACAGTAGAATCAGACAGATAACCGCGTAAAAAATCTGTGTGGTATAGAATTTGATTGTCATAATATGTATATTGATATGTATGGGTATTTAAACGTGAACCTGATAGCGTGTATATATTATGTGTAATTTACGAATGTCATGACTGCCCGGTACTAGTCCAAAATGGTGGACATCGACGGCATGACTGCAAATCGCACGCAGGTATTCGGAGTGTACGACGCATGAATTTCAAGTAGACGTCGCAATTGTGAGTTCAGTTACTGTATATTTGTATATATTCTCATCTAGGTGGATAATATGTTATTATTATGGTAATGACCTCTCGACACGCTCGACATGTATAAACTGTTGTAATAGCCGGCACCGCATGATAAGCTGTTTTGAAACATGACAGCATTGACCCAGTTATGGGAGTTCGCTTTGTTTTTATATATGCCAATATCATTGTGTTCTTATGTCCAAACTATTGAAAAGAAGTATGAGGATTGCGTAGAAGAGTTAAACGACTCATTTAAAGTTTGCCAAGGAAAGAATTATAGAAAGCACCAGTTGAAAAATGGAATCGGTTAGGTTAAACAAGGTAACAGGTATGAAGGGTTTGACAATATGCTCGTTAAACGTACGCTCTCTAAGAAATAAAGCGGTGGAAATAAATGAATGCATGTTAAAAGGTGGGATTAAAATCTTAGCATTACAAGAGACATGGCTGGATGTAAACGATCATGATAGCAACGTTGTCTTAAACCCCATGTATAAGATATTTAGATCTGATAGATCAACTACAAAGAATGGGGAAATCAAGAGAGGTGGAGGCCTCTGTTATTTAATTGATAGCACATTTACGGTTGACCCTTGGGTACTGGCGGATCGAAATATATGTAACGATAATATCGAACTTCAAGTTCTGAAGGTAAAACCAGGAAATAGGAGAAAGGTTATCCTCCTAAATTTGTACAGACCTCCAAATGGTGGTAAAAACATCTTTATTAATGAATTGAGCGATGTACTAACCAACATAAAGGACAGATACCCACATTGTAATATTATACTGTCGGGAGACGTCAATATTAACATGTTGAATAAGGAAGATGAAGGTACAAAGGACATGTTACATATACTGAGTGAGGCTTCTCTTAAATTGTATAGCACTGCACCAACCAGATGCAGCAGGGATACTAATAATCTGATTGATATATTTGCAAGCGATCATCCGCATATTACATCTTCAGGGGTGATAAATACATCTATATCAGATCACTTTGCCATATTCATTAACATTAAGAAGACTACTGCCCCCCACTACACAAAAGTAGATAGGAGTAGGAGATATGATCAGCTAGACTATGAAGAATTCGAGCATTTTATCGATCAAAATCCTCAAATTCTATTTTCTGAAGATCATCCCCCAATTGACAAAATTACTTAACGAATGCATCAAGCAGAATAAAATCCCGCAAGAGTGGAAAGAATACGCGATTACGCCCATACCAAAAGCAGGTAACTTAAGACACTTTAATAATCTGCGGCCAATCGCCCTTGTTCCTATGCCCTCCAAAATCCTCGAATATTTTATTTGCGATGCCCTACGAGGACACATGGAAGCCAATAAACTTCTCTCCCCTGTACAGGGGGGATTCAGGAAGGGGCACTCAACCAACAGAACTGTTTATGAGTTTATCGATCCCATAATAAAGGGAATTGATAACGGGCAAGTATCGGTAGCAACCTACTTTGATGTGGCGAAAGCCTTCAACTGCCTAGATTATGAAATCACGTTTAGTAAATTAGCATACTATAAGGTGAATCCAGTAATCATAAACATAGTCAAAGAATACCTTACCAACCGAAAACAATGTACTGTATTAAATGGCGTTAGGTCAGATCAGATCAATATTGACGTAGGTGTACCTCAGGGTAGCTTATTAGGGCCATTAATTTTTTTGATTTACATCAATGACTTGCAAAATTGTCTATCCAATGTAAATGTGAACACAAAAGTATGTCTGGCAATGTATGCGGATGATACGGCAGCTAGTGTCACGGGAGAGTCACTAGAAAATTGTATGACAACCTCACAAACGGTAGCTACGAGTGTCAATAATTGGATGCGGGCAAACAAGCTACGAGTGAATGCGAAAAAATGCCAAGTGCAAATTTTGGGGTCTAAACGTAAACTAAACAAAATCAGTAGGCATCAAATAGGGTCGATCTACATTGATGGGAATGTGCTTGCACAGGTGAAAAATGTAAAGTACCTCGGCTTTGATATCGACAGTTGTTTAAGTTTCAATGGCCATTTTCAAAAAATCAAAAATACAGTACAAGCAAAAATTAATCAACTTGGTAGAGTCAGATACTTCATAGATCAAAAAGCAACTGTAACCATCCTAAAAGCCCATGTACTACCTCTCACAGAATATGGTGCAATGTTTTATAAATTAGCTAATGCTAAATTGATTAAGAAGATACAAAGTGCATTTAATAGAGGTATTAGACTGATAGATTATACAAATTATACACCTATCTTGGATATCATGGCGCGCCATGGATTCCACACGGTTGAAAGAAGATGCATTGTATCTCTATTGGGACTTATGTATAACTTGAAAGATCTAGATAAGTATATACAAGAAATGCCTAGAATTACAAGGCAAGCAGAAGGAATAAATATGAAGGTGGAGCAACCGAAAACTGAAAAATTTCGCAAAAGCCCGAAAGCCCGAAAAACCCTGGTTTGGGATTTCGCAACCCAGTATAAATAAAAGTTTAAAAATTTGGGTCCATTTATGTGGAATAATTTATCGGTTGAATGCAAAAATATGTCATGGGCCATGTTGAAAAAGGTCTTAAAGGATAGAGATAACCTTTAATGAAGTTGTAAACAGAATAGAGGTCACAACTGATAAGTGGACAAGAGAATGAATATATGTCTGTAGAGTGTAAATGGAGCACTTGTTTCGAAATTCAATGGCATTGTATATCACACTCAAGTACTTGGGTTTGAAAATGATGATTGATTTTATTTGTATGGACTGACCCTATGGGTATGTTTTTTAGAGACTGGCAAAAAAAATGTAGAAATGGAGATAACTGATGTTGTGAATAACGAGTATAATGAAATTAAACCAATTTGTAACATTTAAATTTTAATGTACTTAGTGTAATAAAACTGCTGTCTATCATAAAGGTAAAATTGAGAATAATGTTAAAAGATATAAATTGATGATTATGTACCACCAACTTTTCGACAAATGAGAATTATCACTGTGTGAAGTTTTGTCAATAAAATTTATTAAAAAAAAATCAGTAGATTAACTTGCTAAATGTTGTTCAGAAGTTCAGATAGATAGACAACTTGCCATTTTTCTTTATTTCAGGCGTCACAATACCTGCAGAAATATCTTTCCTAATGTCATTCATCATGAATGCCTTCATAAATCCAATTTAGATTTTTTCCTTTATTTGACAGTTTTTTGTTGTTTTCTTCTTCTTAGTATTAGTAGAATACCTTACTTAATATTGTCCATATTGAATTTATTCATATTCCAATGGATTCCCCATGCCTTAAAACATAGTGCATTCACACTTGATTACATGTTTATTCTAGCCCAAGTTATGAAGTATAGATTTTTTACTTCAGAGGGTACATTCGGAAGGATTTTTTTAGCATCTTTTGCTCATTTTTTCCCAGTATCAGTAGATTAACTTGCTAAATATTGTCTGTATCAACCTTTGTCATGTTCCAATGAATTCCCCATGCCTTAAAACCTAGAAAAAGTGTATTCACACTTGATTACATGTTGATTCTACCCCAAGTTATAGTGTTTCAGAGTTTTAGTGGCGGCCATTTTTGTTTTCAGCTCTCACGGGTTTTCCTACGGGAGTTGAGTTTAAATGTTTTGAAATATGTTAGTAGAGACCTTTACCAATACATTGGTGAAGAAAGTTCTTGGTAAGGAATTTGTTCACAGATTGGCCTTTTTTCTCCTAAAATTCCCTGACTAAGTGGAAGGGATTGGAGAGGAAGAGAGTGGAGAGAGAATGCGGAAAGCAGGGCAAAAGAGAGGAAGGAGGAAGAGAGGAGAGAAAGCTTGAAACTGAGAGAAAGGAGAGAGAGAGAAGAGAGAGGAAAAGAGAACGGAGACTGAGAGAGAAAGAGAAGCAAGAGCAGGAAAGTGTTTCAAACCTTCATCATACAACCCAAATGTCCTGCCCACTAATATATCGCCATATATGGACTTTACATTACCGTTTCACAATAGATTATAAAATACAAAAGTTACAACACAAGCCACGGAATTTAATCAGGCTTAATTCTCTTACCTTGGAGAATAACTATACATGTTCCTCTTAACTTCCTAGTCTGAGTAGTGAATCTCGATGCCTTTAATCCAATAGAATATCTGACTGTAGATGGGTGAGGGACGTCTTCATCCAAAGCAACGAGTAAGTCTTGTCACAAAACTGCAGGAAGTTCTGTGGTTTAGCAGACCCGGATCTGTCTAGTATTTGGAGGAATGCGCGGGAAAGATACATGTATACAGAAAGGTCTTGCCCAGGGCCCAGAGATGTTCTCTTTGTCTTGGCTTAGTGAGCAGCTAATATTATATGATTCATTTATGGTACCCTTTATACCATGTATCCACTATTTAAGTATAAGTATCATCCCACTTATGTTATATATTAACAGTTGTTATGGTGTTCCAAATTTGTTTTATATTAATGATATTCATTTGTAGCATTTTATCGTCGTAATAATGTTCTCAGCTTTCCAGGCAAATCTTTACAAAAGTTCATTGATAACAATAATAATAGGCTCTAGTGATATACCATATACAATGAAAAACGTTATACTTGTTTCGACCAATAGTTTAAGTCAAATAATAATATTAAAAATCAAGTCTTTGGGTTTCCATACATATAGATTTGACAGATCCGGCAGGTCCACAGAGTATACTAGATTCCAATTCTCATACTACTTCAATTCTCTCTAAGCTTCTCTAAATCCGTCTAAATACTTGTTTCTTTAAATTCTTACGGCCTGACTTATCCCTTATAACCAAAGGTATTTCATTCCACTGATTATTTAATCTGACTATATATCTTAAAAAGATAGAAATTAAATCTAAGTTGATATTAATGCCTACATTTTTAAAAGCTCTTGTTTCCTCTATTGCTGGACAAAGTAATGTTGCCTGAAATATTTTATGAACTAAAAGTAGGTATGATTTCAATGCTCTCATGGAGGAGCAAATAATATGTGTATTATGATAACCATGTAGCCGCTCAGTTAGAGTTATATATATACAGATGCATACACATTATAATCGGAGTGAGACCATCCTTAATCATTATTAAGATTCAAGAGGAAGATATGAAACCATCCTCACCCACGTGGAGAGAGATGTCCCCCATATGTGACTCATCAGGTTGCACCAAATTGTAACCGCTCAGTTTGCACTTGATTCAGTTCAGTACAAGTTGACATTACTCAAAACTCTTTGTCTATTTGAGACTTAAATGCATGTTCAGGTCGATTAAGATTAAAATGGTGATGTTCCCTCCAAGATATTTATATCTGTAATATATCCATTACATATATGATTACGATTCCTTTTGACAGACAATAATGTAACCAACTTCCAATTTCATATATTATGGAGTAAAACTTTCGTGAAATGGTAGACATCCAACTTTATTATGTATTAATGAAAAAATAAGGCATTAAAAATCGCCTTAGGCTGTCCCCCAAGGACGCCAACCACCGAAATTCATTCAATGACAAAACCTATGAATCTAGAAAATAGAATCGACTTGCTTCTCTCCAAATAGCCTTTATTTCAATGGCAAAGTTAAGAAACCTAAATGACCACCCATTAGCAAGAACAACACTTTCATTTGATACCCCAATTCTTCAGATATTTACTCCTAAAAGGGAATCCGACAGACAATCCTTAAACTATTAAGTAGCAAATATTATAATTTTCGTTGGGAGTTTTGGATCAAGGGGAGAAAAATCGCCTTGAGAGTTGGTATCCTATTGTAGTGGGTTTGGGTATCATATAAGAAGGTCTGGGACATTTAGTGTCCAGTTTTACTGTTGTGTGGTGCTGTCCGCTGAGGTTGGTATGCTTGTACTAACCCAGTGGGCAGTACCGGCTTATATTATCAGTTTTACCTTTCTAGGAAGTAGTTTTCCTATTATTCTTATATCACCTCTTATGTATGTCATTCGTTATGCTTCTATTACAAACCTCTTGTACCATGCTGTTGTATGTAACATCCGTGAGGTTATTATTCCTTTGGTTATGTTCATCGACCCGCGGATAAGACACCATAGCTGTGTTGGTGTAGGATTAACGAGGTGGCTGGACCATCTCGACTGGTCAAGTCGTTGGGGAGATTGCCCTGTGAAAGCTAATAAAAGCTGTGCAGAAGGTTTATCCTAGTTTGAGTCTTTTATCGGCGTAGTAGAGCGGATCGGATCCGAAAGATCACTACAATTGGTGCCGTGACCAAAGCTCACCGCGGGGCAAATCTTCTGTAGGTGAACTAGATTCATTTCTGAGTTCCAAGATATATTTTCCGAGTAAAATAAAAAGTATGGCAGCCGCTAAACCTTTGGTAGACGTTGCTACTCAGATTCAGGACAACCTGGCTAGATCTCGGATTGCTTCCCCGGAGGGAGGTGATCTAGTTGGCATTGGAGCAAGGCGGAAAACCGCTCCGCCAAGTGTGAAATCGCCTGATTCTGTTCCGAAAGGACCAGGAACTCAAGGTGATGCTGGGCTTGACCTATGGGGTTACCGTGATCCGCCTTAAAATACGGATTCAGAAGACGAGATAGAAATATCTACGTTGCGAGCTCAGGTGTTGAGTTGGAAAAGAGCCTACTCCAACTCTCATCAGCAGCTTGTAATGATGCGTCAGTCTGTTGATCAGTTGACTGATCAGAACGCGGGTTTACAGGGAACCCTAGATGAAATTTCGAAGGATGCTTCTGCTACCACTAGGGAGCTAAGAACGGAGAATGAGAAATTAAGAGCAGAGGCATCACGCGTAGACGATTTGTCAAGGCTGCACAACCATCTGCTGGATTCCGAAGCGGATTTAGCAGAGAAGCTTGCTCTGTCTATGACACCTCTAAAGATAATCCAGCCAGCAACCTCGACGTTTCATGATGCGGGTGCTGGCCCGGGTTACCAGGAAGGAGACTCCTACAAACTCTTGACTCCGAGACATTTCGGAGCTCAAAGGCAGGTTACTATAAGAGAGCCTGCAGCTGTAGCCGAGTCCTCTCCTAAAGATGAGGGGGAGAAGATAGTTGAGCTAGGTGGTATGTCTAGCATTAAGAGGCCTGCTACTCCTAAAAGCAACTCTTATGTGCGCGGACATGTGGTTAACGAAACCTATGTTCGAAAAGATCCGGTGGGTACTACACCTCCAGTGGTTGTCACGCCCAGAGCATCGGTTCACTCCACTACAGGGGCTGATCCGGATGGTCTACGTATTACTACTGTGTGTGTACCAACTGGTATGCACTCTCAGTCGTTGACCTTGCTTCCGGCGGGTCCCCAGAAATCTGCGTATGGAAATAAGTCATTGGTGCAAGGCCTGACTTATGCAGGACCGGACCCAGCTGATACCCATTTCTCGTACACGTTCTATACTGACGAAGAACATATCAGCCCACGACTGGGAACAATCAGATTGTGGGATTCCACTAAAGACACTTGGCTTCACCATTTGGCTGAGATGAAGGTTGTGGCCGAAGCTCACAACTGGACGGACGCTATGTTCGTGAGGCAGCTAAAGAGTAGTTGCAGGCGTCAGATTGCGGAGTTAGGAGAATTACCCCAGGGGGTTACTCTGCCTGAACTTGTGGCGCATATGGACGCCAACTATGGTGAACACTCCAGGGAGAAGAGGGAGGCGGAATTATTTAAATGTCGCCAAACTCCTCGCCAGAACGGTCGCGCATTTGCTAATGAGGTAGCAAAGAGGGCTAGGTATGCCTTTGGTACGGTGATGGATAGCACCTCACGTACCATGGGTATCCGAACCTTTTTGAAGGGACTTTCTGACCCGAAGCAGGCACTTTGGATTAGGTTCAAGCAGCCTAATGATCTAAATGATTGCGCTCACTGGTCAGAAGTCTATGAGAGCTGCACTCAGGATGTGGATTCTGTGACTCTTCAAGAAATTAGTGTAGAGTCCCATAACTCTAGGACCTCACCTGCGTCCGCTGCTCCTAGCGGACTTGGTGAGAAGAAAGTTAATGCCAGAGCCATAGCCCAAGTAACGGAACTATTGGAGAAGTCCTCACTGGTTGAGTCCGGACCAATTTTGGATGATGTCAGTGAAGTGATTGTGCAGGCGTTGCAGGCTTGGCAACAACGAAAAACGGCCGCGCCGGGTGCTGATTCGGCCACTCCCTCCTACGGAGGTGGACGTGGTAGGTTCAGGCGCTGGAAACCGCCAAGTCGAGAATGCTGGTTCTGTAGTGAGGAGGGGCATTTTAACTCAGCTTGCCCCAGAAGACTAGCTCTTCTTGGATTGGTCCCGAAGGAAGATGGTGTTGCTTCCAAGCCTTCGGGAAACGCGGCGATACCCTCATAAGGAGCGAGGTGGGGGTCGGGAAAAGGGCGCTTCACAGTACCACAGTCCGAAGTGAAGCTGTGAGTAGTGCAGAAATTGGCGGGCGGGCCCAGGCACCAGCTATTACGTTGGAGGCTTCACAACAAGGTGAACCCCTTCCGAAAACTGGAGATTCGCGATCGTTGCCGGACGGTAAAGCCTTGTCACAAGGCCATGTGCTTTGTGATGACTCGGATTCTACCTCGGATGTGAGGTGGGGGCAATCCGGGTTCCAAGCTGAACAAGATCAGATTGTGTTGGTCAAGGGCGGAGCAACTAAATCAGCTCAAGTTCAGAAGGTTTCTGTACACGAACAGGGAACTTTGGAGATCCCTACCAAATTGTTGGTATGGGAGAGATGGTATGCCCCTGTAACGATGGATGGGGAAACTGGCAGCTTTCTGGTTGATCCTGGTGCTACTACTAGTTTGATCACCAGAAGGTTCTATGAATCCCTTCCAAATCCACCACCAATGACGGCGGTATGAATGGTGTGTGCGATGGGAGATGGAACACCCATTGTTACATATGGGAGCGTGCTTTGTCCGTTGCTAGTTGGCGACCGGACATATATGATTACTTGTCTCGTGGTCAGTGGTCTGAAAGGCCCTGAAAGCGGGATATTAGGTGCGGATTTCTATTATGTGCACCGATGTAATCTAGATTGGTCAGGAACTTTCTTCTTGGACAATTATGGGTCTTCCGTAACTTGTAAGTTATGGAAAAAACCCGTTAGCAGAATTGAAAGTTCCTCTGTTAATGCGGTTCAAGTTGAGGATGAAATTGTGGGGAGAGAGGTGATAACCCAAAGCAGTTACGTTGGCCAGACTTGACATTGACAGTGGCTCAGTCGCAGTTGAAGGAATGATGTTCGAGCCAGACCAACGATTGTTGAAAGATCTAGCCTTGGGCAGCCTGAATACCTATGTACCAGGTGACGGTTCTCCGGCCGTGGTGGCTTTCTCCAATCCGACCGGTCGCACGTTGAAAATTAAGAGAAATAGGGTGGTTGGCAGAGTATTTGAAGTTGCTTTGGTAGCTCAAGATTCTCTGTCTGACGATGGGGAGAATGAGGAGATGATTAGGGAAGCAATCATTAATTCAATACAGGTGCTGGAGTCTCCTGTTGCGGATGATGACCTGATCGCTCCTACTCTTCCTATTCCGGCCACTCCGGAGTGTCCACTGACAAAGATGGTTGAAGTCCAAGAAAAACGAAATGCTCTAGATCTCTTGGAGGAATTCCGTTGCTGCTTCTCCCTGCCGGGGGATAAAGCTTTGGGATGTACTCATAAGGTCCGTCATGTTATTGATACCGGCGATGCTTGCCCGATCAAACAAGCATATAGACGGATTCCAGTTGCTAAACGTGATAAAGCGGAGGCAGAAATCTGGAAGATGTATAGAGAAGGCCGAATTGAGCATAGCAGTAGCCCTTGGGGAGCTCCTATTGTTATGGTGGCCAAGAAGGACGGGACACAGTGTTTCTGTGTAGATTATCGTCAGTTGAACTCCGTCACGATCAAAGACAGTTTTCCTCTGCCTAGGATTGATGAGTGTGTCGAGGCTCTTGGTGGGAACCAATGGTTTTGCACACTTGATCTTGAAAGCGGATATTGGCAGGTGGCTATGGATGAGGCTAGCAAGGAAAAGACTGCTTTCCTCTCCAGTGTGGGCTTGTTCCAGTTCAAAGTTATCCCAGGTAACAAATTGAGGTTAACTTAACGGCAATTCACGTCAAAATATAGAGCAAATTTACGTCAATGGTTTACGTTAATATATACGTAAATGTGTGGACTCAATTTTGCGCAAAATTAACGTCAATATCAACGTGAATCTTAACATTAACATTAACGTAAGGTTGACGTTAATATTGACGTTAATATTAGCGTTAAGATAGACATCAATTTTAATGTTAAGACTAATGTTAACATCAAGATTAAGGTTAAATTAACGTGATCCTCTTCAACGTTAACTTATTTATTGAGGTATCAACGTTAACTTAATGCCAAACAATTCATGTAAAATTTAGGTCAATCATATTAACATTAACTTAACCCGCCATTTTTACTCTAGTTTAATGTTGATTTGACGTTCAATGTGGGCAAATATATTGATGTTATTTGGGGTGGCAATTCCATTCATTTTTATTAACTTTAATCGATTTCATCGATTTTGGTCTATTTGATTCATCATTTTCTTTTTGGTGTTCTGCATACCGGCTTCTGTAAAGAACAAAATACATTAGGTGCATGTTAGCCTTGTGCTTAATAAATTAATTATGGAATCATTGAAATATGTAAGGAGGTTCACATTGGATCTTTAAGCTTTCTCTGGTTGGTTTTGATTGAGGGAATTTAAGTTCCACCATGCACAGGGGAGATGGGGAGCCGGAGCTTGTAATAATATCAAACTGATTAACCTATGATATTTAATATGCACTAATAACTATAATATGAAGATGAAATAACAACTGATGGTATTTTTAAATGTATGCCCTATGGAGTCGTAATTTAATCAAATAGTTTAAATAAATAAATGTAGCTAGATGTTCCTTGAAGAGAAGTTCAAGAATCTATCTTGCATTTGCAAAGAATCGTTAGAACTATAATATATCCAATGGGGGAGGTATTAAACGTCTCTATAATAAAAGAATTGGAGAAAACCTACTTACAGTTACAGGTTCCTAGTTATTTGTCCTATCGGCTATGCTGCTGGATCAAAAGCACATAATCTAAGAGGCAAAATCATAATTAAATCATAATAAAATCATAATTAAGAGTCTGTAGAGTGGGGAGCTAATATAAAAGATATGATATGACGATTATTGTTATATCAACCCCTGAAGTAGAGTCAACGTGATTTGAACCGTTTGTTGATTGAACTACTGGTATCCAACTTCAAGTCTCCTTCTCTGAAACCAACCACACAAAATTCAAACGCATCAGTAGACTACAGTAGTTGTCTCTGCATGGTCCTTTTTAAGTGTTGATAAATTTAAACTACTGAATAGCTATGGCGAGTAAAGATGCCTAGTTAGTTAGCTAGTATTAAATACTCACAAAGCTTCCCCTGCAGTCGGCACCGGGTCTGACACTGGAGTGAGGAAGATGACTGTCCATGTGCGCGCATCTCGACACGATGAGACTTTACAAGACTAGACTTGCATAGGACTGACATTCAGTCTTTCTTTATTGCATCCAAGTTTGATTTATCTCGGGTTAATTTGTATTATTCCGGCATTCTGCTAATGTTGATTAACCCTAAATGATTTCATTTAATTATGACCGGTTTTATGTTATTTCCATTATATATAATGGTTATGATGTTGGAATCGGATTTAGTAAATGACCAACGGTATATGAAAAGAAAGGTAGGAACCGTTCTCACAGTTCTCACCCAGATGCAAGTCATATCTTTGATAAATGATAGTATAGTCAAGTGGCATACATGTATGCTAAGAAATATTTACAATTCCAATTTTAATTTCAAATCACTGTCTTTATCAATATGTAATGAACTTTGATTCTGAGAAACTTTACAGAATCGGACAACGACTTCTACTAAGTAGTTATTCAAGCCTGCTCAGAAAATTAATATTCAAATAAAAGAATTGTAAGCTACTTCCAGCTGAAGGCTAGGGCATGTCTCTTCTGGCAATACCCAGTACCAACGCGTTTCGCGCCATTCTGTTGACCTCAGTTATGCAGACAGGACATGCACTGAGGTGCACTGAGTACACATCCTGTACTGAAATCGTTCGCATCCCTAGCCCCAACTCCAACTTTAGAAGTAATATAACATATTCCTCTTTCTCTAAGCTCCAACTCAACACAGAAAGTTTGATATGCCACATCAAGCTACATCATGCTTTCAAAATTAATAAATGTAATGAATTAATCCTAGTCAAATGTAATGAATTAATCCTAGTCGAAATTTCAGGGTAGATATATTTGATTTTCGCCATAATCAAAACATGAGATCACCTTCCATTAGGATTCTGTTTATATTCTGTATCCATTTAACATGGTTTACAGACGATACAGTGATTATTTTCATCCTCACACAATTATACCATTGGGACCTTTTCTTGGTATACTGTCTAGCTCTTATCTTAGAGTAAAACATATATGTTTTACTCTAAGATTCAATACATAATCCACATGTTGATGTTTTCTGTTACAAGACAGTTCGTCGCCTACTGATAGATATTCTAAAGAATGTAGACGTCTACTGCTAATAGGATCGAAGTTATTTTATTATCAGGGACGGAAATGCATTTTAGGAAACTGTGATTGTAGTGCATTGGCTCGGGATTCTGGATTAAAATTCAGGAAATATATGCTAAGTAGCCCTGGCCCAGGATTGTTGATAGACAACCTTTCAGGATTTCGGAATTTGGTGTTTTACAATATTGGGAAATGGGATTCATTGCGGGGCAGGGGGCAGGAGTTAAGTATTCCGTACCCTGAGGCCTGTATCATTTCTTGTTTGTAAATATAATCATGTTTTAAAAAGCCTTAGAAGAAATTATACTTTGATGGAACCATTGTTTATAACGTTACAAAACTCCTGGTATTCCTACATGTAGGAATACCAATGAGGCCTAAGAAATGTTATTAATAAAAAACCTTCCTATTCCTATGAATACGATCGCAGCCAAATGAGGATGAGAAAAAACTGTTATTTAAATTGTATCCTCAGTATATGATATAATGTCATTGTCATTTTATCTACTTTGTTAATTGATTAGATATATTTTGTTACTATGAGGCCCAGCATCAAAATTTCTGTTCTGTTGGAAATGCGTTTTCTTTTCAACATTCATGGAACCTTTTATTGAACTCCCAGCCTATGAATATAAATTTTCTCAATTAGTTCTAATCATAATATTATAACAATTTTCACTTATCCCTGTGATGCCATCTTTCCCCTATAATATATAGTGCAAAAAAACAGTAAGGAATGCCATTACATAGATTACAGTTCCAGTAGTTATTTTCCCTTTAGAATAAAACAGGGGTTAAAAAGTGCATGTATACAAATTATACAGACATTTTGAAGTACTGTGTGTTAGACTCTGATATAAGGCGACCAGACATTTAATTTTATATAAACAAACAAAATTTTAATACATCACTGTTTCTGTTGTTATTTTCCCAAAGTCAAAAATATCAACGTTAATCAACCAGTGAGTTTATGTCAATAATTTGACATAAAAAAATTAACGTTAATTGACCAGTGCTTTAATGTTAATAATTTGACATCAAAAACATTAACGTTAATTGACCAGTGCTTTGATGTTAATAGTTTGATGTCAAAAACATTAACGTTAATCAACCAGTGAGTTAATGTTAATAATTTGAAGTAAAAAAAATGATGCAAAGTTAATGTTGATAATACGCAAGTATATTGATGTTAAAACATAGATGTTAATTCACCATCAAATTAAGGTTGAGAAGTTAACATCAAGAAAATTTATGTTAACTTAATGTTTGCTTGACGTTGATATTGTAACGTGAATTAAGTTCACATCAAATTAAGGTTAAATTCACGTCAAACGGTTAACGTTGCGAAATAAACCTTCAATTGACGTTAATCAACGTTGTTTTAACGTGAATTGCTACCTGGGATGGCTTTCGGACTGTGCAATGCTCCGGCTACCTTCCAACGTATGATGGACACCATGCTGGACGGACTCAAATGGAAGTCATGTTTGGTTTACCTGGATGACATTGTGGTTTTTGGAAAGACACTTGATGAGTGTCTCCATAACCTCAGGCTTGTTCTTGAAAGAATCAAAGACTATGGCTTGAGATTGAAGCCGAAGAAGTGTGAATTCTTCCGTCGGCGAGTTGAATACCTGGGCCGGATTGTTTCTGGTAAAGGTATTCAAGCCAATCCGAAGCAAATTGAGAAAGTCCAGAATTGGCCAGTCCCCACAAATGCCAAGGAAGTTAGACAGTTTATTGGGTTTGCTTACTACTATAGGGAGTTCCAGCCCAATTTTGGTGAAATTGTCTCTCCTTTGCAGGACATTGTGACGGCTGCATGTAAGGATAAGCGCTATACCAGACCTATAGTGTGGACTCCGCAGTGTCAGGCTGCATTTAGCAAGGTCAAGGAATTGCTGACCACAGCTCCAGTGCTTGGATACCCCCGGAAGGTGGGAGATTTCATTTTAGACACTGATGCAAGTGGTTTTGGAATGGCCGGAATCCTCTCACAGATACAGGATGGGCGTGAAGTTGTCTTGGGTTATGCCAGTAATAGTTTTTCTAAGGCTCAGAAGAACTACTGTGCTACAAAACGCGAGCTACTTGCTGTCCTGACGTATTTAAAGAAATTCAGACATTACCTTCTGGGTAATAGGAATTTCTATGTGAGGACGGATCATGCCTCTCTCCGCTGGTTGCTAAATTTTAAGGATCCGACAGACATGCTTGCTAGATGGCTAACTACCATGCAGGAGTATGGGTTGGATCAGGCCATGATCCTGCACCGGGCGGGCCGCAGACATGAAAATGCTGATGCGCTCTCTCGCCTGCCAACACGGAAATGTGGAAGACTGGATTGTCTAGATTGCGGACTGCATGACGCTGTGTTAGCTGTTACCGAAGTCACCCCTGTAGTGGAGGCTAAAGGCAATAAGCTACAAGAAGCTCAACAGTCTGATCCGATGATCAAGAGATTAATCGCGATGTTGGATGGCTCTGAAGAGATTCCTAGTAGGGAAGATCTGGCTGGAGAATCCGATGAATTTCGGACTTGCATTCAACATCTTGGCAGTATGGAGATGAAGGACGGTGTGCTATGCTTGGGCTGGGTCCGGCTAGCCACTGGTAGAAAGTATTGGCGTAAGGTGGTTCCTGCTTCAATGAGGAGGGAGGTATTTTTGGGCATGCATGGTCCGAAGACCTCAGGTCATTTTGGTGTTTTTAAGAACACATGGTCAGCCAAGATGAGGTATTATTGGCCTGGCCAACGTTATGATCTGAAACGCTGGATCAGGGCTTGCCCTGAATGTAGTACAAGGAAATCTCGGATAGGAGGTGGGAAATCTCTCCTAAAGAAAGAAAAGCATGGTGATAGGTGGAACCGTATATCTTTGGATATTCTAGGGCCGTTTAGAGAAACTCCTAGAGGAAACAATTATATAATGGTTGTGACGGATCATTTTTCCAAATGGGCCGAAGCCTATCCCATGAGAGACCACACTGCAGAGAGCTGTGCGGAAGTCCTTTTCAAGGAATGGATTCTGCGCTTCGGATGCCCGGTAGCTTTACAGACTGATGGAGCTCCGGAATTCCGATCACAGCTGCTGAGAAGTATTTTAGACATGCTTGGGATCGAGAAGCTCATAACTCTTCCGTATAGACCTCAGTCCAATGGACAGAGCGAACGGCTAAATAGGGTTCTTGTAGAGCAGCTCTCCTGTCTGACGGACTATCACGAAGATAACTGGGATATGCTAGCTCCGTGTATAGCTCATGCTTACCGGGCGACTGTACATGCCAGTACTTTGTGTACACCAAACTCTGTGGTTTTTGGTGCAGAACTGGTTGCTCCTATGGATATCGTTCATGGGGTGGAGCCGGGTGGGTTGGATTTTCCTTGTAAGGTTTCCTTTGTCGAGAATTTGAAACAGTGGATGCGTGATGGCCACAAGTATGTACGTACTAATCTCGGAATTTCTGCTGTTAACCAGAAACGAGATTATAATAAACGTACACGACCACCAAAGTTTGCTGTGGGGGATGTTGTCTACAGATATTGCCCCCCAAAGGCAAGCAAGAAAATTGGACAAAAATGGGATGGCCCATTTAAGATACACAAGTTCATAGGCGGTACCACTTGTGAACTTGAGACCACTGAAGGCTTGCTGAGGTATCATATTGATTATCTCAAACCCGCTTTTGATGAGAATGGTCCTATCCAGGCTAGCAACCTTCATAGGGCTCCAGAGTTTAGGAAACTGGAGAAAGCAGGTAGAGATATACTCAGGCTGGAAGCTGGTAAAGTGATAGCGGGAGTGGAATGTCCTTCCAAGTCCGAGAAGAAGAAGATCACTATAGGCGTGAAGCCTAGGGGTAGGCCGAGGAAGAAGGTAACTTCTACCTCGCCCGCTAGTGTTCCCCCTCGGACTAAGAAGAAGAGAAAGGATGCTGTTAAGGCGGGTGATCATGCATTGCCTGCCACAAAGCAGGTTCCTAAAGGTGTTAAACGTAGGCCTGGGAGACCTAAGAAGAGGGGGACGGGGATCGGAACAGCATTGGCTGATCCCCCTGTCCTACCTAGTACTGGTGTTCTCCCAAGGAAAAAGCGGGGTAGGCCGAAAAAACAGATTTCGGATCAACCAGCTGTTCCTTCGTTGCCTGTTAAAAGGAAAGTGGGTCGGCCTAGGAAGTTACCAGCTCCAGTGGTCACCTTGCCAACCCCTTTGCCTAAGAGGAGGGTACGGAGAAATCCGTTTCCTAATTTGGGGGACTCCTCCCCACCACTGGTGAGGGCTCAGCGCACGCGCAAGGCCCCAGTTCGGTTGAATCAGTAAGAAAAATGGTATCCGGGAGGGAAATTTCTGAACTGGTTTTCCTCCCCCTAAAAAAGTACACAACGAGAAGTCAAGCAGACAGTTTATTTGTACCGAATGTTAATTGTTTGCTCCCATTTCGGCAGTTTGGATTGCTTTCCAACATGACTGGGAAACGAATATGGTCTCGGAGAGTACTTGTTTTGAACGACAGGAAAAAGCTAGGCCCAGGCTTGCCCTGCGAGTGATGGTAGCTCGGAACTTGCTGTAAGGCCGGAATCTATTTATAGTGAATAGATGGTTGCTCGAACCTGTCCAGATAGGCAAGGAAATTTGAGGAAACACCCTGTATAGTCTCAGCAGGGGAGAACAGGTTAGCCAGACTGGTCAAACACGTCTGCGCTAAGGCTCAGTGTGAGCGCGGGAGCCGGGTGGCGCTGCTAACAGCGGCGGCGGTTGGAAACATCGGGTGTGACCACTGGTTCCGCCGGTGTGTTTTACCATTTGCACTCTGCTTCCGATTTTCAAGAGAGTAACAAGCTACGACCGAAAGAAGTTCAAACTGTAAGTCTTTCAAATGGATGAACTTATTGCTTTGTACCCTGAAATGTTTGTAGCATGTTGCAAGAAGGTGACAAGAACTTTGGTGACTTTGTGTATGATATTTATTGCAATATCAGTGTTGAAAGTAACTTAGCGGTCTGGCGCTAAAACACGTAGCCGCCATGTTGGTTGTTTTGTCTAGCGAATGAATGACTGTAGTGTTCCTAGGCTAAAGGCACGCCATTTCTTGTCAGGTCCCGGTATTTTATGTGGGTGGAACTCAAAGTAACATACTAGTGTACGTGGTGTGTTATTAGAGCTAGAAACCAAGTTATAATTACGCCGGTAGTAGGTCTCGGACTCGCCGAATCTAAGATTGGTAGTGAAAGACCAGGCTTTTTCTTTAAGTCCGAGACGTTGTCCGGAAGGGGTGTTGAGTTGGGTGTGACCAGTTATACTCTGTTATACTCTATGTTTGATTGTTTCTCTCCTTAATTGTTGCAGAGTAAGTGTATCGTTCATTTCACTATGTCCGACCGCGAATTCGAGCAGGAAGAGCTCGGACTGTCCGAGTCCGAGGGAGAGCCTCTGACGGAGGAGGAGGTGGCCGCAGTGCTAGACGGCCTACTCCACTCAGGATCCGCACCCGAGGTGCAACCTCCAGCCCCGTTTCCGGACGGTGAGGCGGAGATGATGGAAGTTGAGACGGAAAAGGAGACAGGTGAAAATCCTGCAGTGGGCCTTGAGTCCGAGACCTTTAAGGACAAGCAGTCCAAGGTCGAGAAAATTTGCAAGGTGGTGGCTGACAAGATAGCCAAAGAGTCCGCAACGTCCAAGGACAAGCCGTCCAAGGACAAGTCCGCCACCAAGCGGTCCGGCAAGCAGTCCGGCAAGCCCTCGGATTCAGACCCTAGCTCCAAGGTGGAAGTGCCACCATTGCGCCGGAGTCCGAGAAAGCAGTCTGTCCCGAGGAAGAGTGATGAGAGTAGGTCTTCCTCAACCAGGAAGTCCCGCTCCCGTTCTCGCTCTCCCTCTCCCAGGCCAGACCCTCCTCCGGCGAGTGAGACAAGAGGCCGCAGCTCGACAAGGTCGTCAAAAACCAAAGTCGCTGACTCCCAAGCTGCTGGCACTAGTCGGACTAGTGTCTCACGAAGTAGGGGTCAAGCCCCTCAAGGTATCTCCCAGCTTCCTCGGATCAGGAAGCTGAAGTGTGAACACGAGCACCGCTCTGAGGCCCGCCGGATCCAGCTGTCTTCCTTGGGATCCTTCCCGAAGTTCAAGGCAGACATGGACCTGGCAGAGCTGGTGCCAATGAACCCTGCACTGGATCAACCTGGATCCAGTAACCAGGCGCCAGCGGAGTCCGATTCCGAGGAAAAGGACTTCACTGACAAGCAAATGGCCAGGTATGAGGAGGTGTTGTGGCCGGAACTCGTCCGCGAGGACAGTCTAGACTCCGGAACCTACGGGAAGTTGTCTAGCGTGCACAAACTGTGGCAGCCGGGCTTCCGTTGCCCCTTCATGGTTTGTAGGTACCCTCGCTTGAACGAGAAGGGTGTAAGGGCCTATTCCACCCGGGCCCGATTCTTCCGCCACCTCTGTGAGGTCCATGCCCCCTCCTCTCAGGCATGGATATGTCCCTACCCCAACTGCTCCCAGGTGCTTGATCGGAGGGTCGAGTTGGTGAAACACCTGATGAATGGCGAGTCGGTCATTCACAACCAGTCCCGGGAGAAGGCAGTGGGTAGGGTGATGAGCGTCATCCCCACTATTGTGAACAACAGTGCGTTCTTGAGGATGACGTACTGTTCGGCGCAGCACCTTCGGGTCATGCGCTGGATGAAGTCCGTCACCAAGACTGCCACTAAGTCGGCTTCAGCCAAGGAGAAGGAAACTTCTTCTTCCCCTACTGCCGGAACCAGCGCTCCCGGAAGCTCTGGTGGAAGTAAGGGCAAGGCCGGAGGTAGAGGTGGACGCGTGAAGGGCTCCAGTAGCAGCTCTGGCCGGAGTGCTCCAAAAGGTGGAGCAGGTGATGCACAGAAGCGCGGGCGCTCAGCATCCGCGGAACTAGTGTCCCCTGCCCCACCCGCTGCCAAGAGAGGCCGTAAGGCTCAAAAAGAGACAGAAGATCTGGTCTCTAAGTTGCCGGAAGCAGTCGACACTGACAAACTGGTGAAGACTGCTACGGAAGAAGTGCAGCGCTGTTTGCTGACCCTCCGGGCAGCTTCAGACGCAGCACAGCAGCAAGTGCAGTCCTCCTTGGCGACACTGACCACTCCGTTGCGTCAGCTGCAAGGAGTCCAGCAACAGATCGGGGAGGTGGCCTCTCTCCGTGAGACAATAAGAACACAGGCCAAGTTGATTCAAGTCCTCCGCACTTCTGCTGAGAAGAAGGACGGCGTAATCCGCAGCTTGACTGAGGAGAACGCCAGTCTCAAGGGTGAATTGGCAGAGTGCGGGAGATCTAGTACTCCAGAGGACTTGGATCAAGAGGTGAGAAGCGTGGAGGTGGAGCAGACCACCCAGTCCGGCGGAGCTGTTGCCAGCACGTCAGTTGTGTCTGCGTCCGGCGGTGCGGCAGTGAGTGTTGACGCTGCTCAATACGAGCTGCTGACCAGGCTGCTGGCGCAGATTAAGCCCGCTTCTGTCCCTGCTCCACGGTCTTCTCCACCTTTGGTAAGCAGGACAGTTGCTGAGGATACGGCGGATGGTCCCTATTTCCTAGGGAGCATCTTCGGAACTCCGGAGGCTGCTGTCACGCCCCTCAAGACCAAGGAGCCAGCTGCTGAGCCAACAGCCCCCGCGGATCCTTCCAAGGAAGCCGAGGACCCGGACCAGGCCGACGACAACGCCATGGACGTCGCCTAAGCCAACTCCCTCTCCGCAGTTGTAAGCCTCCGCTGACGCAGCGTCGAGCATTTCAAGCCATTCCTCCGCTGTGTCAGCGTCGAGCTACGCTTCTCTGACATACTGCTTTGCCCACGGACATCCCTCCGGACTTGTTACCACCAAAAAGAGAGTGAGACGTTGATATATATTTTTTGAACAGTGACTTTATTCTGATTCTCTCAGAAGGAGAGATCTGAATCCGTTCTGCGGACTATATTTTATATTTAACTACTTTCACTGGATTCTGTAGAATAGTGAGGACACAAATGCTCCTTTATGTATTTGAAAAATTTTTCTTCACTTCTGCGGATGTGTGTGAGTGGTTCGGACGTACCTTTTATTTTGTCCGAAGTCTACTGTTTTCAACGGATTTGTCTCTGGTGTGTTTATGCTGTTTATTACTGCCTTGTTGCCGAGTTTATATTGATGTTAAACTCTTTTTATTAAAGGGGGAGTATTGTAGTGGGTTTGGGTATCATATAAGAAGGTCTGGGACATTTAGTGTCCAGTTTTACTGTTGTGTGGTGCTGTCCGCTGAGGTTGGTACGCTTGTACTAACCCAGTGGGCAGTACCGGCTTATATTATCAGTTTTACCTTTCTAGGAAGTAGTTTTCCTATTATTCTTATATCACCTCTTATGTATGTCATTCGTTATGCTTCTATTACAAACCTCTTGTACCATGCTGTTGTATGTAACATCCGTGAGAAAGGTTATTATTCCTTTGGTTATGTTCATCGACCCGCGGATAAGACACCATAGCTGTGTTGGTGTAGGATTAACGAGGTGGCTGGACCATCTCGACTGGTCAAGTCGTTGGGGAGATTGCCCCGTGAAAGCTAATAAAAGCTGTGCAGAAGGTTTATCCTAGTTTGAGTCTTTTATCGGCGTAGTAGAGCGGATCGGATCCGAAAGATCACTACACTATGATATTACTTTAATCCTGAGGCCAATAAAATGTTTATTTTCAGGTTGGCACCTCCCATGAATAACAAACGATAAATAAACTAATATCAGCATGAATCACCTGATGCAAGTGTTATAATAATATGTAAGACACACAGGAAACATAATGGGGGTCTAATGATGGTGACCATGTCGCCGTAACTGAGGTGGGGAACATATTAACATTGATGTATCAGTATTTTATGTTAAAACATTGATGTAAAAAATATCAACGTTGATTTATCAGTAAGTTAATGTTAAAATAATGACGTCAAAAATACTAACATTTATTTATCATTAAGTTAATGTTAAAAAATTGATGTAAAATAAATCAATGTTGATTTATCATTAAGTTAATGTTAAAAAATTGAGGTAAAAAATATCAACATTGATTCATCATTAAGTTAATGTTAAAAAGTTGATGTAAAAATATCAATGTTGATGTATCATTAAGTTAACGTTAAAACATTGAGGTAAAAAGTGTTAATGTTAATTCACCATTGACTTAACGTTGAGATGTTAACGTTAAGAAAATTCACGTTCAGTTAATGTTAAATTGATGTAAATATTTTAATGTTAACAAGATTAACATTAAGCTGAGGTTAAATTCACGTCAAACAATTGACGTTAATAAATTCACCTTTTATTGATGTGAATCAACGTTAATTTAACGTGAATTGTTACGTGGGGACCCTGTTGTGACTCTACCTGATTAGAATTGGCAACCGGGGCAGGGTTTGGAGCGCTATAAGGCGGAAATGTAGGCAAATAGGATGGTTGTACAAAGGGAAACTGAGCCTGGTTCTGAACTGGTGGTGCATGAACTGTTACTGATGAAGGTTGAGATCTTTCCCTCCCCATGAGTTCTACCATATTTCTTAATGCTTTTAATTCGTCCATCATAGCCTTTGTTCCAACATCGGTCACCCCAGTAGAGGTCGGTGGAGTCAGAGTTGGGGCTGGCGTCCGAGGTTTTGGGAGTAAGGCGCCTATTTCCATAGGTTCCTCTCTCCTTGCACCTCTGACTGGAGCATCGGCTAACGTATAGGTATACGCTGCCATTGTCGCCAGGTCAATTGCTTCCCCCAAGGTCTCTGGTCTGGTTGAGAATACCTCACACCGTACCTGTCTATCGGTGAGCCCACGTATAAAATCTCGAGCTAGTTGTGACTGAATTACAGGCAAGGCCAAAATGTCTGGTTCATAAGCCCTTAGAGCTGTTTCCTGGTATTTACGGCCATAAATTTGTATGTCTTCATATGGGAGTTGAAGGATCCCCTTCAACTTCTCTCTAAGTTGAGTGGTCTCCTCTTCTCCCATAAACAAGCGAATTATTTCCTGTTTTACACCCTCCCATGTGCATTCCCCTCCCTGTGCTTCTACATAAGATTCAATGGAACGTGCTAATGATCCCTGGGCTAACAATATAACTGCCTCTATGGCTATGAGATCATGTGCCCCTACTGTGATTCTAACTCTGTCCAATCCCTCCAACCACTCTCTGAGTGATTCTTTGTTGGTCCCATCGTTAGGACCCAGCAAGTTTGCATGTCTCTCCATACGCCTTCTAACTACCTCTATTGACGCATAGTGCGCTTTACGATCAGCATCATTGAGTGCATTTACCTGTTCGGCGGTGATTTCCCAGTTAATGGGTGTTGCCAACGCCATTTCGGAGGTGTATTAATTGGCTGATTATATGTAAAGATGAATTATTATTACCTGCTTTATTTGGAATATTCTATTTCTGTATAGAGAATTTGGAATATAAATTTTTGCCTAGATCCAACGTAATAGTTTTTGTGCAGGTATTTCCAAAAACAAAAATTTTGATCTCTTTCGTCCCTATTCTTACCCCTTACATTTTATCCCAGTGGTAAGACATAGTGTCCAGCTGTTCACTGCTGAACTGGATCACACTTTCAGAGGTGCCTACGCATTCGTTCCAATCCTCTGATTCTGCGATCAGTGGATAACCATCATTGAATATCTCCTCTAGGAAAATATCCTCAGCTTCAAGGTATTCTGGGAACTCTTCCACATACTCAATTCTTTCCGCCGGTGGTATGTCTAAAATATTATCTCTACAGGATATAGCAAGATAATACTTGTGTGATTTTTGTCAGCTAATGCACCTTCCAATAAAAGCCCAGCTCAGAGTCCCCAAAACACAACACCCATTAATACAATGGCAGTTTTGAAAAAGGCACACTCACCTGACTCCTTTTGCTTGCTTTTAAGGTTGGATACTGATCTGACCAACTAACTAGTCCCTAATCATGGTCGCCAATGAAGAAATGCGGGCCATTCTTTGTAATAATTCAGGGTCAGTAGTTGGGCGAGAAATTAATCAACGCAACACACAGAGATGTATGCTTCAAATCAGTAGGATCCTTAAAAGAGGTCGAACTAACTCTGATGTTTATTCTTATACTAGACAGATTAGAACGAATACACTGGTCCTGCGCTGATTGGCTTAGGTCTCCTTGGACCAATTAATCGACAGGTTAGATTAGAGATCCAATCAGCCAAAGGATAACAATGACAGACAAATTATTAAAAACGAGGCTCAGAGTGACCACTGCCACTCTGACCAATCTCTTTGGGTGGTGACCAGGTCACAGGGTTATCTCCCCTCCCCTCTCCCTCCCACTCTTTAATCAGTATCCCCCCCTCCCCTGACCTGGTGGTCAGCCCCTCCCCTCCCTTCCCATGTGATCGACTTTGAGATAACGGTCAGACCTGGACCTCACCTGTACCTTTGAACTTTGGAATGATAAGAAATCCGCGAGCGTTGTGGCGGTAAGAAAGTGTAGGTAGCCTTCTGGCCGGTAGGGGCGTGACGAATGTGGGGCTGAATGAGACAACTTTAACTTCACAAATTAGACAATTTATGCTTGTCAATTTTACAACAACCTTAATTTATCCTCTAAGAGATACTGTGAACCCAGCCTTTACTCAAATGTATCAAGTACTGCCAGCTGAGAAAGCATTTAAGTAATTACATTGCCCTCTGTTTCCGATTACGGCAAAGGTTTACATCAAATGCAACACGCGATGTGATCTTTGAAGGGTACAGGGAAACAGTCGAACAGACTATACCAGGACAAGTCTGTTGAAATGTTGTTGAGACATCGTCAAACGCCTTATTTCCTATTCAGGCACCCAATGACACACTATCCCTCCCATAACTTATGGGGTTTCTCTCTCTTGTCCCCCCCATTATATATGGGCTTAAAGTGGACAAATAAGGGTTTGTCCCTGACCCACCATAGCTTATGGTGAGAACAGTTGGCAGACCCTCCTCTCCTCTCACCTTCTTTAGCCCTTCATAACTTATGGGTGGGCCACCACAACCCTCCTCTCCTCTCACCTTCTTCAGCCCACCATAACTTATGGATGGGACACCACAACCTCCTCTCCTCTTACCCTCCTCAACCCACCATAACTTATGGGTGGGACACCACAATCCTCCTCCCCTCTCACCCTCTTCACCCCACCATATCTTATGGGTGGGACACCACAATCCTCCTCCCCTCTCACCCTCTTCAGCCCACCATAACTTATGGGTGGGACACCACAATCCTCCTCCCCTCTCACCCTCCTCAACCCATCATAACTAATGGGTGTAACACCACAACCCTCCTCTCCTCTCACCTTCCTCTGCCCACCATAACCTATGGGTGGGACACCTCAACCATCCTCTCCTCTCACCTTCTTCAGCCCACCATAACTTATGGGTGGGACACCACAACCCTCCTCTCCTCTCACCTTCTTCAGCCCACCATAACTTATGGGTGGGACACCGAAATCCTCCTCCCCTCTCACCCTCTTCAACCCACCATAACTTATGGGTGGGCCACCACAACCCTCCTCTACTCTTACCTTCTTCAGCCAACCACAACTTATGGGTGGGACACCACAACCCTCCTCTCCTCTCACCTTCTTCAGCCCACCATAACTTATGGGTGGGACACCGAAATCCTCCTCCCCTCTCACCCTCTTCAACCCACCATAACTTATGGGAGGGCCACCACAACCCTCCTCTCCTCTTACCTTCTTCAGCCCACCATAACTTATGGGTGGGCCACCACAACCCTCCTCTCCTCTCACCTTCTTCAGCCCACCATAACTTATGGGTGGGACACCACAATCCTCCTCTAATCTTACACTCCTCAACCCACCATAACTTATGGGTGTGTCACCACAATCCACCTTCATGCATACTCTTCTACCCACCATAACTTATGGCTGGGACACCACAATCCTCCTCCTCTCTGACCTTCTTCTTCCCACCCTAACTTATGGGTGGGACATCACAACCCTCCTCTACTCTTACACTCTTGGATTGGAAACTCAAATAATCCTTTCCTCTTTCCCTCCTTTGCCCATCTTACAGGTCTACATGCCTATGATATGGCTTGGTACCATCTTATCCGGCCGTTCCTGGATTGGGAAGATGTGATACAATTAATAAAGGTGATGTAGAGAGAACATAATAAATGAGTAAAAAACAATTAATTAAAGTTTAGTATGTATATGCCTCAGTAGTTTCTGTGTTACTGAAACAGGCAGAAGATAAATCAATGTTCTTACAATACTACAGTAAGAACCTAATAGGTCGACATGATGATAATGATGATAATGAGTATATTAATACCTATTGCTGAGCCATAGCCCATTAAATTTGTCTGCACTGGCAAATAGGTAATAAAATCTGTTCCAGGCCTGCCAAACTCCAATTATTAGCATACACACAACTTGATCCCCTAGGTTCATATCATAACGAAAAAGCAATTTTGTACTGAACAGACCATTTTGTACACAAAATTTAGTATGAAATTAGGGAAATATCAATTTCATCCCAAACAGATTATTCCCTGACAGGACAAATTATGTACTGAACAAAAAATATCAACTTTGTTCCAAATGCCCCATTTCGTTGACAGAATTTGGTACAACATGAAAATCTCATCCCTAAAGCTATTATGTCGAAGGAATACATGTATACGCTACATTGGTCAAAAGCCTTCTGAATTAACAGTTTTTTAATAGTGAGTCAGCAGTCTGACTTTTACCTTTCTGAGGGACTTTGTCAGATTTTGCCTGACTAACTGACTCTCTTTTACTCTCAGTTTTGACAGACTATCAATTTTCTGACTGACTTTTGACCTTTCAACTATCTACTTTTCGACTCAATATCAACTTTCAACAACTATTGACATTTTGACTTTCAACTTATGGACTCACTATCAACTTTTTGACTCACTATCAACCTTTCGCCTCACTAACAACTTTTCAACAGACCTCTTGACTGACTTTGACAAGAAATTAAATGTAAATTCAGTTGAAAAGTTAAAAGTAAGTTGATCAATAGTCAGTCAAAAAGTTGACTTTTGATTTTCCAACTGACATTCCACTTTTCAACTGACTATCAAACTTTTTGAGAGTCAGGGTCTCATAGTGACCCTAGGCCTCAGTAGTGACTGTAGGCCTTGTAGTGCTCCACTGAGGGTTTGTAGTGACTGTAGGCTCTTTAGTACTCCAGTGGAATATTTTTGGTTTATGGCTTGAAAAGCCTGAGAACCATTGATCTCGATACCAATTATGCCAATCATTTTTATCATTTAAATCTAATATAAATCTGTTTAAAGCTGATTGTGGTGATGTGTTAGTGAGTAGCCATATCTAATTCAGGCGATCAGTCATAAATTTCGCACTTGGAAGTCAGCACACTTAGGTGAGCTTGACTGACCATTGGTAGTCTCCCATCCCACTGGGATCCCATTGGTAGTTGACTCCCATGCCATTGGTAGTTGACTGACAGATTGCACACTTGCACACTTGACTGACAGATTGCACACTTGCACTAATTCACCCCATTTGTAGTCTCTCATCCCATTGGCAGTTGACTGACAGATTTTCTAATCCACCCCATTACTAGTCTCCCACCCCATTGGTATTGTGACCAAGTGTACAACTGCTGTGGAGGAGGGTGGACCCTATTAAGATATTTCTTAAAGGGACCAAGTGATCGACTGCCAAGACTGTGACATGTATATGAGATGCCATTCACAGACCAAAAAAAAGTCGGCAGGGTGGACCCTGGACTGTTTCTTAAAGGGACCGGGTGAATGACTGCCGATACTGTGACATGTATATGTATCAGGACTTTTTTTTTGACAAACTTTTTTCAATATTTGTTCCACAAAAAAATCAGATATAAGTTAAAATGTAAGAATTTTTAGGTAAATATTCTGCATTTCCAGTTTAAGAAAGACTAAATTTCAATTGACATCGGGCACAAGTAATTGAGCCTGAGAACTTGTTTCCTTTGGAAACGCCAGGTATATATTAAGTTAAACTGATTATAAAGTTAAAAAGAAAAATAGTTGATTAAATCATTGCTTTACTTAATACTTAGTTAACTTATAACTTGTTTAAACTTTGGATTCAAAAAGAACATGGGTTTGGAAACCCTAAAAGCCCCACAACAGCATATATATATATATGTCATTGTCATAGTTTTTATTTCAGGGATCACTGAAATTTATTACTGTTCACTATGTCAGTCTATGAGGAAAACGGGTATTTTCTGCATTTTTCCCATAGCAGACAATTGAATTTTAATTTTTTTATTAAAATCTGCATATATATGTTATTCTACCTTCCCAATTAAAAAATAAGGGGTCATTGAACTAAAAAAAATGGTTATTCAGATGAACTTGTATCACAATGAGTTTTCCCCATTGAAATTAATAGTGAATGGAAGCAAATGCACTCATCCCTAAAACACAAAATAATTTGATAACATTGTTTTATTGGCTTTGGCAATTCCCCCAACCATATTCTGTCTCATGACGCAGTTTGAACAAAATATTGTGACTTCTATTGTTTCATGCATTAGTTCCTTGAATTCCCACCTGCTGCAGTACTGAAGACCCTGGCATTTACCTTTATTAAATGCAGGTATCATAGTAATACTATACAAAATGATGGAGTATCCTACCTGGATGTTTTCACGCATTGCCTCAAAAGAAGTAATATCTAACATTGCTTTCAATATTCCCAAGTTTATAAAGTGTAATATCTATAAGGTATAAATGCCTCATATAAGTATCACTAGTGAGACTTTTGTTCTAATAGAAATTGTAAATACCATGTAGTAACCTGTGAGGGCACCTAGTGAAAGCCAGGTTCTATGGTACTGCCACCTGGCAGGAACAGTCGGATTGCCGATAACGTCGCCAATAATGCCAATAGAAAAAAATGGAGGCCAGATTTGAAAAGAGGAGAAAAAACTGGACTAGGGCAATATCTCACAAAATTTCTATGGGCCACCAGAAAAAAGTCAACTTTTTCAGAATTTGTGCCATAGAGATGTAACTAAAAAGTGTTATTCTTCTTACCTACTTTGCAATGTCAAATGAATCCTTTGTTTTGAAAATGAAAATATGCTTAGAATGAAATCTCCTTTAACACGAGGGTATAACAGGGACCTCTGCATCTCATACTCAAATATCTAAGCCCTAGCTACCCTGAAAGTTGGTGAAATCAACCGTTTTGTTTTTGGAAAATTCTAGACAAATGGCCGAAACATGTTGCTCTTGGCCCGGTTGGAGGTTGCATCACATTTCGGTCTCTCGTGGCCTTCCACTTGCTCGTATCGATTCAAACTAAGAATGCCCATGATCTAGAGATATTAAAGGTCAAGAATGAATAAGTTTTGTGCATAGATAGGCCAATGCCACACCACCAGAAATTCGACAAAAGTCACAACAAGTTATGGCATCGACTCCGTTTTTTTTGTACCAAATTTTTCTTTTGTCCCGAATACGTGCTTCAAAAAAGCACTCTCAATCTCCACCGAACGTTATGAGATTTGCAGGATCTACAGACAGATATGTTTTTTCTAAGGCCCTCAAATGGCAACTTTCAACAATGTCTAAAACTTGCTGCAGAAGGGAAACGATAGGGCATGTCTGATCGGCGAGATCGGCAATAATGGGCCGTTCGACATTTTCACCAAACATTGCCTAACAAAAACACCTGCCAATCCTTTATTTCTGGCTCGATTCACTTGAGACATTCACCTGAGAAACTAGAGATATAGGGCTATACAATCTATGGCTTCATTTTTTGCCATCGGCACAAGATATCCGTCAACTAGTGGCTTGAATATTCAGGAAATTCTCACTCTCATCACCATCCATTTCCCCATTTCCCACCGCATTATTAGGTGCCCTGAAACTTTATAAGAATTCTCTTCATTTCAGCTTTTAAATAATTATGATGATATTATTTTTTGCAACTTGTGGGTCGTCTTCAGTGACACATCACATAAAAGTGATCTGATGTTTTATGGCTTAACATTTGTTTCACATTATTGGGAACAAGTTCTCTCTATAACTATGAGCCCCAACTTGAAAGTTTAGGACAACTCAAATTTTTGTTCTGATTGTGATTTTCTGATTTTTCTGATAGTGAACTTTTTAACTGACTTTCAACCTTTCAACTTACTTAAGACCTTTTGAGCACCATAAGACCTCTGGACTGATTTCTACTGATTTTCAACATTTTAACTGACTTTCAAAAAGTTAGATTGTGAGTTGACAACTGAGTTGGAAAGTCTAAAGGCGAACTTTCCTTCTACTGACTTTCAACCCTTCAACTGAATTTCAATTAAATTTTGTGTCAATGTCAAAAAAGTCAAAGTCAGTCAAGAGGTTTAAATTTGGTCAAAAAGTTAACAGTGAGTCAACAAGTCGATAGGCAAGCAGGCCAAAAGTAAAAAATCAGGTGAAAGTCAAGAGGATAATATAGTCATTGAAAATTGATAGTCCAAAGGTTGATAGTTTAAAGATAGTCAAAAGTCAGATTAAAAGTCAATAAGGGAGTTAGTCAGTGAGTCAGGCAAAATTCAGTTGAAAATCAGTCAGCCAGACAAAACTCACAGAAGAGTCACAAGTCAGTAGAAAAGTCAAAAGCAGTCAAGAGTCACCTGAAAAGGTAAAAGTCATACTGCTGAGTGACTTTTACAAAACTGTCAATTCAAAAGTCATTTGACCAAAGCTTTGGAGGATATTGCCAAAAGGTCATTACCAATGTCTCATTCTTCCTTTGATCTTTCGAAATGTTCCATACTTCAACCATTTTTTAAAACTTAAAAATGTATTTATTAAGTTTGACCCCCTAGGAAAGGTGTGTATTGTGGTGATCCACCCACAAGTTATGGTGGAGAAAAGAGGGTGAGAGGAGAGGAGGATTGTGGTGGCCCACCAATAAGGTATGGTGGGCTGAAGAGGATGAGAGGAGAGGAGCATTGTGGTGGCCCACCCATACGTTATGGTGGGCAGAAGAGGGTGAGAGGAGAGGAAGATTGTGGTGGCCCACCCATATGTTATGGTGGAGAAATTATGGTTGGGATGAGAGGGTGAGAGGGGAGGAGGATTGTGGTGGCCCATCCATAAGTTATGATAGGCAGAAGAGGGTGAGAGGTGGTTGGGGTTGTGGTGGCCCACCCATAAGGTATGGTGGAAAATGGAGGGTGAGAAGTGGTGAGGGTTGTGGTGGCCCACCCATAAGGTATGGTGGACAATGGAGGGTGAGAAGTGGTGAGGGTTGTGGTGGCCCACCCATAAGGTATGGTGGGCAATGGAGGGTGAGAGGTGGTGAGGGTTGTGGTGGCCCACCCATAAGGTATGGTGAGCAATGGAGGGTGAGAAGAGAGGAGGATCGTGGTTGCCCATCCATAAGGTATGGTGGGCAATGGAGGGCGAGAGGTGGTTGGGTTTGTGGTGGCCCCTCCATAAGGTATGGTGGGAAATGGAGGGTGATGACGACAAGGATCATGGTGGCAACCCATAAGGTATGGTGGGAAATGGAGGGGGAGAGGAGAGGAGGGTTGTGGTGGCCCCTCCATAAAGTATGGTGGGAAATGGAGGGTGAGGATGAGGAGGATCGTGGTGGCCCACCCATAAGGTATCGTGGGTGGAGGAGGGAAAGAGGAGAGGAGGCTGTGGGATCACTACATAGTGATCCCACCATAAGCTATGGTGGGTCAGGGACAAACCCCTTTTTGTCCACTTTAAGCCCATATATAATGGGGGGGGGACAAGAGAGAGAAACCCCATAAGTTATGGGAGGGAAAGTGCTGCATTGGTTGATTCAGAATACCTGATGGTTAACCAGCAGATTAGTAAGCATACACCCTGCAGCAGAAGCCAATACTTACAGATGTCGACAAGGTTGTTTTGTTTCAGAAGAACCAGCATAGCTTTGACATGATGTTATTTGCACAAACATTGTCAGCTGAAGTTGATCCATGTACACTGTCAGTTATTGTTGCAGTTGATCCATGTACCCTGTTTTGCTTTAAAAGAGTAGGTGATATACCATTTTCTTAATCCCCTTCTGACTATAGGTAGCCCTGTTTATATAAGGTAGCTAAATGCAATCTTAATACGACCCTTTTAAGTAATCCCGTGTTGTTATAATCCTAGCGGTCACGTTTGACATCGATATTCGCACTGCTTTACATGATGTCGATGTGCATTGATTAATTTTGGTTTGTCAGGGAATATCGCAAAGTTTCACTAGATGTTATTTCCTTATATATTGTTCTATTATACAATGTGAGGCTCTCGATCCAAGAATAGCTTGGCATTAAGATGATTCTGATTTGAGTAAAACAGCCCAAGGGTACACTGTTGCTCTAATAGATCGGAAACAAAGGTTGAGTAACAAATGATGGAAATCCTATTGACTAAGATGTAAAAACAACTGTTGCTTCTTGTCTGTTTATGGAAATAAAACGATGTCGCAAAGAAAAAAAAGGAAAAAAAAAAGAATCGCTTGGCAGCATAAAACCTCTATCTGGATTTACCCATGGACGTCTGCCAAATCGTACTCCTGAACCCCCATGGTACTGGTAAAAATAAAAGGCGGTCTATATATATATATTATATAATGAGGAACTTTCCTTCACTGTATATTATTGTTCATTTTTCAAATTGTTCTTAAAAGTGGGAAAAGTGGGGGGTTGGGGGGTTTCCCACCTCTCCCACTTTCTCCTCTTCCACCCATCTCTCTCTGCCTCATTCTCTCCTCTGATCTCCCTCTACCAAACCAAATGTTATTGGGCCCATTGTATAACAAAACGCTCGTAAGTGGTTCGCATCTCCTCGTTTCCTATCGCAACTTTTTGACTTATGAGGGACTTGCGAGATATGACAGACTTACAAGGGGTGGTTTGCATAACAACCCTCGCAACAATTTCGTAAATTGTATTAATCAACACATCACATCTCCTCGTATCTGAAGTTTTGATTGAATTGAAGAGTTTATTACGGTATTTGAACTTGAATGGTTAATTATTATTATGATTTATATAATAATGCGTAATGGTTAATTAATGATTTACATATATCACGTTGGTAATAAGTTGGCCATTGCATCATCCATTTTCTCCCCTGCCTCTCCCCCTCTTTCTCCCTGTCCCTACACTACCCCTCTGTCATACTCATAATTCGATGATCAAATGCTTTTAAATGATTATATAATATTACGCAACGTGACGTAAGTGATTATTAAATATGACTTTATTATATGAAAACATTATGAACATATTATGTACTAAATATTATAGGTGTTTCCGCTGAGAAATAAACATTAAAGGTTTATGTACTAGACATTGTAATTACCTAATATTCACATGTTTCCAGGTGTGCCTACAGATATTATCTTATTAGCTTAACATGAAAGCCATGACAATTGGCGAGCCCTAATTTTTTTTTAATTTAGGATGTTTATACAGCAAGTCAAACAATACAGTGAAACATAATTGTGACATAGGCTCACGGGTTTAATTCATATAAGAATTGCCATGGTTATTCTGCCCACTGCTGTGTCTAGCTATTCACTAATATTCACTAATGACTCAGCCAAGTTGTCTACATATTACGTAATCATATTAATTAGAGGTTGGTCATGTGACCACCACACCGGCTCACCCTAGCTGTGACCATGTAACAGGTGAACGATTGGTTATGCATAAATTATCCCTTTTGTATTAATGATTCTTATTGGTTAATGTATTCCTATACTCCCATTGGCCTCTCACCTCCCCTCACTCTTCCCCTCCCCGGCTAATCTCTCTCCCTCGATCTCTCTCCCCTACCTCCCCCTCTCCCTTCCTGTTTTTCCTTCTTTGCCATATCCCCCCCTGCACTCTCTCCTTCCCCTCTGTTTCTCCCCTTCCTCCTCTTTTCTCTTTCCCTGTCCCTTATATACTATGGGCCTGTTGTATAAATTGCGACGGCCGTTCGCAAATGCTTCGTAGTGCGTTGTAAGTCAAATCTGCTTGTATAAGCTCAGGAAATCGTATGTCCTTCACAGCCATATCGTACTATCTTCATTGTAAGTGCGTTTTGGCTTGCATAAGAAATTCGGCTTCGTATCTTTTTCGCAAATATCAGTTAAAACCTGCGATCACCCTGAAGGGCTTCGTTTCTACTTTGCAGTGTTACTTAAGTGTAATTTATGGGTCAAAAGTATATTCTGCCTGTGCTTTTTCTCTTCCTCCTTCTTTCTCCATCTTGAGCTCTGCCACTCACTCTCTCCCCTGTCTCTGCCCCTCACTCTGCCTTCCTCTCTCTGCCCCGCTGCCGTCCAATCCCCTCCCCTATCTCTATTAGTCAGGGAATTTTAGGAGAAAAAAGGCCAATCTGTGAACGAATTCCTTACCAAGAACTTTCTTCACCAATGTATTGGTAAAGGTCTCTACTAACATATTTCAAAACATTTAAACTCAACTCCCGTAGGAAAACCCGTGAGAGCTGAAAACAAAAATGGCCGCCACTAAAACTCTGAAACACTATAACTTGGGGTAGAATCAACATGTAATCAAGTGTGAATACACTTTTTCTAGGTTTTAAGGCATGGGGAATTCATTGGAACATGACAAAGGTTGATACAGACAATATTTAGCAAGTTAATCTACTGATACTGGGAAAAAATGAGCAAAAGATGCTACAAAAATCCTTCCGAATGTACCCTCTGAAGTAAAAAATCTATACTTCAAAACTTGGGCTAGAATAAACATGTAATCAAGTGTGAATGCACTATGTTTTAAGGCATGGGGAATCCATTGGAATATGAATAAATTCAATATGGACAATATTTAGCAAGGTATTCTACTAATACTGAGAAGAAGAAAACAACAAAAAACTGTCAAATATAGGAAAAAATCTAAATTGGATTTATGAAGGCATTCATGATGAATGACATTAGGAAAGATATTTCTGCAGGTATTGTGACGCCTGAAATAAAGAAAAATGGCAAGTTGTCTATCTATCTGAACTTCTGAACAATATTTAGCAAGTTAATCTACTGATAATAAGAACAATTAATAAAAGACCCTAAAGAAATCCTCCCAAATATACCTTATTTGAAAAAAACTAATTCAGGTTCAAGAAGGCATTTGTGACCAAGAGTATTAGGAATATATTTCTGCAGTTTAAACTGTAATGCAAATGCTTTTGATGGTTTTAAGTGTGACTTGATAAGGACCAAAATAAAACCAAATGAGGACCAAAAAGAGTCAATTTGTTTATAGTGTATGACAGCTGTCATGCATTGCAATAGCCAGAAGCTGGAGGACTTCCAGGTTAATTTTAACTTTCTGGAAGAAGAGATGAAACTTCTGCATTTGGAGTGAATAATTTTGTACTAGCGATTCTTACAAAACTAAGTGGAAAAGAGTCCTGCGCGTTGCAAAATCGCATGAGAATCGGCTTAAGGTGTTCAGGGCCAGGAGGAGATATAGTTTGGAATTGTTGCCTTTGAATGTATTGGAGAATCTTATCCAGCTTTCTCTATATACTTTTGGGAAGCTCTGCCATTGGTAAACATATAAACTTACTTTTGCTATACAAACATTCAAGGAAAATTGAAGATAAACAACGCCTTTTCTCCTGCCCCAAAATACCTGATTTTATATCATAGTCTACTACCACATGGATAAAAATGGTCTGAAGTTCTGCTATTCTAGATTCTTTCTTCCAATGTTTTTCCAATCCCTTCACACTTTGGTTCTCAGAGTTCAGTTGTTGTGCATTTTTTAATCAGTGGCTAAGGACAGGTAATTGTGAACTATTTTGTACCTCGATTGTTTCTGCACACATATGGACTTCTTCCACTTGAGGTCATGGGATGGCAGCCATCATTTAGAGGGTGGCTCAGAAAGATATATATGCATCACTTAATGCTGTGGTGTGCATGATTGAAGGATATGCCAATTCAAGAGAATGTAGCTCCTAACTTACTGAGACAACCAGCAAGATGATGAAGAGCCCTCCTATACCCAGCTGATGAAATTGCCTCTGAATGTCAGTCACAGTAATGTGAAAGCTATGATACTAATTTAATTCCATACATAAATCCTACAGAAATATGGATTGAAGGGGTCAATCACAGCAGGAGAAACTATGTATTCTGATGTTTTATATATATATATTCTGAGGTTCTGAGGCACTGCTCTTGGCCAAGAAAAAAGAATTTTTGTTCTCAAACTACGAAGATATTGTTAAAATCTGAAGAAATCTTTAGTATGCTTAGCATATTTGGCAAAAAGAAATAGACTTGTATTCCATATCAGAGATGCTTCCATCCCTTACTGCATCAGCTATGTGAAACAAATTCCAGTTGCCTCTCCAGAATATTAGTGTTGTTGTTGAGCTGGTTGTGTAGGTCGAGAGGAGCGGTGAGCTCCTTCCTACACGGTTCACAGGCCTATCAATTTGATAAGTGTCACATGAGTAAATTAGAACAAAGAAATGAATATACTTCTGTATGGCCAGTGTGTATGATGAATTCTAAAAGTTTTTCACATTGTTTGATGGAGTAATCAGTCATGGGCTGCATCAACTGCCCTTCTAATTGAGCATGTACTATTATGTACTTATATCTTATATCTGTTCATTGAAATCAAATGGAGGCATGGCAAGAGGGAAACCTGAGCTGTTTAGCCAATAACTTTTGCCTGTATATGGTAAGATCAACATTCTTCTGTTCATTATACAGGTGACCATCATTAGAATATATCAGACCAATAAAGTGAGAAGATAGAGAATAGCACTTCTTCATATCTTCATGGAGAGAAACTCCTTCAGCTAATACCAGACCTTGATAACTATTGCTACTGGTGTAACATCCCACAAATGTTGCTCCCCAATGTTGATGAGGCACAAAGAGTAGAGAAGCATATTCAGCAAGGAATGGGTAAACTGTCCCAGACATTACATGAAAAAGGATGTGATAAAAACCCTCGGAGGGTAATTTGAAATTAGAATTATAGGTCATTTAATGTCAATGGATCCCCAACTTGTTTCAATGCATCAGGATCACTGGTAAACTCCACTTTTGGTGGCAACATTAGGTTTTGAGCCATGTTACTACCTTCATGCACTGTGTAAAACCATTTTACTCCAAGAAACTAAGGAGTCTACCTTGGCAGGTACTGTTTAGACATAGGTCTACAGGAAATGTTCATGGGCTCATAGATAGATGTACTTTGATCTAGATATCACCATAACCAATAGGACAAAAAACAGGTCATTTTAAAAATTTGTTTGTGTGATGAATATGACAATCCTAGCACTAAGGATATGACCCACCTAAGTTGAAACAAGGATCCTGCATGACTGCTTCTTTTACATTGACAAAGTATTTTGGGCATGAAAAAGGGACTTTTCTTAGACATTTCCACCATGCCTGAATTACAAAAGAAAGCTTAGATGTTTTCCAATAATAGAAGCAATATAATTACTGTGAATTCACAGATCACAAATACTACCACCTACTTCTGCTATTAATAAGAACTTGGAAAGGTGTTCACCTTCCTCCAGGGAACCTGGGATGGAAGTTCAGATAGACAACTTGCCTTTTTTTCTTTATTTCAGGTATCACATGTCATGTCATTTATTATGATTAAAAACATTTGCATTACAGTTTGGACTGCAGAAATATGTTTTCTAATGTCATTGATCATGAATGCTTCCATAAATCTGAATTAGATTTTTCACTTTATTTCACAGTATTTTGTTGTTTCTTCTTCTCAGTTGCTAAATATTGTCTATATTGAATTTATTAATATTTCAATGGATTTCCCATGCCTTAAAACATAGAAAAAAAGCATTCACACTTGATTACATATTTCTTCTATCCCAAGTTATGAAGTATAGATTTTTTACTTCAGAGGGTACATTCGGGGGGATATTTTTAGCATCTTTTGTTCATTTTTTCCCAGTATCAGTAGATTAACTTGCTAAATATTGTCTGTATCAACATTTGTCATGTTCCAATGGATTCCCCATGCCTTAAAACCTAGAAAAAGTGTATTCACACTTGATGATATGTTGATTCTACCCCAAGTTATGGAGTTTCAGAGTTTTAGTGGCGGCCATTTTTATTTTCAGTTGTCACGGGTTCTCCTACGGGAGTTGAGTTTAAATGTTTTGATATATGTTAGTAGACACCTTTACCAACACATTGGTGAAAAAATTGTTTGGTAAGGAATTTGTTCCCAGATTTGTTTAATATTCCCTGACTATATGACTCTATGACCCTGTCTTTCTCCCCGTCCTCCCTCTTCCACCTCTGTCATTCTTCCTTTTCTCCCTCCCTCTCTCTGCTCTCCTCCTATGATCTCTCCCTGCCTCCCTCTCTCCCTTGCTCTCCCCTTCCCTCTCTCTGCCTCTCCCTACCTCCCTCTCAGTCTTGCCCCCTCTACTATCTCCCTCCCCCTCCTCTCCCCCTTCTCCCACTCTTCCCCCACCCACTCTCTCCGTCATCTATCTCTCTACCTTGCTCTTTCTCCCCTCTCTCCTCTCCCACCATCCCCATGATGTACAGGAGGATGTACAAGGGTATGCATGTACAGGAGGATATACAGGGGAACATACAGGAGGACGTACAGGAGGAGGTACAGGGGGTCATACAAGGGGATGTACCAGGGGACATATAGGAGTAGGTACAGGGGTATGTACAGCGAAGCAACTGATTTAATGAACTAGAATCCAACTACATATCTTCCTCCAGGATGTGGGTAAAGAGTAGGGGGCGAAGCCCTTACGTAATACCTATGGCTTAGCATGAATAAGTAGACTTGCACAGTACTGGGTAGCTAAGCATAATTAGCGATTTTAGTAATGAGGTAATATAATAAATGGATGATAATTAATATTTAAAGAGGTTAGACAATGTTACGTAATGTTACATAACAGGAGGTACAGGGGGACGTACAGGAGGAGGTATAGGAAGATATACAGGGGTATGTACAGGAGGATGTACAGGGATATGTAAAGAGGACGTACAGAAGGAGGTACAGGGGTATTACAGGAGGATGTACAGGAGGATATACAGGGGTATTACAGGAGGACGTACAGGAGGAGGTAGAGGTGTATGTACAGGAGGGGGTACAGGAGGACGTACAGGAGGAGGTACAGGGGTATGTACAGGAGGAGGTACAGGGGTATGTACAGGATTAGGTACAGGCGTATTACAGGAGGATGTACAGGGTATTACAGGAGGTGGTACAGGGGTATGTACAGGAGGGGTACAGGAGGACGTACAGGGGTATGTACAGGAGGAGGTACAGGGGTATGTACAGGAGGAGGTACATGGGGGTGTACAGGAGGATGAATTAATTAACAGAGGCAAAAAATGTGTGTATAACAACTTCCTCCAGTAATCTCAAGTAAATTCCCCCTGTAACTCCTCCAGTAACCCCCTATAGCCTTCTTCAGGAACTCTTTCAGTACCTCCTCCAGTAACTCCCCCATACCCCTTTCCCAGTACCCCCTCCAGTAACTTCCTCCAGTAACCTCCTCAGGTATTTTCCTCCAGTAACCTCTTCCAGTAACCTCTTCCAGTAACCTCCTCCAGTAACCTCCACCAGTACCTCCTTCAGTATCCTCCTCCAGTACCTCCTCCAGTAACCTCCTCCAGTAACCAACTATACTGGAACCTCCTCAGATAACTTCCTCCAGTAACCAACTATACCCCTGTCCAGTACCTCCTCCAGTAACCTCCTCTGGTAACTTCCTCCAGTAACCTCCTCCAGTAACCACCTATACCCCTTTCCAGTAAATCCTCCAGTACCTCCTCCAGTATCCTTCTCCAGTACCCACACATACCCCTTTCCAGTACCTCCTCCAGTATCCTTCTCCAGTAGCCACCTATACTCCTTTCCAATAACTCCTCCAGTAACCTCCTCCAGTAACTCCTTCAGTACCCTCCTCCAGTAACCACATTATGCCCCTCTCCAGTATCTCCTCCAGTAACCTCTTCCAGTACCTCCTCCAGTAACCACTATGTACCCCTCTGCAGTACCTCCTCCAGTACCTCCTTCAGTAACCTCCTATACCCCTTACCAGTAACTGCATGATGTACCCCCACCTATAACTCCTCTCCAGTAACTGCTGTACTCCCACCTGTAATTCCTCCTGTACCCCCCAATGTACCACTTCCTGTACCTCCTCCTGTATATAAATTTATCTCCCCTGGTACATTCATCTGTATTTCCTAGCTCCTGCACCACCTCCTGTACCTCCTCCTGTACCCCCTTCTGTACTTCCTCCCGTATCTCCCCTATCTCCTGCTGTATTCTCGTCAGCACATTACCCTATCATCTCTACAGGAATTATTCTTTACACATAATGCAGCAACCCTATTACAAAATCCAGAACTTTGTATTTGTAATACATTTACATTATATCATTAAAAACTAATCAAGAGAGGGGGAGGGAGGGGGAGAGGGTGGGTGAGTAAGAGTGAGACACAGATGCTGGTAAAAGAGTCTTAGGACGGCAGGAGAGAGATGGGGGGGGGGGGGGAGAGTGCAAGGTAAAGTCACCCGCAACTAGAGCATTGGTAAATGCCTTGCTTATTCACGACGGCTGGACCTGGCTGGGTGCTAAAAATAGCATATAATCATACAATGATGTGATGTTGAAATACAAAAACAGGTGTCGCCGGTAGTCTCTTTAGCTAGATGCGAGAAAGTTGTGAAATAATGTGATGAAGATACATATCTCCTGCGACGAAGCTTATACAAGTGGTGTATCGTATGTCACTCGCAGTTCGTATGCCCGTCGTTTCTCCCATAGATGCGAGTGCTTGCGAGGCACTTGCAACTGGGATACGATGAGTTTCTTATACAACAGGCCCTATGACTGAATGGTTGATTCACTTTGAACGGGAAAAATACCCCAAGTCAGAGGAGCAGATGGAACTGGGCAGGGACTAATGGAGGGACTGATGGAGGGACTGATGGAGGGACTGATGGAGGGACTGATGGAGGGGTATACTGGTGGAGGAGCAGGTACTGAAGGAGGTACAGGAGAAGGTAGGGGGTACTGGAGGAGGCACTGGAACTTGGAAGGAGCACAGTGCTGCACTCTAGAGTGCTGCACAGCACAGTGCTGCACACTAGAGTGTTGCGCAACACAGTGCTGCACTCTAGAGTGCTGCGCAGCACAGTGCTGCACTCTATAGTGCTGCGCAGCACAGTGCTGCACTCTAGAGTGCTGCTCAACATAGTGCTACAATCTAGAGTGTTGCTCAGCACAGTGCTGCACTCTAGAGTGTTGGACAGCACAGAGGGTTGCACAGCACAGTGCTGCACTCGAATGGGTTGCACAGCACAGTGCTGCACTCTAATGAGCACTCCAGTAACCTCCTCCAGTACTCCCTCCAGTAACTTCCTCCAGTACCCTCTTCCAATAACCTCCTCCAGTAACCTCCTCCAGTAACCTTCACCAGAAACCCCTTCAGTAACCCCCTCCAGTAACCCCTCCAGTAACCTCCTTAAGTAACTTCTTCCAGTAACCTCCTCCAGTAACCTCCTTCAGTAACCACCATCAGTAAGCTTCTCCAGTAACCCCCTCCAGTAACCTCTTCCAGTAACCTCCTCTAGTACCCCCTCCAGTAAGTTCCCCCTCCAGTTCTTCAGGTCGCCCTCCAGTACCTCCTCTGTACCCTCCTCCTGTACCTCCTCTTGTACCCCCTCCTTCAAAACCCCATCAGGTACTTCCCCCAGTACCCTCCTCCAGTACCCTCCTCCAGTACCCTCCTCACGGTTAAGCGTTCACTGTTCACCTACTATATGAAATATAGGTTTAGGAATATTTAACCATTTGAGGGCCAGGAAAGCCATTAGTGCAGTAGGCGTCCCATCAGCAACATGGGTCTTGATTTTCAGGAAAATGTGTCTACTTCATGGCCAAGAAAGTCATTAGTAACCACCCCCACCCACCCTCCCACCACACCCACACTATGACCACCCATTATTACATTGTATTTTAGCCAGTGATGAACACACATGGTAATATATAATATATATATTATTAATTAAGTGGAGGACAAAATCCGATCCACTTTCTTTATGTTCTTGAACCCTGGTTCTAAACACTCTCTTTCTTCAATTAAAAAAAAACAGACTAAAACCAGGTTACAAGGAGATCAGAGGAGATGCGAAAAGATGTGTAGCCTTTAAAATGCTCGTAGAAATTTGCGAAATATTTGAGAAAACATTCCTTATGCACATCTTTAGGGAGATGCGAGGGTATACTTACGAGGAGATGCAAATTTCGGAGCTTAAGGGGGTGTTACACTAGCGTTACACTAGCGCCGACGACCTCCCGGCGACGTCCCGGTGAGAGCAAGCCAGAACCTGGGCTTCTGCCGAAAAACACCTGGCGGGAAACGGCCGGATTACCGTTGACGGTGTTACACACAAGGTGGCGCCACGCCCGACTGATAGCCCGGTAGCAGACGACCATGGAGGCTCAGCAACTTGCCGTAGTTGCCGCCGGTGTTGCGGGATGGCTCCTTTTGGATTCAAGTGATGAAGAATATGATTTTGAAACTGGTAAAAGGAAGAAGCAGCCAAAAAGAGTTTGGCGTAGAAGTTGGTTGGGTGAAAGAACCAATAATGAGACCAACACAGAGTACAAGCTCTTGAAAGAGCTGGAATGTGTAAGTTCAAATGATGTTTTGTTTCTTTTTAAGCCCATTTCCAAACCCTGTAATTTCTTTTTATTAAATTTAGTGCCTTTTAATTATTATCAATGTTTTTTTTGTTTTTTTTTCAAGCCTATTTATTTCTAGGCGTTGGGTGGGAGGTAGGCTAGAGGCCACCAACATATTGTGATGAGCCAAAATGTTCAATTGAAAGGCCAGTTTCAAGCATAGCTAAGCACAGCAAGGGGGGGGGGGAGGTTTCTTTGGGTTGAATAAAGTTGTTAGCACCTTTATTTATGGATATTTGACTGAATCAAGCTTTATATATGATAGGAGAAATCCTGGGTAAGACCAGAGCAAGATTTTAGGGGCCTACAATAACTGTTGAAATAATTTAATATAGGGTATTTAGTAGACAGAAATTAGGTATTTAGTAGACAGAAATTAAATCAACAAAGAAATAAATAACAGAAAATATACTTTATTTCAGTATAGCACCTGGAATGAACCTCACACATGTACATACACAAAACCAAAATTGGCATGGGTCTGACTCTGACCCTGATACACATGCTATGTCTATCTCCCCTCTGATTTTTCCAACAAACAAAAGAAGGTATTGGTACATTTGATAATAAAAATATTCTCACAGCTGGTTCAATCTATCAAACATATAAGTAAACCAAGTGTTCTCTGTGATAGAGGCAGAAAAAAAGCAAATGCATACATTAATTTCTCTGCGAATGTGTCCTAAAATTACAAAAATCGTCATACATCACAAGTAAAGGCCTATTTATGACAAGTTAACAGTACATTTGACCAGGAAAGAATTCTCACAACTTGTTCAAACTCTCAAGCATATAAGTACACCATGTGTTTTCAGTCATAGAGGCAGAAAAAAGCAAATGCATACATTAATTTCTCTGCGAATGTGTCCTAAAATTACAAAAATCGTCATACATCACAAGTAAAGGCCTATTTATGACAAGTTAACAGTACATTGACAATTTAAAAATTCTTGCAACTTGTTCAATGTATCAAACATATAAGTACACCAAATGTTTTCAATCATGAAGGCAGGAAAAAGGAAATACATTCATTAATTTCCTGTGAGTGTGTTCTAAGATTATAAAAATCGTCCTATATCACAAATATAAGTTGTACCTGGAATGGCATATGTCCTATTAAACTACATGTATACACCCATACACACCACACATTAATCCAGAAGACATGGGAACTGTACAGACAAAACAACAAACATTGATTCATAAATAAATAAATAAATAAATAAATAAATGACCAATTTTCACGACTGGTAGGCGGGTTTTTGAGCAATAACATGTTTGAAATTATGACGGAACTAATGGTAATGGTAAAACGTGTTGAAATCTTTCCAGGGAACCCTACTTTTGTGGGTCTATAATTAAAAATGAAGAAGTTATGGGCAGATAACCAATGTTTTCTTTAATAATAGTCCTACAAAATATAAAATTCAAAATGTAATAATATAAAAATTAATGGTAATATTTCGCATATCCATTCCTTGCATGAATATTGAGCTTAAGCACTTGGCAATGTATTCTAGTCATTTTTATGGTTTTACATCGAATATTTCTCTGTTAGCTAGAAGGGAAGCCTAGGGGAAATTTGTGAATCATTGTACATCACGTTTTTTATGAGCCTCTATCAATAATAAATATTAAGCCCTTATATAGATCTAATACATTACGGGTTAGGTGAAATCATAAGCATATATTTAGATGTTTTGGTCTTTATCCTGACTGTGGGCTAGGTTTGATACAGTAAAACGTCATCATACATCACGCAACATTGTACGTCATGCTCAGTTGCTAAGCTACTGAAAACAGGTAATGACAAGTTGAGCGCATTTCAATGTACCAACTAATAATGTTCATATAATAACTGATGTTACATTTCAAACGGTATGATACAAAGGAGAAATTACAGTAAAGCTAGTGTCAAAAACGTAGAAAATTTGAAATTAAAAAACGCTAAAAGTTTAGGATCATTTTATACTAAATATTTGTATCATAAAGAAGCGTGACGTACGATGACGCACACATTTCCAATAGGGTTTCCCTCTTGCTAAGAGAGAAATATTGAACCATGAAAATTACCAGAATAAATTGCCAAGTACTTAACCTCAATATTCATATAAGAAACGAATGGACAAAATATCACTATTTTTATCATTACAGCTTGAAGTAATAATTTCATTGAAATATATGAATATCAGTTAAAAAGCACTAGTTTTTTGCCCATAACTTCCTCATTTCCGATAATAGAGCCACAAAACTGGGGTTCCCATGAGAGATTTTGACAAGTTACACCCAGGCAGTGTCATAAGATTTAGATCCGTCCTGATTGTTACCCTGTTATGGCTCAAAAACCCAAAGCCTACCAGTCGTGAAAATTGGTCATACACCCATACACACCACACATCAATCCAGATGACATGGGAACTGTACAGACAAAATAACAAACATTGATTTATAAATAAATACTAATGAGTTTCTATAACGCAGATTGTAAGTACAAAGGGAAATTGGCAGTACAACAAAATATAAAGACAGAACAATTCATGTAATGTACATGTTTGACTCTAATGAAAGTGGATTTGTTATTAATTCCACTTACCAGTAAACCTTCAATTGTAATCCTATTCATCAGTCACTTCTAGGAATTTTAACAGTAACTTTAAACTGTTGGAAATAATCACAAGGGTTTATCTAAAGCTTCAATTTCAAATACCAAGCCAATAACCTCCTTTAACTCTAATGATACTTGATCCACAACCATCTATGTACAAAAAAATAACTCCACCATTTTTGTTTTAAATTACCAGAGTGACATTAAGGAATTTGCTAATGTCATTCGTATGCCCCCAGAGGCGTTCCACTACATCCTGGATGGTATTCGGGAGAATATTACAAAGAAAGACACAAGATTCCGCAAGGCAATCACTGCAGATGAACGATTGTCAATGACCCTTTCTTATATATTGGTATATTGTACTAATTTTAAAACACAAGTAAAAATTCCCTCCAATATATACATTTCTTAACTCTCAAACATATAAGCAAATGCATACAATATTTTCCGTGAATTTGTAGAAAATCGTCATACATCACAAATACAAGTTATACCTGGAATGGACCTTTCCTATTAAACTCATTTTTCATTAACTTATCTTGGGAAAATGATGAATGATTTAAGTTTTCAAACATAAATTGTTTTGTAACTGATTCAGTACACAAAGTACTAAAAGTGACAACACTTTTCCTTCCCAGGAGTCACGCAATCAAAACTGGGGAGAGACTACTTGGCCTCAAGGTGTGGCATGTCTGCCATCCTCATGGAGACATGTGATGCCATAGTTGATGTGTTTGCACAAACATATCTTAAGGTTTGATTTTTACCCAATTTCATTATTTTAGTTTCGTGATAGAACAGCTAAAAAAACTTTCAAATGCATTAAAGTCTTCATTAGCTATTCTACTTAACACCAAAAGATGAGTATATTCCTCCTGGGACATAAAATTCCCCAAAATTGTAGTTTGGGTCATACAGATCGTAGCATTGTATTTTGATGCTAAGTCATAGAAATTGGATCATAGTTTGGGTCATACAGATCATAGCATTGTATTTTGATGCTGAAATCATAGAAGTTGGCAGCTCTGATTACTTGAAATATGGGGACGTAATGTACTTGGTTACAATCTTTTGGTACTTGTTAGTACATAAAAATCCCTCAATTTTGCAGACGCCCTCGAACCCTGCTGAATGGAAGGAAATTAGCGATTTTTTCATGGCCCGCTGGAACTACCCAGGATGTTGTGGCGCTGTTGATGGGAAACACATCCGCATCAAAAAACCGTATTCCAGTGGCAGCTACTTCCATAATTACAAAAGTTATTTTTCTATTATTTTGCTGATTATTGCAGATGGTAATTATCAGATTAGGTACACCAACATCGGGGCCCCAGGGCATGTTAATGACAGCAGCATATGGTCCTCATCTGATTTTTTGAAAGCTGTTGACGAGGGTGCAATAACATACCCCAACGACTACAATCTGCCTGACTGTGAGACTCCAATCAAGTACCACATGGTTGGAGATGATGCCTTCGCACTGAAGCCCCGAATGATGAAGCCTTATGGGCACCGATCCCTGACAACAACAGAGGCAACGTTCAACTATAGGTTGAGCAGGGCACGCCGTGTTGTAGAGAATGTTTTCGGAATCCTTTCTTCTAAATTTAGGGTCTTCAAAACGGAGATACAATTGCAGCCAAAACGTGCTATGAAAATTGTGATGGCGTCTTGTGTTCTACACAATATTCTAAGAGCAAAATATGCCACCCAATATACTCCACCTGGAAGCGTGGACCAGGATGATGTCAACCATAACGTTCAGCCTGGTGAATGGCGGAGGGCTAAGGAAGGACTGGGACTGGATGATTTGGAGGCTACATCTGCCAGAAACGCATCCCATGAGGCCAAAAACATGAGGGATGCATTGGCCGAAAGCTTCATGACATCTAATAAGCTACCATGGCAAGATGCCAAAGTAATCAATACATACGACAAATTTGTAAAACTCAACTAATCATAATAATACCAGTTATTTGTGTATTCCAGGAATTTACACACATAATGAATTGACAAGTGTGAGTAAATTGCAGAGAATTCTCTGAAATTTACTCACACATATGAATTTATTACAGTATGATTATGATAGAACCTCACGAGTAGGTATTATTAGCAATAGGATTGCATGGGTCAGAGTCAAATCTTTTCCATGGCAGCACGAGCCCAATAGGGCGAGTGCTGTTATGTGAAAAGATTTGACGAGGACCCATGCAATCCTATTGCTAATAATACCTACGAGTTGGGGTTCTATTTTTACTCCATGATGATAAAGAAATACATGTCAAAATATATAATTGACAAAGAAAATCAACAGTTGACAGATCGGAAATATGACTGTCTTAACTTTGAAACAAAAACTTCATCTCACAGGAAGTAGAACAAATGGCTGTTCCTAAAAGCTCCCCCCTCCCACCGGTGTATCAGTGAGATGCTATGTAACAGCATGGCAAAAGGAGGGAGGGAGTTTGCATGGTAGCAAACCGGAAACATGCTGCTGCCAGAAACAGGAAGTAGAACAAATGGCTGTTCCTAAAAGCTCCCCCCTCCCACCGGTGTATCAGTGAGATGCTATGTAACAGCATGGCAAAAGGAGGGAGGAAGTTTGCATGGTAGCAAACCGGAAACATGCTGCTGCCGGAAACAGGAAGTAGAACAAATGGCTGTTCCTAAAAGCTCCCCCCTCCCACCGGTGTATCAGTGAGATGCTATGTAACAGCATGGCAAAAGGAGGGAGGGAGTTTGCATGGTGGCAAACCCGAAACATGCTGCTGGGTTGCATGTAATCCTACACACATGATTACACAGTAGGATTACACTCCCGCCCATACAAACTGCAGTTAATCCTCCCTTCATCATGGAGTAATATACATTTTACATAATTTGATTGATAGCATAAGAAGAGTGCTGTGTAGGAAAAGTGTAATATTGTAAATACCCTGTTAAAATATTTATATCCCTCTTGGAGAGAATATCTACCTTTGTTATAACATGATCTCAAAGAAACCTGTACTTCCTTTACACTCATTATTTACGAATGTAAAGGAAGTACAGATTTCTTTGAGATCATGTTATAACAAAGGTAGATATTCTCTCCAAAAGGGATATAAATATTTTAACAGGGTATTTACAATATACACTTTTCCTACACTTTTCTTACAAAATAACTAATATTTAGGTTTGAAAATGTATCCCAGAAGTATTACAAAGATATTGCTCCTCGCTCTGGGCCGGTGGTGTTGCGTAAGTGGGCCTCAGGGGTGGTGGAAGATGTTGAGTTGTCTGCCGAGAAGGGGGCACCCAGTTGCCCCTGATTGCGTCAATTACCTGTCCGTAGACAGAGTATTTGAAATCCTCTTGCATCTAGAGAAATGGAAATGAATGTATAGAAATTAAATTATAGCCTCCCAGTAATCTATGATGAGATGGATGGAATATCTATTAGCTGGATGTAAATATATGTATGCGAAATTTAAACATTTAAGAATTTCTGTAAATGAAACCAATAGTGCCATCACCTAGTAGAAGAGTTGGTAATAAGTTGTGATATAAAATATATTATTGGCCTCTATTGAAAAAATAAATAAATCTCAATTACTTTCACTGGTTGCGTTTTCAGCATTTTGTACTGAACTATCTTACCCATTATTACATACATATGTGATTTCAGGCGTGCTATTCGAAAAGTCAATTGCACTCCACCCCTTTGGGTTGTCATGCGATTTGACCCAACGTCTCAATCAATTACAAACCAAACAGAGTGCTATTAGGTATAAGAAACTTACTTCTTTTGAGGGTATCTGGGAAATTCGACTGGCAATCAATGCTGCCCATGTCTCATCATCAGACCTCTTCCGATTTGAAGCCTCACTCACTGCTCTGGTCAGGTTCTCTATTGCAGTGAGCTGAAAAAGTACATGACATGGAAACTCACAAAGACCAAGATTTTTTTTTTAGATAAGCTTGTTTACTCAATACAAACTTAAGGCTGAAAACATATCAAACTAAAGCTTCTCTTGCTCTATGAATAATCAAAATGCAAGAACCTGACGAAACTACTTCAAGTTTACATATTATACCAATAATAAATGAAAATAATACCTTGAAAACATAATATTCCAGTTGTTGATTAAAGAATATTACTCATAGAGATTATTATTATCTCATAGAGAAGATTTTAGAAAATGCGATTAAATCTTATAAAGAAACAAAACTAAAATGAAATTCATAGAATAATATACTGTATATACCCGTGTATAAGCCGGACCCCAAGTATTAGCCCACCCCGTTTATAACCCGGGGTTTAGCACTTCATAACATTAATATAAGCCAGGTACCGTTTATAAGCCGGGGTGCCTGTACTGTCATGTTCCAATAATATAGCTAATTAATGTAAAATGCTGAAGAAATCGTCCAGAACGAGCTTTTAATAGATCATGAATGATAGTTTGAATATAGGAAAAAAAAAAAAAAAAAAATAGTTTGAATATAGAACTCAGTTCTTGTTGGTCGATTGTGAACTCACAGCAAATCTGGTATGTTTTTTTGCCTTAAATTCGAATTTAAAACATAAAAACCAGAGTAATGAATGAAGATAATAATAAACATGAGTTTCAGTTATCTATGTTAATAGCAGTATTACAGCCCCCCTTTGCGCCCATAGAGTTAGTATAGAAGTTCTCTATGTGTCCATAAAAACGTTAAATATTAATATTTTCAAAATCTTTACGTCCACATGGTGGGAAATGTCCCCTAGACTACATGAACAGGGAAAGAATTTTTTAAATCAGTAAAGTTATTTGACGCGACGAAACCCAGATTTGGACAAATTTTGCCATGAATATTATATTAAAACCGCATTAAAATCTAAATTTTAAATAATATCTCTTGAGTAATCCAGTTAGATATGACCTTGGTCCATCCTAAGCATGCCATTTTGAGAGGTATACAGCCCCCCTTAGCTGTAAGAACATAAAATTTCCATTGAAAATCGTGAAAAATCCAAATTTTCGTCTGCCATAGGGTTTGCATTGAAATCGGTGGGACGGCACTAAGATAACCAAATATTGGAATATTTTAGAAATCTTTTCGCCTATACAACGAGGGTTGATTCCTAGATTAACTAGACAGTGAAAGAAGTTCGAAAAACGTTTAAGTTTAAGAGTTATTCAGCATGGCAAAGTCCAAAATTGACGATTTTCGCCAAGGCAGATTATTTCAATTAAATATCGCCTAATTCTTGTGAAAATCAAAATTTTGGAAAACATCTCCTAATAATCTAGTTAATCACAACCTTTGTCAATCCTAAGGAAGCTATTTTGAAAGTTGTACGACCCCCGTTTGGCTATGAAACATCAAAAAGTTCCTTCGAAAATCTTGAAAAATCAAATTTTCGTCAGCCATAGGATTTGCATTAGCATCACTATAATGGGTCTAACGTCTGGTAAATATTGAATTATTTGAAAAGTGTTTAGTCTATAGGACGGAAATATGTCCCTAGATGAAATAAACCACAAAAGAATTTTGAAAATCATTGAAGTTTAAGCGTTATTTGGTGCGGCATGTTCCAGAATTGACAAATCTATGCTAAATATCCAGAGAAAAACTTTGTCATAGAAATATATAAAAACGGCATGAATCATCTTGTTAGTTAATACCCCCTCTAAGTCCCCCTCCCCCTGTCTCTTCCTCACCCCCACATCTCGGCATAGATGCAATGTGTGGTGGTGGTCAGTGCTGTGATAAGCGCTGCCCACATCTGCAATTTAATGTGTCCTATACGCCTACCCCGGGACAAATAAAACAGCCAGAAATATCGCCCTGTAAATATCTCTCCCTGCTCGATATTCTGCGCTGTTTTTCAAGATCAGAATATTGTTCTAAACTTTGAATGGAATACCTGAGAATTCATCTATCAATTGATACCTGAATGTGTTATTATAGCAAATTTCTAGCTTATTTTAGAATCTAGATCACTTGCACCGACTGGTTCTAGGCTAGGAATTAGGTATAGATGAGTGTGGATAGGGAGGTGCGTGGAAGGGACAGGTGATGTAATATACCTTAGAATCAGGATGCTGCTGTTGCTGCTTCTTCCGCTTGCAAGCGGGCATTCCAGACAAACTTGACAGTCTGCCAGGGGGTGTCTCAGTACTAGTAGCTGCAGGCATCTCGACACTGTGAGCATCTAGTTGGGCAGGTGTTGCGGGTAGGGCAGCTGAAAGTCCAGCTTCTGGCTCTTCTACAGGCCATCTGCTAGTTGACTGGAATATAACCAACATTTTCGTGTGTGAATAATCATGCAGTTAATAAATATGGGTCACCAACATTCTTAATCACAAGACAACAAGCTATATTTGGCTGCAACTCCAGGACAGGAAAGACAGTACAGGCATTTACAGACATTTCTTTAAAAGAAAAATGCATTTCTTTCCAATGGGATTTGAAAGGAATTCGCTGGAAGACCTGGAATTTACTTTCAGATGCGGGTCTCCTTTTTGTACAAATACATAGAAACCTATAAGTGATGAACTTGCCAATCCACGCCCAGTACAGGGCTTGGTTTATTCTCTAGCCTTGGCTAGAAAAGAGTAAATAATGTCTAACCTCTTGAAAATCTACATATCATGGAGGGAGTAACCCAAGGCAGAGGCCAAGTTAATTTGTAATGACCCCACCACAAATGAGAGAATGATCAGATATAGGAGGGTCAAATATTGGTTTGATTTCTTTCTGGGATTGTAAAAGGTCATGCAAATAGATGCAAAGATTTTCAGTATTGACAAATAATTATTTGGTGTGGTTTAACTCCTCTCAGGAATCATTGGGATGCATACTCACCTGCTTTGGCATTGAGGTAATTGATGTAATTGCCTCTCCTTGACACCGGACATGTCCCCTGAGAAAGCTCATCCGTTTGCAGATCGATTGTGTCCGCTCAGAGCGCCGGTCGTCATCCAATCCACTACCAGATGAAGCTCCTGATGCCTTCTCCCCCCCATGCTTTGTGTAAACCGATCTTAATGTATTCATACGTGAATACACTGCTGCAACTGTAGAATAAAATCATACACATATATCAACATCAACGAAACATCACATCAAAGTAAAGTATACAAATCAATATATACGTCATAGAGTAATGTCCTACTTTGTCAAAAATTCAAACCAACCTCTTAAAATTCAGAACTAGAGTAAAGGGGCAGCTGATCTCCTCAACAACATAATTAATAATTGTATTCATTGTAGAATGCATATTAGCAGATCATTAAATAAAACATTGAATCGAATGTAATCATTTAAGTCCAAAACAATTAATTATAGGCGGCCTCTCTCTCTCCCTCCATCTATTAATTTGCCCAGTGTTGGTACTCATAAGTGTGGAGCAATGGTACTCATCCAAAGCAAAATATACTCGTTATTTACAAATACAAAGCCCTTACTACGTTCCCTGCTTAAAATTGAAAACCTACATGGTGTGTGTTTCTGGTGAGAACCCTGCCCCCCGCCCCCCCCCCCCCCCCCATTATAAAGTAATTTTGCGAAAATATGTTTCTATGATGTACTTGCGACGATTGGGAGAAAAGGTAGAGAAAATCGGTGTATGATCACGAAAATTTAACATACTAGAGACGATATAGCTGGGCACGTCATGCGAAAATATCTCTTTGATCCATCAAGAATTAGGTACTTTAGGGACGATACATTACACCACCCCCACCCCATGCCCCCCTTATAATTATAAAGTAATTTTGCGAAAATATGTTTCTATGATGTACTTGCGACGATTGGGAGAAAAGGTAGAGAAAATCGGTGTATGATCACGGAAATTTAACATACTAGAGATGATATGTCTGGGCACGCTGTGTGAAAATATCTCTTTGATCCATCAAGAATTAGGTACTTTAGGGACGATACATTACAGTTGTTCAAATCAACACCCCTGCCCCAAGACAAAGTACTTACCTGATACGCCTAGGAGACTGGCAAAGTGGGCCTGGGCAATGGTCAGCTTTCCTTTCTTGGAGTAGCCAGCCATCGATTTGTCATAAAGGAATCTGCTGCCCTGCCACAAGTCAATGAGCTGATTCTCTTTGGATTCGGTCCACTCACTCTGATGTATGGCGCCAGAATCAGATTCACTTTCATCTACCCCAGACTGCTCCTCCAATGCCTCCACAAACTCGTCGTCAGACACTTGGGAGCTCAAATGCTTCTCCCCTTCCTCCTCCAGCTTTTCCTTTAGTTTGGTCTTCTCAGAAGCCTTTTTTTGGACTAATTGGGCCCGACTGAGCCCAACCTTCCTCCCTGTTTTCTTATTGACAGTGGCCATTTTGCCGCCACACTGACACGTGCTTCAAAGGCCCACCTGATTGGCTAATCCCATATTGACTTACTTCCGGTGGTGCCATCTGACGATTTAGACCGGAGGTTCACCGGGTTCTATGGTGTTACACCAGGGAAATTGACCAGCGCAACGCACAAGATCGGACAATAAATCAAACATGTTTGATGCGATCTCCCGGTCAAAAACGCATCGGGAGATGACCGGGACATAACGCCCGAGGTATGTTACACCTATTTTTCAATCGGAGCATGTTTTGCTCTGATTACCGTCAGGGTGTAATCGGGACATCGCCGGGTGAAAATTATCGCTAGTGTAACACCCCCTTTATACACATGCATTCAACTTACGAGCCACTTATGACGGAGATGCGAGGACATACAAGGTTCTCGCATCTTTATACAACAGGCCCATTGTCTCTCACACATCCTGTCCTCATCAAACACTAGTCTGGTAAGAGCTGCCTCTGTGCCTTAGTTGAGAGGACCGTTGACTCATAGCTACTGTTTCTACCAACTGAGACACAGAAAGGAACTCATGGGTTCGACTCTTCCCAGGCTGGGAAGAAAAAGCCTGGGAGAGAAGGTGGCCGGAATAGTGCAAACTAGGTAGTTTACTGGTAGTAATCTTACCTGTTTACACGTTCCCGTTCTTAAGTACTATATTATGAGAAATGAGAGGTGATTGCGATTTGAAGTTATTACATATTGATTCCCAGATTGAATATTATATTGGTAATAGGATATATGGGTCAGGTCAATTTTAAGTAGATATAAATTATACTACAATAGTCCAAGTGGTTCAGGTTTTTTTCAGGACTTAATTAAAAGGTAAATAAGGTTTTTCAGCTTTAATTAAAAATAGACCCTCTCAACACATGTGATGATAAAAGGCAAAATAACTCAAGTAATTTCACATAGATACATGTCAACATAAGTTTAATCACTCAAGACATCAGATAAAGTTTGTGGTCATAGACACTCCCCTTACAGTTAGTCCCCGTTGGTTGGTCTGAGCTGGCCCGTTATAGACGCATAGAGGGCCAGTGGTCACTACCGGTCCCGCTGGCCCTCTATGCCTAGAGAACTTCCGGTAAACAGCCCAACCAACGGGGACTAAAGCCATTAGAGCCTTCATTTATTGTCCTCGCTGGCCCTCTATGCCTTCGGGATTCCCGTCAGGCATAGAGGGCCAGCTCGGACAATAAACTCAGGCTCTAATTGCCCAGTGTATTTCACATTTCCATTTTGGTCAAGGTTTAAAAAAGATTTATTTTAAATAAATAAATGGAAAATATTTCCTCTGCGTCTAATACAGTACTACAGGCACTCGACTTCCATGCACTAATGCATTAAGATATCTTCCACACTGCTACTTTTACATAAACCCCCTTCCTTCCCATCCTATAGAGCTTTTTTAAAAGGGCAATATGGTCAGGGCCATACTCCCATATTTCCATTTATATTCTTTTTAGTGTCAGAATGACAATAAAATATGATAGAAAACATGATAATATAACGTCCATATGGCCAGATATCAGAATCCAAAGTTTTTTTCCATTCTGACCATAAATGACCTTTTAATCGCATAAAGGCCTATATTTCTATTAAAACTGATATAATAAGAGGGTCCAAAAATAAATTTTCACCACACATTTTTTAAATGCTGGAATCAATTGAGGTACAAGTAAGACATCTTATGTTAAAATTTGGTGGTGTTTGATACATTTGTGCACTGTCTAATTACAGAAATCATTGGATTATGCCCATCAGTGATCTTAATTAATGCCATTTTTCCAAGGTAGAATTAAATATTATGTAAAGATAATGTAAAATTCAAGAAGAGAATGCCTATACATGTATATAGTAACCGAAATTTGAGTTGAAAAGTGGAAACTAGCCATGCAATGAGGGCATAGAGGAATTAACCTAATGTCCCATAATTACTTAATTGCATTAGTTTCATCTCTAAAACTCATGATTTGATAAGGCTTTCACATTCTCAGAACTGTTTATGAGTACCTATTAGTATAACAATCATTATCTTTAATGATTGTTTTTTTTTTTTTCAGTAACTAGATTGTGTGAATTGTGCAAAAGGGCCTTCATCAGATATTTCAATCTGACCCAAAGGGCTTTGAATATCAACAAAATAGAAGGTAGCTCACGTCCGGGACAGAATTAAGGTTAGGCGCCAATATGAGGTAATGGCCGACAAGCCTCTGCCGAAGGTGCCTGGCAGGAAGAAAAAGTTAACCTCTCCTCCGCCAGCGGCGCCCGAAATTCCCAGCAATCTTGGTTTCTTGGAAGGATATATCAACAAGGGCTTCTTGGACGGGTACCTCAAGAATATGTGTGACTCAGTCAGGGCAGAGACTATTGCCAAGTTTGGGCGGGGCCAGCCACCGGTGATGGGTAGCACCCAGAGCCATAAGGCAAGGCGTCAGTCAATGCTCCTAGGGGCCATGTCTCTACCGAAGTTCCCACCACCAAGCACCGCAGGCTCCACAGACGTAAACACAGGCATCGCACGCCATCCTCCTCGTCGTAGTCGTCGTCATCCTCCTCCTCCTCGTCCTCGTCGTCATCCTCGTCGTCATCCCCCTCCTCATCTACATCTTTATCTTCCACTGAGGAAGAGGTGAGATTTAGGTCATCTAGAAAAAGAGGGAAGAAAAGAAAGTTCAAAACTTCAGCCGAGGCAAAGCACCCATTCAGGGAAGAGGCAGCAGTTTCGTCCTCATCCTCCGGGGATGAACTGCCAACACCTACACATCTTAAAAGGCTTTATAAGGACACTGATAGTGTCACCAAGGCGTTGTCAAGACAGCACACCACTATGGGACGGAAAAAAGGTAAGAAGCAAAAACTACTAACACCTGAACTCATGCTTCCTCCTGACACGGCAGTCCGGGTTAAGGAAGAAAAGTGGGACCTTTCCTTTGCCGAATACGCCTGTGGCCTGGCCTTAATGTTGTGTGCGTCCATTCCTGATGGCTCAAAATCCAAGGCTATGGCTCTACACTTGTCCCAACTGGCCCAGGATACTTGGGACGGGCCTAGGGTTTGGTCGCAAACGGTGGTCGACTATATCCTTGATGGTCCACTCAGCTGGTCGGACGCCTCCGAGATCCAGCAGCACCGCACACACCTCAGCTGGTTGCCATGCAAGCCTGCAAAGAAATCAGGTCTACATATACCCTGTGCTAAATTCAATTCTGTGACAAACACTTCTCCCATAGCGAAGGCGTGGTTACCCTCATTCATTGTTGTGGCTACTGTTTTTTGCAACCAAGAATAGAGAATTAAGCCACACTGCAAAGGTGTGTAATAATAGGTAGAACAACACGCCAAAAGAGGGTAGCTACAATAACAACGACAGGTCTGGTTTCAAGAAGAACCAATGGGGTAAAAGTAGGTCACCAAGCGCCCACGCTGGTACCGACAATGCAGCAGATTCTGAGTCAAAAAAATTTGTTTGAAGGGGCAGGATGATATAGTTAACCCTTGCCCCTCCGCTGTTAGTGTTTCTCCGAAAGTTTTGGACTCGGATTATCGTTCTAAGTTACCTCTATTTGCCGGCATTCCATCTTCGTTGCACGCTCATGCTTCTCCACATACCAGCCATGAAAATCAGGAAGTAAACAAACTGGGTGCGCATGTGCATAACTCACATCCACCCAGCTTCCAAGATGGTGGTCGCCGAACAGATTTCGCCACCTTGACAGATGAATTTCATCAAATATTGCATGATTCAGCCCGAAATAAATGCAAACAAAGCTACTGCGAGGGAAATTATGTCGTTCCTCGTCCACACAGCTCGAATGGAAGCCTCCATTCCAACGACCCTCCATGTAAACACCCAGAGAAGGCCCTCGACACATCGGTCTTCGATGTTCAGCTACCGTCCCATTCATCGGAGCTACTGTCGACCCGCCCCCCTAAGGTATTTACAAATCATGACAGCTGTGCCACTGCCGGCAATGTGACTAACAATACAAATTCCTACGATAATAATATTGAATGTGTCTCTGGTGATGGCCACGCCAACCAGATCTCTGATATTTGTTGTGATAACATTGGTGATAGTGATAATTGTGTCCTCGACTCTATCAGTCCTGAGGTGGGCGTGAATGCCAATTTTGACCGATATGGAGACTGGCCTGTTCCTAACCATAGTGTCTCTAGCAATCTATCTGATATTTTCAACGAAGGTAAACGATGTGGTGTACCAAATTGGAGGGGGGGCCAGGCTCCCTCTCCCTTCTAACTTAAATATTGAGGCATGGACAAGCCTAGCTACAGGTCATCCTGATGATGATATGGTTCTTAGTGGGGTAGTGTATGGATTCCCTATGCAATCTACCGGAGGACCAATACTCAGAACTGAGAATCAGATAAATCACCCGTCAGGCAACAGTTTTAAGGACAGTGTTAATGCCTATATCGAGGTAGAAGCAAGCCTGGGGGCCCTCGCTGGCTCGTGTTATACGCCACCTTTTGTACCATGGACAAAGGTGAGCCCTCTTATGACGAGACCCAAGTCGGACGGGTCTCGTAGAATTATAGTCGATTTATCATATCCTGACGGGGCGTGAATAATATATGCTATATATAGGTACGCACATATAATTAAAACCTATTTTGGTAGTATACTCCCCCTTCTTAATATCTTGGGTAGTATCCCCCCTACTATTCGAGATATGCTAACCACCGCATGCGCGCTTGGTCGCGTGGGCCACGCCTACGCTCACATACAGAATAAACTAGTTAACATCAAGAAGCCGCCTTGTTCACTTGCTTTTCCCTTACATTATATTCAATAATATAACATACTGGTGGAGAACTAAACGGTCCAAATGATACCTTAAAGGAGCGGAAGAATTTCCGATCCAGCTTATAAGGGGACTACAGATTACAGAAAAGTCTTAGGACATAGGGAGAAAAGCATTTTTAAAAGCAAAGAACGCGAATTGGTAAAGGCATCCAGGCCCTCACCGCAGGACAAAGGCAAGTCTCAACAGAAAGTCGTGGAAGTGAAGCCTAAGGATATACCAGAAGTAGAATCACCTGTTTTTACAAAAAACGTGCCTGATCAAAAGAAGGAATTACAGGCCTTTTTGAGCACTGGAGGAATAAATATCCGAGAGTAATTCCCAATTATTCACAGGATGATAGTTTTATTAACTATAGGTCGGCTGTGGAAGACACAGGTAGTAGTTCCTCTACCATTTCTACGCTAGCAGAAACCACCGAGAGATTCAGATTGTACGATTTCCAAGCCTTGACTGATATGCAAAAAGAAGAAGAAACGAGGCAACAAGAGCACGAAGCCTTACAAGCAAAAGAAAAGGCAAGGTGGGAAACGATCAGAGCAGAGGACGCTAAAAAGAAGAAAGAGTACGCTGAGGCCTTACAGAGGGATAAACAGAGAGCTTGGGAAATTAGGGCTGAAGAGAAGCGAAGACAAAAAGAACAAATCGCAGAGGAAGAGAGAAGAAAAGCTTTAGCCCTAAAAAACGAAAGAAAAATCGAATCAGCTAGACTAGAAAGAGAACGAGCCCAGCAGGCCCATGAAAAGTGGCAACATGAGGAAAGAGTAAGGTTAGAAGAGGAAAAAGCTCAGCAGGCTCACAAAAAGTGGCAACGACAGGAAGAATTAAGGTGGAAGAAGGAACAAGAAAGAAAGGAACACATTGCTGAAATCCTCAAGGAACAAAAGAGACAAAGAAGAGTAGAGGAAGAGGGCCGCAGAATTAAACAAGAAAAAATGGCAGCCGCAGCTAAACAAAATAAGGAAAAAACCGCCGACACAGAGGCATATCAACAAGAATTCCAACCCTGGATGAAAGAAGCCATGGATTATATGGCCAGAGGCCCACAAAGGGAATACAGAGACGATAGAGAAGAGAAAAGGGATAGAGTTCTTGGAGATTTAGCCACACTGATCCAACAGATGATGGTGACCCATGATAGAATGAATACAAAAAACACGGATCTTCACAAGCACGTGCTTCGAACCCACAAAGAAATAGCAGAGAGAAGCAGTGCCCACCAAGATGAAAAAATCGAGCTGTTAACCTCTACATTATCGGGGGTTGTTGATAAATTGGATGAAATCAAACCTGTATTAGGAGACGGAGGAACAAGAAAAATGTTAGTACAACCTCCAAAAGAATTCTCGTATCCAACTGCACTGATGTCTGCCCAAAACTTCATGACAGAATATGAGGAATTTACCACAAGCTTAAAAGCCGACAATGAACTGAAAATGTCAGGACTTGCAAAGTATCTGGATGGGGAAGCCAAGGCATATTTTGATCAGTTTAAGGTAATTATGCCAGTATGCCAAGGGCAGATTTCAACATGTTCAGAAGGGCTTTTGAAACAAAATTCGAGTCACTAAGCTATGATGAACGACTGAAAGACTATAGCAATAGAAAACAAGGAAAAGACGAGAGAGTGAGGTCCTACGACAAGGAAAAAAAGGTGCTCCTAATAAGGTCTCCACTGCCGGAGATAGCAAAGGTTGATTTATATGTTAATGGACTAAAAGAAAGCCTCAGCAAGCTAGTGTTAGCAGATGTGCCGACAACATTAGAACAAGCTTCACAACTGGCCAGAAAAGCAGAGGTTTGGCTGGCAACCCAGAATGGAGAGAAGAAAGAAGAGATTGCGGAGGTAAATTACATGAACTATAATAACCAAAACACTAATTACACACAACAAAACAGTAGGGATCCGTCCAAAGGGTTGAATACGAGTAGAAAGTCCTCAAAAACCAGGGATTCTTCACGAGGAAGACAGGGATATCAGGAGGCTAGAGATAAAAGTAAGGAAAGGAGGGACAAGAGCATGGAGAGACGTCAGGGCTATCAGCCTTATTTCCAGCAATATAACCCTTACCCTTACCAGCCGTTTCTACAACCCTATTACCCATATCAACCACAATACCAGCCACAATACCAGCCACAATATCAACAGTTCCAGCCCTACAATGGGAGAGCTAAAAGGTAAATATTTCTCAAAAATGGACATTCAGGTTTCCATCAAATTCCCATTAGAAAGGGGGACGAGAAACTCACCGGTTTTTCCACACCTTACGGTAATTATGTGTATAAGGTGATGCCCATGGGCTTGAAAACCTGTCCAAGAGCGTTTCACGGGGTGGTAGATACTCTGCTATCGGATTTGAAATCGGCTGTATTTTACATCGACGATATCCTCATTGCAAACAGCAGCTGGGAAGAACACGTCAGGGACCCGGAAAGATTGTTTAAAATTCTCAGGAAAGCAAACATAAAATTGAAGGAGGAAAAATGTGTATTTGGGGTAACACAGGTCCCATTCTTGAGTTTTATGGTTAATGAGGAAGGGATCTCGCCAGATCCAGAAAAGGTTGAGCCTATACGGACACATCCAAGACCGAAAAAGTTAAAGGACGTGAGAGCTTTCAATGGATTGGCAAATTATTATAGATCTTTTATCCCAAATTTTAGTGACATTATGAGACCACTATACGCTTTAACAAAGGCGAAAAACAAATTTGTGTGGACCAGGGAGTGTGAAGGTTCGTTCCAACGAATAAAAGATTTAATCTGTAAAAAAGTAACCTTACGGTACCCAGATTACTCTAAAGAGATGGTCATCAGTTCAGATGCCAGCGATTTTGCAATCGGGGCAGTGATCGCTCAGTTACATAAGGGTAATGTACAAAGACCAATAGCTTTTGCAGGCAGATCACTAAATTCGGCAGAACAAAAATATTCAACGACTGACCGTGAACTATTGTCTACGAAATTTGGATTAGAAAAGTTTGGTCACTACGTGCATGGAACGAAGTTCAAAATCCTAACGGACCACGCAGCCCTACTAGCTCTAAAATCGAAGCAAAATCTACAGGGTAGAATGGCCAGGTATTTAGAATACTTTAACCAATTTGATTACAACATTGAACATGTGAAAGGAAAATTAAATTCAGGGGCCGATTGTCTTAGTAGAAGAGATTACAAACAACCTAAGATTATTCCAGAACATGTAGAAAGTTCGGGTAAAGGCGTTTCTTTTCACCCAATTGATGCAGTCAAACCTTTTGGGGAGTCAGATGCCCTGGAGAACTATCCGATTTTGAAGTACAAACATCATTCGATTCTGAAGGCAGGTACACCAACAGAAAAAACGATCCTCCACAAGGCTGATGTAGACACAATATCGGCATCCTGTGAGCCAGTTCAAACTCGAGCTGCAAGTAAAGCAGAAATACTAAATAAATCAGCAAAAATCCCAAAATCGAGAGATAAAGAATTTTATGGTGAAGGTAATCCAGTTGAGAATCCATTAAATAACGATGAGATTATCAAACTCCAAGCAGCGGACGAGTTCTGCTTGGAAATGAGTGAGTTTATCTGCCATAATAAATTACCTAGAGAAATTCTCCTGACGAACGATCAATTCTTTATTGAGGGAGATATTTTATACAGGGTCCCAACAAGAGTTAGAGGAGACCCTCAATTAGTCCAGACAGTCGTCCCAGGAAGCTATGTGAAAACATTACTGAAATTATTACATAGCAGACCTTTGGGCGGACACGTGGGATCAACTAAATTATTGAAGTTGATACAACCAAAATATTTTTGGAAAAGAATGTCAAGGGACACAGTGGATTTTGTGGGATCTTGCGATATTTGTCTGCAAGCTAAGAAGATGAAACACCCCATAAACCCTCCTTTAACAATTAGGGACAGAGCACCATACCCATTCTCACACCTTGTGATAGACAGCATGGGACCAATGACTCAATCGTCAACAGGGTTTCGCTATATACAAGTATGTGTGGATTATTTTTCCAGGTTTGTTTTTGCCTGGCCGACTAGAGCTATAGATTCAGGACATCTTAAACACAAATTCTATGAAAAGGTAATATATCAGGTAGGGGTCCCACAGGTTCTCCATTCGGATAACGGGCCATGTTTTGCAAGCACAGAGTTTGGCGATTTCTGTAAGTCAATGGGAATAAAACAGGTATTTGGGGCAAGTTGGCGACCCAGCTGTCAGGGATTAGTAGAGTAAAATAATTCCACGTTCATAGAACACCTGAAGACTTTCATTGCAGCCAATCAGAAAAATTGGGATTGTTACCTACAAAGCGTGATTTTTGCCTTAAACATGACAGATTCGTATAGTTTGGGGTATAGTCCATTTATTTTGGCAACAGGGAGATCAGTAAAAACACCCCCAGATGCCGCTCTGGCAGGCCCAGACACGAACGATACGGTATTAAATGTGACACGCCACGGAGAAAGGATGATCCGCGCGGGATTTTTAATTCCCGGGAATTGCTGCTAGAAGTTGCGTCATGACGTCACGACGTCGCCGCCACGCCGACACGTTTTCTCGCATCGTGAATCTTATCTTTAACCTCTCCAATAGAAATAAATTCGGGTAGACAGATGGTAAAAAAATGAGATGTACTTAGAAAATGTCATTTATTTTCATTTGAACAAAAAAATTGAGGTGCTTTTGGCTTAGTCTTTATGACGTCGTTGTAAGAAACAGACGGCATGCCCAAGTGGGGAACCCCTTTGAACTATATTGATTTGTGATGACCGTGTCAATGGCAGACAAGGCAGCAGAGTTGTTTCACTTAGAAAACAGACTGAAGAAGGAATTATCAACTAAATTAGTAGCATGCCATCGTTAACTTGTGGATCATGGAATAACCTGCATAAAATGCACCTATGGGAATTCGTTGAAACAACTAGAAAGGAAGCCTCTTTCATTGGATCAACTTGACATGGGTGTACTCGGAAATCTGTCAACACACTGTCATGTCACAGAAGGTAAATCCCCTATTTATATATATGTCTGCGAGCTGTTTTAAAATCGCCATATCTTTGTCAATGTTTCATATATCATTAAATCCTTCCAGAATCCATAAGAAATACTTATTGATATCATCTGTTTAAAACATGTTTAATCTAGGGGGAGTAAAAGGAGTAAAAGGTGTTTAAAGTTTGGTCGTCAAAGTACGGCCCTGATTCTCGCTCAGGCTTGGCAGAGCGCATGCATACCACATGTCATCTTTACGAAGGCGGGGGGGGGGGGGGGGGGATACTTCCTATATTTTATTAGGTATAAAGGTGCCGCCTTATTTGACCCCCTTTTTTGACTTGCATAGAATTTTGACCCTTGGATTTCAAGTGCAAAATGTCATGTTTTGACCCCCCTTTTCCCTCAAATATCTATTTTTGACCCCTCTTTTTTCCCCAGTCACACTCCACTAATTTAAGTCTATACGGTAGCAGCAGCAGTGGAACACATGTTTTTTTTTCAGGAGGCATAAAATTAGTGTTTTTTAGGATCATAAGTTTTCACCTCTGGACCCGGTTTCTTAGTCACTAAAACTTGGTTTTAGTTTGGATAAAACACAAAATAAAACCTGGGTTTCTCAATCAATTTTTGGTTTTAAAATGGTTTAGCAAGGTTCTAAACCCTTTTGAGGTTTTAAAATGGTTTAGTAAGACAAAAACAAAAATCCGTCTCTGAAACCAGCTTTACGAATTTGTTCAGCTAAACCAAAATTAGAAGTTAAACTCTAAACTGGTTATAGCTAAACTCTTCTGACTAAGAAACCAGAACTATAGGCCTATACAATGTAGTAAAATTAACTACACGCATGAAGAATAGTAAATTACTTATAGGTGTAAAGCTGCCTCTACTCCACTCCCGATTGTGCATCGCCGACAGTTGGCGATACTTGCCGATGCTTTTATCGGCCAAATGTCGGGGGTAGTGTAGAGGCTTTCCCGACGGCCTCCCGACACTTGAAGCAATCGGCAGCTGTCGGCGACAGTCGCCGATCACTTCTAACTTGTTTGAAATATTGTGTGCGTCGCCGACAGTCGGCCGACAAACATCGCCAGTGTAGAGGCGTTCCCGATAGGTCCTGACGTGAGAGGTCGTATCGGGGAAATCTGTACTATCGGGAACAAAATGGCAATCGCCAGTGTCGCCAGTATCGGGAGAGGGTATCGGGACTGGTGTAGAGACAGCTTAACTCTGTCAGCTGAGTGTAGGAGGCACTCACCCATAAGGCCTACCATACTCAATGAGTACGGTAGCTGAGTGTAGGAGGGGCTATATATTTCAATGAATGTATCCAACCCTAGCTCTACTAAGTTCTAACCCTCATATCACCCTAAACCTAGCCTTGGTGGGTACTGGTACCAGAAAATCTTAAGCTTTTTTTACTGTTCCAGCATGGGCAGCTCTGCCACTGTCTATCTGTAGCATAGGCCTACTGTTAAACTTCATACTGTTCATAGATGATAAACATATCTTTTACCAAAAAAAGTTAATTATAAGAAGAAATTTTGGCTGTGACCAAGGAAACAACGGTTTCCCCCGAATCCCCTTAACAAATAAAGACCCCTCCCCTCCTCTAATCGATCCAACAATTCTGTGAAGTGACAATGCTTTTTCCCCGACTTGCAAGTAAATGAAAGATGTGGGACTCATGTATACATTAACCATTTACTTGAAGGTTGATATTGGCAATTAGACTGAGATAAATTTATTCTTTGTTTTGAGGCTTTTTTGAGCTTTTTAAGGGCGAAATACTTTTGGACCTAAATATGCATAGTTTGAACCCCCTGTTTTACATATTGGTCGATTTTCAACCCCTGTTTTTGGAACATAGTTTTGAGTCAAATACCATGGGCCATGCCTACCTACCCACTTCAGACCTCGGTACCCTTGCCCCCACCCCGCCCTCCCCCCTAGGCATCTTTCACAAGTCAGGGCACACTGGCTTTTATTCACAGCCTCATCACAGGTGTTACACCTGGAGATAAGCAACTAAAGTTACAGTTATGATTTCTTTTTCTTTTTTCAGGTGTTGTTATAATGCATCCATATTTGAAGTTTAATTCGTATTTTACACCTTCTTCAGGTACAACAGTTTACGATGGCCTTCATCATCTACGAAAGAAGACACCTGTTCTGGAGATTTTTATATTCGATCAACCAGCAAATATCAATCAACTCAGTCTCAGTGGCATAACATTTTCAACAGATATGACCAAGGCCTCATTTGCTACACATGAGATATCAAGGGACTGTATACAGGATAGACAATTTCTAGTAGGGCTGGGATTTTCCAATATCCCAGTACATCCTAAAACCACCGTCAGGCCAGGGGATCATAGCAACAATGATGTGATTTTGAAATCAACTGGCCTTCCAGCCTAGCTGATGACATTTAGTAGTGAGTGAGTGAGATTGGTTGCTTTACGCCCCTATCAACACATTTAATATGGTTATATCAAGTATGAGCAGTACCAGGAGATCATAGGCAGGCATTGATACAAAGGAATTATCAAAATAAACAGTGTTAATAAGCTCAGGAGGAAACACTTATAAAACAGTATTCCACTGACAACATCTTGTATCCCTCTTAAGCCTATCAAATGGGTCCAGCTTAGTCAAAAGAGACAGCATAAGGGATATTAATGTGGGATGTGAGGATATTCCCAAGCAACAAATGACCTCCATTATTTTTCCATCCAGTATATTTTATTGGCAAATTTTGGAAATGACATGAATAATATCTATACTGAAGCACCACACCCTATTGACTGTAGGTATGTAATCTCTAAAAAAAACTGTCAATAATGTTTTTCCACATTAATTTAGTGAAGGTCCATAATCTACAGGAGATTGGATGAAAGAAAATTTTCAGAGGAGTCTTTCACAACTCTGAAAAACTGGTAAATAAGAAATGTTTATATCATCGCTTTATTTAACTGATATAAACTCAAAACAAACAAACTGACTGACTTTTACGAAACATCAGATTGACTTTCAACTATTATAGAATTTTGACTTTTACAGAACTTTGGACTGACTTTACTGCAACTCAACAAACAATCAAGTCACAGAATGAGTTATGACAATGGCCTCAATTTATTGTCTGTCATTTATGAAAACATTTGCCTTACTACTGTACAGTATTCTATGATATCACTTGCCTGAGGATATATATATGATGTATAAAATATTCTAAAAAAAACCCAAAGGAATTTCACTTTCAACTTCTATGGATCTTTTTTACTTTTATGGTACTTTTAGCTTTCACAGAACTTTTGACTTGCACAAAACGTTCAACTTGAGACTGGACTCTTGGCAGACTACAGACTTGACTTGCATGAAACTTTAGACTAGCATGAGACTAGGGTCTTCTTATATGGAAAAAATCATCAATGTGAATCATATATATCCTTGTGCCTTGTAGCACTCAAAAGCTAATTGACTTAAAACTACCAATCACAAAATCTTATCAACTAATCACTATTTTCTTGTAGAAACTACCGCTAAAGTAACCATGGAAACAGTCAGTTCCCTTGACAATGACATGAAATGATTTTAGTAAGCTATATATATATGTAGGCTATATTTATATTTCACTTAAGTATGTTCAGTCTTCAATTGTGTCCCAATGCACCTCTTAAACTTGTAAACCAAAAATTAAAAAAAGACAAAATAGTTGGATTTTAGGGAAAATGACTGTACTTAGATGCATTATGAATAAAGGTCCTCAAGAACTGTTTCACTATACAAGTCATGACATATTTATTCATATTGAATGCAAAGTAAATTTCAACATCTTATTGATGTAGCATTAACAAAATGATATATAATACATATTCATGTATATGCAATGATTTGCAGAGAATGGATACCCTATGTAAGAACTCATATCTCCAAGTACTGTGTTTGCGTCCACTGATTGGTGCTGTGTTGCCATGGCAACAGTGTTCTAATAGTTACAGTCTATAGGTTTCTAAGCAAGAACTGTAAGGTACTTGAAAGAATAATAAAAAAATATCATCAATATACTAAAAGTTTGTTTGAACAATTTCAGGTCTGCTTATCTAAAAAAATCATCATGGTCTCAATGCGAAAAATTTAGGGTTGTATGTACTGAGAAACGGTACTTCTTCGATAGACATGCCTTTGCAAAAAATCCGATATCTTGGCAAATCCTGTGAATATTTAACTATTTTTTTCGATTATCATCTCACAAGCACATGCAAAATCAGATTAAATAATAAAATCAAATTCGAAAATTTGACCCTGGATCACCCTTTCTCTGTGGCTAGTCACAAATACCCTGGCAAAAATAGAAAGAATAGAAAAGATTCAGAAAGAACTAGCGATTACCGCTTAAAAAAACTTAGAAAAATCCCAGGAAAAAATGAAGGATCGACATGATTCAAAATCTAGGGAAGTTGAGCTAGAAGCAGGTAGGATTGTGTATGTAAAAATACATAGATTGCTAGATAATATGACTAGTAAGAAATTACAAATGGCTTTTTGCGGCCCTATGTTGATTACCGAAAGGTTTAGCCCAACTACAGTAAAGCTGAGAGATTTAAAGAACAATAAAGATCTACCAAAGCCAGTTCACATCGCCCACATAAAGCCTTTAAGGGCCGAGTTATCAAAGGAGCTGGTAAATAATCTGACTATTGATTTATCGGACAAAGAGTGGGAGGCTTTGGAAAATGCCAGCGTCAGTAATAAATGAGTCGCTAAGGCCACTCATACAAGACCAGACCTGTAAAAGGGTTTAACAGCTGGTATCAACAGGATTAGTAATTTTAGCTATATGGAAGGGGCCAGTTGGTTGGCAGATTGGCTTATATAAATAAAAGATGCCACGCTCAATACCCAAGCCGACCTTTGTCCTGGCTTTAACGCCACTAACAACTCATAATCATTCACCCCCATTAATTAAAACCTTTGTCTAAAAGGGACGCGACAAACAAAGCGACCGGGGAGGCGAACCTTAAAAATAAAGCTAAAAGGGTTGCATTAACAAAGGTCAGGAAGGTATTTTATAAATAACATAGACCATTCTAAGCTAAACACTCGAAGGAAGAACTACTTAGAAAAGTATCACAATGGCTATTACCAGGTTCCAGAAGGAAATCTCAGAAGAAGAAAAGAAAGAACTGGAGTTAGAACAAATCACTAACGACTTTACAAAGACCTACTGGTATAATGTTACAATAGGCTATCAACCAGTGGAAGAGCCAGAAAGTAATTACCAAACATGGGAAGCCGAAGATTGGGAGAAAGAAATAGAAGAATTAAAGGAAAATTCGGGGAGTTTTACAAACTTCAAGCTGACTAAATTCGTGGACGAGGAAAAACTAATAAGGGAAGCGTACAGGTTCAAGTTCATCTAAAATGGGTAATTACAAAATTTTTCCAAACATTTCTTTGTTTTTGCTATCCGTAAGATAAGCCTGGGAACGGCGGTGGCAAGCTACCCGATTAATAAATAGGATTACCGGATAGGAATAAACAAGAAGAACGTGACTACCCAGGGGTTAGCTTAGAATAAATAATCAGGGATAAATACTTTATAGCTACAAAATCCGGGGGAAAGGGATTAGGTTAAGCAGCCACATACACAGTCGTTGATTCATGAAAACCCTGGACCGCATAATTAAGCGGCAGGTTGCTAGGGACTGTTTGTTAACACATATTCCAAGGTTTGGCGTCAGGAGAGCTTGGTGGGACGTGCGTAGACTCACACTTGGGCTGCAGCGGCTTGGCCAGAGCTAGCTAGGTTACACATCTAGGACTGGTATAAGGGGGCGTGTCACTTCATCTGCTAAGTCACACTTGAAGTGACGCTATCCTAGAGTCGGACACTTCCACCCAGGGCTCCGGACTTTTAAGAAGTAAACCTGCACGTCTCCTGTGGAAAACGACAACAGTCGCACAATGAGAAGTTCTACCATATTTTTATGGTGAGTCATTCATAACTAGCATTTTCTTGTGCCTATACCCTTTTCCAAGGATAGGAACTGTGAGGCTTGCAATCGTATTTTGAGAAGTTTCGCTATTGTATGAAATTGTTTTAAATTGTTAGAGTTGGGAAAAATTTATCTGCTAGGGTTGACCAAAAATCTTTTCTTTTCACCATTTATCCTAGGTTATGCCTTATGGCGACCAGCGCCATTAGTTCAGAAGTATTGCGACAAAACTATGGGGTTATGTTCAGAAAGGTTGAGGAAATGTTAGACACCCAGACAAATCTGCATTTCATGAGAATAACACTACCAATAACCGTGCCACAACAGATCTATCAGATTTCAGAATTTAGGAATACAATTACTTAATCGATTTCTAGAAGATTCTAAGAAACTCCAAGCAGTGCTCGGCGCACAGAATAATAGAACTTATGATAGGATTATCCATGTATTAGATAGCATGACCATTACCAGACCAAAGAGAAGAGGTTTTCAGTTTATCGGCAATGCCCTACACTTAGCGATAGGGACGGCCACGGAGCCAGAGTTTCAGGCGATGTCGTCCGATCTGTCCAGGGTTATAGAGGCTATGCAGGAGACTGAACTATCTGAAATAGAAAGGAATGAATTGACTTTGGATTTAGCAGAGAATGCAGATACTATGGCACAGTTCACTAATAAACTAAGAAGTCAGACTATTAGACAATTCTCTAAGGCAAACCATGATTTGCAAATTCTAGTAAAAGAATTTGACGACAGAGTAAACTTTACAGACGCAAACGTAGCAGGTATTTTGATAATGGAAGAACAGCTGTCTAATATCGATGTACAGTTGCAATATAAGCAAGCTGCAGATACCCTTTTAAGAGCACTTGATGATTTGCAATCATCTTATTTGCCTATGGTTGTATTGTCAAAACAACAGGTACAATACGCGGTAAATCTACTCACACGAAAATTGAAACAGCAAACACCGAACGCTAAACCTTTAGGCGATTATAACGAGTGGAGAAGAAATATCGAGGCATTTTATAAGGGACATATATTAACAGTCACAATACCAATCAAGTATAGCTATGCCCCACATCGATATAATCTTTACAAACCAGTCATTTTTCCAATTCCGATCCACGCCCACACCCATCAAGTACTCGGTTATACCATGCTACAGCATGATGAGAACATCCTTCTAGGCATTAGTAGTAACGAGAATTTCTTCGTAGAACTTGGGGAGGATATGCAGGAGGTATGTGGCCTGGAGGAATCGAGTTATTTCTGCAAAAAGAGTATCATGGAATTTAGTGTGAGGGAACCTTCATGTTTAGTATCAATTGCAGATAACAAGGAGGCGATTATGAAATTGTGTCATTTCAAAACATTTTTAACTTTAGCAACGCCTTCAATCTATATACCATTAGATAACTACAAACATATTCTTATAAATAATGGAGACACAGGAATGGTATTGTGCAGGGGAGAACCTAGCAATACAATACAGGGTTCTAACCAGGATTTTTTCTCAGAGTGGCGCTAGTCGGCAATCCCAGCCCTTTTGCGGGGGGTATGGTGGGGGGTTCTCCCCCCAGAAAATTTTGGACTCATACTCTTTAAATGGTGCATTCTAGTGCATTTGCGACGAATACATGTATATATTTTGAACACTTGTATTTGAAGGCTATTTTACAGAATCAGGCTCTAAATTCTTAGGAAAACATGAAACTATTAATCATCATGATTAATAGTATCTGTATCTGGGTGTGGTCAGGGCAGTTTCCCCACTGGAAAATTTTTGAAAACATAGTTGATCATGGTGCATGCTAGTGCATTTGAGACAGAACCTACCAGATTTTTCAATATATGTTTTCATGTTGTTTATCCATTGGAACTATTCATATAGGAATTATCAATTACTAAATAACGAAATAGCTTAATCAAAACAGGATTTAATGCAATGAAAATTTAGAGAAAATTGTATAGGGTAGCATGAATTATATTCAGAATATCAATCTCAGGCTTTATACTGTTAGGACAGAGCTGGCAATGCTGTCTAGGCTCCATATATAACTCCTTGTATTAATGCAGGAATAATATTTTTAATAATCTGTCACGTTGGAACTGTGAAAACATTTGATGTCTCATTTACTTGATCAAACATATTAATACTTATACTAATACTAGAGAAAATTGCTAGTTTTATTGAATAAAACTAGCAATTTTCTCTATTGTATCTTTACCATGCAGATGTGAGATCCAGTTTAAGTTCGCAACGATAGCAGCAAAAACTAATGGTTGCAGCGACAGACATAATGTTCTGGAAGTTAGAGCGGGTTTCAACATGCCCATAGCCATGGCCTTCCATCTAGATACAAAAGATTTGGAGGCCAATTCTATGCATAATCACTTAATTAAATTACACTTACCAAACGATATCGATTTACAAAAGGCTTTTAGCCAAGTGCCACAGGAGATACTCGATAACGGTTTGAATGTAGTAGAAATGGCGAAGGAAATGTTGAAAAAAACGATACTTTACATCTGTCGCAGTGGAACAAACTGCATCTCACTTTCAAAGAACTGGGAAAAATTTCCCCAATCACCTGGATTTCTTTAATATTGTCATCTATATCTTTGGCAATGGTGATAATTCGTGTGTACAAATTGAATAGGTACATAGGCTTCCTGTGCATCGCACCAGCGGTAAATGGCCTCAACATCTCTCGGCTAAGCCTAAAGCCGTACCGTATCGGGAAATACATCAGAAGAACCCCCACCATAACGACCCTCGACAAGCTCCCACGATTCAAGATCGAAGAAATGGATCACACGGACTGGGCAACTCAAATTTTAGCGTGCCTAGTAGCCATTTTCATTCTCAAATTAATATGGAAACACTGTGGTTGTTTGAGAGAAATGTGCATGAAGTGCTGCATATGTAATAACTGTTGCTCAAATTCGGTAGGCTGTGAATACTGCGCCTGGGTTAGCTTGAAATCTCAATGGCTAGATGAGGCTTGTACCGTGAAAATACAGCAGGTCGCCGAAGAGATAAATGCAATATTAGACACCATAGCTCCGATGCTCATGCAGACGTCCATTGAATCGAGGTGGTGTAGACCCAACTTGTTACGACTGACATGGGCAGGACGACTCACGTTCAAGTGTTGGGGGCTACCTAAGAAATATAAATTAAAAGAGGAAGTGAAATTGTCAAGGAGACAGTCGAATATACTAGAGGGACTGGTAAATAACCTGTGTGTTTCTATTCTCCTGGTTCTCATATACCCTAACGGAGAACGAGTCCAGCTAAAGTGGAATAGAAAGAGCCCACAACAGCTAGGAAAGAACGAGGGGTAGGTAAAACACACCACAAAACTATTCACTAACAGGTAGCTTTGGTTTCTATGTTCCTAGCGTGGTGCAGGGTTACGCCCATTACTCATGATTTTGTAATTAAGTGAAATGATAATTACTATAGAAAACAATTGCTGACATTTTGTAGGGATTTTCCTTATCTTTTTCTGTATATTGCTATGTGTGAAGAAAGAAAATCGTACCTACCTCTGATGCATGCGAATTATATTCCTCTACTTACAACAGACTGTCAGACTTAGACGAGGAAGTGATTGCGTGCGCCGCTGGACTACCCAACTTCAGCGACTAAAGGCTAGGTCGCACAGCTCCACGTCGACACCAGGAGGAAATCAGAATAAAATGATAAGAACAGTTAAAGCAAAATATTTGAAACATATCGATACCCACTCTGGGATCCAAGATGGCGGAATCCGCGACAGAGTGTCGGATTTTAAGTGTGTTTTGGCAGTAGAAGCAGCCCTAACCGTGTTTTATCGCTGTAATTTTTCAAGAAAAAGTATCGAAGGGTAGTAATTTCTATTTGAAAGCGATAATTGTTTCTTTATTAATAATAATTCGAATGTCATACTCACTGGTTTCTTGGAGCATCGATTACGGAGCAGAGTGGCTCCATCTGGGGTTTATTACCATCGACAGGCTCCTACATTTACTTTACGACAGAGGGCGTATCTGTTCGCCAAAGATAAAACACCAGAATTTAACATGAGTACGACTGCAGTTTACAAAATTATTAGTTTAGCTTGCGCACCTAGAATAAGAGAAAAGTGTTTTATTGCATGTGTTTAGACGCATAACATTTTTTCCAGATTTCTTTATGGTATTAGGTAATACCTATCGAGTTGTGGATTACCGCGGAAGCATAGTGGCGCCACCAAGCGTTTATTCCGAATCGCAACATTACTTTCCTAATTTAGTGTGTTTTTAGATACTTAGTTTAGTAGTGTATAAGGAATCGAGCCTTGTAAACGCTCAAAGTTCGCGAAATTTATGTCATTTATTTGTGGGTTGTTTTATTTTGCCGTCATTATTATGGTTGATTCATGTCTGAAAAAAAAAGGAGAGATTATATGGATTATGTAACAGGAAACATCCAACATCAAAAAATGAGACGATGAAGGGATGAGATGGCAACCACTTGAGCGTCTAAAGGTATATTATGTGTATTAGGTGAATGGAAAACTATTCAGTAATCAGTCGCCAGTACAGGCATCGGATGTCTTTCTCCGAACCAGAGCGCGTCGAATCGACGAAAGATTTAGCTCTGTTAAGCATCATGATATATTTGTAACTATACACCGCGAGAGGAGCGGAACACCGATCCTGTCTATTAAGCGCGAAGTTTACGAACGCAAATTATTTGTGTTAAGATTATCGGTATTTAGATTACATTTGCTACTATATATTGTAAAGGTAGTTAAAGAAATCAAACTAATGTTTGATGAAAAGAGGGGAGGGGACTATGCTATATATAGGTACGCACGTATAATTAAAACCTATTTTGGTAGTATACTCCCCCTTCTTAATATCTTGGGTAGTATCCCCCCTACTATTCGAGATATGCTAACCAGCGCATGCGCGCTTGGTCGCGTGGGCCACGCCCACGCTCACGTACAGAATAAACTAGTTAACATCAAGAAGCCGCCGTGTTCACTTGCTTTTCCCTTACATTATATTCAATAATATAACATATATATTCGAAAGAACTCATACAATGGTGTCATAACTCATCACAATATCCCAACTATAACTATGGCTCTTGATATTATCAAAGGAATTGATTCACTACAGTGTGCAATGGCTGTCATTGATCTCAAAAGGGCATATCACCATTTAATGGTCTGCCCCCTAGATTTGCCTCTACAGGGCGTATAACATGAAGGCTCTTTCTACTTCGATAAGGCGATGCCATTTGGGGCTAGGATATCATCCTTAAAGGTATACGCGGGTGTCCACGCCCACGCCACCTGGCGGCTCCTATTTTTCTTTGAAATATTTCGTTATCATGATAAGTTGAGATCTATTTGTGCAAGATTTCCAATATCTACAGGGTTTATTTTCATTACAGCAGTTTTTTAAAGATCCATTTGTATTGGTTATGCTTATGTTTATTGGTTTTTATTGGTTATTTTATACTTCAAATGACCATAACTTTTTTTTAACCCCGTCAACGTACAGGTTTTTTTTGGTAAATCAGTAGCATAATACTCCAAATATATGTGTAGAAAGTTTTGATGAAAAGTCACCGATCAATTTTTTTTTATATAGTGAAATGTGAAAAAAAACACATTTTCCCATAGACTTCAGTGCTAAAGCTCTGTTATTTTCAGGCGGCTGTAGAAAAAAAAATAAGTCGTTGAGATATACTTTTTTTTCCATTTCTTGCTTTCTTATGTAGTCAGGAATGATCCCTGAACGTTTCATGAAAAAGTCACCGACCAATCTTTTTTCCATTGAACACCCGCGTATACCTTTAATCATGCAGGGAGCAGCCATGTTTATCGTCAGAGCCCTCCATCAGAGAGGTGCTTCTTCACTCATGTACTTAGATGACCTCCTCCTCATCGCCAAGGACAAGGAGACTGTCCATGACCATTATAAGTTGGCTATTGATATCATTAATTCTCTTGGTCTGATGGTGGCAGACAAAAAACTCCAGCCCCCATCACAAAGGGTTACATGGTTGGGCGTGGATTTCGACACAAAGGAGAATACCATCTCAATAACAAAGACAAAGCTTGACGAAATACACAAGTGTTTGGCCAATGCCAAGCTTAAATCTTTCCTCTCCACCAAGCAAATGCAGCAAGTTGTGGGGCGTGTTGCTTACCTCAACAAAGTCGTACATCCAGCCAGACTCTTTATGCACAGGCTTCAAGCTGCCTTACGAGCAGCTAAAGTCAATGACGCCGTCAGGCTGGATCTATCATGGTTCACCACATTCCTCCCTCAATATGTGAAGTATCAACTCGGATACATATATAAAACACAAGCACGGGAATGAGACATCACCCTCCCCTGGATACCGCCAGCTTGTTGTTAGCAACCACACCGAGCCCTGTGCGGAGACACAACTGAGCCGTCACTCGATCTCGCACCGTTCACCGGGAATTTTATTTTGTGCTCATGCATTATGGTACGCCGCAGCACACGCCCAAATCGTACTCATATATATACACGTCCCGGGCATATACATGGAAATACCAGACGCCTTGTCCCGGGCTCATTTATCAGATAAAGACAGAGTCCAGGCCCATAATATTGTCGTCAAAAATCACCTTGACATCGTCGATATTAATCCTGATTATTTCTCTCTTTGTGACTTCTACTAGGCAATTCAATGGCGGCCAGGCTGGCCAGAGCAGCACAAGAGAGGCAGCGGTCCAGGGACGGGGAAAAACAGGCAGTTGGCAACTACACTCTTCGTTCTGTTCCCACCTCCATATCAGCTATAAAAGACCGTCACCATGCCACATTTGTTGGTATGCTGAATACCTGCGACTCAACGGATCTGCTCCTCCCACGATTGCTAACTATCTCAGCCTCCTCCGCTCGTTCTATAAAGCATCCAACCTAGACGTCTCACCATTTAATGACCATAGAGTCGCCAACGCCCGCAGAGGAATACAGCTGACAGTGTGCCATATTACTTCTCCTAAGCTGCCAGTGACGCCAGACATCGTTGCGGCGTGCTTATCAGCCGCGGCTTCTCGTCCATACCCAACTCATATGTCTCTAGCCATAATTCTAATGTTTGAGGCATTCCTGCAACAGTCAAACCTGGCCCCAAGATCCGTCAGTCAGTTTGATTCCTCAAGACATCTCACATTTGGCGACCTAAGAATGAGCCACGATAGGCTCCTCATCGACGTCAAATGGTCCAAGACAATGCAAGGGTCAGCAACCCCCACAGTAATCTCTCCCCTCAGACTCAATAACGTCTTCTGCCCAGTCAATGCATTTCACGCCCACTTTCTGGCTTCAAAAGGGATGAGGATGGAGGATCCCCTCTTCGCCTTTTCTGATGGCAATCCAATGACCACCACCTTCTTTGCCAGGCAATGGCGTGAGCCGCTAACCATTGTGGGTGCTGACCCGTCAGCTAATTCTCTTCATTCTCTCTGTCAAGGTGGGGCATACTACGCCTTCCATATGCAAGGGGCATCCATTCAATATGTAAAGACGCACGGCACCTGGAAAACTGACGTTGTCTCTTCATATCTTACGCCCATGCTCTCACAGATTACCTCCGTCCATAGAGTATTGCTGCACCTCTGACGCAGGTTTGGGACTTGTTCAGACGTGACCAACAATTTCAACAGACATTGACTATACTCCAAAGTGATACACATATATTATAAAATGAAATCCTTTCCCCACTACGAAATAAAACATCTAAATAAAATCTGTCTTCTGTTTTATAATGATTAGGGAATTGTCCGTATGGATAACTCCCAGTTATTATGGCAGGAGAATGAGATTCTATCAAACGTCACGTCACAGCCTCACATCACACCAACTGTCACGTCCACACAGACGTCCTTTCACGCCTCCATATTCCCATCGTCAACAGAGAAAAAAATTTGTTCCCGCCCACCTCCCTGATAAACTCAGTTAAATGAAGGAACATTGTTCAGACGTGACCAACAATTTCAACAGACATTGACTATACTCGAAAGTGATACACATCCATATAATATAAAGCTAGAGCGATTTCTACAAAAAGAGGTAGAAAATGACGTTTTTTTGATATCGCATGTTCTCGGAATTTGTTGTTTTACAAACCATTTTTTTTATCTGTAGAGGTCCGTCCATCGTCTCCGGAGATCGTCGTATGTGGTTTGTGAAGGTATCTGGGGTGAAAATGTGATTTTGAAGCCTTTTTTAAATTAAGATCTCTACACTCTATTTATAGCTTGGGAAAGCCCCTGTGAGATACTACGTCATTACTGCAGGGATGTCCTTTGATGACGGATTTCCTTCAATCTCCTCATTACCAAAATGTGTATATTAATTTCCCATATGTCTTTCAAATTACCTAATAAACCCTTTGTAGGAGGGGAGAGTGAGGCAACGGGAGAGGGTGGGGAAATAGAAGAGGGGGAGGGGGGAGAAGAGGGGCAGGGAAAAGAGGAGGGGAGGCAGAGGATGATTTTCTGAAGGGACAGAGGGACGGGAGAGAAAGTGAGGAGGGGGAGCATGAGGAACAGGGGAGGGAGAGGGGGTATCAGAGATGGGGTTGGGAGAGAAAAACAGGTATGAGAGACAGAGAAGAGGCGGAGGGAAAATAGGGAGAGGGGGATTGGGAGAGAAAAACAGGTATGAGAGACAGAGAAGAGGTGCAGGGAAAAGTGGGAGAGTGGGAAGTGTGGGGAGAGAGGGGGACTGGGAATGGAGCGAAAGTGAGGAGGGGGAGCATGAGGAAGAGGGGAGGGGGAGGGGGATATTGGAGATGGCGTAGGGAGAGAAAAGCAGGTATGAGAGACAGAGAAGAGGCGGAGGGAAAGAGGGAGAGGGGGAAGTGTGGGGAGAGAGGGGGACTGTCCGGAGGACGGGTACTTTGCTAGTATATTATAAAATGAAATCCTTTCCCCACTACGAAATAAAACATCTAAATAAAATCTCTGTCTTCCGTTTTATAAGGATATATATTGTATATAATAATATTGTACCTTTTCACTCGCTGTTAATACTGATGGGAGACTTGGTATCATCAGAGCTATACATACTTCTAATTTCTCTTTCTGTCTCTTCTCTTTCCTATGTTTTAAAAAAAAAAAAAAGTCATATGTGTTACTCAAAGCAAACAAATGACAACAGGAAACCCCAGGGCTTTTGTACGACTTATAAAAGAACAATAAAAATATCATCAATCGGAAACCCAATAATTGTTTTGTTAACGTTGTGTTGGATGGCGCTAACAAACTTTCGTCCTCAGCAGAACCTATGAGCTGTATTCCGAATCAAAACGATGATGCCTACCGATTTCTGCTTTCTCCTGTCGGGTATCCATTCATAAAACTCATTAAAAAAAATTGGTCCTTTTTCATTGTAAGCTGTTTATAACCTGCATATCCATGAAGCTGTCGATTTTCAATTTTCTAAATATTTTTAAAATTACCAGATCGGCCGTTTACATTTAACATCTGTTATACAAAAACGCTTGTCCACCTTGTGGATGTATTATCGCGTCACCTATCACCTATATACTGCCATCGTTTAAACAATACAGATCATAAGTTACCCTACCCAATATCATAAATATATATCTAAATGATATCTTAACATCTTATATATTTAAATTTTAGTTTTCTATCTATCTATATAAACCTTACCTCGATAATAATTTACACATTGTCTCGTCTGCCTGGTCAACATTTGTAATTCTTATAATATGTGTTACTATATAGCATATCAGATTTCAAATGTGTATTTTACATTGTATGGCCGTTCGCTTTTGCCTACACACTTTCATTTATAAATGGGACTATAAACGTAGTCATGCCGAAAAACGACGGGAAGCATCTATTTATAATCTTTAATTTGGCCATGAATGATCATATTTACCTAACCGATTGGTATTGATTAACACATATTATTAATAAGAACCTTTGAGGCAGGTGTGGGAGCATTCTTTTATTCATGTAATTATTTGAGGTCAAGTTTATTGAAATAAATTTGGGGAAATCTTTGTGAGGTTATACGTAAAGTGCCTCCCGTCAAGGGGTCCACGTAACGGGAGTCACCTCACGGGACCTTTTTACGTATAGTGGATATCACTGACGCCGTAAACGTGGCGTCAAGGCCTTGACGGGAGCTTGACAGGACGTCTACGGGAGCTATAGGAATATAGGTTTTAATCTATTTCTCATCATGTTCAATACGTGTTCATTGTGTTAATTACGCTATGGTTACAGCCTCTCGCTTTTCTTTTCGATATAGCCTATTCCTGGGCGACCATGTTAATTTTCTTATACATATATCTCACTTTCAAAAAGCCAAACAAAACTTTCAACCAATGTAAAAATAAGAGTTTTCTGTAAAAGGATATTAGACTTTCACCAAAACTAATATGACTGATTACAATAGAAATAGGGGAATGGATTCCTTCCTGCAGCATATCTCCAGTATTTCGCACTCCGGTGTGCCTCATAGTTTAATGCGCAATCTTTAGAGTAAATAAGTATAAGTAAATAAATATCAGTGACAAACATCTTTGGATTAGTGTATCAGTATTCAATAACCCCTGGGGCGCACCCTATAATTATATCCCCCCACCCCACCCGCACGCATACACACTCGCTACCCCACACTTCCACAACTATAATTCACTCACAAATACATACATAATATAATATATGTACATACACGTATACATATATATACATGAATGCTGTTAAAATGGGTCACATGGTGCGACGGACGGACGGACGAGAGAGGAGGGAGGGGGTGCATGGCATAAGCGGCTCCCCTGGTGCAGTGGGAAGGCAAGAAACTGACCACCGACCGTTTATAACCACTCAAGCTGGCATACTGCTAACCAGTGAATATTATCCACAAATTATTGGTAGTGTTTGGTAACCAGTCTAAAGTACTACTCCAGACATCAACTGGAGGAAGAAGAAGAGGAAGAAGAAGTACCGATACCCTACCAATTCATTGTTAATTGTAACTAATTAAGATAAGGTAAGGAAACTTTTGTAGTTTTTAGCATGGGTCCTTTTGTGTTATCTCTCTATGGTATAGAAACATCTATCTAGGCGTGCATTATGATTCCAAGGACTGTGGCGATTGACATTTTTTCTTCGATACCTTATAAATATCTATGTGGTAACTAAATGACAGCATTCTATAAGTCTTTATCAAACTCTCGCATTCATTATACTTGAAGAAATGAGGGAATCATGACAGAAATACCGGCCGATTTTTGTCTGATTGTCTGTCTGTATGTTTATCTGTCTTACTCTAGTTTATTCTCTATTTTATTTTAGTTATAAATGTAAGTATCTGAATGAAAGAAACCCAGAGTTGTCCACTATTCTACTAAAAATACCATAATGGATAGTGCGTTCATGTTGATAGGCCAAAATATGGAATACCAAATAAAATCTTATTGGATATATACGACCACATTGTTTACAGTGTTTTTGGACAGTTTCCCCAGGAATTCATAAGAGTACGAAGGTTCCTCTAGTAATAAAAACAATTATTATAATGTCATAATACCAGGACCGAACCTACATTTCTTAATCCCCCGCAGTCCCCACCGCTGTGGGCAGATTATCGTTCAGAAGGGCTATTAATTTTGTGCTAGCCATTTATTACTGTACCTCCACTCTGGATTAGAATGGGTTCAATAGAAGGACAGCCCAACTCAATTACTTAGACATGATTATTGTCATAAGCGAACGGCTCCGATCGGAGTCCTGTTTGTAAAACCCCTGGAGTTGATTGCAGATAAATGTGGTTACGTTATCAAAACGCAATGGGGGGTGGTGATTCCCTTTCGAGCATTCCAGAGGCATTACTGGCTATATATGTCCCGTTTGGTTTTGATCTTATCTTTCAAGGGCATTAATCAAATAACTCAAATAATAAATTTTAATCGATGCTTCAAAAATTCATATTGATTATAACGAGTGAACACATTAAAAATGAAGGACGTTTTTACAATGAGAGGCAGACATGCAGCTCTATGCGACTATAGTGTGGTGTTCTCTCTCAGTGTGGACGAGACTTTCACTTTCTACTAATACATTTATTGTATTTCCTAAATATTGACTTATCCCTACATTCTGGAAAGTTCACAGCTCAACATGTTATTTTATTATATATATATCTACATAGATTTATTCAGTGGCGTGTCAGCTATTTGATGTTTAAACGTTGTGCACAGTATACAGTCACAGTATACAGTCACATCTTTATCTTTTGATACTTCCTAAATATTAACATGTTATATATCGATTACTTATTCATAAACGGTCCCTATCTTTTTAATATTATTTAAAACCTCGCTGTTACCCAAGTATGTGCATGTTATACAGTCAGGGCGAGCTTGTAGGACAGATTTCAAACAAAAGGTTTATCATATAAATGGATTCAAATGTATAGGGTCTAACACGTTCTAACTGATTGTCTTTGTTGATCCTATTATCAACATAATATCAATGCAGGAACGAAACTACCAGTGCGAAGGATTTGATGTCTGGTGCCCAGAGTTATGGGCTCTGGGTTCTGCGATAGACCGACATAATACAAATAATACTTATTTGCTAATAGTTTTGTAGAGTATTATATTTGTCCAATATAGTATTGTTTACTTATGCATTGGTAAAACGCATGATTATACACTTACAAATGAATGGGAAATAATATAATCACGGTCTTCATAAATTTAACCACAAAGCAAATATTTAGATTCGATTGCAAACAGCCCATATAGTACTAAAGTCACCACTCTTGGTGGGGATTATAAATACTAATATGAAGCAGATATTGACCAAGCCTGTATAAATCATTTATCCTGAAGGAATTATATTGTTAAAAATAAGTCATTTATTCAAACGTACTACAAAAATATACGCATTTATTCTAAAATATGTAGTTTTTTATGCCAATCAAATTGGATCTATTTTAAGAAAGATATCTGTTTACATGTTTCATATAATTAATAGGTATACAATTCAAAATAGTTACTGGTAAACATATTCCTGAATTAACAACTAATACAGAAGTTTTTCGTTATATAACCAGACATAGTAGCCAGATTTTTAGACCCATAAGTAGGAGGGATCGAGGAGACTTGGGTAGTTCCTTCAATCGGTGGGAAGGGAGCTTTAATTGTTTTGGCATCTCTCCATCCGCAGGAATCGGATCCGCAATGTCCAACTCTCTTTCTCTCTGTCCCATCTGAGTAATTTATACATCATTCCTATTTAAACATCTGAATCCAAATTGGAACGTTGACCCCAACCGTACTTGAGACTAGGGAATTAAGTCCTTCCTTCCAAAGACGTTTGAAGAAATTCATATAATGATTATTGGGTTATATGACTGTACTTAACTGCCGAGCACTTTAACTTTGTTTTCTGGCCAGTTGGTGGACAGGAAATATGGTACAATATTGTGCAATAAGTGCCTACAACATACGCTCGATATTATACTTTGTGTACAAATTCAATGGATAATTGAATCAATAGCTAACAGAGGTTACTTATCAGGGAATCTGACTATGTATCATGGCCATACATTTTTCGGTGGATTGTTAACCATACCAGTCATAAATTCTTGTTTGGACGAAATTGTCAACACAGAAAATAGTCAATAGATATCTATACTTTTGTATGCAGTCGAACCATGTTTGGTATTTCTGTTGGAAATATCTTGCCGATTACTCTGACAATGTAATGAAGTCACTATAGTCACGCATAGATAACCAACAAAAGGTTCATCTAATAACTTGATTGTGGATTTGAATTCATCTGATATATTTTTATTGTAATTTCCTTATCATTTCTTGTTATGGAACATTCAGGGTTATGCGCTTGGTTGAACCCAAACCTTGCTGTCACACTAATGTGATTTGTTCGTTATTATTTCTCAAAAGGAAATCCTTTCTTAGTGCCATTATTCGGTTTATCCTATCCTGACTTCCGACACAGGTTTCATTGATTGTGTCACGATCAGATGATAGTTCAGTCTGTTTATTTACTTATGAATTATATTTTGTTGTCAGGAATAGCAACTTTGTCTTTTAAGATTATTTCATAGTATAGACGAATGGAGATCTATAGAATATGGAATTATGTGTAAAAAGGTAAATTGGAGGATTGAAGCGATATATTCATTGCCTTCGACGGTCTATACATTTTTAGATTGGATTAGATTAGAATGTTTTTTTTATTAGCATCAATGCGTATTAAAGAAGAGGATCTCTCCGGCTGACGGGAGGTTCACAGCCTCTTTATGGCTTTACAATCGTCTGTCTACAGAGTATAATTTCACTCCTATCAATGACGTTTTTTTATTCATCCTCCTCTTGGGACGTGTGCTAAAATGGTTAATGAATGTGTGGTGTTGCGGGACCCATGGTTTGCCGCTTATAAAGGAACTCGACGGCTAAAGCCGTCTGCGTTCTTTATAAACAGTAAACCATGAGTCCCTGACCCACCCATCCATTATCCATTAACTATATGTTGTTTAATCTTAGAATAGATATGTACACAAACAGGAATCCATTTTGCATTGCACTAGAATCTTAACTGTGTTTTGTTGTCTAAAGCAGGAACTACAGTCGCAGTAGAGGACCTGCAATTGGCAGGAATTCACTTTTTGGTTGCTATCTGTTGGTTATTTTTAAAAATATCATGTACACGAACAGGAATTCACTTTGCATTGCACTGGAATCTTGACTGTTTAATGTTGTCTGGGATGTTCCCGACTGGCATAATTTGGTTGTTCATGATAGCTACATATTTCCACTTTGGGCAAATAGATGTGTTTATTGTTCTACTATGTTTATTTAAACGATAGCTGAGCGTTCTGTTCACTATATGTAAATCGAAAAATACTTCATTGGAATTGTGTAATCTTGATATTCAATTTTAAATTCACCTTTATTCGTATTTTGCGATTATTTCAGGGGGGAGGAGATTATGTTATAATATAGGCATATAGCCTTCCCACAGCTCCCATTGGGGTGTAGGGTTACCCACGCTCATTTATATGTATGGATTCTACCAGAGCGCCCAAGTCTCAATACTATTAAACACTCTTACAAATATCACCATCGTGTGAGGGTCATTCTTACTTGTTCTCTTCATATTCATCTACAATAGCTCTTTAGGTCTACATAACAACATCAAATGTATAATTAAGCGACACAATTAAGGCTTTAAATAACATGCTAACGGCAAACGGGACCTTATGAAATGTCGACGCAAAAATTAATAATTAATATCAAGTACTATAGATTTCCATTCCTTCATCGTCGAATGAATGAAATCGTTTTCCGCGACTATAGTATTCATTTCCACCTGTGAGCCCCCATAGGATTATTTGGGACCATAATCTTCTTAGGTACAATCAAAGGGAAAAGTTTCACGTTTCATTGCCTCAGAGTCAACCATGCTGATTTCTGAAATAGGAAATGTATATAATTATACATGTACATACGCACATCCTTATGCACGTGTATTCTTCTATATTGAGGTAGAATGAAGCAAGTGAACGCCCTTGTATCCATTATATGTACTACGGATACTTATGGCATACTTTATTTATATAAAAAATACCCGACTTATTTTAGGTGTAAAATCTGGAACCGGTCTAAAGCTTAACATTCAATGCTTTGGCCGTATGAGGTTAAGCACTGAAATTCAACTTTAATCGTTTCTCCGTATGAACTAATGACCAGTATGGATATTTCTTTTTGCAAACCAAGCGTGATCAGTCGCTCTTACGATTGGGTACAGAGTCCAGAATGGTTATTTCTCGGGGCCATACAGCTGATATCGAAACCGGTATTACCCTAACAAAATTATCGCCTATAGATCCTGGGAATCCCTATATGATTACTACAGGATCTCCTATTTCATCGGCGAGATCCTCAGCAGACTCCAGCCAACTAAAAAAAACCCCAAAATTTCACATAAAAAGACTCATACCCTGATGATGAAGGTGCGATGCCCACCGAAATATTTTTTTAAATTTCATTTAGAGGCCAAGTCATTACTTACATTATAGTTCATATGAAAAAACGCAATGTATGTTATGTGTATACGTTAATATTGTTTATCAAGCTAATTCCAAGGTGGCTCCCTGCTCGATTGCGAGTCCACCTCACCTGACCACCTCACTTTCTCAACCACCTTCGGTTGTACCACACTGTTTTTCCTTTTTTTTAATCTAATAAATGGGCGGACACAATGTCCGTCACTTTGGTTCCAACATTGCTTGTTGCCTTATCCATTACTTGTGACACAATCCTCCAAGGTCATTTTCATACGTTGCCTGAAAATAAACGAGAGGAAAAAATAATTCCTCTCATCTGAAGAAAAACTATATTATGCATCTCTTAGATAAAACATCAAGTGTTCATCAAAATTTATGCAAAGACAAATCAGTTCAAGATTTTAAGTCAATTACAATCATAAACCTAATCCCAACCCTACATTGACAGAATAATAAAGGTAACCCAAGTATCTAATAATTATTCAAATTCAAAGCAATCGAAACTACTTTGCCACTCTGGTCCTTGTTCGAATCGAATGTTAGCAGTTTCCACATTTAACTTTTGAGCATCTATCATTCTAAGAATAAAAAAGTAAATCCATATAACTCCCTGATGCTATAAAGTCAACACTACAGTTGATTATTTCCACCAGTCTGACATATTGGCAGGTACAAGACCGAGTCATACAATACATACAAATGACAGAAAAGAATAGAATGGAACACATGAAATTCAAATTAATCAAAACCGCTTTGCCACTCTGATGCTTGGTCGGTCGAATGTTAGCAGTCACCACATTTAACTGTTGAGAATCTACCATTCTAAGAATCAAAACATAAATCCAAATATATCCTGATATTATAAAGTCGACACTACAGTTGGTTGATTACACCAGTCTGTCAAAGTGGCAGGTACGAGCCCGAATCCTACAATACATACAAATGACAAAAGAGAATAGACGAACATAGAAATTCAAATTGAAACAAATAAGACAGTGAAGTATGTAGAAAAAATCAAAGAAAGGATAAGTACAGGAAATACAAAAAGACAAAGAAATATTTAAAATTACATACAGGTATTACAAGAACAAGAACGTGAAACCCACGGGTTAGACCGGTTTAATTAATGTGTAAAACAAAAGAACCCTAACTGAGAAATAAAATCGCTGACCAGACATACTGTGTCCAATGGGACCAGGAGACAAAGCGGGACCAATTTGTCCGGCCCATTGTCTGGCCCCCATATGTTACCCAGACCGGGTCTAAGACAACGAAATATTCCGCCTGTAAGGTTTCATTTATGAACGAATATTAAAATCCATTAATAATGATTAAACTTAGAATCATTTTGAAACTATTTCTGCAAAGCTCAAAGTTAACCAGACTAATATGATATTGATAAAGGGAGAGAGAGAGAGAGAGAGAGAGAGAGAGAGAGAGAGAGAGCGGAATACAGTAAATTAAAATAGATTCACATCCTCCTCCCTTGATTTGTTTTTTTTGAGAAATCAATAACCAGGAAACCTCACTTGAGAAAAAAGTAAATGTATACAATAAGCTGTGTTGAAAGTTTGGTCTATGTACATGCCTCCAGTAAAAAGCCTTACACATCTTCAGTACCCCTACATTTTGTATTCATAATCATCATAGTTGTTACTTCGACGGCAGTCCCTTCTAGACTGACCACGCTTATTGGCTATTCTGCACCTGTCCAATCACAGGTAGCGCTAACAAGGATCCCCTTGTTCATTACTTGGTTACATTTTGTGTTACCTTCGCTGTAACAATCAATTCCATGTAAACCAAGGTTCAAAATGACGTTCATGCAATAAAACAGACAACTACTTGCCTTTGCTTTATAAAGGAAGTAAAGCTGTTTTGATATTGGGAAGACTGGGGGTTATATTTGTCATTGAAATCTATTAACATCTGACGATTTATATTATTCATCTTGATCAATATGGATTATAAAGCGATGGGTTGGTCTGTTGTTTATGTAGAAGGCTGTCCACTTAGCACCACTTGGCTTATATATATGGATTGTATTATCTTGTATAGTGGAATGGAATTAAGACATATGTTAACAATACTAGACCTACTTTGTACCTTTCAGAAGAAGTGCTCTATGGCTGTAACAACGGAGCGGCGTAAAGAATGACTTGTATTCATCGGTTAGCAGGCCTCACAAGATAACAGAAAATGGCGACGCACACACTCAGCCTTCTATCTCTCATTGTTATCATCCTTATACCATACGGTAATATATGATGTTGTGATGTGGTGAAGATGAGACTTAATATTATATATATATACCTATATTTCAAAGTCTTTTATAAGATCTCTTTGTAGGAATGTTCTCATTTTTGGGGTATGTTGCTTTATGTTGTATGAATCCATACATGTACCACCTTTCCCCCAACAAATCAAAATCCATTTTTTTCGGCTTATGACTCACTTTTCTGTGCAACAATACTAATGACACCGCATATGTTAAATATAGATATGAAATTTATTATTATTGTAATAATGTAAAACGAGATAACATATGAATTTATGAGTCAGGTAGTTTTGTTTTATATAATTGATTACATGTATTTACTATGTATTTCTAATTGTTTGTATACTGTCATTTCTTATCGTAGTTGACTTAGGTGAGAACAACAAATTTGGAAATACATTACCCAAATAACATCTTTTAAAAATCATTTAAATCAAAATAATGTCTTTCAGAGTCCAATTGTTGGTTTACGCTATTTGCGTGACAATAGATCATAGAGCCATTTTACTTTCATTGTCAATAGAATTTACAATTCATTTTGAGATGGATTTCATATAATGTATGCACCAAGATTACGGATTTTATATGATGTATGCACCAAGATTACATCAAGCCGTTGTTGCATTGCAGTCTGGTCAGCTTGTTCAAGCGGGGAGTATGAGTGTGCGAATGGTAACTGCGTCGCCACTGCCCTTCGCCAGGATGGTAGGAACGATTGTGGGGACAATTCTGATGAAGGTAAATTTGCAGAAAAAAACCCTAAATTTAGGGTTAAGAGTTAAGGCTCATATCCACAACCATGTCAAATCTTTCCAAGGGAAAGAGGTGGCTTTTACATTCAAACTAAAGCTCATTTTCATTGAAGAATATCTTTATCTAGATGAAAAATAAGTTTTAATGGGAGGGGGGGGGGGGGGGGGGTTACATGGTAGTAAATATAAGGCTTTACACAAAATATGTATACTCAAGGGGCTGTCCTAATGCCGGAGACGATTGCGAATAAGTGCTAGACCACCTAGTGCTAGATGCATGATATTACTTTATTTTCTGTATTTATTCTTTATATAGTTGTTTTTCTCATTTTCAATGACACTGCCCACCACCCGCCCTGCTCTCACTCACTCCTACCTTAAAATGCATTTGTTTTAGAGTCTAATACTCTAGCGTTGTTTGTGTACAGTAATGACACATTGATTTCGGTTGAAATTGCAAGGAAAAGGTCTTAAGATGCAATTACAGTGGATATAATTGCTGATTCCTATACACTGATGTTAAAAAAAAGCCAATAAAAGGCGTTTCGCTCTCTATTGCGTTTACCAATGTATCAGGTACAATGTTCTTGGTGCTGAGTAGGTTAGCCTGTCAACTTTTTCATGGAAAAAGCGGTAGTTGCATCTCGTCTAGACAAAAACTTGAAACAGGGGAAAGATTGCCAGACGCTTTTTCTCTTTCCCCCGATTCAAGTTTTTGTCTAGACCAATCACGACTGACCCTTGTATTCACGCCGCTCACCACCATTCTCACTATCCATTTTGGATATATCCCTTTTACTCGTTAAGTTTTGCCACTTCTGGGTATGGGACAGGTTAAGGGATCCACCGGAATGGTCACACAATTATCTTAGGACTCAAGGACTTAAAAAGCAACATTTTGCTAAATTATTTTTTTTGCCAGCTGACAGTAGCATCCCAACCACAATCAACTAAATGGCTTTACTCAAGCTCTTGTTCCGGCCTCAGCAAAACAACCTTGTTATCTAATACCCCAATATATTACCACTGACATAGCACGCGATGGAAGGGAGGGGCAGGGTAGCCTCATATCTATTGTATATATGTGATTACACATAGCCCCTGGTTCGTTTCCCCTTGGGAAACATTATGCTCTAAAACAGCGTACTAGTCAAACTGTTATAACTGATAAAGAAAAAGGAATAAGATAACGGTAACAAATACATGTTGTTGTATCAATTTAGGCGATTTGTTTGTGGGGCATGTAATGCAATTTTCACTAAATTCCCGTCGTTTGAAATTAGGGAAATTCCATGAGAAATTCCTGAGCTGAATGATAATGTTTGAGACAAGTACTTTAACATTATGATATAGCTTTTGCTATTATGCAGTCGCATAATGGACAATACAACAGTGACTTTTCTTTAAAAAGAGAAACTCCCCCTATTAAACCCGTCATAATTCTTTCATTGCTTACAACTTCCCATTAGTCAGGGAATATTAAACAAATCTGGGAACAAATTCCTTACCAAACAATTTTTTCACCAATGTGTTGGTAAAGGTGTCTACTAACATATATCAAAACATTTAAACTCAACTCCCGTAGGAGAACCCGTGACAACTGAAAATAAAAATGGCCGCCACTAAAACTCTGAAACTCCATAACTTGGGGTAGAATCAACATATCATCAAGTGTGAATACACTTTTTCTAGGTTTTAAGGCATGGGGAATCCATTGGAACATGACAAATGTTGATACAGACAATATTTAGCAAGTTAATCTACTGATACTGGGAAAAAATGAACAAAAGATGCTAAAAATATCCCCCCGAATGTACCCTCTGAAGTAAAAAATCTATACTTCATAACTTGGGATAGAATAAATATGTAATCAAGTGTGAATGCTTTTTTTCTATGTTTTAAGGCATGGGAAATCCACTGAAATATTAATAAATTCAATATAGACAATATTTAGCAACTGAGAAGAAGAAACAACAAAATACTGTGAAATAAAGTGAAAAATCTAATTCAGATTTATGGAAGCATTCATGATCAATGACATTAGAAAACATATTTCTGCAGTCCAAACTGTAATGCAAATGTTTTTAATCATAATAAATGACATGACATGTGATACCTGAAATAAAGAAAAAAAGGCAAGTTGTCTATCTGAACTTCCATCCCAGGTTCCCTGGAGGAAGGTGAACACCTTTCCAAGTTCTTATTAATAGCAGAAGTAGGTGGTAGTATTTGTGATCTGTGAATTCACAGTAATTATATTGCTTCTATTATTGGAAAACATCTAAGCTTTCTTTTGTAATTCAGGCATGGTGGAAATGTCTAAGAAAAGTCCCTTTTTCATGCCCAAAATACTTTGTCAATGTAAAAGAAGCAGTCATGCAGGATCCTTGTTTCAACTTAGGTGGGTCATATCCTTAGTGCTAGGATTGTCATATTCATCACACAAACAAATTTTTAAAATGACCTGTTTTTTGTCCTATTGGTTATGGTGATATCTAGATCAAAGTACATCTATCTATGAGCCCATGAACATTTCCTGTAGACCTATGTCTAAACAGTACCTGCCAAGGTAGACTCCTTAGTTTCTTGGAGTAAAATGGTTTTACACAGTGCATGAAGGTAGTAACATGGCTCAAAACCTAATGTTGCCACCAAAAGTGGAGTTTACCAGTGATCCTGATGCATTGAAACAAGTTGGGGATCCATTGACATTAAATGACCTATAATTCTAATTTCAAATTACCCTCCGAGGGTTTTTATCACATCCTTTTTCATGTAATGTCTGGGACAGTTTACCCATTCCTTGCTGAATATGCTTCTCTACTCTTTGTGCCTCATCAACATTGGGGAGCAACATTTGTGGGATGTTACACCAGTAGCAATAGTTATCAAGGTCTGGTATTAGCTGAAGGAGTTTCTCTCCATGAAGATATGAAGAACTGCTATTCTCTATCTTCTCACTTTATTGGTCTGATATATTCTAATGATGGTCACCTGTATAATGAACAGAAGAATGTTGATCTTACCATATACAGGCAAAAGTTATTGGCTAAACAGCTCAGGTTTCCCTCTTGCCATGCCTCCATTTGATTTCAATGAACAGATATAAGATATAAGTACATAATAGTACATGCTCAATTAGAAGGGCAGTTGATGCAGCCCATGACTGATTACTCCATCAAACAATGTGAAAAACTTTTAGAATTCATCATACACACTGGCCATACAGAAGTATATTCATTTCTTTGTTCTAATTTACTCATGTGACACTTATCAAATTGATAGGCCTGTGAACCGTGTAGGAAGGAGCTCACCGCTCCTCTCGACCTACACAACCAGCTCAACAACAACACTAATATTCTGGAGAGGCAACTGGAATTTGTTTCACATAGCTGATGCAGTAAGGGATGGAAGCATCTCTGATATGGAATACAAGTCTATTTCTTTTTGCCAAATATGCTAAGCATACTAAAGATTTCTTCAGATTTTAACAATATCTTCGTAGTTTGAGAACAAAAATTCTTTTTTCTTGGCCAAGAGCAGTGCCTCAGAACCTCAGAATATATATATATAAAACATCAGAATACATAGTTTCTCCTGCTGTGATTGACCCCTTCAATCCATATTTCTGTAGGATTTATGTATGGAATTAAATTAGTATCATAGCTTTCACATTACTGTGACTGACATTCAGAGGCAATTTCATCAGCTGGGTATAGGAGGGCTCTTCATCATCTTGCTGGTTGTCTCAGTAAGTTAGGAGCTACATTCTCTTGAATTGGCATATCCTTCAATCATGCACACCACAGCATTAAGTGATGCATATATATCTTTCTGAGCCACCCTCTAAATGATGGCTGCCATCCCATGACCTCAAGTGGAAGAAGTCCATATGTGTGCAGAAACAATCGAGGTACAAAATGGTTCACAATTACCTGTCCTTAGCCACTGATTAAAAAATGCACAACAACTGAACTCTGAGAACCAAAGTGTGAAGGGATTGGAAAAACATTGGAAGAAAGAATCTAGAATAGCAGAACTTCAGACCATTTTTATCCATGTGGTAGTAGACTATGATATAAAATCAGGTATTTTGGGGCAGGAGAAAAGGCGTTGTTTATCTTCAATTTTCCTTGAATGTTTGTATAGCAAAAGTAAGTTTATATGTTTACCAATGGCAGAGCTTCCCAAAAGTATATAGAGAAAGCTGGATAAGATTCTCCAATACATTCAAAGGCAACAATTCCAAACTATATCTCCTCCTGGCCCTGAACACCTTAAGCCGATTCTCATGCGATTTTGCAACGCGCAGGACTCTTTTCCACTTAGTTTTGTAAGAATCGCTAGTACAAAATTATTCACTCCAAATGCAGAAGTTTCATCTCTTCTTCCAGAAAGTTAAAATTAACCTGGAAGTCCTCCAGCTTCTGGCTATTGCAATGCATGACAGCTGTCTTACACTATAAACAAATTGACTCTTTTTGGTCCTCATTTGGTTTTATTTTGGTCCTTATCAAGTCACACTTAAAACCATCAAAAGCATTTGCATTACAGTTTAAACTGCAGAAATATATTCCTAATACTCTTGGTCACAAATGCCTTCTTGAACCTGAATTAGTTTTTTTCAAATAAGGTATATTTGGGAGGATTTCTTTAGGGTCTTTTATTAATTGTTCTTATTATCAGTAGATTAACTTGCTAAATATTGTTCAGAAGTTCAGATAGATAGACAACTTGCCATTTTTCTTTATTTCAGGCGTCACAATACCTGCAGAAATATCTTTCCTAATGTCATTCATCATGAATGCCTTCATAAATCCAATTTAGATTTTTTCCTATATTTGACAGTTTTTTGTTGTTTTCTTCTTCTCAGTATTAGTAGAATACCTTGCTAAATATTGTCCATATTGAATTTATTCATATTCCAATGGATTCCCCATGCCTTAAAACATAGTGCATTCACACTTGATTACATGTTTATTCTAGCCCAAGTTTTGAAGTATAGATTTTTTACTTCAGAGGGTACATTCGGAAGGATTTTTTTAGCATCTTTTGCTCATTTTTTCCCAGTATCAGTAGATTAACTTGCTAAATATTGTCTGTATCAACCTTTGTCATGTTCCAATGAATTCCCCATGCCTTAAAACCTAGAAAAAGTGTATTCACACTTGATTACATGTTGATTCTACCCCAAGTTATAGTGTTTCAGAGTTTTAGTGGCGGCCATTTTTGTTTTCAGCTCTCACGGGTTTTCCTACGGGAGTTGAGTTTAAATGTTTTGAAATATGTTAGTAGAGACCTTTACCAATACATTGGTGAAGAAAGTTCTTGGTAAGGAATTTGTTCACAGGTTGGCCTTTTTTCTCCTAAAATTCCCTGACTACATGGGTCCTCTTATGTTTAGTGACCTTTCGCTGTGGGAAGAGCCTTCACTTCCATTGTCCGACTGGTGACTGTGTGCCCTTAAGCTACAGATTTGATGGACAAGAAGACTGCAAACCAGGAGGGGAAGATGAAGGTAGGTCTCATTTCCCTCTCTTGAAGCAATAGATTTGATTGGATATGGTCGATTCTTTTTTTGGCTGCACAGGGGATTTCTGAAGGGCCAAATAAAAATTCATTCCTTGGACTTGAGCTTTGGGTCTCATATTGTAGACGTTTTGAAGATTTTACGGTGAAAACTATTTTCTTTTACTTTATAATATTGTTATATACGATTCTATGCTGAAAGAAATCCTATCCCGCCCAAAAAGAGAATCGACCAAATAATAATTATATATATATATATGAAACACTTTATTTCCCGTGAAAATGCAGCGGAAAATTCATTACTGTTTATGCACATAAAGGCAACGGATATCCTCAATTAATTGCACTTCATTTCTACAGCATTTTGATTTTATAACTAGGAGGTGTTATAGATATAGACTTTGATCTCAAATTGTGTCATTCCATTATGGCAACATAACAATATACAGGTAGTGGAATTAATTGTTCCATGAGTAAATTTTCTGTAAGCAATTGGCAGCCCATTGTAGCCCTTTATTGTTTAAAATAGAACATGTCTGTGTAATGTCTAGTACTGCAACTTAATTATGCTATCATTATCATAATCGTTAATAACTATTAAGATAAGACAGGCTCGAAAGTAGTTAAATTCAATGTGGTTATAGATAATGATTTTCACAGGAACAATAATTAGCACTTATTGGACGAGTTGATGCACGGTGCGTAAGTAAAGAACGAGATCGTAGATCGAGTTCTTTACTTATGTGTCTGTGCGTCAACGAGTTGATTATTATCAACAAGTTGATTATTATATGTGCCTAATTTTGCATGTAAAATCTGGTTAGTTAAAAAGATAATAATATAATTTACCATATCTGGTTTTCGTACGGGAGGAATATAACTTAGAAACAGGTGAAACGATCGAGGAAGAAAGCACTCGCACCGGCAAACTTGCGTCAGCAACCTTGGGTTGGCAAACTTGCGCCACCAAACTTGTGTTGGCATTACAACGCGCCGGTAATGTACTAGTCCATTACCGCGTTACAAGTAATGAGCGGCTGTCGCGGCCTTTGTATTGAATGTGTGTATGATAATAAATATTATGATTATGAAGAACAACAGTACACATAGTGATACGATTAAAAATAACACAGTAACTGTGCATAGGTGTTATATATTTCATGCCTGCATTAAATCGGTACCATCTCTTCATTTTCCAGTCAAGTATCTTGGTGACCCTTGCCTTACAAGTGGTTGCTGTCCATGTTCAAGCTATGTCAACGATTCTGTCTGTACAAGTAATAAATGTGAATGTTCTCCGGGATACTTTGCTGGGGGGCGGAGCGACAAGTGCACAATACGTAAGCATCAATCTGATCTCTAATATCTCTAGTTCTGAGTGATATGATAAATGGCTGATTTTCTTGTTGCATTCATTTTTTGTTTCAACTGCATTCTTTTTGCATCTGCTCGTTTAACAGTAATGCTGCATTTTCTCTGTCTATACATTTCTGAAGCCCTTGCACATTGTTTAAATGTGTAGGCTTTTTCAACTCTTTCATACAAAAGGCATACAGCTCCATTGGTGGTTTCAGTGACATCTGAGATGCTGAAAGAGTTTATGAGGTTCAAAATCAAACAAAATTTGGAATCTTTGCTTTCCAGTCATTTTCAGGACAGTTCTACTATTCTCATGAACACGTAAATCACATTTATCTTTGACTTATAAATGAATACTCAGGCATAATCAAAGTCATGGATTTGCCTTGTGTACAGAAAGTCATTTTATGTTTGGAACTCTTGTACTGGTTCTTCTTGGCGTTGATTGTTAACTTTTGCAGCATGTTGTTCAAGAGCCAGAAGTGCTTCATGTACTTGTTTTGCCAAGTCTGAAAGCAGTGCTATCTCGTCAGAGAAGCCAAGATCTGTTATGACCTGCTTTCTGATTCTTCTTGACTGTCTTGTTTTGATGGTAAAGCCAAGCTTTTGGTATCCTCTGATATGCCTTTTCAAAAACACAATTTCAAAACAATGATGATATATTCCGAGACTTTCAGAGTGCCCTCAGTGAATCACTGAAACCACCATTTTTCTAACGCCAGTTTATGGACTTGGAATCCTTCTACACAGGAAAGCTTCCATCACCATAATCTATGGATATTTGTATGTCTGTGTTTTTCTGCTGTGAGGGGATGGATAAAAGAACAAGAGGGTCTGAGAATGAATCTGAATATGCATGTGTTTCTTCCTGCCTTATATATGCAGTACATGTATATTATCATAATCAGTTGAATGTGCATAATTCATTGTTTTGCTATATGTTCAAAAGTGGTCTTTATTCCTTTTTTAAAAAGGTTTATTTGGTCCTAACATTATACAATACTTCATGTATTATTCCTCCACAACATTTACCTAAAACATATATCAAGTGTACACCTAGTGTAATACAGCTTTTAGTACATTTTAGCAGATCATATGGTGATAAATGTACATGTATGGCAGCATAATCTGTAGTAGCAATATATTTGGTTGTGAATCACCCAAGAAGGTTACATGTATCCTTGAATTTTATATTCTATTGGTCCTGTAGCAGCTCAGATGTGCCAGTGCTGGTGGTGTCTGAGGTTCTACTACTGCATCTGAAGAGTTTTAAACAATAGGAAGAGCAAGTAGTCAGAGGCAGTGAGTTATAGAGGCACACTGCACCAGTTTGTTGACTGAAAGCGTAAAACGCTCATAGGCTCAGCATTGTGATTCACTGTTCTGTCCTCACTTCGAGGGATTGAAAGAATTTTGACAAGCACATATCCATCTATAGAGCCATAACATTTCAATCCTTACCGTCAGAATCTTTAATCTTCTAATGGGGTGATGACAAGAGTGACTATTTACTCCCACAATGCTAAGTCTATGGCGAATTTTTTTCCTGTCAACAGATGGGTGTAAGTTAATGAAGCGATTACTTTAAATACTCATCGCTGCCATGACACTTGTATGCTCTATAGATAAAGATGGGAACTTATTAATAAAGTTACTATGGAAATGCCTTATATTTGTTGTTGTACTGTTTAGAGGGCTGTAGTTTGTCTGCCTTACCAAAGGTGGCAGAGCTGATGGGTAGACATGTGCCTGTGCAGGTCGACCAGTTCAACTCGCTTCGCTTGGGTTGACCAGCTCACTGTTTGAGAAGCTTGTTGATATTACAAAGTACATCCTATATTTGACCTGATACAGCAGCTATTTTTGTTAGCGAACTGAACATAGTTCATCAGGAATCGGGACTTGTGCATTTCCATCAGAAATACTTATATTAAGATTCCTTAATATTTCAAGTCTTCCATACGCAGACTGACTGGCTCTCCAGGAGAGTCCACCATCTTGCTGACCACGAGGGACAGCATCCCTCCAGCAACCCAGTTGTGACAGGAACAAAGTTACTATGTCTGACAAGGATATTGATGCATTAAACAAGGATGATGGGAAGAAGGCTACTGAAACTAAGCCTTCCACTTCCAAAAAGGATACTTCAAGAGAAGCAATTCATGAGAAAGAGAAAGGATTGTCTCCCTCGGAACTCAAGGCTGACCTATATTGTGATATTAAGGTTGCCATCATGGGCGATCGCAGAAGGAAGAGGGGTCGTAATACTAGATCTCCTTTATCAAGTTCCGATGACCACTCATTCAGGTCACATTTCCCCAAACACAAGAAGAGGAGGAAACCATATCTCACTGGAGACGATATCGTCACTCCAGGTCCCGCTCCAGATCTTCATCTTCAATGCATGGTAGGCCCCAATCTAAATTTATGATACCTACACATGTGCTGTCACCTCGCTCCTCAGATGAACACTCAGGGGCATCACAGTTTGAGGATGAGGAACATGGGGAACACAACAGTAAGGACCAAAACTCTGTTTCTACTGAATCCACTGTGAAATCACAAGGTGATTATGAGAATCCATTTCTGGACTTTACTAACTCTCTCACATCGGATCCTAACATCTGACCCAGTATTAATGCTGAACTAGCCACGTTCATGGAAATGGCTCTTGTTAAAGACTTTACTCTGGATGATATCAAGGAAATCAAGCTCAGATATCACAAACCAGACAACTAAACAAATTTGTCTGTCCCTGGGGTTGCAAAACCCTTTGGGAGAATATTGCAAAGGGAGCTGTAACTAAAGACTCCCTACGACAGAAACATCAGGAAATATTTCTGAAGTTAATCACCACAATTACGTTAGCTACTGAGGATATCACCAATGAGTTTTTCCGGGTGAGAAATGAGGAGGTCGAGGGACAAAAACCCTGAACCTCTGCAGCCAGGTTCAAATCCACACTAGGAACCATGCACGATGCCATTCTTCTAGACTGCTATCACAACACCAAAGTCATTAAAAAGAGAAGGACGAAAGACCTGGAATCTTTCCTTCCAGAGAAGTTCCAATCTCTGGCTTCAGACTCTGTGCATTTTCCACCTACTCCCACTCATCTGTTGGGCCCTGACCTCGAGGAGGCCATCAAGAAAATTGAAACTACAAACTGTCTCTCAACTAAACTTGCCAACCTACAAAGTCAAAAGGACGGGGGCAGGGGTCGGGGAGGCCAACCCAACAACAGCACCAACAACTTCTCAGGCCAGAAAGGCTGCGGGAAGGGAAGAGGAAAACAGAACTTCCAGAAACCAGGTCAAAACTCTCAAAACAAGTCTGCAGGGGACCAGTCATCAAACAACCGGTCCCCAAAAGACTACAAGAAATAAAGGTAACTTTGTCTCCCTTTAAACCAGGAAACCTTCAAAGTTTCACTGAGCAGTGGAGGGAACTAACTTCTGACCCTTCATTCTCAGTTGTATACAATGAGTGAAATTGGATTTCACTTCTACTCCTACTCAAACAGTTATCCCTAAGCCTTACTGCTTTGCAAAGGACATCAAGGAGGCTTTAGACCTTGATGTGTTAAAATTGAAAGAGTCAGGAGTTGTTACTGAAACCCCCTCAAAATCACTCAGCAGTATTTGTTTCCAATATTTTCTCCAGGCCTAAACCTAATGGGAAAATAAGGCTTATCATTGACCCCACAATTGTCAATACCTTCATAAAATATTTACACTTCAAGATGGACCATCTTGAAGTGGCGGTCAATGTTGTGACACTGGGATCAGCGATGGCATCTATAGATCTAAAAGACACATATTACCCCATTCCCCTCCACAAGGACTTTCAGAGGTTTGTGTGCTTCCAATGGAAAGGGTGTACCTTTTGGACTGAGCCCAGCTCTGAGGATTTTTACTAAAATCTACTTTGATGAGACTTATATTCTCCACCTGGAGGCTTAAGGGAGGTAATGGTTTCTTGTTCACTGACAATTCATTTGTTTGGGCCCAACTGTTGAGGCCTGCAAAGCATCTGCTAAGACTCTAGCGGACAGCCTCTCCAATCTTGGGTTCACCGTTAATGTAGAAAAATCCTGCTTCCATCCTCAAACGGACATGACTTTCTTGGGATACGTTATCAACACAGTTTCCATGTGTGTTTATCCTCCTCAGGACAAAATAAATACCATGTTGGACACGATTGACAATGTTCTGTTTAACAACAACTGGTTCTCCATTAGATCGATAGCTGCTCTCACTGGAACCTTGGTAGATCTTACCAAGGGAGTATACTATGGTCTTGCCCATTATAAACCTTTAGAAAGGTACAAATTCTATGCAGTGAGGGGGATCTCTCCAAATATATATGCATATCTGACCAAAGTCTAGGGAAGAACTTTGGTGGTGGCAAAACCGACTCCCATCTGGGGTCAAAATGATCAGGCACATTTCACCTGACATTGAGATTTTTACAGACGCTTCTCTCATCTGGTGGGGCGCTGTCTGTAATAAAGGTAGGACTGGTGGTAGATGGCTTACATCGGAATCCGATCTCCATATAAATACTTTAGAACTTAAACCATTTTCCTAGCCTTGCTCTCATTTTTTTCGCCACACAGAGAACACCTCCTTCTTCATCAGATCTGACAACACCACCGCTGTGGCGTATGTCAGGAAGCAAGGAGGGACTTACTCAGCCACTTGTGACTCCATTGCCAAAGAAATTTGGGCTTGGGCTGAAGAACACAAGTATTGGATGTCAGCATGCCATATCCCAGGGTTGGATAATGTGGAAGCTGACTATGAAAGTCGCAACCTCACTGAGGACACTGAATGGTCCATTGATCCTTGTGTCTTCAAGAAAATCACAAGTCACTTTGGTGACCCTGACATAGATCTTTTTGCCTCCTGCATAAATCACCATATGCCAGTTGACTTGACCCACAGGCCTATTTCATCAATGCTTTCTCAGTTGATTGGAGTAATTTCTCACTCCCTTATTTATTTCCTCCTTTCAGGGTACCAGATTGGTGCCTACGAAAGATTTGGAAAGACCAGTGCAGCCGAATCCTAGTAGTACCAGACTGGTTGGGACAACCCTGGCACAGTATTGTTACATCCAGAGTGACAGAATGCATCTTCATCAGAGAAGAGAACACTCTTCTCCCACTGTTTCCTTTGCAAAAACCTCCCTCCTCACCTTCCATTGTGCCACTAGGTTGTGGTAAGCTTTTTGTGGACAAAGTGAATTCTCTGAATTTATCAAAAGTAGTTGCCATTCATTACTTGAACTCTTGGTGACCAAAAACAAGGACAGCCACAGGAAGTGGAAGGTATTTTGCTTATGAAAGGAAAACTATTCTTAACTACAGATCTCTTCTTAAAACTGGAGTTCCTTGTAGAACTCTTCGACAAAGGTGTGGCCTACAGCTCACTGAACGTATCCAGGTCCGCTCTTTCAGCCATTATGGACAAAATCCAAGGCAAATTTTTTGGCAGCAATTGTATTATCATTAGAGTAATGAAGGCATTCTATGACAAACACCCACCCAAATCCAGGTACTGCCAGACTTGGGATCCTGTTTGCGTCCTGGAATGTTTCAGACATTACGTTAAGGATGCTGACTTTCAAAATTACTATTCTCTTATTCCTTATCTCCTGCCAAAGGGTCCAAAACCTAACTAATCTTCAAGTGGAAGGGGTTCAGATGGATTTCAGATGGATTTAACATTGCCTACCCTCTCCACCCTGGGCTCTTACAGTTGTCCCTTGGACAATTTTTATCTGCTCCCTATTAACTAGGAAGATTATTAGAATTACTTCTTACTCTGGTTCGTCAAGTGTCATCCTCCATGCACACTTCCCCTTACTGCTAGCTTTAAAGTCTGGTTGAGCCGTGCAGGCACACGTCTACCCATCTGCTCCCACCTCTGGAAGTCATCCTCCTACAGTCATGATTAATACTCAGTAGGTAAGTAAATACGTCACTTAATCTTAGATTAAAAGCTACCATTTCCTTACTCCCTTGACCATGGTTTTGATTATGCAACCTCAGCCAACGACCTAGTTCATATACATATTCAAAACAATGGTCAAGAGTCTCAGAAACAGGGCTTCTAATCCTTTTAGAATATGTTTTGACCATCAGTTAGGTTCTTTCCCCCACTCAAGCATCCCTTTTTTCATTTATGGCCGCTCTCTCTCGCTTTCATTTTTTTGTACTTTCTATACTTATCTATAGGGGTCCATTTCAGTTGGAGACATACACAACAAGGTCAGCCCACTCTCTTGCTTTCACATTCCTAGTGCTGCCAGCAGCAGCTTCTCCCATCTGCAGCATCTGGCTATCCTGGCATTAGCTAGGGTCAGTGAGGGCCTGATCTCTACCGCCTGATCTCTAGACCCTTATATCAAGAGGGCATCCCCCAAATTGCATTCATATGAGAGTGACTCACGGTTGTGTGGTTAACCTTCCCATTGTGCCTACAGATAGGCACCCTGGATAGGGGCCAATCATGAAATGCCCCCATATCCTTGGTGGGGCTCAAACTCACAATCTCCCGACCATGCGTCCTGTGCTTGTTATATTATTGAGGAGGGCAAACCACTGAATTACAAATGCCAATTGTCGTTATGATCTTACTAACCTTACATTTATTTTGTTTATTAATTACATAATGTACTTAAACTTGTTGAAAATTCGAATTGATGGAAAAGTCCGCCATTCTGATCTCACTTGCTCACTGCTTTCATTGATCGGTCTGTAAAAATTGACCAGATTCCTGAAAGACCAAAACATATTCTATAGCATTGAGGTGATCAACAGAAAAAATAAAGGCATTTAAAGTTACTCAAACTCATAAACAAAACACCGTACTTTAAGGCAGTAGATGATCCTTTTTACAGATACCTGAAAGACCAAACATATTCTAAAGTATTGAGGTGCTCAACAGAAAAAATAAAGGCATTCAAAATTTCTCAAAACTCAACAAAACAACAAAACACCAAACTTCAAGGTAGTGGATGATCCTTTTAACAGATACCACAGCCAATAATGACGCATAATGTAAACGGTTGTAAGCATTATAAAGCGTTTTATAAATGAGATGACTCTATTGAGTCAACTCTACTGGGTATTGAGTGAATGAATGGGAATTAGTGAATGAAAGTCATTCTATTAACGTGTTGATCATATCATTACAACACTTTGTCAGACGAATGTAATTGCCATCATCTAAACAATATTTCGCACTCGTAGGACAGATAGGAGATTCTTGTTCATCATTACTTGACTGTTCAGCGGCTGTGAACAACAGTTCTTGCACCAACTCACTATGCACATGTAACATTGGATTCCATGTACTAAATGAGGACAAAAGCATCTGTGTCCAAAGTAAGTTCTTACCATTAATATATTTGTCTCACTTTTATGTATGTAACATCACGCCTGATATTGAAATTACGTTCTATACAGTTTCTTTGTAATGTTCAGAGTGCTGTGACATTTGATTTGATTGATTTTGAATTTATGTTTGCTATTTTAATGATATCTTTAGAAATTGCTATTATTTTATCTCTTTATGTATGTTGTATGACTAAGCTATCACTTACAAAGACATGCTTTCCTTAGTATGCCTTCCTAGGGCCAGCAAGCCATGTTCTGCACTGGGCATTATTATTCAAATGAGTTGATATAAGTCTCACTTGCACTGTCACGTCACAAAATACTTTTTATCCTTATCAATGTGTTCCATTCTATGCAGGCATTCCATGATGCAGTTGCCTAATATGAAAATGCACTATGTCCCCAAAAATCATATCAATCACCATTTGGGGCCTGTTGCATAATAAATCCGTATTTAAATATTCCTTGCTAAGTTATTTTTCCCTGGTGCTTAGGTAGGAAATACCTACTGTAGGAATATAAACTTTTATTTCACCCTCGATATGCTGAGCCCATAGAAATAACATAGGCTCTGGATATTGTTTAGCTGGTCAGTAACTGATGTGATATTGCTTACGGGCAATACACAGCCGACCTAGTTTTTTTAACACTGTGCGCATGCATGCTTTGTGATCTTCCCCAGTTCCGGTCCTTATTCAGGGCTACGTTTTCGAAGCGAATCGACCTAAAGAACTAATTATTAAACGATTTATTTCTCAAAATTGCTGTAGATCATGTTAATTTAACATTAGTTTAGTATGCGGGGTGAAATAAACACAGAACAACCCTTGGATTCTCGGCGTCGTGAATATTCATCGAGGACGGTCGCGGGACTACCGTCCCTTGACCGTCATCGGTGAATATTCACTCCCGCCTCGAATTCCGGGTAGTTCTGTGTATGCATTGCATGTGTAGCAAATTCCTCCTCGAATAGTTCTTTACCAGTTGCTTAACAAGGAAAAGTAGCTAAGGAAGGAAAATGATAGCTAAGGATTTATGCAATTGCCCACAGGAGCACACCAGACCCCACTATGATTCGTGCTCACCTTTCTTATGATAGGCTACGCACACGCACACGCACACGCATTTGTAGGCACATAAATTCCATTATAACTGTTGACATTAGGGATGGATTTGACTAATTTACTGATTTACAAGTTATGATATGCGTTTTATTTAATAGAGGTACAGATACTTTACATTCAGATTACACCGTCTATAATTTATCAAACAAAGAAATTGATTTCTAGATCCATTTAAGACCATTGTATTTACATTCCAGTAAATGAAGGGTCAGTCAATGCTTCATGTAGGAATTAGCCCCATAAGATCATGTCTTAAGTCATCATATAACCCACAGAATGATGCTACAGATTTATCATCTATGATCGATTCCCAGAGTAAATATCCGATACAGTAACCTTGTGAATGCGCAACATTATTTCAGGACAATTAGGAGCGAATTGCACAGCAGATGAAGACTGTACATCTGTTATTCCATTCACCATATGTTCAACTACTATACAGATATGTATATGTCAGCCAGGATATTATGAAAACTTCAATACATGTTTTAAACGTGAGTGATATCCCCACAAACTATGGTCTAAATGGTGGAGGACAATGTTGAAGACTTTTGGTGTGATATAAGGATCACACATCCCCCTCAATGTGGTGTAACATGTTACTAAATTATCTGACATACTGTACAAAAATTAATCTGAAGGAACTCAAGTGCAGCAATTGTGTCTTATCAGAAGACCTGCTGTGAACAACCACTTCCACACCAAAATCCACTCTCCCTATGAATCTTTATATTTATTTTCGCAAGGGACAATTGTTGATATAACTTACAATATATATCCCTTTATAATATAGTCATATATGTAAATATACATGTTTGCATATCGAATCTAACATCCTGTCAGGACCCATGCCAAAGAGAAAACATCATATAAACTTACATGATTTCTGGAATTTTGGAGGCAACTAGGAACACATAATCTCTTTAAGTAATTCAAGAATTTGTATGTCTACCAGGATATTATGATGGGGCAAATAGTTCTTATTGTGAGTTGTTATCACTGAAAACCCAGCCCTAACTGATGGAGGAGTATAAATATTGTCAAGATTCCCCTTGGTATAGTACATGTATACTTATTCGGAAACCCAACAAGTGATGCCCAACAAATCTGATGGAATTTTTCGTCAGTAAAAAACCTGCCAAACAGTTAAAAAACAGATCTGAAGAAATTTCTGAAATCCAAATTTAAATATTTATATATTCATATCTCCTAGAAAACCTTGATGAAACATTCCCTTATAAAGGATTGACTCTCGATCGCCCCAGCCCAATTATTTTGAAATTTAAATGTTTTCATTAATTGATGTTTTAAGTAGAGACCCTGACTTAATCCATTTTATCTCTAAACATATCTAACACTATTCAAGAACCCCTGTAACAATAAGACTACAGCTAAGCTATCACTATAGTAACTTTATACACATGGCATGATTACAGGACAGTTAGGAGACAATTGTACCACACATGAAGACTGTTCATCTGTTATTTCATTTGCCATGTGTTCAACTGTTATGCAGACATGTGTTTGTCAACCACGGCATTATGAGACCTCAAATATATGTATACAAAGTAAGTCTCATTGCTTAAAACCATAGGTGGAGAGTAAAATAAATAAGGTTCACGTTTGAATATAATAAGTTTCTATATTTAAGGGCTATACATTCCATTACGAATAAAATAGTTAAGGGTCGGGTTTGAATATTATAATTCTCTATATTTAAGGGCCATACATCCCATTCAGAATAGTTAAGGTTACCAAGAAGTCCAATAAGCTATACCAAAAAGATCTTAAGGTATTTGAGTGTAAGGATTCAATTACATAAGAAATGTCAGTCACTAATTCTAGCTAACAGGGAAATCCAATATATCTTTACAAAATTTGCATCTATTTTTGTAAACTTCTGAATAGACATCCCTTATTCAACACATTTGAGATTGTCCCTATTGCAATAGACCGCCAAGGACCCATGACTTTTAATAATATTCATCATAACGTTATATACATGGCATCTTCTCAGGAAAATTAGGATGCAATTGTACCACAAATGAAGACTGTTCATCTGTCATTTCTCATGCCATATGTTCAAGTACTATGCAGAAATGTATTTGTCAACCACTGTATTATGAAAGCTCTAATACATGTATAGAACGTAAGTCTTCTCAATACAACACATATCTATATGGTGGAGGACTCATTCAAATACTTAAGGGACCACATCAAACCTGATTCATAAGCTTCATGGAGAATGCATATGGTGAGTAAAGTCCTTTCACGTAAGGCATCCACAGGCCACATTATAAATCTGTGCCTCAGACAAATCTTTTCCAAAGTCAGCAAAACTTTGTTGTGGCCTCTCAAGGACCAATTAAGGGCCTAAGATACTCAATGTTACAAGGATACATGACAAACTGTACAAAGACAGGGAATTCAGGGCAGAAATACAATACATAAGGAATGGATTTTAACAGTTGCTTACACTAAAATCCATCATCTCTCTAAACATAAACATACAAGTTAGGACCAAACTACTTAGTCAGTCATTTCCTCAGACATGTAGGAAACCTACATCAAGTGTTTGTAAATCGAAGGGTGTAGATTTCAATCTCGGATTGGATTATGGTAATCTCAATCATCCCTTACAGGTCTGAGAACTCTGGGGCCTGTTTCATAACAAATCCTCACTTAATATCTTCCATGTTAAGCTATTTTTCCTTGCTTTGTTAGGACATTTCTATTGTATGAATAAGAAATCTCCATAAAAAATTCCTTACCAGGTGCTTAGCAAGGAAAAGTAGCTGAGTAAAGATTTGTTATGAAACAAGCCCCTGGTGTCATTATGAACTAGTAATGGGATACATCAGCATGTATTCTTATTTTGATTCAAGTGCCCACAACACCATTTGCATGTACATGCCAGAAGCAAAATTCAGCCAGGACTCTGAAGGATATTCATGGGTTGTTTTCATGTGGTACATGGGTTGTTTTCATGTGGTGTATCTCCATAACGGAAGGATTGTCTTTTCTTTAAAGAATTTGTCCTCTGGAGTTTCTGGGCCTGTTGAATTTCAACCTTCCTAATTTTTGCATGGTAATTAATTGTTTCCAATTCATCCTCATATTTAGTCACATTCGTTGCTATTCATATGTTTTGAAGAAGCTAGGCAATTCAACTCTAACTCGCCAATGTAAGGTGTGTTTCAGAAGTGCACTGCTTGTACTCAGGATATTATTTACCTGTCAATGAACGTTAATTGATGCTCTCAACTAGAAGTGTCTTTTTACAGGGGTTTTACTGCTGCCTGGTAAGCATTGGTAAGGGCATATTTTCTTCATGCATCAGAAATAAAAAAATAATTTCACTTGTAATGAAAGTCTAGAATAAGAAATAAGGTCAGAGCTTCGGAATCATAACCTTTTATAAAGAAATTTGTACATTAGTATTAACACCTTTCACCCCCTTTGGACAAATATATGCCCTTTTGCTTCAGAGATAAGTCTATTTGTATCTCACTACATGTGCACCATATATGTACGAATGCATTTATCAACCTATTTCTTTTTTGGTTTTTTTCCATCAGTTCTTTTTCTTCAAAATTTAAAAAACCGATCAAGAAGTAAAGGTAAACACATTCAAGGAACAACCCCATTAGTGTAGGCGAGGCTTAATACTGATATTAATATAGCATGGCCGTATTGCGCATTTTAGGTATTGAATACTAAAACAGTTTGAGGTGAATAGGCCATGATCATTATAAATATATTAATGAATCAGAATCTTGCATACATCATTATAGTTTTACATTGATTTTTTAACATTAAGGTTGGTATAATTCAATCGATTGATCTTTATGAGAAAACAAATATAAAAACAGTGCCGCCATAGAGCGGGTTGGCAATGAACTAAGTGCTTAACTTCTCCTACAGGCGCCACCGCGTTTGAACAACGTGATTTAAGTAGTCTCATTGCAGTAATGCAGTTAAGAACATATTTATTTTTGTATTGTATTTTCATGGCATATATAAAAGGTATAACATAAATAAAAACGGTTCGGGTTGGGTACACATAAATTATCTGTAAGATTGTTGCAGTTGTTTCCGCAGCAAGTGTTCCTTCTTCATAATTCCCATCACTACTATTTCTCTGTATCTATTCCCAATACTCGCTGAGTAGCAGCTGGGAGGAGCTAGTGTTACATCATGTTACGCAATAATGGCGTAACAGTGGGTAATGACTTTATGATCATTAATTAACATTAATGAGGGATATGTTATGCGTTATGGTAATTAATAATTAATATAAGAACCTATTGGGTATCAGGACCCAGGAATTTATTGCATTGAATACGGTAGTAAGGGGAACCACAGGTAACACTCTCAGCTCATTATATATTCCTCCAATCAACAATAGCCACATGGACCAAGCTCTCACCTGTATGCCAAGACCACAATAAACACTATTCTAGATCTTAGGATCAAAGCCTTAGGACTTCTTCTGTACACCTCTTATACTCTATACAATATTTCTATAACTAGTCAATAGCCAAGATAGACAAACCTTCATATAACACTGGTGGAGAACCCGGGCACTGTACACCTCTTATACTCTATACAATATTTCTATAACTAGTCAATAGCCAAGATAGACAAACCTTCATATAACACTAGGTCAGCTCTGTCTCACTGGATGGCTTCCGGGTTTCTTGCTTTTGATGGCATACTGTATTGTTTATCGTAAATGGTTTTTAAAAAAGGCCAGTGTTTCTGGTTGCATGTGTTTACATGTGAACATTTGTGATAATTGTGACATTTGTGACATTTGTCTAGAGTGAGGCTTTCAAACAATTAAGTCTTGGAACCAAACAGTTATTACAGTATGGAAATGAAAGGTCCCAGTTGGAGGTGGCAGCTAGTTTGCAATTTAAAGACCTAAAGAGGATCTTATTGCTCCTCAGCAACCACCAATCCAATTAGTTCCTTGTGATTCAATTGCTGTGACTGTGATTGAGAAACAAAGATTGTTTGGAATAATGGAATTTTATAACTGATCTCCAACTTTTAATACTCTCACACTGACCATTATGCGTCAGAAAAGAATGTAACATACCTTTGGGTGTTCTAATAACTCTCTCGATTTGACTGATTCGAATTCGCAGCTAATGATTTGTTTGACAAACAAATGCTTACATTTCATCTTATTTTCATCCACTGTTTTCCACTACAGCTACTAATTCTAAAATTGGAGACATGTGAAACTTATTCTTTTACCGTATCACAATTGAAGATCATTGAGAAATGATATTATTTTTTTTTGTGCTATAGCACAGGTCTATCTACATATGTTCGGACTGTGACTGGACTGTGACTAGTCATAGTCGATCATTTGCCGATATCAGGCCTAATTAGTAGTCTCTAAGTTACATAGATTTACAAAAACTAAATACGTAAACGTGCTAGATACTTTAATATTACTTTAAGCTTAATGTTTGTTCTGTTAACATTCATTTCCTTGTATGGCAAAACTCCCTTATATTTCCATCAATTAAACTCATTACTGAATTAATTATCAAGGACATTCATATATACTTTAGTCCTTTGAAACATGAGTAAAATTCATTTTCATATTTTGATTCCGGATTTTGAACACATGTCAATTCAACTTTGTACAACAAAATACTGAGCATATAAATACAACTTTCAGGGTTATTAGGTGATAACTGTACACAAAGCCAGGAATGCTCTTCAGCCGTGGATTATAGTATGTGTTCACCTATCACTAATGAATGTGAATGTATGCATGGATACTATGCTGAGAACAACGTTACCTGTATAAAAAGTGAGTTTATGCAACAGAAAATGTTTGTACCCTTTGATTCGAGAATTGTGCGATTGAAAAAGGGAAAATTCATATTGTTTAAGGATCATTAATCTCACAATTTCCCATTTAGTTCTGTCATTTTTTCAAGAACTTGGGGAGTACAAGTTAAGAGATTTTAGTCGCGATTTGCTTTGTTGGTGGGTTGAAGCTTTAAACCCATCTCGCTGCGGCAGTTGCAATGACCGGATATTCCGGCCATGGCCAGGTCCCCAATACATGGGTTCCTGATGAAGGTTTGTGCCTACCGATTTGCGTTCAGAAAATTGACTGCACAAGAATAGGAGAGCTTAGGAGCGTTTTGCAGGGTTAGTTTAGTAAGATTAAATTTGTTATATCAACAGAAATACAACCCATCCACCCGCCCTGCCTCTCTTCCCTCTTACACAAAATGTCTATTTGATTTTGTGGTAAATACCGTAGACCTACATACCACTAGCGTGCTGTGTAGGGTACACCACCTGCCCTCTAAACACTTATCAACACTACCGCTATCCATTTTGAATATATCCCATTTTAGTCCATGAGCCAGCCCCCTGATTTGGGGGTCATTGGTACCACTTGGGGGCACTAATGCTACCAATGTTTTTTAGGTAGACACATGTCTAGGGCTCACAAAAATGCATGATAGCAGTTTCAACACGGCAGCTTAACTCCGGTACGGCCGTTTTAGTAGCGGCAAGTAGCATAAAAATGACGTCTGAGAAAAAACAACATACATATATTTTTTAAAAACATAAACCCATAGAAAGTCATTCAAATTTGGTTTCTAGGGGGTTTCAGGGATGAGGAATTTATTTAAGTCATTATTTTTCTAATCCAAGGTCAAGGTCACCTCCTATGACCTAGGTCAATGTTAAAATTGGGCTAAAATATAAAAAATGCAATATCATGTTTTTCATAACTTTAATTCTAAGGCAATAATGGATGATCTGACAATAGATTTACTGACCTGCATGTGTTGACTCACTCTGTGAGAAATTATGGAGCTCTATCATAAGTATTTAACATGACAGAGCCATTAGAATGACCTAGTAGCATAAAAATGACGTCTGAGAAAAATTATAACATGAATATATTTTTTAAAAACATAAACCCATTCAATGTCATTCAAATTTGGTTTCTAGCGGTTTTCAGGGATGAGGAATTGGTTTAAGCCATTATTTTTCTAATCCATGGTCAAGGTCACCTGCTATGACCTAGTTCAATGTGAAAATTGGGCTAAAATATCAAAAATGCTACATTATGTTTTTCATAACTTTAATTCTATGGGACTAATGGAGGATCTGACAATGGATTTACTGAGCTGCATGTATTGACTCATTCTGTGAGAAATTATGGAGCTCAGTGATAAGTATTTAACATGGCAGAGCCATTAGAATGAAGCATAAAAAAGATGTCCAAGAAAAAAACACCATGAATATATCTTTTAATATAAACCCATCCAATGTCATTTAAATACCAATATCATTCAGTGAGATAATTTCACTTGTTGCACATTTGGGTTGCCATAGCAGACAGTTTTCCCACCAAAATGCCACGGTTTCCCGCCAAAATTGAATGAGCAGTAACCGGTGGAGACACCAGTGAACTACTCCCTTGAAGATATCTCAAAGGTATTGATGATTCTTTTTCATTGGATGATATAAGTTATGTCTGAATGTACATTATTCATCAGGGGTACATGTTGTACGATTATATTGAAGAAAAAAGAAGTATCTGTACAAAAAAGATGAAAAACTTTGAGTTAGTCCTAATATGCCCCAATTCATTCACTTGCTTCCTATGGAGTGCCAAATGATGAATTAATTCTGTATACTTGTCTTACACATCTTTAAAATTGTACTTTATTTACAATAACCCAATTTTTCAAGGTTCATTGGGTAGTAGGTTTTCTATAAATGAGGCATATTTACATTCAAAGACAGAAAAGAATTATAAGGCTTTTAGTCATCAATATTAATTTTGCCTGATCAATTTCGCAGATGCATAATACACTGTACATCTGAAAATCTAATGCAGAACTTAATATCACCAAGAGATATATCCTCATGGAAGACTCTTGTTAGAGCTGCTGAAATTAGAAATCATTCTGGCATTATAGTTATTTGCAAATCCACACCTAAAGTTCCAGATGTGTTCTATATAGTTGCCTCAGTTTATTTACTATGAAAAGGGCGCTGGATGAAATTTCAACTTCAGCTTCAGACGATTCTCGTTCTGAAGTCTTGCAGGATAGGGCACATCATGGAAAGATTGGCGGTTTTCCTCATTTTGATCAGGTACATCACAAGTATATGAACCTGTCTGCATATATTGTGAAAAGAAAAGCAAGTACATAAAAAATAGCAATACCAAGGAATTCATGATTCATGAGAAAATGTGTAGAGTTACAGTCTGATGACCAGATCAGAAACATAGCCACAGAAAGGAATGATTATTGCAATTCTTTCATGGGATTTAGTTGCAGCAGAATTTTGTTATCTTGTTTCCTGCTACCATGGCTATACAGGGCAGAGCAAAAAACAAACAACAGACAGTTTTTGGAACAAGAATGTGGATCATATTATTGGACAGTAGAATGTGGTTGTCATTAGCAGTTGTTTGGCTTTATAAAAGAAGAAATAATCTCACAATCTCAAGTGATAAAACTGGCCAAGCTGACACAAATATTGGCCTTACTCATGGATACAGCAGGAATTCAAATCAAGAATTCACAAAAAAACATGTTCAGAGAAAGCTGATCCAAGAATTTAGAGACAGTCTCCATGTTGTGCATGAATGCAAGGGAAGAATACTGGCATTTCCAGACTGCCTCAGTAAAAAAAGACATTATGAGAGAAAACCAGCAGCTCAAAGAAGAACTTTCAGCCTTGACTAAGAAATCTACTTCCAATGATGTGCTATTGAAGAAGGCTGCTCTAAGGCTCAGAAGAGATATCAAGGAAATGGAAACATCTAAGTCCTGGCCACAGCATCCCTCAGAACTTAAGGACTGTGCATCCTACATTCCAAATTCTGTCCAAAACTTTCTTCAATATATTCTGACAGGAGAACAGCAAGTGACACTCACTCAGAGAAGTAAATGGTAATTGAATCTTTTGGCCAGGACTTTGTTTATGGAGTCAGTTGAGGCACACAGAGGACTCCAAACCATATATATCTTTGCCTTATACAAATAAATCGCTCAGTAGTTTAGTGTAGCATATTCATGATATCATATTCAAGTTGGAATCAGTCTCAGAGGATGATGCTCCTCTACCTGAAAGCATTCATGTTGCCACAAGCCTTGCATGGGATAATATTGATAGACTAGAAGAGATACTATTGGGAGGAGGCACATCCCACTGGGTAAATTGAATTTTAGTACAGCCAAAAGTGTTTGCAGATGAAGCACCTGCACCTGCACCATAGCACCTGGCCACAGCATACATCAGTGGAGAAGATTTCTAGCTGACTCTCCAAACAAACAGAACCTTATCAAATTGTCAATGAATGGAGCATGGCAAACAAGAGGAACAAATTCATTGGGAAGCAGGTTTGGTGACTTGTAAAGATAATTGCTACAAGTTGACTGCTGAAGGTAGCAGTGTTGTTGATGAGCTTTGATGCACCCATGAAGAAGCATACACTCAAAATCTACTCCATTCTGCCCATGCTTCAAACTCAGGTAACAAAACCCTCATCATAGTTTCTGAAGATAGAGATGTATTAGTCCTGTGTGTCAGCTTCTGCAATAAAATATTTGCTCAAATGTACCAGAAAACTGAGACCAAATCTCGCAATAAATTCATTGATGTGAACAAAATAACACAGAGTATGGGGAGGGATGTGACACAGGCCCTTATTGGGCTGCACGCCTTTACAGGGTGTGACACTTGTGAGTTCTTTTGCAGGCTGTGGAAAGGTATCTGCCTGGTCAAAGCCAGTTTACCAAAAGATACACAAAGGAGTGTGGGATGTGTGGGATGTGATTTGCTGCATAAGCTCCAAGGATTCACATGCAAAATGTGTAATGCCCAGACTCCTAAAACCAACATCAATGACCTAACGTATCAATTGTTCACCATTAAGAAGAGAGACATTGAGTCCTGGCAGTTGCCTCCTTGTGCTGCCTCCTTTTTTTTTTTTTTTTTTTTTTTTAATACAGTTTTATTTCGTTACACATTTCACTATGTGATACATTTCATTGTACAAAATAGTTACTGGAAATATAGACAAGATCAAGAATTTACAATAAGTTCAGTTTAGTTACAAGTCCAATGTTTTCGACGCTTTTATAGGTCATTCGTAACATACTTCATACTAACTAATTTTTTACACAAGATTCGAATATCTAAACAAAAAGAGGAAGATTTTCGTAATTTTTTTGGCTGACTAAAATACATAGTAAGACAATGGTTTCCGCAATATTATAAAACAATGAGGGTCAAATATCCACAGTTACACCAAGGGTGCATACAAAATTCCTTTTCAATAATCAACAAGTTGTTGTTGTTGTTGTAATAGTTTTATTTCCAGACTCATTTTTACATTTTCATTATTCTCGAAATAGGACAATCATTTCATAGCTTATTACTAAGTACAATAACAACTTCCATCTGCGGATTCGCATTCGCAGGTCTTCCAGGGCGTCCTTTGAATCTCTGATTAGCTAACAAATATTTCTTATTCCTGATGTAGTTCTCATTTTTGTAATGTTTACAAATCTATTACGATACAATCTATATTCTTTAACATAAAATCTCTTTATAAGAGAAAACGAACATTTAGAGATATCCCAATCACTCTTGAGATTATCCTTCAATCTGTACATTAGTACCTATTATCGTACATAACCTTTTTAAGATTTGATAAGCTAAGATAGTACATGGACTTACATGCCAAAGTTAGCTTTTCCCTATATATATATATACTAATGATACTCTAAATATCATTTACAATCATCCTTAATATCTCTGATACTTTACTCTGCTTCTTACTCTACTTTTCCTTAATTTACTAATCATACCGCATTAACAATGTTACCTCTCAAAGTGTTTGAGGTTTATTCACCTCTTCACGGATTCTTTTACAATTTTTTCCAAGCCGAACCAGATAGTGCAGACGTTCAAACTAGTGTATTCTTAAGATAAATTCTCAGGTTATTCCAGGGTTTTAATTTTTTGCAAGGGGGCAGCTTGTTCCATAAAATTGGCCCCTGGACGTGCGGGGATCTTCTCAGTTTTTCACTAGAGGGGTGGATAACTTATAAATTAATACCGTCTGCTTGCCTGGTGTGTCTCGGCATGATCTGGATCAGTTCTGGGTTTTTGGTTCTGGTTGCCATTAGGCCCAAGATAGCTATGTTGCCCCTCTTTTGTATGTCGTCAATCCTTAAACGCACTTTCATTTCTGCTAGGGAAAGGGCTTGGTTTATAAAGACCAGGCGAACAGCTCTATTTAAGGATGATTGAACTTTTTTGATGATGGAAACGTTGGCCATATTGTGTATGATTAGACCATACTCTGTCAGGGGGACGACATTAACTTCACAATTAACCTGGCAATATTGTTGTCAATATAATGTCAAATTCGAGCGAATTGATTAACCTTTGATTGTACTAGGCCTCTCATCCTAATGAAGTGTTCACAGAAGCTCAGGGAAGGGTCAATGGTATATCCCAGATACTTGGACTGCGTAATGGCCGTCCCATTCATGTAAATTTTCCCCAATTCATTGAAATTCATTTTTTTTAGCTTGTGTTTTGTACCCAGGACCTGAAGCATGCTTTTTTTGGAATTTATATTCAGCTTGTTGTAGTTCATCCACTTTGAGATACCAGTAGCTGCTCTCTGTGAACCTACAAGGCAGTCATGTATGTCCCCCCCCCATCAGTGTGACTGATGTGTCATCAGCATAAATAGTCATCTTTAGGACACCATTATGTGGGACATTTTCGATACATTTTGGCAAGTTGTTAATATATAACAAAAGCAGGAGGGGTCCTACTACACTTCCCTGGGGTACGCCATTTGTTATTTCAATGGGAGTAGATAATACATTGTTCAATAAGGTTGTCTGGAATCTATCAGATAAATATTCGGCTATTAATTTGATGACATTTGGATTTACTTGGTAGTATCTTAGCTTTTCAAAGAGAGTCTTATGGTCGATACAGTTGAATGCCTTTGAGACATCGTAGTACGCGGCCACTGTTATCTCCCCTTTGTCCATGCCTTTCACAATCAGTTCAGAAAATTCAAATACCGATCTATTTGTGGAAAACCCCTGCCTAAAACCTCCCTGCTGGTGTGCAAATAAGTCATTCATATTCATATGGTCCCTTAATGCTTTGCAGATAAAATTTTCAAGGATTTTTGAAGGGATGGGAACTAAAGCTATGGGCCGTTTGTTTAAAAGGGAGTGTGGATTTCCTCCCTTTGGTAAGGCTATAACATTAAAGTTTTTCCATTCTTTAGGTATGATTGATTCTTGCACACAGGTTTGAAGCAGTTTGGTAAAGGGCCTGCACAAATGTTTCAGGTAGAATTTTAACACAGTTGAGTCAACCCATTTTAGACCGCTATTTTTTGATACATCTATCTCTTCAATACATTTCATGACTTCTTTTTCGGTAATACAGATCCTTGTACTAACATAGGGTTGGATCTCATCATTCAGATATTCAGCAAAGTCACCATTTGGTTCATCAGCGAACTTACCCATATCGTGAAATATCACATTGAGAATATTACTTGCGTCAATACCTTCGACTGCTTTACCTTCGTGTATATAGCTGATTGGTGATGAAAGAGACTTCTTATTACCTATAAGCTTATCAATTTCTCTCCAGAATTTTTTACCATTTTGAGTTGTATTTCTGAATAACCTGTCAATAAGATTCTTACGAGCTTGCCTAACTAGCCCTGCTGCATACCTGCGGGATTGTCTTGCTGATTCCCAGTCGGTTATCAGCCTTGATCTTTTTGCTTTTTTGAACAGTCGGTCTCGCTCTTTTATAGCAGTATGTGTCTGGGCATTTAATACCATATTACCCCTCGATACCGTATTGACGTCCAACATCGGACACACAAAGTCTAAGTAGTTTTTCGAGATAATTCTTCATATTAGCCCAAACGATTTCTGGTGTACCAGTATCTTCTAAGAAGAAATTGTCTACAGTCTCGGCACGATTAATGTGCTGGGTAAACTCCTGCCAGTTTAAAGAGCATAACGTCTGGCTTTGATAGTGTTTCTAATAACTGGACCTGGGTTTTTTTTCATATTTACGTAGACCGCACAGTGATCAGACATATTAGTGTTGATTACACCTGAGTATTTTACATGCGGATGGTCAGTCATCATAACATCGATCAGACTTGAACCTGTAGGACTAAATCTAGTGGGTGATTTCACCAGCTGAGACAGAGATAGTTCGCCAATAGTGTGGGAGAACTCTGTTACTATTTGATTAGTTCTATCAAGTAGATTTAGGTTAATGTCACCACAAATCACAATTGGACAGTCCTTATATACATTTTTAATTTGACTCACAGTGCCTTCTAAGGTGTTCAAGAATACCTGCTTGTCTCCCGTAGGGATATATATATAATATTGGATGGGTTTATGTTGTTGAAAAATATATTCATGGTGTTTTTTTGGATGTCATTTTTATGCTACTAGGTCATTCTAATGGCTCTGTCATGTTAAATACTTATGACAGAGCTCGATAATTTTTCACGGAGTGAGTCAAGACATGCAGGTTAGTAAATCCATTGTCAGATCATCCATTATTGCCATAGAATTAAAGTTATGAAAAACATAATATAGCATTTTTGATATTTTAGCCCAATTTTAACATTGTACTAGGTCATAGCAGGTGACCTTGACCTTAGATTAGAAAAATAATGGCTTAAATCAATTCCTCATCCCTGAAACCCCCTAGAAACCAAATTTGAATGACATTGAATGGGTTTATGTTTTTAAAAAATATATTCATGTTATTTTTTGTAGACGTCATTTTTATGCTACTAGGTCATTCTAATGGCTCTGTCATGTTAAATACTTATGATAGAGCTCCATAATTCCTCACAGAGTGAGTCAACACATGCAGGTCAGTAAATCTATTGTCAGATCATCCATTATTGCCTTAGAATTAAAGTTATGAAAAACATAATATAGCTGTTTTGATATTTTAGCCCAATTTTAACATTGACCTAGGTCATAGGAGGTGACCTTGACCTTGGATTAGAAAAATAATGACTTAAATAAATTCCTCATCCCTGAAACCCCCTAGAAACCAATTTGTATGACTTTGGATGGGTTTATGTTTTTAAAAAACATATGTATGTTGTTTTTTCTCAGATGTCATTTTTACGCTACTTGCTACTTTACGCTACTAAAACGGCCGTACCAGAGTTAAGCTGCCGTGTTGAAACTGCTATCATGCATTTTTATGAGCCCTAGACATGTGTCTACCTAAAAACCATTGATAGCATTAGTGCCCCCAAGTGGTACCAACCAACCCCCCTGGCTCATGGACTAATGGGACTAGTTGATAATAAATGTTGTTCTTTAATTTTACACGTAGTTGTCCTAGTCATCCAAGCAAATAGCAACTAAAGGTATTGATTTATTTGGTATTTTTGCTTGGGTGGTGTATAGCGCGAACAAGAGCTCGGCCAAGCTTGGCACGTTCCAGCACCTTGGCTTTAAATAAATTATCAACCTACAACGGTACAACTTTTTAACCACCAAATTAACATGGCTTTGTTGAATTCATTACAGAGTCACATCTGTAAAGAATCTAGTCCTTTAGTCATGCTTTCTTTGTGGATTTTGGACATTATTGGGGGTTGCGGGGGGGGGGGGGGGAAGGTCAACACATACAGCAATCATAAGCACAAGACAGAAGATAACCCAGCCTAAGCAAAACAATTCGTGAAATTAATACCCCAGTAATATCAAATTGCTATGAAATGTGCAGTCATACATTCACCTGTCATAAGTATAGGCCTACTATTAATAAGTATTGCAAACTAATATGTTAATTGCCATAGAAGGCTCACCCATATTAACAAGGCTGACATGGTGTAGCCTACATGCACCCAGTGATTAAGTATGGTACTATAGTTGGGCACCTGGCCATGACAGTGTGGATTGGCCTTTATCCTTTTTTTTTCTTTTCGACAAAATTTTTATTCAGTAGGTAGTTACAATTTCACCAAAAACAATCTCATTGCAAGCAACGATTTTCCTCATGCCCTGATATTAATTGCTATGCAGACTGCTGATTTTTGGGTGGGTAGAGGATGATTGGATATGCAAAATATAATACATTTACTCAAGTTGTTCCCTACCTACATAATAGCATAATGCTAACTCAGTCTACATATTGTGTTACCATGTCATAATATCACTGTATATACTGAAGTCCATGTCAAAGTGACCCTTTCTTCTTTTATCTGTCAGTTTATATTTTGAGTAAAAGGTAGCGGCTGGGAGAGCTGGATCCTATCTAGAAGTCGACGTACCTGTTCTATCTGTTTTTCTATTTTAATTCGCATTGCCAACTACATTGATGTACACTGTGAATCTCGATGAATAAAGTAGTATCTTATCTTATCTTATCTTATCTTACAGTATAGTAATAATTTCATTAGAGTTGACTTCTACGTATTTTCTAGACATGACAAAAATAGGGCAACCTTTTTACTTATGTGCTAACAATATATGTATGAAGATGATGATGGAAGATGAATGAGAAGGTGATATATACATTTCTTAAATGACATGAATGGCTATACTTGGTGGGTGAGTGAGTGGTATCTCAATTCAGAAATGAGAAGGGACGAACAAAGACATACATAATGATATCATATTCAGAAGCATAATTGGTAACATACAAATTAATTAATCAGCATTTATATTTGCATTCATTGTCATTTGGTGTATGATATGGTTTTTCATAGCCAAGCTAAATATCTTGGAGTCCGTAAGTTGCCATAACGATGGATTAAGATTATTCCAGTCTTGTGCGCATTGAAAGCTAAGAGATCTTCTATCCTTTTCGGTTCTGGGGATATAGGTGGTCAAGGTGGGGGGCCATATTTTGTCTCGTGTTTCTATTTTCATTATTTATATCGGTTGAGTAATAGTCAGGGAATATTAAACAAATCTGGGAACAAATTCCTTACCAAACAATTTTTTCACCAATGTGTTGGTAAAGGTGTCTACTAACATATATCAAAACATTTAAACTCAACTCCCGTAGGAGAACCCGTGACAACTGAAAATAAAAATGGCCGCCACTAAAACTCTGAAACTCCATAACTTGGGGTAGAATCAACATATCATCAAGTGTGAATACACTTTTTCTAGGTTTTAAGGCATGGGGAATCCATTGGAACATGACAAATGTTGATACAGACAATATTTAGCAAGTTAATCTACTGATACTGGGAAAAAATGAACAAAAGATGCTAAAAATATCCCCCCGAATGTACCCTCTGAAGTAAAAAATCTATACTTCATAACTTGGGATAGAATAAATATGTAATCAAGTGTGAATGCTTTTTTTCTATGTTTTAAGGCATGGGAAATCCATTGAAATATTAATAAATTCAATATAGACAATATTTAGCAACTGAGAAGAAGAAACAACAAAATACTGTGAAATAAAGTGAAAAATCTAATTCAGATTTATGGAAGCATTCATGATCAATGACATTAGAAAACATATTTCTGCAGTCCAAACTGTAATGCAAATGTTTTTAATCATAATAAATGACATGACATGTGATACCTGAAATAAAGAAAAAAAGGCAAGTTGTCTATCTGAACTTCCATCCCAGGTTCCCTGGAGGAAGGTGAACACCTTTCCAAGTTCTTATTAATAGCAGAAGTAGGTGGTAGTATTTGTGATCTGTGAATTCACAGTAATTATATTGCTTCTATTATTGGAAAACATCTAAGCTTTCTTTTGTAATTCAGGCATGGTGGAAATGTCTAAGAAAAGTCCCTTTTTCATGCCCAAAATACTTTGTCAATGTAAAAGAAGCAGTCATGCAGGATCCTTGTTTCAACTTAGGTGGGTCATATCCTTAGTGCTAGGATTGTCATATTCATCACACAAACAAATTTTTAAAATGACCTGTTTTTTGTCCTATTGGTTATGGTGATATCTAGATCAAAGTACATCTATCTATGAGCCCATGAACATTTCCTGTAGACCTATGTCTAAACAGTACCTGCCAAGGTAGACTCCTTAGTTTCTTGGAGTAAAATGGTTTTACACAGTGCATGAAGGTAGTAACATGGCTCAAAACCTAATGTTGCCACCAAAAGTGGAGTTTACCAGTGATCCTGATGCATTGAAACAAGTTGGGGATCCATTGACATTAAATGACCTATAATTCTAATTTCAAATTACCCTCCGAGGGTTTTTATCACATCCTTTTTCATGTAATGTCTGGGACAGTTTACCCATTCCTTGCTGAATATGCTTCTCTACTCTTTGTGCCTCATCAACATTGGGGAGCAACATTTGTGGGATGTTACACCAGTAGCAATAGTTATCAAGGTCTGGTATTAGCTGAAGGAGTTTCTCTCCATGAAGATATGAAGAACTGCTATTCTCTATCTTCTCACTTTATTGGTCTGATATATTCTAATGATGGTCACCTGTATAATGAACAGAAGAATGTTGATCTTACCATATACAGGCAAAAGTTATTGGCTAAACAGCTCAGGTTTCCCTCTTGCCATGCCTCCATTTGATTTCAATGAACAGATATAAGATATAAGTACATAATAGTACATGCTCAATTAGAAGGGCAGTTGATGCAGCCCATGACTGATTACTCCATCAAACAATGTGAAAAACTTTTAGAATTCATCATACACACTGGCCATACAGAAGTATATTCATTTCTTTGTTCTAATTTACTCATGTGACACTTATCAAATTGATAGGCCTGTGAACCGTGTAGGAAGGAGCTCACCGCTCCTCTCGACCTACACAACCAGCTCAACAACAACACTAATATTCTGGAGAGGCAACTGGAATTTGTTTCACATAGCTGATGCAGTAAGGGATGGAAGCATCTCTGATATGGAATACAAGTCTATTTCTTTTTGCCAAATATGCTAAGCATACTAAAGTATTCTTCAGATTTTAACAATATCTTCGTAGTTTGAGAACAAAAATTCTTTTTTCTTGGCCAAGAGCAGTGCCTCAGAACCTCAGAATATATATATATAAAACATCAGAATACATAGTTTCTCCTGCTGTGATTGACCCCTTCAATCCATATTTCTGTAGGATTTATGTATGGAATTAAATTAGTATCATAGCTTTCACATTACTGTGACTGACATTCAGAGGCAATTTCATCAGCTGGGTATAGGAGGGCTCTTCATCATCTTGCTGGTTGTCTCAGTAAGTTAGGAGCTACATTCTCTTGAATTGGCATATCCTTCAATCATGCACACCACAGCATTAAGTGATGCATATATATCTTTCTGAGCCACCCTCTAAATGATGGCTGCCATCCCATGACCTCAAGTGGAAGAAGTCCATATGTGTGCAGAAACAATCGAGGTACAAAATAGTTCACAATTACCTGTCCTTAGCCACTGATTAAAAAATGCACAACAACTGAACTCTGAGAACCAAAGTGTGAAGGGATTGGAAAAACATTGGAAGAAAGAATCTAGAATAGCAGAACTTCAGACCATTTTTATCCATGTGGTAGTAGACTATGATATAAAATCAGGTATTTTGGGGCAGGAGAAAAGGCGTTGTTTATCTTCAATTTTCCTTGAATGTTTGTATAGCAAAAGTAAGTTTATATGTTTACCAATGGCAGAGCTTCCCAAAAGTATATAGAGAAAGCTGGATAAGATTCTCCAATACATTCAAAGGCAACAATTCCAAACTATATCTCCTCCTGGCCCTGAACACCTTAAGCCGATTCTCATGCGATTTTGCAACGCGCAGGACTCTTTTCCACTTAGTTTTGTAAGAATCGCTAGTACAAAATTATTCACTCCAAATGCAGAAGTTTCATCTCTTCTTCCAGAAAGTTAAAATTAACCTGGAAGTCCTCCAGCTTCTGGCTATTGCAATGCATGACAGCTGTCTTACACTATAAACAAATTGACTCTTTTTGGTCCTCATTTGGTTTTATTTTGGTCCTTATCAAGTCACACTTAAAACCATCAAAAGCATTTGCATTACAGTTTAAACTGCAGAAATATATTCCTAATACTCTTGGTCACAAATGCCTTCTTGAACCTGAATTAGTTTTTTTCAAATAAGGTATATTTGGGAGGATTTCTTTAGGGTCTTTTATTAATTGTTCTTATTATCAGTAGATTAACTTGCTAAATATTGTTCAGAAGTTCAGATAGATAGACAACTTGCCATTTTTCTTTATTTCAGGCGTCACAATACCTGCAGAAATATCTTTCCTAATGTCATTCATCATGAATGCCTTCATAAATCCAATTTAGATTTTTTCCTATATTTGACAGTTTTTTGTTGTTTTCTTCTTCTCAGTATTAGTAGAATACCTTGCTAAATATTGTCCATATTGAATTTATTCATATTCCAATGGATTCCCCATGCCTTAAAACATAGTGCATTCACACTTGTTTACATGTTTATTCTAGCCCAAGTTTTGAAGTATAGATTTTTTACTTCAGAGGGTACATTCGGAAGGATTTTTTTAGCATCTTTTGCTCATTTTTTCCCAGTATCAGTAGATTAACTTGCTAAATATTGTCTGTATCAACCTTTGTCATGTTCCAATGAATTCCCCATGCCTTAAAACCTAGAAAAAGTGTATTCACACTTGATTACATGTTGATTCTACCCCAAGTTATAGTGTTTCAGAGTTTTAGTGGCGGCCATTTTTGTTTTCAGCTCTCACGGGTTTTCCTACGGGAGTTGAGTTTAAATGTTTTGAAATATGTTAGTAGAGACCTTTACCAATACATTGGTGAAGAAAGTTCTTGGTAAGGAATTTGTTCACAGATTGGCCTTTTTTCTCCTAAAATTCCCTGACTATAAGCTTTCCCATGGGCTAACTTCATGTTATTATATAACATTCTGTCCTGGATTAGCATAGTCTTAGTTTGGATATGCATTCTGAGCACCGGAGTTCTTATATCAGACCCCGTCGCACTCCTCCACTTGCAGTTTTTTTAATATCAGTGTTGGTTAGACAAGATAGAGTAGATAGGCTATAATCGAAAAGCGATCTAAATTCCTCCTTATTTTGTTAAATGTATATAACTTGTGATTTATCTGCTTGATTACCGATTTGAGTTGACCAATCATAGTTAAATGTGAGTCGAGTTTTATACCAAGATATTCGTATGAGTTGGTTAAAAGTAATTCAGAGCCATTCACCTTGACCGAGACCCTCTTTCCTTGAGTTTTGTGCCTAGTATTAAAGATTAGAAGTTTCGTTTTGGCAACATTTAGAGATAACTTACTACAAGTACACCATTCATAGAATTTTTTCACATCATTAGTTAGGATTTCTTCGCATGTTTTTAGAGAGTCAGCTGAACAATAGATAACCGTATTGTCGGCATATTGAATATATTTACTGGTTAGTTCTAGATTCTTAATATCGTTCACATATATGAGAAACAACAATGGGCCTAGAATAGACCCTTGAGGAACGCCTATAGATATTGACCCCTCTGAAGAAGCCGCCTCGCCAATTTTAACTTTTTGTGTTCTATCATATAGATAGGACTCAAACCATTTCAGACCGACTTCCAGAATTCCTATGTCATGTAGTTTTTTAAGCATAATCTTATGGTCAACACAATCAAAAGCTTTGCTAAAATCAACAAAGCAAGCAAGAGTATATTCTTTTTTGTGCATAGCCGAATTTATATCACTAATTAATTTAAAGATAGCTTCATTTGTGCTATGACCTTTTTGAAACCCGAGTTGTTGTTTACTCAATAAAACGTTTTCCAATAGGTATTCATTCAAGTGTACTGCGATGATTTTTTCCAAAAGTTTATCATCTATGTGAGTTAGAGATATAGGTCTGGTTTCGTTAGGGGTTTTAGCGAGGGGCTTCTTCGGCAGTGGTTTAACAATTCCACATTTCCATGCCTTTGGGAAGATCCCAAGGGCAATCGATTGTCTATATATGTACCAGTTGGTCTATCAAGATGTTAAAGGCATCCTTATAATTTTTTGTAGATATATGCTAGCAACCTGAGCTCTTTGTGACTGCTATGTCTCTGATTAACTCCAGTAGAGAATTTTTGTCAATCTCCGGGAGAGTGTACCCCGCTCTGATGTTAGATCTATTACCTTGGTAGGGGACATGCGAAATACGTGCTGAGGTCTTACTTCCAATGCTACAGTAATAACCATTTAGATGATTTGCTGCTTCCACCCCATAGATTGTTTCGTTTTTTTTATTTGATATAGATGTAATTTCACTCTTTTTCTTATTTTCTATTTCGTCTATAGTTCTCCAAAATTGTTTGGAACCGTTTCTATTTTCATTTAATAGGTTTCTATAATAGTTCGATTTTGCTTGTTTCACTGAGCGGTTGCATAGATTTCTGGCTTGCCTAGCAGCAAATAGATCTTCAGGAGTCTTACTTTTATTTGCTTTTTTATAAAGTCTATCTCTCTCTATACCTAATTCCGTGAGTTCTCTGGTGAACCAGGCAGGGCGATCGTTTTTAATATTGAATACCTTAAGCGGCGCCACTTTATTGGTCGCAATTAGCAAGTTATCATACAATATCTTCCATTAATCATTTGGGTCAGTCAGGTTATAGAGTCTGTCCCAATTGTATTTGTTTAGCAGGAGGAGTAAGCCATCAGGAGAGTAATTCGAATTTAACTTTTATCTTAATGGGTCTGGATCTTTTCAATTCACTATTAAATAAGTCGGTTGATGATCGGAGAGATTATAGTTTATAGTACCTGTATTGCAATCAATTGTTGACCTCAATAAGAAGATATCTAGGATCGAGTTCCTAAGTAATCCAAATCTAGTTATCTTATTTATACTTATTGTCATAGAGTAATCATTACAGAATTCGACCAGTGCTTTATACTTCCCACAAGTTGAATCTTGAATGTCGATATTGAGATCACCGCACAAGAATAAGTGCTTTCCTCCTTGGGGGAGTAGTGATACAGTATGATCAGTAACAGTACATAAGGAGTTAAAGTATTCTTTAATGTTACAATCAGGGGGTCTGTAGCTAGCTACTATAGTGAAGGTTGGATTCATTTTTCTCTTTATCATAAAGCCCATAGCCTCACAGTTATTATCAGAGACACAGCAGTCACCGCTCGAAATATAATCATAGTCGTTGCGGATAAAGCAGCAAATACCACCGCCTCTGGATGCAATCTCTCTATCTAAACATACAAGTTTATACATGTTATGAGATACCAGATTGTCGTGTAAATCAGCTTTGAGCCAACTCTCTGTAAAAATTATTACATCATAATTTTGCGAAAGTATATCTTCTGATATCAGATCGATTTTAGGTAATATTGATCTTATATTATATTGTATGAACGACTGGAAGAACTGGGACTATCCCAGAAGTCTGTCGACCAATTTGTCAGTTTTTTTCGTGTAATTGTTACTATATCTTTGACAAATAAAAGATTACTCAATTCAACTCAATGATCTTAAGTCCTTTGATATTGCTCAGTTCGTCCCAGGTGTCTAGGTTTACACTCATATATACAGTCCGGTTTATTTGATTGCTGTGTAGCTAGGGAGAGCAGTATGGGAGTTTTTAGGATGTGTGAGTTAATCAAAAGTACTCATTTGTGAAAGCTCTTGCACAAACAACCACTCTGAATCTTTTACTTGTCTTCACTCATACCATTCTTCCATGCATTATACTTTCTCTACACCATAGACACAAGAAGTAAGTTTTGTTCTAATGGATAGCACCTTGGCTTTAAATAAATTATCTACTACGGTACCACTTTTTAACCACCAAATTAACATTGCTTTGTTGATCTCTAAAGAATCTAGTCCTTTAGTCATGCTTTCTTTGCCCCAAAGTGGATTTTAGATATTATAGGGGGTTAGGGGGAAGGAACTTGTCAACACATACAGCAATCACAAGCACAAGACAGAACATAATGGCAACTGCTATTGGTCTAACATGTGATTCCTCTTGCAGCTTTATCAAAGTTAAAATGTGGCATTTGACATCTGGTAGTATTTGTACTATCCTAGTATGTCCAGATGCGCTTAGATGCCTTGAGAATCCTCTTCAGACTCTTGTATAGCTAACTTCCCTATGTTTGCCTATAAGATATTATGGGCATATAGCGCGGGATGGACCACGCCCCTCTCTCACATGACCGCTATGTACGGTGTACAAATTGCACGTGACTAGGACCCGCGGGAAATTCAAATCGAACACTGAACTTGGTTCGCTGAGCCCCACTTGCTTACCTGAAAATTTTTTTGAGATTATTCTCAAGATTAGGACATTATTCTCGGATTATGCCTACCTTTGGGTTATGCAGTAGATGCGAATTCACTCATCATCCTCCATTTGGAAGCAGGTGTAAATTAGTGTTCGATGAACCGGCGACTTTTGATCTCTACGTGATCCCTCTACAATGTCTGGCTTTGGTAGTTTCGACAGGGAGGATCCTGCCTATATAGAGTTCTTGGAGAAGGCATATAAGTCATCTGACAAATCGGCTGGGAAGCAGGGGGTTTCTGGTTCAACTACACCATCTCCTGATGCTTTGGCTATGATTCTCCAACGTCTTGATAATATTAAGAAGAAAAGTGGCACTTCTGGTATGTCCGGCTCCCCGCCGGGTGACAGTCACAACGATGACAGCCATTTAAAACATCTTGTCGACGGCATTTAGCAGCTATCCTTGAACGTAAATGATGGCGTACCACTAGTAAGGTCTGAAGAGACTCAAGGAATCAAAGCAGTGATGCTATTTAAGGAGTCACTAAACCCCAAAATATTATGAGAAAATCAACTTCTTTACTGTTATTCAAATGTAATGGCCTTATTGTTACTTAATACAACCTAAACTTTAGATTTCAAAATCTTCCAACCTTCATGGTTTTATTCAGTCTGGGAGGAATTTTTTTTACAGGTTTAGGTGAATACTGCCACGTCTACCTACTACAACCTAATCTTTAGTTAGTTTTACCCATTTAGATGGGGGAAAAAGTATTTCCACAGTTTAACACTCCATTCAGGGCGACACTGTTAGCTATATGTTATACTGACCCAGCTTGACCTATACTGATTTCCATCAGTCCCAGGGCCCCTGGACTCGTGCAGAACTAGTACCACTCATTTATAAGGTCTGGCCTAATTCTGTAGTAAAATTGCTGTCGTTGAGTGACCAAATCTAGACCGGGTGATCTGGTCTCCCCATTGGGCCTACAGATGGTATGAGTGGGTGGAAATGAAACACTCTCCTGCCTTTTGTGGGGTTTGAACACATAACCTGCCAATCTGGAGTTTGATGCAACCGGTATAAAATGATATCTTAAAAATTGAGACTTGGATGTTTTATTTGTGTACCCATAACACTTGCTACCCCAAAAGTGACCATTAACACGTTTAGTGACCCTTTAAGAACTTATCAACACAGTAGATTTGGTTCACTAGGGGACTGCCAACATAAGGGCACATGAATGGTCAACTGGCCTCTTCTCTTCTCTTTGAGTGTCAATTGCTGTGTCTTGAACCAATAAACTACATTCTGAACTTATCTTATCATGAATATTGGTGTATATACCTTCTTCTTCAAAGGTTAGATCACACTGTAAGTCACTTCAAGTCATTCACACATGTATTGACACACACATTCAAAACCATTTATATTGCATAAAACGTACTTTGTTTATATAATCATGTATTATCTGTCAGTGATGCTGCGAGAGCTTAGTTTTTTTTACCAGATGATTAAGTTTTCATGGTCATAGAGTTCTAAAAATCGTTTCAGGATGAAGAGTTTAGATGACTGATTATTTAACTTATGCTAGGACTAGACAATTAAATCCACTAAAATTGTAAGACAACTCTAACTGGTGATAGTCATTGGGAACGCATGGGTGCTAAAGGCCTTCTCCACCAGGTCGCAAGGAACTAGCAACTGCTTGCGAGATTAATATAGATGGCAAGAATATTAAATCTTTTTTATGTTCTTGCGATTAATTTTGGTTGCAATCAGTCACTAGGGCTTGCGACCTGTGAGGAACTATATAGGCTAAAATAAATTGCAAGGCCTATCCTAAGTGGTTGTTTAATCATAATGAATTGCTAGGGTCTTGCGACTTGGTGGAGGACCACTTTCGAGTACGACATACAGACTGGTTGTAGAGACTGCCACTGATCATAGATGCAGCTATCAGATCAAATTGTTAAATTAGATGTCACGATTAATTTGGGATGTGGGGCACAATGATTTTGCCACATTTCAGACACCCTCTTATTATATGAACCCTCACATCGCCTGCTAGACGGTAGGTAAACCATCATAAGGAATAAAAATACTCTGAGACATCAAGTTTCCACAGTATCCATTTTACTGTACTTGACAATATTTACATTCTTTTACTTTATCTTATTTTATATTGATTGTGTTCTGAATCTATTGTTTAAGACAATAACACATGGGCATAATCGATTCTGTTATTTTGACAATATTTGTATATATGTTTAGTAGCTATTCAACAATATATTTAGAAATATCAATGGATCGAATTTGCATCCAGATGATATATCACATGTCAAGTAAACAAGAATATACATGAAATGTCTTGCAAGCATTATTACAATGTCTATCAGCATTACAGAAACTAAAATACAAATCATATACAGACTATCCACTCCAGTATTATGCAGATTGTAAGAGTGGATTTCAAACAAATTATCTCTTAGATTGATGGTCTTTGGCAGTGAGAAAGATATCCACTGTCTCCTTGTTCAAATGAATTCTTCCATTTTCCATTTTATTTTTGCAGGACAGCTTGGCAGTGCGTGCAGCGTTGAAATAGACTGTTCCGCAGCTGTAACCAACAGTATGTGCTTAAATGGATTTTGTGCTTGCGTACATACGTACCTCAACGTATCAAATTCAGAATGCAGGGAAAGGAACCTGACAGTAGAATGTGACTCAACAGACCAGTGTGCCCTAGTCGCAGGATCTGCATGCACCGGCAACCAATGTAGATGTAAGATAGGACATGTAGAGAACGTAGTTGCCAACACATGTATCAAGCGTTATCTTGGTGATGCATGCGCTTCGGTTTCAGACTGTTCTAATTATATAAATTTCACTGCTTGTGAGAACAATAAGTGTGACTGCATGGCAGGATACTATGCAAATGGCGCCAAAGATATCTGCATTGCAAGGAAGATCAACGACAGCTGTGTGGTGCCACCAGATTGCTACGGCTCAATTTCACATGGGGATTGCAGCGCATCTTTCACATGTGTCTGTCAGGTCGGTTATTTTACGAATAATGACGGTTCCTCATGTGATGGTAAAAGAGTGTATGAGACATGTACTCTGGCAACTGATTGCTTGGCTACAGGGGTCGGAGGCAAATGTGTCAGCAGTGGATCTGGCAAACGTTGTGAATGTTCAACGGGCTATAAGGTGTCCTTTACCAATGCCACTTGTGATGCCCGAGTACTAGGAGATCCCTGCTCCATTAATAGCGACTGTGGTGTTGTCGTAAACGCATTCTGCATCAGCGGCATATGCACTTGTCTGGACGAGGCTATTGGGAATAGCACATGTCTTGGGAGTAAGTCTATTAATTTTATTTCACTATAGGTTTTTAGTTATGAAATCATAGAAAAACATTTTTCTAATTAGAAAAAAGAAATATTTATAATGAGGTATTGAAAATTTACTGAAGTTAATTGTGTATCTTAAGTAAACAATGTAGATTGATTGTAGTGAAATATTTTAATAATGGTTAATATAAAGTGTACAAAAATATTACATCAGGTTATCTTGGGTAAATGTTAATTTTGTAATACATTTACCTGAATAAAAATTTCAAACTCAAATCAAATCAAACCATAATAATGGGTCACAGGAATGCAGTGGTTGAATGTTGGCTTCAGAGTGAAGGGTCATGAGTTTAAGCCAGTCTGCCTCCCTACGTTTAGGGATGTTGGGTTGCTGAGCAGTCTGAAGTGCTGGCCTTGGACCCTTATGCATTAGAGGTTTGGGGTTCGAATCCAGCTGTAACTGCCTTTTCACCTCGTCCCCAGGCTTTTGTAGAAGACGAGCTGTATGAGAGACAATACTTAAAGATAGAATAAAAGCCAACTGATTCACCTATTATTCTAACATATGGAATAGTTAAGTGCTAAGCCTGATATCCACTACAAGGTTAAAGGGTAAGTTAACGGGTTCCCGGTCACTTTTAGGACAACAAACTTCATGGAGCCATAAATACAACACCCAAGTCTCAATTTTTTTACTTCCATTTATGTCTAACTTATAGTCACTTACAGGCACGAATAGGGAAAGCTTAGTTGAAAAGGTCTGTTTAGCACAAGAGGGCACTGAGAGTGCTGTGTGACATCACAAAGCTGCGCCAGAAATGAACATAATATCCTTACCTTCCCCTCCAATCTCCCAGCAATTGAAAAAGTTCACTGTCACTGCTTTCAGCCATTGTTTTGACCAGAGAACTATACATGTAACACAGTTTGTTTTGGTCTGCACACCTGCTTTGGTCAAACTCCTTCCTCCCACCCCACCCTCCTTCTTTCTAGGAGCAATTATGAGAGTTGTTTATTGTGTTCATTGCATGTTCATTTCAAGATTGGCGCAACTTTGTGACATAGGCAAACAGTGGCGCCTTGAATGGAGTGTTAAACTATGGAACTACTTTTTCCCTCCTTTAAATGGGTAAAACTTGCTAAATGATATAGGTTGAATTAAGTAAAACCAGGGTGGTTACATTTCAATAATAGCAAAGAAATGGATTTACTTATAATATTTTGGGGTTTACTGACCCTTTAAACCTCACGTCAAAACTTCCAAGGCAAAGAAGATGATTTCTCCCTTGATAGTTGATTTGAAGTGATAGTGGATATCAGTCTTTAGATGAAGAACAAAGTGATATTTAGAAGTAAGTTAGTTTTTGCTAAAAGAAGTCCAGGGTATCTGAGAAAAGAGATGAGCAGATTGATCAGTCTTGACATAAACAATTTGATAAAAAGCAAGAATGCCTCTAGGGAAATGATTGTGATTTTATCCATTTCTCCCTTGTTATTTCAATATATATCATTGGTTCTCATGGATGCTGCTTTTTTTCTCCTTTTTTTGCAGCCGGAGCATCAACAAACACGTAAATATTTTTTGTCCATTTATTGCTATTGTCATGTGACATCGAGAAAGTATAAGGTTTGCTGTCTATATTTTGAAAAAAAGATAATCACTGTAGCTTATTGCAACCATTTAGAAGCTATGGTATTGACCTTTTTCTTAAAGGTGGATTCAACCAAGTGAAGATTTAATATCTATAATGTTGACCTTTGCCTTAAAGGTGGATTCCACCAATCAGTTTTACCATTACGTCTTGATCGTCCTTTTTAATTGCAATGGAGGCAGTTAAATGTGTTTAAGTAGAGGTAGGTCATTAGAATTGCTATATTGCCATTATTTTTCATTGTCACTTCGTCATCGTCCTTGGTGGAGCCAATTCACTGGTGGTGGTGGTGGTGGCATATTGAAAGGAAATGAAACAAGAAAAACAAATAGAAATATCTCTAGAAGCCTTAATTCATAGTGTAGTGATTTGCAGGTGTAGAGTCATGTGTAGTTACTTGGCAGCAAAGACGTGTACTAGTGCACACACACACACCAGGACTCACACACTCACACCTGCATACAGAAAATGAGTAAGTGTATAGGAGAACATGGGTAGTGCCTACCTACTGCTAGTCAGTGAGTGAGATGTGGGTGGTTGTGTGGCAGGTGGCAGGAGAAGGACAGAGCTTCTATCTGGCATGTGGCATGTCAGCCCTGTGCAAATGGGCTGCTGTTGAGGCCAGTGGTATGTCCAATCCCACTTTGTAGGAGAGGGGAATTGGGGACTTGCCGGGTTGGAGAGGGTGGTGTGGGGTAGAATGTGAATTGTGAGAAAATATGAGAATTATTTAGGGAGGTTTTCGTTTGGTAAAGTTTATTTTGAGAGTGGTGGGTAGGGGGCTGCGGGCGGGAAAGGTGTCTTTTGAGGGGGGGGGGTAAAATGGGGAGTTAAAAAGAGAAAAAATGGGGAGTAACAAAAAAGAAAAAAAAAAGGATGGGAGAAATGGCGGGGAAATGTGGAAATGGCGGGGAAATGTAGAAATGCGATATGGCAGAAAGTTGGGGAAGGGTTTTGGGGAGGTTTTTGTTTGTTGTATTTTTGTGTAGAACAGTTATTAGGGGGGCTGGGGGCGATAATGGGTTTTTTGAGGGCTGGGATGGGGACTAAGGAAAAATGCAAAAACGGGGTAGGGGGCAAGGGGTGGGTGTGGGAGGTGTGGTGGCAAGAAAGAGAGTGATTCGAACAGTGGGAGGTGGGGTAAAATCGGGTATGAAGAAGGGGTCGGGGAGGCAAAATGAGACTTTGGGTTGGGAAATGGAAATTATGGGAGTGGCAATTTCCTGAATGTTCAAGCTACCAGTTGTCGGCCGTCTGGTGCCCATGGAGAAAAAAGAAAGCCACTGTCAGTGTTCTTCTGCCACTGTCAGTGCTGTTCTGCCACTGTCAGTGCGGTTCTGCCACTGTCAGTGTTCTTCTGCCACCATCAGTGCTGTTCTGCCACCGTCAGTGTGGTTCTGCCACTGTTACCTAGGTTGCACAGATGCACTTAGGATGCGCAGCCCTTGCACAACCATGGACTACATCCGGATTCAGGGAAAAGTGCCGCCCATGTAAGCCAGCCTTGCTCATCCAGCTGCACTTTGGCTGCAGTTTGCTCGGATGTGCAATGGCTGCGCAAGGGTTGCACATCCGGCTGCACTTACACTGCAGCTGGATATGAAGGGACTGCACAAATTGGTAGGACATTTTTTAGCAAGGCTGGAGCAGGCATCGCAATGTGCTAATTGTTATAATGAAAATTTGTTAGTATGAATTTACTCCTTTCCCTTTTCCATGAAGTACTGTTTGCCAGAAATGTATAGTCAAAGTAGCAAACCAAAGGCAACTTTAGATTGAACATCTACAGCCCAGACAGCTTTTAAAGGTACAATGGCATAGGTTGCATCCCTTTATTCATCATTTATCATCAGCACTGGCTCTGCGTGTTCACAGACCTCTGTGTATGAATCATTTCAATGGTTGGTGAGCTTAGACACTCCCAGCTGACTAGGTACAATCATATGTACAGTTATATGGGTGTTTTGATCAGGTTGATTCCCGACATCATACATATATTACGTTATACATATAAACTCTAGAAGAATATCACTAATAATATTTAATTCATAAGTATTTGTTGGACAATATCAATAGTGTATGAATGCCACATTAGTGTATAGCGGTACTTTCATTGTTAATGAAATTATGAATGCAATGCAGTGACCTGTCACGCCACCTAGTGAAAAACAAGTACCGCCACCTGGTGAGAACAAGTCGCACAATAGGGAGCCTATGACAAGAAGTACCATGTATTGTACCTTCCCTTTCTCTCTCTTTCTCTGTCCTCAGAAGTTAGTAATATTTCTGGGTAGACAATTGAATACCAGTAAAGTAGCTGAATATATTCTATAGGATGAGCCTAGAAATGTGTACAATCCCTGACTAACTGTCTGACTAATGCCCCCTTTAAAGGTCATACTATCAGTGCCTATAAATGATAAATGAGTCTCCTAAAATCCATGGGCACTGGGTAGATTCCCAGTCGCCCATATGCACAGATTAAAAATGCATTTGGATTAATAATCATTTTGCCCCTTCGTTCATAAACAACATATTGGGTAAATATAAATTCCATTTATATTTTATAATTATATTCGCAGTTATTCAATAATTAACCATGATTTTATCATATTAGATAACTCATACCTGAGAACATTCATACAAATCGATCTTGCCAATAGGATACTTTAAAAAATATCAATTTCAATCAGACCGTAGTATTTTGGTACTTTTCCTGCATCCAACGGCAGGTGCCGTGTTACTTGGGTAGTGTTGTTCTGCCACTGTCAGTGCGGTTCTGCCACTGTCAGTGTTGTTCAGCCATTGTCAGTGTTGTTCTGCCACTGTCAGTGTTGTTTTGCCATTGTCAGTGTGGTTCTGCCACGGTCAGTGCAGTTCTGCCACTCTCAGTGATGTTCTGCCACCGTCAGTGCTGTTATATCGATATCGATGTCGATATAGGGAGTAATGTAGAAATGAAGAGAGAGTCGTTCGTCCTGTTGGTATTCTGTACTAACCCTCACTGAGGAGGCATTGGTGCAACATGGTTCATATATACGGTTACAATGCTAAGCATGACTCAACCTAACGGAGTGGCACGTGGCCTTAGCCACCTGTATGTAATTAGACCCATTAAGGGTGATGTGTCCTTACGTATAGGGCAAAAATAACATTACCTAACCCTTCATAGGTTATCGTTATAATTATCATTCACTTAACACTTCTACCTTATTATTCATTATTCATAATCATTATTATCAGACAATGTATGTTTAGACACCAAGATGGTGACCCTCAGTGGCTTAGAAGCTGAGATATTGGTAGATATAGGTTTTACATGATGGTGACCTTGGATATCCAAGATGACCACCATAATATATTAGGGTTGTTCATAGAAATCATAAAGTCCATGGACAGCATGTGGGGTAAATGTGGCCCTTTGATCTATCCTCATCTATCTCAAATCTGGCCTCAAGTTACCTCACTATAGTGCAACTATAGTGCAATTAGGAGCTGAGGTATTACATTCTTGCCCCTCAATGGCAGCCACATTGGATTTTGACCTAGATAATGACCTTAAAAGGGAGAAATGCCTTCAGAAATAGTTTCCTTAATTGGAGCTGAGCTATGACATTCTAGTTTCATGGCAGCAGCCATGTTAGATTCTGACCTTGAAATGACCTTGAAACTGAATATAGTCCACAGAAATGAATTCCTCATACTTAAAAACATCTGAAAAAAGGTATTACACTTGAAAATCCAGCCAGTGGAAGCCAAAATATTGTGCATTTGATATTTGGTGGCATCCATTTTGAATTTTGCAGCTACCGGCCACCAGGGGTTTCCCCCAAAATGTAGCTGGTGATTTTTGAAAACCTTATGACCTGTTCTAACAGCATACCAAATTTCAAAAAGGTGTCACAAAGTGCACTATTCAGATCAAAATAAATGAATGCTATGAATCCTACAAAATCCTGTATTTGGGGTATATTGGCATAACCAGGATAAAAGGGTTAATATCTAAAATTGCTCAAGTGTTGGGAACGGTCACCCCCCTGATTTGTGATAACCTACCCTTAGGCTACATAAAACAGCAAAGACAAAAACTGTATCCGACAATTCCACGCTCAACCCTCTCGCTCCCGGACTATTTGCATAGGATGAGAGGGAAAAGGAAATGGATTGCTTTTACTTGATTATCGGGTAACCGTTCTTAGTTCTATCTGATCTAAAACCTTATATGACTTAGCCTTATTTCTAGGAATTTCAGAATTTCATTCTAAACGACTTATCCTATTCCTCTATGAGGTGGTAGTACTTTCTATATGGGTATATTATCTATGACTTGGTGACTGGATTTATGTAATCTTAAGTAAGTAAATAATTGAGGTGTGCTCATTTCATTAAAATGAAGTAAAAATAACGACAGTTTTTAACTGGAATTAATGAGTAATTATGAGAAAATAAAATGTACCAAAAACCTAGCATGCCATCAATGGGATCTCCTGACCTTCTGTTTCGTTAATTGTCTGGTATACAATCTAGCTTGCCCATGGTATTTGCGCTGCCTTACCCAAAGCGTCTGTCACTGCCAGTGCATATTTGGTATCAGTGTCACTTATGGCGGCCATGATCCTCGATCGGTATGGGAGTGGGATTGTCGTGGTCAACAGTAGCTTTTCCTGTTGATTCCCCACTGTTAGGTCTAATGACCCTTCCCATGCAAGATTGATCCGGGCGTGGAGTATGTTTGTTTGTTTATTTTTTTTATTGACAGCATTTCATCTTCACAGACAATATTTCTCAGCATATCAAGTGAAAAAGATTATAAAAAGGTATACCTTTATAGTAATTAACAGAGTATGTCTTCATTATTATATTTAACATTAAGGTTGGTATATTCAAACGATTCATCTTCATAGTGTAATATAAGAACATAAGTGTCGCCATAGAGCGGGATAACGACGTACTAACAATACCTTTTCTTACTACAGGCGCCACCTGGTATCGACAAGGCTATTTAAGTAGAATCGTTGTAGTATCGATACATTAAGAGCATATATACTTTTGTATTTGTTTTTATGGTATATATAAAAGAAATAAAATAGAAATAAAAACAGGTTCGTTGGGTACATATTAATTCATAGCAAGCTTCATTTGCCTAAATATCCTCATAATCAGTAAATTCTTTCCAAAATAAGTTTGTTAATGCAGTTTTTAAACTATTCTGGTCTTCAATATCCCTGATATTATTGGGCAGGTTATTCCAAAAAACATCAGAGGTTGATAAGAAGGATCTTGGTGTGTTTTCCTTCTTCCATCTATAAGTATTTAATTTTCGTCCCACATTTCCTCTTAGTTCCCTGTTCGCTTCTCTATCAATAAAGGTTTCAGTTCCAGAAATAAGGCATAAGACTCTGATCCTTCTTCTTATGTGACCTGAGCTGATTTGAGGGTGGGGGCAGTAGAAGCGGCCAATAGGTTGGTCTCCAAGGTAATAGGTTTTAGTTTTAAAGCCATAATATTCCCGTGATGTTCTATCTTCAGAACAATCCAAGCTGCAGATTTGTCTACGTATTTCTTTTTCATTACTGTTAGGCAGATATTTCTCGTTTTCATTAACTGATAAACTTCATACAAGGCGAAGAGAATAGCTATCGTTGCTGCACCGTAGATTGTGATTGGTAACAGATAAGCGTACCAAGAGAGGGCTCTCTGCTGAGGAGGTGCTCCCTGAAAGGTCGGGTTGGGGGTTCGCTAAGGGGCTGGCGTGAAATGGATGAGCCAGTCATCTGTAAGTTTGGTCTTGTTCAGCTTCAAGGTTTGTACCTGATAGATCGTTGTAAAGAGTCCTGCCAGCACGTGTAACCTATAAAGGGTATAAATTGACAAAGCCAATGTAAGTGTTGATACAATCATACCGATACCTTGCAATGTATGAGAAACATGAATGACTTTGAGATAATTCTTTAATTGCTGAGCTGTGGGCAATTTCATTTTGATGGCACCAAAATGGGTGATATTTCCTTTGAATTGAAAAACTGGTAAGTTAAAAGCCATTGCATATGGCAAGTTTACTGCTGAATCCAACATAAAGTTAACGGATAGATTATGGCATGTTTCTAGTGGGTCTGGTATATAAACCACATCTCCTTTGATGGCACATTGGCATGGTATAGTGGTTAAAAACATAGATGCCATTATCTTTATCTTTTTTGAAAATGCTGGGCATATCAGTGAATAATTATCGCTTGTTGTCACTATCAAATGTTTATGATTGTTTACCGGAATGTGTGTGAAAGGAGGTAATTGGGTCAAGGTGGCTTGAAACTCACATAGCCCCTTCACCGCCTTTGATTCATTATAAAACGGTGTTGTTATACACATAGTTGCTTTTACGCTCTGATTTAATCAAATGGGTGATGAGAATCTGCATTGCAAACATTTATCAGTATTGCACAAAGCTGATTCCTGTCTAGATATGATAATTGAGGTAACATCTTTTATCACTAGATACTTTAATTGATGCTTTAATACTGTAAATCCCTTTGCGTTTATATATCGTGTGTATGTACTGGGACGGGAAAGCTTAGAATTCTATAAACAGTCATTAGTCCATTAATCTCTACTGTGGGCACAGGCACAACAATTGTCAGGTGCGTTAAGTTGGACTCGTGTCGCACTCCTGGCATATCGTAATATGTTTCTGGGCGTGTGATGAGGACAGCGCTTGTGACCTCACTAATTGTTTGTTTAGGTCGGCTAGGCCGAGCCTCATCGTCTGATCGGCCACTAGATACTGAGGTAATTTGTTATTATTTAGCACCTCTAAGGCAGTTAGCAGACTTCTCATTCTTAGATGGATACTGTTAACTGTGGCTAACTGAAGAGAAATGGAAATCATGCTTGACTGAAGCCTGAGTGCATCCTCTGTCGCCTGAGCTATAGTATCTATCCTGTGTTTGTAGACATTAGTTGCTCCCAACTTGTGGTCTTTGTCTCCGAAACAGTGTGGATATCTCGCTAGTAATTCGCCGAGCTGGCGCTTTTGATTGTCTGATAAATTATTATTAATGTTAAAGTCATTCAAAGACGGATTATCGTCCATGCCTGGAACACCTGAGTGCTTGTTATCCTGTGGTAATTCGCCCATAGGACTTTCTGCTATAGTAGCTAATGTTTCATGTTCGATGGGAACCACAGGCATAAGGAGGGTGATTATTGATCCTCTAGACATTTTGATTTGTTTTTCTGATGAATTAAAAAGAACTATGGGAACAAGATTGCTATTTCTTTCTGGAACCACTGCTGATTGTTTTACAATGAAGGGAATGGGAACTTTGTGTTCCAGATTTTGAGTCATAAATGTATTGCCGTGTAGGGATTTGTGTGATAGAACTGGTAAAAATATCAACTTCTCTGTCATTGGCTCTAGGATTAGTGTATTATCGGCTCTTACTGTATATTGACTAGAAAAATCAATGTTAGAAAAATCAATGACCACTTCTGATGCTGTCATGAAATCTTTGCCTATTATTACCGATCTACTTAAAGGGTATCAAGCAAGATTATTACACATCATTTTTATTTTTATTTCTTCATCTACTCATATTTCCATATGTATCTCCCAGTCTCAATTTGATGTTGATGCTAATACAATGCCAAAAAAAAATTATATGAGCAGATATGAGCAGAAAGCCAACGCCCCCTCACCCTCATCCATCCAAATATGTGATGTCATGAGAGGTATAACAACATTTTGCTCAGAGACAGAGTGACCTCACTAATTAATAGCATATAGGGAGCTTATCAAAGTCAAGAGCTAACATCACCCCTTCAAGTTACTCACTTGATGGTTTCACCCCACACTGAGCTCAGCTCCTGGGACAGACCAACAGCTGCTGCTAATCTATATGCTTTGAAGACCCAACTGGACATTGAGATTAGGCGGTTTGGTGATGTGGCACCATGCAGAGCTGTCACATAATTGTGGTTAGTCCCAATTAAGATAGAATTCCATATGTTGAGGAATGGCTTGAAATTTGTGAATGCACATGTAAATAACTTTTTCTTTGCCCTAGAAATCATGTCTACAATTCACTTATGAATTATATGAGAGGAAGCTACACTTGTGCTTATAATACCATAGGTATTGGAGATTAAAACATGAAGGCTTTCCTTGGGAAATAAAGGGTTTTCTATCCTAAGTGGCCTTTCAGTATATCTATGGTACAGGACCCATGCATGACCAGATGTGCCAGTACCGCTGGTGACGTCACAAACCTCTTACTGGGCAACAGATGAGAAATTCTCAATCCTAGGGGCATTTTTTAGTACAAAGGTTCATCAGCACTTTTCTGGTTAATTTTGGTGTGCTGAACACGAAAATCACTGTTGGCAAGCTGAAATCTGACTCCTTCCCTGTCAAAAATCAAAAACAAAAATGGCTGCCATTCAGTTTTTAGAAAAATCATAAAACACACATATATAGTCATGTGATACCTCAAAATGATGGAAATCGAGAGGACAATCCATTTTACCTACTTACCTGGATGTCACAGCAATGTGGTTACCATGACAACCAAATATCCACAGATAATAATATGTGTTTTTCACTCATTTGTGGGAAAAATCATAAAATATGTCATAGCATATTACAGCATATCATAACAACAAAATCTGAATAAAAAGTCCATACATTCCTGGCTATAACATCATAGTTCAACCAGTTGAAGAACTACCATGTGTATGCAGTAGTTCATCAATCTGATTGGATGCAATATCCTTCTACTAAGCTCTCCCTATATGCTAACAGAAGGCTATAGATTCATGGAGGCAATTCAGAGACTAGAAATATATACAATTGTAAAAATCAGAGGTACAGAGAAATGCACCAACAAATGAAATGACAAAAATCAGTTACATGCCCATCATCCAAGCACCTGCCCATGAAGTGGACATACTTAACACTCAGGTGCATGTATGTATCAGAGCAACTTGGCATGTATTATACTGTAATAATGGTTGATTAGGCCTTAGTTAGTCACTTGATGGAACTTGATGGAACATTGAGGTATCAGCTTCATCAGGAGATGTAGTCACTCTAAAGAATGCTGACATAAATTAGCTTATCTCTGACTTTGCAAATGAGAAAGCAAAGGAGAACATTAACTTTCTGTACTGGTGGCAGAACAAGGACATGGTTAGGACTCTTCTACAGGTAACAAGGGCCTACTGTGATGCTGACTTGCACCTCCACATTGAGGCCTTCAAGAAGATGCTACCATATTTCATATGGTATGATCATACCAACTATGCAAAGTGAGATTCTGTCTCCCTAGCAGAGATGGGCAATCTTCCACTTCACATACTGACCAAGTTTGAACATGGAAACTTCATTGTCAAACTTTCTGACAGACAGTTCAACCAGATAGATGCTGACCATGCACTGTAGTGGATCAACAAAGTAGAGAAATGTGCTGATGGAATTGTAGGCATCACCAAAACTAGATTGATTCTGAACAGAGGGCCACGGTCCTACAATCTCTGTACCCAAATCAGCATCACTGTATATGCCAACTACAATGTTGAGAAGAATGATTCTTTTGTTCTCAATGAAAATCACCGAAAAAATATGGAAAGACATAAGGATGAGGATTGTTTAGTAGACCAACTTGCTAATCTTGGATTCTTCTCTGCAATGGAATTCTTACATAATCTGGCAAACAAAGATCTTGTGACAAGTGCATTTCAGAATGCAAAACTACAGTACTTATATCCCAGGGGTCAGAGACAATTAGAAACAGCAGTGTCAATGAGGCTGATCGAAACGCTAAGGGAGTTGGATTGGAAAAAGTATGAGAACATTCTCCCTGGCAGAAGACAATGATAATCTATAAACTGGTAATGAAGCCATCTTGATTGATTGACTAACTGAAAACATCCCCTGTCCATCTGCTGTTGTTGTGATTTCAGATTCAACCCTCATTATAGATGGTCAGGCATTAATCAATGCACTTTGGAACTGGATGGAGCCACTACCTTTGAGGATTACACAGATGTCTTTACTGATACTGTTCTGAAAGTGGGAAATACATTTGGAAGGATGTTATTAGTGGCAGCTTCCCCAATGGTGAGGTGAAAAGTACTATCCCCCTTAACCATGGTCCTCTTGTAGCAGAGTATGACTAAGCAGACACTACTTATTCTCCATGCCATCCATTCTTCTTCAAATGTATATTCCAGTGCATGAGGTTATACACAATATCCCTGAAGGTCCCTGCTAGCATTTTCCTTCCTTCCATACATCATTCATAGCAAACCACAGACAACAAACCATGTACAATGTGTTTCTTGAACAACATGACTTACTCCATGAACTTGGAGTAAACTGGAACTCAGCCAAGATATGGTATCTTAGTTGAGAAGTTCTTCTGCTATGTACAAGATGCCAGGAGCAAAATCAATTGATAATGCAAGGCTACTTCTGTTCAGAAAACTGTATAAGACAGAAGCATTGCTATCCACTGCTGATGCACTTATGCTGCATATTCATTGTGCCCATTACTAAGCCCTGGTCTAGAACTTTGCTCATATGGTTTATCCTAATATTTCTAATCCTACAACACTTGGGTGGAAACAAAAGGACCAGCAACTTGTACCCATCCTTATGACTAAAGACGCTGTAGCTGATGCTTGCATATCACTGATATCAAGTCTATGCAAGACTGGGAGTACAAATCAACATTGAGGTTGCAGGAAAACTATTCTATCATGCACTTCAAAACTGTCAGTGTGATAAAAATGCAGGTGTCTACTGCAACATAAGGGAATAGACACAACACTATATGAAAGCCGACTTGCAACCATTTCTCTGTACATCTGATTCTTTACAATTGTATATATTTCTAGTCTCTGAATTGCCTTCATAAATCTATAGCCTTCATAGCAATATTGATATGCCAATGATATTGCATGCAATCAAGTTGATGTACTACTTAGGTGTATAGGCACCATACACATGGCAGTTCAACAACTGGTTGAACAATGATGTTATAGCCAGGAATGTATGGACTTTTTATTCAGATTCTGTTGTTATGATATGCTGTAATATGCTATGACATGTCCTTACAACAATAAGAATATCAGAGATGGATTCCCCTCTGCATTACCATCATTTTGAGGTATCACATGACCATATATGTGTTTTTTTATGATTTTCCCCAGAAATGAGTGATAAATACATATTATCTGTGGATATTTGGTTGTCATGGTAACCACATTACTGTGACATCCAGGTAAGTGGGTAGAATGGATTGCCTTTGAATTTCCATCATTTTGAGGTATCACATGACTATATATGTGTGTTTTATGATTTTTTCTAAAAACTGAATGGCAGCCATTTTTGTTTTTGATTTTTGACAGGGAAGGAGTCAGATTTCAGCTTGCCAACAGTGATTTTCGTGTTCAGCACACCCAAATTAACCAGAAAAGTGCTGATGGACCTTTGTACTCAAAAATGCCTCTAGGAGTATTAAGAGTGATGTTTAGGTGGATTTTGCCTAATCTATCTACGTTTTGGCTGGATATAGCTCCAGTGGCACCCTGCTGTGATTCTTCTATCTCACCACTTTAACCGGCTATCTTTATTTTAAATTATCAAATAAACTTTTAAGTTGTGAGAGGAGGTTAATCACATTAATATGAACTAATATAACGTGGAAAGTTGCCCTAAACTTGCTTGATACCCTTTAATCTAGGTAACACAATAAATTCTGTCCCGTTCACCTTAAATTTCAAAAGAGCTTTCTTCCTACAAAGATGCTCCTCGCCATCTGCAGTATAGACCTTAAGATGACATCTAATCATAGCTACAAAGGCACTTAATTGTTTCCCTTAAAGCAAGATAAAATCTGGGGCTGATGACACAACAGCCGGCCGGTATCAATCAAAGCTGGCAAGTCATAAGTATGAAACTGAACATGTAATGCATAATCTTTTAAATTGGCCTGAATTAAAGTACTCTTACTAGTGATATGAATCTGCGTTGCTCCAGGTCCCTTCTTCCCTTCCGTCTCGGGGGCGCTTGAAATTCTCAAAATGTCTTTGTCAATATTAAATATTGAAAATTCTGTCATTCCCTTCCTCCTTCGTCTGCCACAGAAACCGCGCCTCTTCATCCTGCAACTTGCTAGTTTGGGGTCTGCTGATTATTGCCTGACTGTGACCTGTCTTTAGAATTAGATCTGTAGCTGCCGTTATTTTGTCCTTGATGTTTATATCCCTGGTTTTTGTATCCTTAGTTGTAATAACCTCTTTTGTCATTATAGTTATTATTATAACCATTGTTATAGCCGCTGTTATGGAGATTTCCTCTGAAATTACCTCAGCCTCTACCGTTACCACGATAAGATCCTCTATGACCTATGTTCCTGCGTTGGGATTTGTAATGTCTATAATTTTGACCATTGCCATTGTTCCTGTGACGGCCACCTCTGTAGTTATTTGATGTGCTATGATCCTGGTGCATAGCTGGTTTTGATGCAAGTTCTGACACTCTCTCATTCGCTTGTTGTATCTGTTTTGCTAGGGCGTTTAAAACCTCTGTCGGTGTGACAAATGCTTTTGATAAGTCCTCTGATGGCTTTTGGACAACCATTTCATCTTTATTTGCCAGGCGCTTTGCTTCTGCTAGCGTCTGATAATATTAATTTTGAAAATTGAGGTAACATATTCATAACATAGACTTGTACTTTTGTTGTTTCTGTTAATTCTGACCGATCAAGCATTTTGAAAATATTTTCGCTCTAGTCACTCATTTTCTCACTGTCTTTTTGTTTTCTAAACATGTATTCTTCCATCATAGCTTCATGAGTAAGGGGATCAAATTCTGTATCAAATACTCCTTTAAAACCTTCATAGGAACATGGGGCTGCAACTGTTGCTGCTGCGATATATCTACTGTGTAGGCTTTTCGCCCTACCGTCTAGAAATTTGGCAATTGCTGATAGATGCATTTCCGCCGGTGCGCTCAAGGCCACCATATATTCGTCAAAATCTGATAGGAATTGTCTAGCTGACTTATATGGCATTGGTGAGGAGAAAACCTCTGGTTGTGTCTTTCTTAAACTCTGATGCAAGGCATTCGACGATTGCTTTTTTAAAGCATCTGTATAGCCTTGCGTTAAATCTTTCCTGGAAGTATCTGCACCTGCTGTTGTTTTTTGGTTGAAAAGTAACTGATTTTTTACCTGTAGGTTGGCCATTTACGTGATTAGCTCTGCGGTCGTCATGGCTGTGGTTTCTAGATGAAACACTTCTTTGTCTTGTATTGCCGCCTCTTCACCGTTTGAAGTATTGGACGCACTATTAAAAGTGTCCAACTCGTCTCTGGATTCCAATTGATCTGCACGATCAGTCTCAGTAGCATGTTCCGCGCTCATGTCAGAGTCTGTGGAATCGTTTTAACTGGCCGAAATCTGATTCTTATCTTGTTGCCTACTGGCTGTAGATACACCACTTCCACCTGCTGTCTGGATAGCAGTTGATACAGGTGAGCATACTAGGGCTTTATTACATACGTACATGATTTCAACAACATGATACAGGGTTGCCTCATTAAAAGACAAATCGCATACCAATGCGATACTGGTTGTCATGGAAGCGTGTGACCCAAATAACGTAATTTGATTGGTTCACGACGTCACGCTCTCCATGGCTGAAGCGTAGCACTGCCTTGCAAATTTCGAAAAATTTTCAGACAAGTTTTCAGATAAGTTGTCAAGAAAAACAGTACTAAGAAGGTAAATATAACAAATAAATCAATAAATATGTATGTAATAAATATCTAATGGCCCTCTGTTCAGTTTCAAATCAATCTCGACGTCGGGTCTAATTGCACTCCACCCCTTCGGGGCGTCATATGATTTGACCCTCCGTCTCAATCAATTTGAAACCTCCATCGGGCCATTAGATATAAGTATACCCTCTGGCCAAGGATTTCTGTGCTTCCTCTGGAAATAGGGGTGTGGCTGCTGCTTGCAGTTCTCTGGCAACCCTATCTGGTGATCCTCGTTCGATATTTACTATCTCTGGCTTCTTACTTCTTGTTGCATTGGCAGGAGTGTTTTTACCACTCATGGGTAACCAGGAGCATCCCTATTCTCCACCCGTGTGAGGTATCAATATAGGGGGTAATGTAGAAATGAAGAGAGAGTCGTTTGTCCTGTTAGCATTCTCTATTAACCCTCACTGAGGAGGCATTGGTGCAACATAGTTTATATATATATACAGTTACAATGCTAAGCATGACTCAACCTAACAGAGTGGCACATGGCCTTAGCCACCTGTATGTAATTAGACCCATTAAGGGTGACGTGTCCTTACGTATAGGGCAAAAATAACATTAACTAACCCTTCATAAGTTATTGTTATAGCTATCATTCACTTAACACTTCTACCTTATTATTCATTATTCATAATCATTATTCAATGTTATTTAACAAATTAACACCTAGATCTGACAGTGTTTTTCTGCCACTGTCAGTGCCACCGTCAGTGTTGTTATGCCACTGTCAGTGTGTGTTATAACATGCAGTTAGACCCTGCACACAGAACATGCGTGCACACACACCGCGAGCGCATGTATGTATGTATACATGTACTACATGCATGTGTATACATGTATGTATGCATGGGTGCATGAATGTATGCATGGGTATATATGCATGGGTGTATATATGCATGAATGGGTGCATCTATATTATATGTATGTATGTATGTATGTATGTATATATATGTATGTGTGGTGATATTGGGTTTCACTAAAGTTTATCGAGCTAGGTGCTGTCTGCTGTGGGTTAGTTCAGCCGATCTACCCCAGTGGGCAGTACTGGTCCGCAGTGACTTTTTAGTCTATGTATTAACTTTTACCTGTTGCATTTTACATATAACAGCAGTCCAGCTGTTGTTGCCAGAGTAACGGCAACCTGGGTTAACCTTATTTTGCTGATGGTTATGAATGTTCTTGTTCTTGTAACTAGTATCTTGTTACTCTTATATTGGCTTGTACCATGTTTACTTAAACCTGCATGTTGCCTCAGACACCTGTGGTCAAGGGTCACCTAGCTGGCTAGGAGGCCCGAGATCCTCGGACTGAGGTAGGATTGTGTAAACTGACGCTCAGCTTGCAATTCCTCACGAGAATAAAACCCTTTGCGAACAGGTAGTGACTGCCTTTTGTTCCATTTGTTTTATACATCGGTAAGGTTGAGGGATACGAACCTGCAAAATCACTACAATTGGTGCCGTGACCAAACTTAACCAACCGATTTGATGGAAAAGACCAAGCTTATGCCTGGGCAGTGGGCTATATGCTAGTGGTAGATCTTTGCTATGCCAATGGGTAGCACTGTGATTCACAATCCACTAGGCACCGAGCTCACTTCATTTCTGGGTATCTGCTTGATCTGAAAGGATAGCAGAATGATAGCAGGACGGATTTTCGGACGATTTTCGGACGATTTTCGGACGGAATTTCGGACGGAATTTCGGACGGAATTTCGGACGATTTTCGGACGGAATTTCGGACGAATTTCGGACGGAATTTCGGACGAATTTCGGACGAATTTCGGATTTATGGAATTTCAGATTTATGGAATTTCGGATTCATCGGATTTCGCAAAATCCTGTCCCAAGGGTGTAGGACTTCAGGTATGAAGGTGCAATGGGATCAGAACTCACCTTTAGGTGTCAGTTACTGGCGTAGGAAGCTAATTTTGCCCCGAAGCTGGCAATAATTGGGAACTGGGATACGAAGGATCCATGGAGTGGTTTTGGACAATACTCTACGTACTCTGTGCCTAAGAATTTTTCTTAGGGGCTTAATCGACCAGGAGAAAGCTGCTTGGGTGAAGCTAAAACAGCCGTTTGACCTTCTCCATGCTATTCTCTGGGCCGAAGTATGGGAAGTTGTAGTTTGGACTTAGTTCCTGCTGCTGCTCTACAAGCCGCCTTCATGGGTCCGAAGGCTGTAGTTATTCCATTGGAAATAGCTGCAGCCGAAGCTTCCCAGTTGAAGAGACGCAGAAATGTGAACGCCAAAGAAAAGGCCATGGTTCAGGTCAGCCAGGCACTAGCTTTGCAGGATTCCGAAGATCTTAGCAATGCCGTAGTGCAAGCTGTCCAGGCTTGGCAAGGAAAGAATAAAAAACTGGTTCCTCTGCTCAGCAGGTGATGACAACTGCTGGAGCTAAGGGGAAAGAACCTGGCAGGTTCGGAGGTGCTACTTCTGTAGTGATGAGGGACATTTCGCCTCGGCTTGTCCCAAGAAGGTAGCTCTTTTTCGAACTCCTGAGGAAGGCAGACACTTCTAAGGAGAAGCCTGCTACTTCGGGAAACTAGGTTCGGCTCCTGTAGAAAGCGAGACGGAGCCTTGGACAACACGCTTCTTAGTACCACAGTCTGCGAGGATCATGGTGGTAGTACAGAAACTGGGAATCCAGCCCAGGCACCGGTGTGTAAGATAGGGTTAAAGCTTAGCGACAAGAAGCTACCCGATCCGATAGCTGGAGGTCCGCGGCCGCTGCCGGACGGTGGATTTCTTCCTATGGTAGAGGAAGGCTCGGGTAAGGGCCCTTATATCCGTTGGGGGCAGCCCGAGTACCAAGCTGAGTCAGGGCAGGTTATTCTGGTAGATATAGATCAGAAGAAGTCTGCTCGAATTCAGAAAGTATCTGTTCAACAACTGGAAACTCTGGAGATTCCTTCTAAGTTATTAGTAAGGAAGAGATGGTATGCCCCTGTAGGCATAGGCGGGGAAAATGGATTTTTCTTGGTATATCCGGGTGCTACAACAAGCTTGATTACCAACAAATTCTATGTTTCCCTTCCACATGCGCCGCCTATGGTTTCGGTACATATGGCGTGCTCGATGGGTAATGGAACGCCTATAACTACATATGGGAGTGTGCTCTGTCCGTATGAAGTGTTAGGTCAGATGTGTATGATTACATGTCTTGTAGTCAGTGGTTTAAAGGGCCCTGAAGACAGGATTCTGGGTGCAGATTTTTACCCAATGTAATCTGGATTGGTCAGGACTTCTTTATTTGGAGAATTTCGGACATTCTGCCATGTGCAAGCAATGGAAAAAGCACAGTGAGAATAAAGAAGTTTCCTCTATTAAGACCATGAATGTGAGTAGTGTGGATACTGGTCGATCTGTGAAACTTAGGAAAGCGGTGATCATGGAACCCAGGTCTATCACACTTGCAGAATTGGACTTTGATAGTGGCTCAGACGCATCAGATGCTTGGATGTTCGAGCCAGACCAAGGATTGCTAAAAGACTTTGCCTAAGAGAGCCTGAATACTTATGTTTCAGGTGGAGGTTCAACCGCTTGGGTAGCGTTTAGCAATCCGTCCGGCAGCCCAATGAAAATTGGCAAAAGTAGGGTGGTGGGCAAGATGAGCCGAGTTACTCTAGTGGCCGAGGACTCTGTCTTATCTGGAGATGGCGATGGCAATATTATCAGAGAGGCAATTATCAATTCAATACAGGTTACAGAATCACCTGTGGCGGATGATGATCTGATAGCCCCCGACATCTTAGTACCACCAAGTGCAGAGTGTCCGCGGAAGAAATTGGTCAACGATTCGGATTTGTCCAAGCAAAATGAGAGAAAGATCGCTCTTTCAACAATTTTGTGTTGACTATCGTCAGCTGAACTCTGTTACTATAAAGGATAGCTTTCCACTACCTCGGATCGATGAGTGCATAGAATCACTTGGTGGAAACCAGTGGTTTTGTACTCTTGATCTTGAAAGTGGGTACTGGCAAGTAGCGATGGATGAAGAGAGCAAGTCAAAAACTGCATTCTTATCCAGTGTTGGGTTATTTCAATTCAGAGTTATGGCTTTTGGATTGTGTAATGCCCCCGCCACTTTCCAACGTATGATGGATCAGATGTTGGATGGCCTTCGATGGAAATCACGTCTGGTTTATCTGGATGATATCGTGGTTTTGGGGAAAACTCTTGATGAGTGCCTAGATAATCCGAGACTCGTCCTTGAGCGTATTAGGAATTATGGTCTTCGTTCGAAACCCAAGAAATGTGAATTTTTCCACCAGGAAGTGGAATACTTGGGTTGGATTGTGTCAGGCCAAGGCATTCAGGTGGATCCGAAGAAGATCCCTGGAAGTCGAGGACTGGCCAATCGCTAGTAATGCAAGGGATGTAAGGCAATTCATCGGATTTGCCTCCTTTTACCGAGACTTCATGGAAGATTTTGGTAAATTGGGGATTCCTTTGCAAGGAATTGTAACCGCGGCAAGCAAGGATAAACGATATACTAAACCTATAGAGTGGACTCCAAGATGCACTTGATACATGCAAAGACTTGCTGATCTCTGCACCTATTCTGTGATATCCCTGTCCGAAATACAAAACGTCTTGGGTGGCTACGGATTTCGGCGGGTGGGTTCATCATAGATACGGATGCAAGTAGCTTTAGCAAGGCTGGGATTATGTCCCAGGTTCAAGATGGAAAAGAAATGGTTCTAAGTTTTACAAGCAATAGACTCTCGAAGCCACAGAGAAACTATTGTGCAACAAAACATGAGCTACTCGCTGTCTTAACCTACCTACAGAAGTTTTCAACATTACTTACTGGGTAATAAGATCTTCTTTGTTTGGACAAATCACGCCTCTTTGCGTTGGTCACTCAATTTCAAGGATCCGACCAATATGTTAGCTCGCTGGCTACTCACCTTACAGGAATTTGGGCTGGATCAGAGCATGATATTGCATCTGGCAGGGAAGCAGCATGATAATGCTGATGCGCTGTCTCGTTTACCTACCAGAAAATGTGGAAGATCAGATTGCCTAGATTGCGGTGTGCATGATGCTATCATTGCCACTAATGCTGTTTCCCTAGCGACTCAGCAGAATGTGTTGCAAGAAGCTCAGCAAACCGATCCACTTGTAAAAAGATTGCTTGCGATGTTAGAGGGAACCGAACCAATTCCTAGCAGGGAAGACCTTGCTGGTGAGTCGGCTGAGTTTCGGACATTTGTGAAGCATCTTGGTAGTATGGAGTTGAAAGATGGTGTGCTATGTCTGGGTTGGACGAGACTAGCCACCGATAGGAAATACTGGAGGAAAATAGTCCCTGTTTCCATGAGGAAAGGGTATACATGGTCCTAAAACTTCGGGTCACTTCAGAACCTGCAAGGATGTCTGGTCAGTAAAGATGAGATATTTTTGGCCGGGTATGAGATATGATCTGATGCGATGGATACATGCCTGTCCTGAAACAGTGGATGAGAAAAGGGCACCAGTACATGAGGGATAATCTCGGAGTATCTGCCGTTCACCAGATAAGAGATTATAACAAGCGTTCTGGGCCCCCCAGTTTTGAGGAGGGGGAGATGGTGTATCGATTCTGTCCCCCAAAAGCGAATAAGAAGCTCGGACCCAAGTGGGACGGGCCCTATAAGATCCGAAGGTTCATAGGAGGTACCACCTGTGAACTGGAGACAGCTGAAGGTCTAATGCGATACCATATCGACTATCTGAAGCCGGCTTTTGATGAAAATGGGCCGATTCAAGCAGTTAACTTGGATTTGGCTCCAGAATTCCGAAGGCAGGAACAGGCTGGTATGGAAATCTTTAGACTAGAGGCTGGGAGAGTGGTGCCAGGGAAAGATTGTCCAAAGTTGGTGGAGAAAGAGAAAATTACTGTAGGTGTCAAGCCGAGAGGTAGACCTTGGAAGATCCGAAAGGGTAGTTCCAAGGAAATCTCCAGTAAATCTCTGCCTCTAAAGAAAAGAGGGGGTGGACAAGGGAAATCTGTTGCCAAACCTGACAGTTCCTTAGCAGACTCGGGACTTACGGCTACCCCGCCTGGGCTTTTGGGTCCAGGAAAGACTTTATCTAGAAGGGAGAAGTCTAAGGTAGCTACGGTCTGTCCGAAGAAGCGCGGGAGGCCGAAGGTTCGCACAGATACGTCCGACCAGCCGGTGGCGCCCCCGGTCGTTTTGAATAGGAAGCGCGGAAGGCTTAGGAAACAGCTGGTCCAAGCTGCTCCTGTACCTCCAGTGCAGCCGAAGAAACGACCAGGTAGACCAAGGAAAGGAGCTGTGGTTAATGCAAAACCACCAGATCCTTCTTCTCCTGGCATAGCAAGGGCTAAACGTGTACGAAAGGCCCCAGTTCGGTTGCAGATGAGCTAATTATGGTACTGGACCGAGGGTAGGAATCTCCGAACTGATTTCTACCCGAACTAAAAAATCACACAACGAGAAGTCAGACGGGTGGTGGACCGAACTAAGAGCCGCCCTGTCCCCTATTGATAAGCAGTAAAATGGACTTTATTCAGTTAATTCCATTTGTGACTGGGAGACGAACATGAGTCTCGGAAAGTACTTAACCTTGCCCTGGGTTCCGCTTGTATGTTAAACTGAAAATCCAAAACGTCTTCAGTGGCCACGGACTTCAGTGTCAGCATCGGAATCTATTTATGGACAAATAGAGTGTTGCCTACGCCTGGGGTGGGTTTGAGGAAATCAGGGAATGATTACACCTCTGCATCGTCTCAGCAGAGACCCGAATAGCTGAGTGGGAACACGCGCCCAAAGCTATTTTCAGGCTCAGAAGGAGAGCGCGGGAAGAAAACTGGCGCTGCAGTAGTGCGGCGACTGAATGCAACTCTGGCGTTGCAGTGGTTAAATACGCTGGTGTTTTACCGTTTCAGTCAGTCTACTTCCTGCTTCCGCGAAGCAAAGCACCGAGACTACCTCTTAGAAAGAGAACTGTGCAGTAAGTTTTATCAAGTGATGATCCTTGTGAAATATATTGCCCTGTGTTTGTAGTCCCTTTGCTCGAGTAGTCAAGTTGCATGAATGCTGTGGGTCGTATATTAACTGTGTTTGGGGCACGTTGATAATGCGTGGGCTGGCGTGGGACCTATAGCGGCCATGTTGTTTTCGCCATTGGTGTAGGAATGAATGAACGTTGCTATCCGAAGGTGTTAAACTAAACTTGAACAGCGTATCCACTGCCGATATACCAATAAACGTTCAATCTTTGTGTTTTGGAAGTAATCAACCAACTCACTGTGCCTCAAGCGTGGGTATATTCGTGTAGTGAAGGTTTGGATTTCTCGATACCACTACGCTCTATGTGTGTAGTAGCTGTCAGCCACAGCCGAAGTGTGTCCGAGAGGAGTCCGAACGTCCATCTGCAGCAAATAACAGGTATTTTCTGTATTCATTACTACCCATAGCATCATTATACTTTCAGGTACCGATTGACTAGTGATGTCGACCTCAGGAGAATTCGAGAATATGACCGAGGAACAGTTGGCTGATTCTCTCAACACCAAGCTGTCCGAGTCTGATCTAGAGATGGATCTGGACGGTTCGGACTGCGAGGTATTGTCTGACGAGGAGGCTAAGGTCTTGGAAGGGTCTCGGATCCTTGTAGGCATGGGTCAGACTGACGCAGGTGGCTCTGGGACCGGCACCGTAACTTGCTGGGGCGCAATTATGGAGGCCGAGGATGCTAGGAAAGCAGCTGCTAGTCCGGTTCCTTGTGTAATTCTGTAGGGTATTGATGGAGAAAGTGAAAACTATACATTTTCGGAAACGTCAGGACCCATAGATTATGAAAACCAATGTTGCCCAAAACGTGTCGGCCATCTTGGCCGCCATATTGGACAATCCAAGATGGCCGCCATTCCAAACCTATTTATGTCCATAACTATCTTATTACTGGTCATAGAAACTTGATTTTGGTGTCTACACCAAGGTTTTCAAGGTCAAGGAATACAATGAAGATATCTATTTGAGTCTGGCATGTGTCGGCCATCTTGAAATCCAAGATGGCCACCATTCCAAACATTCTTTTGCTCATAACTTCTTAATTCTTTATAATAGAAACTTGATTTTGGTGTCTAGACATAGGTTTTCAGGGGCAAGAAATACAATGAAGATGGTTAATTGGGTCTGGCATGTGTCAGCCATCTTGAAATCCAAGATGGCGGCCATTTGGAAAATGACTGTTATTGTAAGAAATCTTAAATCCAGTCCAACTTCTTACTTTTTTATAATAGAAACTTGATTTTGGTGTCTACACATAAGTTTTAAGGGGCAAGGAATACAATGAAGATGGCTGATTGGGTCTGGCATGTGTCGGCCATCTTGAAATCCAAGATGGCCACCATTGAAAACATTCTTTTGCTCATAAGTTCCTTATTAGATGTCATAAAGACTTGGTTTTGGTCTCTACACCTAGGTTTTCAAGGTCAAGGAATGCAATGAAGATGTCTGATCGGGTCTGTTATGTGTCAGCCATACTGAAATCTAATATCTAGAAATTCCCAAATTGGATTTCATGATGGCAACTTCTTTTACCCTTTTGCATTATTATTGTTATGTCACAGATAATTGATACTTGGCTAAGCCTTGTTATATGGGCAGTTTAAGTTGTACTGGGGCTTTTAGGTTAAATTGTGAAATAATCTTAAACAACCTCTTAATGCAATGAAAGGTTTTGTATTTGTCTGAGTTGATATAATATGTGGTTTTATTCATAGTTTGCTCCAGTGAAAGCAATTTATTAACCTAAGCACAATATGGATGCTCTTTTCTCAGACTACAGATTTCCTTACATAACATGCATTACCTGTAATAGGCCAGCGGCCAAGGGCCAAAAGCCTATCCCTACCCTCTAAATGGCCTGTTTCCATGGAAACTAGTGATTTTTTTGTATTTTATCAAGAAATAGGTTTTTGTGTCCCATATCTACACTTTTGTCAGCATTGTGACCAAATTTGGGAATAGTGATGGTGTATCTAACGGTTATCATTTCTTTTCGAAACAATATGACCTTGAAATATAAAAATAGCAAAATTCTGGGATGTGACATCCTATTTTCTCTTATGAAAATATGGCAATAGAGGAAAACGGTAACCTAATGCATACAATAATACCGTAGTGGCCCGTTTATAAGCCAGGACCTGTTTATAAGCCTATCTCAAATACAGACCGGGGATGTAGGGGTCATGAAAAAATAAAATCCACTGAAATTTAATTATCGATTAAAAGCCTATCTCAATTGCAAGCCGGGGCAAAAGGGGGGTCTAAACAAATACAAGCCCGGGCTTATGAACGGGCCACTACGGTAACTGACATTAGGGGAAAGAAAAATAACCCATTTTTGGTATCATGGGAAAGTCTGCTGTCATGATAACTAAGCCTTACTATTCATTCTACACTAAATTTTGTGTAAATCTAAATTACAAACTGCAGTCTATATCTTGAACAATTTATTTCAAGATGTATCAAGGTAAGTGGGAATATCACTGTTGTGAGCCGCCCTGCAAAGGTCTTATATATACCCCCTAAATAAGACCTGTTTTTGCAGAGCAGGCAACGTATATTGTTAAGCCCGGTATGTTGGTTGTGGGATGATGGTAGGTACACTCTGTCCAGGCTCTGTAGAACCAAGACTTCAATGAGTACTGGTATAGGCTAGCATTGGGGTTTTGGTGCTTCATAGGCTGGACAGGGTGTAGGTACTAAACCCCTTTGTGTTAGAATTTGTTATTTCATCACTAGCTTTCGGGCTAAGTTGCCCTTCTTCCATTTATTTCAAGGTTAAAGGGAAAGGTCCCTGAGAGTACAGGGCAATATACAGGCAAAACGAGGATCACACATCACATCAATGGTATTGGAAAGGGGCCATTAAACAATATGGAGGTTATCATATGGGGACCATTAAACAACAGCAGTATAGAGGGTAAAGTGGTGGTTATAGGGCATCATAAGAGGGTATAATAGTGGTTATGCCATAACATAGAGGGTATAACGATGGCAGGGTGACTTGTCTTTCTGAGAGGCTGCCAGTTTGTCATTTACTTAGTGGACACTTGGTCTAATAATAATAGTCATGCAGTAACATAGAGGGATTAATGGGGTCATGGAGTAAAATAGAGGGTATAATGGGGTCATGCAGCAACATGAAGGGTATAATGACGGGTCATGGAGCAACATAGAGGATATAATGGGCATCACATAGCAGCATAGAGGGTATAATGGGGGTCATGATGTTTCATAGAGGGTATAATGGGGGTCATGAAGCAGCAGAGATGGTATTGATTGAGGTCATGTGGCAGCATAGAGGGTATAGTGGGTGTCATGGAGTAACATGGAGGCCAAAATTTGTGTCATGGAGCAGCACAGTGGGTATCATGGGGGTCATGGAGCACTATAGAGGGTACCATCTATTAAGATTAAGATTAAGATTAATCAGAGACTAACCTCTTATTCTGTAACTTTTTTATGGAATAAAAGTTCAATATATGATGGGGGTTATACAGAAGCATAGATGGTATAATGATTGTTATGGAGCAGCAAAGGTGGGTGTAATGATGGTCATGGAGCAACATAGCAGGTATGATGGGGGTCATGGAGCAATAAAGAGGGTATAATGGGGACCATGGAGAATAGACACATAGAGGGTATAATAGGGACCATGGAATAACATATAATGATGGGGACCATAATGATGGGGACCATAATGATGGGGACCATAGAACCCTATAGATAATAATAATGATGGTCATGGGGTAGCAAGGAGGGTATAATTATGGACATGGATCACTATAGAGGGTATGATTGGGGTCATGGAGTAATATAGGGGGTATAATGGGGGTCATGGAGAAGCATACAGGGTATAGTGTGGTCATGGAACAGCATAGAGGGGATATTGATGGTCATGGAGCAGCATAGATGGTATAACAAAAGTCATGGATCTCTATACAGGGTGTAATGGGGTCATGGAGCAGCATAGCTGGTATAATGATGGTCATGGAGTAACAGATACTGTAAACGTATTTATTTTCGCGCAGATAATTTTTCGTGCACTAAGTACTTTGACACCTTTTCGCATGGATTTAAATTCACACAACAAGGAAGCCTCATGCCATGTTTATGGAATAATTATAGGTTTGCACAGGATTTAAATTCGCGCACATAGGGGTGTGCGAATGCGCGAACATTAATATGTTTACAGTATACAGAGTGTATTAATGGGTGTCATGGAGTAACATGGAGGGTGTAATGGTGGTCATGCAGTAAGATGGAGGGTATAATGGGGGTCATGGGGCAGCATAGAGGAAAGAATAGGTGCCATTGAGTAACATTGGGTGTATAACATTGGGTCATGTAGAAGCATAGAGGATGAAATGGGGTCATGGAGCAGCAAGGTGGGTATAATGTGGGTCATGGAGCACTATAGAGGGTTTGATGGGGTCATGGAGCACTATATAGATTGTATAATGATGAACATGGAGCAGCATAGCTGGTATAATCATGATCAGGGAGCAACATAGAGTGTATTATAGTGGCCATTGAACAGCACAGATGGTATATTGATGGTCATGGAGAAGCACAGAGGGTATAATAGAGATCATGGAGCTCTATACAGGGTATAATTGGGTCATGGAGCAGCATAGAGGGTATAATGATGGTCATGGAGTAACATAAAGGGTATAATGATGGGTCTGGAGCAATATAGAGGGTATAATGATGTTCATGGAGTAACATATATATACAGAGGGTATAATGGGGGTCATGGAGCAGCATAGAGGGTATAATGATGGTCATGGAGCAACATAAAGGGTATAATGATGGGTCTGGAGCAATATAGAGGGTATAATGATGTTCATGGAGTAACATATATATAGAGGGTATAATGGGGGTCATGGAGTAACATGGAGGGTATAATGATGGGTCTGGAGCAATATAGAGGGTATAATGATGGTCATGGAGCCCTTTTATTTGTCTGAGGGTATACATATATAAGGATCAACAAAGGGGTCATAGAGCAGCATAGAAGGTATAATGATGGCCATGGAGCAACATACAGGGTATAACAGGGTTATGGGGCAACATACAGGGTATAATAGGGTTATGGAGCAACATACAGGGTATAATGGAGGGTCATGGAGCAGCATAGAGGGGATAATGGGGTCATGGAGTAACATACAGCATATAATAGGGTCATGGGGCAACATACAGGATATAATAGGGTCATGGATCAGCATGTGGAAGATGATTAAATCATCTGAATCTCACAGTTTCATTTCAAATGTTCCTATTATTTCAGTTATTGTTGCACATTCATAAAAATTGAAATGTAGGTTCTTCTAGAATTAATCTTGTGGGATCAGTCATTTTTATCTCATAAAGACTGTATTTACTCCATGTTTTCATGGTAACAGGATGTGATATAGTTGTGGTCTATAGCATAGCAATTCCTAAACTTTGTTGCAACAATATAATGTGAAAAAGATGCCAATCTTGTTCTCATGCTTGGTCTTATGTTTTGAGGCATAGTGAGTGAGTGAGTGAGATTGGTGGCTTTACGCCCTTATCAACACTTTGAAGTGTTATATCAAGGGTGGGAGAGCTGAGAGGGAGGCAGTTTATGATCATACCCAGGAAATAGAGATAGAGAAGAAGGGAGAGAGAGACAGAGAAAAGAGACAGAAAGGCCCTTTAAGGTCTTACCCAGGACCAGGCACTTTAAGGTCTTACCCAGGACCAGTTTTGAGGCATACCCTCATGTTATATTTAATAAAATATAGACCTTCCTCGGGTATCTATGACAACCATTGTATTGTGATGTTGCTAGGGGAAGCCATCTTAAAAAAGTCTTGGCACAAAGCTTTGCACTCAAATAATACCATGGTAAAACCATGAATAGGGTGGATTTGAGGCTGGATTTGAGATCTTGAGGTCTTACAATAACAGTCATTTTCAAAACGGCCACGATCTTGGATTTCAAGATGGCTGACACATGCCAGACCCATTCAGCTATCTTCATTGCAAATGTTTGGCCGTAATAGTAATAAAAAAAAAAAAATTCCTTGACATCACATGACTAAGTTATGGCCACCCAAGGGGTGCCGCTAGGTAACAATTAATTCCTGTAGGTGTCACCCCAGTCTCCCTATTTCAGAGAAAGGATGTATGCTCGTCACACAAACACGGCACACAAACACCTTTTTACAGTGATCTGATATATCTAGTCATTTCCGTTGCCACAGATTGCCCTCTCAATACCTCTAGATTGATGTTTTAAAGTAACACAGTCATCATAGCATGAATAATGGAGTAATGGACATTTTTCCCTCCTCTGCCATGTGTTGGCCCTGCTCATATGACTGGCAAAGTTCAGTAACCACTCCATCAAGGGCCATAGCCCAGTGGATAGAGCACTGGCATTTAGAGTGAAGGTTTGGGAGTTCGAGCCTCGGTAGGGTCTCACAGCCTTGTTTTTTTTATCTCAGGATCGTGTAGATGCTGTTATTCTATGCGACAGGGACAGAGGGTGGGTTGGCGTGATTGGTGGCGATGGGAAAGGCAGGAGAAACAACATATACATATAAAGTTTACAGATAAATACCCATCGATCATCAGGGCTATCGATATGACTAAAGGAGAAAAGAGGCCTCCCTGCCCGTGCTAGCAATGGCCACTCTTCCTGGACCCTGAAAACATATGTGTAGACACCAAAAGCAAGTCTCTATGAGATCTAATAGGGAACTTATAAGCAAAAGAATGTTTTAAAGGGTGGCCATCTTGGATTTCAAGATGGCCAACACATGCCAGACCCAATCAGCCATCTTCATTGTATTCCTTGACCTTGAAAACCTATGTATGGACACCAAAATCAAGTTTCTATGATAACAAAGTACGAAGTTATGAGCAAAAGAATGTTTGGAATGGTGGCCATCTTGGATTTCAAGATGGCCGACACATGCCAGACCCAATCAGCCATCTTCAATGTATTCCTTGCCCCTGAAAACTTATGTGTAGACACCAAAATCAAGTCATGGCATTAAGCAACCATTACTCACTCCAAAATCAAGTTTCTATTATAAAAAGTAAGAAGTTAGACTGGATTTAAGATTTCTTACAATAACAGTCATTTCCCAAATGGCCGCCATCTTGGATTTCAAGATGGCCGACACATGCCAGACCCAATTAACCATCTTCATTGTATTCCTTGCCCCTGAAAACCTATGTGTAGACACCAAAATCAAGTTTCTATTATAAAAAATTAAGAAGTTATGAGCAAAAGAATGTTTGGAATGGTGGCCATCTTGGATTTCAAGATGGCCGACACATGCCAGGCTCAAATAGATATCTTCATTGTATTCCTTGACCTTGAAAACCTTGTTGTAGACACCAAAATCAAGTTTCTATGACCAGTAATAAGATAGTTATGGGCATAAATAGGTTTGGAATGGCGGCCATCTTGGATTGTCCAATATGGCGGCCAAGATGGCCGACACATTTTGGGCAACATTGGTTTTCATAATCTATGGGTCCTGACGTTTCCGAAAATGTATAGTTTTCACTTTCTCCATCAATACCCTACAGGGGCATTTTCATGTACATAAGAACCCTGACTATGCCGAAGAGGAGGCGGCGATGGTAATAGATATGGCTGAGGTTGAGTCCGAGACTCCCGAAGCCAAGTCTGTACCTTCGGCTGGTACCTCTAAGCAGAAACCTAGATCCCCCAGAAAGCAGGACAAGCCGAAGATGAAGGATGGAGAGATGAACGAGTCCCCGCGGACTCTATCTCCAGATCCTGCTGATTCTTCGGCGGCAGCGACTGAGGAGCTCATGGGTTCACCGGCCAAGAGCACCCGGTCTTCCGCCCGTCAAGTACGCAAACCCCGGAGTTCAGACCCCAAGTCGAACTCGAAAGGCAAGGCACCTGCCCCAGCGACTGGAACTACTAAGTTGAAGTTCCGGAAGCTGAAAAAGATCCATGTGTGAGCAGGTCGGAAAGTTCCCTGGGTGGAAAGCCGACCTCTCTCCCTGCCAAACCAGTTGAGGAAGCTCAAGCCTTGCCTTCTTCAGGCTCGGGCGAGACTCCTGGTTTGACCGTGGTGTCCAGTCGAGCTGGTGGGACGTTGGAGGTTAACGACCAACAAATCCATTTCCTCACCAATCTCCTGGACCAGATGAAGTCCCAACGTGAGCCACCCCAGCCTCAGAGAACTGTGGCTTCGGCTGCGTTGGGCCGGGCGCCTCCAGAGCAAGGTATGTTTGGCAGTATGTTCGATACTCCGGACAGACCTTCTGCAAAGGACTCGCCCGATGGAACGAAAGACGACGACGGCAAGGATGACTGAACGGAGGAAACGCATGGACGATGATGACTGGACCGCCCTTCGACCCGATTTAACCACCTCGGATACTCTTCGGATGCCCTGGATCCTTGGATACAGAACCTTGGTGTGAGGCGCCGAAATCTGAAACCAAGTCTACAATATGAATGTGAATTCCTTTTTCAAAATAATTAATTTCTGTTAAGCAGAAAATTGTTTGTTTGCAAGGTAGTGAGGACACAATATGCTCCTGCTTGTTGAACACGAAGAGGTTTTCATAAAATTTTTCTTACTTCAAAGAATGTTCATTTTAATTAGGACACAGTATGCTCCTATATGTCGCCAAGAAATTTTCATGAGATTTATTTATTGTTCATAGTAGAGAGGACACCTTATGCTCCTACATGTAGATGTTTCAACTTTTTAATACCCTGTCGAGTTTTAAAAACGTATTTTTCAAACTCTTAAAAGAAAAGAGGGGGTATTGTGGTGATATTGGGTTTCACTAGAGTTTATCTCTAGGTGCTGTCTGCTGTGGGTTAGTTCAGCCGATCTACCCCAGTGGGCAGTACTGGTCCGCAGTGACTTTTTAGTCTATGTATTAACTTTTACCTGTTGCATTTTACATATAACAGCAGTCCAGCTGTTGTTGCCAGAGTAACGGCAACCTGGGTTAACCTTATTTTGCTGATGGTTATGAATGTTCTTGTTCTTGTAACTAGTATCTTGTTACTCTTATATTGGCTTGTACCATGTTTACTTAAACCTGCATGTTGCCTCAGACACCTGTGGTCAAGGGTCACCTAGCTGGCTAGGAGGCCCGAGATCCTCGGACTGAGGTAGGATTGTGTAAACTGACGCTCAGCTTGCAATTCCTCACGAGAATAAAACCCTTTGCGAACAGGTAGTGACTGCCTTTTGTTCCATTTGTTTTATACATCGGTAAGGTTGAGGGATACGAACCTGCGAGATCACTACATATGTGTAAATACATATTTATGTATATGTAGCCCATTGCAGTTCTATATATGATGTTAGTCATAGCTGTGCATCTTTTTACATTTTGGACTAAAAACTGACGAAAAAAAGGACAAACATCGGACACACTGATGCATGGGGCTGGATTTTTCCAACACCAGATTTTAATTTTTTTTCTCGAAATATTTAAATAATTCTCAGAGCGTAAGGTAAAAAAACCCTGATAGGTGGACCCCCTTTAAACAGGTCTGCCCTTCATGGGGAGAAAGAGGATAGAAAGTACATGGGAAACTGAGAAAAAAATAAATGTGTCTACTGCTTTTTATTTCAGTGATTCCGGTGGTTTTCCAATGTGGGCAAGTAAGTGTGTTAATATAGTAAATATCGAATTCTAATTATTCAAAAAGATATATTTTAATATATTGAATGTGAAAACTAGTTTCAGGACGAATCTTTTCAGGACAGATTTATTCAGTGATTTGCACCCGGATAACTTTCCGAACAGACATGTCTGACAGGAAAAAAGTAATTTGTGTTTAAGATTCCATTATTTTTAGATTCCATGATAACTATGTTCAACGTTAATCAATTTCAGTCGGTCTGATCGCCCTCCTTCCTATAGGATTAATTTTAGGAATTATAGGAAAGATAATGTATGACAAGTCAAAAAAGGTAGGTAAAATAATGGAACAGCACATTTCATATAAAGGTTTTTAACATGATTTATAGGCAGAGCCATCCTCCCTCAAGACCTAAATGTTGAATATGGAAATAATTTACATCACACTCTCTCTCTCTCATTTCCACCCCCATATTATTTATATTTGTAAACAAAAATCAGAAGTGGAGACAAATTTATATCAGAGACAAATCTGTTGTCCGGTGCAGCTCTCTGCTGCAACTTAGCTTGGGTTTGGTGAAAAATATAAAGCAAACAAAATGATAAAATATTTTTACTGTATTCGTGTTCATTGAACTTCATATAATTTCATCCCAAGTTTGCACCCCACCCAGTCTAGCCTTGGGTTGATATAAATCGAGTCAATGAGACTTATTCGGCGGTCTCCCCAAACTGTGTGGATTAAAATCCTAATATCAATGATTCTGATACAAAACTGTTGTTAAACATCTCTCAAATAGACTGTACATCTACTCTGATTGATTAATCTCTAAAGTATGCATTTGAAAAGTACTAACTGATAAATCAACAAACAAGAAACTTTATTCCGGTATTTCGCTCTTCATAAAGCTGTACCAATCCTTGTGATGTAAAATTATATAAGATTTTTAATCTCTGAGATCACTCAGGCTACAGTAGCTCGGGGTGAATTCCCTTAATGCTCAGTAAACATACATCAGTTGAACTAAAGAATTGAAGTAATCATTATCACATTACAATATTTAAACTGAAATAACTATTTCACCCGCCCTGATGAGCTTAAACCACTTGTTTAATCAATATGTCCGCGGAAAATAATTTATTAGGCGAGGAGCATTTCTCCATACAGAAGAAAGGTATCTATTTAGATAGCTTTAGATGTGTCTATTTTTATGAGAGAGTAGGTTATTTATTGTATGGGGTATTGGTCCGGTTTCCTCTGTACATATAAGCTTATATTTTCAATCTATTTCCATCTTGAATATTTGCTTGAATATAGAACATAGCTTCCTGTTAGATTTCCGGGTGCAAAATGTGATCATCTTCGAACTATACTTCCTTTATTCCTCCTCTGCTCCATTTCATCATCTTAATTCTCGACTTTGCTCCCTCGAACAAATGCACACACATGTATGTAAACCTCTCCCTTTGTGTACAGAATAAAATAAAAGATTCGGGACAGACAACATATAGGTATTATGATAGATATAAAATATCCGGTCCAGGGCTTGGTACCGATCCTAACAGAGGTAACAGTCCGCCTCCCCTTAGGGAAAACATCGAGTCAATCATCTGAAAAGGTAAGATAGTTAAGCTAGATAAGCTAGACAACAACTCTAACGTAGCTGTAGGACTACTACCTTTGACACAAATCATTTTATGATTTTATATATAAGGGTCTCAAAACAATCGCACATAGCATTTTAGTGTACAAACAAATTAAGGCTCTCTGTATCGGATACACACACACATATGTTAATGTCCGCTCAGGTTTTAATACTATTTATCCTATTTAATCAGTTGATATGTATTAATTAATTATTTATATGTATTCTATGAATATGGTAGGGAGTTCGGACTGATGCTCAGGGAGTTCGGACTGAACTTTCGGCATTGCATTAGGAGCAGCTCTCCTGGATGTATCAGTGGGTCTGAGTGACTCACAGAGGTTTTTCCAGGGTTCCAGAAGAAGGAGAGTTTTCTCCCTGCTTCCAGAAGCTGATGCAATGCAAAAGAAAACTGATGTATGCCCGCTAGGGGATTTCTCTAAGGCTCTAAGGCCTGATAAAATATGTTGAAATATCTAGAATATATAAAGGGACTGACGAAATCAAGTCTGACTAGGGTAAATCACCCTATTGCTGCTATACTCATTGAAGACATCATGCTGACTGACTGGAAGACCTGGAGCCATGAGAGAGCCATGTTCTAATGTTTTCTGTATATTGAAACATGTGAATTGCGGACTAATAAACAAGCCATTCACCCCAAATTGAAGTACCTTTTGCTCTACTAGAGTTATTCTTACAGCTCAACTAGTTGGACTGGAATATTGAAACAACTATAATTATATTTAATAGTTCCCTGATCTACAACATCTTATTCAAATAACATTGAGTTATGGAATGTACCCGAGCTCCCAAGAGACATTCACACATACATTTGATTAGCTAAAACCGACCAAGTTGCTGGATGTATTTCACTGGCCGGAATCTACACACCGTGTGTGCTATATCAAACCCACTTGGGTGTCCTCTCGAAGGCCTAAATCCACTTTCACCTCAAAATGATGAGCAACTTCACAAAATTCTAGAAATCTTTGAATATTTGGCGACATGTATTAATGAGACAGTGACTTTACACATACTGAGCAATTCAGAATGAGTGCCAATATGAAAGTTGGTATCCACTAGTGATTAATGTGTGGCTACATGGTGGTGCCGCCGAGCTTTCACAACTGAATTAAACATATTTCAGTCACACTAACAATTACAACTACTTGGAAGTTGAGCAACTTCACAGCTTTCCACGCTTGTGACTGTCTGAAACACATGAAGTCGCTGGATGGTGTTTTTCGGCCTGGAATCCACACACAATATGCAGCCTATCAAATACACTGGGGCGATTTCCTGATATGCGACTTCAACTTAATGACCCTCATGACTAGAATGGCCATGGTTAATCTAGTCACTCATTCTGTGTTGCCTGTGCAAGTGGCCAAGCTAATTAGAGCTGTCGCTAGGGGATGTTATTTTCAGAATCCACACAGCATCCAAAGTGGGTGGCATGACCAATGACAGAGAACGACTGAGGTTGGGCCACTTGGATGGAAAACTTGAGTGACTGATGAGCAACTTGGCGCTGGAGTCGCTGTTTGGCTCTAGGCTTTATTGACTGTTTTGAGCGGAACAAATACATTATTTGAGCGGAACAAGTAAATTATTTGAGCGGAACAAAACAAATTATTTGAGCGGATCAAGTAAATTATTTACCTGGCAGTGGTTCTGGTGTTCCCGCTCATTGACTTACCTCATCACCTTTTGTTTGTTGTTGATTCCACGTTCAGTTTGAAACGTATATAAAATCCTGGTCACCCAAAAGTCTTTCCTCCACTGTTTCTGATGGAAATATTAGCCATTTTTTAGTAATTAAAGCCTAGGCCTCCCCATAACATGATGGGAGTAGACATCGGGCAAGTGATGTTGTGGTACAATGGCCGCCTCCCAGCGGCAACCGGGCAAAACAGGCCAGGCTGTAAAACTGGTGCTGTTATACGCTCTATGGGTTGCTTCAGTGTTGGTGGCGCCGACATTAGAGCCCCGGGACACTTGGGCCTATGGACCAAAGCGCACAAGCAGTGGGAGCTACTAGTATGGTAAGCACTACTGTCTGGTTGCTACTATCTCAGGGCGCCAGTGTCCGGGCTCTGTTGGTCGCATGTAAATGGTGGAAGGTTTGTTTGTTGACGGAAGGGAGAATGCGGCGAAATAACTGACATGGTGAAGTTATAATTAAGTGTACATGTGTGATATTGGTTTGACAGCTAAATTTAACTAAATACGAGAATGTGATGGTTTGAATTGTGTAAAACATGCTGATTTGGATGATAAAGGCTTTCTGAGGAAGGCGGCATTTTGGCTTGGTCCGTTCCGTGTACCAGAAGTAAAATACTATCCCATGTTGTTGTGCGGATGAAGTAAATTATTTCAGTTTGTCATGCCCTACATCTAAAACTATTTTTAAAGGGTCTAATATTTGTTAAAATGTGTTTAAACAGTAGTATTGAATCCAAAGATCGGCAACTAAAGGGATTAATTCCCAAGGTTTGGTGTCTTCGGCTGTTTATGGTGCGATAACGGCCAAGGCCTGTACATCCCCCTGTACCCCCTCCTGTATATCCGCCTGTACGTCCTCATTGAACTGTATAATTAGCAGTTAAAACATGTTAAAAGAGGTGCTTCTGCATTAAAGATTATTGCCTGTAATGGAGCGATTCTGAAGTAAATCCTTACATAAGATAACAGGTTGGACTGGCTGCAACCATCGTTTTTTTCCCATGGAAAAAGTCAAAATAGCTTCTATTCTCAATCGAAACTCAGTGTCCTTCGCTTTCTATACTTTTACACCGCAATCTATTCTCAATCTTTTCTCAACATTTCTCCCGGTGAAAAACTTTTTAATTACCTAAAATATTTTTCTGGCCACTTTACTACACTGTAGTTTAGGGTGATTTATCAAACTTTTCTCAACCTCATAACAGTGTCTATAAATCCATTGGCTACTTTTCACTAGGCATGTTTGATAGCGCCATCACAATCATCCTCAAAAACTTTCTTTCTTCAAAAACAACATGGGAACGACTCGAAGAACTGGGACTATCCCAGAAGTCTGTCGACCAATTTGTCAGTTTTTCATGTAATTGTTACTATATCTTTGACAAATAAAAGATTACTCAATTCAATTCAATTCAATCCGCCATAGACCAATATATAGTTCATGCCCATAACACCAGGAGGCCACTTAGTTTCTCCTGATACCGCCGCTATTTTAGACGCGATTTGATCAGGTTCTGGGATGTTTTTTCTTACCTAGACCATGTTGTATCAACGGAAGTAGCGTCAGCTATAGTCTATGGGAGTGGTCTGAACGGCAGTGTTAAAGCTCCATAGATTGTGGCGCCACCTATAGTATTTGGTGGCGTCAGAGTGTAAACTTTTGGAAGCGTCTATATACTAGCTGCCAGGATGTTAATAGAGCATTGTTACCATTAGGCAGTGTATTTTCATGTGTTCTGTGAAGTGGAATAGAGTACATGGATGGATACTGATGCTAACTATAACCCTAAACCTAACCTTAAATGTGTGGTCCTAGGTCCGTATAGGCAGTAGTTATACTCCACTAGTATCCTGACAGCTAGTTTTTAGTTGATACCTAAACTTTTGGTTCATATGTTTCGCAAGGCACATTTGATTGAAATAAATGATTGTACTGGTTGGTAAATCTTCTATTTTGGTATTAATAAGTTGATCTGACCAAATCACGTCTAAAAACACTATTACCCTCGGTTTGGTGGTTTGTTGTGGTCTGTGTGGTCATGGACACTCTCGGGCAAAGCCCTCGGGTGTCCATTATAGCAATAAACAACTCAGATTTTAGCATGAGAACAGTCTGTGGGCCCAAGGCCATAGGCCGAGGGACGTCACTGGGCCTACAGACCGTTCAAACACTACAATCCGAGTTGTTTATTGATTTTAGTCTGTGATGGGTCAGATCCCATACATGCACGTAGCAGCCAATGGGAGGCACGCAAACTCGCTACAGACCAGGGTAACAAGCGCGGTCTGTAGTATCATAATTGCACGCAAAATTCCACAAAATCTGACCCAAAATGGACTAAAACCACACAGACCACAACAAACCTCGGGGTAATAATTCTATAATAGATCCACTGTCCCTCTCTATGTGTTCAATAATCTGTGGATACACCTTATGGCAATGAAATCATTATTTTGCGGATTAAGGCTCATTCTCTTTAGCATTCTTCAAGCCAAATAATTTTCAAATGACTTTGCACAAACCTTTCAGAAAAATGAAGTTGAACCGCAAGAAAGACCATATTTTATGTCAGCGGTACGTCCTCGATCTAACATTTCAGAGAGAAGGGTGACTTCTACTAATAGTTAATGAAATCCTCTTGCTATTTGATTTCGTGTATTAATTCCAGGAGTTTACTGTTTTCCCTGGGAGTCATTGCACGAATTCAGTTAATAAATATTCATGGTTTTATCATAGGAGTACACAATGTTAACATTAACCGCTCAGACTATAATTACTGCACAAATAACGACCTGACTATGATTTGTACATATTTCTAAATAATACCTACCTTTTATTGTTGCTCTCTTTCTATGTTTCTACAAGGTTTATTTATCTATGTGCTGTATTTCACGGTGAGTTTGGTTATCTGCAAACCTTCCTTATTCATTTCCACTAATACATCGCAAATGTTAACATAGTAAACATTTAAATGTTTAAAAACTATAACTTTCAATACCTATCAATGGTTCTGGTTTCAGGTAGACACATAAAACAGTAGCATTACGAAATGTCCATCCTTCAATTTCCATCTCTATTGGGCAGGGTTCTGTAATTGTAAAAGTTTAACATACTTCTCCTGGCCTATGATAGTCTAACTAAGCCAGAAATGTTGTTTTATATATCTTCAATGCTATGTTCATTATTTTTCAGACGCCAGGGCCAGTCTCTCAAGACTCTCAAGATATGATTTAGCCATTGTATTTGGGACCACGTGCTGATTCGATCATTTCACATTGGGCAGGAACAAGATCTTTTACGATATAGTCATCCTCGAAATATGAAGACTATACATGTATAGGAAATATGCAATATTTGTCTGTTGCTATTCTAACAGAATTAATTGTGGCGTCGAAGACGGTGCTGTATAACATTGTGAATATTTTTGTGTCAATGACAAAACACTCTAATGCAAAGGATAATTAAATTTAGAAGAGATAAGTTTTAAAATGTCTAAGTAACAACAATGGATATGTATATAATTTCCTACCATGAACATTAAAATGTTTTGAAAACTTTTGAATTGGCTAGTTTTTTCTTCTTCTTTTTCCTCTCTCCCATTCTCTCTCTCCCTCTGTAGATATACATATACAATTTTATTTTGATGTTGACATTTTATTGGAAGAAATTGTTTGGATATAATAGATATGATTGATTAAATTTCAAATCTTCAAAAATTGCTACAACACACACTCAATTATTTTCTTGATTTCAAGTGATTGTACAGATCATGAATTCTTATTGCGGAGTTTAGGAACAGTGTCTTCCTCAGGAATGTTTCTAAATAATGGTCCAAATATAAGGCAGATTGTTTAAAAAGAAGCTACCGGGATAACGTTGTAAAATTGGACCGTTCCGATCAGCATAATTGACAATAAAGCTTTACGATGTCCCAAAGATAATAATTGTTTTTCCATTTGTTTATTAGATGTGTTAATGTCCACTCTGGTTCTAATGTTATTTATCCTATTTAGTCAATGGACATGTGTTAATTAATTGTTTATATGTATTGCATGAACATGGTAGTACGATCTATAGTTAAGTTAAGCCTGACTCAGGGAACTCGGTCTGATGCAATGCCTGTGATTGTGGAATGAATGCTGGACATTGCATTAGGAGCAGCTCTCCTGGATGTATCAGTGGGTATGAGTGACTCACAGAGGTTTCTCCATGGTTCTAGAAGGTTCCAAAAGCTGATGCAATGTAGTTCTATGTAGCAATATGCAAGGAAACTGATGTAAGCCCACTAGGGGATTTCTCTAAGACTCTAATATCTATAGTATATAAGGGGCCCCAGTCAGTCCCTAGTCAGACCCAGACCTATCTTGAAGACCTGATCTACCCTTGCTGTTACAACCATTGAAGACATCATGTTGACTGACTAACTGACTGACTGGAAGGCCTGGAGCCATGACAGAGCCATGTTCTAATGTTTTCTGTATATTGAAACATGTGAATAAGGATTAATAAACAAGCCATTCAGCACTCCAATTGCTCTGCTAGAGTTATTCTTACAGCTCAACTAGTTCGACTGGAATATCAACATAACTATAATTATATTTAATAATTCCCTGAGCTACAATATCTCATTTGATTGACATTGAGTTATGGAATGTCCCTGAGCTCCCAAATGCGACATTCACATTTGATGGTAGAACCCGCAGCTGGAGTATTGGAATAGAATTACTCTATTTCATAAAACTGAATGGCTGAGTTTTTCATTGAGAAGATAGATGAGTGACCAGTGTATGTAACCCCTTGGAGAAGAGCAGCTGCCTGATGTTTGGAGAGGAGGCCTAAGAGTTGATCTGATTAATCCTGTGGATTACTCACTCACTTGCACCAATAGAGGAGGGATATAGAACGTCCTCCAGAGTAATAGACTTACAGCAGAGGGAAAATCCAGACAAATACCATACTAAAACAGCAAGATTTGAATGGTAATGATGGAGGGAAGAGCTGAGGTGAATCAAGACCAATTAGACAGAGATCGGATACCAAATTCAACCTACAGGATAACAAAATGTACCAGTGATCTGTCAGTCCCTCAAGTGCCAGCATTGGGAGAAGAAATGGACCAAGGAGGAGAGGATGAGGACCAGAAAGCAGCAGAGAAAGCAGCAACGAAGCAGTGCTCCTCACAGATTCAAGCCTGAAGTTAAACAATACCCAAGGAAACTGATGTAAGCCCACTAGGGGATTTCTCTAAGACTCTGGAAGTCTGATGAAACGTGTTGAAATATCTAGAGTATATAAGGGGCCCCAGTCAGTCCCTAGTCAGACCCAGATCTATCTTGAAGACCTGATCTACCCTTGCTGTTACAACCATTGAAGACATCATGTTGACTGACTAACTGACTGACTGGAAGGCCTGGGGCCATAAGAGAGCCATGTTCTAATGTTTTCTGTATATTGAAACATGTGAATAAGGATTAATAAACAAGCCATTCAGCACTCCAAATTGAAGTACCTTTTGCTCTGCTAGAGTTATTCTTACAGCTCAACTAGTTCGACTGGAATATCAACATTATCTATAATTATATTTAAAAGTTCCCTGATCTACAATATCTCATTTGATTGACATTGAGTGATGGGATGTCCCCGAGCTCCCAAAAGTAACATTCACAGATGGATAGATAAACGTTTATTGGAACAAATCATCGGGCACATCTCGGTTTTACAGGTTTTCGTCTGTAGCCTTTCATACATTCAATTATCCTCCAATGTTAACATATGTAATGGACTTGAATAACAAACAGATGTCAGGTTTGACATTTAATTACAATGTGTTTACAGTAAATCAATTTACAATACGATCTAAATCAATAGGCCAGTGAACCATGTAGGAAGGACCTTGTCACCCCTCTTCAACTACAGATCAAGCACGACAACAACAACAACAACAACAGGATCTTGATACATTGTCAATTATAATCTCATGATTTAACTATTTCATGATTTCAAGGTTTTTTGGTTTTTTTTTACAAATTTTATTGACAGAAGTTCTACAATGTGTAGTTGTTCTCATTTGTCGCAAAAGGTATTTGATTATGGCTAATGACATTACAGTTTTTAGTATACAATTATAAAATTTAGTGTTGACATTTTAATTATACATTCATCAAAGTATGGAGTTTTAAACCATTACTCATGTTTGTTTGCCATGTGACAGAAACATATTCTAGTCTGTTCATACACAGCTTTTTACATTACATCTCCCAACAATTTTTTCATTTTTTTCCCCCACTTTTAAGAACATCATTATGTACAGTGATTATATGAATCATACCGCTCTTAGTACAGAGTATAGTAGGGTCATCTGGAGCACTTCTGTGACCGTTGAGAGTAGAGGTTGGTTTCTCAGTGGATTTGACATCTATGAAGGGTAAATAAAAAATTGAGCGGGGGCGACCCTCGCGAAAGTGCGGGGAAAACCCGTGAGAGCCCCAAATCCAAAATGGCCGCCATCAACCATTATGAGAATTAATATTTCAATGGTTTGGCCTACCATGCAGTCCAGTATATGGTTAATAGGGTTTTGGGGGCTGAGGAATTCATATCTGATATCAGTTTGATGATTTGACCTTGCTTTGACCTTCAAATCCAAGATGGCTGACAATTTTCAGCTCACAAGGGTCAAATTTTCAAAATCATCATAGAACCTTCCTAATAGGCTCTTATGAAAGCTCTTATCATGGTAAATTGACTTATGGAAAGTGAAACTACAATTAGGACAACAATAGTTAGCACTGCACATGGGAAACTCACCCTCAAAGCCCCCTAGGGGTAATAGAACAAACCCCTTTTCAGACTAATGACCTTTCAGGTTTTATTTAGGAGAAATTAGACCTGGGACAAATCGCAAAAGGCAGTTTCTGAACTGTTTTGGGTATTATTGATATCCCATATTAATATACTAAAAGGCCCAGAAAATCTAGGTCAGGAAACATGCCCAAAATCACAATAAAATACAAAATGGCTGCCACTAAAACTTTGGAACACCATAACTCAGGGTATAATCAAGATACATTCAAGTGTGAATACACTTTTTCTATGTTTTTAGACATGGGGAATCCAGTGCAATATAAATAAAATCAATATAATCAAAATTTAGTAAGTTAGTATACTGATACTGAGAAATATCAAGTAAAAACTCCCTTAAATGCATCAAGTAAACTCAAGAAATAACATAACTCAGGGTATAATCAACATATATATTCAAGTGTGAATATACTTTTTCTATGTTTTTTAGACATGGGGAATCCAGATCAATATGAATGAAGTCAATCTAATCAATATTTAGCAATTTATTTAGTTAGTATATGTGTAATACTGAACCAACTACTTGGATGGTGAGGAAAAAGAAGAAAAAAAATCAAATTTATCCAGTAAACTCAAGAAATCTATTGCGATTGTATTGTATGAAAGCATTCATGATCAAGCACAATTGGTATGATATTCCTGTAGTCCTAACTGTTAAACCATTATAATGGCAAAAAACTTTAGTACATTCCTAGTTATTTTTTCTGCAAGAACAGACTCATTCCCTTTGACAGTTGTGGTGAATAACATTAAAATAGTTAACCAGGATTGTGTTAGGATACTGATCAGAATTGACCATCTATGAACTTCCATCCCCAGTACTTTACTCCTCCTCTGAATCTATAGCATCCTGTAACTGACCATTATCATTGATACTACTGTCATCACTGCTATTGTCTGAGCAGTCATGAGCTGTAAACTGGTGGAGCAATGGTGGCAGACCGTGAAATGCTTGTTAGCATTTCCCAATCATGATTTCCCAACCATGGGCAGTTTGTGCCTCTGGCCTCCCAGCAAGTAACATCTGCCCTCTTGGTAAACTCTTTGACAAGAACAAATACATTCATATCAGCTTTGGTTTCAAACTCACACCCATTCATACCTGAAAGTTTTTCCTGAAGAGATAGATTGATATTTGCAACAACTTTGGAGAAATTGATTCATTCATGCTTGAATTGAAAAATATTTCCTCAGTTGTGAAGGTACCTAAAATATAATTACTTACTTTAAGTTAACCATTCTAAAGTCACCCTCCCTTTAAGAGATCCTTAAATAAGATTAGACACGGTGTGAGATGGTGATAATGCAGATCCTATCCAAGAAGTCTTTCCAGGGGTTCTCACAGCTATTAGTGTGTAGGCTATATCTGTTCTAGCAACCCCTCGTCTCTGTGTAGAAACATTGGAGGTACTTATTTTATTGCTAGGATTGTCCTCTGCTGATGATTCAATGATGTATATCACCTTCCACCAAAGAGGTTGTCCATGATAGCAAAATGTGTTTAGGTTTAGGAAAAGGCATACTTTTTAGGATGTTTGCCAATAAGCCGGTGTTTCAGAACAAGTGTGTTCAATAACAAAGCTTCTCAAGATGATATAGAGAAAGCTGGAGAATGTGATAGTTTACAATTTGAATTACATCCTCTATAATGAAGAAATATTGAGGAAAACTTACTGTCCACAAAACATATATTAATCTACAGATTCTACTACCACGTTCTACTGCTAGTATCACAGAGTGTACTACCAGATTTAAACAACAAAGTGTGTTCACCTTCCTCCAGAGTACTCAGGATGGAACTTCACAGATGAAATAATTCCAAACTTTACTTTTGAACCTGCTTTCGGCTTATGACCAACCACTACAAAATTTGTTGCTGCAGCTGCAAGGGTGGCAGCAGCAGTCAACGGTGACTATATTACCAATACAGGAGCTAATGATGAAAGTCAGGTGCCTTAATCGGTAGGCATACTGATTTTTCCTGTTGTGTTTTCAAATCAAAACTAACTAATAATCAAAAGAGATTCCTTTGACAGTTAGGTCTACAGGAATATGATACCAATTGTGCTTGTTCATGAATGCTTTTTATACAGACCAATCCCAATAGATTTCTTGAGTTTACTGGATAAATTTGACTTTTTTTCTTTTATTCCCTCACCATCCAAGTAGTTGGTTCAGCATAACACATATATACTAACTAAATAAATTGCTAAATATTGATAAGATTGACTTCATTCACATTGATCTGGATTCCCCATGTCTAAAAACATAGAAAAAGTATATTCACACTTGAATATATATGTTGATTATACCCTGAGTTATGATGTTTCTTGAGTTTACTTGATGCATTTAAGGGAGTTTTTACTTGATATTTCTCAGTATCAGTATACTAACTTACTAAATTTTGATTATATTGATTTTATTTATATTGCACTGGATTCCCCATGTCTAAAAACATAGAAAAAGTGTATTCACACTTGAATGTATTTTGATTATACCCTGAGTTATGGTGTTCCAAAGTTTTAGTGGCAGCCGTTTTGTATTTTATTGTGATTTTGGGCATGTTTCCTGACCTAGATTTTCTGGGCCTTTTAGTATATCAATATGGGATATCAATAATACCCAAAACAGTTCAGAAACTTGTCTTTTGCAATTGGTCCCAGGTCTAATTTCTCCTAAATAAAACCTGAAAGGTCATTAGTCTGAAAAGGGGTTTGTTCTATTACCCCTAGGGGGCTTTGAGGGTGAGTTTCCCATGTGCAGTGCTAACTATTGTTGTCCTAATTGTAGTTTCACTTTCCATAAGTCAATTTAGTACCATAAGAGCTTTCATAAGAGCCTATTAGGAAGGTTCTATGATGATTTTGAAAATTTGACCCTTGTGAGCTGACAATTGTCAGCCATCTTGGATTTGAAGGTCAAAGCAAGGTCAAATCATCAAACTCATATCAGATATGAATTCCTCAGCCCCCAAAACCCTATTAACCATATACTGGACTGCATGGTAGACCAAACCATTGAAATATTAATTCTCATAATGGTTGATGGCGGCCATTTTGGATTTGGGGCTCTCACGGGTTTTCCCCGCACTTTCGCGAGGGTCGCCCCCGCTCAATTTTTTATTTACCCTTCATAGATGTCAAATCCACTGAGAAACCAACCTCTACTCTCAACGGTCACAGAAGTGCTCCAGATGACCCTACTAGTACTAGATAAGATTACATAGTATGTCTTTCAAAATTTCCCTAATTCACTCCAGCCTTATTTGATTTTGGTGTATCTCAAAATTATAGTCACATACAGTCGTGTAATTTTCTAATCGATCTAATCATGCATATACATTTTCAAGCTTACAACATTCTTGTACACATCATTTTAGGTGCCAGTCGTTTCTGTTTTTCAGAACACTTTTGAGATTGGGCCAGGTTAGGTTTTTGCTCCTAACTTCAAGATTATTCCACATCAGTGGCCCTAAGACATGTGGACTTCTCCTAATCCATTTGGTTTTGGGACGGGGTACAATTAAATTTATTCCCTCTGCCTGTCTCGTGGGTCGTGGGATTTCATGGACATACCTTTTAATATCTTTTAGTTTAAACATTAGGCCCAACACGGTAATCCCACCTCTTTTTTCCAACATCATTATTTTGTTCATACCCATGATTTCGGATAAAGGCATTTGGGCATTACGATTTATTAACCTGATACCTCTGTTCAGCGCTCTCTGAAGTTTTCTTGCATTAGAGGCATTCATCATATTTAGGAAGAGTAATCCATAGTGTGCCAGGGGCATAATATGTGTTTTAACAATCATAGATGTTATATAATCTGTCAAGTAGTACCTTATTCTCGACAGTTGATTAACTTTGGACTTTGGATCGTGTTTCTGAACTTAGTAAAATGCCTATTAAAATTTAACTTGACATCGATTTCGAAACCTAGGTACTTCACATTATTTACCCTTTCTACAGCTCTTCCATCAATATATAGCTGGCCTAAGTTTTCCATTTTGATTTTCTTCAACTTTCTACTTGTTCCCATAATTTGGTACTGGCACTTCTGTACATTTATTTTCAGCTTATTTGTTGACATCCATCTATAGACAGTACTAGCTATATCCTGCGCCGTTGTTAAACAATCATGTATACTCTCACCAGTGACGCTTGTTGCAGTGTCATCTGGTACATAGTAAGCCTAATATCAAGATTTGTCTCAATTTTGTCCACACATTTGGGAAGATCGTTAACAAAGATAATAAAAATCAACGGTCCACGGTTCAGTCTCACGATCACAGTTTTCGTCACCATCAAACAGCTGCACTATTCAAGCTGCAACCAAAGAATTTGGTCCTGTCACGAACGATAAATGCCAATATCTCATTATATAAGATTACATAATATTACATAAGGATATGGCATAAATTAGCATTAATTATCAAATATGATTATATCATTATTACCAACATTATGAATAAACTTATAGACTAGTATAGACTAGTACAAGTCTAGGTAACTAGTTGGGCAATATCCCACTAGGGGTCCACCAAGGACCAACATGGTAATTATGTGGGTTGACCCAAATAAGGTAACAGCTGATTGGTAGATTACATCATTGGTCAGCTCTGCAGGAGACTGAGCCAGATATTTACATACCTTGTTCTATTGGTGTAACATAAGCGACCCCCTGTGGTCAAATTATGTATACTCATTATTATTGGATAATGCAAATGAAGGTAAATATATGTATGATGATTGGTTATTAATTACGCATGCGCACGCATGCGCACTGACATGTATGATGATATATAAACCCATGTTTCTCTTAATAAAAGTTATGTCTAAACAGGACAAACCTCTGCTCTTCTAACTACATAATTCTAGGCTATACTTAGCCTAGCCTCTTACTAATTACACATCCATATTCTCAGGGACTCTAGCTAGCTCTACCATCGACACAGATCCCTCGGAGAATAGTAGTTGTATCAAATGGTGGAAAACCTAAATATTTAAACCTGGCGACACATACCCTACGCAACAGGGTAGTTACCAAGGTTAGCCCGAAGAAGAGAAAGTATAAGAGGAAGGATCCTGCTCAACGATATCGTGAACCAAACGAATTTGAACATATAGCTCTACAATTCCATCATATCAACATGAACAAAGCAGAAATAGTAGAAGCACGAATGGTACTCAACCAGGCTATTAATGACAGACTTCGCAATCAGCTCCAAGAGAGAGAGCCAGACTTGATTCAGAGGATTCAACAAGGGATAGATGCGGCTTTACGGGCAGGCCGCCCCGCGGAACCTCAACAGCCGGCCAACGCTCAGCTCGCTCAAGCCCTGGTAGGGATGAGGGCCCAAGACCCCAACTTGAGAAAACCAGAAGTGTTTAAGGGACCTACATTGACAGTAAATACGGCCCAATTCCTGGAAGGATACCACCACTATATCACACAAGCATATCTTAACGATCAGCCAGCTCTAGCCCGATATTTATCTACATATCTAGACGGGAAAGCTAGGCAGTGGTATGAACGATATATCCGCATACCAGCTAATGATAGGAACAATTACCAAGCGATATCGGACGCCATGATAGTTTATTTTCGGCCAGATGAGAGAAATCTCCGAATTACCCAAGTGAGGAAGCAGGGTAAGACAGAAACGGTAGAGGATTATTCCTTATACCTACGTGATATAATATCTGCTAGAGCTATAAATGAGGACGGAGCTATAGAAAAGCTCATAGAGGGGCTACGTCCAAATCTTGCCCCGATTGTTCTGGCACAAAACCCAGTCACCTACGACGCGGCGGTTAAATCTGCAAAGACAGCAGAAGCCAGTGAGAAGTCTAGGAAAGACCCAGCCTTAGAGACAAGTGAATTATCAGCCATCCTCGCTAAAACATGTAATGATTTAACCAAATCACACAGAGAAGAGATCAAGTCACTCCATGACAAAATTGATATGTTATCCAAACAGAAGGAGGAGCCTAAGGTAGCCGCAACAGAAACAGTCCAGGCCATGGATCAGGACCAAGGACAGAGCGGCAACGGGCGCGGCCGAGGCCGAGGAAGAGGCCGCTGGAATGGAAACAAGCGCGGACGAGGAGGCAATTGGAGAGGCAAAGGAAAGGGTAATTGGAACAACAATCAAGGAAACCAGAACAACCAAGATTGGAATAATCAAGGAAACCAAAACAACCAAGGATGGAATGGTGGCTGGAACAACGGCTACCAGCAGCCCCAATACCAGAATCAGCAAGGAAATTCTGGGATGAACGACCAACTAATGGCTGAATTTCAGCAATTTCTACAGTACAGACAACAGGGAAACGGCAATCACCAGGCTTATTAGGGCCAATTGGACCTGGTGCAAAATTCTCTGTCAGGCAAGAGACTTTACCAAATGGTAAAAAGAACATTCCCCTCCCAGGTAACAAGTAACGTTAAGTGAACATTGGCTAACGTTTGTTTAAGGATATTGGCATGGATATTGCCAACGTTGGGAAATAAACGTTATATTATCGTTTTTTCAACGATGATTTTCAAACTGTTTTGAACCCAATGTTTATTAACTTCAACTTAACGTCAGAAAATTTAACGTTTTTTCAAAACGTTAAAGAAACATTAAAAACACGATGGATAAATGGATCCCTTTTTACAGACGTTGAATCAACATCTGAGTTATTAACGTTTTTTCATAGAGATTGATTGTCTGTGAAATAAACGTTGGTAGAATCAACATCTTTTCCCCAAACGTTGCATTAACGATAGCAAAATGAATGCAATAAGCCAGATGTTTGATTAACATCTGAAATATTAACGTCTTTCTATAAACGTTAAATGTCTGTGAAAAAGATTTGGTAGAATCAACATTTTCCCTCCAAGCGTTGTATTAACGTTAGCAAAATGAATGCAATAAGCCAGACGTTCGATTAACGTCTGAAATACGAACGTCTTTCTATAAACGTTAAATGTCTGTGAAATAAATTTGGTAGAATCAACATTTTCCCTCCAAGCATTGTATCAACGTTAGCAAAATGAATGCAATAAACCAGGCGTTCGATTAATGTCTGAAATATGAACGTCTTTCTATAAACGTTAAATGTCTGTGAAATAAACTGTGGTAGAATAGTCTTCTTTCACCAAACGTTGTATTAATGTTAGCAAAATTAATTCAATAATAGAGACGTTTGTTTAACATACATTATCAACGTTTTCCTGCAGATATTAAAAGTTATATAAACGTTGGTTGAATAGGCCTAATCATCTTTTCCGGTCAAGTATCCCTCAAATTTTAAAATCATTTCATATTTCATTTTGTAATTCATATTCTTTATATCATGATACTTATATTGTATAAACTATGCAAACATTCCTTGCAAATAATATCATTTTACTATATTAAAGCACCACTATTCAGGCAGTTAGGACAAGGCAAGCACCCACATAATGGGACATATTCATTGACATTGTTTGAAATTAAGAATTATTCTTCATAGTTGGCAAGTCATGGAATTAGTTGAGCTATTAATATGTTGAAATACAGATTTCCCCATCTATACAGAATAATGATTTGCCAGCACTAAGTAAGGATATATGTAACAGGACACTGAAGGTTTCCCACACCATTGTTTTATGACAATTGTATCTCTTATGGCAAATTATGGAAATCGCAAAACAGGGATCTCCACTAACTAAAATCATGCACTAGCCCGCAGGACCGGCAGATTATAAAATCTACAGGTTTGTAGAAATCTGGTAGTCCTTACAAAATTATTAGATACTAGCAAAGTACCCATCCTCCGGACGGTCCCCCTCTCTCCCCACACTTCCCCCTCCCCCTCTTTTCCCTCCCCCTCTTCTCTGACTTTCATACCTGTTTTTCTCTCCCAACCCCATCTCCGATTTCCCCCCCCCCTCTCCCTCCCCTCCCTCCCCTCTCTCCCTTCCCCTACATCCTCTCCCTCCTCTCTCCCCCCTCTTCTTTCCCTCCCCTCCCCCTCTCCAATTCCTATACCCTCTTCTTCACTCTCCCACTCCTATGCATGTAGGACGGTCACCCTCTCTCCCCATACTTCCCCTTCTCCCTCTTTTCCCTCCCCTCTTCTCTGACTTTCATACCTGTTTTTCTCTCCCAACCCAATCTCCAAAAGTTTGTAATATTTCGGGGGGGGGGGGGGGGCAATAACCAGTAAAGTAACTAAATATACACCATATATTGACCTTTAAAATGAAAGGATATAAAATAACCAAATGATGCCCTATTGGGAGAATTACTCATATAGTCAGGTCCCCCTGGACGTAGGTTGTGGGAAATGACGTAGTATCTCACAGGGGCTTTCCCAGGCTATAAATAGAATGTAGAGATCACAATTTAAAAAAGGCTTCAAAATCGCTTTTTGTAGAAATCGCTCTAGCTTTATATTATATGGATAATGACATATATTTCAACATATCTCTTGCTTCAAGTTCTGTATGGTGTGTGTGTGCAGCTGGGGGGGGGGGGGCACAGAGAGAAGAGGGAGGACAGACAGGGGATCAAGGGATAGAGCAGTATTCAAACGTGGAATTTCTGTCAGTGCGGGGGAATTAGGTGATCAGGATTTTTGTTTAACATCCTCTTCCCATCAATCTCACATTTCAGTCCTCCTATATATATTCTAGATAATATAGAATTCGAAGACTTTCTAGACTTAATTGAGATACAGTTTTCCAAGGGAATCTAAGACCCAGCTATAACTTATAACTTCCAAAAATTGTAAAATCAGCCCCCCCCCACACACACACACGGCTCATATAACCAAATTTCGTCTTATTATCAAAACTGCATATTCTTATTCTGATTATTATTGTTCATTAAAATAACTATATAGTGAGTTTACAACATCAATGATGTAATAGAGGCCCCCGAAAAATAACAATTAACCTAAGTATTTTTGGGAAGACCAGAGCTGGTTTTCTCATTACGAAGAAACCCCTCTGGCTTACCATCATTGTGGCATTCTGACTCTTAAATTGATAGATACTGTAAGAGTCTCACTCTGACTCTTAAGTTGATAGATATAACTGCCAGTTCCTTTGATCACAACGAAAAACTAAGAACTAAGTATCATGAGGGAAAATGCAAATATGTTTCCGCCTCAAATATTTAACAAGAATAAAAATAGATTCACTTTTCACTCACTTCAACTATTGTGAGGTATTTTAATGTTTATTCCATGTATTTGCCAAAAAGTCATAAAATATAGACCAGACAACTGAAATTTGAAAACGTTGAAACATTATCCTGGGAATTATTCTTTCTGAATCACAGTTGACAACCCCACGTCATTATTTAGTAGACAATCTCCATAATAGTATACATTTTCCTTGAACCATGTATACATGTGTATATGCATTAAAATCTGTGTTTAATGCACTAGAGTTGCAGAGAAATGCTAATTAATGGTCATATTTGTGAGTGAGTGGATTCAGAAATATCTGTGATCTGAATTAACTCACTGGCAGCCGTTTTAGCTTGACTAATTTGGCGCCAGATGTATGTATAAACATAATATAACAGAATATAGCAGAATATTGAATTATACCCATTTACCGTCGGCAGAATGGGATGAATTCAGCAAAAATCAAGAATTAAGTCAATTGTTCTATTGGACCAACTAATCAAACACACACAATTCCTGTTCAAAAAGTGTGGAGTTACTTGAAACTATGAAATTCATCAGACAAAGATTATCTTAAATATGGATATTGTATGCTGAATGTTCCAAAAATAGACATATTAAATATGCATTCACAGCTTTTATTAAGTAAAATCAGCCAAGAGAAGGCACTCACTGAACTAGGATATAACATTGCCCTAGTTGTACTCAATGACTGGAGGTGGGTTCTAGGAAATTGTAGGGAGTTTTAGCCCTTCCACTCTACATAGACTTGCCCAAGGTCCTGATCTTAGCAGTGCAGATTAATCCTATATAATCGACTTTCATAAAAGTTGGTAGGTAGCATGAAAGAAAGGTTGGAAGGTACATAAAAAATAGAATAGAAAAATAGAATGATATATTGCTATCCTTTTCACCTTTTCACCATTTTTACCTACATTACTGCACAAATATTCGGTCAAAATTATTCTAACCTCTTGCATTTCTTAAGATCAAATTTCTACGTTTTTTACACTTCACCAAACAAATTGTATTTTCAGTTATTTTTCATCTGGATTATATAGTTTTAAATGACATGAGTTTATTATTATATGACGAATATTAGTTGATAAATTGAAATGTGCTCAATCTGATTTCTCATAACCAGTTTTTAGACACTGATAATGGTATTGATTATTTTAACCTTTTTCTTTGAAACATCCCATTGTGAGAAATTCGAGAAATAGATCTATTGAGAAAAGAAATGATAACTTAATTACTATCAAAGAGCAAGTGCTTTTATGAAGCATAAGCATAAAGCATAAGCTTGCTTGAAGCATAAAGGGAATCTTGAGTTTAACAGTTACTTTCCATTCATCAGAATGTAAATAGTTAAGTTTCCTTAATAAACTGAGCCAACATGCTCCTAAAACTAATAATCGTTGAGACATGTGTCAAGTCTACACTCCTTCTAACACACATCTCCCACACCACTGCCTGTGGTCCATGGCCATATCCTGTAGGACCCTCCCCTACCTCCATTCCACAAGTGGTCATGACAGGGGCTGGTCTACTCTTTAGTTGCTACTGACTCTCAGATGCATCTTATCCCATCCAGAGACATCTTCTCTGCCCCAGCATGGTAAGTATCTATAAGTATTACTTCGATTTTAATAGCTTTCAAATTACATGCAGTTTATGAATTCATTTAAAGTAGTTACTTATATAGTGTAATATATTGTAAATTGATACTCTCTCTCTCCTTCTCTCTCTCCCTCTCTCTCTCACTTTCACACTCTTTCTCTCTCACTCTCTCTTCTCTCTCTCCTTTCTCCCTCTCTTTCACTCTCTCTCTCTCTCGCTCCTTCTCTCTCTTCCTGTCCTCTTTCTCTCTATCTCTCTCCAGTCTTTCAGCTTCCTCTTTCTCTCTTCCCCTCCCTCTCACTTTCATACTCTCTCCTCTCTCTCTCTCTCTTTATCCCTCCTCTCTTACTCTCTTTCACTCTATCTCTTCTCTCCTTCTTTCATTCTCTCATCTCTCTCCCTCCTTCTCTCTCCTTGCTTTTTCTCTCTCTATCTCTCTTTCTCTCCTCTCTCTCTGTCTCCTCCCTCCCCCTCTCTTTCTCTATCTCTTATTCACTCTCTCTGTCTCCTTTCTCTTCCCCTCTCTCTCACTTTCGTACTCTCTCCTCTCTCTATCTGTCTCTTCTCTGTTTTCTCTGTCTCTTCTCTCACTCTTTCATTCTCTCCCCTCTCTTTCCCTCTCTCTTTCACTCTCCCCGTCCACTATCACTCTCCTCTTTCTCTCTTTGCCTGCCCCCTCTGTCTCCCAGCCCTCTTTCTTTCTCCCACTCTCTCTCTCTTATACTCTCTTTTTCTCACTCTTTCTCTCTCCCTCTCCTCCCCCTCACTCTCTCCGTCTTTCTCAATATCACACACACTCAATCCAAATCTCTCCCCTCTCACTCTCTTTCTCCCTCACCCTTTCTCTCCTCTACTGAGAGGGCAGCTTTAGGGCAAGGGGGATTAAATATTTTAAAAGAATTACTTCAAGGTGTGAACCAAGTTGACATACATGTCAAGCTAGTACACCTGTGGTCACTGATTGACCTGGTATACACCAGGATGTGGACTTATTGGTCTTATAATGGGTGGGAAGAGGAACCTCAGGAAGTGACTCACCATACTCAAGACAAGCTCCCTCTGCTGTCTTCATGCCTCTCTCTCCCAGTTGCTCTTCCCTCAATTCCCTCTCTGTTTGGCTCTCTGCTCCTCTATCCCCTCTTCTTTGCCTCTCCCCTCCCTTTGTTTTTCCTCCCCTGTCTCCCTCCCCTCTCTTCCTGTCTGCCTCTCTCTCTTCCCCTCTCCTCCCCATTCTGTGCCCCTGTCCCTCTCTCCCCATCTCCCTCCCTCTCTCTCAGTTTCCCACCTTCCCTCTGTTTCCCCTCCCCATTGTCCCTCACTCCCTGTCTGCCTCATTGTCCCTCCCTCCCTGTCTTATTCCCTCCCTTCTCTCTGTCTGCCTCTCACTTCCAACTTCACCCTTCCTCTCCTTCTGCCCTTCCCCTTTCCCCTCTCCTTCCCCTGTCTGCTACTCTGCCCCTCTATCTCCTTTCCCTATGTCTCCCTCCCCCTTTCTTTGTTTCCCTTGCCCTCTCTTTTTCTCCCTCTCTGTCTGCCTCTCTCTCCCTCCCCTGTCTTCCTCTCTCTCCTCCGCTGTATCCCCCTTTCTGTTTCCTTCCCCCCTCTGCTCTGCTCTCTCCCTCCCTTCAAGTTTCCTCCCCTCTCTCTGTCTCTCTATCCCCCTCTTTATATTCCTTACCCTCTATGTCTGCCTCTCTCTCCCAACCTCTCTCTTCGTTCCTCTCTTCCTCCCCTTCCCTCTCCCCCTGTCTGCCTCTCTACTTCCCTCTTCCTTTCTCACTGTGTCTCTCTGCCCTTCTCTGTCTTTCTGTTTATTTCTTTCTCCCCATCCTCTTTCTCTTGCCCTCTCTCTTATTTCTACCCTCTGTCTGCCTCTTTCCTCCTGTCCGTTCCTGTCTGCCCCTGTCTCTCGTCCCCTCTCCCTCTTTTCCCCTTCCTCGCTCTTTCTGTCCCCTCTTTCTTTGTCCCTTCTCCCACCTTCTCCACTCTCTCTCTCTGCCCCCTCTTTCTGCACCTATCTCTTCCCCTTCTTTCACAATCTCCTTCTCCCCCTCCTCTCCCTTCTCTCACCTGTTTCTCTTCTTTCACATGGCTGTCCCTGTCTGTCTCACTTCACTCACCGGTCCCTCTCACCCTGTCCATCTGTCACTTCTCTCATATCTGTCTCCCCTGTCTGTCTCTCACATATCTGTCTCTCCCTACATATCTCTCACTATGCTCACATGTCTCTCCCTGCCTGTCTGTCCCTCACATTTCTCTCCCTGTCTGTCTCTCACTTTTCTCAGATGTCTCTCTCCCTGTCTGCCTCTTACATTTCTATCTCTCCTTACCTGTCTCTCACTTCTCTTGCATGTCCCTCCCTGCCTGTCTGTCTCTCCCTTCCCTCCGTGTGTCTCCCTGCCTGCCTGTCTCTTACTTCCCTCACATGTCTGTCTCTCCCTGCCTGTCTCTCACTTCCTTCACATGGCTCTCCCTACCTGCACTCATTTTCCCTATGTGTCTCTCACTTCTCTCACATGTCTCTACCTGCCTGTCTCACATTTTGCCAAGAGACATGACAGACAGATATAGGCAGGGAGAGATAAGTGAGAGACAGGCAAGATGACATGTGAGAGAAGTTGGCAGGGAGATAGAGACATGTGAAAGAAGTGAGAGACAAGCATGGAGAGAGAATCATGTGAGAGACAGACAGGCATGAGAGACATGTGTGAGAAGTGAGAGGGTGGCAGGGAGAGACAGATATATGTGTGGGAGACATGTGGGAGAAGGAAGAGACAGGGGAGAGAAGTGAGAAACAGACATGTGAGAGACAGGTAGGGAGAGAGATGACATGTGAGAGATGATATGTGAGAGACAGACAGGTGAGAGACAGGCAGGGAGAGAGACAGACAGGTGAGAGGGTGGCAGGGAGAGGGTTATGTGAGAGAGAGACAGGCATGAGAGACGTGTGAAAAGTGAGAGGGTGGCAGGGAGAGACAGACATGTGACAGAGAGACAGGCATGGATAGACATGTGGGAGAAGGGAGAGACAGGGGAGAGAAGTGAGAAACAGACATGTGAGAGACAGGCATGTGAGAGAGATAGACATGTGAGAGACAGGCAGGGAGAGAGACATATGTGAGAGACATGCATGGAGAGAGACAGACATGTGAGAGAGAGACAGGCATGAGAGACATGTGTGAAAAGTGAGAGGGTGGCAGGGAGAGACAGACATGTGACAGAGAGACAGGCATGGATAGACATGTGGGAGAAGGGAGAGACACGGGAGAGAAGGGAGAGACAGACATGTGAGAGACAGGCAGGGAGAGAGACGACATGCGAGAGACAGACAGGTGAGAGACAGACAGGTGAGAGACAGACAGGTGAGAGACAGACAGGTGAGAGACAGGCAGGGAGAGAGACAGGCAGGTGAGAGACAGACAGGTGAGAGACAGGCAGGGAGAGAGACAGGCAGGTGAGAGACAGACAGGTGAGAGACAGACAGGTGAGAGACAGACAGGTGAGAGACATGCAGGGTGAGAGACAGGCAGGGACAGAGACAGGCAGGTGAGAGACAGGCAGGGAGAGAGACAGACAGGTGAGAGACAGACATGTGAGAGACAGACATGTGAGAGACAGACATGTGAGAGACAGACATGTGAGAGACAGGCAGTGAGAGATTTTAATACTGAGTTCAATACATGTATATAATCTTTTATATTATATAGGTGATGTACAATCGTCAACAAGAAGGATCCTGTTGCTTAATTCAAGGCAGCCATATGGAAAACAAAAGCCTTGGGGAGGGACAATAATATCCACACCATGAATTGAAATATGTGTTGGAAAAGAATTGATGAAAAATGATGTTTACCCAACATTAAAAAAACGTTTATGTGCCCCTTGCTTTAATGTTAATTCATGGTCTAAAGTAGAAATGAAAAATAAACATACATATTGCTGTTAATTTAATATCAATTTGATGTAGATAAAATGTTTATTCAACCAAGAAAATAACGTTCTGAAATGCAGACTATTTAATATCAATTTAACGCTTATACCAAACATTATTTTAATAGATTCTGAACGTTTTTATAACATCATTTTGAGGTAAATTTGTAACCTGGGAAACGTTTATTCAAAGGTTTTTTTAATGTGCGTTTTACATCCATTTCAAAATCTAAATTACAATGGTAAAAACGTTGTCTTGAGTCCACGCCATTTAACATCAAAATAACCATCAATATGAATGTTATTTTGATGAAGTTCAAACGTTGATTTGATGAAAAATTTACATCAATCCTTATGTTATCTTAACGTGGGTTTCACGTCAGTTTTGAAATATTAGATTACAAACGTTGAAATAACCTTGTTTTAACATTTTAAAAAACGTTATAAAAAACGTTTGTATAACGTTGTATTGAGTCCACGGCATTTCACGTCAAAAAAAACATCAATACTAATGTTATTTTGATTAATTCCAAACGTTGATTTGATGAAGAATTCACGTCATTTTGTTACCTGGGCTGGACTTTGATATGGACAACGATGATTGTGTGCCTATTTGCTATGATATTGAAAAGATATTTACGACCGACACAGGCAAAAAGGTTGAGGACAATGCAACAATAACTCTCAAGCAAACCAGCGAGATAGGTAAGACAATTCCCATATCTGCTATTATTGAAAACGGTTGTCTAAGAATTGTAGGGTATAAATTAGATATTCCAGCTCTTGTGGACAGGGGAGCTTCAGTTTCAGCAATATAAACGACCGCCTTTTAGTGCGATGTTCTCAAAGGGAATTTGTTAAAACTAAGCGTATTACCTGGAAAATTTATGTAGCTGATGGAGGGGTTGTACATGTCAAAAGGTTAGCAACGCTAGAATTCAATATTCAGGGCAGCAAGTTCACCCATCATTTTGCTGTTATACCTAATCTCAACAGGCCAGTCATACTTGGATGTGATTTCTTTAGAAAATACAAGGCACACATCAATTTTGAAATAGATCCTTCTCCTGAGCACATGCCGGTGAGAGCTATAAAGGCGGTAACAATACCCCCACATTCTGAGTATGCAGTTACAGGTGAAATAACCTCAATCTACGATATCAATGAGGATGGTATTGTAGACAATATGCATAGAAGGGTGACAGTACCCTTTATTGTCCAAAGAAGTATGGTAAGACCGTGTGAAAATAATAGGCATCCAGTAGTCATATTAAATACAGCCTCTAGCCCGTATAAAATATACAAGGGTCAGATTTTAGGGCTTTTCACTAAGGTAAAGGAAAACAAAATTTCCAAGGTTCCTGAGGCTTTAAAACAAACTATCAATTCTCTCAATAATGTCCAGTCAAGCGGTGCTGACAGACAACAATCAAGATTGGATGAGTCATTCTCAGATTCTGACGCCGATTCAGATATCGAAATTAATGAATTCTCCAATATCTCAATCGATTCCACCCCAAACATATCTCCATCATCTGTGTTAGACAGCAAGGGAAAGGAAAGATTGAAGAAAATTCTTGATAAATATAATGACGTTTTTGTAGGTCCGGACAATAAACTAGGGGTAACAAAATTGTACGAACACTCGTTACACATCAAGCCGGACACTAGACCATGCCATATGTTACCTTTTAGAACAACACTCGAGAAAGCCCAAGCATTTGATGAAGTTTGTGATAAATTGAAAGCTGAAGGGGTAATTGAAGAAACAAGGACAGGTCCCTGGTCAAGCCGATCATTTTTAGTTAAAAAATCGGACGGAGGCCAGAGATTAGTCACAGATTTCAGATATGTTAACGCTCACCTGATAAATCAAGCCCTAATTTCCCCAAGAGCAGACAAATCGTTAGAATATGTCGGCGACCTACATCCCACTATCTTCAGCAAACTAGACGCCCAACAAGGGTTTCATCAAATTTCTTTAGAAGAAAAATCCCGAGATATCACAGCTTTTTGCTCATATAGTAAAAAGTATAGATATAAAGTACTTCCGATGGGTCTAAAAACTTCCCCGCAGGCCTTTTCCGCATTGGTAACTATGATCTTAAATAAGCTTCAGTATAAATGTGCAATTCCATACCTGGAGGACCTTTTGATACTATCTAAAACAAAGGAAGATCACTTTAGGGATTTGAGCAATGTCTTTCAGGCTTTAAGGGAAGGAGGACTAAAGCTCAAACGCAAAAAATGCAAATTCTTCTTAGACAGGATCAATTTCCTGGGTATGGTAGTGACCCCACAAGGTATACAGCCATCCCCAGAGAAAATTGAGGCCTTACGTTCTTTTCCTAGACCAAAGACAGTCAGCCAAGTAAGATCATTCAATGGATTATGTCAATTTTTCAAGAGATTTATAAAGGATTTTAGTACAATAATCACACCCCTATATGCTCTCACAAAAGCCAATTCCAAATTCCAATGGGATAAGGCTTGTGAAAATGCCTTCAACAGCATGAAAAGAGCAATATGCGAGGATGCATTACTACACTATCCTAACTTTGACAAACAATTCATTCTAGCATGTGACGCTTCAAATATATCAGTCGGATCCGTGTTATCCCAGATGGATGATCAGGGCTTAATTAGACCCGTTGCATTTGCTGGCCGATGTCTGAGGAAACATGAAATGAATTATAATACCACGGAAAAAGAACTATTAGCGGTAGTCTACTCTGTACTTCATTTTCGGCATTATTTGGAAGGCAGAGAATTCAAACTATACACAGACCACGCCGCTTTAATACCCCTTCTCACAAACAAACAAAACAAAAACCGTATGGCACGTTGGGCGCTGGAAATCCAGCAATTCTCCTTTCAAATACACCATATCAAAGGTCAGAACAACATAGGACCTGATGTTTTATCTAGAAGGGCATACACAGAGAAGGAAGCAATGACTTCTCTTCCCCCAAAAGCAAAAAGGATTAGGGTAGCTACAAGAGTCAATTTTGTTAGGACGCAGCAGGAGAAAACTTTCTCAACCAGTGATCCACCAATACTTGTTAAAAACCCAAAAGAAGCAAAAAAAGGTATCTTGAAACATGACTCAACTCATCACATTTATTGTGATTGCAAATTATCTTGGTGTCAAGAGAATCCTACAAACAACTACAACCTGATTTTGACTTCAAACCTGGACCTGAAGATTCCAAGGTGGTTATACCCAGCAAATCACCCGAATTTTTCAGAAAAACCACTGAATAAGACAAACTCAGATTATAAGAGTGCTGGTATAACAAAGTTACATCAACGACCTTTCTTGACACCAGATACCCTAAATGAAATCCAAGTTTCAAAAGAAAGCACCTTCGGCAAGCTAAATCCTATGGCGCCCGAATTTATCCCAAGTAAAATTGACGCCATAGAACCTAGTGCTATAGAGCGACGGGAAAATTCGGACGCGGCAGTCATTGTAGACGCCAAAAAGAAAGCACGAACCAGAGATATATTAGCGGTCAAGAAGAAAGACTCAAATAAAGATCTATCAAATAAATCAATGAAAGATCAGGCAACTAGGGAATTTACAGACATATCTGAGATACTAACAAAAATGCCAGATAATTGCTTTTCCCTCAGTAACCTAAAGCGCGAACAAGCCAAGACCGAATACATTGCACTTATGATCAGCTATTTAGAAACAGAATCATTACCTGAAGACAAAAAGATGGCAAGGTATATTCTTTCAAATAGCAAGAATTTTATTGTGTTAAAACATGTACTAATGCACCACTCAGTGGAGATGTGGAAGAAATATGGTTACCTGAGTTTACAGATTGTAATTCCAGACGATTGGATTGACCATATATTGTACATATTTTACAATGACCCATTAGCGGGCCACGTGGGGCAACTAAAAATGCTATCAGCAATGCTCCCGAAGGTCTACTGGCGTTATATGAATAGAGACATCAAACATTATGTCAATTCATGTGACACAATGTCTAGCCAGTCGTTCGCACATTCCTTTATAATTGCATGTCAGATTGATAATTACCGAAACCACAAGCATAAGCAGGCAAACAAGCGATTGTCAAATAAAAGCTCAGGTGTCAGATGTTGCCGTCACAAATCCTAATCCCAAACCAGAATACAAAGAGTTCCCCCCCTTACAGACAAACATAATAACAGGTGTTACAGCAGACCATATGCGTTTTCGCGATACCATATGGATTAAGCGACTTGCGGGTCGAGAAGCTTACATCTGGCTTTAGCACCTCAATAGAAGCTAAAAGACTGAATACACTCAAAAAGCTGGAAACCTACGATGTCTAGGATAATAGACACAGGGGCATAGCCAACCCACTGGCCACGTAAAGACATGGCAGATAGGTATAAAGCTTAACCATCCCCATCCCACCTCAGTACAATAGTTACTATTGCAACACAAACACCTACAGCTAGACAACTCGCCGAGGATAGTTTGACCGAGCACTCATTGATTTGCAATGGCTAGGTAATTTATCTTATACTAATATACATATATGTATTACTATGCAACGACAAAATGGCAGACTTATTTTATTGGTAAATATGTCCTGGGGTGATCTTGATACTGGAAGAATGCACGATAAGTTGGGAGTGGCCAGAAACCTAGCAGGATGCAAGGTTTATTTCACCATAATAAAACAGTTACAATAATTACAGAATTAAAAGAGAAAAAAATTTTTTTTTCCCCTCTGCACAGTGCAGTAACAGGAGGAGAAGTGTATGAGAAGGGTTAGGAGTGCGACGTCATAATGACATTGGAATTATCTTGTCGCACTACCTTTATGACGTCACGAGTGGGCGTGGCATGGAATTGGGATCACCGGGAATATCTCCATCGATGGGTCGATTACATATATGTCCTGGGGTGATCTTGATACTGGAAGAATGCACGATAAGTCGGGAGTGGCCAGAAACCTAGCAGGATGCAAGGTTTATTTCACCAAAGGCCAAACACAGACGAAGAGAAAAAATCCAGTTAAATATTATTCAATGCATTAACCACACGTTTTTCCGACTCTTCCTGGTCGGATGAAGAAGGAATTATATAAGAATTCACAATATCTGATTTCCAGTTCCCTCGGATTTTTATCTGGGCAGTAGGTATGCCCAAGGAAGACAAATAACTAGCTCCTCCCCTACGGAAGGAATGCGATGTGAGGGGAAGATTCACCCTTGCCCTGATGGTAATATCCGATAGGTGAGATGATAAATGTTCGTAGTTGAAGCACGGATGCTCAGGGCAAGAAAACAATTGGGCGTGAGCTGGTAGTCCAGTTGTCAAAAGTTTTTTCACCCAATACACAGCACACAAGGGCTTGGACGTAGTTGGATGCAATGAGATATAGAAGGGGGCATGTGATGTCTTTGAAGAAGGAACTCTCACTTTACATCCAAGATCAGTAAAGGTGATATCTTGGCGTTTAAGAGTATGAGGAGAGTCCACAATATGCCCCACTCTCAGCAACGTTCTGAACATAAATATATACGCCGCCCAACACAGTAAATGTAGAGACGACAAAGTGTCCAAATGACGATACATAATCATGAGTATGGCAGGTGTGATTGGAGGAGCCGGAGATGAAGAGGAGCTCGATTGGGCATTAATTCCTCTTAACACAGCCTTAATGCTCGGGTGAGATGAAGCAGGGGCATCCAAGTCTAAGTGCCTGGCGTGCGAAATGACACCAGAAACGTATGTCGATACAGATGAATGCTTCATATAGGAGGCGAGATATGCAGCAAAAGCACATAGTTTACTAGGTGTGATGGGCGTGATAGGCGTAGAATGATCCTGGGTGAACTTGTCAAACAGACGCCATTGTCTCTCACGCTGCTGCCTAGTGGTTGGCACTAATGAACGATTCTTCAGTTGGGTCACTCGATCTTTCCATATCGCCAACCCTACAATATTTTTAAGAAAAACAGCATAACCCAGTGTTTATAAGCACATCAGGCATAGAGTCACATTCATTTAAGTATGGTAGCCTCGATAGAGCATCTGCCACAACATTAAAATCAGTTTTAATGTAAAAAGGCTTCAAAGTTATGTTAAAAATGAAGCAAGTCCAATATAATTCATATAGCCATTGCATGCATTGGGTACTTGTGCTTGTGCCATTTTTAAGCATAGCAATCACCTGAGTGTTGTCGATATAGCAAATCACAGTAGAATTCTTGAACAAATGAGCCCAACGCTTAACACCAATAACAACTGGGTAGAGCTCCTGAATGTTTATATTCAATGCTAGTTCACTCTCCTCTGGGGTAGGGTAAATATGGTTAGAAAACATGGATGCAGCAGGCATATTATGATTTTTCCATGGCCCAGCTGCCCAATCACCACCCAGAAACACGCCAAAACCTCTTGAAGAGGAATCTGAAATCATTGGCATGCCATATTCAGGCTTATTTATCATGCTGATGCCATTAAAAAATTTTGAGAAGGCCAGCCACCACATAATATCTTTGCGAGCATCCTGGCTGATGGTAATCCTCTTCAAATGTTTAATTATCACAGCTTTGTACAAATCAAAGAATCTCCTACAGAAAGTTCTGCCTCCCTTGAACACTGTGGCACAATGTGAGATATACCCACAGAACTTTTCTAATTGATGTTTGGAGAAATACTTTAATTCTTTCACTTCCTCGACAAGGGTGCATAATTTCTCTACCTTCCCTTGCGGAAGAGAAACAGTCATATTCACAGAATCTATGCAAAAACCAAGATATGTAGAGTTGGTAGAGGGGGTAGTAACCTTTTTCCACGCCACATGGAAACCCAAGAATCTCAATGCACATATAATAGTATCACGGTGTATTGTACAAGCAGAATAGTCAACATCACAGACGAAAAAATCATCCAAATAATTGATGACAGGAAATTTAAACAATACATTCATACATGTTGCAAAAAAGTTGGAAACGTGGTTAAATATACAAGGCCCAGTCCGAAGACCGAAGCATAAACGATTGTCAATAAATACAGTGTCAACACCAGCTAAATTCCATTTAAAACCACAATACTTTCTATGCTCAGGGTTGATAGGTATAGCTCTATAAGCTGACTTGATGTCCACAACTGACATGTAGGAGCCCTCTTGTACGAGTTGAATAGCATCATCCACAGACTTGTACGAGAATTCGGTCACCAACGATGAACAATGGTCATTGACAGATACCCCCAAAGGTCTGCTACAATCTGTGATTGGGCGTATACCACCGTCAGGCTTAGGCACTGCACCTAGGGCGTGGATACATGTTGGAGGTTCGTCAGCTATAGATACAAACCCTTCACACAATTCATGAGAAATAATATCATCCATTTTACTTTTTGACACGTCGTCTAAAATAGAATTATAGTTCTCACATACATATGGCTTTACATCTGTATCAACTACATCAAAACCATCTACAATACCGTAAAAAACATCGATATAGGTCGCAATGTCAGCATCACATAAACAGAACAATAAATATGCGAACCTACAAGGTTTTAATTGAACAGTTTTACCACACAGGCGATGTACACATTGACGACCTCGGGCACAACCAGCGTAAACATTTACGACACGCCCTTTTGGCGAAGCCGGGCAATCAAAAAGGCAAAAATCGTCGGTAAAATCACTGTCACATTCTCCAAAACTGGTAAGAATATTACGAATGTCATAATAAACAGAATCACCTTCGAAATCCTTAGTCTCGTCAATGGCCGGGAGAATAATAGGGAAGAAACATTTTGTCGAAGTCAAGTTCAGTTGAGATTGAGGGTCCATGGCCGCCATGACACTCTCCGATGTCTCCACTTCCGGCAAGTTACCATGGCATATTTCCGGTATGGAATCATAACAACAGCCGCCATCTTGGAAAGCTTCGTAACCCAATGATTTGTCGACATAAACATACTCATCAGGTAAATTTGCACCATCACAACCCGTTTTAACATTAAACACTTGTTTCGTCAATTCTCCACGACCCTCCTCATCCTATTTGTTAGCTTTAGCAGATGAACAGGAACGTACACTATGCTCGGCACTCCCACATGATGAGCATTTGTGGGGAAATTCACATGTAGTGGCGGTCTTCGGACAGCCACTGGGATTGTTAAATTTAAAACAGACTTTTCCTCTAGCTGCTTTGATAGGTTTTGAAGCAACAGCCTTCTTAGAATTCTCATATGAAAAGTGGCGTAACACCTCCTCTTGTCTTACTTCTGAGAAAGCAGCCAACCCAACATTGTTAGCTCGCGATCTTACAGCCTGATCATAATTAATACTGGCCTTCAACGAATACACGTTCGAGGTCGACTTGGCGCAAATGGTGATACAGTGATTCAAGACCCCCAACAATTCACCAATAGGACGATTGTCATTAGCTAACTTAGCAACCAGCTTCAAATTAATCGACAATAGCTTCTCAATAGAATCGATAGATTCACCTTTTTCCAGATCCTTCTTTGGGTCAAAGGGTTGAAGTCGTGCCCGCGACCTGGAACGAGATCTATCCCTCCTAGAAAGTCTTGGCGCCCCGCCCACATCGTAGATCGATTCAGCTGGGCTTGTCGTACGCCTATTAAACTGCACAGAATCCTCGGTAGAAGTGGTCAAAACAGAAGGCTTTGCTTGAAGAGTAGTTAGTATGGTACCCATCATAGTTTCTAAGCTGGTCATTCTAGTTGCCATCGCCGAAACTTCAGCACTTGTACTCGGAATAGATCCACAATCAGTACCGTCATGTACCTTGCCGCACTTGTCACACAACTTTCCTTTACCCATCTTGAACGAATAGATATAGGATCACACAACTCTCAAAAAAAATTTTCCACCTCACAAACACCTCTGCACAGTGCAGTAACAGGAGGAGAAGTGTATGAGAAGGGTTGGGAGTGCGACGTCATAATGACATTGGAATTATCTTGTCGCACTACCTTTATGACGTCACGAGTGGGCGTGGCGTGGAATTGGGATCACCGGGAATATCTCCATCGATGGGTCGATTACATTATTTTACGTGAAATTTCAGTTGAATTTAGTAATTGAGATTCAGGAATTCAGGTACAACTTAGTACCATATTGGCAAGGTTCTTAAAAACTCCTTTGTTTTATTCTTTTAAAGGATTATCCTCCTCCTATGGGGGCTGATATCCTGCATCTCATACCTGGAAGTATCAAAACCAACCCTCCGGCACAACATAGGTATACTATTTGAACCACTACCGGCACCAATTGTCAATGGTCACGATATGACAGAAATGGTGCTGGCAGTTCCATATGACATTCCCGCCTTACCAAATCCAGCAATTTCCTTCGCAATGGAAATGTCATTCCTATCGTATCCTTCTCCTTACCAGGAGGATCTATCAGAAACATTGGAAAACAGGCAACAATTATAGACAAAATGATTGCAGACATTCATAATCAGACAAGACAGACTATGGATACCATAAAACTGTTCTTAGCAAACCCAATCTCTAGGAAAACTGACAGGAATAAGAGAGAGGCTATTTTTGGATTCCTAGGAGATTTGTTTAAAGGAGTGTTCGGCTTAGCAACAATGCAAGATATTGATAACATAGCAGGAGCACTAGCTAATATTGATTACGTACTACAAGCTTTTAAAAACCAAAATGTGGGCACGGCGGAGTTATTACAGAAAGTAATTAAAGAACAAAACTAAGAAACAAACATTATTGCTATCTCCAAAGACGAATATTTTATAACAACTAATGAGAAATATTATAGTATGGTATGCCATGGGAGGCCAGCAAGCCAATACAGAGCGACACCGACAATAATTTTGGGCATTCCATGTTTTTGTACGGTTATAATAGGGGATATATCAATACCTAACTCCAGGCTCCCATGCAACACTAGTATATCGTTTCACTACCACTTACATACAGCAAACCTACCATTTATGAATGCCATAAAAAATTGACATGAAATCATTCAGCGCTAGTAGCATGCACAAGAAGCCTATACAATTTTCACCTCCAAACATTACAAAATTCCTGTCAAATCTCGTCCACAAACCACTGATGGATGAATCAACGAAAGTAGATTTACTACCTTTTGCTAACGCATTATTAAAGAATGCGACCGAGTTACCCATACCACACATCCAGGCAAAAAATCCAAGAAAAATCTTGGATATCAACATTATTTAACCATCCAGCTTGGGATTATTTATCTCCAATATTTTCATGTATAGCAACCCTTCTCGCGTTGTTCGCCTTATTCCGCACACACAGGGCAGCACCTATCATAGCCTTCAGTAGAGCAGCGACGGGATACAAATTCTTATCAGAAGTAGAGGACATTATTTCAAAACGGCATAATTCCTCATACATTCACCAACGACCCATCCCAACCCAAGCCCCACAAATCATAGATCAAATAATGACGCACAAAGATACCAAGAACTTACTGGCAGCATTCATGATAGTTATATTTATCTATATAGCCATCAAAATCATAAGGAAGTGTAAACAGTGCTTTGCAAAACGCATTGGCTTAATATCAAGAAAAACAAGAACAACCCCACACATAACTCTCAAAATGTACGGAAAACCACACTACTCGATTCCACTACTGGAAATCCCTCATGAAATGGATATCATCTCACCAATATCTGCCCCACACATCCAGAACATCGAACTTTCCTCCTGCCTACAATCCAGAGTCAACATAGACTGGTCAGGACCACTAAAAATGAGGATAAATAAGAAAGAACATGATTTTTTACTTACCAAAGGACATGAGAATACCGAGGAAAGCGCATTTCTCAATGAAAAACATGTTACTCGACGACACGGTGCCCAAACGTCTCATAATGATCTCAAACTTCTCTCATCCGATCACCATTCCAGAGAATTATCCGGAAATCAAGGAAAGTTGTGCGATAAACGTGGAAACAGGAACCTGAAGTACCCGTAAACAGTTTAATCTATAACTTCACCCAGGCTCTAGCGTACAAACCTTCAGACATATCAGCAGAATAATGGGGAAAAATTAAGTTGAAATAGAAACAACATTTGACAACCAGTTTTCGATAATAAGGGAATTGTCTTACCTATGAATTAAGAATTGCATAAAAACATGTACTGTTCAAATGATTGTATCTTTCAGTGGATAGAGATATTCCAGTTGCAACAAAAAGTATAAACAAGGAGGAATCGCCATATTAGATTATATACTTGAATGTTATCATATGTGTAGTCATAGTTTGATTTGCTAGAATATTATCATTGTGTTTACGATTACCAAGATTGAAGTGCAGAGGCCAACAGCTCGTATTACATAACACTCTACAATTTAGAAAAAGGGAAAACAATAATATAAATGCGATACACAAATTCTCACAAAAAAAGAAGTTAACAAGATTGTTAAAGTGTAAATAAGCATTATATTTTATATATACATAAGACTACGAAATGTAGCAAGGTTTTACCCACGTTCTCTAAATTCGTTGTAACCATTTGACAAACGTCGCCACGCCAGGCCCATAGGCAGACGAGTTAAGGTACAATACAAAAATATATCGGAGTAATGAACGAGGCTAAGAAGCACTATAGTTTGGGGTTATTAAAATCCAAACATATAATTAAATGGTTCGTAACATGAAATGTATCTTATATTGTATGTATATGGCCATTTCCACCAATTTGACAACATTTGGGCTCCTAGACACCCCCAGAATACCAAAAAATAATTTTTACTTTCATCAGTTGATTTGTTATTTTCTATCAACCTCATATATATGCACATTAAACTGTCAAGTTTGGAACCATTCTGATTATTAGTAATTTTTTTACAGGGGGGGTCAAAAATAGATCCCAAATATGTAAAAATGCTAAAAATAGCATTCCGAATAATGGTACATATTTCTACATAAATGAGGATTTAAATTAAAAATAGATAAAACAAATATGCACATAATGTATTGCACTATTTTGTACTTGATAGGTCTCGACATAAGGATCATAACACCTTTTATTTGGTGAAAATATTCAAACTAGAAGAAAAGTTACAGCCAAATAACCATTCAGTAATGGTAATGATAATGGCAGCGGCAAGGGTGACAGGTCATTGACCCTCTGCCCACATTATTATGCATGTATACACATTATATAACTCATTATATTTAGAATATATATAACATTTATTACCCTTGTTTACTTTTTTAAGTTGACTTGAATACTTGAATTGATTGTCCCTGTCCTGTTTAAGTATTTAGAGGCAAAAATTTTAAACATAAAGATTCTGATATTATATATATGTGAGGGATACCATTTCTGACATTTTGTGACGGCAGACGTGACATAGACGACGTGACGAAGACGACAAAAGCGTGACGAAGATTTTTTAAGCATTTTCCCATGAAAATCATTTAAAAATGACTCGGAAATTCTTAAGTTCAGTCTACATAGATTGGTATTAAGCAAAGTTAATAATAAATGTCAAATTTAAAGTTTATTATTAAATTTATGCCTTGAAAGGCTCTAAAAACCCCTAAAATAGGTGTGACGAAGACGACATGAGCTAGGGTACCCACCCCCTTGTGCTGCCATGTTATTTCTCTGCTTTGATTCAAGAAAAACTAAAATCAATACATTTGATGTTCTATACCTATATAATCCGATGCACTCTATCATTATTCATCAAAATATGACATTTTTTATTTTTTTTTATTTATTTATTCCACCTTAGGCACACTGCGTGACGAAGACGACATGGGGGGGTACCCACAATTTTTTTTTTGATTTTTGATGACTTTTGGCCAAAAAATATTTTTTTTGCATTTTTTTTTCACACAGATCATATTCACGTAACCTACTATCACAACATATTAAAAAAAATGTTCAATTTTGAAGATTATTTAGAAATTTAGCAATTCCACGGACTAATGGCTGTTAAAAAAAACGATTTTTGCCTCCAAAATGGGATTTTGAAATAAAAATAAAAAAAAAATTGGGCTAAAAATGCCAAAAATGTTGTTCCACAGGTTGGTAGAACCGACCAATCAAAAAAAAACAAATTCATGATAATTAACTTGATTTAAGCCCATTTTACCCCTTTCCACGGTTGGGGGCCAAATGTTGTCAAATTGGTGGAATTGGCCATATATGTTTCCACAAATACTAGATTAGAAAGTGACTACGGAGAGTCACCCATTGAAGTTGGGGGCATTATGTCACAAACGATAAATGCCAATATCTCATTATATAAGATTACATAATATTACATAAGGATATGGCATAAATTAGCATTAATTATTAAATATGATTATATCATATTACCAACATTATGAATAAACTTATAGACTAGTACAAGTCTAGGTAACTAGTTGGGCAATATCCCACTAAGGGTCCACCAAGGACCAACATGGTAATTATGTGGGTTGACCCAAATAAGGTAATTATTATTGGATAATGCAAATGAAGGTAAATATATGTATGATGATTGGTTATTAATTACGCATGCGCACGCATGCGCACTGACATGTATGATGATATATAAACCCATGTTTCTCTTAATAAAAGTTATGTCTAAACAGGACAAACCTCTGCTCTTCTTATTACATAATTCTAGGCTATACTTAGCCTAGCCTCTTACTAATTACACATCCATATTCTCATGGACTCTAGCTAGCTCTACCATCGACACAGATCCCTCGGAGAATAGTAGTTGTATCAGTCCGTTCCAGCTGTTCTAACCCATCTGACTTAAGTCAGTTGACTAACATTTGGGGGGATTTTGTCTGGCTGTTTTTGCTGTAGGGCTTCATAGAATTAGGCCTACATATATTAATTCGTACTTCGAAGAACCAGCAGTAGAATATTGATGAATTCAGTCCTATAAGTCAGTCATACATGTATTTATTATGCGTACATTTAGTGAGATTTATTTTTTGACAAATCAGACAAAACATGAGCGGGATCGTGGGCAACAAAGTCGGTTTGGAACTCTGATCGTACAATCAAGACTCATGCTCTATCTTATACAACTGTTAAAAGTTACCAAAATTAACATAAAAGTCATTGAGAGTTAGTTCCTTGCTTTAGTGACCTCTCTCCTAACATACATTTTCCAGAAAAGGATTAATTCACTGTGAGGCCCCTGTTCTTAATTTGTTTAGGTGCAATAGGTGTATTATAAATATAACAAATTAAACGATACGGGTGTAAGTAATATGAGCAAATGAAATTAAAAGAAAGAATAGCAATGTTCAAACCACTCGGTGGATTTTGTATATTTAATACACTGCAAGTGAAACCGTCTTCGTACTAAACGTTTTTGAAGACGTTTTTTTTGTCCCCTTTTAGAAGACAGTTTTTTTCCGTTACCATGTTCAAAAACGTTTAGCTTCTATATTACAGTCTTGGCATTATAAACCGTCTTCAATACCGTATCAGAAAACGTTTAGATAATCTGGACAAAATCGAATAAAAATTGGTTGAAAAAATTTGATTGAAAATTGATTGAAATTGAAAAATATATTTATAATATATTTAATTTTTTTATACATATTTTTTTTTTATATATTTTTTTTTATATATATATTTTTTTGTATATGATATATTATTTTTTTATATCTATATATTTATATTTATATCTATATATTATATATATATATATATATAATAATATATATATATATGGTCCATTCCTACGAAATGGGCCCAGGAGCCTGAAAACATTGTACCAAAAAAAATCCTTCAATGTTTTCCATAGTTAGGGAACTTAAAGTAGAGTAATGAAACCTTTTAAATCTAAATTTGCTACTAAATTGATTAAGTATTTTTTATTCTACATAATATCAATGACTGGGTTAGGATGTCCTATGTTTTTACGTCGCACATCAATTTAGTATTATATACTGGGCATTTTGGCAATTGGAGATTAGTTTTGGTTTGATTAAGCAATTTATTAAGAAAATAGGAGCAATTCAAGACGTGTTTGGCAGTTTATGGTACAAGAGCTCTCCTGTTTTGATATAGGAATTTCAAAATCAAAAAGAGCTTTGTTTTTCAGTTATAGGTTTTTTCAGACATTACCTTATTGTATCAACCACTGTTCTCTTCATAAGCAAGAGATATAAGAGAAAACAACTCAGATAGCTTTGTTACCTTACGTTTAAGAATCATGTATTATTTCTGCCAGGGGTTAAATTTTTATTTTCTAAACCAGGTTGAAAATATGTGCGACGTAAAAACGTTATAGGGCTATTCTCTGAAAAGTCTTGCTTTTCAGTGATGGAAATGGGGAAAAATGAAATTTAGGTTAAAGATAAGAGGTTTCTGGATAATATTTCTGAAAAGCTCATATTCTCCTCTATATAATCCTGAAAGAAATGGTATCCAGAGTCAATTATTTAGGAATGTATGACTGAAAACGTTAATTTTAAATATTTAAACCAATAAATGGCCATTTAAAAAGTAGAATTGTATATATTCATATTGGCAGTAAGCCTTGCTTGTAATAAAGAGATTCTGGGTGGTTAGATATCAGCAGAAAGCTGAGATTGTTGCGGTTTGTCTGGTATATGTTACAACTTTCTATCTCAAATAGTTTTGCCTATATCTAGCAAATATTGTGACATAAAAACGTGCGACGTAAAAACATGTGACATAAAACCAAGTGTTTTCTCTCTATATACTTAAGGCATATTTCTGTTCAGACCAATCAAAGGATCTGGATGATTATATATCAACAGAAAGCTGACATTATTGCGGTTTGTTTGGTATATGTTACAACATTATCTCTTAAATAGTTCTGCCTCTATCAAGCCAATGGTGCGACCTAAAAAAGTGCGATGTAAAAACATGCGACCTAAAATCAGGTGTTTTCCCACTCTATGTATGAGACATTTCTGTTCAGACCATTCATGGGATATGGATCATTTTATATCACCAGAAAGCTGTGATTTCTGCGGTTTGTGTGGTACATGTTACAACTTTCTATCTTAAATAGTTTTGCTTTTATTAAGCAAATGTGACGTGCGACGTAAAAACATGCGACGTGCGACGTAAAATCAGGTGTTTTCACTCTCTATGCACAAGGCATATGAGTTTAAACCATTCATATTGTACTGGCAACAAGATAATCAATTGCCCATTCTATTCACATTAGTCATAAATGTTTTTTTATAATAGAATAGAAAAGCACAATCAATACATGTGGCGACGTAAAAACAGACATAATTAGCCATTTTCCCATTTAACTTTTTTAAACAAGCATAACATCCTTACTAACAGTCCTATTGAGACACATGAGGTATCAAAAATTAGAGATTGGTTTGCTTATATATCAAATGATTTTTATTTTTGTGTCATACAAAAAGTTCATTGCATGAAAGGGAGCAACATGTGCGATGTAAAAACAAAAAAAATACCTTTTAAATTTTGTTTGTGCCATAATTTTGTTAAAAAGTGAGTAAGGTTACTAAAATGCATTGAAATTCGAACCTGATGACTGGGCCAAATTAATCAGATATGAAAAACATGAAATGATGTAAATTTCTGAATCCTCAAGTCCCGAATGTTTAATCATTGGAATTTTTCTATGAAAAAATTGATTTTAAAGGGTTTTAACACATAAAATATCCATCAGCCCTATAATGATGTATATATCAGAAGAATTCCCATGCCAAGGGGAATCTGTCAGTATCATTTGTTTTAATATCAATGAATATTACACTGAGATATGAGGCATAGAGGGGCCAAAGGTAGGGAAAAAGGCACTGGGCCCATTTCGTAGGAATGGACCATATATATATATGTATATTTAATACATAGATATAAAAAAATATATATATATATCATAGGGAATGTTTGATTGAAAGGACCATTTATCAAATCCTTTTGGTCTGGAGAATTCATTTGGGGATAGATAGGGAACAATGAAATCAATATGATCAAGTTTATGTGTATCAGTATGGCAAGACTATTCACAAACGAGGAGGGAACACAAATTATGTAATTCTTAACTGGTTCTTTATTATATAAACATATGTACATATGTAGTACTGTTTTCTGCTTTAACAGTAGCTAGAGAAGGCTAGAATATCTCCCATCAAATGTCCGTGACAAAATATGAGTCTTGGTACAGTACAATGGAACAGTACATTAGAAAATCAATCCAGCAGAGCTGAAACATGTACAAACAACGCTTCAACAATTCTACACTAAGTATCTCATGTTTGCATGGCTGGTCATTACACACACGAAGCTATAAAAGACAAAAAGACTTGTTACGATAACATGAACTGTTCCAGACTAAAGTCTTTGTACTAAACTCAAAACGAAGCCATCAAGGTAGCATTAAATTTGCCTCGTCCAATGAACACAAATCTTGTCCAAGTTGTTAAAATGAGAATGCGAATTTGTTTTATAAGACCATATACTTTTGTTCAAAGCGAATGAATGATGATGAACGATGGAATGGGGCCTTGTCTTGAAGTATGTATTTCTGGAGGAAGGCCAACAGTTGATACTGTTTGGGGTAGGACAGGTCCCAAACATAATAGGCCTGGAGAAGTTCGAGTACCATTTCGTCTAAGGTTTCACCATCACACTTCATAGTTGAGCCATCAGCTGTTATGAAACCTGTGGAGTCGACCACTAGGAGTCGAGGTGGGTCTTGCTTCCGTGAAGCACGTTGCCTGTTGAAGTCAATGCCCTAGAGAAAGCAGAATAAAAATGAAAGCATTGGATTATTTCAAGCGGTTTTTATTAGCTTTCCTCGGAATTGGGAAACACACAATTGCCAAAAAAGCAACTACTCTTCTCTTGCTAAAATATAATTTTGTGACATTAATATGAGTCTAACATTGCAGAACTGTGGTGTTCAACCCAATAGGATCTCTTTATATATAATGTCTGTATTTTTGTGGATACATAGTGCTTCCAATTGAATCAGATATCAAATTTAAATTCTTTGCTTACTACTCATTTTCCTGTGAGTGACACCACAAACATTTAGGGAGAATTATTGTTTAACTGTGAATGTCTACATTTTTGTAAAAGGTGCCTGAGCAGTATATATATATAAAAGTGAATTATAGCATTGATATTAACACACAATTCTGTCTCCAAACCATAAATTTTGGGGCGCTTAACTTACCTCCATTTTCATTATCACTGGCTTGTACACTTTGCTTGCCTTGCCCCGCATCGCAATGCTTTTCTCGAGCTCACAGAGCAGTTGGATCCTGTCAGACATGTCCTACAAAATAGTATTAATATGTGGTGCTGAGTGTGGTGGTGCCGGGTCGGAGCGGTTATCCCCGCTCTGGCCCGGCGCTGCTAGCCAGTATCCCGAACCCCCGTTCTAGTCGCCCGGTTATCCGGGTGCGGCCGGCCGGACTGGATTCGGGCTGGCTGTTCTACCTGTTGCAGGGATGGTTTGCCACCAGATGTCGTGTGGGGGTTTTGTCTCTCTTATTTTAATATTTTACTGTTAGCATATGTCTGATTTCAATTCTTGTGTTAAACTACCCTTTCTTAACTTTTTTGTTCTTATCCCTCTCTTCTGTGAAGCGGAGGGAGAACCTTTTTCACTGTGGTTGAAGGGTTTTTAGTCGGCAATAAAGACTAAAGTGCTAGCAAGGACTCGGAGATCAGTGTTGTTCTATTCTTGTTGTTATTTACCCGAATCGCCGTACAAGTAAATAAGCAGACATTACAATTTGGTGCCGTGACCAATTCGGGTTTCTTTGTACTTTGTTTTGTATTTAGTCTTGGAACTCCGGCCTTATGGCTGGGAGGGATGATTTGCCGGAGGAAGCTCTTGTTCTTCTTCCCGAGGAGGAAGAGGTTCAGGAGAACCCGGAACTGGCGGCCCCGGGTTTGAATATAGAACCTGTTGAGGAGGAGGTCGATCCAAATCAACAGGGAGGTGTAGAAATTATTGAAGATGTAGAAAACGTTGAACTTGAAGTCGGAGCGGAGGCAGCTAATTTATTACCTGCCCCGATCCAGCCCGCTGTAATAGTCAATCCTCCTGCAGGGGAGATAGTAGTGGACGTTCCGCCTGCGCCTGCGGCTCCGGTGAGGCGGGCTCCGATGCAGCTCCCGGCTCCGGCTCCGGCTGAGTTAAGGTTGCCTGCTCCCGTGGAGGTCCGTTTGCCTCCACCGGAATACCGTAGGTTGATGGAACGTAGACCCGTTCGTCGTGCTGAAAATGAGTTGTTTGTAGATGCACTGGAAAATCAGGTGGAGGTTCAGTCGTTGGGATCAGATAATGGTTCTTTGGCAGGTAGCGGACTTTGGGATGAAGTCCGTACACCTGATAGGAATGTAGGTGTTAGGAGGGGAAGACAGCAGCCTATTAGTCCTGTCCCTAGAGGTGCTCAAGCGCCAGTTAGGTTGCGTTTTCCCGAACGTAGGTTGAGAAATGAAGATGAAATGTCCGAACACCTGCAGAATACTGATGAACAATATACAGTGCGTAGACAACATTTGACGTTTGATCGAATGGATACACTATTAGGGGTCCAAATGAAGCGCATTAATGAACTGACTGACTCGTTGCACATGACAACTACTCGTGGTTCGCAAGTAGCTGCCGAGTCGGCCCGGGAATTGGAAAACGCTAGGAAGAATGAACGAAATTTGCATTTGGTGATTGAACAGCAGGAACAGAAAATGTTCACCTTGCAACAGGAGCTTAGGGCTTCAAAAGCTGACAGGTTGGCGGAATTGTCGATTGCTGAGGAGTTGGCCTGAAAAGCGGCAGCCACTGAAGCTGAATTAGATAATGTCAGGCGGCAGTCTAGGGTACTACCGCCCGAACGAGATTGGGGCCTAGCTGCTAGCACTCCGATTCGGCCACCTGGGGTAACGGAGGCCTCTTATGCCAGATTGATGGGTGAATTACCTGATTTTCCGCAATCAACACGTTTTGCGAATGAGGGAAGGAAAGTAGGTCCTATTCAGTCACGGGATATGGATCAGGAAAGGGCTGTGGGTACTCCCCATGGTGGTTGGGAAGATAAGAATCAGAGAGCTCCGGAAACCCCGAAAAGGAAGGTTGCTTTTCAGAGTCCGGTTTATGATGTGGCAGGAGACGGTGGTAATATTGCAATTATTGATGTGGGAAAACGAAAATCCATTGATCCTGCTGCTGATTATGATCCGGAGGATGAACCGGAGGCGTTTGAAATCCATGAAATGGACCCTAGTATGCCTGAACATCGGCCGAAACCCCTTACTTTCCCAAAATGGGATGGTAAACAGGATTGGAGGGAATATCAGCGGAAGACAGTTGTGGTTGCTCGAGCAATGAATTGGAGCGATCACACGTATAAAGTGCAGTTGATTGCTGCAGTTGAAGAGAATATGCCCCATGCTACTTCCATTAAACCGAATAAATATACAGTTCGGGAGTTGTTACGTATGATGGAAGCGGTACATAGCTCGGCTATGTCTTCTCAGACGCGAAAGGATGCTTTTATGGCTCTGAGGCAGACTCCGGGTCAAACTCCGGCTAACTTTGCAGATACTGTTTCTAAGAAGGCCTTGCATGCTTTCGGGAAATGGGATAGTATGTTACACACTATGGCTATGAAGGTGTTTCTGGACGGTTTGGTGGATCCGGGAATGGCTATGCATGTAGCACTGCAAGAGCCGAAGAATATTGCGGCAGCCGGAGCTATTGCCACTCACTATGGGGATGTGATTAAGAATAACCCTCGATTAGCTGCTAGTTTGATGACTGTGTCAGGGGGGTCGGAAGGCAGCGAGAGATCGAGAGGTGAAAATGTTGCGGCAGTTGCTAAGGTGGAGGGTGTTAGCAGCCTGCCTATAAGTCCGGGTTTGCTTGGTGAATTTTATGCTTTTAAAGCTTGGGATGCTACAAAGTCCAAGGCTACTCCGAAGATGCAGAGTACTGAGAAAACTCAGCCAGAAGCCGAACGTAAGCCATTCCGGAAAGGCTCGTTCAAAAAACCCATCTGCTATTATTGCAGGGAAGAAGGCCATCTGATAACTGAGTGTGACCAGCAAGCTTTGCATTTTGCGAGTATGAAGAGACAAGCGGAGCGCGAGGCAGCATTGAAAGAATCCGGGAACCCGGGAAACTCTGCCAGCCCCTCCTAGGCGGTGGAGTGGGGGCAGAGGGTAATACACATGCCGCAGTATGTCAGAATTCGGGGAAAACACTGATGGAGGTTTCGGTTCGGCCGCCCTCAGCCGGGTTAGGGGACGCCCGTGGTATTACATCGGTGGGGAGTGTATGCGGAGATTCGGAGGTGAAATCGGATATGCTTTCATGTATGGTGGAAGTGGTGCATCAGGGTGTACCCGAACATGCTTGCTTGCCGGGACAAATATTAAAGGTTGAATGGGGAGGGTATGGCTCCCTGGTAAGCAAGATTATGGCATGTGATCTTCGTAATTTTGATATAACTATTTCTGACAGAAGTATACCGTGGATTGCTGACCGAATGTATGCGGATGTGACGATAGTGAATGTGACTGGCCAATTTCTTATTGATTGGGGTGCTCAATGTACATTAATAAAGAAGGAAATGTACGATGAGTTGTCGGTAAAGCCTTATCTGATACCGTGCCAGGTAACGTGCTATGCCGGCACGGGACATGATCTTGTCACACATGGTTGTGTACGAGTAGCCCTTGGGATAGGAGGAGCGTGGTTCGCTCTTACTTGTATGGTAATAAGTGGTTTAGTGGGAAGAGAAGCTGGTATTCTGGGCATGGATTTTATCCTAACGCACAGATGCAATTCGGATTGGTCCGGTGAATTCACCCTTGAGGCAGGTGAACAGTCCGTGATGTGTCAGGGCTTGCAAAGCGGTGCACTCAGCCGAAATGGGTACGAGGGAATCTTTTTAGATGCTTTCTCTACCATTTGTAGTTGTGTGGACTTTGAACCGGCGGGTGAAGATGTATTCTTTGAATCGGGACAAGCCGAGTTGGGGCATTGTGTAGTTGTGAGTCGGCTGGTCGCAGGCGACCGGCAATGTACGACAATATCGTTGCATAATCCTGCCAGCTCCCCTTTGATGTTCAGTTTAACATCACCTGGACTGAGGGATCTTGCTGAAGAAGGCGAGAGCCCCATGGTTGATATGGATTTGTTGGAACCGGAGGTGCCTATGATGCTCTCCGGGGATGGATGTCCATTGGAGAAATTAGTTCGGGAGTCTCATCTGGAAACAGTGGCTGACAGACGTAGATTGCTGACTATTCTGTGGGAGTATAAAGATTGCTTCCGACTACCGGGAGAGATTCTCGGCCATACGGATAAAGTTAGGCATGTGATCGATACTGGGGATGCTCGTCCGATTAAATGTGCATGTCGGCGAATGCCCCCGGCGAAACGTGATGCGGCGGAACTGCAGATCCAGGATATGCTTAAAAAAGGCGTCATTGAACCCAGCAATGGCCCGTGGGGGGCGGGGATAGTCATGGTCGGTAAAAAAGATGGAACTAGTCGGTTTTGTGCTGACTACAGGCCCCTTAATTTGGTGACTAAGAAAGACTCTTTTCCGCTTCCCCGAATTGATGAGTGTATTGAAGCCCTTGGAGGAATGAAATGGTTTATCACCCTGGATTTGGAAAGTGGTTATTGGCAAATAGCGATGGATGAGGCTAGTAAGGAGAAAACAGCCTTTGTCTCGTCCAGTGGGCTATACCAATTTAAAGTGATGAGTTTCAGGTTATGCAATGCCCCGGCTACCTTCGAGCGCATGATGGAGCAGATGTTAGTAGGGTTGCGCTGGAAGTGTTGCCTGGTGTACTTGGATGACATAATTATATTCGGAGCTAATTTTGAAGAAACTATACGAAATATGGAATTGGTGTTGCAACAATTGCGGAGTTACGGGTTAAAGCTTAAGCCAAAGAAGTGCTCCTTCTTCCACTTGGAAGTGTTGTATCTCGGACGGGTGGTGTCACAGAAAGGAATTCGCCCGGATCCGAGTAAATTGGATCGGGTGAAGACCTGGCCGATACCGTCCACCGTTAAAGAGGTGAGGCAATTCCTCGGGTTTGCATCATATTATAGGGATTTTATGCCTTATTTTTCCGAGGTTGCTGGTCCGATTCAAGCCTTGGTGGTTGGTGGAGATCAAAAGAAAAGTAGAAAAGTTGTGTTCGATGAAAGCTGCATGTTGGCGTTTGAGAAACTCAAACATTTGCTTACTTCGGCCCCAGTGTTAGGTTATCCACAACCCCTGGGTACCATCATTTTAGATACAGATGCTTCCGGATTTGGTATGGCTGGGATTTTATCCCAGATCCAGAAGGATAAGGAAGTGGTGTTAAGCTATGCTAGCAATTCCCTGTCTAAGGCACAGCGTAATTATTGTACCACCAAACGTGAACTTTTGGCGGTTTTGACTTATCTCAGTAATTTTCAACATTATGTCATTGGTAGAAGTGATTTTATGCTGAGAACAGACCACGCGTCTTTGCGGTGGCTTATGAATTTCAAAGACCCGACCAATATGCTGGCGAGGTGGCTGACCACCCTTCAACATTACGGGGTTTCGGAGAATCAGATAGTTCACCGGCCGGGGAAGCATCATCTGAATGTGGATGCGCTTTCGCGACTTCCCATTCGGAAGTGTCCCCGTGAGGACTGTCCGGACTGTGGTGCACATGAGGCTGTGGTTGCTGTTATGACAATAGATTACCAGCTATTCTCATCTTTGGCGGGTGATCGGTTGTCATCGTCCCAGCATGAGGATGATGTGCTTTCTCGCATAATCACTTTGGTAGAGGAGGGAGTCAAAACTCTCACTAAGGCTGTCATGTTGCCGGAAGGGGATGAATATTGTTTCTATGCCCGGTTACTGTCAACTTTGGTTATGAAGGATAATTTGTTGTGTTTGGAATGGGAGAGTGATAATGGTGTAATCTATTATCGTGCAGCTGTACCCTCTGGTTTGCGTAAGGAGCTGTTCCATACTTTGCATGGAAACAAATTGGCGGCCCACTTCGGTGAATTTAAGACTTATCAAGCGGCATTACATAAATTTATTTGGCCCCGGATGCGCTCTGATATAGCCGACTGGGTACGGGGATGTGAAATTTGTGCTTCGTGCAAGAGCCGGGGAGGCCGGGGTGTCTCTCCCTTGAAAAAGGAGTTACAGGGAGTGAGATGGAGTCGTGTGGCCCTAGATATTATTGGCCCTTTTCGAAAAACACCTAGAGGGAATGTATGTGTTATGGTGGTGACGGATTATTTCAGTAAATGGGCCGAGGCTTACCCCTTGCCCGACCATACTGCTGCAACGTGTGCGATGGTGTTGTTCACTGAGTGGATATTGCGCTATGGCCCGCCAGTCTCTTTGCAGACGGACGGGGCTCCGGAGTTCCGGTCAAGTTTGATGAAGAATTTGCTGGGAATGTTAGATATTGAAAAGCTAATGACCTTGCCCTATAGACCCGAATCTAATGGACAGGTGGAACGTTTTAATAGAGTTTTGGTCGAGCAATTGTCGTGTCTGACAGAGTATGAGGATGTAAATTGGGATTTATTAGTTCCTTGCATTGCTCATGCTTATCGGGGTGCTGTCCATAAGAGTACACATTGTACACCAAACATGGTGGTATTTGGTTCTGAGGTGACGGTACCGGCTGACATTATTTATGGAACTCTAAGTGGTGATGTGGATTTTCCTTGCCCAACTGTGTTTGTGGAGGAGATTCGTTCTTTATTAAGGAAGGGACATCAATTTGTGAGGGAGCAATTGGGCCATTCGGCTGTGTTTCAGAAGAGGTACTTTGATAGGAGAGCTCGGCCGAAGGAATTCAAGGAGGGGGATCTAGTGTGGAGATATGCCACTCCCATGGCTCAGAAGAAGTATGGGCCTAAATGGGATGGACCCTTTCTAGTGGTTCGGAGGGTGCAGGGTTCTACCTATGAACTGCAAACTGCGGATGGTCTCTTGAGGTGGAATGGCAATTTGTTGAAGCTGGCTTTTGATGCTGATGGACAACCGGTTCAGGCTACTAACCTTCATCGGGCCCCTGAATACCAGAAGCAGGTGGCTAAGGGCCGGGACATTCTTCGGGTCTCTCCTGTTGGCAAGTTATTGCCCGGGTCGGAGGCACCAGTTCCAAAGCCTTCTAAGAAAATTGTTCATCATGTTAGGAAAAGGGGCAGACCGCCGCGTGCTCCTCCTAAAACTACTGTCTTGCCACAGTCAGAGGTTTCGGGGGACTCGGGTGCGAATTCTGTCGAGTCGGGTGAAGAGGATGAAGCAGTTGCAGTATTGGAGGAAGATGAGTTACCCTTGGCTGAAACAATGGATAATTTGTTGCAGTCCGAGTATCTGTCTGAGAGGCCCCGCCGAACTGTTAGACCTCCGGATAGATATGGAGTGGGGATTAATTAAAGTGGTTAGATGTTTTGGTGCGAAGTAGGAAAAAATTACACAACGAGAAGTACTGCAGTAGAGTCGGGCCGGGCGCGGAAGCTTGTGTGTAGAGTTCCGGTCCGACCTTAGGAGATATCACTATATTGGTTGGCTGTGTTAATTTTTTGCTCCGATCGGTTTAACTGGCCAGTTGACCTCCTCGGGTTGCCGGACCCATTGGGAAATAAAGTGGGGAGTACCAGTCTATAACCTTTTGGCTTGAATCATTGATATGGTCGTGTTTTTGTTGTATGTATGTCTTGCTCGGGGGCATTATCAGTTGTTGTGTCTACAGGTAGGGGTTGGGGGCATTGCTCATTTGGGGGTATGACCAATTGAGGCCGGGTCATGAGTCGTCTGCGGCTGGTTACTTGACTGGTGTTGCTATTTTTAGACCCGGTGACCTCGTTCTCGCGTGAAGGAACGAGAGGTGGCTGGTGTGAACCAGTCAGTCAGTTGCATTCGGTCGACTTGGTCGGTCGTGTCCCACTGTATGCTATTGCCCCACGTGGAATAAAACAGTCGAATTGTTGAATATTCCCTTGCATTTCATTGAGTTTCAGTTGTCGTAACTGTGCAGAAAGTGTGACCCGGCTTTGAAAGTGTTGGAGTTGGATAGGATCAGGTTGTGATCCTGTCAGTGGCCGTGTTATGGCCGACGAGGAGAAGCCGGGCGGTTCGCAGGTTTATGCTGCTGATTTCCCTGAGATGGCGAAAGTTCCTGCCCCGAACCCTGAACTTGCTGTGAAGAAGAAGCTGAGTGAGCAGAGGAAGGCTGAGCGAAAAGCTCGGGAGCAGTCCCAGCTTGCTGCAATGAAGAAGGCAACTGTGGCTAAGCAGGCGCTGTTGAAGAAGTCGGCTGAGGTAAAGGTCCCTAAGGTGAAGAAACTCGGGAAGAGGCCAGCGGAGAAACCAGCTACTAAGGTGGTGGAGAGGTCCAGTCCCCGGAGGGCTAATCCCGGAGTTGTAGTGGCTGATACTCAGCTTCCCGAGGCTCAGCTTGCTGCAGCGGGACAGATGGAGAGAGCTCCTTCTCCCGCAGCCTCTGACGTGGTGGTTGTGGACAGTCCAGAGTCTACCCCGGCTCCCCGAGCCGAAGTGGGAGAGATAGTGGAGGATGGTGCTACGGCTGCTGTTGGAGACCCGGGCACGGAAGGTGTCACCCCGGACACTGCTCAGCTTACCGCTGTTGGTGTTGGACAAAATTTGCCGCAATTTACCACTACGGACCCTGATGTGAGGACTTTTGCGGATCCAAATGCGCAGATGGCTATGCGCATGGCTCCGCCTTTGTTCAGTCCACCCGCGGTGTCTAGGGTTCGGCAGTCACCTCAAGTGCCTCTCTATAGTGCTGCAGTGGCTGGTGGAGTTGGTTTCGGGGAAAACCCACCTCCCTCCGGTGGATCGGTGCCACATGCTGTCAAGCCGGGAATGGTACGAGGGGGAAAACCCTCTCTGTTGCCGAAACCCCGCACTATGGTGATGTTGCACTGGGAGGACTACTTCCACTCCGGTTACTAGCCCGGAGAGAGTCGCCGTGCTAGTTCCCGATAAGACATTAGATAGTCCCGCAAGACTGGCGTTGGAAATGAAGAGGCTGGAGGAAAACTTGACCCAGGATACGGGTGAGGGTGGAGTTGTGGATTCCGATGCAGCTGAGGAAAGTCCTGAGATGGAGATGTCTGTTGAAGAGGAGAATTGGTTGCTTCGGGGTGAGAAGGGCACAGTGATGGATGAGTATTAGTGCTCTTCCACTGTTTTTGTAGTGTGTTGATGAGTTGTGTGTTTGTTTGTTGTTTTTCCGGATGGACGGCGGCGTGGGAGCGCTAGTATCATTGGCATCTGGCTACGCCGAAGTCAACCGGGCCGGATGCAGTCGTTTCCGGATATCGCGGATATTTCCAGCCCTCTCCGAGACAACAACCCCCTGATTCCCTGCAACAGACACTACGTGGACAACTATTCTATTTACATGGACATTACTTTATGCTAAAGCATATGGACCTCTGTGATTTTATATACCGGATTTATCCTACCTGTGATTGTGATTATACCTCGGGTTAGAGTTTACTTCATTATTATTCTCCCAAGTTAAAGGTATGTTTCATATTGTATTGTGTTGTTATAGGAATATATGGTTTTTACTTACACCGCGCGTGTGTAGACTTTTAATATTCCTTCACTTTACTTTTTCACATGTCGTTCTTCTATGTCCTTATGTTTTATTTCCACTGTATGTGTCATTACGATTTAATATGTTATACGTCTTGCTTAGGACCTGTTTAGTTCTAGCCAGTTCGTGTCTAGTCGGTCCTCCCTCCAGAAAAAGGGGGGGAGGGGGGTATTGTGGTGCTGAGTGTGGTGGTGCCGGGTCGGAGCGGTTATCCCCGCTCTGGCCCGGCGCTGCTAGCCAGTATCCCGAACCCCCGGTCTAGTCGCCCGGTTATCCGGGTGCGGCCGGCCGGACTGGATTCGGGCTGGCTGTTCTACCTGTTGCAGGGATGGTTTGCCACCAGATGTCGTGTGGGGGTTTTGTCTCTCTTATTTTAATATTTTACTGTTAGCATATGTCTGATTTCAATTCTTGTGTTAAACTACCCTTTCTTAACTATAACTTTTTTGTTCTTATCCCTCTCTTCTGTGAAGCGGAGGGAGAACCTTTTTCACTGTGGTTGAAGGGTTTTTAGTCGGCAATAAAGACTAAAGTGCTAGCAAGGACTCGGAGATCTGTGTTGTTCTATTCTTGTTGTTATTTACCCGAATCGCCGTACAAGTAAATAAGCAGACATTACAAATATGATATTTACCAGAAATCAATAATATACACTCGACTAGCATCAGTGGTGCAGTCCAAATGTAAGACAGGCTTTAGTTTTACTGTAACCAAAGTTAAGTGGAAGCCCCATATGTAAGACAGGCCTTAGTTTTACTGTAACAACAGTTAAGTGGAAGCCCCATGTGAGAATATATTTGACAACACCATCACAGTATAATGATAATATAGCATTATTTCAAGAGTGCTGTCACCTGGATATATCACTAGGCATTGAGGCTTTACAGGAGTTAGTAACTGTTTTCAGTAGAAATGTCTAATTACCTCATGAGACTGGACGCCCACCTGCAGTAGACTGCATAGTTTGGTATACAGGCTCTCAAAGTTGTCAAGGACATCTGACTTAACATAGTCGGGCTTCATCAATGCAAACTCCTTCTGCACCTAAAATAATGTTTAATAGATAATGATGAGTCGTTAACGAATCTGAAATCTGTAAGAAATAAATAATCTTCAGTAGTGGATTAAGGAGAACGATGATTAGATATCTGATGAATAAATCAATGTTAAAACTTGATGTGATTTGATGGATTTGGAAGTGAATAATTATATTGGATACCTTTCAGTTGATGGATTGATGATGCTAAGGCCAAATGAGGTATATTTTTCGGTTCTCAATTTATTGATATCAATCTGACATTAATCATCACAAACAGTTGTTTTCCGGTAGGAGCAATGTAAGACATGTTAATTTGACTTACATATGTTGCATTCCCCAGGATTGGATATTCCTCAATGAGGTGTGTGACATCCCCATCAGCGAGAGTCTTTAGCCAGTTACGTCTCTCTGGGAATGACTGTTTTTGTGCCATCAACACTTTCGCCTTGTCAGGTCGACTGGAAGTCATAGCTTCTTTCATGTACGCTTTGTCAGCCTCTGCATCCACGGGACTGCTACCTGCAATTCAATTCAAATGGTTGATTAGTTACAATAGTAGATCAATATTTCACACTTGATATGATTTAGATATACATGGATTTAAAGCAACCAAGGTGATTACACAGGAATCAATTAAATTATCAACTGTAAAAAGGAGATGGTTAATGAGATGGCTATCACAAATTGAATTCCACAATCAATATACCAACTTACGTTCAGTGTCAACAAATCTTGCAACTTTGGCTTGTCTCTGTCCACCCTCTGACCTGACCTTTGTCCGCCAGCGAATGTTGCGAATTCTTTGTGACAGCTTCCCGCAGAAGTGGGTCTGAAATATAATATCCATAGATTTCATGACAAGGGCACAGGACAGTTTCATAATTATCTGATATTTCAACCCTTGATGTTCTCTATGGACCATTGATATGATCTAAATACAGGCGATTTAATTGAGTGATGGGGATTCTTTACACACAGTATTATATAGTGATATCAACACTATGTTTGCCATCAATTATACATAGCATTAATTCCTGTCTTTAAGTTGTTATTCCCGATTCTCACCCATTGATAGGTTTATTCAGTCACTTACATACAACTACTTGCATACATTATAGATTAGACATGATGCATTAAGTTAGTCACACTCACCCATTCATTTCGGCCCACATCAACACCTAGGCAAGGGTATTTGGCGCACATTGTCCTTCCAAACTTTTGGTACGACTTCAGGTCGGGATGATGCTGGAGTAAGTAGTGAGCTGTTTCGTCTATCAATCTATCCCAGACTTTTGTTATGTTTCCCTCATCCAAGTGTCGTTGGACGAAGTCTGAGTAGACCGGCTTAATGGTTACTTCTCCGTAGAGAGATGGTGCGGTGACTATGGGAGAATCGGTGACAGTGGGTGGTGGTGGTGGTGAATCAGCATTGACGGAGACCACATCTGCTGGTGTGTGGATTTCGCAGTTCACTTGGAGGGTATTTGATGTCATCTCAGCAGCCTAATTCACAAAAGACATCAATGTTATTACAATCAGAAAACAGGTTACTAAAAAAGTGTTAGTAGTAGAAAAAATTCTAATGCCAATTGTATTTTCCTTAAATATCTTATTAAATGATAATTAGATACTCCTGAAGTAACATCAGACAGATCAACTCTTCTGAGTTTTATCTCACCAGGAATGCATGAGATATTTGTCTTACCTTAACTTTTTTTACGATAGCTGATAGCTTGATCGAGATGCCCAGCCTCCCTGGATACAGCATCTGGATATGTTCTGCTTCCATATCAAGCAATGCCATGCCATCAATCAGGTTGTCTGCAATAATAAGTATTATAATATAGAATCCATCCAAGTCTCTATCAAATTACATGCTAGGTTGGGTCGGAGGATGTATGGAGTCTAGTTGAGGAAAATAATGAAATAGACGAATACATTTAATCTTGATTGGACCCAACACAACCCAAGTTAACTAAATAATGTAGCTGAACGGTCAACAGGATCGACATATAAACATTATATTAAAGCATAGAATAATAGCTTAAGTTGTGGGGTCACAAACAACAAAAAGATGGAAGTAAGTTGATATTCATATTGATTTTTTTATTTTATTCAATATATACATATATACAGCCTGAAGAAGATTATAAAAATGATCGAATGCACATAAACCAGGCAGTAATCTATGCAAATAAAATGAAAAAATTGCACATGAAGTGGTTGAGCCTCTTACTCGAAAATATATACATATACGGTCCATTCCTACAAAATGGGCCCAGTGCCCTTTTCCCTACCTTTGGCCCTTCTATGCCTCATATCTCACTGTAATATTCATTGATATTAAAACAAATCCTACTGACAGATTCCTCTTGGCATACGAATTCCTTTGATATATACATTGTTATAGGGCTGATAATTATTTCATGGGCTAAAACCATTTAAAATCTATATTTTCATAGAAAAATGTCAATGATTAAACATTTGGAGGCTGGGGATTCAGAAATCTACATCAATTTGCGTTTTTTATATCTGATTGATTTTCCTCAGTCACCAGGTTTGGATTTTAATGCATTTTAGTGACCAAACTTACTTTTATTTTAAATTATGGCACAAACAATATTTAGAAGGTTCTTTTTTTGTTTTTACATCGCACATTTTGCCCACTTTCATGCAATGAACTTGTTGTATTACACAAGAATAAAACTCATTTGATATATATTTAAAACAATCCCTAACATTTGATACTTAATGAGTCCAAAAAGGACCATTGGTAAGGATGTTATGTCTGTTTGAAAAAGTTCAATGGGAAAATGGCTAATTATGTATGTTTTTACATCGCCACATTGATTAGTTGTGCTTTTCAATCCTATTGTAAAAACTCATTTAAAACTAATATGAATATATTGGGCAATTGATTTTATTGAATTGAATTGAATTGAAATACGTTTATTCAGTACTTGACTGCGAATCTGGGAAGTCTCCGGCATAATGGGAGGTATTCTGATCCCACAGTCTTGTTACAACATATTAAGCAGAGGACAATCCCGCTACAATCATTGACTGTAGTCGGGTCTCTGCTGATTATTAAATATTTCTAATGACTTTTCAGGAGTGTATAACATGGTAATACTTACATTTGTCTTTTTTTATATATAAACTCAGTATATTATAACATTTGTCTAGATAAATTATAGATTTTCTTGTGCTAATCTTCTTAAGTTTTAAAATACATATCTTGCCATATATAGGTAGATCTGGCATGATTTTTAAAGGTTTTTGCATCTATTATTCGGTGGGCCACCGTCGGCAGTTTGTTCCATGAGTAGGGAATCGTAATTATAATAGATTTGTTTATTTGTTCTGATTTAGGTATTATTTGTTTTAAAACTTTTCTGCCTTGTTCAAAATTTCTTGTGTTTATTAATCTCATGTCGATATTTCGAGGGTCTTGAGCTAGACGGTGGCCTGCCTGTAATAGGTGCAATCTACGACGGTAAGCCAGAGGGAGGAGCTTCTTTTCAATGTGCAAGTCCTTTACACTGTCTCTCGTTTGTAATCTATATATAATTCTTAAAATCTTATTATGTAATATCTGGAGTCTATGGAGTGGGGCTGAAGCATGGGCCTCGAGAAAAACATCTGCTTGGTCTACAACCGGTAGAACCATTACTTTGTATATCATGAGTAATGTGTTTATTGGGAGTTTATCTTTTAGTTTTGAAAATTGCCAGGTTTTGTAACTCATAAAGTTTGTAAATTTGGATATTTGTTCTTTAAATTTTAGTGATGAATCGATTATTGTACCAAGGTATTTGTACGAGACCACATCCTCCAATGTCACCCCACCTAACATCACTTCATGAGGGTTTCCTTCCCTGGTTTTTTGAGCTTCCCATCTCGACCCGAGGGATGGGCGCCCAAACACAGTCTGCACCTTTGACTTATTATAGTTCAGAGAAATTTTATTTAGCTTGCACCAGTTAGTTAAAGAATTAAGATCTATTTGCAGTTTTGAAGTCGTTGACTCCATATCTATGTCTGTTGAGTAAATGATCGTATCGTCAGCAAACATCTGAATGGTGGATTTCGATATATGGTTTGGGAGGTCGTTTATATACAGGTTGAATAAGACCGGACCCAGGGTTGTTCCCTGGGGAACTCCACAGGTAACGGGGAGCTCTGTTGAATGAATTTTGTTTGCTATTACATGCTGTGTACGATTTGAGAGATAGTTCTTAAACCACAATAGTTCTTTGTCCTGGATGCCAAAAGTTTTGAGTTTTGCTATTAATCTATCATGATTGACTGTGTCGAACGCCTTCCTCAGGTCGAGATAGGCAGCTCTCACAATTCTTCCCTCGTTTAAATCTCGGTAAACTTGTGACATGAATGAAATAAGGGCATCTTGTGTGGATCTTCCGGTTCGAAATCCATACTGTTTATCATATAACAAATTGTAATCATATAGGTGTTCGGATAACTGTGCATGGAATACTTTCTCCATTACTTTAGCTGGTAGTTTTATTGATGATATTGGACGGTAGTTTCCTGGGTCGGTGACTACCCCTGCCTTAAATAGTGGTGTAACCTTAGATTGTTTCCATGAAACAGGGATGCTGGAGGTTTCATATGTGAGATCTATTAACCTTTTCAGTTGCGGTAGTAAGGCTAATAATGCTGTTTTTAATAGTCCAGCCGGAATATTATCTATACCTGATGACTTTGAAGTAGGAATTTGCTTAATTATGATTTCCAAATCTCTTATTGTCACAGGCTTATATTTAAATTTGTGAATTGTTGGAGGAGCTTCATTTGATAACAGTGTTGATTCTTGTTCTGGGGATAATGAGGGTATTTCATTTGCTAAATTGTTTCCTATCGAGGCAAAATAATTGTTAAAATGGCCTGGGATGGCTTTTTCTTCGATTTCGATATCATTTTCATTCAATTTTATTATTGTATCTTTCTTTGATTGCTTGTTATCGATAAGGGGGCTAAGGATTTGCCAAAATTTCTTTGGGTCGTGTGCGTTTGATTCTAAATTTTCTCTTATATAGTTGTTTTTCAAGTTCCTGATTTGATGATTTATCTTGTGTTTCAGTTTCTTTGCCTGTTCTAGCATTATTGGATCTTTGTGGTGTTTTGCAACTTTAAATAGTTTATCACGGAGTTTCATTTGTGAAAGCATATCTCCATTGATCCATTGCTTCCTAGCTTTAACATTTTTCATGGTTTTGGTTGGGCATAGTTGGTCTAAGACTTTGGTTATTTTGGATAACATTATATCCCAGTATCGATCTGTGCTACGAGTATCCTGGAGTTCATTCCAGTCTTCGTTGCGTAATTTATTGGTGAATAATTCTTGTGAGTAGTTTTTATAAGACCGACAAGTAAAACTAATTTTCTGATAGTATTCCTTACTCTTTTTTAGAATTAGATAGGTTGGTTTGTGGTCACTTATGTTTATGTTTAGAACACCAGCTTTTTGTATAATAGTTGAGTTTGTGTAAATTAAGTCGATTGTTGTTTCTGTAGTAGCCGTTACTCTAGTTGGAAGACTTATCAGTTGCCTCAAGGAGGCATGGTGTTCTAATGATTGTAGTTGAGTTTTTGCTCGCGATGGTTTTGCATAATTAACATTAAAGTCTCCTAGTAGTATTTTGTCATTATTATCACCGCATAAATCTAATACTTCTTTGATTGATTTAATTGCATTATATAGATCACCACTAGGTGGGTGATATATATTAAATATTGTGTATGCCTTAAATGGGTTCAACCTAACCGATAGTGTTTGAATTTCTATGTCTATTGTATTTCTTTGGAGTTCGTCACCGCCCAGTTCTACCTCCAGATTATTTTTTACATAGATTGCTAGTCCTCCCCCTGTCTTTTTTTCTGTTTTTCGATCCGCTCTATAGATTTTGTAACCTTCTATTCTAATTAATTCGTCATATACCTTTTCATTCAGCCAGGTTTCATTGATACATAGCAAATCTACATGAAGTTTCTGCGATATGGCATCTAGTTCACTAGCTTTATTCAATAAACTTCTAATATTCAAACTGAGGATTTTTAATCCTTTAATATTGTTAAACTCGTCTGAGTTACTGAGTTCAAATATTTCATTTTTAATTTCTTGCGGCTTTGGGCTCGCTCGTATAGCGTACGAGCGAGATGAGAGGGAACCACGCTCCACCAGGGCCCTCTCACGACTAGAATTATTTTTTAAATACCTATTGCACCTTTTGATTGAGGACTGGGTTCTGTAATTTCAATCCATTATAAATACAAGTATAAAACATACAAGCTTATGTTCTAGAGAATTTTAATCATATCATAATTGATTGCTACTAATTAGGGATCTGTACTTATGTCAACTAGAGCTTTAGGGCCAACTGGACATGTAACGTAGTACAATAGTGATAGCCTTTTGGCAACTGTGACTTATAATTATTATCATTTCAAGGTATAATTAGAACGTATCATCGTAACCTTGAGATGCACATGGGCATGTGTAAGTGTTAAACAATGTCAAACAAATCAAATAATCCTCTTTTGAGCTTTAGTGCTCTGGAGGTAAATCAAGGTGTAATTAGAACTAGTCATCGTAACCTTGCGAGGTATAATAAATATAGAGTAAATGATGTATACTATGATCAAACCTTCACCTATAGTAATGGCCATTTGGCTACTTAACTAGATAGCTTGCAGTTATGGTCATATCAAGGTACAAGAACATCATAACCTTAAGAGTACATGGACATTCAAGGTATAATTAGAACGTATCATCGTAACCCTGAGATGCACATGGGCATGTGTAAGTGTTAAACAATGTCAAACAAATCAAATAATCCTCTTTTGAGCTTTAGTGCTCTGGAGGTAAATCAAGGTGTAATTAGAAGTAGTCATCGTAACCTTGCGAGGTATAATAAATATAGAGTAAATGATGTATACTATGATCAAACCTTCACCTATAGTAATGGCCATTTGGCTACTTAACTAGATAGCTTGCAGTTATGGTCATATCAAGGTACAAGAACATCATAACCTTAAGAGTACATGGACATGAGTACATATTCATTGACAGCTTAAATTTATGATCATATCAGGTATGTTTGGAACATATCATCGTAACCCTGAGAAGTACATGGATAATTAAATGCTCGAGATATAGATATTGAATATATGTTGTTTAGTTTACTCCATATATATGTGTCAAGGTATAATTAGAACGCATCATCGTAACCTTGTGTAGTAATTTAACATGTATTAATCATCTACTGTTTATCCAGGGGTCTGTTGTACATATATCAGCGATTTAGGCATCATTAGTACTCAAAAGGGCGGTTAGTCATTTGTTATAGTTCATGATACATTACTGTCCTGGAATAATAATACTTATTATAACAAGTCCATCTGGTCATTTGCAGTAGTACATAATACATTGCCCAGTCGACAAGATAAAACAGTACACATACAATACAATAACCAAATATCAGTCTCAGTCGTGCCATCGGGTGGGCAGGGGAGCAGAATGTAAATTTTTAGTTAAACACAGTGTACTATACTATATTTACCAAATCTTATAGTTAATGTTAGACAGTAACTGGCAGGTCTCTTTGAAACCTGTCAGGTAGAAAATGGAATGTCACTTAGCGTTTTTTAGTTTGCGCCTATTTCTTGGTGTGAGATTGACTTGGCGATAAGTCTCGCCCAGCTGTCCAATCCCTCGGTGGATAGGTGACATCCATCGAGTGATAGTTTCAGGTAATTGTGCTTCTTTGTATGCTTGTGGTTGTGGTGAACCATATCGTGGATAGGAGGGGTAAAGTGTCCATTCGATTTGTTTTTCTTGATGATGATTATGTTAACTACGGTGATGGTATTATCGAGCTGCGGTTGAGTCATCTCTCGACAGGCAGGGTCTCTTGTGTTGAACCAAGAGAGGTCCATCCCGGTGAGGGTGCAGAAGATAGTTGGTGCCGTAAATGGGTAGAGGATGTCTCGTGTATAGGTGTCTGCGTAATCTAGCTCGGTCTCATAGAAGTTGACTGAGTCGGCGATGGTATTGTGGGCAATACGGACTACGCCGAGGTCTTTATCCCTCCTTGTCACCGTGCACAGACCTGAGGTATAATAGATCAGGCATGGTCTTTCTCTGAAGATATTATCTTGGGCCAGTTGAGTAGAGAGCCTCAATGAGGCTCCTGAGTACGAGAATACACGTATTCTTCTGTAGACGTTGTCTGGCACGTATGGGCGAAAATAAGGGTTCAGCTCTCGTACCCTCGAGTCCCCGATAATAAATATTGGGCGTGGCGTCATAGTTTTAGTTTTCGGTCAAGTAGCTCAGGTGTAAATTCTCAGGTTTCCTAAAAGCAATTTAAACATGGATAATGAGTATTGAGATAGACTAGTAAGGTGCATATGAAGCGAGTCAAGTGAAGTCAGAATAGGTTATGGGGTGAGTTCCAGTTTCAACTCGGCGAGGATCTTGCCAAACTGGTTCTCGCCTCGCGTGTTGGTTACCGGGTCAAATGCACGGTCATTTAGACGATGCCCAGTTCCCCACTTCTTATCTAGTGTCATTTCACAGAATTGCTGGTGTTTTGAGTCTAAAGTTTGTCGCGAATATCTTTATGTTGGGTAAATTTAGCCGCTACAATATCTTTCAATATCTGTCTCTCACCTTGTCTCCAGAAATCAGTTACTTCAATCGATGCAGCCTTGGATTTTATGTCGTATGGGTTATCGGTGAGCACTATTTCCTCTGCTAGTTTCGCATTTTTCTCGCTGGTAATTGAGGATGCCTTGTAGTGTTGAAAGGCTTGCTCAACCGATGTATACAAATTTTGACAATTATATTAGTTATTAATACATCGTTAAAAGCGCGCTTCTGGTTTAGAACAATCGCGCCATATTCTACCGCAAATAACGCGCATCAGAACAGCGTCGGTAGACTATTCAGATGGTGTAGCTCTTAGAAAATCAAGCTAGAACCCAATGTCACTTTTTGTGAAATTTGGTGAAATAATTACATGAGAATTGTTAGATATTTTGCATGATGTTGTTGTTGACTTTATCATGATAGGTTATAATATAACAAACCCCCAAATAGCGGGGGATGTCGAGCCTCTGCTCCCACACCAAATAGGCAAAATGAAAGAGAGGGACAGGCAAAATGAAAGACAGGGACCTTCAATACAAAGTCCAATATTAATAGTGGCACCGGTTGCACTAACAACGTCTTTAAATTTGACGTCTGCGATATCCTTTCCCACGCTCGTCCCCCCCCCACCCCCACCCCCACCCCAATACATGCGTCACCAGTTTGGCGACGCTATCCCAGTGCACCAGTTTGGCGACGCTATATAGGCCAATATCTGTTGATGCCAGGGCAATATGAATGGTTTAAACTCATATGAGTAATTCCACCAATTGGTCGACATTTGGCAGAAAATTCTTAATTTTTTTAAATTGCTTCTATTGATTTATTATTTTTCGCACATAAAGTACACATATTGCTGATATTATAGACGAAATTGGGAAAGTTAATAATTAATATTGTAGTCAGGGCAGCTTCATGGAGTCTGTGACGGGAACTACCCAATGGACACACATACTGCGATATGTTACGCCGAAACAGCGCTTTGGGTGCGAACTGGCACTCAGACCGCGAGATTCGCTGTCCTGGCGCTGTCACACCTTGCCTTGCTACCCGCTTGGGAGACGGGGCAGCCGCTACAATAGCGATATACATGCATGGAAAGTGTGAACGATAACGCACTCGCTCTGTATGGTTCACTAATCCCACTAATAATGGATCTAACTCATCAGATACTTTCCATATTGTTTTGGCTCTGTTCAGTGGTTTAAATTGCGTTATTCAATTGACAATTATATTAGTTATTAATACATCGTTAAAAGCGCGCTTCTGGTTTAGAACAATCGCGCCATATTCTACCGCAAATAACGCACATCAGAACAGCGTCGGTAGACTATTCAGATGGTGTAGCTCTTAGAAAATCAAGCTAGAACCCAATGTCACTTTTTGTGAAATTTGGTGAAATAATTACATGAGAATTGTTAGATATTTTGCATGATGTTGTTGTTGACTTTATCATGATAGGTTATAATATAACAAACCCCCAAATAGCGGGGAATGTCGAGCCTCTGCTCCCACACCAAATAGGCAAAATGAAAGAGAGGGACAGGCAAAATGAAAGACAGGGACCTTCAATACAAAGTCCAATATTAATAGTGGCACCGGTTGCACTAACAACGTCTTTAAATTTGACGTCTGCGATATCCTTTCCCACGCTCGTCCCCCCCCACCCCCACCCCCACCCCAATACATGCGTCACCAGTTTGGCGACGCTATCCCAGTGCACCAGTTTGGCGACGCTATATAGGCCAATATCTGTAATAACCCTTCCAGGTAAAATACTTGAGAAATGTATACACAAACAAGTATATAATTATTTAGATGTGAACACTAACGCATATTTTTCTTAAATAAATTGCGCGAAAATCGGCCGCGATTTTTGCGCGTCAGAACAGCGTCAGATGTTACTCAACAGAATCGACCCAGGTCCAATTGGGGAGATGGGAAGGGGGTGTAAAGGATCGGGGGGATGGGGAACTAAGGTGGAGGAAGAGATGGGGGCAGGTGGGTTAGGCTGGGAGGGTGAAGAGCCTAGGAAAAGGGAGCTGGGGGGGGGGGGGGACGGTTTTTGGCGTCATCTCTGCCCAATATGGGATGTGCGTCAATTTGATCGTCAATAAACTTCAATAAATAAATAGACGCCGGCCCCGAATGAGCTAATTAATGGTCAGGAAGATACGATACCTCCTGAAAAAGTCTCCCTTTCCCCACCCCATCCATTCCCCCACCCATTACAATGATGGCCACCCCTATTAAAAAAAAAAAATGGCACACCTTTATTATGCTCTTTTGTGGAATCTAAGGGAAATTTAAGTCCTTAAAAGATAACGATTACAGTGCATACATTATTACATTTTTTGTTTATTTACTCAATCCTACATGTCAATAAACTACAATGCATTACATTCAATTTACAATCCTACACATTCAATTTACAATAACCTAGTCTACATTCAATTTAAAATAACCTAGTCTACATTCAATTTAAAATAACCTAATCTAAATTCTGGCTTAGGAACGAGTCCTCGATAACGGAACATTCACTGTCGTAAGGCTGCCATACGGTAGCATCGCTGTCTGTGTCTGATACATCGGCGATGCCTTGGATGTATGCATTTGGGTAGTAAAACGCCTGTGAAAGAGTAAAGACAATATTTAATGAGACAGTAAACACAATATATAATTAGTATCTTTCAGTGCGAAAGACCTGCTGTCAGCTCTAAAGCTACCATGCGAGTGTCATCACGCCTACTGTGACGTCACGATTGGCTTCCATCCCAATCAGTTCTCACCCAGGTAACAACAATTGTTACCTGGGAGGTGCGCTGGTTGTAGCAACAAGTTGCTAGGTGTTATGTCATAGGCAACAAGGTTGCCTTAGGCATGACACTGTTAAACACTACCCCACAAATGGGTTAGATCTGTAATGTTAACACTTCCACACTCTAGCTGAGTGTGTTTGGCACCACATGGTTTCGGGGTTAGGACCCTCATCAGGCATTAGCTGTATTCACTGATCTAAGTGAGTTTTATTCATTTATTGATTTGTCCAAAATTGAATAAATAAAAATGAAAAATGCATATTCCTGTACTCGATCTAGGTAGATCTAAGTACTATCATATGGGTGTACCTAATAGGCAGCTTAGTCTATTGTAACAGTGTACAATGAGGTTGGCTGATTATTGTAGGCTATAGGTGATGTTCAATGGGAACATGGTGGAAAGTGTCCACCTGGTCCCATGACATCTAACATTACTGTAGTATGCACTGTGTGCATACTTAGAGTAATGTGAGTATATATATATATATGTACCTATGTGTATATATATATATCTCTGTCTCTTGGCTGTATGCCTCCAATCCAATTCCTATCTCAGCAGGTGTCACCCAGGTAATAAATGAAAATTTTTTACGTGGCTAGTGGGTGACTACTACTGAGAGGGGCATGAATGGAGTGTTACAGTTCAGAGAAAAGTGTCCATGACGTTCATTCCCATAGGGGAGCATGTCTTTAGACGGTGGATCCATTTGTTCTCGACGTTGTCTCTCAAGGTTTTGCAAGAGGGATCGTCGACATGGCATCTGATGAATTCGACTATATGCACCTTCACATCCCCCCAGCCGTTGTGGCCTGGGAGGTTGAAGTGTAAGGCAGTACTGGTCTTGCGGGCGTCGCCTCGGTTGAGGTCGTCCATAAGGTACTTATGTTGATAGATACGTTTCATCAGTGTGTTTTTGGTTTGTCCAACGTACTGTTGTCCACAAGTGTCACAGGTAATACAATAGATGAGGTTGTTGTTCTTACAGGTGACGTTCTGCATTGCCACATATGACCTTGCGGTGGTGTGTGACGTTATGCGACCACTGATGTCAAGCTTGGGACAGTAGGGGCAGCCCTTTCTTTTGCAGATAGTGGTACTACTGCATTCTGGAGGGTTGGCGTTGGGCATCTGAGGTGCCGATTGGGGTAATTTCGCTCGTATGAGACTATCACCCAAATTTGGTGGTCGGCGGTAAGCCACCACAACCCCTTTGTCATAGAGGTGTTTAGTTGATGACGAACGGCCTAGAATGTCCCAATTGCCTCTGATGCTAGTAGCAAAAGTGTGGCAGGTGGGGTGATACCTAGTGATGGCGACCAGTTTTTCGGCTTGTGTTTTCGGCCTCGGTGTGAGAAGAGTGTCTCGGTCTCTTAAGGCGGCCTGGGCGAATGCTCTACCTAGGATGGTGTCCGGGTATCCGCGTCTGAGGAAATGTATGGATTTGTCAAGGCAGTGTTTGACAAAGTCTTCATACTTGGAGCAGATGCGGCGTATACGGATGAACTGACTGTAGGGGAGACTTTCCTTACATGATCTCCAATGTGCGGAGGAGTAGTGAAGGAAATTGTTCACGTCCGTTGGTTTGCAATACAGATCTGTATACAGGCTTCCGGAGACCAGGTCTTTGGTGACCCAGGTGTCTAAGAAGCTGACTCTGGTGACAGAGATCTCGGTGGTGAACTTGATGGTTGGGTGGACTTCGTTGAGATATTGGATGAAGGTGTCCAATTCCTCTCGGCCATGGTTCCAAATCAGTAGAATGTCGTCGATGTACCGCGCCCACAAACGTGGTTGTAGGCGGTAGTGGTACACAAACTTCTCTTCTAGGTAGTCCATGAAGATGTTAGCATATGTCGGGGCAACGCGGGTTCCCATGGCTGTACCACCCACCTGGAGGTAGTGTTTGCCATTGAAACTGAAGTTGTTCTTCTCCAGTACTAACGCCAGTAGCTTGATGATACTGGTGTTGCGGAGGTCGTTTGAACATGTCTCTCCCCACCTTCTGTGGGTGCGTAGACACGCCTCGACAGCCCTCTTCCCTTCATAATTAGGGATATTAGTATAAAGGGAGGATACATCTAGGGAGACCAAGAGGGTTTCCGGTCTCAATTTATCCAATTTGGATATTAAATTGACTAGATGCATGGTATCTCTGATATAAGACTTGATCTTGGGCACAAGGGGGCCCAAGTAGAGGTCTATATAGCCGGAGATTTTTTCGGTAGGGCCCCCGTTGCCTGAGACAATGGGTCTGCCTGGGCAGGGGGACTTGTTTTTATGTACTTTAGGAAGTAGATAGAACTCGGGGGTTTTGTTGGTATCAGTGTTCAACATTGCTAGAGTTTCATCATCGATCTCGCCGCGTTGGTTACAGTCGGTGAGGATACGGTTTATCAGTACATTATGCGAATGTGTCAGGTCAGACTGTTGTTCTAGGTAGAACTGGGTGTCCCCTAGTTGTCTGTTACCTTCACCGAAAAAAAAAAAAAAAAACAATATATAATTAGGTAATCGTATCAGGCATCATTAATGAGGTAGTCATATATCAATCTGAGGTAGTCATATATCAATCTAATCAAAATTTAATAGTAGTAACGTCAAGCGTAGTTCATTAGTAAGTAAAAATAAAATTGAGTAGTGTAGTTCATTTGTAAGTAAAAATAAAATTGAGTAGTAGGACGTCAAGCGTAATTGAGTAGTAGGACGTCAAGCGTAAGTAGTAAAGGACTTACCATGTCCAGAGAGTTGCACATATGAAGTGCTATTGGTTGCGCCTGGTATTCATCATTCAAACGCTTTTGTAGATCGTCCTGGAGGTGGAATGAAGGACATGGATTAATGACAATGCTATATCGTCCTTGAGGTGGAATGAAGATTCCTGGACTGAATGGACAAAAACCTGTATGGCCAAAAACGGCCGGGTCGCTATGGACAAAAACCTGTATGATTTCATAAGTTTTGACACCTTAGCTCGCCGCCTCCCGTCGAGGGGGTGACGGCCGACTAGGTGTAAAAGTTTGTCACAGTCACATAGGGTGTCGATGGAAATGTTAACAGTCACATAGGGTGTCGATGGAAATACTCTACTATTTACTCTGGAATTACTCTACTATTTACTCCGGAAATACTCTACTATTTTTACTCTATTTCTATTATGGTTTCTTATTCCTGGGCTGAAGTTCTAAACCAAAATGCTACTTACATTTTCAGGGTAATCGTCCCATTCTGCGAAGAGTCTTGATCTCTTTGGGGGAGGAGTAACGCATCCCTGTAACTAGAGAAACATGCTTATGAAATAAACAATCACATGGGTTTATAGTAGGAGTATAGGTTTATAGTAGGAGTATATGGGTTTATATTAGGAGTATGAATTGCTTAAAAAGTTATTATCAATAGAAGTTAACAGTACCTCAAACCCTACGAATTACAGTATCTCGAACCCTCAAGCCCTAAGCATTACAGTATCTCAAACCCGAATCATTACATAAATAAACAGAGATACAAAAATAAACAGAGGTACCCATTTTACAGGGGTAAATAAACCCATTTTACAGGGGTAAATAAACAGAGATACAACATACCCATTTCTCAACGTCAAAAGTGTCTGTAGGGCGCAGACACATGGGGCTTGGTGGGGCAGGGATGGGGCTTGGTGGGGCAGGGTCCGGGAAAAGGAACACTTCTGCGTGGTCCCAGGGACGAAGACAGTCTGTAACCTGCTGCTCAACCCTCTCTGGCGGTGGGGTCTGCATCCTCAGCAACTATTAAAACAAAAATATCTGAGTTCATGTGGGATCTAAAACGTTTATCTGAGTTCATGTGGGATATAAAACGTTTGGTCATATATAACTAGAATGTAATGTTTCCCCTCGCAAAAGGTTTTCCCCTCGCAAATTAAAAATAAATTAAGACTAATATTATGAAGGGTGCAAACGTTCAGTACGTTTATATATCCTAATTATGAAGGGTGCAAACGTTCAGTACGTTTATATTCAATTCAATTCAATTCAATAATTCTTTATTGCTGATGTTTTTACAATAAGGTGGACCAACAATCTAAGTAAACATGTGTTTAGTTAGTTCTTCCATTGGATGCCTGAATTTTGTTTTGAGTTTTCATACTTACTGCTATGCTCTTTGCAATCCTTGGGTCCGATTGGCCTGGACCAAAGATCGGTGAGGGCATTCTGGAGAGGCCATCCCACTCGCTGCCTGTCCAGGTGCTGTTGCTGTTCAGTTCTTCGATGGTCGTCATTGAATTGAATTGAATTGAGTAATCTTTTATTTGTCAAAGATATAATAACAGTTACACGAAAAAAAACTGACAAATTGGTCGACAGACTTCTGGGATAGTCCCAGTTCTTCCAGTCGTTCCCATGTTGTTTTTGAAGAAAACTAAGAGTAAACTAAGAGACTAGTTGCGTTTATAACATCAGTACTAGGTATGAATATGGTTAAGAGTCGACGTTAATTAAATACATAATCACGTGTTAACAAGTAGTCGTAATCGTTAATCGTATAGTACAATACAATTAATTACATAGTATGGCAATATTAGGGCAGAAATGATTCCCGGTAATAATAAAATACAGTAGAACATCATATAATCAGGGTAAATCGATAAAAATTTCCATTCACTTAGTACAAAGTGATTTTGGAATATCTTTCTACATCAGTAATCGTTTCCGATTGATAATCTTTGGTTTTACCCAGTACAGGGCAATATTATTTTTGATCAATCTCATATGAGAGAGCTGGTTACAATTACATCATTAAGATTTAAGTGAATACAATTTTAAGTTTCTATTAAAACAGCCTGTGGGATATACTTCCATTTAAAGGCATTGGATTTTGCTATATATAATATAACAGAATCAGCAAGTAATTGCAATATAATATAATGATAATACAAATATGTATGATGGGTGTCGGAGGGAAGCCCCCACTCTTTGGGCCCACGAGTTAATTTTTATACAATAATTCTACTTGTTTTCTGAAATGTTTCTTTGAATCAATAGATTGGATTTCTGTTTGTAGTGAATTCCAAGCTGTTTTTGCTCTGTATGAGAAACTATTTTGATACAGGGTGGATTTTGGATGTTTTATTATTAAATTTTTTCTTTTCTTAGAATGACTTCTTGTTGGTAGAGTTCGAAGGTCTAGATTTGAGTTAGTTTGTGCTAGGTAATAGGCACTTTCAAGAGTGTGGACTCTTCTCCTTGTTTCATTCGATAATATGTTCAATTCACTCATTTCTTGAACCACATTGACTCTTTTATTCAGATTGAGAACCGATCTAACAGCTGAATTTAGAAGAGAGTCTAGTCGCTTTAGAAGCTGTTTATTTGTTGATGAGTAAAATATATCTCCCTGATCTATATTGGGGATAACTAGCATTTTTACTATATCCAGCTTTACTTTCCTAGGTAGCATGTACCTGGCATTTGACAACAATTTTACCTTCCATTTTAGCTTCTCAATAAGCTTTTTCGTATGCGATTTAAATGATAATTGATCATCAATGGTGAGGCCTAGATATGTATACTCTCCTATCTGAGACAAGGTTTCTGACCCCAGGGTTAAAATGTGATTTTGAATGTTTGGTGTAGTTTTTTCTTTCTTTTTAAAGGTGATATATTGGGTCTTTGCAACGTTCATAGAAATTTTGTTTATTTTACACCAAGTGTCTATGGAGTTCAGATCTTCTTGTAAGTTTTGGAATATATTTGCTTCATTCTTGCTGCTATAAAAAAGGACTGTATCGTCTGCATAATGCTGTATTGTTGAATTTTGAACAGCTTGGTGTAAATCATTGATATATATTGAGAAGAGAATCGGGCCTAAAATTGTTCCTTGGGGTACGCCGAATGTGAGGGTGCCCTGGGGTGATATGAAACCATTGGCTCGTACAGATTGCTGTCTATTTGACAAGTAATTTTCAAACCATTTATTTTCATTTTCTGTTATTCCCATATTTTCTAATTTTTGTAATAGTTTTGTATGGTGCACCGTGTCAAAAGCTTTTTTGAAATCGAGAAATACTGCTGTTGTGGTGTTGTTTTCGTTTATATTATTGTAAATTGTTTCCATGAGGTCGATGTGTGCTTGGCTTACTGAATGATTTTGCCTAAATCCGTATTGTTTTGCATAGTACAAATTGTTTTCTTCGAGGTGTGCTGATAGTTGATTTTGGATAATTTTTTCTAATATTTTCGCAGGCATATTTATGCCTGAGATTGGTCTATAGTTGTTGGTGTTATTTTTGGGTCCTTTTTTATGTAGAGGGGTGACTATTGATTTTTTAAATGCATCTGGCATTACTCCTTCTGTCATAGATAAATTCATAATATGGCATAGTTGTGCGACTAGTGCCCTCAAGCAGGGTTTAAGTATTTTTCCTGGGATATTTTCCACACCAGAATTTTTGTGTTGGTCGATTTGTGAGATTATCATGGTGAGTGTAATGATTTGTCCGTCCCAATGCTCCATATTTAAGGGCCAAAGAGACCACCCATAACACTCTGATTGGCCTTGCAAGATTAGCGAATGGGCAAGGGGGGACAGGATTAGCGAATAAGGGGGAAGGGGGGAAGAGAGGCATCTCCAGGGCCCAAGGTGATTAGCGAATAGGAAAACAGCTTCTGGCAGATGGGGGTTGGGGGAAAGGTGTCGTGGGAGGGGGGAGGGGGTGTGCAAGGTGTTGTGGGAGGGTGGCTGGGTGCTGGGGAGGGGGGGGGGGTGTGTGTGTGTGATTGCTTTCAATTATGTTAAATAACCTCAACTGTTATCCCAACGGTTAACTGGTATTACAACAACAAACTCATTAATATGTTATTCCTACAATAAACTCAAACATGTGTTTATTTATTAAAACCCTCCCTCGCATGACCTATCAGGACTAAACCTGTGTTATATTCATTACAACCCTCCCTCTTTAATATTAGCATACCACACGAATTAACGTCAGTCTGTCGTGAATCAACGTCTCTGTCAGGAATCAATCGAACTAAATTGAATACATTGATGATAAACAGTAATGACTAGCAACTTAAATGGTCTGAATTACTCCATAATATTTATAGAATTGGTTGGGCGCGCGGTAGAATTGGTTGTGGTTGGGCGCGCGGTAGAAAGGGGGGCGCGCGGTAGAAAGGGGATCAACAATCAAGTCATTTATCTGTTATTACAACGACATCTTTTATTCAAATAAGCTTAATTTCAGCCCTGAAGGTTTAGTAATACGAGGGCAGAGGTTCATGTTCTGGCTCTGAGGTTCATGTTCTGGCTCTGAATCAATCCTTTTCCCGAATCACGTAGTCCCTCCCTTAACAATAATAACATATATTAGGCCCCGAATACAGGTTCCCGTAAAGGTATAATTTACCCTGTAATTCCGGATAACGAAGGTATTATCGTCAATAAATCATATATTATCATCAATGTATTCAATCTCATTAATTATTTGCCCATAGATTACGCCAGAATATAATGGGTTGGGCGCGCGGTAGAAAGGAAGTTGACAATTAGAAAATGGCAGAACACAGCGATGGGCAAAGCGTGGTAATGGGTACACTTTGCCGATCTCAATAAATCATGAATTCAAAGCGTTTTAAAGCCCGATGAATAAGATGATTAGTTGGGAAATATACAAAATATCAGTTTTAGAAACAAATCTAACTTAACATTTGGCCAAATGACGCCCATTTCCAATTAACCTACTTGGCCCCCAAGCGTCAAGCTATTAATACAGTTTGAAAATGGCGACGATTTTGGATAACGGTTTTCCCCTCTACAGAATTTCTCATCGACCTCCATTACAACAACCCATCTAGACCTAAAACATCAGATTGTAGGATGGCTATTAGTCGTGGGAAATCGTTACAGGTAAGTATTAGCTGATCGAGCAATACTCTATCTTATAGGCACCGATTTCAGTTTTGTTTATACTGTGCCTCTATGGCACGGTCCCGCACCCGGGCAAGGTGACGGGGATCCATGCCTGCAGGGCCGGTAGAGCTACCCCAGGCAGCTACCTCTTATAATTTGTACGAAACCAGACGAATAATTTACAATACAGCACCAGTCCTTCAGGCTTTGAATGTACATTCATGTTGATTGTACTCACAAACGTCCATTAATAAACTATTGGGGTGGGCCCGACTTAAAAATGAGATTCATGTTAATAGTACCGTATGGTACATCATTTACCGATACGGTACATCATTTACCGTATGGGCAGGTATAAATTTACCGTATGGGCAGAAAGTACATTTCATGTTTATGTTTATTGGATTTAATTATGAGTTGTTTTGAGCTTGGGCATGCTTTTTTGTTGACGTGTTTTTATGCATACATTTAAGCGGTTCCCTTGGGTGACATGGCCTTTGGTTTATGCATACTTTTAAGCTGTTGTTTTATTCCGAATTTCTGCATAGTTTTATGCGTAGTTTTTGGTCTGGGAAATATCAGGAGTTTGTGGTCTCATCTTGCTTTTCGAATTTTTGGTCTCATCTTGCTTTTATTGATGACCATCTCATATTTTTTATGACGACCATCTCATATTTTGATTGACGACCATCTCAGATTAACTTTTACAGATAATAACGTTGATCCAGTATGCTTGCCTTTCTGCTGAGGAGACCCTGGGCAAGGGAATGGGATCTTAACATGTTTAAGGGCCGAAACCAGACTGGTTGCAGTTACACTATTATTGTGAATAAATTTAATCAATACACTATTATTGTGAATAAATTTGCGACAAAATCAATACAACGTTTCCTAAATCCATACAATAATACCAGGCAATTTTTCAACTACCCATCAAGTTTAATGGGTATGAGTTGAATGTACCCAGTCTGGTCCAGAACCAATACAAATGAATTACCATTGGCTGTATAACAACATTTTTATTCATCTTAATTGCAGTCCATAATAGTCACATTGAATTGAATATCCAAGTCGTTCGTTCATCCAAGTCGTTCGTTAATATTTAATCGAAAAGGTAAGTGTTTTTGGAGGGGGATTTACTTGAAGGAAGGAGGTCACCATCATCCCTCTCCAGCATTTAGGTGCATCATCCCTGAGCCAGTATTTATATAATTTGGCTTAAACTAAATAAACAGTACACTTATGTCATAAACATTATATACACATTCGTCATAATACTAGTACATTATATACTGTCACATTCGTTATATATTCCTTTCCTCATATATATTCGTTATATAATTCCTTTCTTCATATATCGTCATAATATTCTCAATCGTCAACACTCTCTCTCAATCGTCATAATACTCTCATTCAACACTCTCTCTAATTCTACACTACTCTCATTCTACTTTCGTCATAATACTGTATTGTATTGTGTGTCTCTCATTCTACACTTTCGTCATAATACTGTATTGTATTGTGTGTATATATTTCACTACACTTTCATCATAATGCTTGTTGTCTGTATATATTTCAGATTGAGAAAACACCCCATGATGATGAGGAACCCCATGATGACTGAGGAACGACTGAGGACACTTCACAATCATCTAATTTGAAGGTAAATTAAATGTTTAGAGGTGCAGAAGGATTACCAGGTACACATAATCTGTATTAAAAGGGTTGATATGTTTGAATCAGAAGGGTTGATATCGTCCTGTTCAAAGACGTTACTTTTGGAATCAAGTTTCAATCAGGACTTAGTTTTGGAATCAGGTTATTAGAGTTTTGGAATCAGGTTATTCGAGTTTTTGAATAGGAATCAGGTTATTCGAGTTTTGGAATAACCTACTTTTTGAATCAGGTTATTCTACTTTTTGAATCAGGTTATTCGAGTTTTTGAAACCTAGTTTTTGAATCAGGTTATTCGCGTGTTTTTGAATCAGGTTATTCAAGTTATCAGGTTTAATAAGAATTTATAGTTGGAATAATATTAGTTGGAATAATATCCAACTATTAGTTGGAATAATATTAATATGAGAGGTTAGTTTATTAGGTTAATAATATGAGAGGGGTGGGTAACTGAGATGAGAGGCTGTCTTCGGGAAGCCAGCTTTTTCCCTAGGCCTAGCAACTCCTTAGTCAGGAAAGCCAGCACTTGAGATCAGAGGCTGTCTTCGGGAAGCCAGCTTTTTCCTTAGCCCATCATCAAACCCACACTCCCTTAGTCAGGAAGCCCAGCTCCACCTGGGTGGCGGGGCTTCACAGGGCAACAGTTTCGCGCCCCTTAGAAGTGACTTCCTTTGAAGTGACTTCAATTTCGCTTTAGTCAGGCACCACCTTTGAGCGCTACTGTTCGCTCATTGGCCACAGGAGCTGGCAGCTAGATATAAATACCCTCCCGTTCCTAAAGGATAGCCATAAAGCTCCAAGACTACGAACCCTTCTCTGGTCTTAACGCTATCCTGACTTCTAAGAATTGACTATAACCCTGCTGCTGCTACTACCCTTCTCTGGTCTTAACGCTATCCTGCCTTCTAAGAATTGACCAGGGATATAAATCTCTAAGGTAGCGTCAACCTTCTAATTATATTGGCACACTGATATTTATTATGTTTAGTTTGTTGTAGGTAGGGCCCTATTTGATACTGCTATTATTGATAATTGTATTTCAGACAGTATACCAAGATAGAAAAGGGCAGTTTATATATACTGCGATTGTTACAGTCAGGGCGTGCATATAGGCAGTACATATCCGGAATTATAGATATTTCTGTGAAGGTTTCAGGAATTATAGATCGTTATTCTGTGAAGGTTTCAGGAATTATAGATCGTTATTCTCAGATTAATTCTTAGGACGGATTTAAGTCCTATCTAAGTACTTAAAATAAAGACTTAGCAATGGAGAGTCAAACTGAGGTGCACCAATCCGTCCTATCTAAGTACTTAAAATAAAGACTTAGCAATGGAGAGTCAAACTGAGGTGCACCTGAGAATGGCTGTCTTCGGGAAGCCACCTTTTTCAGTAGGGGCAGCAAACCCACACCCAGGCCTAGCACCCCTAAGGGGGTGTGTTCCGCACCTCCTGACATTAGCACCTCCTGACATTTAGGCGACCTGGCAGGTGTAAACCCACCGCATCTTTTTTAGACATATTTTTGCAGATATTTCGGGACTAATTTTAGACAGAGAAAAGGGCTGTTTAGACAGTATACAGGCGCATTTTAAGACAGTCCCCTCTAGTATAAGTATTTTGGCGTCAGCGGGTCATATTGAAGGTGGAAATAGGAGATTTAGGAAATTGATGAAAATATTAGGTATAAATAATACTGCTTCTGACTTAAAATAAAGACGCTTCTGACTTAAAATAAAGACTTAGTTAGGACACAAGACTTAGTTTTTCGAGACTTAGTGAGGACACGAGACTTAGTTTTCCATCATTCTAGATCAGCCATTAATGCCATCAATAAACGATATTGATGGCTGAAAATTAGCCGCGGGGGGGTTACCCCCACCTTGCTGTCACAGCCAGGCAACAATCCTCAATGGAGAGTCAAACCAACGGCCGTAACAGCCGCAGGTGATAAGCCCACCGCGTCTTTTTTAGACATATTTTGGCAGATTTTTCGGGACTAATTTTAGACAGAGAAAAGGGCTGTTTAGACAGTATACAGGCGCATTTTAAGACAGTCCCCTCTAGTATAAGTATTTTGGCGTCAGCGGGTCATATTGAAGGTGGAAATAGGAGATTTAGGAAATTGATGAAAATATTAGGTATAAATAATACTGCTTCTGACTTAAAATAAAGACGCTTCTGACTTAAAATAAAGACTTAGTTAGGACACAAGACTTAGTTTTTCGAGACTTAGTGAGGACACGAGACTTAGTTTTCCATCATTCTAGATCAGCCATTAATGCCATCAATAAACGATATTGATGGCTGAAAATTAGCCGCGGGGGGGTTACCCCCACCTTGCTGTCACAGCCAGGCAACAATCCTCAATGGAGAGTCAAACCAACGGCCGTAACAGCCGCAGGTGATAAGCCCACCGCGTCTTTTTTAGACATATTTTGGCAGATTTTTCGGGACTAATTTAGGTCAGTCTTTTTTGACCTTGAGACACATGCCCAGAAGGGGCAAAAGTTTCATGGTACAATATCAATCGGATTTATACTGAATTTTAGTATATATTTTTGATTTAGGAATTTGATGAAAATATTAGGTACAAATAATGTATATAAATATTAGGTACAAATAATGTATGTTAACGTATAACACATAGACTTAGACTTTCAGACTTAGACTTCACTGATTTTCTTACACAGACTTCACTGATTTTCTTACACAGTCTTCTCCCACCATATGGACGAAAAGATTTTTTATATATTCCTATATTAAGCGTTTTTACAGCCAAATAGAGAATATGATACACTGATTTCAGATAGACATGTAATTTCTCTAGTGAAATTCAAAGTTTTTAGGACGGATTTTGGGCGTGTCCTAACAAAATTTGTTATTAAGTACTTCGCCGTCAGTACAGACGGATTTAGAGTTAAGAGACCTAGCAAAATTTTATACCAGTACTTACTGTGTGATGTACGAATTGTGATGTACGACTTCAGACTTAGTCAGTGATGTTTGTCGTAAGTCAGTGATGTTTCAGGACTAATTTAGGTCAGTGTTTTTTTACCATAGATCTTGCGAGATTTGGCATTCAGTATATTTTGTTTCTGCGTCATGTTACAATGAGTTGGCGTCAGTACAGACACCTGAAGGTCATATTGAAAGTGGAAATAGGAGATTTAGTAATTTTGTTACACTCTAACTATCTAACAACTAGGGTGTGTTTTGTATAGTAGGGTACACTACTATATGTAATATATCGCGTTATTGATGGCATTTGCTTTAATATGGCTAATTCTTGAGACAGTATACCGAGAGAGAAAAGGGCAGTTTAGACAGTATACATGCGCATTTTAAGACAGTATACATTTCTGCGTCAGTATATATCAGTGATTGTAGTAAGGGCTTTGTACTCGTAAATAACGAGTTTATTATGCTGTGGACGAGTACCATTGCTGGTGTACTACAATTAAGAGTACCAACACAGGGCAAGATAAAAATTGTGGCTGGTCCAAACTTGACTGATTTATTTCCATTATATCTTAATGCCATCCACATAAGATTGATACACTAATTAGCGAAATACACCATTTTCAAACATACAAAAAGTACATGGTTCAGCTTGCGATGATCTATGGTCCAGTATGACAAGAAGATATATCTGGGCGTAATAAAGTACATTATTACTGAAAATATAAAAAGCAACCTCTCATTCGTTTGTCTGACTCTCTGGACTTCAGACTTAGACTTAGACTTCAGTGATTTTAAATTCTTTCGGTGGTGCACACCTCTAGGCCCCGGGACATAGATAGACATGTAATTCTCTAGCGAAATTCAAAGTTTCATTTTGCTTATGTACAGTACAGTACGGTTATTATATCTGCTTGAAAGAAATCATATTTTTCTCAAAATATACGTTTGTGTATGACATACAAATTGTCTGATATTTCTCCTTTATTTGTGTATATTTACGTATACCAGACTTAGACTTAAGACTTAGACTTCAGTGATTTCGGTGATGTTATGCTAGAATTAGGAATTTCGTTATTCAGAAGTCGTATCGTATCGCACTACATGTACTGTGCTGATAATAGATAGTTATAGTTATAGATAGTTTTTGGACCATAGATCTATGAGTGTCGGAAATTTTTTTTTTAAGATTTTATTTAAGATTTTTAAGATTTTTTTTTTAAGATTTTATTTATACTAGGGATCGAAGTTAAGGAATTTAGTTACACTCAGGGTGTGCATGACAGTGCGTCAGTACAGACGTAGGGACAATTCAATTTGTATTCATGTCCTTCACACAGGGGTCGTAGTATGCCTTGGGTCAGTACTAGTATTGTGGACAAGTGGACTGATGAAGGTACTCGTCCACAACCAATCAGCCCTTGTCCACTCTATCTATCTTGTTTGTAGAAGTAAAAACCAGATAAGAGTCTTTATCTTAATGCATAATAGAGGATCGAGTTCCATAAAAGTACATGTAATTCTCTAGCGAAATTCTAAGTTTTTAGGACGGATTTTGGGCGTGTCAAAAAAAATGTTGTTATTAAGTATTTCGCCGTCAGTACAGACAGCATAGTCAGCATCACCGTTGTTCTCCCTTTATTAAGAGGGAGGGCGATAGACACAGAGAAGGCAGGAAAGCAGGGGTTACAGCCTCTATCAATAATAAATCAGGAATTATAGATATTTCTGCATAGGGACACTTTTTAAAATGTGGTTATCTGCACGTTATACCCGATTTTGTTAGTTATTCTTCGACATTGCACTATGACATTGTACTATGAGCGTCAATACAGTGTGTGAGAGGGGGTGTAAATAAGTTATGAATTAGTTCGATTATAGTTGATGACATAAATGCACCTTCAGTTATCAAAATATGTACCTAGAACACAAACTATTTCATGAAACCTTAATGTACTGATAGCACTGACTTTCTGATCTTTATTACCTTATACAACTAAATAATTATCAGAAGCAGGCCAATGTGAGTTCAGAGAGTTCGCCAATTTTACTTTAATCTTTAGAAGTAAAATCTACAATTGAAGATAGAATATATAATGAAATTGAGCATTAAGGAAAATACTTGTTTGCTCTTTAAAGCTCCTTTAAAGCTCCTTGAATGGTGAGAAGGCATAACGAATGCTGTATTTAAATTTTATATTGATTCAGTGAGTGATAGTTTTACATCATTATACAGGGGTCGTAGTAAGCCTTGGGTCAGTACTAGTATTGTGGACGAGTGCACTGATGGAGGTACTCGTCGTATGTATTATATACAATGGGACAGAGTAGATATCTAACGACTAGGGTGTGTTTCGTATAGTAGGGTACACTACTATAATATTTGGGGGGTAATTTCCGTAACGATTTTTAGACCCCCTTTGTAATTTTAGAAAACATGTCATATGGTATAACTACTAGGGCAGTCAATAGTTCACATAACCCCCTTATTAATGAGTATGTGTTCATAAAATTTCATGGGACGGGGGGAACACCCCCTGACCTCTCCTGTGGTGTGTTTTCGATCATAAAATTCCACCAAACTGTCTAAACGTTTTGGTTAAAAAAATTATTTCCAGGCCTTGAATTATTTTTGGGGTTGCAAATTCCAGACATTTCTACTTTTTTTCATGCCCCCACCAGTTCATTATTATAAAGTGAATCCATTGATAGTTGGAGTTATACAACCGTATTTCAACCGTGATTTTTTTTGCGCCATAATTATTTCATGAGGACTAGTAAATACATAGGAGGACTAGTGGGAAATAAAATCACTAGTCCGCCTGTCTAGTAAGAATTTTAGGTTAGGTTGAACGCCTGTACATGCCAAATCTTAGCTTCAAATTCCCAAAATCAACGAAGATGTTAACTGTTTACTGCACTCACCATCAATGAAAAGATATACAACCAAGTATCAGTTAGATATTAGAGAGTTTCTACATGTATACCCGTCCAATAATGTTTTTTAGCCGTGATCAGTCACATAGTATCAGCCGTGAATCAGAAACCAGATGAAAGCAATGAAATGATTAAAAACATCGATTTATTAGAGATATTTTGCTTTCGCCACTGTGGCTAAATTAAAATATCCCAATTGAAATTTCTTGCGCCAAACTGATTTTCCTTTCGCCATTGGCGATGTGGCGAATGGCTAGCACGAGCCCAGGATGTTATGCTAGAATAGGTTATGATTTTATATTTATAACAGAGTAGATATCTAACGACTAGGGTGTGTTTCGTATAGTAGGGTACACTACTATATGTTACAATGAGTTGGCGTCAGTACAGACACCTGCTGGTCATATTGAAGGTGGAAATAGGAGATTTAGTAATTTTGTTTCAGACCATGATTCACAATGTATGAATTGACAAGCGTTTACACATTGGGTCTAACTTGATCTAGACAGTGGCCATGAATGAGGTCATATTATCACATATGTACAATACAGTGGGTTATTTACAAGACAGATATTTTAGAGTTAACTTACAGTTTTGGTGATCCAGCATTTTTCGTTAAGAACTTATGCTTCCAAATTAATCCAGGTTTGAATCTCCTAGCTCCCTTGAAGCTCACTAGAGCTTGCTAAAAACAGAAACACAATATCACAGTAGTCCACTCCAGGTATTCATGGAGTATTCCTCAACAATAAGTTCCATCCAGGTTAACATGGATTCCTTTGCACAAATTCCTGAAAAGGAAACACAACACAATATCCAGTGTGGTGATAAGAAGTGAAGAATCTGTGAGAACCATTGTTGAAGTCCAAATAGGTGAAATTGAACCACTACCATTGTACCAATGTAGTATTGAAGAGAACCAATTCAGTCGACCCAGGCAAATGTGTTGAAACTCCTTTGAAACTAGAAGAAATGTTGATGAATCTGAAATAAATCAGACACAGGACAGATATGCAAGGCAAATGGCAGTAGATCAGGCTCTGGTGGCTGCTCAGGTGGGGTGTCACAGGCAAAATCTGAGAAAAATGGTCATAGCTCCTGCTAGACCAAGATCCTATGGACTAATGATTGGGCTGGAGGAGGGGGCTCTTTTATACCAGAGTGATCCCCTAGTGTGCAAATCCTGGAACTACTGTTTGAAACTTAACTTAAAACGGGCTTTAAAATCGTTTTTGAAGGTATATTTAGGCCTCTTTTCATTAAAAAGAATATTTAACATGTTTTGGAACAAAAAATATTGTGTATTTCAAGAGAAAACAGTGAAAAAGTGACGCGGTGACGCGGCATTCAGTACAGCATTCAGTGCGGCATTCAGTGCCAAGATGTAGGACGGCCGTTTTCTCGGAAATTATGCAAAATTGTTTTAAAATAGGTATCTCAGACCCATTCTTGTGTCCAAATAAACATTATTGCCGATTCAGATGTTCTAAATTCGAGATTTTAAGGGATAATTCTGTTTCAAATTTGCCCTTCCTATGCTTAAGATATGCGTCAAGATGGCAAGATGGCGCACCATTTTCGGATTTGCGAATGACGAATTTGCGCACCGAAAAAGAGCTAAAATACATGATATCTTGCTTGTTTCAAGATGGATATTTTGTTCAGGCGTTAAGTCCCGTCATATTAAATGTTTTTGCAGAAGTTTAGGTGAATATTAAGGAAAATAACGGTGCCAGCTACGACATGGGTTTCGCCCATAGGATTAATATAGGGACATATCTGAATGGAATATTTGGAGATTTTTACATATTTTTTGCTTTTAAATGGATGACAAACCTTCTCGGAGGTTGCAATCGGAGATATCATGCCCTTGGTTTGACTGAAAAAGGTACATTCTTCGAGTAATTTGATGTTTTTGTGTTAAAAATGTCATGCCCATAGACGGCCATATTAAAACGATATTCGGCGACGTTCACTCGGCGGATCATTTTTTCTTCCATACAGTGGAAATATCGCGAATATTGGTTATAGACTCGGTACATATGATGTGTATTGTCACGATTTAGCTATTGTCGATCTTAAAAGAATCTCAGATTGTTTATTTTGCACGATGTTCGGTTTCTAAATGTTTCCTCATAGGCTTCAAGGTTAAGGTGATTGCCTTGTCAATGGCGGATATTATTAAGCCAGACAAAGGCCAGAAAATGATCGAGCATGGAGGTGTTTTGAAAACTGGGTCATTAACGATAGATCTGATAAGGCTACGTTCAAGATAAAGATGTAGTTGTTAAAATGTTTTCATAAGAAGGATCTGTAGTCAAGTAGGGATACTTCACTGAACTTGACGATGTTCAGGAATTTTGATAATCTAGGTAAGGTAGCCATGTTTAATTCTTATGACGTAGAAGTCAGCTGGTTCATTGAAAATTAATTATTACAGATTAATTACAGCATCTTATTGTTTTAAATCTAGCTGGTACGATGTAAAACGAGCCTGACGATCTGGATATGAAGCCTCATGGCGAAATTATTATTATGTTCGTCGGAAATTGAATTTTGAATTCGGTTTGAAATTATTTTTTATTACGAAAATTGGACATATAGGGTTAATATTGGGTTGTGAGGAAATATATTATTTGACGATTTTTTATTTTAAATGAATGGCGGACGTTCCCTGATGTTCCAGTTGGTTATATTTTACCCTTGGTTCGACTGAAAAAGGTGTATTCTTAGAGTAATTTGCATATGGTCGATTCTCATGAAATGGTTCCAAATGGGAAAATGTCATTTTTTACTAGTTTTGAAGATTGTGAGAAATCTCGATTTATATTGCTTCGAAAATAGGTTTTATTACGAAAATTGGAGATAGGTAGACAAAATCGATTTTATTTGAAATAATATACGTGTTAAAGGTTTAATCAATCTCATAGTTTTAGTAGGCTTATCAACGATCTCTTGCCGAATGAGGATCTCATTTTTGTGTTCATGTGACTAGCATAGACTTTAGTAGACTTAGACTTTAGTAGACTTAGACTTTAGTAGACTTGGACTTTAGTAGACTTGGACTTTAGTAGACTTAGACTTTAGTAGACTTAGACTTTAGTAGACTTAGCCTTTAGTAGACTTAGACTTTAGTAGACTTAGACTTTAGTAGACTTAGACTTTAGTAGACTTAGACTTTAGTAGACTTAGACTTTAGACTGGACTTTAATAGACTTTAGACTGGACTTAGACTTAGACTGGACTTAGACTTAGACTTAGACTTAGACTTTAGCCTTATAGAGAAAGCTGTTTTGGTATAGTGATGTTTTTGACGATTTAATCGATCTCATAGTTTTAGTAGGCTTATCAACGATCTCTTGCCGAATGAGGATCTCATTTTTGTGTTCATGTGACTAGCATAGACTTTAGTAGACTTAGACTTTAGTAGACTTGGACTTTAGTAGACTTAGACTTTAGTAGACTTAGACTTTAGACTGGACTTTAATAGACTTTAGACTGGACTTAGACTTAGACTGGACTTAGACTTAGACTTAGACTTTAGCCTTATAGAGAAAGCTGTTTTGGTATAGTGATGTTTTTGACGATTTAATCGATCTCATAGTTTTAGTAGGCTTATCAACGATCTCTTGCCGAATGAGGATCTCATTTTTGTGTTCATGTGACTAGCATAGACTTTAGTAGACTTAGACTTTAGTAGACTTAGACTTTAGTAGACTTGGACTTTAGTAGACTTGGACTTTAGTAGACTTAGACTTTAGTAGACTTAGACTTTAGTAGACTTAGACTTTAGTAGACTTAGACTTTAGTAGACTTAGACTTTAGACTGGACTTAGACTTTAGACTGGACTTAGACTTAGACTTAGACTTTAGCCTTATAGAGAAAGCTGTTTTGGTATAGTGATGTTTTTTGACGATTGATTTTTAGATTTTTTCTTCTTTTTGCATGGCTCCTGGTCGGAAGTTTCCTAATGTCTAAGTTTCCATTTCTGATTTGACTGAGCACTTGTTCTTTTTTTCAAGTAACTGATCTTACTGCTGAGTTCAGCAGAGAATCTAACCTATTTAGTAATAGTTTAGTGATTGATCGATTTTATTATTCATACCATTGTTAACATTGTTGCTGTGCAACATCCCACTGTATTACTTTATAAGTCTCAACGCTGATCTGTATTGATCAATCATAAAAGACCTCACAGTACACTGAGGACTTAGTTACTTTTATTATATGTACACTCATGCTTGTACTAGCATGACTTTCCTAGAGTGACCCATTATTAGCACTCACTGTACCGAATAAGTAGTGTACCCTACTATTCGAAACACATCATAGTCGTTAGATGCTCATACTTATATATTCTATTAGAAACACAACCTATTACTGTTATTTACAACACATAAGCATGTCGACCCGTTTGTCATTTCCTCTCTAATTTTATCAAAAGGCAAATAAAAGACTTTCTATTCTATTCTATTCTATTCTATTCTAATTGTTTATTTCTAGAGGAATAAAATATATCGCCCTGGTCAATATTCGAAATTATTACAGATTTCACTATGTCTGTTTTCACTTTTTTTGTAAGTGTATGGCGAGCATTGGACAATAATCTCACCTTTCATTTTAGTTATTCGTTATTACGTTATTGACATGAGGTTTATATGACAACTTGGTGAAGGTCATTGATATAGATGGAAAGAAATCCGTTTGGTTTCATCACATATTTTTAGTTGATCAGACTAAAAATGTGGTTGTCCTGGTTGTCAGGATCTTCATATGGTAGCCATTTTTAATTTTGACGTTGCACATATCTTTTGGTGTCCAATTCATCATTTGCTCCGATTTTCTTGTCCTTAGGCTCACTATACCACCCGCAGCCATGTCGGGTCGTAATAGCAGGGCTCTCTACATGGCAACTTATCGAAAAAGAATCAAGTTGTATAACGCAGCTTGTGCTGGTCCCAGCTATGAAGAATTCCTGACAACAGAATCCGATGATGACATCCCAGCTGAGAGTGCGGACGCTGCTCCACTAATAGAAGATTCAGATGATGAACCAGTCGTTCCATGCAACATCAGGGAAGACGCAGACACTAACACTGACTGGCAGACCGCGCTGATATCTCCTGATGTCCAGCAAGACCTGCGATATGAGCTCGCACAATAGAGTGTAAACAACGACATCCGCTGCCGAGCTGTCTCTTCACTACTGAGTATCCTGAAGAAGAGGTTGCCTTTCCTGCCTAAAGATGGTCGTACTTTGAAGGAGACTTTGCGTAGCGTTCAAGTAAGATCAATAGCTGGAGGTGATTGTGTCTATACTGGCATAAGAAAGGGACTCCTGCGTTACATGACAAGGAATCCATCTGCCACCGAACTGCTTCTGAACATTAATATTGATGGACTGCCACTGTACAAGAGCAGTGGCAAACAGTTCTGGCCTATTCTTGTAAGTGTGAATGATAGTAAACCCTTTGCAGCTTCACACTGGATTGGTAGCACTAAGCCCCTAAATGTTGATGACTTTCTGTCAGATGTGATACAAGAACTTGAAACACTGTACGATAATGGAGTAACCGTAGATGGCAGGAACTGTATTGTTAAAGTAAAAGCATTTGTGTGTGATGCACCTGCCCGTGCATTACTGAAGGGCATTACAGGCCATACCGGGTACAACTCCTGTGAACGCTGCGAAGTCCATGGTGTCTACTTTGACTCTGTGCGTCTGCTGGACACAAATGCTGCCAAGAGAACTGATGCTAAATTTGCAGCATTTGAATATGAACAGCAACATCAGAACACAGTTTCCGTGCTTACCTCCTCCACTATTGCTTTCCCAATGGTTTCAGGATTTGTTTTAGACTACATGCACCTTGTCTGCTTAGGCGTTGTTAGACGTCTCCTCTGGCTCTGGAAAAAGTCAAAGACCCCCCACCGCATAGCCACCAGCCAGGTGGATGCTGTGTCTGCCAAACTACATGGAATGCGACTCCATGTACCTACAACTATTTTCCAGAGACGGCCACGTGGTCTCGAGGACTTTGAACGGTGGAAGGCCACAGAGTTTCGTTTCTTCCTCCTCTATGCTGGGCCGATCGCACTGAAGAACGTACTTCCCGATAGACAATATGAACATTTCTTGTCCCTCTCTATTGCCATGCGCATTCTCCTCTCACCACACCTTGTGACTGACATAGCGAATGTCAACTATGCCGAAACCCTCCTGAAGTGGTTCGTTGAGAATGCCATCACTTTGTATGGACCACACTTTGTGACATACAATCTCCATAGTCTGTTGCACCTTGCTGACGATGTAAAAGAACACGGGTTGCCTTTGGATAAGATAAGTGCTTTTGCATTCGAGAATTATTTGGGAAAGTTAAAGGGACTAGTGCATAGTGGGAACAACGCACTTCAGCAAGTCGTCAAGAGGTTGGATGAACATGATCGGCATGAAGACGTAGAGGACATTTGTGACAATCGGGGTCCATCCACCAAATTGTCTGAGAAGGTGTATGTGTTGGATGATGGAACTTTTGCAATTATCACAGAACTGTTTGCTGATGACACAGCCATGTGCCAGATGGTAAATAAGGGAAGAACGTCCAATTTATACGATGAGCCAACTCCATCCAGCATGTTTAACATCCACTATATACCGTCTTTGTCGCACACCACATTGAAGAGGATAACAACAAATCATCTCCAAAGAAGGGCATTGATGCTTCCATGTGGTGGCGATGAAGGCGGTTTCACCTTCATCCCAGTAATCCACACAACCTAAACTTAAACTTCTATTAATTAACTTTGTATTATATGTTCCAGGGTTCAATACCCGTGATTGATTTTTCGGTTTTGTTAGGGTCTCATTAGCCTGTGTACTCTCTTGAAGCTATGTTTTTGTATTATATGTTCCAGGGTTCAATACCCGTGATTGATTTTTCGGTTTTGTTAGGGTCTCATTAGCCTGTGTACTCTCTTGAAGCTATGTTTTTGTATTATATGTTCCAGGGTTCAATACCCGTGATTGATTTTTCGGTTTTGTTAGGGTCTCATTAGCCTGTTTACTCTCTTGAAGCTATGTTTTTGTATTATATGTTCCAGGGTTCAATACCCGTGATTGATTTTTCGGTTTTGTTAGGGTCTCATTAGCCTGTTTACTCTCTTGAAGCTATGTTTTTGTATTATATGTTCCAGGGTTCAATACCCGTGATTAGCCGGGAGAAGAACTCCCTTATGTGTCTAGAGGTCTGAGCCCTTTTCATTGATGTAACTGTATTGATTTATGTGAATAAAAATTCTTATATATATATGTATGTTTTTGTATTATATGTTCCAGGGTCCAATACCCGTGATTAGCCGGGAGAAGAACTCCCTTATGTGTCTAGAGGTCTGAGCCCTTTTCATTGATGTAACTGTATTGATTTATGTGAATAAAAATTCTTATATATATATGTATGTTTTTGTATTATATGTTCCAGGGTCCAATACCCGTGATTAGCCGGGAGAAGAACTCCCTTATGTGTCTAGAGGTCTGAGCCCTTTTCATTGATGTAACTGTATTGATTTATGTGAATAAAAATTCTTATATATATATGTATGTTTTTGTATTATATGTTCCAGGGTCCAATACCCGTGATTAGCCGGGAGAAGAACTCCCTTATGTGTCTAGAGGTCTGAGCCCTTTTCATTGATGTAACTGTATTGATTTATGTGAATAAAAATTCTTATATATATATGTATGTTTTTGTATTATATGTTCCAGGGTCCAATACCCGTGATTGATTTTCCTTGTGCATAAGTGTGATGTGTGTGTGATTTGATCTTTTTTCAGATGCCATTATTTAAAAATCAATGTTTCAGGTGTTGACGATGGTTAATTTATTTTCTATGTTTAAGACAAAAAGTCGCCAAGGAACTTATGGTATTGTTTTTTTCCAGAATGGCACCCAAACCGTACCAGATGGTCGAGTGGAAAGAGAATGGGGGGAGAAAGAGGAGCATCATCCCAACCAATTGGATCAAGGTTAACAAAACTACACAGGCCGAATACGTTGGTTGGCCCAACAAGTTGGATGCGAGGAAAGACCTCCTCAATCGAACTGAACCTCAACCAACATGGCGTTGGTACCATGTCAAACAAAGACTTGAATATCATGGTGAGTGTAAAAAATCAAAAAGAATAAAATACACTCTATATTTGCATCTTGAGCCTATGTTTATTAGTTCAAAAGTTATGACCAGAAATGTCAGAAGCTGTCACCGGTATCAAAACTGAGAAAAATGATTACAAAGATTGTCCTTCATAATGGCAATGTTACATCTATAATAAGTTTGGTTGATTTACCCTTAATTGAATCCACTTGTGCATGATGATAATTAGTTTACTAATTTTGAAATGAACAGTTATAACATTTCTAGACCTATTTTCAAGTTGAAACTTTGGGAGATGGTAATTTGGATATGAAACTTGATGGCAAAATTCTTAACTCAATATTGATGAAATAGTGATTTTCTGCCTTTGCATGTCTGTAGCTAAACATGGACTTGAGCGAGAAGTGCCTGTTATCGGGGTTTTCGGTCACATATACATGATTGTAATTTTCCTTTATCCCATGACAATGACACTCCCATGTCAATACTAAAGATATCACTATTTGTACTCCAGATGAGTGGCAGACCGACTCGAGTGATGAGTCCTCAGTGGAGGAGGAAGAGGTGAAGGAACCAGCCACCAAAAAACGGCGCACAATTCAAGTGCACAGTGACCATGGTAAGATAATTTCCTGTACAATATTTAGACTAAAGACAACAAGTAATTAATGTTGCTATGCATACAAGGTGATCAAATTCGAATTTTTCTTTTGAAGCAGGTCATAGATCTAATCCATTTTGTAAAAGATGCTTATATGCATGATTATACATATCTAAAGATGCTTATATGGGGTAGATTTTTCATTTGTGCTAAATTGGAGAAATGGGTGGTCATAGGGTCGCCTAAATTAGAATGTCCTAAAGCTTATTTTCTTTATTTCTATCATAATGCTCAACGATTTAGCTACATTTGACACTTTATTCCAACAAAATCAGACCAGTGGTAAAAATTTTGCAACTTTGCAAGGATTTTCAGAATTTTACCCTAACGTCCATAGGCCCTTTTTAGTTGGAATAAATATAATCCTCATTCTGTGCTTTAAATATATCACAAACTTTGACCAATGCTTATTTTTCTGAGTCTTTATATCAAGTTCTTAAGCTATGAGAAATATGATTTGTGAATATTGAACCAGTTTCATTTGGGAATCATTTATGTAGTATGGAATGTTTCTGAAAAACTGCATTTTTGCTCCATATGAAATGTACTTTCCTTTTATTTCACCTTTTATTTTCTAATCATGCTTTTATTAACTTGTATGGTTTTAATTCATTTCCTGACGTGTTTCTGAACATATATGCACCTTTTCCAATACCCTTATGTTATAATTGAGTCCACCATGCATCTTACAACTGTGTCTAAAAGGGCCTATGGATGTTATGCTGCTTGTAAGAAATCAGCAAATTTACAATATACTCTCTAAATCGATTACTTCTGGGTTTTTTTCACTACCTTTTCTTAATAATGTCATTATACCCTAGTTATACTTGTTTGAATATTCAAATTTTGGATTTTTGGATTTTTGGGGGTGAGTTTGTTTTTATTATTTCTTTATATATTTTTTTAAAACTTCAAGTTACCATTGTATAATCCTCAAGATAATAGGTCATTTGAGTAACTAAAAACAATGCAGGTATCATGGCAAATGTGGTTACAACAGAGGAATAGCTTTTATTTCATGCTTGCCCATGTAGAATTCTTCTTGTAGGCCAAGCAGTCAATAGTCCAAAAGGGGCTATGGACGTTATGCTGAAGGCTAGAAATGTATGTCATCAAGTAGGACATCATTTATCTGGGAAATATTCATCAAATCACATGGAATGATTATAAATGATGGGAAACATGTTTCTAGATGTTTTTAATACCAGAAAACTTCAATAGAAAAAACATTTATCTTGACTTCACATAATTTGGGGCAAAAAATTCTCATATTTGAGTGAATTTTCAAACTTTTGACCTCAAAAACATAGAAAAATTGATGTCCAATCATATTCAAACAAGCTTCTCCCACATCTATACATGTTTCCTTGAAGTAAAACTAGTTACATTCAATATCAAACACAATATAAAGGTACCAGACCAGTCAATGTTATCCCTATATGAGGGCCTATGGACGTTAGGCATAACCCTAACATCCATAGGCCCTCATATAGTCTTCAATTTGCCAATAATTGGCCACTCTATTGGCAACACAAACTTGCCACTACTTCCTGATAGTAGAGGCCTCCTATTATAACACCTTCATAAGGGAAATAATGATAGTGAATGGATAATATGATAAAAGTACTAAAAGTGACCCAAAAAGTATTTTTGTTCTGGGCCAGACATTAATTTTCAAAGATCACAGTTTTGGCTCTAAACAGGATAATCAATGGATCATTTTTGTGCATCCAAGGTCTTATATGTTAGGCCCAGTGTGTGAATATGGCTGTCAAAATAAGTAATACAAGTATTTCAGGATCTGTGTTCCAAAACATACCAAAAGACACCAAATGACTCGCCCTAATGTCCATAGCCCCTAGATTTAGACCAAGTCATAATCAATATTAGTTTCATTAACTATCCCAGATAGCAAAGATTTATTCAATATATATAAACAAGGAATAGTTTGCCTCAGATTACACCTAATATAGACAAAAATGTCATAATTTAATCTTTGTTAACTTGGAAAGTAAATATTGCCCTAACGTCCATAGGCCCGAGATTCAGACCCAGTCTTAATCAAAAGATTTTTCATTAATTATCCCAGATAGCAAAGATTTATTCAATACATATTAACAAGGAATAGTTTGCCTCAGATTACACCTAATATAAACAACATGTCATAATTTAATCTTTGTTAATTTGAAAGTAAATACGGCCCTAACATCCATAGGCCCTAGATTCAAACCCAGTCTTAATCAATAGTTTTTTCATTAATTATTCCAGATAGGAAAGATTTGTTCAATACATATTAACTAGGAATAGTCTGCCTCAGATTACACCTAATATGAACAACATGTCATAATTTAATTTTTGTTAATTTGGAAAATAAATACGGCCCTAACATCCATAGGCCCTTTGACTTGGGTCAGTACCGAGTCAATGCCTAAACACAATATAGTGTACCTACGATGACTTTTGAAACTATTTTTCATAATATTTGATCAATATAATGTATAAACAATGCATGTTGTCTGCTAGCAAAAGTTCTGAGCGTAGGGGCATGGAGTTTAGAAGACTGACATTATTTTAAAAAGGGGCTATGGATGTTATGTTAGGTAATTTTGCTAATTATTTCGAAAAATATTCGATTCACAATTTTTAACTTTTACAAGCCCAAAGATATGTACTGATGCAATGCTTGTAGGGATATTCCAACCAATAATTAACATTTCCCTTTTGAAGATGATTAATTTAGGTGCCCTAACGTCCATAGGCCCGAAAAGTTGGAATTTTGGAGTAAAAGACATGACCAGGCATTATCACAAAACTTGTGAATCTTTTTAAAAGAAATTTGGGGTGTGTGTTGATAAGATCTACTGGTTTAAATTCAATGTAGATTTAGCCACTTACATTTAATATTTATGAACCTAACACGGGTATCAATAAAGGGCCTATGGCATTATGCAGATAGTTGGAAAATTTAAAGGGGTCAGTGGACAGGGAAAAAAATTCCAACTTGTGCCAAAATAAATTTTGGGGAATAGATTAAGACATAAGGTAATGGATACAACGATAAAAACTAACATAGAGAAAGATTAGAACAAAATAACAACTGTTGAATTTAGATTTTGTTTGTTTCATAGTCAAAAACAGGACAAAAACAGCGTTTTAGGGCTTAAAAATGTAAAATATATTGACTCCACATGCATCAAAGTATGGTTGGAATGAAAGCTGAGGTGGAGAGGAATCCAATGAGATGTGCCAATATTAGAGTCTAGCTATATTGAATAGTACACTGTGCATAAATCTCCATTTTTGCAATTTAGCACAAATGAAAAATCTACCCCATATGCATCTTTCCAATTTTTGAACATCCTGAAAGATGTTCATAAGGAATTCAGGCAATCCCCAAAATCTTATTATTTAACAACATATATTTAAGTGAAAGAGATGAGTAAGTATGTCTCAGAGTGGTCTCAGATATAAAGTGGTGAAATGTTTTCCATGCCAGCTAGCCAAAAAATCACATTTAGATATGATATCAAATTAATCATTGTGCCAATCTCTGACTCATGGCCCACTTTTATCATTGCAGGACCTGCAATCAAGTTGATCAGAAAGCAACTGACAAAAGAAATAAGCAAGAAAGGTGGCACCCAAATGCCTACTCCGCCAAAATCCCTCATGGCCCAAAGCTGCACAAAGCAGAAGTCCCCATCTGCCCATCTGTCCAGGACCCCTTCTTCCTCTCTCCAATCTTCATCCTCTCTCTCACCTCCTCCTTTGTCCCTCTCTGCAAGTCCACAGCCCTCCCCTTTATCCTCCCCATCTCTTTTTTCATTCCCTGATGACTCTGATGCCGATGAGACATATTCACCAATGTCTCATGGGTCAGAGGAGTCAGGGGGTGATGAGTCTTCAGAGGAAGCGCCCCAGAAGTCCAGAAAGAAGAAGGAGACCCAGAGACCCAGACCGGTGAGCAAGCCCCAGCGAATAAGATCGCCATCGCCATCCACATCCACATCTGCCTTCGCACCCACATCGACATCCACATCGCCAACCTACCCCAAAGCCAACCGGAAAGCGATGGACAGAGAGAGTAAGTAATGAAATGAGTAATCATAAATATAATGAGTGTATATTGTCAATATAATAATAATAAATATAATAAGTGCATTTTCAATAACTTATAAATACACATTGAACAATTTAACATGTTGCCAAATTTTGGGTACAGATATACAACATGAGATAGTGCTGATGTTCAAAAATTTAATATTTGAAAACTGTGTATAAAGTTCCCAATGGTAACATAGCTTACAGATGTGCTTATATATTTACAGCATTCCAATTCCACATGTTTGCCTGGATGGAGAAAGTGTCGAACATGATGCAAGATATGAGTGAATGGTTGGAGCGCCTGGAACGAAGAGGGAAACAAACGACCGTGACAGACGGTATGCGTCTGTTGCAACGCCCGATGACCACAAAAACGGAAGTCGATGAGCTTGAGGCATCAATGGTGGATGCAAAAAAGAGAGCTGCGTTGGTAAGTGGCTAAATTAAAAAATAGTTATATTTTTCAATATATACTTGTATATGTTTATATAAATTTGAGGTAGGCCAGAGGCGCCACCTAGAGGGATTTCCCTTCTCTACATCACACACTCACTAGGTTTCTGTCACTTGCTTCATAGCTCTTGATCTGACCACACGCCTATACCTCAGACTGTGGAAAAGGCTTGGACTTTTGTTACGAATTGTGTGTTAAGATTATTCCAGCATGGGCAAGTGTGACGCTTGTGGGTATTCCCACGTACGACCTGGTACCAATAATTGCAGGTTTCGTGCGGATGCTGTAGCTAAGTGCAAGTTTGCCAAAGACGCGGACGCAAACTGGCATAAATACTTGGACGTTTCTACATTGGAGGCCCTTACTAAGGCCGAGGACACCAATGATGACTTAACAACGGGTGAATTACGTCGCTTGAATATGGACCAGTCTGGACAAATTACTGACCTGCTATCTAACATGGATAAGCTTTCTAGTGAATTTCAGAAAGTCTTAAAAATGGTGCCTACCGGTCCTGGTGGTGGCTTGGGCGGTGGCCTGGGCGGTGGCCTGGGCGGTGGCCTGGGCGGTGGCCTAGGTGGTGGTCCGGGCGGTGACTTAGGCGGAAACCCGTTTGGCCACTCTTTCGGGTCCGGTGGTGGTGGTGGTCCTGGCTCCTCGCTACTAGACCCTGGTATTTCGTCAGCCCTACGTGATGTTGCTCTCTCTCTGGATCCTGCTGCCACCATTAAGGACAAAGGTATGCCTTTTCGGCCCGAATTTTACGGGCATTTTCCAGCACCTTTTAAACAAAGTTCCCGAATTTGGACCACCACAAGCTCTCGTACCGTGAGCTCGTACACGGCATGGTTCGAGTGGCCATTTCTATACTTGAAAATGGCGGTGACCTCCCTGCTTATCTCGAACACATGAGTTTCCTAACTGAGGAGGGTATGAATGATTCCTTCCTTGACAAGGCTTATTCCCTATATGATCATCGCATGGTGGACAAGGTGTCTTCTGGCAAGCTCCCGACTTTTGTGGCCGGCGACCCCCTCTGTGTTGCTGTAGGCTTCAGCCCCTCCTTTCGTAAGGTTGCAAAGTTGACGTCTCAGCAAGCTGCTACGGGCAATCGTCGTAAACAGGGCCAAGATGCCAAGAAAGGTGTGCCAGCAGACTTCCCCCCGGACATCTGCTATGACTGGAACTATAGGAATTGTTCCCTCACTAATGCCAATTGCCCTCGTAAGCATCACTGTAGAGTTTGTAAACAAGATCATCGTGCCCTGGGATGTCCCCAGAAGAAGGTCGGGAATTCCCGGGATCCCCAGTGACGTCATGCTCCTACGAGATCTGGCGAGAGCGAGAAGTGTCATGGCGGCGTGTTGACGTTTTCTCCTACCTTGCCTTTAGTTGATTCGACCGAATCTTGTCTCTCTCATTCCGAGATTGATCTTCAGCCTCCTTGTGTTCAGGATTTATCCTCCTCTGTTTCTACTACACGTCAAGTTAACTTTGGTGAGCCTTTCGACTGCTCTTACCCCTGCACTAGTCGCCGAAACTCCGATTCTGGACCCACGCTTGCCTCGTCGCCTGGTTGTACTACCTTTGACGGCCCTCCGGATCGCGTGATTCCCATTGACAATTCTGAACTTGGCTGTACTGCCTCCATTGTTGATGATTATTGCCTTGAATATTGCCCTGATGCTTGTATACATGTTCCATTTGCTGATTTCACATGTACTCGTGATGCTTATGATTGTGATTGTGCCTTTGTCTACGATTGTACCTCTGATCACGCTGATTGTATTGATACTTGTATCTTCGATCATTGTCTTGACCCTAGTGAGTGTTTCATTTACGATGGTATTGACTGTACTTGTGATTATGATATTGATTGTACTGCTAATGATGACTTGTCTTTTGCCAGTTGTTCATATACTGCTTGTGTTATGATCCCTGAATTGCGCCAATCCCCCTACACCAACCTGCTCCCAGGTTACTCTACGCCCCACTACATCGGTGGTATCAGATCTCAATTGAACCCCACTGTCTGGACAGAAGAGTTGAGATATGAAGATGATCCCTTCTTGCTTGATTTTCTCTCCAATGGTGTTTTGCATGGGTTTGACATTGTGGATAGACACGCCTCTATCCAGCCCTACTCTAGACAGAACTATGCCTCGGTTCTGCAGCCTGCCGCCTTCGAGTATGTTAATGGTTTAATGCATCAGGAGTTGAATGAAGGTAAATTCCTTGTTGTAGACTCTCCCCCCCATTGCATACATTCGATTGGCGCTGTGCCTAAACAATGTGGAGCCTTTCGCCCAATCACTGACTGTAAGCAGCCTCTCGGCTCTTCCATCAACTGTTTTATGAATGATACCTGCAGCCCTTTCAAGTATCACACCATTCAGGAGGTCGCCAGTGTTTTGACCAGGAATTGTTACATGTGCACCATTGACATTTCTTCTGCTTACAGAACAGTCGCCATCAACCCATCACAATGGACGTTTCAAGGCTTATGGTGGCCTTTTCCTGACGGTGCCAAGTATCTAGTCGACACTAGATTATGCTTCGGCCTCCGCTGTGCACCTTTCATATTCACTCAGCTCTCTAACTTCGTGGCTAGATGTATGATTCGTCGCGGCTGTTCACGTATTTTCAACTACATTGACGACTTCATTGTAATTGCAGACACTCTAGATGATTGTGTATCCTTTCAGCATATCCTAATTAATCTGCTCTTGGCATTGGGATTCCACATTTCCTGGAAGAAGGTTGTAGCCCCAGCTCAGCATATGATCTACATTGGTATCGAGTTGGACTCCGTCGACATGTTGCTACGACTTCCGGAGGCTAAACTTCTGAAATTACATAATGAACTTGCCTTTTTCCGCAACAGGACCAGGGCGTCTAAACGCCAAATACAACGATTATGTGGTGTGCTTTCCCATTGTTCCAAGGTTATCAAGGGGGCTCGCACTTTCTCCAGACGGGTTGTCGACCTTCTCCGTGGCCTCCCTGTCGATACCAACCCTCGTGTTAGGCTCAATGAAGGCTTTGTGCGTGACCTCCAGTGGTGGAGTCTTGTGGCCTCGGACTTCAATGGTGTATCCCCGATTGTAGACTTCAACTATGGCCAGGGCCCCTGGATAGTCACCGACTCCTCGCTCAATGGTTATGGTTTCTACACTTCGGATGACTGGCTGGCTGGATACTTCTCCCCCCACTCCAGGGATATTGATATTCCATTGTGTGTTGCAGGGCACGTGCACTGGTGTGATGTGGACACGTCGCTGATTACCTCCGGGCTGAACATTAACTTTTTGGAACTCATTCCTTTATGGTTGGGTCTCCTCCGTTTAGCTCCCAGATTCCCTGGCACTCATGTTGTGTGTTATAGCGACAATCTCCAGGTGCTTCACATGATTAGCAACGGCCACAGCATCAACTTCAACTGCATGGCGCTGTTGCGTCATATCTTCTGGATATGTGCAGTCTTCAGTTGTCATGTGTCCGTCCGCTATGTTAATACCCTGGACAATGTACTGGCTGATGATCTATCTCGTATCTTCGATACCAAAACCTTACCTTCAAGCATTTCATCAATATGTTCCAGATCTTACCCCTCTGAAGGACCTGGATGTGGAGGTTTCAAAAGTGATAGCTTCCGCCTACTCGATAAATACGCAAGCTACCAGAAGCTCCCAATGGAGAAGATACCTATCCTTCTGTGCGATTCATCATTTATCCCCGCTGCCTGCCTCCGACCAGACAATTGTTCGCTTCCTGGTGATGCTCAGCCTGTCCAGTAAATTTTCGACTATCAATAATTACCTGTCTGCGGTGATAGTTCTACATAAGCTCCATGGCTATGAACCGACCTTTAGAGACAACTTCATGATTAAGATGTGTCTGGCCGGGCTACGCAACACCCTTGGTGACCAGGTTACGCAAAAGGCCCCCCTCAATGTTGAGCATCTGTCAGCCATGTTCGCCCTCCTCCCGCAGACTACTACGGACAAGATTTGCTGGACTGTGATCGCCCTCTCATTCCGCACCTTGCTCCGCAAGTCGAATCTTGTGGGTGACTCGACTTTTTCTGGCCATATTCTGACACGCCGTGATGTTTCCTTCAAGGACGATCATGCCATAATAACTGTTCGCTCGACCAAAACAATCCAAGCCAAACAGCGAGTCCTCACCATTCCACTGAAGGCCACCTTAGTGGAAGCCCTGGATGTTTTGCCAATGCTCCGTTGGTTACTGTCTACCATCCCGGGGAAGCCTGATGACCCTCTCTTCATGCGCCCTTCTAAGGGCGCTTGGGCCCCATTACAGTATAGTGAGGTCTTGTCTTTCCTCAAGGGCCTCGTCAGTGCCATCGGTTTGGACCCCGCTGACGCCGGGCTTCACTCTCTCCGTAGGGGTGGGACGATGTACCTCCACTCCATCGGAGTTCCTTTATCTGATATTAAGTGTTTGGGGGATTGGCGCTCCCATGCGGTATTCCTCTATCTGGCTACCACAGCAGAGAGGAAAATGTCTATTGAAACCTTTGTCACCACCAGACTGGATTGTTCTGTTACTAACTAGTTTCATTTTTGTTTGGGTGGTTTGGCGGTCCGTTGACAGCCGGCCATCAAGGCATATCGCTTGTTACTTGTTTTTCCACTCATCTATTTATTTTTCAATATATACTTGTATATGTTTATATAAATTTGAGGTAGGCCAGAGGCGCCACCTAGAGGGATTTCCCTTTTCTACATCACACACTCACTAGGTTTCTGTCACTTGCTTCATAGCTCTTGATCTGACCACACGCCTATACCTCAGACTGTGGAAAAAAAAATCTTTAATAAATAGGGCGGTCCGTTGACAGCCGGCCATCAAGGCATATCGCTTGTTACTTGTTTTTCCACTCATCTATTTATTCAATATATTTAACATATGGGCCAGATTTTTCGAAAATGTACAATTGGCAGCTCTACACATTTAGTAAAGTATGCTAAAATAGGCTGCAATTTGGTAAATACTAGGTAAATTCAAGTATATTTGGCATTGCATTGACACTATAGCAATCTGTTCTGTTTTTAAACTGAACTGTATTTTGAAGTTTCATCTGATATTTGGATTATTTGAGAAGATTGACGGAGTTGAATTGTACATTTTCTGAAATTCTGACCCATGTATAAAGTTTCTCCTGTTTATTCATACTATACATACATAATATAATATCACAACAGGTACCATAAAATGACAAAATTTACAATTTACACATCACTAATATGTTATATTAAGTGATATCATAATTATGCACCCAGAAAATATGAAATGTATACAACATACTAATGTTTTACTTTGATTTGCAGGTAGAGTTATTGTCACAAGTGGCAGGTTCCGATGCCCACAAACATACCACCAACATCATGAACAGGCTGATGGACTGCTCCGCAGCCAAATCTTTCAACCTGCGGGGAACCGACAGGAAAGTGTCAAGGCCTATCGCCTATACGGGGTAGTTTTTGGTAAGTTGTCACTTAGATAAAATGCCCAATACATTGCTCATGACCTAAACCTTTGGTGAAATTTATTTGAAATATGAGAAGATATGTGATATTGTAAAACTAAAAAAAGATCCTCATACATGCCTCTCTATGCATCAATAGTTAAGTAGGAAAATACTTAAAAACTTTTTAAATCTGACATTTATTAAACATTTTAAATAATCATTTGCTCATAACATCACTGCTAGTCTTTAAGGTAATATGAGACCAACAGTTATATAACCATAATGCTACTCCCCTCAAAACTATAATGTCAGAAATGTGTGTCCGTCAAGAAAATTTTCATGGTAATTAAAATGTTCCTTGTTTAATTCTATTACAGAGGCAGTCAAGAGTGTCCGGCCCACAGAAAAAAAGAATATAGATTCTGTTATACACACAGCCATCTGCAACAACTTGCGATCGGCTGGGTCGAAGGCAAACTACAGAAAGAAGTGTGCGGACGCTGCTGCCCTAAGCGATATGCTGCCTGACGATTTGTAAAGTGATGATAAATGATACAGTGTTGTCAAGCACATCCTTGTAACCATTATTATTGGAAGAGAAACAGTTTCAGCGAAAGAACCTTTTGCAGACAGTGATGCAAATCAGAATAAACTATTATCTTTTATGCTAAATTATGTCAATATATCTCGCAAGGCTTGTTTGGTCACATTTTCTTGTGTTTGTAAGGCACATTTGGAAGATATCTGCACCATCAGATGGCGTTTTTTATTATGTACATGAAGAAGGTATATTTTTAGATTAATTTGATGTTTTTATGTTTGAAATAACAGGCCAATAGACGGCCATATTGAAGGGATGGCGGATAACTTTTAAGCTATAAGTGAGAGGCATGCTGAGTACAGATGGTAATCAGTCTGTCTGACTGTCTGACAATTGTATATAAATTAGAATTTTGATGTATTTCACATTTCTTGATTATGCCATATTTGTGTCAATTTGTGTATTGTATTGTATACAACACCTACAAATGGTATTTATGCATTCCTAAGAGGATGTTCCGTATTTCTAGATGCATTTGGAGATTCTAGGAATAATATTTCTACTGACATCTTTGTTTCGGAAATGTGTTTAATATTAAGGATCTGGGTGGAATGGAAGCGTTATGTATTATTATTATACAACTTTTATTCCGTAACTTATACATATACATTATATAAATCAAAGAATAGGGCCAGTACTCCCTCTCCGATGGAGATCTACCAGGTAGCCCTTAACAAAAGATGTGAATACATAAAATTTGAATATTCTTTAAAAACAAAGTGTGTAGAAGAATTAATTATATTCAATGTCCATGTCCTTTTGATATTAAGTAATAGAATGTCACAGTTCATTTTGCTACTATATATTGTAATTGCAGTTCACTGATGAGTCTTCTTTTTGCTGTCTTGAGTGGTGAACTTGGTTCATTTGCGATGTTTTTGGTCCAAGTCCATGGTTTTGATTAAAATAGTCCAGTAATATTTATAGTAATATTCTAAATCAATCTCAGATGGGAACCCCGTGGGGGACCCTCCAAAAGATTATTCATTGACTATCAATATGTTCCTAGTCCATTTTGATTATTGTCCTATATCACGATGTTCCTTACATTATTTTACCCTACATTGGGTTAATAATTTGAACCTATATAGAATATTTTGCCTATACTGGCAAAAGAGAGAAATTTTGCCTATACTGGCAAAAGAGAGAAAATAAAGCACACAGTTGTATATAAAGTTAAGTCTTAACAGTAAAAACAGCCCCAACCATCCCACTTTACATTATACCGTTGTATCGGCCTTGTTCGTAGAACTTACATGCCTACCTTACCCACTTCCTATTCCCACACAATCGACCCACCCACAATTGCCTACTGGTACACACTTCGACACCCAATGATATCAATATACACCTCAGTCTCCGTATAATATACAACATTCAATTATATCAATATAAACCTCAGTCACAACATAATATGCCCCTGTAAACAAGTCAATGGTCTCGTTCAGTGACCTTTATACCGGTAATTGTTGTTACTGTAATTGTTATTACCAATGGTTATTTTCAACCTTCAATACACCCTACTAAGGCACTTCACCTTGAGTATTATTCTCATTTTTTAGGTACTTATCGCATTCCTGGGGGTGGGTATTTTTCACCATATATATATTACTGGACTTTGAAATGAATAATAAATAGATAAACTGTATATATATAATGTAACCATGGTTTTGGTCAGCAGTATTATTCATGATTCTTGCCAAATATGTGACGTCCTAAGCTGGTACAGATAGCAAGCAGTAATACTTATATGATAGTATTGTATTTTATGAGAAATGGTTGTATTTTGTATTTTATAGTTGTGTTATGGTGATGTGGGTGGCTGTTCTCAACTGGACGATTGTTGATTACAAGATGGCCGAAGGCATTTATAGTTATTTAATTTTATGTGTGACAGGGTGCCTTATTTAAAATTTATATGTTGTACGTCACTTTATTAAAGCTGTATAACGCAGTGGACTCATGCTATCAACGACTAGAATATTTTTAGTTTCATGACGTTTTTATTTATACATATGGTATGTTGTCCAAGGTTACAGGGTTTTGCTCAATGTTTATATTATTATATTTATTATTACCCAAGGTTGTGTGCCATTATTGTTCATGATTCTTGACAATTGTGAGTCTGATATGCTTACTTGTACGGTGGTAGAGCTAGCGCATATCTATATGCTAATAAGTAATCAATCCAGGAGGCAGAAGTATATTCAAAGAATATCAGAGAACTAACTTTTATTGTCTACGACATGGGTTATATATCAGCAGGGGTCCAGGTGTGCCTTATGGTTAGCCAGTGACCGTTGGGGTTACATTAGGTCACGTGGTCTGTCGCCAATAGCAGGTGGTATTACATGTGGTCACGTGGACCAATGGTGGTTGAGGACCGGGCCACCATGTGGCCGGTCTGAGTATTAATTAGTGTATACTGATTACGTAATGTGGCACACCTGGACAGGTGTAGAGGTAGCCATGCTTGACTAGACATAGCAAGATGACCTAGATTATAACTGATACATTAATATTCATATTCATGTACTGAGGTACATATTCATAATCATAATCATGTTAATAAGGTTACACCTTATTATGCAATGTTATACAATATTACGTCATTGAATATTTAGATTAACATGCGGAAATATTGGTATGACATAATACCCCGGAGTTAAACAATGTCTCTCCGTAGACATGAAATCTTAAAGCTAGAATTTCTACGTATACCCTAGTGTTTATACCTTGTAACCTTAATAGAATTCTTCATAATTCATTCGTGCTTTTTAGATGTGAGAAGGACGTGTCGGTGATAGTGTGCATAATATGACTTTCTTTGGGCCGGGCTTGTCATATTCATTATGTCACTCTATGAGCGTAGATGTACCTTTTCTAGTCCGATCATTGGTTCTTACCATATTATGGTTTCTTTTAACCTTTATACCTTTTTCCTGTACGTGGAAATGAAATAACATATGTGTTTTATCTTAGGTAATCTGATTCTATTTGGACAAAGAATGGGGTGACATATAGCATTCTGGTAATATATATACGTATATACTTGTTCACGGTGTTCTCCTTTCACTCTTTGGTTAGCACTTCCTAGGTAGGGTAAACATAAGGTGAAATGATTCTTAAGTTTATACATCATAAAGTAGAACAGTGTAATTTGTAATCTGAAAACAGTTTCACATATATGCAAGGCGTTTGTACATTTTTATACTGTTGTTATGTTGTGAGACAAAACCTGTACTGCTGCTAGGCTGATGGTTGTTTCTACCTTGTATATTATGAGATGTTATAAACCAGATTATGTGACTTATCGTCTCATCGTTTGTTGTTTTTAGAGTTTGGCAATCTCGAGTTCGTTGGACGGTTGACATGTCAATGAGTGTTGGAACGTGTTGGAAATCATTTTTACGCTGTGGTACCTTTTTACATTGTTATTTTATTTTCCTCTAAGATTCTAATAATACTTTTGCTGGGGGATTTGTTAATGCTCTTGCTATAGCTGTTAGTTTATCTTCTTGGTTTCCTAGCATGGGGGTCTGAGTTTCTACGTTTTCTGAATCTAATAGGCATTGTATGTCTTGCGGTTTATATTGCTTGAGAGTCATTGGTTTGTAACCCTCATTGTACAGTATTATTGCGGTGCTGGTCGTTGTGTCTCCTAGCGCTGGGATGCTCGTGAAGTAGCTTCGGAATGGTAGTTTTACCAATTCTGGTAGGTGGAAGTCGATTACTCCTGATCTTGTTTTTATTTTCATTGGTCCATTCCATTTGATCCTTAGGGCTGGGTTTGGGCACACTGAGTAGCTTAAGTCCTCGGCTTTTGGGGCGGCTCCTTCAATGATGTGGTCCCATTCGTGAGGAATGGACAATAGTGGGATAGAATAGTTTTCTGGTCCCAAATATATTTTAAGGCATGCATCGGGGTTGGTTTTCTTAGCGCTGGATATTTTTCCTATTTTCCTGAGGCAAAATCTCCATAGTACTTTGAAGACTTTTACGGCGATGTAACTTATTATTAATACTATCATAACGACCAGAATGTTATGCGTGTCGTGATTCTCTAGGAATTGAAAGATTACTGGTGCTGCCGTCGTTGTCTGCTCTCTAGGTGACAACTTTGTTATGTTTTCTATTAGGATGGGAGGTCGATTTTCAATATTATGGTGTACCTCATCATACAATTTATATGCACTTGCCGCTCTTGTGAATCCTAAGAATGGACCTGTGCAATGTACTTTATATAAAGTAAACAGTGAAATGGTTATAGCACACAAGGATAGTATTGGAGATAGGTAAGACCAAACCGGATTTGACGCGAAACTTCGTAGGAAGTTGTTTGTGTCTTGTTTTAATTCCTGTGTTGGTATTTCCAGTGATGAAGCGTTTTCTAATAGCGCCTTTGCAAATGGCAATAAGTCTATCGCTGTATTGGCGTCTACTGTAGTTTTGTATTGGAATCTTTCCATGAACTTTGATACACTGGGAGATTTGAAGGTGACTGGATTCAAGTGGACCGAACTTGGCGTCAGGTGGTCTAATTTAATGTTTATAGCTGACATGAATAGGAGGTTTGATGTGTGCAGTTCGTAGTGAAATGATGTGGAAGAGTTACATGGGAGTTTTGAATTTGGTAGTGATAGTGGTCCTATGTTGATGGAGCATAGGCACGGTACTCCCACTATAAATAGCGCCTTTGCTTTGTGTGTGCTTCCTGGTTTTCCATGGCACAATATTGTGTAACTATCTTCGTTCGTGGCAATCAGATATTCGTCGTGCGATATGGAGATTGCACGGGTTGTGGGTTTCGCTAGAGGATATATCACAAAATTACAAATGTTTCTGAGAATAGTTGTTTTGTTTTGAAATATTGCTATTATGCATGATGGTGAGGTGGCGTGTATTCTAGGAAGCGTGCGGGTGCACACTCTAATGGATTCTCCTGTACACGAGTGTAGGTCTCCCTCGCTCACCTCTAGAAACAGAGTTTTATCCCTAGAGACTGCTATAAACTCTACTTTGGTTTTGATGCTTGTGATTCCAATTGTTGGAGTTGTTGTCGTGTTGATAGGTATGGGAATTGATATTACTTGGTATAAGTCAAATACTGCAGCTGTAGAAGATATTATCACTTTAGTGTTTATGTACAGATGGCTTTCTGAATATACGAACATTGAAATTTTTTGGCTGTAGTAATATTCTGTGTTCATTATCGCTACTTGCGCTCCTGGGGATGTGATTTTTAGTTTAAGATCTATCTGTGTAAGATAATGCGCAAAGTCTGTGGGTGTTATGATTTCAGGTGATAGTATGCCTGTAGCTAGTAATCGTAGAGAGTCAATCATGATGTTGAGAGATTGGAGAAATTGTAGCTTATGTGATACGATAGTCAATGCTTCCAGAACTAGGGTCGTTTGCGCCCTTTCGTTCTCTTCGTTTGCTCTCACGTTATCTAGTTTTACTGTAAGATTATTGGTCCATTTATCTATACCTCTCGCCATCGTTCTCATCATAGTTTCTGAATATGTTCTATCTTTTAGGTACATATTGTAAAATTTATCTTGTTTGGCTGTTACTTTCGTTAATAGTTCTGCGGTATCTTTATCTTGTTGTGCGAACGACTGGAGGACTGTATCTATGTTTGAAACTGTACCTACTAGGTTTGCGATATCCTGAGTTGTGGCTAATCCAAACAGTCCCTTAAATGCTTCTCCTAGGAATCCCAAAATTGCTGATCTTTTACTGCGTTCCTGATGCTTGTTAATTGGGTCCGATAGGAATAGTACTAGGGTTGCTACGGATGCGTTTATCTGATGTTCAGTATTATTTATAAGGGCATCCAAGGCTTGTGCCTCCTGAATTAGTACGTCACTTATGTCCTCCGTGTTTTCCATATCCAATCTACTGGAGAATCTCCTGATCTCCTGGGTGTAATTTATAGCTGTAGGGGGAATTTGTGGGATATTGTAGGGGACTGCGAATATTATTTCCGAGTACTCGTGGCCGTTTACCAGTGGGGCTGGTAGGGGTTCGAATAGAATGCCCACATTCTGTCGAAGTATAGGGTTTCCTGCGCCTACTAACGTGTAGATGGCTAAGAAGACTGTTACGAATAACATCTGTAATAAAGATAATATACCCATGCCTAAGTAATTGTAGCGTTTGTGGCTGCCTATCTGGCAGAACATAATTTCATGATTTGTATAGTTGCTCTTACGCTAATTAGCGGTTATGTCGCTTTCTATCTTCACAATATAGGCACAATTTTTCAAGATGTATTAATCTGTAAACGGGTAAGAATGGTAGAAGTAAGTAAATGATGCATATACCTTGTCAATCGTATCTATGGCCGGTAATAGACCGTAATTTGGCGAATTGCTCTGTGTCGCTGTCCTGTGCTCCTTGAGGTAATATTTTCAAATGATGGGTGGTGTGGGTTTTTTTTTAAGCTTGCTTAAATGTTTGCCCCTAACGACGGGACCGTAGGTTGGCTATGTCTACGTGTCTATGACAGTTGCAAGCAAGCAAGCTTTCTTGTGATAAGCTTCAGGTCTATGGGGGTGGGTTCTGCTTTGAGGTGTTGACGCCTCGCCAGCGAGTGTGTCTCCTCCTGACGCTTATCGCGATTAGTGTCAGTAGCTTCCCTCACCCTTTATTGTTTGTGGGTTGGCCTGTCTGGTGACAGCTTGGGTTCTTAGGATTATGACAATGGGAATTGAGCTTTACCTCGGATAATGACCCTTATTGGCAATTGCGTGTCTATACCGGTTAGATTGATGTCAGTCTGCATTAAAATGAACGATAATTGTTAATTGGAATGTTTATCTGGGGCTTGGCCGTTTGGATTCGCAGTCCTTTGTTGAATGTACCATATGTTTCATGCGCTAGACTTAGTGTCTGCGCTTAAGCTTAGAGTGGCTTTGTTTAGGGATTATATGTGGTACTGGGGAAATGATCTTTTGTTTTGGCGTAATCGTACCTGCTTTGATGTTCCAATCTTTCCTTAGTTTGTCTGGGGTGTGTTGTAGTAGTCTGTAAGCGAATTGATTGTTTTTCAAGTTTTGCACCTTTTTCAGGCGGTCAACATGTATTGATTTAGTTAGGATTTTCCCAGATTTAATGTCCCTGAGAATGACACTAAAGTTTGATTTGTATTTACATACTAAATATGGTCCCATAAAAACTTGTTGGAGTTTCTTAGATGTATGCTTCTGTAGCAAGTTTGGTACGTGTATGTACACTATGTCTGAGACGCATATTTGTGAGTATGTTGCGTTTGCATCGTGTCTAGCTTTGGTCTTAATTTGCGTGGTTTTGGTCCTTTTGGCTGCCTGATTAAAGGAATGATCTTGAGCCGTGACCATGTCTATGACTGATTTTATAAGAGTTGTCGGCTCTGTATTTGTGCTTAATGTTGCGTCCATTAAGTTCCTGGGTTGTCTTCCGTGTAAGAGAAAGTACGGGCTGTACCCAGTGGTTTGATTTTGCGTTGTGTTTAGGGCGAATGTTATTTGTGGAAGATATAGGTCCCATGATTCCTGCTTTTTCATTGCGAATGCCCGGAGGGCAGTATTTAGGGATGAATTATATCTTTCCACCTGGCCATTGGATTTGGGTCTCCAGGGGGAGGAGAATATCTGCTTCATGTTGAGCTTTTTGCATATGTTTCCAAAATTTTTTCCTGAGTAGCTAGTGCCGTTGTCCGACTGGATACTAGTTGGCACGCCGTGTTTACATATTAGGTGTTCTATGACACCGTCTATTGCACTAGCTGCGTCAATTGATTCAGTTGGGAAGGTAATGCAGAACTTGCTATGGAAATCTAAAATAACATGGATGTATTTGTATCCCTTCTTTGTTGTGGGGAGTGGTCCTATAGCATCTATGCATACCCTCTCGAATGGTTTTGTGGTGGGCTCCCTGATAGTCATTGGTGATTTCTGTGTCCTGCGTAGCTTTTTAGCCTTCAAGCATAGGTCGCATGTAGACACATATCTTTTAACATCTCTGTTCATGTATCGCCAATGTACTTTGGGCAACATGGCGGCTAACATTTTTATTTCACCTACGTGTGCTGATATTGGACTATCATGAAATAGTTCCAGTGTGTTTTCAATCATATCATCTGGGATAACTATTTGTAGTTGTAGGGAGCCAAACTTCTTCCAAGCTTCGATTGAGAAGTGGAAGAGTACGTTTTGGAGTACTAAATAGTGTTTGTTATTATTTAGTATGAACCTACTGATTTTTTCATCAGGGGGAAGTTCCTCTTTTTCCAAGTAATCGATGAGGCCTTTGATATATGGAGTTGACCTCTGAGATCTCTTCAAATTGCTTAGAGAGAAATGGAAGTCTGGTATATGTTTTAAGGTATCTGCAATTGACTCGAATTGGGAGTGGGCTTGATCAAATAAGCCTTTCTCCTCGGGGGAGGTTTGTCTTGACGATCTAGTTGTCATCTGGGAGACTTCCTCGGTACTCTCTTCAGTACTCATTGATAGGGAAATTGGTCTTATCTTTTCTCCTATTTTTGAGTCTGAGATGGGATTAAAGTCGTTGTTGGGGAATTGTTGACAGAAATCTACCTCACAGTTACAATAAAAGTGATGTGTAGACTCCTGTTTCAAGATACCTTTCTTTAGACTTTTATGTTTCATAATTGAGTTTGGGGGCTCTGATAGAGTGAAATGAGCCTGATTAGTTTCTGATTCGAATGCGACTCTTGTCGCGACCCTTATCCTCTTAGGTGGGGGTGGGGGGTCAGTCATGGGTGGTTCTATCTTATATTCTCTTCGAGAAAGAACATCAGCTACTGTGTTTTCTTTCCCCTTGACGTGTTGAATTGTAAACGAATATTGCTGGATTTCTAGGGCCCACCTAGCCATTCTATTTTTATTTTGCTTATTCGTCAAGAGTGGGATGAGGGCTGCATGGTCAGTGTATAGCTGGAAGTGTCTGTTCTCCAAATAGTGCCTGAAATGTTGCACGGAGTACACAATCGCTAGTAGTTCCCTTTCCGTTGTATTATAGTTGACCTCGTGTTTACGAAGGCACCGACCTGCAAAGGCTACTGGTCTCAGCACACCCTCATTATCTAGCTGAGATAGGACAGAACCGACAGATGTGGAACTTGCGTCTGTACTTAAAATGAATTCTTTGTTGAAGTTGGGGAAGTGTAGGAGGGCGTCTTGGCATATCGAATTTTTCATGGAATTAAATGAATTCTCACAATGTTTATCCCATTTGAATTTGTTACCAGCTTTTGTTAATTCATACAGTGGTTTGATAATCTGGCTGAAATCTTTTATGAATCTCTTGAAGAACTGGCATAACCCATTAAACGACCTGACCTGAGTTACAGTTTTGGGTCTGGGGAAAGATTTTAATGCCTCGATCTTGCTGGGGCATGGTTGGACTCCTTTAGGAGTTATCACCATCCCAAGGAAATTGATGCGGTCGAGAAAGTACTCGCATTTAGATTTCTTCAGTTTTAGATCACCCTCTCTCAGCGCCTGGAACACGTTTCTGAGGTCTCTGAAATGATCTTCCTCACTGCGGGACAAAATTAGGAGGTCGTCCAGATATGGAATCGCACATTTATACCTAAGTTTCTTAAGAATCATGGTCACTAGAGCACAGAAAGCTTGTGGGGATGTTTTAAGTCCCATTGGTAGTACCTTATACCTGTATTTCTTGCTGTAGGAGCAAAAACTAGTTTTATCTCTGTCCTCTTCCCTGAGTGGAATTTGAAAAAACCCTTGTTGACAGTCTAGTTTTGAAAATATGGTTGGTTGTAAGTCGCCAACGTACTCTATGGACTCATCTGCTCTAGGTGATATTAGTGCTTGATTTATTAGGTGGGCGTTAAGATATCTGAAATCTGTGACGACTCTCATGCCTCCTCCTGACTTTTGAACCATGAAGGACCTGCTTGACCATGGTCCTGTATTTGTTTCTTCGATTATTCCCTGACTTTCCATCTGCTCACACACTTTGTCAAACTTTTTTGCTTTATCTAATGTGGTGCGGAAAGGAAGCATGTGGCAAGGGACTGTGCCCTCTTTTAAGTGCAGGGAATGCTCGTATAATTTAGATAGACCCAATTTGTTATCTTGGCCAACAAAAACGTCGTTGTATTCTGTTAGTAATGCCTTCAGTTTACCTTTCCCTACTTCACTCAATATCTGGTTAGGTTTAACATTTTCCTCTGAATAAATGTGAACTTCATTGTAATTGCTAATGTACCTTTCCTCCTCGGATGAGGTATCGCTGCAAGAAAAATCACTGTTAGTATCGAAGGATGTGTCCATGTGGGACAGTTCTGTTATTCTACCTGTAACCTGAGTATCTGTTTTATCGGGTAAAGGAACAAACTCTGTTGGGTCTGATCTAGAAAATACTGCTACAATTTGACCTTTGTCGATTTTGTATGGGGATGCCCCTGTATTTAATAGTACTACTGGATGTCTATTGCGCCCATTCGGTATTACCACGCTTCTTTGTACTAAGAAGGGGACATCCACGCGTCTTGCCATATTATCTACTATTCCCTCATGATCAATATCATTTAAAGTTGTTATTTCACCTGTTAACGCAAATTCACAGTGTGGGGGAATAGTTATTGACCTTGTGGCCCTAACTGGTTTGTACATTTCGGAAGGATCTTCCTCAAAAATGATGTGGGCTTTATGTTTTCGGAAGAAATCTACACCTAATATCATGGGACGGTTTAAGGTTGGCATAACTGCAAAATTATGGCTAAATGTTTGACCTTGTAGCATGAAGGTTATTTTTGCGACCTTTTTAACATGTACCACGGCACTGTCTGCCATATATATTTTCCAACGAACCTTTGTAATGTCAACCTGTCCTCGCTCTTTGAACTTTTCTAGTAATTTACCTCTAATGGCGGAGATTGATGCGCCAGTATCAATAAGAGCTTGGATACCATAATTGTAAGCGAATACTTCTAAACAACCATTTTTTATAGCAGCAGTAATAGGAATTGTCTCACCTAATTCAGATTTTGGTTGTAGAACGATCCGAGCTTCCTCATCTATGGTTTTCCCAGTGTTGGTAGTAAATATGTGTTCGTGTAGATGTGATTCTTCTGCATTCACATCGTATAACAGTTTCTTTCTCAATATCGTTGGACTTTCCAGGTTGTCGTTGAAATGTTCATTTAGGGTTTGTCCCTGCCCGAGGGGACCTTGGACACGCCGAATTGGCCCTAGTGCGACGTGTGGTTGCCGTTTCCCTGCCTCCTGCTATTCTGGAAGGCTTGGAAAGCTTGGAAATCTGCCATCATTTGATGGTCAAACTGTGGAGCTTGGTAGTATTGCTGGGGGAATTGGTTATATCCTGAGTTTTGTTGCCAATTTCCTTGGTTCTGGTTGTACTGACCATTACCGTTATTCCACCCATTGTTGTCCCAGTTGTTATTGTTGCCGTTTCCTTTGTTCTTCCAGCCGCCGCGTCCTCTGCCGTTGCCGTTCCATTTTCCTCGGCCCCGGCCGCGACCGCGTCCTCTGCCGCGTCCACCTCCTCGGTGGCCGCCGATCTCTTGGACTGTCTCTGTGGCTTCTGGCTTTGGTTTTTCCTCTTGTGCGGTCCTTACCGCTTTAATTTGTTCGCTTAATACTTTAAATTGCTCGTCTGCTAGTTTTGTTAACGCACTGCATGAGCTTGCTACTATGCTTGAAATATCTGCTGAGTCTATTAAGGCAGGTTTCTGTATGCTGGCCTCGGCTGTCTTTGCCATTATTACTGCTGCGTCGAAGGTAATTGGGGTTTGGGCTAACACTACTTTCCCAATCTCGCCCCTTAGTCCTTCTACTAATTTTTCAATGGAGGATTCCTCGTTTAATCCTCTGGCGTGGACGATATCTCTTAGTTCTGCTGAGTATGACTCCACAGATTCATCCTTTCTCTGTTTTCTCACGCCAGTTATCCTTAGTTTACGTTCATCCGCGGCAAAATGTGCAATCATGGCTCTACATGTAGCCAGGTAATCGTTTCTGTTCACATGTGCCGTTCTCACATATCTATCTAGCCATTGCTTTGCTCTCCCGTCCACGTATGTCGACAAATATCTGGGTAGCATGGCGGGATTGTTATCATATGCGAGGTTAATATAGTGTTCATACGCATCAAGAAAAGATCTGGTCGTCACTGTACATGTTGGATGTCTAAATACCTCTGGTTTTCTCAGGTTCGGGTCCTGAGCTCTGAGTGCCACAAGTGCTTCGGCGAAATGTTCATGTCTTTGAGCCTCTGCCTGTTGTGCCTCTTCATTAGCTGGAGGCATGACGACTTGGATCCTGTGGTTCTGCGGGGGTTGAGGTGCGCCTCCATCGCCACCTTGTCCCGCTCGTGCAGCGTCTACTGCGGCTTGGACTCGTTCTCCTAAGTCCTCCTGCCGCGCCCGGTCATGTTCTGCAAGGCGGTCTTGGATTATCTGTTCCAACTGTTCTCTGACTTCTTGCTGCATTTCCTTTTGTTTCTTGTCTTTGCGTTTCTTTGGAATATATTCCTTGATTTGGATGGTCTTGTTTCTTAAAACTTTCTGCTTATCCAGGATGTTATAGTAATGGGTTCTCGACCATTTGATATGCTTACTTGTACGGTGGTAGAGCTAGCGCATATCTATATGCTAATAAGTAATCAATCCAGGAGGCAGAAGTATATTCAAAGAATATCAGAGAACTAACTTTTATTGTCTACGACATGGGTTATATATCAGCAGGGGTCCAGGTGTGCCTTATGGTTAGCCAGTGACCGTTGGGGTTACATTAGGTCACGTGGTCTGTCGCCAATAGCAGGTGGTATTACATGTGGTCACGTGGACCAATGGTGGTTGAGGACCGGGCCACCATGTGGCCGGTCTGAGTATTAATTAGTGTATACTGATTACGTAATGTGGCACACCTGGACAGGTGTAGAGGTAGCCATGCTTGACTAGACATAGCAAGATGACCTAGATTATAACTGATACATTAATATTCATATTCATGTACTGAGGTACATATTCATAATCATAATCATGTTAATAAGGTTACACCTTATTATGCAATGTTATACAATATTACGTCATTGAATATTTAGATTAACATGCGGAAATATTGGTATGACAAGTCGTTCAAAGCCAAGCCTGATATCAAGCAGTATTACTTATGATATTATTGTATTCCATGAGAAATGGTCGTATTTTGTATTCTATAGTTGTGTATCGGTACAACACCTTGATAGGACTAATTTTTCTATCATAAGTTAGTTTCATTTTCATTTACAGATCAAATGATTCCTTGGTTAAATCAAAGGTATATATAGGTTGTGAATTCTTCAGGGTATGAAATGACATCAGGGATTTGGGAACATGAACCAAATGACCCAGGTTTAACCTAGTATCATTAAGTATAATTAATTGTCAATATTCCAAGTTTTCCTTACTGCGGATGTATAATCTAAACCTAAAAAACATTTATGATTAATATTAGATTGAGAATATGTCTAGACTTACGTATGTCTAAACAGATATAAAAAACCAAATGTATAGGCAGCCAGGTTCGAATATATCCAGCTGACATTTATTTTTATTTTTTTAATTGAACAAAACTTGGTTGACGTTTGGCATTTTATGATATTATATGCCCATTCCTTGGTTGATTTGTAGGTGCTGATCGTTTTGGCTTTCATTTGAAGACTTATTTTTAGTTAAAACTGGAATATTCTAAATTTCAAGCTATATTTATGTTTAATATTGATTATGTGACACAAGGTCTAAGTATTTGGACTATATCCAGTGAAGCTGCGTATCTGCCATATTGGAATTCCTGATTTTTGAAGTCGTCAAAGCTGTCTTGGTACTTAGGCAACATTACCCATGTTCTTATGGTATATTTATATAAACATTGATTGTATCTTATATTGATAATTATACTAGTACAACACATAGGTCTCAGCACAGGAGATTGATGCTACAGTTTCACTGATTTATTTTGGGTTAGAGAGAAGATACGTTCTAAATGAAAAGATTGATTATTCTATTTGTCTATATATCGTCCCCCAAAACGTCAATGGAAGTGTTATGTGATATTTTATATACCATGTATGTGATGGGAGTTTGAAAAGAATAATAAATGAATGGACTGTATATAATGTTACCACTGTCTTGTCTTCTCTTGCTTTAATTCTGCTAACAATAACTTTTTTTCATTAAGCATTCATTGTAATCTAATATCGGATATAGTGGAACCTAATTAAAACAAATATTTTCCGTTTTCACCCCGCCGCCCCCCTAAAATTATGAACCATAGTAACACCATCCCCGTCCCCCCCTTGAACAGGACCCTACCACCGCGAAATAACCTGCAATAATGACCGCGCATAACGCGCGTCACTCGTCACGCGCGGTGCAATTTCGCGCTCCATGGAGTAACATCTGACGCTGTTCTGGCGCGCAAAAATCGCGGCCGATTTTCGCGCAATTTATTAAAGAAAAAACTACAACAGTGTTCACTGGGTAGCTGATAAGGGCACAGAAGAAGTGTACATATTTCTACATAAATTAGAAATAAATAAAAAAAAATATGGACATAATGTTTTCAATTATTGTGTACCTCATAGGTTTCGACATAAGGGTCATAATGCTTTTTAGTTTGTGAAAATATTCCAACTAGAAGAAAAGTTATAGCCAAATAACGAAATAATAATGGTAATGGCAGCAGCAATGGTTGACCCTCTGCCCATATACACATATATTGTTAAGGTATGAATGGAATAATAGCAAACGAACGTGTGGTCTTCGTGAGAAGAACTAAGCAACTGATTTAATGATCTAGCATCTGTACATATGTCCATACAGGATGTGTGAAAGAGTAGGGGGCGGAGCCCTTACGTAATACCTATGGCTTAGCATGAATAAGTAGACTTGCCCAGTACTGGATAGCTAAGTATAATTAGCGAATTTAATAATGAGATATTATAATTAATGGGTGATAATTAGATAGATAATGAGGTTACACAATGTTACGTAATGTTACATAACACTGCCCCCCCCCCCCGCCCTCAATCAGATACGAAGTATCGAATGAGGGTGTACCCTAAAAAAAAAAATTTTTAGGAATTTTTCCAAGAAATAGAAAAATAATAATTTTCGAATAGCTGTGCTGTTATCTAGTTATCCAAGCCAAGTCATATGCGCGGTTACAATATGCACATATAGGTATTCTTAAAAACAAAAAATAATAGAAAAAACATAAAAAGAATACACAAATTAATATTTTGAAAACATGTCAACAATTCCTTAAAATCAACGTCGTTATTTTGCCGTTTTAAAAATGCCGTTTCAACAGATCAACAAACTTGTTATCTGCAGCACTTGACTTCTTTATGAATTGAACATGGACAGGTCTCTTTACCTCTGCCCCTGTTTCAAGATTTCTTATTTTTACTGTATAAGGAGAAGGAAATCCGCACACAATAAATGGGCCAACGTATCGATTTTGCAATTTCATTGCTGTATTTGAGACCAACAATCGGTGGACCTTAGCATAAACAATTGAACCGATATCTAACGTATGGGGCCTGCTCTTTTCATCGTGTCGATCTTTCATCTTCTTCTCTCTGTCATTTCTGTTTTTTTCTGCAATAGCAGCAGCCTCAGCTTTCGTCTTCATTATTTGTAACATTTGGTCAATGATCGGTTGGGTATGGGAGATATCATTTTGCAGTGGGGCTTCTGCAGGAATTATTGGATTCTTCCCAAAGGCCAGGAGATATGGAGAAATACCGGTTGTATAATGATCTGAAGCATTTAATGCAAATTGGATATTTGGCAAAAATAAATCCCAATCTTTTTGACTTCTAGAGACCATTGTTCTTAGACAACCGATTATCGATTGATTTTGCCGTTCTACTTCTCCTTGTGAACGGCTTAAATATGGAGAACCGTGTACCTGTTTAATTCCCCAAGCCTTGCATTTGTCTCTGAATGTTTCGCCTATATAACAGGCACCATTGTCGCTTCTAAGAATCTTAGGAACGCCCACATAAGCGATTACATACTTGTGGAATTCGGCAGCGACCCTCTCTGCTGTAATAGCAGGAGTCGGCCAGATGAAACAAAATTTCGAGTATTGGTCCGTCACCACCTGGATATAGCAATTGTTCCTTTGCGTTCTAGGCAAAGGTCCCATCGCGTCTATCATTAGCGTGCTAAAGGGTGCAGGCGCCATTTCTCTGATCTTCAAGGGCAATCTGGTTGGATGCTTAACACTTTTAGACATCAAACATTCGTGACAAGAAGTTACGTGCATCTTAGTATCTTTAGCCATCGATGTCCAATAAAACCTCGCTTGAAGTAAAGAAAGAGTCTTAGCATATCCCACGTGTGCAGCTAATGATTTAGCATGAACAAATCGAATCAAAGGCTTCTGCAATACCCCAGGAATTACTATTTGGAAACAATTAGCCAATTGTGTGATCTTGGTCCTTTTAGGAAGCCTACATAAAATCTCATCTTGAACGAAAAACATATCATGAGTTGTTAAGATTAATCGAGTCAACTCGTGATTCTTTGGCAATTGTTTACCTTCGAGATAATCAGTCATCAGAGTGCAAAACAAATCGTTTTCCTGGTCATGTTTCAGTTTAGCTTTATCGAATGGAACTCTAAGCTGGTTATCAATGTTTTCTTTACCTACAGGACCCTCTTCCCCTATCCTGGTCTTTGTGTTATTTTTCCCTGGCCGAATTACAGGCCTTGCTTTTGTTTTTCTAGCTTTAGGGATATTACCACATCTGCTGTTCCTAGGGGGCTTAACAGCTTGATTACCATTATCTGGGGGAGGGACTCCATCCTGTTTATCGTTGTCATCACTTACAGGATCATTAGCACGTGTCTGAGCCCTTGTTTGTACTGGGGCTATCAAGATATCCGTGCTACTGTCTGTCAATGGTACAGAATCCTGTAACTGTATATCTGAGATAGAGGAGACTTGCTCCTGTGATACACTATTATCTAATTCGTGAACAGCTACATCCTTCTTGAGGATGGCTCTTGTCTTATACAACATGATTGGATTATTCTCACATTTCTCCTCCTGGTCGAATAATTTTGTTGCATGAATGGGATTAAATGACACGGATTTCCTCATCTCAACGTGAGGAACAGTGGGAATATTAGGATCGTATTCCCTTCGAGATAAAACATCTGGGATAATATTCAATTTTCCCCGGATATATTTCACAGAAAAATCGAACTGCCCAAAAAAATCGAGCCATCTGAACATCCTCCCTGTTAAATCTTTCTTTGTATTTATAGCAGTAAGAGCTGCATGATCAGTCAAAATGGTAAAATGTTTAGACATGACATAATGTCTAAATTTGCTCAGAGCAAAACGTAATCCAGCCAATTCCTTCTCAGTCGCACTGTACTTCTGCTCAGCAGGGGTCAAGCCTCTTCCTGCAAAGGCTATGGGACGTAAATTACCATTAATATCAGCTTGACTGATACAGGCCCCTAAACTTTGGTTAGAAGCATCCGAGGCCAAGATGAATTCTTTAGAATAGTCAGGGTATACCAAGACAGCATCTTCAAGAATCGCATTTCTGATTTTATTAAATGCATTTTCAGCCTCGGTTGACCATACAAACTTCACTTTTGCCTTTGTAAGTACATATAAAGGCTTCATAATCTGACTGAAATTTGGTATAAACACCCTATAATAATTGGCAAGTCCAGCAAACGACCTAACCTGCTTCACCGATTTTGGTCGGGGGAAAGATCGTAAAGCATCCAGTTTAGCTGGATCTGGGTGTATTCCATCCTTGTCTACTATAAAGCCTAAAAATGGGACCCTCGTCAAACCAAATGAGCATTTCTCCTTCTTAAATTTAATATTTGCCTTGGCAAAGGCAGCAAATACATTTTTAATGTCCCTTACATGCATATCCCAAGTTGGAGATGCTATTACCACATCGTCGACGTAATAAAAAGCATTTGGAACCGCCTGTAAAACATGTTCAATTAAAGAGTGAAACGCTTTGGGAGAAGTCTTTAAACCCATAGGCATAACCTTATACCTGTAGACACCCAGAGGAGAATTAAAAGCTGTTATATATCTATTCTCTTTCTTTAAACCGACCTGATGAAAGCCAGCAAAAGCATCCAAGCGAGAAAAATATCTTCCTTGGGTTTGCCCAACTGCTTCTATAGTGTCGTCAGCACGTGGGAAGGCCCTGATTTCATCCTTTATTGATTTATTGACTTGACGATAGTCAATAACAAGACGCCAGGCCCTTTTCCCATCAGCTGTGGTAGGTTTTTGAACAAGAAAACATGGGGAACTAAATTCAACTGGGTCGACACACTTCTCTATTAAATTTTGCTCGACCTGTTCCCTTAAAATTCCTTCCATTACTTTAGACATTACAGGATTCATGCGATATGGTTGTCTCATGACAGGGTTAAAATCAGGTTTCAATTCGATTTTATGTTCATATTCTGTTGTTAAACCTAACTTTTTATCCTTGCCAACAAACGCACTCTCATTTTTCTGCAACAAATCTAGCAATTGGGTTTTCTGTTCACCAGTTAACTCCTCACCTATTTGGAAATCAACAATTTTATCGCTCGTTCCAGCTGTTTCAGCCTTTAAACTATTCACTTGTTCAATTTCTTTAGGAGAAAGAAAATCATTCTCAGAAGCCAGAGTGTACATACCCAATACCGTGCCTCTCTCTATCGTTGAGGAGGCTTTTGAAGCGTTAAATAAAGTAATTGGTACCTTATTTTCACTAAAAGGTTTTACCAAGGCATGCTTGACTAAAAACGATACAGGTCTCTGCCTTTGCAGATTTTCAGTGACACCGATTGATTTTAACATATCCGTATGTGAAGTAATTTCAGCCAGTTGTATTCTGTTCCTGGAGCTATCATGAACGTACGTGTTGCTCTGATAGGGAACATATGCTGTTTTTCACCCGAATGAAACTTAATCTTTGCTCGGAATTTTCTCAAGAAATCAACACCTAATATCATGCTTCTATGTAAAGCTGGTAAAACAATAAACCTGTGTCTGAATTGTTGGTCGCCTATTCTAAATTCAATCTCAATTTTCTTATAGCAGTGATGAGCACCTCCATCTGCAACAAATATTTTGATATTACACCTCAAAATCTTATCATTTGGAACTTTGCTCCTCATTTTCCTAAAGAAGGCAGAGCTTATACAAGAAACAGTGGCACCTGTATCAACGAGAACTGGCATATTTAAATCTTTTACCTCGATGTCTATGCAACCCTTTTCAATCGGAGCTGTAACCAAAACTTTCTTACCTTTATCCTTTGGTTTTCTCAGCTTTAAAGTTGCTTGACAATCTGTTTTTCTCTCAGAATCGGTAGAAGATATAATGTTCTTTTTGCTTCCCGCCCATCTGGTTACTCTGAATCCGGATACACTGTCCTTTTTAGGAATTGTCGCTTCAATGTCAGGTATATCACACACTTGTTCACTAGAATTGTCCAAGGCCGTTCCTATTTCGTCAACTATATCGTCGTAGCTGTGTCGGTCGCCCACCAAGACACAGCCTATTCGTTTTTTCCACCCTCTCTCTCACGAGAAGATGACTTTTGCCTATAAGGAGTCAGATTTCTCTGACTGGAATTCGGCGATTTTGATTTGTCTCTGTACTTCTCTTTTTTCTCGAAGCCAACAGATTTATCCTTGCTGTTAGAGCGTTGATACTTGCTGTTATCACTTTTTTCCTTGCTGGAACTCCTCTCATAGCTCTTATGTCGACTACTAGATCGCTCCTTGCTGCTATTGTTATAGCTCTTCGACCTATGTCTGCTGTGAGACCTATCATGCTCGTTTTTGCTTCGAGATTCGTGATATCTATCAGACCTCGATTTACGATAGCTATCGCCCTTATGTTTGTCATCATTATGCTTGGAATTGTGCTTATCTTTCCTCGAATACATCATATTAATGGCCTCTTCCATTGGTGTATTTCTAGGGGCTCTATCTGTCGCCATCATACACTCATGTTTAGCTGCTAGCTTAGAGGCTTGATCAAGGGAAGATGGGTACTCTGCAGCAACCCTCCCAGCCAATTCTGAACGCAAATTGGTCACATAGAATCGTATTTGAACATGTGTAGGCAAATTTGCCTTGGATAACAGCAGCAACATGTCATTGTCGTAGTCTTCTACTGACTCGTGTCGCCCTTGTTTTCTATGGGAATAATCTTTTAACACCTCAGAAAGTGATAATTCGCTGAATTTTGTGATAAAATCTGATTTGATCCTGTTAAAGGATATGGTATCGCCATATAGACCCACAATCTGACTATAAAAAGTTTTCGCCCTACCCGATAAGTATTGAACCAACGTGGTCACCATCAGCTGGTTATCTTCCTTAATCGGGGTGGTGAAATTCTCGAATTCTTCAAAGAATTCTTGAACAGGCCTTTTTGCTGTAGGCTTCTCAAAAATCACAGGGGCTCTGCGATATTGTTTTGACAATGCAGCAGAAGTGGTGGATCCTGTCGCTTCTGCCTGTCGTCGTAGTGACACATCCAAAAAGGCTGTTTGATCAAGCCTCATTTGCTTGATTTCACCTACCAAATCGTACAAGGGTTGGTTATAGGCAGGGGGTGGGGGCCTATACATGCCCTGCTGTACATTTGGCAGTTGTACAAACCCTTGCTGTTGCTGTTGTTGCGGCACATTAGGTCTGTATTGTTGCCTCTGTTGTTGTGGCCTAGGTTGATAATTTTGTTGCCTTGGTCGCTGTTGTTGACGAGGAGGGGTCTGTCTGCCTCTCCCCTGATTTTGATATCCTCTAGGGCTCTGCTGGTTAATATTTGGTTGCTGGGGAGCTTGGTAACCAACTTGTTGCTGAAGAGGAACATTATTCTGTGGCTGTTGCTGAATATCGTTTCGTTGCTGGTGATTAACGATATTCTGGGCCTGCTGCTGTGGAATCGCATTTTGCACAGGAGCAAAATATTGGTTATTTCCTCCAATATTCTCACCATTTTGATGAAAATATTGGTGATTCTGGGGAGGCAAACCGTACTGATTTGCCTGCATGCCTCCTATCTGTCCTTGTTGATGATTCATATCCCACTGGTGCTGATAGGGGTCTCGTCTAGGCGACTGAGGTTGTTGCCTAGGCGACTGAGGCGGCTGCTGATTTACGTGTTGAGGGGTGGTATATGTAAACACGATTCTATACCTTTTTCCGCCAGTGCGTTTCCCCTGCACCCTTTCGCTCCACATGCCTTTCTCTGCTAAAGTGGAGTCAGAAGGAATGTACCTATTTCCGCCACACCTAGACTTGTTTGTGCGTTTTCGCTCCACCCCACTCCACTGAGGTGTGTGTTGTGCACTGCTCAATGGAGCCCGTCATTACAACCCCCGTCAGTTTGACGCGTTATTTCGCCGAAAGAATTGCTCTACATGTTTCGGCATCTATCTCAAAAACTATTCAAGACTTTTCAAAAAGAAAAACTGTTTTACATAGCTACATATGTCCTCTCGACACTTAGAAGGTAGCATTATTATAGCACTATTTCTTCTGCCGTTTTTCTTTATCGTCGCACGGCACTATATAACATATTTCTATGGCGCTAAACACCTTCCGCCGAAATATTTGGTCTAAATGTTCCGGCTTGTATCGCACAAACTATCCAAGATTTTGTTTTTAAAAAAATGTTCTACATAGCTACATATGTCCACTCAAAGCTGTAAAGGTGACATTATTATAGACCCATTTCTCCTACCTTTTTTCCTGATCGTCGCACAGACACTATGAAATTGACAAAGATGTTGCATAAATGAATATATGTACCAAATTCAAGACAGTGTATTACATATCCAATTCATAGGTGTAGACATACATATCTTTCATGGGAGCTTCTCCGATATGTAAACTGCATGTTATCCCAAAAAAACCTGTGGAAAGTTTTAAACAAAAAATGGTGAAAAATTACATGTTTTTGGCCCCTAGAAATAAAAGTTCTGATCACATTATATCATATGTACCCCCCGAGGCGTGTTCACTGGCATTGGTCCCTTGTCTTTATCTCTCATAATTATTAACTAAGTTATAGCTTTGAACACACAAAGCGAACACTTCATTAGAAACGACCATATATATATATATATATGTTCATATATATATATATGGTCAATTCTATTTTTTTGGCGTCCAGTTTGGTGAAAAATGGCCGTTAAAGTTTTATCAGGAAAATAGATGTTTTGAAGGGTTTTTGTGCATAAATTGGTAAGGTTATCTCTTGGTATTAACTGAGCTATAGGAGATGGGACAAATGAAGCCCAAAGTACGTATACCATGCGTATGCCATGTGATTTATTCAAAGTTTTGCTAATTTTACTAAATATGTCTATTCATATCTTGATTTCTTTTTCATAATATGTTAAACATATAGACTAAGACTAGACTAAGTTATATTATAAAATGGGTGACATTAAATAGGAAAATGACCACTTATAGAAGTTGTGATTGTCTTCACTTAAAGCGTCTAGGACGTCTTAACATTTATTTCTATTGTTTATGAATATTAGGAAGTCCAATTGTCTTGTAACTGCTAATTGTCTTATAATTGCATACGCACGGTATATATGCATACTCATGGCATGTTTCTGATGATCGTGATAATTATTTTAAATGTGTTTTGGCAACATATATGGGAGATACCTTGTTTATTACCTTGAATAAGGGTCCAACTTATGTATAGATGTTTAAAGTTAAATATGTTAATTTGCTGAGATATGCATATATGTATAATGCATACGCATATGGTATGCAGAAAAGTTGACTATAGTGTATGTCTCTTTACTTTTTCGTTAATAAGCAGAAAATGGTGGTACATTGACATTTTTTCGGGTTTCCTTTAAAACTAGAGTAGTTCTACCATCATATGGATATATATTTGCCTGTTAAGATGATTTAAATACTTGTATTGGTTGTTTATGAAGGTAAATATAAATTCTGTTTAAGTAAACATCTCTACTATACCCATCTTTGAGTTTCAAACATATCTTTAGTCTAGGTTTAAATAGGCACGTAATGATGACATCCCCAGACTTCCCCATATATCTTTGCATTGCAAATCAACCAATGGATTATCAGAACTATTTGTTTTCAAATTTTACGGTAGCCAGTGTCATGGTACGCATGGTATGCACAAAAGTTGACTATAGAGTATGTGTCTTTACTATTACATTGATAAGTAGAATGCGGCGGCAGATTGATGGTTTTTCCTGGGTTCATTTAAAGCTAGAGTAGTGTGTTTATCATATGAATACATATTCGCCTAAACAACCTTTATAATTTAGATAAAATTGAGGACATAGCGTCTATGCATGCACATGGTATGCATGGGGTTGACTATTACATACCTATCAAAAAGGTACATAACATAATTATTGAAATAGAATCCCTCAAAACATTATTATATTATATAATCCTCTATTGAAAAAAATAACTTTCGGGCTGAAATATTGGGTGGAGTATGGACAGATTTAGGACTAAGATATATGATGTGATTTTATTTTGATTTAATTAGTTTGAACATTTTGGGAAAATGAAGATTATTAGCCAGCATCCCCTCTCCCCAGGAGAAAGAATTAGGTGGGGGAGGAGGAAGAGGAGCCAGAGGGGGAGATGGCAATGGTAGTGACCGGGCTAGCGGCGTCGATCGTCGCGCAAAACTTGGTTCCGTAATATCATTTTATTTCCATTTATCCTTTATTCAATAACGTCAACATATATATCATTCAAAAGACAAGTATTTACGCTTCAAGTTGGTATAAATTATGTTCATATACAACATTTATCAAAGGCATGAGAGATGAATGAAAAGCTTGTTTTATTTGCGGCCGCTCACGGGTAAAATATGGAGCATGCTAAATGTGGAGCAAATGTGCACAGGGAGAAAGATGTGTGAGTGTGAACTGCAGGTGGAGCGAAAAGGAAAATGGGGAAAGTGGAGAATGGGGGAAAAGGTTCTGGAGTGGCAGTGTTCTGGAGGAAAAGTGTTGGTCACCGTAAACACAGGAGGTCTGGGTCCATTCACATTGAACACTGGAGCCTGGGGAAAGTTTCTGAGAATAGGCTTCTGTGCTTGTAAAGGAATGAACTGATTAACTACTGGTTTTGCTGGAGTCTGTAAAGGTGTCACAAAATTGTCATTTAATCCTGGTGTTTCAAATGGATAATATGGTCCTTGATTAACTACAGGAGGCTGTTCAACGACAGCTTGGGGTGTTAACACTCTTTCTCGTTGATTCTGGTCATTTTCCTCCAGAACTTCCCCTTCATTTACCACGTTTTCATTGACATTGTTCTCAACATTTAAACCAACCTGTGGCTGCTGTTCATCGTCGAGCCTGACCTTGGTGATCTATCGCTGGATCATTCACCGCGTCGTCGGGGTTGGGCGCTAAATGTTCCTCTAGCGCTTGGTCGCCGGCTCTCTCCTCGTCGACTGGATTGTCTTCAACTAATCGTTCCTGACCAATATTATTCCCAGCTAGTTGCTGCACATTTCTGTTCATAATATCGTCTAACCAATGATTAAACACTACTCCTTCCTGTTGAACTTGTTCTGGCTCTTCTATCTGTTCACGTACTGGAGGAGGGGGTAGCGGAATTGCTTGTGGATTTATCTCTTGTCTTTCCTGCTCATCTTCCAAAGCATGAGGCACTTCATAGGGATGTTCCTCGAAAACAAGTTGTTTAGGCTGTTGATTTAATATTTTACCACGATTTTCTCTCAATTGTCTTCTCGTCACAATCGCTTGAGGGATGGCCGCCAATCGTTCCACCGATTTCTTTAGTCTGTCGAACAATGGCAACTCAGGCGAATTCGGAGCATCTTCCATGCTTAATATCTGATGAAATGTTCAAATAATCTCTCCATATTCCAGGAAAGAACTCGCTTGTTCATGTGAGATTTTATAAGTCCAAGATCGAGCGGGTTGTCCGCCAGTGTTAAGGTATGAATGGAAGAATAGCAAACGAACGTGTGGTCTTCGTGAGAAGAACTAAGCAACTGATTTAATGATCTAGCATCTGTACATATGTCCATACAGGATGTGTGAAAGAGTAGGGGGCGGAGCCCTTACGTAATACCTATGGCTTAGCATGAATAAGTAGACTTGCCCAGTACTGGATAGCTAAGTATAATTAGCGAATTTAATAATGAGATATTATAATTAATGGGTGATAATTAGATAGATAATGAGGTTACACAATGTTACGTAATGTTACATAACAATATACTCCAATATATTCATAATTAACTGAAATATATAACATTCTTTCGGTCGTTTTCCTGTTAATGATCATCACCATAGTATTGGTATTGTATTGGTTGTTTATGAAGATAAATATAAATTCGATCTAAGTATTTAGAGGCAAAATTATTATGGAAATGTTCTCTATGCCTCCACACAATACATGTATGTCACATAATTATTATGTCACATAATTTATGTCACCGTAACGTGCCGGCACGTTACGGTGACATCACGTTTTAGCAGTCTTGAGGTGCAAAAATGCACCGCAGGGGGATATTGTGACTGTTTATGGTTGAACTATATGATGACTTACCTTCAGCCATACTTTAATTTTTTCAACTCTAAATATTTTATTTTTTATTAATTAAAATGTCCGGCACGTTACGGTGACATATAACCTTCCCAAATATATATTATATGCTCTAATTCTGAAGAAAATTATAATATTTAACTTCATTCATTATTATATGGACGAATACATTTAAATCTTTCTAGAACATCTCTACTATACCCTTCTTTGACTTTCTAATATATTTTTATTCTAGGTTTGAATAGGCACGTTATGGTGACATATACAGACTTCCCCAGACATTTGTGCATTGTACATCTACCAATGGATTAATAGAAATATATTTTTTTTAAATTATTCGGTAGCCAGGGTCATCAAATTAAATTTGAATAAACATGTGGCCATGGGTGGACATTTTTTTTCTCTCTTTACACTTTTTTTTTCTCATATTAGCAATATTTTCTTTAATTTTTAGGCTATAAAACAGTGTTTTTTCCCCCTTGAATTTTAAATATTTATGCCAGATATGCCAAAGTAGGGTATTTCTGATGTATTTGCGATCGGGGAAGCATACTGAATTGATTAAAGTAACTCCAGACCAATATTTCTCATTATAAATTAAAAAATCTATTTTATAGCCATATGTCGACCAATTGGTGGAATTGCTCATATGCCTTGTGAATAGAGAGTGAAAACACATGTTTTTACGTTGCACGTCGCATGTTTTTACGTCGCACGTTTTTACGTCGCACGTCGCATTTGCTTGATAAAAGCAAAACTATTTAAAATAGAAAGTTGTGACATGTACCATACAAACCGCAACAATGTCAGCTTTCTGCTGATATAAAATCATCCATATCCCTTGAATGGTCTGAACAGAAATGTCTTGTAAATAGAGTGGGAAAACACCTGATTGTAGGTGGCACGTTTTTACGTCACACATTTTTAGGTGGCTCCATTGGCTTGATAGAGGCAGAACTGTTTAAGATTGAATGTTGTAACATATACCAAACAAACCACAACAATATCAGCTTTCTGTTGATATATAATTATTCAGATCCTTTGAATGATGTGAACAGAAGTATGCCTTTAATATATAGAGAGAAAACACTTGTTTTTATGTCACACGTTTTTACATCGCACGTTTTTATGTCGCAATATTTGCTTCATATAGGGAAAACTATTTGAGATAGAAAGTTGTGACATATACCAGACAAATCGCAACAATCTCAGCATTCTGCTGATGAATAATCATCCAGATCCCTTTAATAGAAGCAAGGCTACTGCCAAATGAATATACACATTTCTACTTTTTAAATGACCACTTATTGATTTAAATATTAAAGATGAACGTTTTTGTCAATAAATTCCTGGATGATTGACTCTGCATGCCATCTTTTTCACGATTATATAGAGGAGAATATGAGCTTTTAGGAAATATTACCCCAAAACCTCTTACTTTTAATCTAAATTTCATTTTTCTTCATTTCTCTCACTTAAAAGCAAGACTTTTCAGAGAATAGCCCTATATAGCGTTTTTACGTCGCACATATTCCAACCTGGTTCATCAAATGAAAATATAATCCCTGGCAGAAATAGTACTTGATTCTTCAAGGTAGTGTAATAACAAAGCTATAGGATTGTTTTTTTCTCTCATTTCTTGACAATAAGCAGAATAGTGATGAATGAAAAAAGGTCAGGTAGTGCCAAGCTATAGTGGAAAAGTGAACTGATTTTTAATTTTGCCATTTGCTAAATCAAAATGAGAGACTTATTTCAACACAAGCTGCCAATATTATGAGGAAATAGTCATATTTCCCAAAGAAAATGCCAAATCGAACCTAAAATTTATTTCTCATTGTCAAAATCCAACTATTTAGAGGCAGTTTAATGTGCGACGTAAAAACATAGGAAATCCTAACCCTGTCTTTTATATTATGTAGAATAAAAACTAGTTAATCAATTTAGTAGCAAATTTAGATTTAAAATGCTCCATTACTCTACTTTAGGCTCCCCAACTATGGAAAACATTGAAAGGATTTTTTTTGGTACAATGTTTTCAGGCTACTGGGCCCTTTTCGTAGGAATGGACCATATATATACTACATACAAAAAGACACTGTATCCTACATCAATGTCTGAAAAGTCTTTGATATGGTTTAATCAATCTGGGCGACGAACAACTTTCTTACAGCTTAGAATACATTTCATAGTAGTCCATTCTTATATTTCCCATACATCATCAACATTTTGGAGAATCACGCACATTTGTCCATGTAAGATATGCACTTGCTGTGGCCAAGTGAACTGCAATTGGGTGGGCTGCAGCGCACACATCTCACTACCCTCCGTCACAATGTATGTGTTGGTATGTACGTCGAAACGCTCTAACTTGAGCTCTACACATATCAGGTATTTGTCATTTTCATGCACCGCAACAGTCTTGATCATCACTAGAACTGGGGAATCGTAGTCATTCCAGGACCGTAGTAGTGCACACCCAGTCCTGTACGCGAGGCCACAGATCTTCACTTCCGATGTTATGAGGACCGGGGCAATCGATGGAACGCTGTTCCTAATTACTTCATAAACACCACATTCTTGTGCCACATGGCAGATACCGTTTTTGATTGTGTCTCCTTCATACAGGTACACTGTCGATTTGTCCCCACAGGCATACCTGTTGCAGGATCATCCACCACTGGTGGGAATGGGCAAATGTCTTTGGGAGATTTTTGAAGTTGCGCCAACGCCTACCCTTGAACAGCATATGTTTCGCTTCAAATCGCATGCATGAATGTTGTCGTAATGGTCCAAAGCTCTGCATTTGTTGGGGTAGATGCGTCATGTAGTGCATTTTTGGTGTGATGCTTTGGTTAGGGTACAGATCTTTAAATGTGGAGTTATGAAGAAAAACTAGTTGTTGCAGGGTGAAGATAGTCTTCTTGGAAACAACTGCAGAAAAACATACAATATTAATCTGCAGAAGACGGATAAAGTTCTGCCAGTGAGGATCGCTTTCTGGTATGTGATGCCCCACTAGAAGTGGGAGCAACAAGAGCAGGTTTTTCATGGAGGCAGCTGACTGTTTCAGTGATGGTGAGAGAAGCAAGTCATTCTTCTCTATTTCTTGAGGCTTATCGAGTTGTTCTTCTGCATTGTATTTAAAGTTTCTAATAGCGGTGTTGAGGATGTTGAAAGAAAAATACTTCTTCTCAAGAATGAGGTGTGTCAGAAGGCATTTCATGGCGACTCTGTCCACTCCCTCGAGCAACACATGCATGGGATCATGCAGAAGGCATTTGGTCATCTGGAATCCAGGAATACCAGATAACACGCCCGAATCGTTGATACCGTACTGTTTCGACCAGTGCTGGCGGTCCACTTGACTGGCCTGATCCAGTGTTTCACACCGTAGATGGTGTTCCTCCTCATCGCGTTCAACGAAATCAGCTTCCAGGAAACCTGACCCTAATTCACTTTTGGATACTTCACAGGAGCGGCAAGGCTTAAGTGCTCCTCCAACACCCTCCTTGAAGCCGCCAGCCCACTGAGCCGCGAGGGTGTCAGCCAGGAAGCAGACAACAAACCCATGGATTACTTGGGAGGAGCCCTGGATTTTTACTGTAGCTCCTTCATACAGTGTGCACAGGTCTTTCTTGAAGTCGGCCAACAACTTATCAGTGCCATACTTCTTTACATGGACAGTTTTAGCCAATGCCAGCAACTGGATGGCCTGTAGCTTATTCCTGAAAGCTGGATGAAGATTCAGGACAGTATAATAAAAGGCACATATCTTGTGTTTTTTTCAATGCGTACCAATGGGATTAACAATCTCGAAATCATCACAGTACAAGCAGATGAGGATGCTGTCTGGGTTGGATATGTACCTGGGTTGACCCTGGATGTAGGTACCGTCTGTCATGTCCATCATGCGGCCGTGGCCATCTGGTCGATGTAGTCCTCTTTCGATGACTTCTGGCATGTTTAATAGAGCAGTCAGTTGAGGTAAGAAAGGCACGTAATATCCATAGATTGGGGTTTCCACAAACCTGTATTTGCCACGCACTCTCTTGTTCACTGTCTTTACTCCCATGTACACAGGTACTGGTTTGATTAACCCAAAATTGTCCGTATAGAAACGCTCCTTTTGACTTACTGTCTCCACCTTGCCAAAGAGGTTGCGTGTAAAAGACTGGCAATCAAAGTTTTGTTGCTGCTGAGCTATGTTAAGCCGTTCCTCACACATGACGCGTATTGAAAATATGATATCGGTCACTGCCTCCTCACCAAGGTGGTATTTTGCCTGAAGTTTCAGCAGGAACGAGGCATCAGAGGCATCTTCAAAGACTGGCCGGTTAATCTCGGGGGTTTCTCGGTCCGCATCAGTGAAGTCCATGAAGTTGAAATCGCCGCAGTCATAGTCTGGCTCCGGTATCTCTAGCTGCCTGGTGGAGCGATTGAAGTGGCCGCGCTGAACATGCTTTTTAAAGGAAGCATATTTTTTTAATGTTATGCCACATCCTGGGGCATTACAGTGAACTATAAACTTCGAGTCATGCTTATGTCGGCGTACAAGATGTGTCAGTAGATCGGCATGGTAGGGACTCCCAAAGGGACACATTGAACACATGTGACTCATGTTTACTGTTTACTAGGACGAAATACTGATTATATACCTTTGAGAAGGGTGATAGCATCCTCAGGGATAGTTGTGTTCTCTTGCAGCCAAGAGGCCACATCATCACAAGTCGATGCACGGCCAATCATCTTGAACTAAAAGAAAAGAACAGAACACATTTAGTTGAAATTGAATTAACCTAATGGAGTCAACATCAGTCATAATGTTAAAGTCATCATCAATCATCAATATCTATGGAACACTCAATGGTTAAATACTAAGGGTCACATGATCTATTGGTAGCTAGGATGTGAATATAGCTATAAAGTTGCATATTACACTATGTCCAAATATGTGTGCACCTATTCTCTTCGGAATTATAAAATTTATTTAAAAGAAGAGTAACAATTATTTTCAATTTTCTAAGTCTAAAGTCTAAAGTCTAAAGTCTAAAGTCTAAAGTCTAAAGTCTAAAGTCTAAAGTCTAAAGTCTAAAGTCTAAAGTCTAAAGTCTAAAGTCTAAAGTCTAAAGTCTAAAGTCTAAAGTCTAAGTCTAAAGTCTAAGTCTAAAGTCTAAGTCTGTTATAAAGTCTAAGTCTGTTATAAAGTCTAAGTCTGTTATAAAGTCTAAGTCTGTAAAAAAAAATGAAAATGAAATTCATGCAATATAGCTTCTAAAGTCTAAGTCAAAAGTCTAAGTCAAAGTCTGAAGTCTAAAGTCTGAAGTTTAAAGTCTGAAGTCTAAAGTCTGAAGTCTAAAGTCTGAAGTCTGAAGTCTAAAGTCTGAAGTCTAAAGTCTGAAGTCTAAAGTCTGAAGTCTAAAGTCTAAAGTCTAAAGTCTAAAGTCTAAAGTCTAAAGTCTAAAGTCTCAAGTCTCAAGTCAAGTCTAATGTCTTAAGTCTGAAGTCTGATCCGTCCCCCTGACACACCAGCTGACGGATCACCTGACGCACCAAGGGGCAGAACCATTGATGGCAAACACCAAATTGAGATCAAATTTTGGCAAGAGATCGTGTAGGAGCTCAATTAAGCTATGGAATCGACTTAATCATTAATAAATGCAATATTCCTAAATATTTCTACTTTCGTTTACCGATTTTCGTAATAAAACATAATTTCTAACCAAATTCAAAATTCAATTTCCGACGAACATAATAATAATTTCGCCATGAGACTTCATATCCAGATTATCAGGCTTGTTTTACATCGTACCAACTATATTTAAAACAATCAAATAAAGTAATTATTGTATAATAATTATTTTTCAATGAACCAACTGACTTGTACGACATAGGAATTACAAATGGCTACCCTATCGAGATTAACATTGAAGTCTATGAGTAAAATTATCGATCATCTTAAAAGCACCCAAATCTCTTGAAAATCTAATAGCTAAAATGAAATCTAGCAATAATCCATTTAAATAAGACCTGGGTACATCGTATATTATATATTATTTTAAATAAATTGATTTTGTCTACATATCTCCAATTTTCGTAATAAAACCTATTTTCGAAGCAATTTAAAAATTCAATTTCCGACGGACATAAGAATAATTTCACCATGAGACTTCATATCCAGATCGACAGGCTCGTTTTACATCGTACCGCTAGATTTAAAACAATAAGATGCTATAATTAATCTGTAATAATTAATTTTCAATGAACCAACTGACTTCTACGTTGTAAGAATTCAAAATGGCTACCATACCTATATCAGTAAAAATCATGAACATTTTCAAGCTCAGCAAAGTAACCTTACTCGACTACAGATCATTCTTATGAAAACATTTTAACAATTACACCTTTATCTTGAACGTAGCCTTATCAGATCTATCGTTAATGACCCAGTTTTCAAAACACCTCCATGCTCGATCATTTTCTGGCCTTTGTCTGGCTTAATAATATCCGCCATTGACAAGGCAATCACCTTAACCTTGAAGCCTATGAGGAAACATTTAGAAACCGAACATCGTGCAAAATAAACAATCTGAGATTCTTTTAAGATCGACAACAGCTAAATCGTGACAATACACACATCATATGTACTGAATTTAAAACAAATATTCGCGATATTTCCACCGTATGGAAGAAAAGATTATCTGCCGAGTGAACGTCGCCGAATATCGTTTTAATATGGCCGTCTATGAGCGTGTCATTTTTATCACAAAAACATCAAATTACTCGAAGAATTTACCGTTTTCAGTCAAACTAAGGGCATAATATCTCTGATTGCAACCTCCGAGAAGGTTTGTCATCCATTTAAAAGCAAATATATGCAAAAATCTGGAAATATTTCATTTTGATATGTCCCAATGCTATTCCTATGGGTGAAACCCACGTCGTAGCCGGCACCAATTTTTTTCTTAATATTCATCAAAACTTTTGCAAAAACATTTAATATGACGGGACTTAACGCCTGAACAAAATATCCAGCGTGAAACAAACACGTTCCCATTTATTTGAGCTAATTTTCGGTGTACAAATTCGTCATTTGCAAATCCGAAAAGGGTCCGCCATCTTGGCATCTTGACGCATATCTTTAACACAAGCAAGCTAAATTTGAAACAGAATTATCCCTTAAAATCTCGAATTTAGAACATCTGAATCGGCAATAATGTTTATTTGGACACAAGAATGGGTCTGAGATACCTATTTTAAAACAATTTTGCATAATTTCCGAGAAAACGGCCGTCCTACTTCTTAGGACTGAATGCCGCACTGAATGCTGTACTGAATGCCGCGTCACCGCGTCACTTTTTCACTGTTTTCTCTTGAAATACACAATATTTTTTGTTCCAAAACATGTTAAATATTCTTTTTAATGAAAAGAGGCCTAAATATACCTTCAAAAACGATTTTAAAGCCCGTTTTAAGTTAAGTTTCGAACAGTAGTTCCAGGATTTGCCCACTAGGGGGTCACTCTGGTATAAAAGAGCCCCCTCCTCCGGCCCAATCATTAGTGCATAGGATCTTGGTCTAGCAGGAGCTATGACCATTTTTCTCAGATTTTGCCTGTGACACCCCACCTGAGCAGCCACCAGAGCCTGATCTACTGCCATTTGCCTTGCATATCTGTCCTGTGTCTGATTTATTTCAGATTCATCAACATTTCTTCTAGTTTCAAAGGAGTTTCAACACATTTGCCTGGGTCGACTGAATTGGTTCTCTTCAATACTACATTGGTACAATGGTAGTGGTTCAATTTCACCTATTTGGACTTCAACAATGGTTCTCACGGATTCTTCACTTCTTATCACCACACTGGATATTGTGTTGTGTTTCCTTTTCAGGAATTTGTGCAAAGGAATCCATGTTAACCTGGATGGAACTCATGGTTGAGGAATACTCCATGAATACCTGGAGTGGACTACTGTGATATTGTGTTGCTGTTTTTAGCAAGCTCTAGTGAGCTTCAAGGGAGCTAGGAGATTCAAACCTGGAATAATTTGGAAGCATAAGTTCTTAACGAAAAATGCTAGATCACCAAAATTTGTAAGTTAACTCTAAAATATGCACCTCTCATACATTATGCACCTCTCAGAATTTATGCTCAAAATCCTAGGTACTAGAAACTAACTCAGATTATAACCATTTTATTTTGATTTTGATGTATGCATCTAAGAACTATCTAAGAACTAAGTGAATATGAAAGACTGAGTGACACACCATCGTATTGAATGCCATTATGTGCTAATAATCTATCATATCCTCAGACCCCTGTCTGCAATGTTTTTTTAAAAAATACGTAGATCGTTGATTTATTGAACAGAAAAAACCACCGTTAAAAATGTGAATATGTTTGAAAAATTAATTTAGTTATTTTTCTAAATCTGGGATTTTGAACAACCACTTAATTCGTACAAATTAACACCAGATACGAAACTAAAAAGGCCAAAGACAATCGATTTTATCAAGCTAGCTCTGTATGTAATGATTTCCCATAATGCATTGTTAGTAACCACTGTATATAAGAACTGATCTCCCAAAGAACTAAGCATTATTGTTCACGCCACCCCTGATGAAGGTGCAAAGAGTACCGAAATGTTGGGTTAATCAATAAAAACAAGAAATTCCAAATCCACGAATCAATTGTTCTTCAACAAAAGCAACAACAGTCAACAACAGTTTTCTAAATACAGTTAGTAGTGCCAAATCCATCCATTATCTAAGAACTTGTTTCTCCTATAATATCTATAATTCCTGATATATACTGCCTATATGCATGCCCTTGAAAAATTGAAATGAGGTCTTTTATAATACAAATTTATTTGTGCCTACGTCTGTACTGATGCTATAATTCCTGATATGTACTGCCTATATGCACGCCCTGAGTGTCACAAAATTCCTAAATCCTATTTCCACCTTCAATATGACCCGCAGGCGCCTGTACTGATGCAAAAATATTTTAATACACAAAATAGATAGATAAGGGCTTAATATTTATTATTGATAGAGGCTGTACCCCTGCTATCCTGCCTTCTCTGTGTCTATCTCCCTCCCTCGTATCTACCTCTTATGTCTGTATTGACGCAGAAATATCTATAATTCCTTATATATACTCATAAAAAATCTCAACTAAGTATTGTAAATATTACTGATGATGAGAGGGATACATAACGCCCCTGACCCTTTGCTGGGCTTGCGCTAGGATTGTTTTTCCTTTAGCCACTGTGGCGAAATTCCAAAGAAATATTATCGCCACACTGACTTTCCTTTCGCCACAAATTAAAAACCATCACAAAAACGGACGTTTTTTTTGTGTAGGCCTCTTATGAATGAATACACGAGCCCAGCTTTGATATCATATATGTATCATATATGTATAATGCCCTGAGTGTAAATAAATCAGTCAAGTTTGGACCAGTCACAATTTTTATCTTGCCCTGTGTTGGTATTCTTAATTGTGGTACACCAGTAATGGTACTCGTCCACAGCATAATAAACTCGTTATTTACGAGTACAAAGCCCTTACTACAATCACTGATATATACTGACGCAGAAAACGTTTCAATTTCCTGACTGCAAGCCCAGTTGTCCCATTGAATATAATATATACAGGCCGACGCTCATAGTATACAATGTGCGTCAGAATCGTTTAAAAACCATGAAGGACTTAAAACCCAGGCAAATCGCTGCCCAATGATGTATCTATAATGATGTAAAATGATCTATAATGATGTAAAACTCTCAAAAAAGTATATATATTCTCTATTTGACTGTAAAAATGACTAACGATTATGAAAAACTCTTCAAATATATTATCTAAAACCTGCTATGTTTTATTTCTTTCCCTAATCTCTCAGAATTCCCTCAGAATAACAATAGAATAACGAAATACTTAATATAAAAACTGAGTGTAACAAAATTAATAAATCTCCTATTTCCACCTTCAATATGACCAGCAGGTGTCTGTACTGACGCCGAATGAGAGGTTGCAGTTTATATTTTCAGTAATAATGTACTTTATTACGCCCACATATATCTTCTTGTCATGCTGGACCATAGATCATCGCAAGGTGAACCATGTACTTTTTGTATGTTTATCTCTTCAAAAATTAAATTGTAAAAAGTAAAATGAATACATGTGAAATAATGCATGAAGATAATATTTTTTAAAACTGAAATGAGGTCTTTCTCTCAACGAATATTCTCAGACTAATAACTCTAAAACTCTGCTCAAGGTGAACCAAAATTTCATCCTAAAAACTGTCCAAGACACATGGGAACGACTGGATGAACTGGGAACGACTGGAAGAACTGGGACCATCCCAGAAGCCAGTCTAAGTCTAAGTCTTAGATACATATTATAGACCAGCGCAGGACGAGAAAACTTATCAATCTACCAGTACAATCTACCAGTACAAGTAGATGATTGAACTTCTATCTCTATACTACAACTGTAAAATATTTGAACCCTACCTACCACTAAATAGATAATGCCTATGAATTACTGTATGATCAAAACTGTACTACTGAAAGTTCATTATCATGTTTGATTTAAAAGGGCTACTTACGCAGGGCTACTTACGCAGTCTTACTTACTTACAACCCCTGTACTGGCATAAAATACCCCTCGAAAGCCAGGCAAATCGCTGCCCAAAAAATATCTATAATTCTTATATATATGCACGCCCTGAGTATAACTAAATTCTTAAATCTCCTATTTCCACCTTCAATATGACAGGCATTCGTCTGTACTGATGCTGAAATACTTAATATAAAAATAACTCCTGTGTACTGCATAACCCTAAATTCCTGATGTAAAACTATTACTCACTGAAGTCGAAGTCTGAAGTCTGAAGTCTAACAAAAAGTCCTAAGTTGTAAATAGTTTTTTTCATTTCATTACTAAAAAAAAATACTGAATACCAAATCTCGCAAGATCTATGGTAAAAAAAACACTGACCTAAATTAGTCCCGAAACATCACTGACTAACAACAAACATCACTGACTAACAACAAACATCACTGACTAACTTCGTACATCACACAGTTAGTACTGGTATAAAATAAGTACTGGTATAAAATTTTGCTAGGTCTCTTAACTCTAAATCCGTCTGTACTGATGGCATGCCTAACATCACTTAATTTTGATCTAGAATGACGTAAAATGATCTAGAAGATAGCCCATGCTTCACTCCTCCTCACTACTCCAAGCACTACTCCATGGATTTGTTACTCTGACTAGTGTACCTTTGGACTTCTATTTCCCAATAAACCAGCTTCATACCAAATGGACTTAATAGACCATCTTCATACCAAATGGACTTATCTTCATTCAACGGAGTCTCACTGGCTATATTACATTGTATGTTAGTAGGTAATGAACACGCGGAATAATGTGCATCAGAATCAGTTTAATCAGTGTATAGAGAGTAATCTATAATTCCTATATATACACGCCCTGAGTATTACTAAATTCCTAAATCTCCTATGTCCAACGCGCATATAGTACAATGTGCACGCCCTGAGTATAACTAAATTCCTAAATCATCTGGTTCCGACGCTCATAGTACAATGTTCGTCGGAAATCTGTCCAAGACAAACATTCAAAAAAAACTGTCCAAGACAAACATTTCGTCCCAGAACTCTGCCTGAATATGTATCAAGGACGCCAACTCATTGTAACATCTAGTGTACCCCTACTATAAGAAACACACCCTAGTCGTTAGATATCTACTCTGTTATATATATATAAATCATAACCTATTCTAGCATAACATCACCGAGCAATATGTCCTATAGGTCTGCACCACCGAAAGAATTTAAAATCACTTAATTCTAATCTGACAACGCCCAGAATTTATGCTCAAAATCCTAGGTACTAGAAACTATACTGCCTATATATATATTGCACGTCCTGAGTATAACAATAGTACACTGCGTCTGTACTGACGCCCAATTAATGCAATGATCGTTATTTACGAGTACAAAGCCCTTACTACGATCACTGATATTATATTTTTCACATGATTATGAACTCGGAAATCAAGATATGTCCATACGTCTGGACTGACGCAGAAATATCTACAATTCCTGATATGCCTATATGCATGCATACGTTACCTCATGAAAGCAATGAAGTCTGAAGTCTTAACGAAGTCCTAAGTCTTATACGTAATAAAAAGTCTGAAGTCGTACGTAATAAAAAGTCTGAAGTCGTACAATCAGTACATCACACAGTAAGTACTGGCATAAAATTTTGCTAGGTCTCGTAACTCTAAATCCGTCTGTACTGACGCCGAAAAAAAAATTGTTTGGACACGCCCAAAATCCGTCCTAAAAATGTAAATGGCGTTAATCACTGATCTAGAATGATGTCAAATGATCTGGAATGATGTAAATATGACTATACTGTCTAATACATATATAGCTGTGTCTGTATAATATGTATCTGTGTAATCTCCCTCTTATCTACCTCTTACTAACCCTGACCTTACTAACACTGTCCCGAAATATCTGCAAAAATATGTCTTAAAAAAGACGCGGTGGGTTTATCACCTGCGGCTGTTACGGCCGTTGGTTTGACTCTCCATTGAGGATTGTTGCCTGGCTGTGACAGCAAGGTGGGGGTAACCCCCCCGCGGCTAATTTTCAGCCATCAATATCGTTTATTGATGGCATTGATGGCTGATCTAGAATGATGGAAAACTAAGTCTCGTGTCCTCACTAAGTCTCGAAAAACTAAGTCTTGTGTCCTAACTAAGTCTTTATTTTAAGTCTGAAGCGTCGTTATTTTAAGTCAGAAGCAGTATAACTTAAAGTAGTATAACTTAAAGTATGTTAAACTGTAAAAGTATGTTAAACTGTAATAGCAGTATCAAATATGGCCCTACACAACATACTAAACATACAAAACATAGGAAATGTGTGCCAATACCGTGTGCAACATAGTCAAATTGGGAGAGCAGATACCGTCGTCGGTCACTGACAAATTGTAACAGTGGAGACCCACATACTGTTACAACCCACATGAAAAGAGGGGCAATTAATAAAGTATGGTAAATAACGTCTTGTACTAGACAGAATACATGAGATTGTTGGTAAATAACGTCTTGTACTAGACAGAATACCCAACAACGTCTTGTACTAGACAGAATACATGTCTATCTAAGTCCTTGGGCCTATAGGTATGCACCACCGAAAGAATTTAAAATCACTGAAGTCTAAGTTGTACACAAATAAAGGAGAAATGGGAAATATCAAACAATGGTACGCCCTGAGTGTAACAAAAATCCTGAAAAAGTCTGAAGTCTAACAAGAAGTCATATTATACGTTAATATACATTATTTATACCTAATATTTTCATCAATTTCCTAAATCTCCTATTTCCACCTTCAATATGACCCGCTGACGCCAAAATACTTATACTAGAGGGGACTGTCTTAAAATGCGCCTGTATACTGTCTAAACAGCCCTTTTCTGTCTAAAATTAGTCCCGAAATATCTGCATAAAATTAGTCCCGAAATATCTGCATAAATATGTCTAAAAAAGATGCGGTGGGTTTACAACTGCCACGAGGTGCTAGGTCGCCTAAATGTCAGGAGGTGCTAATGTCAGGAGGTGCTAATGTCAGGAGGTGCGGAACACACCCCCTTAGGGGTGCTAGGCCTGGGTGTGGGTTTGCTGCCCCTACTGAAAAAGCTGGCTTCCCGAAGACAGCCTCTCTTCTCAGGGGCACCTCATATCAACCCTAATAAACCTCATATCACCCTAATAAACTATCAACATCACTGATGTCACCCCCCAAAAAAACGCTAAATAACGCGCAAAATAACCAAAATAACGTTATATATACTCCAAAATAACGTTATATAAACGTTATATACATACTCTGCCCTGAGTATAAATACTGGGGGCAGTGTATTTGGCCCGCCAAATCTCGCAAAAAACACTGACCAAAAATACTTAATATACCTGTCTGACCATTGTCTGACCATCTACTAAATACTTAATATACCTGTCTATGTCTGACCATCTACTAAATACTTAATATACCTGTCTATGTCTGACCATCTACTAAATACTTAATATACCTGTCTGACGAAATAGTCCCATCTACTAAAAATCTATAATGGCTGATCTAGAATGATGGAAAATGGACTACTAAGTCTCGTACAAGTGACTGTGTCTCGTACAAGTGACTAAGTCAGGACACCTAAGTCTGGACATGTCCTAACGGTATACAGACTTTAGTTATACTTAATATTTCAATCTATCTGAAACCCATGCTGTCCTGCCTTTTCTATCTGGAACCCATGCTGTCCTGCCTTTTCTAACCAATTCCTAAATAAAATATTACCTGACTAAAAATACAATGATCAGGGAAATAATAGCAGTATCAAAAAATAATCAGTGTGCCAATATTATTAGAAGGTCGATGATACCTTAGAGATATCTCTATGTCAGGAAGTAGTGGCAGGGTATGGAGTATATTGGTCAGTTCTTTGAAGTACCGGATAGCGTTTAGACCAAGTAGGCAGCGTTTGGGTCAGTTCTTTGGACCAAGTAGGCAGGGTTATGGGTCAGTTCTTTGGAGTTCTGGATAGCGTTTAGACCTAGTAGTCTAAACTCACACTCTTTCGTAGTCGTGGAGGAGATGGCTATGGCAATGGGCAAGGGGCATATTTATATCAAGCTGCCAGCTCCTATGGCCAATGAGCAAACGGTAGCGCTCAAAGGTGGTGCCTGACTTAAGTGACTTCAAAGAAGTCACTTGTAAGGGGCGCGAAAGAAAGCGCCCTGTGGAGCCCCGCCGCACAGGAGGTGCTGGCTTCCTGACAAAGGAGGTGTGGGGGGGGTGTGGGGGTTTGCTGGGCGAGGGAAAAAGCTGGGTTCCCGAAGACAGCCTCTGATCTCAGGTGCTGGCTTCCTGACAAAGGAGGTGTGGGGGGTTTGCTGGGCTAGGGAAAAAGCTGGCTTCCTGATTCAAATTCGAATACCATGATTTCAAATATTTCAAATATTAAGTCCTGCTACAAACTTGATTCCTAATCTAATCTGATTCAATTAAAAAACAAAAGTCCTCTTAGCTTTAGAGTCCTGTCCTTCTGTTTGAACTGTCCTTCTTCTGTTTGAACTGTCCTTCTGATTCAAACATATCAGATATAATAATTATATAGGTTGTTGATATATATAGGGTTGTTGATATTGTTGATATCTGTTGATGTCACAGATTCTGTGACATCAACAGATATCTAAGGGGTTGTTTATATAATATCAACAGTGGGTTGTGTATATAATAAAAAAAATAATATCAACAGTGGGTTGTGTATATAATATCAACAGTGGGTTGTGACTAATCTATCAATCGGATATTATGACCTGATTTTATTCTTACCCTTGACCTGATTTTATTCTTACCTGAAGGTAATCAATATCTCTAGGTTTACCTTCAGGTATTGAAACGGTTTACATTCAGAATACCTGTACCTTCTATTTACTTGTAAATTGAAGTCCTCATGGGGTGTCTTTATGTCCTCATGTCCGTCATGGGTTTGGGAATAAATCATGTTTTTGTATCCATTCGTCCAAGTATGGGTTATCCATGCGTCCAAGTAGTACATGAAATATAATACAGACAGACTGAATCCAAAAGACAATAACAAACCATCCAAGACAATAACGAACAGTAAAATCATTGTTTACTTTATTGATGAAGGTAATAAGGATGTAATATATTGACGAAAGTTATAAACATTACTTTCGTCAATATGTTTATATATTGACGAAAGTAATGTTTATATATTGACGAAAGTAATGTTTATATATTGACGAAAGTAATGTTTATATATTGACGAAAGTAATGTTTATATATTGACGAAAGTAATGTTCATATATTGACGAAAGTAATGTTCATATATTGACGAAAGTAATGTTCATTATCAGCTGTGTGGCTTTCGTCATTGTGATCGGTAATATTTATGCATACCTTGTGATTGGGAATAAAAATGCAAACGATTCACCTTAAATCCTGGAGAGGGATGTGGGGTGGACCTCCTTCCTTCAAGTAATCCCCCTCCAAATACACTTACCTTGATATATGAACGACTTGATATATGAACGACTTGATATATGAACGACTTGATATTCAATTCAATGTGAACGACTCCAATATGAACGACTTTGATATTCAATATTCAACGTTCAATAACGTGACTGCAATTAAGAGGGATAAAAATATTATCATTTGCAGTGGTTCTGGACCAGCCTACTTACTAATTTCAGTTGATACAATGCGTCCACTAGACTGTAGATATGCATGTATATATACTTTAAGATCGATATTGGATCTGCATGTATATACTTTAAGATCGATATTGGGTGAATGTATACTAGAGTCCTTTGGTATATATGTGAGTGGATATCTCTAAGTTGGTCTTTATGTATAGAAGTCCTTTGGTATATATGTGAGTGGATATCTCTAAGTTGGTCTTTATGTGAGTGGATATCTCTAAGTTGGTCTATGTATGATCCTCTAATATAAGCACAGTAAGAAAGACACAACAGTTTCAATTCCATAAAGGTTCTGTCTTTTAATATCTCTAGCTAATATATATATATCTCTAGCTCATATATATATATCATATCAAATTATCAATAGTCATGCGTACAGGTGAAGAGGTGGAGTCTGGCTTACAATCTATATTCATAAGTACGTACGGTCCCTCCCCCCTACAATCTATATTCATAAGTATGTACGGTCCCTCCCCCCATGTGTATCTATTACTCCCACTGACCTGATATGACTTATCTCTGGATTATAGGTCTGAATACTGTGTGATGGATCTGAATACTGTGTGATGGATAATTCCACTCCATCACACTGTGGTCCCTGACATTAAAAACTAATGCAAATTTGTGGTGACGACATTAAAAACTAATGCAAATTTGTGGCGACGACATTAAAAACTAATGCAAATTTATGTCAAAACTATATCAAAACTATATCGAAATAAACTTGTTGGTCAAAATAACGGGACACAGGGGCTGGTCAAAATAACGGGACACAGGGGCTGATTTCCCGACAAATCGGGACACTTGGCATCTCTGTAATATATGAACGGGGAAACATGCTGCACTGTCAGGCTGCGGGGTTGCCCGGGGTGGGGTTGCCCGGGGTATCTCTACCGGCCCCCCCAGGCATGGGTCCCCGTCAGCTGGCCCGGGTGGCGACCCGGTCTCCCGGGCCGTTGATGGACCGAATAAACAAAACTTAAAATCAGTCCATATAAAAGAGAGTAGCGATCGATCACCTAAAACTTACCTGAAACGATTTCCCACGACTAACAGCCATGCTAAAACATCGAATGTTTTAGGACTAGATCGGTAGATGTTATGGAAATGGATGAGTAATTCTGTACAGGGAAAACCGTTATTATCCAAATTCGCGGCCATTTTGAACGAGTATTGGTTGACGCTTGGGGCAATTATGTTTATTGGACATGGCAAAATGACGGGCAAATTTTCAATTAGATTTGCTTCTAAACTCATATTTTAGTCATATCTTATTAGACGTTATTCATACAGCCTTAAAATGCTGCAAAATCATGGTATAAATATTGAGATCGGCAAAGCGTTGTAACGGGTGCTCTTTTCCACCTCGCTGTGTTCTGCCATTTTCCCATGTCCAACTTGCCGCCCAACAACCAAGTGAACTGAAGGGGGAAAATGAATAGATACGTTGATAGAAACCAAGTGAACTGAAGGGGGAAATGATTTGGTTTTCATCAGTTTTTGTTGGATTGATTTATGTGGTATATAGACAGAGAGAGGGGGTGGTGTGGTTTAAATGAATAAACACGGGACTCATGATAGGAGGATAGGAACTGAGATAAACAGATGGATGGCCCAACATTTATTTTTCGATATGGATGGCTCTCAGCCAACATTTATTTTCAATAACATCTGATGTCCAGTAGCTTGATCTGATGTCCAGTAGCTTGAAATTAAAACATTGTGGTGCAAGCATTGCAAGCTCTGATCACACCCCAGCACCCAGCCCCCCCCCCCCCCCCCCCCCCCCCACCTCGCACCACACCTTGCACCACACCTTGCATCCAATCTCCCTTCGCACCTGATTTGTCAATCGCTGGGAACCAATAGGTGGGAAATCCCTGGGAACCAATAGGTGGAAGGTTGTAACAAGGGGGGCGGGTGTTATTCCACCTATAAATCGGCGGTTTGGCGAACGATTAAGCATTACATTCACAGCACAAGAATTACACAGCACCATGCAGTCGAATTTGCAAGATTCCTGGTCCTTCAGTTGGACAAGGGAATGGGCTGAGTGCACCACCATCAGCACACCCTCACCTGTTTTTGGGAAGCGCTCTTCCCTTGATATAGAACCTGTGAGTATAAATCAACGCCGGTATAAATCATGCCATTTCTATGAGTATAAATCAAGGCCATTTTTATGAGTAAGCCTATAAATCGACGCCAGGCCTTGTAAATAATATATGTGCCTATAAATCGACGCCAGGTCTTGTAAATAATGTATAATGAAGACTGACAAACAGTAAATAATAATACAGTAAATAATGTATATAATAACAGTAAATAATGTATAATGAAGACAGAATAAATGAAGACAGAATTAATTTCTTATATTTTCTTATTTTCAGCTTCTACATATGCAGACCCCCAGGCCCGAACGAACTAGGAGGCAACTGGACCAATTTGTTCATCCTTGGGCCAGTTTTGACGAATCTGAGTCGGTGTGTGTTTATTTTTATTATGGTGTGTTTATTTTGGTGTGTGTTTATTGTTACAATTATAATGTGTCAATACTGCTGCTGGAGGAGCACTTAATTAAATACTAAATTTAGTTAAAGGAGTAGATCAATTTAATTTCTGATGGATGTAATAAGCTCAGAGGTAATGTCTAATGGAGATATGTACTTTTAGTTACAGCAAACATCCACCCCCACGCTGGAAAGTCAGATATTTGTATTCCCGGGCTCTGATAGCTTTGAGGAGAGTCAATTGGTGAGTAAAAATAATTGACTAATTTAATGGGGAAAATGTATACTATTAATGTTAGTCTACCATTTCTAGCAGTGTACCATTTCTAGCAAGAATGTGTATGTGTACCATTTCTAACGTGAATGTGGATGTGTGTGTACCATTTCTCGCGAGAATGTTTGTTTTTTACTGTACTACAAATGTTATTTACTGTACTACAAATGTTTGTACTACAAATGTTTTGATTTATGTTTTAGCAGCCCCTGAGTCCCATCCCTTCACCTGAAAGAGAGGCCTGTCTGAGACCTTCGGACACATTTGACATGGGTGAATGGGTAAGTAATAAGAGTAATGTTGAAAATATAAGTGTGAGTAAGTAATAAGAGTAATGTTGAAAATATAAGTGTGACAATTGCAGGGAGAGTTGTAAAACATGTATTCCGTGGTGTGCCTGTTGTGCAAATTACATTGTAATTTTATAATTTTTATAATTCTAGAGGACTGCCTGCTCACCTGTGTACCCTAAGAGAGGTCGTTTGTTTGCAGCGTTGGACAGCAGTAATTATTCTGATTTGGATAATGTATGTATGGTTTAGTGGCACTTGAATTTTCAAGAGATGAACTAGTTATATTTGATGTTTGATATCGGACACTAGTTATATTTGACGTTTGATATCGGACACTACTTCCCTGTGTATATATTAAAGGTCATTTGAATACGTTCTGAATTTCGTAACATCTGAGTTTCTTATGAATTGAAGGTTGCATTGTATTCATTCTTGGCCCTTCATTTCAGTCGCATTGTATTCATTCTTGGCCCTTCATTTCAGTCCAAGGAAAAGTTGTTGGCAAAACGAAGACGGATGGCTGGCTGTGATATGCCACAACCCTTACGGCTATCATTTGATTTTTCGGGAGAGGAGGAAACTGTAAGTAAATATCATCTAGATTATCTGAACTTCTAGATTCATATCATCTGAAATTTTAGATTCATATCAATCAACACATTGTATGAAGATTCACATTGTATGAAATTATTGTTTCCCATTCCAGTTATACACGTACATCAGACAGGACCAATATAAAGAACCAGTAGATGTCAGTGACACTGACTCGGACGCAACTATCTGGCTTCCCTATGATAGCAAGGTTTCGACAATAGAAAATAGTCTTGATTTATAGAATAAGCTTAGATTAATGATCATAGATACAATGAGTCTAGATTAATGATGTTAATAATTTCTACAATCAGCCTTGATTACTGATTATCGGAATGTAAACGGAAGGACCTAGTCAATAAAGGGCTACAAACAAAAGTTCAAGTTTAGTTTTTTATATCGCACATCCGATTTTTAGTTTTTTATATCGCACATCCGATTTTTTAGTTTTTTTTATCTCTAAATCCACATCCGATTTTTTTATATCCACATCCGATTTTTTATATCAAATTTTTATATCGCATGTCAGATCTTTCTGTTTTTCTCCGGCCCACCATACACCCACTTTTCTGTTTTTTTCCGGGCCCACCAGTACACCCCCTTTTTCTATGTTTCTCTGGGCCCACCAGTACACCCCCTTTTTCTATTTTTCTCCGGGTGAACCAGTAAAATACACCCCTTTTTTTTAAGATTCTCAGGCCGGAGACAGCTGCCCCAAAAGTATTGAGGATTGAGTAAATAGAAATACGTGTATTTACTTAAGTTTTTAAAAATCAAGTGAACACATTTCTCAGTTGGGACCATTCATCTAATAACGTCGCCAGTTTGTGACGCAAATATTGGGGGAGGAGCGTGGGAAAGGATTTTTCATGGGAATCATAGGGTCTAAGTGGGCGTGGTGACGCAGCCAGTTTCATGGGCGTGTGTTGCGGTTAGGTAAGCTACACGGTACGCACAGTCCGGTGACGATATAAATATATCAGATGAAAAAATATATCAGATGAAGAAAATCATTTATAAAAATATCAGAAGAAAATCATTTATAAAAATATCAGATGAAAAAAATCATTTCGTTGGTAATAAGAACTATATAATTATATCAGATAGTTTCTCTTCATCATTCCGATGGAATAGTTTTGATATAAAAATACATGTTCTTTGAACAATCATACCATTGGCTTAATAGAAAAGACATGTTCATTGAACAATCAAACCATTGGCTAAATAGTGTTGAAGATGCTCCGTCCTGAAGAACGTCTTCAACAGTTGAAAGCATGTAGCAGAACGTTTAGCGCAGTTGACGGGAGCGCGGGGCTTGATTGTAAAATCGTAATCAGCGCTATAAGCGTCTACAACAATGTGTTCTAAATGGGGTTGAACATGCAACCATGTTCAGCAACGTTTAGATTGAATACGATGCGGTAAACGGTGCCTTTGCAGTGTATATTTGACATAGAGGCAACGCGCAAAAACGTCCATGGTGGAAAACAGCGTCTTTTGTTATGTATTTCCTAAATATTATATTGGCCTTTAATGAATTAAAAAAAAACCCACCCTTGTACTTTTAAGCTTGGGTTGAGAAGTCAGTGATATTTAGTTGCAAGGATTCCGTATTCACTGTACGAACATATTGTGATTGAGACACATAAATACAATATAAACCAAAATGTACTCAATAGCCACACCAGATAATCAGTTCCGAGTTACCATTCAATACCTTTTCTTATGAACTGAGTGTTGTCTCGACTCAAAATTGCCAATAGACATTGTCAATATAGAAGAATCATGCATGCCTCACACACAACATTAAATCTGATTATTATCATCAATTCAACACACTTTGCAATCATAACCGAAGCTTTTAATCACCTTTCCTGCCTTGAAACAATAAATACTCTTTTACCTTTATACATATAGTTTCTCCAATTTCCTACATCATCTGTAAAGAAAAAATAGACTCCTCAATTAAAAATAAATCCTCAATTAAAATGTTACATGCACAAACTTGAATGCTTCCGAAGAAACTTTGCTATGCAATATGGAGCATGTTTATAATTGGTTCGTCTGCATTGAGGTGCTATGTGAATCTTAAAGCTGTCTTACAAGCAGAATTCCGTAAACGAATTTCGTGGTCTATTCATTTCCAGCCCACCTGACAGGTACCAGGGTCAAATATCAAAGAATTCGAGCATGTTCTATGGCGTAAACCGAAATAATCTTCCAAATTTGTCATTTCGGTGTACGCCAGTATCTCACTATTTTCAATATGGCCCTCAAACGTAGGAAATTCTCGGTGAAACTGAAAATGGAAGGATGACACTGCCTATCAACAGGCCAACACATTGCACTATTAGTTAGTTCCTATTACCCCAAATTGCTATTAGAACATAGTAAAGAATTCCATAAAAGCCACGATTCATGTAAAGGGAAACCTTTTCCACACCTTCAGTATTAAAATCGTCCATTCTACAGCGCTGATCAAACGGAAATAATTGAGAAAAATAGATTTTGGTCGATTTAGAAGGGAATGCAGCTTTAAGAGCCGGAACTACAATCTCACACCATGGGGACCCCCTAGTGCTCCTCACCATGGCCACCAAGGTGCTAACCTACAGACCGACATGTTAAATGTATTCTTTCTTGTCTAGTTGATCTTTATAATGGCTTGTCAGCATGGATTATCGTTGTCCATCCTTATGGTCATATTTCTACCTCTGGGTAAGTAAAACATACATACCGGCATATTTTGGGAGAATATCTTTGTATCATTTTTCGCCAGAAAATAACTGCTTCGATGCAACTGCCTCTATATGCAAGGCTTCTAAAGTGAATATGTTATCTGGTCCGCCACTATCTTCCTGAAAGGGAACACCCTAGATACTAATAATATGAAGTTTCGAATCAAAGACAACATAAATATGGTCACTCACAATTTAATTAAAAAGAATATATTATTTATACGTAAGGATGTCTTACAAATAGGAGCGCCATATATCTGAACATAAATCCAGGTCTTCCAGTATGTTCTGTATCTACGGGGTGTGGGTTAGAATTAAAAGTAATCTAAAAGTAATTATTGAGTCTGGGGAACAGATTTTTGGCTATTACTCTACTAAGGTATATTACTCTAAAGCTTTGCTTTCATGTGAGTATCAGTTGTATTGGCATTTTAACTTTGTATCCAGCTTTAGACATTGTGCAAGTATACACTTTTCTCAGCCTTAGCTGATATACTTATCTCAGTTACATCAAAGTAGTTCTGGAAATATAGTTATGATAGCTATAATAATACTTGGAAATAAGAGATACTCAATCGTGACAATAATAGTATAGGTGTGGTACTCAAGCTCAACTATTTGGAGCCATCCGATTCGAGTCGGTTCCTGGAGCTGAATGGGCCGGGTTGATTCGGTTGTGGCTAGGGAGCCGAAAGTATTCGGTACCATAGGTAATGACCACTAGAGGTGACTCAGGTGATAGGGGGTGTATTTTTAATATTTTTATTCTTGTGTGATACATTGTACCGTTACCTGCTATGTGAATACCTTTTATCTTGATGTACAAGTGTGATATGGTAAGGATGAGCTACCCAACTGGAATGTTGGTGTTTTGGTCGATTCTGAAGCTGGCAAGGTCTGATAGTTCCAGTACGGTGGCCCAGGAGTGACATCTCACATCTCGTCCATCACCCCGTACTACGGTGGCCCAGGAGTGACATCTCACATGTTGTCCCTCACCCCCTCACATGTTGTCCCGCGCCCCCCTCACATGTTGTCCCGCGTCCCTCACATGTTGTCCCGCGTCCCTCACATGTTGTCCCGCGTCCTTCACATCTCGTCCCGCGTCCCTCACATCTCGTCCCGCGTGCCGCGCCCCGCGTGCCGCGCTTCCTGACTGAAGTTGTGTCCCTTCCGTTTTCACAGTGCACAGTTGGTGTTTTAACTTAACACAATGAGGAGGGGAAGTGGCGTTGTCCCTGTGCATGTTCCGAAATGGCATTCTCAGGGACTGTTCATTATTAACGACATGAGGAGGGGGAGTTGAGAGAATTTGCAGGGAAAGATGCACAACTATTACAAGCTGTCAGTGGTTGCGTTCGGGAAGCAAATGCTTGGTGGTGCAATATACAGAACTAAGTGGTTGCATTCAGGGACCATATATGCTTTGTACAATATTTAGCCAAGCTCAAATGCTATAACTTTGGGACCTAAAATCGATGGTTAAATATGAAGGGAGACTTATATTATTATACATCTGTTGAGGATTTCATGGAGAAGTTATTTGTGGGCAGGTAAATTTCTCAACTCTCTCCTCCCCCTCTCTTTCTCCCTCATTTGTTACCACTCTATCAAACGAAAGGATGATATTTCATAATTTAAACTTCTTTAATTTAGGGTAATTTGCGGGTGGGTAAAATTTTGGTGGTGGCGGGTAAATCTCTTATTAAGAAACAAGTACTAAGTTAAGAAATTATCAAGTTAAGTTTGGTTTATCTATTTAACTTTACAATTAGTGTCAATTTAATTTATATACCTGGCGTTTCCAATGGAAACGATTCTCAGACCGAATTACTTGTGTCCGATGTCAATTTATTAACTTGTTGTCCAGGCGGAGAGCGTGAGGTCATTTGAATTTAGTTAGACATTATTAATGTGCATTCATAGCAGATTTGAAGGAGGACCCCCCACGACAGATATGAGTAGGCCCTAATTCTCCCAATCGGGCAGCATTTGATTTCAGAAGGCCATTTTTGTTGAATCACTCATGATAAAACTTTAAGCACTAAGATTTTGGTGTTCTGCCAACTTTGGGTATTTAAATGTTCAATATAATACTTATGACAGCTGATGAATACAATATTAAGTATACATAATACATAATTTTATACATAATTTTATTATTGTAAAATAGAGAACTATATACACGTATGGGCCGTTTTTTTAAGCAAGGTTGTGCTGCCACCTAGTGTGATATAAGGTATTTGCCAGTGACGTCATGAGAAGCCGCACGCTGAGAGGCCTGCTAGCCTTTCTCCTTTCATATTACGTCACAAGGTCTATTTTCAATAGGGATGGGGAAGGGTGGTAAGTGGAAGGGTGGTAATGTATTTGTGGTAAGTACACCCATGTAAAATGCACTAAATTACGTCCCACACAATCTTTGCAATATAATTAATCTATTCTTTTCGACATGGGGGTCAGTTTGATTGCAGCAATTGCAGTAGAAACATTAAGCCAGCTCTGGCCGTTTTCTTTCATATTGCAATGCTAAGGATTACTAAAATGCTTTGTCCAGTCTGGACAAATAAAAATCGCTCCCCAGCTTGTAGCATAAATGCTGAGTGAATTTAGCATCTTTATTACATTATCATCTATTAATACAAGTAATAAGTTAGATATCATCATTATTCCAACCCCGCTGATATTTCCTGGGTAAGATCATAAACTGCCTCCCTCTCAGCTCTTCCACCCTTGATATAAGATATTAAATGTGTTGATAAGGGCGTAAAGCAACCAATCTCACTCACTCACTCACTCTCAGCTCTCCCGCCCTTGATATAACCATATTAAATGTGTAGATAAGGGCGTAAAGCAATCAATCTCACTCACTCTCACGTCCCCAGCTAAATTCCTTCAATAAAAGCCATTCTCAAAAGAAACCCTCACCCCTTCCCCTCCCGTCCCCCATTAAGTGTTCCCCAACAGGCTATCAAGAAAGCGTGCGCCGGCAAAACAACCAATCATGTATAGCTTTGCAGTGAAGGCCTATTAACCTCTCCACGAACATCGAAGGTCCACCCCCTTCATTAACAGATAGCCAGTCACCGCACTTGAAACCATAAACAGATGTGGCCCACATGGGATTGTTTTGCGCGCACTGCATGTTGATATTCTGGAACCTCAGACACCAACGTCAACACGGCCCTATACTTTACTATAGAAACGTACCATGTTTTGCCACAAATATAGCATTTTTCATTGGATTTGAAGTGTTTTGGACTATTATATTCGTGGTATGGACCCACCAATACACCCTACCCTCACCAGGGCAGCTGGTTTTAAGAAACAGAAAGAAAATCACCAAAATAACAGATCAAACTTGTGGAAAAAGATAGATCCCTTCTAAAAAAATCTCCTTATTCAGGAGACAAAGGTAGATAACTAAGATCTAACTTATACCTTACATTAGCAATAATCTCGCTCCATCTCCCTAAATCCCTCGTTTGAAATTTTCAACTATTGATCATTTAAATATGCCATTAGACATAGCTATACATGCTGTTGAATATGGTGTTATTCATCATGGAGTATTACTATTTTATTTCAATTAAGGCCAAACATTCAAACAATTAACATTGTTTCATTAAAGTTAAACAGTGTTCTTTATGAGTTGCCAATCTTCTAGTATTCAGTGTAGAAGTAGCCTAACGTTTTATCTGAAAATATTTTAACATTAATCATACGATTTTATGCAAAATAATAAAACAATATGCTTAAATACTGACTCACTCAAGCTCCACAATGGATGTTGATTTCAATTTCCAATAAGCCATAGTCATGCCAGTACTGATCTTAGTTATAAACTAATCTCATACCTTTGTCCAGGGCCAGGGGTAAAACTTTTGCCTCTTTCTCTATATCTTATGCTATCAAACATATTTTTCGTTGCCCATAATACTTAGTATGCAGTCTTATCCTTAGGTGTCTATATATTGAATGTTGAGAAAATATCAGAGAAATTTAGTATCTGGGTCCAAATTACGATCAAAACACGCCTCTACATAGGCAGCGTTAATGCTATACAGTGACCGTCATGAGTTTGTTTGTCTGAGGTTCCACCGCGTGTAGTCCCGTGAGACAGTGGGCGGAGCATAGCCCCGTTCGTGGAGAGGTAGTTCATTGCCGTGGTACTCTACCACGCGGCCAGTCCCTTGCCGTGTGCTTGTGTACCAAGCGGCAATGTCCGTATTGGGTGCATTCCGGAGGGAGGGAGGGAGGGAGGGTGGGAGGGTGGGAGAGAGAGAGAGAAAGCGGCGGGAGAGAGGGAGGGATAGCCGCGCGCCTGGGATTACATAAGCCTATGATGTAGCTTGCTGTAAACAAACAACATTGGGACGTGCTTCAGAAATGTACGGACGGATTCGGTAAAGTGTTGGCATAACAGTGCGAAATGTATCACTGATCAGTGAGTTAGATATGGCATGCTCCCCTGATGTCATATCTAAGCTCTAACACCTTACATACAGCTACAAATGTTATCAGATGAAGAATGATTGGCGTATTTAGTAGTGACTCATTTGATCTCAGACCTCTTAAAGAGGTCTGAGATCAAAAAGTTAATTTCGTGCTCTGGGAAGGGAGAGAGGGGAGGGAAAGAAAGGGGAGAGGGGAGCATGAGGAAGAGGGGGGAGGAATCGGAGATGGGGTTGGGAGAGAAAAACAGGTATGAAAGTCAGAGAAGAGGGGGAGGGAAAAGAGGGAGAGGGGGGAGTGTGGGGAGGGAGGGTGACCATATTCTCTCTCCCATCCCACAATCATCTATCTCTCTCCTTTATTTTTTATCTCCTAAAATTCTTAATTCTAAAATTCTTAAAAATGCTAATCTTAATCCTCATTATTTTTGTTTTCAAATAGGTTTCCAGTGTTAAGGATGACCGCGGGTATTTCCCAAAGTAAATAGATCAGCTTGATTTTTTACACTTTGTACTCCAAATCATGCTGATTTCAAATATAATTTTTTTAAGGGGGGTCCCCAGACTAGATCTTTTGCTATTTCCGTTTGAAAATAACTAAGTCTAACGTTCAAAATAAAGAAGATATTGTTCCCTTTTTTTCTCAGGATATACCCAGAGAAAGAGGGGAGGGGAGAGAAGGGGGGTAAAAGAGAGAATTGCAGACCTAACCTGCTATATTCCAAGTGCCGAAGGCGCTCATACCTCATAAACATGGCCCACCTTCATCCCCTCGCTCCTCTCTCCACTGGAAGAGGAGGGGGAGGAGGGGGAGGAGGGGGAGGAGGGCCCGGAGAAGGAAGGGAAATAGGGGTGTAGGGTATGGAGGAGAGGGGATGTGTAACAGTACAATACATAGTGGGGAAGGAGGAGGGGAATTAAGGAGAAGGAGTAGAGTGGGAGAAGGATCGAGGAGGGTATTTTGGCTTTAGTATATATCCCCGCCGCCCCAACCATCACCACATTAATGAACAACCCCCGTGGAAGAAACTTGATTGAAGGCATGAATCAAACTCTCTTTCTCAGGCTCCTGGTGGAAACTGCTTGCCCACAACTATGCGTCAGAACTATGTGCGTCACAAACTTAAATCAGATGACGTTGTCCTGTTGCCCGCCTCCCGTGATGTAAAAGCGGGACGCGGAATTACGTGTGCCGCGCTACGCGTGCCGCGTGCCGCGGGACAACATGTGAGGGGGTGAGGGACGAGAATTCCGCGTCCCGCTTTTACATCACGGGAGGCGGGCAACAGGACAACGTCATCTGATTTAAGTTTGTGACGCACATAGTTCCATGCAAGTGGTGTGCCTCACCGCGCCCCCTGTAGCCCTTCCCATCCCTACATTGCCACGCCCAACCTTGCCGTGAACCTGTCGCCTGAGAAATTGAACTTTCCCACGCGTCTCCCCCAAAAGTTGCGTCACAAACTGGCGACGTAATTAGATGAAATGGCTACTTGTATGGGTCCAAATTAGAAATGTGTATATTTGCACTTTTGAAAGTTGGAACAGAGTATCTTGAATATTTCTTGTATTTGTAATAATAACTGAGTATATATATACTTTGGTATCTATCTCTTACCCTGCCCTGGTCCCGGTATTTGGGATGATCACACATGATTATAACCATTTTGTTCGTGTTCCCTGGCAAAAATGAGGTTATGGGAACCATACTTTCAAAGTTCTTATGCCAGAATCTCAACCGCTATTGCAATAAAAGTGGTTTTTCAGGCTAGGAAATAAGTAATAATTATGGAATTTGAATACAATACACAGGCACATTTAGAAAATATATTCTTTCTGCTGAGGAAAAGGACTTCTACACATGCACACAGGTTCAGTATTATGAAAAAACACAATATTTATGTAATATCTAATTTAAACTGATCTAGACATTGAAAATATCATTTTGGAATATTTGTGTCGCCGTTACAACATATATTGGCTTCAACACAATCAGATACCCCAAGAGTAATGATTGATATTTAATTACATTTAGTTTTTTGTGGAGGGACGATGTATATATGGTCGATTCCAGCGAAATGTGATTTTTATCATTTTATCCAATCGTTATCATTTTTTTGTCATTGATTATAGATGGTCAAAGGATGAAAAGCCCAAAGTCTTAGCTCTTAACTCTTGAAATTCTGGGAACCAGTAGTGGTAGAAGTTTTTGCATTGAAAATTAGTGATAGATTACGAATGCAATCCTTAAATATTGAATATATCATATTTGTGCATATTTAATTGGAGATGTCCCAATTTTGATTATTTAAATCATGAAGAACCGCTTAACTTAGTTTAGAATGTTGAAAAAAATGTGTTTTTTTATTTATTTTTTTTGTGTGTGCATTTTAAGATCTTGGCTACCTATCCTTCCTTGAGTTTATCCTAAGTAACTTTCTGCTAATCTTTACACTATATCCCATATCTCATAAAGAATAAATGTCTGAATATGTCATTAAAGAGAACGGTTAGGGCTGTGTATAGGTGAAAACCAGTTGCACCTAGTACATATATTAATGTATTTAGGCATAATTGAAAAAACATACGTAATCTATCGCTGCAGCCATTTCTGGCAATATTTTGCATATTTACCAACAACCTATGATAGTTAAGCAGTCTTTGATTACTTCTGCTTCAAGAAATATCCCTTTTCCAGGGTCTTTTGTTATCAATTATCTCATTCGTAATCTATCATTAACTTTTATTTGTGCTATTCCATGAGAAATTTTGCTATTTAATGAATGAAAGCATCAGTTCTCTGACTTTGTCCCTTCCCACATATTTTCAGTAATACAAATTAATCCTAGATGATTCTTGGTTTCAGAAATATCATTTTTACCATGCATACGTAATCTATCATTGCATACGTAATCTATCGCGATAGATTACGTATGACATTTTAATCACATGTATACAAGAAATAAGAATGTAGATATGAATTTTGGTGCCTGTTACCTATCAAGACATGAATAATGATCAAATACACCAGAAATTGTTGTTTATTCTCCATTATTTACTGTACAAGTGCTGCTAATTGTCATGCTGCAAGGAATACAAACATGATTTTTGCATCCGATAGGCTCACTGGGAGCCTCAAAATGGTTGCAGAATCACAAAAGTTTGGGATAATTTGCAAAACACCCCATGGAATATATATGAGAAATATCTTTCACTAATCTTCAAAGCAAAAAGAAATATGTAGGAAAAACGTGTCATTCGTAATCTATCGCTTAGAGTAAAATTTGGCTGACTTTGTCATGTACAACTGAGCCTGGTGTCTTCATATTTGATCATAATACAAATATATTTATTCCTATGCATTGACAAGCCCTTTCAGTATATGTTGAGCACATTTCATTGTTTTAAAATGTTCTTAGATAATAAATATATGTGTATATATGCAATTTTTAGGGTGTGCATTTGTAATCTATCTATATGAACTTAAAATATATCAAAAGCTGGCCTCTATGTCCTTGTTTTCATATCATTACAACAAAAAATGTCCGAACCTATGGTTATTCTTTCCCAGATGCAAAAACCTGGCTTTGGCCAATCCTGACGTGCCTTGACACCAATATTAATGCTTGGCCTATAAACTATTTCATGAAATGATTAAATATTAGATAATAAAACAAAACAACTCATTCTGATCAGTCATGTGACATCACATATGATGTGTTCCAGGAAATGAGTCATAAGTCGCAAAAATAATATTTTTCAAAGTGTATGTAAGAATATTTTACAAGATCACTTTATTGGAATGTTCTGATTTTTGGAGAGCTTATATCGATCGCAGATATTTACCCGCCCACACATAAATTTACCCGCCCACAAATAATTACACTTTAATGACAGATGTCGGAGGTGATTTCAATCACACAAGTAAATAATGAAATAGTATACCATTCTTTCTTTGTACCAAAATAATATAGTAACACATTTTTGGAAGAAATTTAGCAACGACTTTTGAGACATTGCCCCTGTTTGTATGTGAAGAGTTGTAACGATGTCCAGTACAGTATAGTATATCATACAGCTAACCCAACGGGCAAATGAGCGCGATTTTTAATGCGCAATCACCTCGCCATGGTTCTGTGATGAGCATGGACGCTTTTCATGCAATAATTATTGCGCAATGATCGCGAGATGGTCACGCTAAGGGTATAACGCAATATAAATGCAAAAATTAGCTGAGTCTGTGACTGGAACTCAGCTGATAAGGGCACTGGAGGATGGTAGATATTTCTACATAAATAAGGATTTAAATTAGAAATAAATAAAAGAAATATGCACATAATGTTTCGAATTATTGTGTGCTTATCATTAGGTCTCGACACAAGGGTCATAACGCTTTTTAGTTTGGGAGAATATTCCAACTAGAAGAAAAGTTATAGCCAAATAACCACTCAGTAATGGTAATGATAACGGCAAGGATGACATGCCATTGACCCTCTGCCCACATACATGTATATATAACCCATTATTTTGGAATTTACTATATATACAAAAATATTTAACATTCATTCCCTTTCGTTTTCTTTGTCAGTTGACTGAATACTTGTATTGGTTGTTCAAGAAGGTAAATTTAAGTTCTGTTTAAGTAAATCCTAATAATGTTTTTATTCTTCATTTATTCCTTACCAAGTGATTGATGAAAATAACTATTCTTAAAATAACCTTCAAAACGCAAGGATATATTCAATGCAATGTCTTGAGATTCAAAATACATATTTGTATGACTAGGAGGAATAAACACTAAAAAAATAGGAACATTCCAATAAAGGGATCTTGTGAATAAATCACTTTGATAAACTTTGAAATGTGCGGGTACAGAATTGGGTGATTCATATATATATATCGATTCGAACGACTGGATGCGGCCGACGAAAATAATTTATTACGAAGGAACTAACAATGCGATTGTAATTCTGAAAGCAGGGCTGTCTTCCTGACATTTAGAAGGGTCTGTGATAATTTTTATATTCCGATCGGAGGCATTTTAATGGGAGGTATGAGCTATCTAATGGAAAACAATATTTTTAAGGTTTTGAGCTTTGCATTCAGACTCATAAGTTGTGCTGAAGCATGCTTAATCTTATAGCTAATCCCCCTCCCTGCCCCCCAGCCTAGGCGGTGCCAGGCAGCTTAAATATGGGGAGATTAATCCTTATGAGAAAGCTTCAAGCTTTCCCTACCAAAATGTTAATTTTATTTTATTAATAATTATATATCCTAATCTGGGTGCTTGGCAGCAAATAACTTCCTTTATAGTTCTAGACAGTCAATCTATTTGTGATGTGTTTTAGGAAAATGAGTTACAAGTCGCAAGAAATGGATTTGAGATATCAAATTCCAATGATGGTAAACATTTGATTTGATTTGAGAATCTTTTATTTATCGATTTATGGTGGGCAAGTACCAGTAAAGTAACTAAATATACTCCATATGCTGAACTTTGAAACGCAAGGATCTCCTTAATACAATGTCCTGAAATTGTGTGAATATATTTATATGACTGACAGCGCTAAACCCTCCAATAAGGGAGCTTGTAAATAAATAACGTGGACTTCATTCAGGAAGGGAGGCCGTCACAGGAGGCCTTTGCATGGGCCTCTTTCCAGTATAGAAAAAGATATCTAGATATTATAGAAAGGGTTATAACAGCTGTTTTGTCCCAACTTAATTGGCAAGGATATCTATGGGAAATGGGAAATAGTGGATGCAGGCAGGGGCATAAGCAGAAGTGGGAGCACGAGCAGGAGAGAGAGGGAGCAGGACAGAGAGGGGGAGATTGGGAAAGGGACAGGAAGAGGGCAAGAGACAGTCTGGGAGGGAGAGAGACAGGTTGGGAGGGAGAGAGACGGGCTGGGAGGGATGAAGATAGAGGGAGAGACAATATAAGAGAGAGACAGGCAGGGTGATAGACAGGGAGGGAGAAGGAAGAGGCAGAGGTAGAGACAGGGACATGATAAGAGAAAGACAGGTAAGGAGAAAGACAGTGTGGAGGGAGAGGGACAAGGAGGGAGAGACAGGGAAGATTAGAGATAGGGAACATGCGAGACAGAGAAGTAGAGAGACAGGGAGGGAGATAGACAGCCCATAGACAGAGAGGGAGAGGCAGAGAGAGGGGGAGAGAGACAGAGGGAGAGAAAGGGCAGGGGTGGGGGAGAGGCAGAGAAAGTCCTGTGCAGTGGTAAGCCATTTGCAGGACGATATGAACTTTAATCAATGAAAGGACCATTCTAGGGCCAACATTTAACCATGCAATTCCATATTATGTTGTGTATATTTATGATGGTGCAGTGTTCTCGCCAGAAAAAAATGGGGGAGGAATTATTTAAACTAAATAATTCCCCGTCATTAAACGAAAGTAAAGCATTGAGACCTGAACCCGGAAGTACAACACCCTGGTGGGACTTCCGCTTCCGCCTCCAGGCTCTCGGCCACTTCTCCATCTCCTCCAGGCGTGAGCGCACGTATTTGAAAACTGACCAGGCCCATCAAGTGATGGCTGGTGACATGACCAGGAACAGGACCGGTCAAAGAGTAAACTACCGCAAGTTGGCGGACGTAGAGGAGGAACTGCAAACTCCAGTCAAAGTTAAGCCTAATAAGAAACAGTCCAAGAAGAAAGTAACTATCGAGGACATGGAGGAAGACAACGAGAACCACGAGGGTCCACTTGACCACGAGGGTGACCACGAGGGTGATCATGGCCACGAGGGCCAAGAAAGACATGAGGGCCTGCTGCCCCACGAGGAAAAGCCGACTCCGCGAAAGGCGAAACAGGCTTCCTCAAAACAGAAAGAAAGGAATACTACCACAAAAGTCGTCGACAAGTTTTGTGACACCATCCTGGAGATGTCCAGAGTCCAGTCAACCCCGAGCACCCACCACACTAGGGAGACTGCTTCCTCCAGGCCGCGTGAACCTAAGCGCCCTCGCCGCCCAACCAAACCCAAGCGAAAACGGGCACGCTATTCATCTTCCGAGTCCGATGATGACACATACAGTGACACCAGGTCACAATCGAGCTATACATCCTCCAGTGCCCCATCCCCTCCTACCAAGAAAAGGAAAAGGAGGAAAAAGCACAAAAAGAACAGGAAGACACTCGCAGAGATGAGACACCCATTCCGTAACTACTCCACTGATTCATCGTCCTCATCCGAGGACAGTGAAGTCCTTCCATCCCCAAGACACATCAAACGGGCACATAAACACCAGCGCTTGACCACCAGGGCCCTGGAGAGGCAGTACAGTGGGCGATCAAAAACAAAAGGTAAAAAAGCAATGATTCACACACCAGAAAATTCACTACCCCATGATCTTGCCACCCGCCTCAGAGACGAGAAGCGGGACATAACCATAAACGAATACTACTGTGGCTTTGCGGCCATGTGTGCTATGAAGGCCCTCGAAGCTTCTACCCTACAGTGTATGCTAAAACACCTATCAGAGCTGGGGGAGGACGTGGCTGTGCATAGCTGGACGGGACCCCTCCTCTGGTCTCAAACGGTAGTGGATAATGTTCTAGACCACAAAATGAAATGGAGAGACCTACAGTCAATTCAACAGCTCAGGGCTAAGATCAGCTGGAATCATCGCCCATCGTCCCTGATCAAACCAAAGGAGAAGAAAGGTGCAATCTCAGTCCCCTGCCCCTTCTATAACTCAGAGGAGTGCTCGCTATCTGACAGCCACACCGAGGGAGCCATCTCTCTTCTCCACTGTTGTGGATACTGCTATTACAACACTCGTCATAAGCAGTTCTTCCACACTGCCAAAAGCTGCAATAATAGGAGGACCAACACCAACAGAGAGTCCTCAGGAGCACAGAACAACGACCGCTACGGTAAAGGCAAACGTGACTGGCAGAGTAACTACAAACCCCAGGGTACGTCGACTCCGTCAGGCGCTGGAGGCAACCGCTCCCCAAAAAACTAGCTCCACTGACCGGCCCACGGTCAGACCAAAAACGTGAGTCCAATAGCCCTTCTACAATAGCCTTTATTCCCAACTACAATGCCAAACATACCTGCATCGCTTCTCGCATAAACCAACGTGCCAATACACACACAACCGGAAGTGTCTGCCATGCTGCCACACTACCGGAAGTAAACAAGCAAAATGGCCGCACCACTTCCGCCCAACTGGAAAGTGCAGTCGTGTACAACAACAACAGTGCTAAGCTAGCCCCGATACAACACCAGGAGATACCAAAAACAACCCCAGTGTCTATTAACAACTGTTCTAGTGTAAACCCAGTGTTGATTCCCCCGATCAATGCCAAAGTGTCGATTCCAGGAGGAATTACCTCGACTCGGGCCCCACTCTCACCGATTGTCGCTCACTCAGTCACCAACGAGCTAGCAACACAACACGAACAGTCGGAGCAACCTAACGAGATCCAAGCATTCGAAATCGATCTACTCACAGCTGAAGGTAAATCGATAATTGACTCACTATCCAGTATAAACAGCCAAGTCTCGCCAGAGACCCCACCGCCGAACTATAACTTTGATAACTATTCCAAATGGCCATTCCCTTCACTATCGCTACCGCCAAGCATGGCCACCATCTACGAGGCAGTGAGGGGGGAAGGCCTTCCCAACTGGAGAGGAGCAAAAGTCATTCTACCCTCCAATATGGTCATCTCAGAGTGGCAAAAAGTGGCTACGGGACACGAAGATGATCCAACAATCTTTAACGGAATATTATATGGCTTCCCACTACAATACATGGGCGGCCCTCCGCCACCCCAAGCCTCCAAGGCAAACCACCCCTCTGCTATAGCATATCCATCGGCTATCAATGATTATCTTCAGAAGGAGTGTTCACTCGGAGCTATGGCAGGCCCGTTCACCAGCATACCATTTGTCCCGTGGTGCCACCATAGCCCCCTCATGACACGTCCCAAGTCGGACCCAGCAAGTCGCCGAATCATCGTTGATCTCTCCTTCCCGGACGGGGGGATAAACAAATGGGTTCCGAAAAACTACTATAACAGACAGCCGGCCGTCCACAATCTACCAACGGTCACAATGGCTACACAGCTCATCAACAGCCTAGGGAGGTCGGGGGTCATCATGGCGGTCCTCGACCTCTCAAGAGCCTACAGACACTTCAATATCTGCCCACTAGACTGGCCACTACTAGCCATATCACACGAAGGCAACACATATGTTGACAGAGCTCTACCGTTCGGCGCACGCCTGTCAGCATATATCATGCAAATGGTCGCGTCATTTATTGTGAGAGCCCTTGCCTCACAGGGAGTAGTGTCATTAATGTACTTAGACGATATAATACTGCTGACCCCCGACGCAACCACGATGACTCGCAACTTCGACATAGCTAGGTCCCTCCTAACATCCCTGGGTCTTAAAATTGCCGAAGAAAAGACCCAGAAACCCTCCACGTGTGTACAGTGGCTGGGCATTGTGCTGGATACCAACTCAAACACAATGTCGATCCCGACCAATAAACTGGCCGAAATAAAACACTGTTTGGCGCAGGCGGCCAGTCGCAAGGTCGTGACAACTAAATATATGCAGAGCATAATAGGTAAAATAGCTCACCTGGCTAAAGCTGTGGCACCAGCCACACTCTTCATGCAGAGACTCCTTACAGCATTAAGGGAAGCGAAGGGAGGCTCAATCTTCATATCAAACGCCATCAAAGCTGACCTAGCATGGTTCAACCGTTTTACACCAGCCTATAATGGAGTCTCCATCATACCATCGACCGTAGTCACAACAACAATATGGGCCGACGCGTGCCTCACAGGTGGGGGTGCGACTAACGGCACAGAGTACTTCTCATACCAGTTCTCGAGGCTGGAGACAACAAACAGAAACATCAACCACCTCGAGGCCCTGAACTGCCTAGCTGCAGCTAGAACACTAACATCTTCAGCTGACAGAGGAAAGATTGTCCGCATATGCTGCGATAACCAGGCCTCAGTGGAGGCATACAAGGGTGGTAAACCGAGAGACCAAACCCTAGCCGCATGTGCTAGAGCCTTCTGGTTCCTAGCGGCAGAAAGTGAAATAACTTTCAAGTTCGCCCACATACCGGGGGAACTAATGGAGCTCCCTGATGCCCTATCAAGGCTCCATACCGCACCAAAATATAAACAAATAGCAGATAAAATAATTACACAACTCCATCTGAAGCCTACCAAATGTGAAACAAGTGCCTTTAACATCTCTCATTTCTTCTAGGCAAACTCCAACGTGGCCTGGAGCAGAAGGCAATAAGGAGGAGAATCCAGTCACACAGGCCGGGCACGAATGCCAACAGAGAATCGGCGGTCCGACTTTACATCTCGTTCTCCCTGGCCCTAGGGCTGGACTACGAGAAGCCAACGCCCTCGAACATCTGCTGGTACCTAGAGTACCTGGCAGACAACAACTTAAAAATAGGCTCCATCGTTAACAACTTGTCCTCCCTCAGGACGTTCTTCAGAATGTCCAGGCTCGATGTCAGCCCGCTGTGCGACCTGGATGTAGATCTAGCTGTTAAGGGCCTGCAGCTCTCCTTGAGACACACCCCTTCCCCAAAGGCAGCAGTGTCTCCCATGTTACTAAGGAAATGCCTCAAAGCCGCAGACTCACTGCAGTACAAGCACCAAGTCAAAGCAGCAGTGCTACTTATGTTTATGGGATTTCTTCGCCAATCAAATTTATTCCCACCGACAGTGAAAGCATACGATCCGTCAAGACACCTCACACGAGGGGATGTGTCCCTACAAGAAGGGGGAGTGTCCCTTAAGCTCAAGTGGAGCAAAACAATGCAAACATCGAGAACACCGGTAGAAATCTACCTACCTCAGAAAGAGGGAGATGAAATATGCCCGCGCAGGGCCATCTCTACTCTACTCAAAGTGAACAAAGCAAAGAAGCAAGCAGCCCCACTGTTCTCCTACGAGGACGGTAAACCGATGACTACCACGTTCATGAGGAAACAATGGGCCCAGGTAGTCACAAATGTGGGGCAAGACCCCAAAAAGGTCTCTATGCACAGCCTCCGGAGGGGCGGCGCGTCGTACGCATACCACCAGGCAGGTGCCTCCCTCCAGGATATCATGGCACACGGAACCTGGACATCCGATGCCGTGAGGTCATACATACGACCTGTGAAAACAACCAGAACCTCAGTGCATAGTGCTCTCAAGGCCCTATGAAAGGTTTTGGGTCATCTGAGGCTCTGAAACAAGTGACAGAACAATATGCGAACTCTTCAGCTAATACCTGGGATGTGTGTGTGGCCTTACGGCCCGACATCCATTACTACTTCTTCATATATACATTTACCCCACAACGAATTAATAAATCCTATCAAATCAATTTATGTCTTGACTGTTTAATGGGGGAGGAATTATTTAAACTAAATAATTCCCCGTCATTAAACGAAAGTAAAGCATTGAGACCTGAACCCGGAAGTACAACACCCTGGTGGGACTTCCGCTTCCGCCTCCAGGCTCTCGGCCACTTCTCCATCTCCTCCAGGCGTGAGCGCACGTATTTGAAAACCCGCCCACCTCCCTACAAACAATTTATAAATAAACAATAACTAAAATCTCAAGAACTGAGAGGGGTCATCTGAGGCTCTGAAACAAGTGACAGAACAATATGCGAACTCTTCAGCTAATACCTGGGATGTGTGTGTGGCCTTACGGCCCGACATCCATTACTACTTCTTCATATATACATTTACCCCACAACGAATTAATAAATCCTATCAAATCAATTTATGTCTTGACTGTTTAATGACAGCATATAGGTGATTCAAGCCTCCATCTAGGGCGCGGGGGTTTAGGGGGTAAGCGCCTAGGGCCCCAGAAGCCAGAGGGTTTTCCTTGCTCTGTGGTGCATTTTAAGCATTTTCAGGGGTTAAATATTGTCTAGATAATATAATTATAAACGTCTTACTTTGATTACCATAACACATAGTCATAGTCAGAAATCAAGAAACATCTACGATGACATTAAGGTGTAAAGTGATGACGTTTTAGGCCCAAGAATATCTTTCTTTGCGATTACAAAGATGGTAAGGACATTTGGGTTGGTAGGTACCTCGATATATTTTTTTTAAAAAGTAGCAGCAATGTGAATTACATACAACACATTTACAACTTCTTTTTAAGTCATTTTTTTTTTATCAAAATGAATTATTCTGTTAGAAATGTGTGTACACAAAATAAAAGTTAGGGGCCTTTCCTTTGGCCCTTTGTGGAGGAGATGGTGCGGGCTACCTCTCCTGCAGAAAAGTTTTGATTTTTACATGAAGAACGGAGAACACTGTATATCATTATCAAGGGAGAAGGAGCTAGGCTAGGGAGGAAGAAGGGCTATATAGTACCCTACGTTGTAGAGGAAGAGGGAAGGACAGATAGGAAGGGGAAAATGAGCAAGGATAGCCTATGAATACTGATCTATACAGATTACTTTCTTAGTCAAAACAACCTTTTCCGGGACAAAGCTGTCTGCGGGCGGCCTATCTCTTTTCTACAAAATAAACATGATTGTCCAAAGTCTTCAAATAACCATATCAAAACATTACATGGCAGTGAAAATATAGGCTACGGTACCTTTAAATTTTATTGGGACTTGTAATGAGAATGTATTTTTAAGCCTTACTGATGTTATTTAAGCTATAGTGTCCCTCAAGATGTATTTTCTAATGAAAATATGCACCCAAATGTATCCGAATATCGGCGATTTTTCAGTACGGTATTTGATGTCATCTAAATGAATTTGCGATGGAAAAACACTTAATTATTTTTTTCATCCAGACTTAATTTTATGTGTGAGATTTTGAAACTTTAGCATGAGAGCGTGAGATATTGGCTATATAATTGATATTGCTGTGCCCTCCCCCTCCCCTCTCCCCCTTCCCCCCCCCCCCCCTTCCCCCCCCCCCCCCCCCCCGCGCACACAGGGCGCCGGGCACTCGCACACATACAATAGGCCTGTATATATATGGCAATCTAGGTCAGGCAACAGTGCAAGCGTACTCTGTGATCACTGCGCGGTGCAAGTTGACCTAGCAGACGAAACGCACTCACAGGCCAAGATAAAATATAGCTATGAATCTGTCAACATCTGGTTGTTCGTCCCCGAAGAAAATTAGAGGTTAGATTATTTTGTATGTGAAAAACGGAGCATGAATGTTAACAGTAAAGGGATCTCATGAAATCTCACGATAATATGCGAGATTTGCAAGGTAGAAACTTGCATGACAAATATTTCTATTGCTGTCATGAAAGTGCGTTGTTCCACGAGATTCAGCAAAAGTGTAATTTTTTTTTTGTATGAACCACAAACTTTTTATTTTTTCATATGAGAAAAAAGCATTTATATGTGTTGAAAAGAAATAGCTGCTGCTTCAAAACTCTTGATTAATTAACCAAAACAAGAGGAAACACCTAGAGGGGAGGATGAGTAGGCACACGCACTACCGCGGAGGGGGCAGGGAGAAGCTGGTAGACACTCAGCGGTCCACCACGTGCAGGCAGTGTTTGTGTAGTGTTGCACTATGCCCCCGTACATTTGGCATTGCATTGGTTGTATCAATCTGTTTGGCTAGGTTGAACTGTATTTTGAACTTTATTCTAGTCTGAAATTTGGGTTATTTGAGGGAATTAGTGAAGACGAATTGTACATTTTCTGGCGATCTGACCCATATACAAAGACACGATGTCAAGTGTTTCATACATTACGTAGGCCTAAATATCAATTGTTCCATATGCATTTTTATAGATACTTTTAGGCAAAGTGTATGTGTGTGTGTGTGGGGGGGGGGGGGGGGTGCTAGGGTAAGAGAGAGCTAATTTAGCCGCCTAGAATGACCCTAGAAGAAACATTTTCGAAAATCAAAAAACGGGAGAATTATATTAATAAACATATTACAATAAAACCACTACAGAGTAGGTTTGGTTTTGATTAATAGGAACTTGAAAAGCTGTATCTCAGGTCTAAAAACATATAGGGACATCTACAAGCATTAATAGAAATATATTCACATTCATGATTCATAAAGTAGCTAGATATAATGAATAGAAGCAATTCTTTTTTTTATAATTTTCGAAATGTAAATTGTTTTTTTTGTATTTGGGAGAAGTTTGTTTAAAATATTTTTAGTAAACAATTATTTTTTCTATCTTATGACTCATTTTCCTGAAACACAACACTTATGTTTTCGTTTCAATTTTTTTTTTTCATTTAATTTGTTCTATTTGTCTCTGTTCACATAAGATTTTATACCTTGATAACTTTTTTTTGCCCTTTCAAACTTGTTTTCATTCTAACATTTAAAGATTTTTTTTTTGTCTTAGGATTCTTAGTGTATTTTTTTTTTATTGTAACAAAAAAAAAATTTGTTTCCTTTTTTTTTAGTGTGTGAGCAGGCTCGGCTTCCGTACTATTTGGCATTTCAGATAAGTATGAAGAGAAACAAATAATTATTCTACTAACCATTTCAGCAAAAACATCCATGAGCCGCCATCTTGGTTCCGGTACGACGAACCCACCGACACCAAGATGACAGCCCGTGTATAACGGACAAGCACATAATCCAAAAACACAAGACGTACATGAAAACAGATAATTAGCAAAAGGAAAAAAAGAATTTCTATAATTCATAAATTCCATGTCTATATAAATAGCAATCATAGTTTACGACATATACGACATCCCTCAGCATACCTAACCCATTTACGGTTGAAGATGGTCACCGAGTGTCGTGTCGACTGACGTTGACATTTCAAGAATACAGAGTTAATATGGTCAAAATAATCACATAAACCCCAGAAGACTAATATTCCAGACGATTTTCACCATTTTGGTAATTAATCATAGATACTGAAGTTTAAAAGATCATTCACGGCATTATGATATCTTTACGACAGTAGTACCCACTTCCAGTTACAAGATGGCTACCCATGACGAAGAACAACAAAATATGCGATTCGGTCAACATGAAAAACAGCTGTTTCTACCAAATTATTAGTTGTTTCACAGACAGGGTGGTTAACAAGTTACACAAGACAATACATTACTCAGATATTCAGCCAATTTCCTCAACCGCTGAGTCGTACATTACAGAAGCGTCTCTCAAACTGAAGTCTAAGGGTTTCATTTGTCGCCTTGATCTGTTCGCATCTGATATAGACAGGTCGATTCCGGACGCATTAGCGATGTCTTTATACACAGATGTATCCCTGCCTGCCCTTCTCGCCCTCAAGTTGGTTCTGATCATCCGTCCATCAGTCTTAGGATCACCAGATTGTTTGACTGCATCTTTCGTACTAGTCACATCCATAGGAGAAGAGGTTTCTTCGTCAAGCGGACCAAAAGGATTTTCGACGATAGTTGAGGGTGTGTCCATCATATCAGCTCTTGCGGCAGGAACTGTATTGTGGTGAGTTTTAAAACCATCAGGACCAGTAGTAGATCTGATTCTTGGACTCGAGGGGCTTCTTTTGCATTTTAGTTCATGGAATGTGTTGTTATTGTTACGAAGCGATCTTATGGGTCTTATGATTGGCGGTGATTCAGGTATAGAGTAAATAGTAATAGGTAGATGTTATAGAATATCGGAGTAGAGATTGCAAGTAGATGTAGGTCCTGTAGATCAATTGTAGAGAAGGTATCAGTTCATTCTCTGGAGTAGTATCAGTTCGGTAGATGTGTATCTTGTGGTGAATGGTCTCCCCTAGGTGTATCGATTGAGGAGTTTGTTAGAGTTGTGTGAATATTCAGCTTATAGTAGAAGTAGTCTATGATATGTCCCTAGAGGTGGGAATATGTTGGAATCAAGCATCCCTACAGTACTATTGCAGCTATAGAGACAAGTCAAGAAAGACACAACTCAGTCACTTAGTATATATCCAAGTCTATATTATATCCAAAGTCACAAGCTTATAATTATATGAATGTCGGGGCCTGTTGTGGACTCTCCCTACCCTTCTACCCTTAGTGTTGGTCCCTCCCTACCCCCCTCCCTTGTAGTATGCTTAGTCAGCGATTTAGTGGGCTCTCCCATGCCTTCTACCCTTAATATTAGTCTTACCCTGCCCCCTCCCTTGCCATGTGCTTAGTCAGCGATTTTATATACTACTACCGTCCCCTGCTACCCTCTGGTGTGGAATACAGTCACCACACTACCCTTTTACTTGATGAGAGAGCTTAAAAGAAAACCTTAAAAGAAACATCAAATCAATTTAGAAGAGAGTCTACAAACAAATCCCTTGGAGAGATAAAACTATAAGTAAAAAAAATTTCCCAAAAAGGTCAAATAAATAGAACCCCGACATTTTTTAATCCAGCGATGAACATGGTCTTGGTCGTTCAGCCTTCACAAATCTCAATCCAGCGATGCACATAGTCATTATATTTTTTAATCTTCAATTTAACAAATCCAATCGCTTACGCGCGCACACACATATACATAATGATGGACGGTGATATATTATAAGGTTTTTAAACAACAGTAATAACACAAGAGAAATGATATCCAGTAGAGAAAGAAAAATCTTGTTCCTTAAGGAGGCCCCCTTGTAGGGGGCGGCAGAGACACACCGCCATGCGGAGTGTATGGGGACCGAAAATCTCCCTCCCTCCCCGACAATGGGGGTCATGGAGAAGGAAAGAAAAGAAAACAAAAAACCTTAGGACCCACCACGGGGTCAGAGAGGGAAAAAAACCAAAAAAACACAGGGTAAGGAACAAGTTAAGCAGTAGTAATATCTAGAATTGGCAATCACACAAAAGAATATATACGACGCTCGAGCCGTCTCATTTGTCGAACGACTTTAATAAATACAGGAGACGAACGGTTTTTATAATATAGTTCCCGGAAAACTACTAAACTACTGGCTAAATACACATGAGAGTATGAGAAATACAAATTTTAACGCACTACTGGGTTATTCCCCTGACTCCGACCTATAACACAAAAATCCCTACAAAAGACTATGTCGGCAGGCTCGGGCCTAAAGGAGGTCCGGGTCTATTAAGGTATTCCCTCGTATCCTCCTCCCTCTGGAAATATGAATACACAGACATGAGAAATTAACGCCAAATGTGTAAATATGTTGGTTCTTCCCGTCATGCTTCCTCCCTCTTCCTTTCCCCAAAATTTCCGTCAAGCCCTGAAATACCTCCTACCTAATATACTAAGAAAATAGTCTTAATTATTTCTACCTATTTAAGCGAGAATCATACCCGTAGGTCACACACTATCTAAAATATTACTCAAATCGAGTTTTTCATGCACACTCCCTTTGAGATTGTTGTCAAAGTGTTTTTATCAGGAGTTCTGGTCCCCTGGTGACTGATGGATATTTTCTCAAGCACAGCTCCTGGGAGGCCGGCTCGCAGCCACGCTTGTCGGGTCTCCCTGGTTTTAACCACCGGGCGCTCGACCCAGCGTTGGCGCCTCATCTCCCTGGGGTCCTGGGGGCTGGCGCCGGTGTTACATTGTTCCTAATATTCTAATTTGTCTTTACTATTTGCCTTTCATCCTCGTCCCATTATCCCCAGTAATTGATATTCCAATTGGGACGAGCAACTCAGCTTCATTCATTCCCTCACATATCTCACTTCCTCATGTCGTTCAGTCGAAATTGTCGTCATATTAAACTCCCATGTTATTCCATGAAGCACCCTTGATAAGGTCAATTACCGAATCTGTCGCCTGAACTCACTTTAGCATCCCCAGGATTTGTTTCTTCTTTTTTTTTTGTTATAGTAGTGGTAGTAGAAAAGGTTGTTTCTGTTCTTGTTTATTTTAGTAGAATTTTATTAAATTTGCATCTTAACTATTGGTACCTGTCCTCATGTAAATAGAATTCCTTGCATTCGAAATACACTATACTACCCTCTCCCCTAGCATTTTCTCTTACCGTTGGTTCTTCTAAATCAACCAAAAATGATGCCGCTTCATGTTGAACAACCCCTTCAGTCTCCACTTCTGTTCCGTCTATGGTCATGGGTTCTAAATTTGTACCCAGCTCCAATTCCCAGTCTTCTTCGACCTGGAGCTGGGGGATTGGTGTCGCTATGTACCACCAATCTTCCTCCCCTGAATCTGACTCCCAATCATACTCTTCCTCACTGTCTTCTTCTTCTGACTCTATCTCGCCCAGGTTTACTGGTGCCTCTTCTATTAGATTTATTTCGTTCAACCGTCTTACCCAGTCTGGAATCTGCATTTCTAGTCTGTCTGTAACTTTGTGTGATAGTTATCTCCCACCTTAAGTCTGTGTGCTGCAGCTTATTGTCTCTGTCTGATTATTTATAGTCTTAGGGCGTCTTTCGTATTTGATTAAAAAAATCTCTCTTCTTTGGGTAGATACGCTCCGTAAACACTAAACCTTTAGTGTTCCCTCCCTCGCCCGCATGTCTCACCGGAGAGTTTACATGCTTCACCATCCCTGGCCTATTGATCTCTGGCTTCCCATATCTGCGCTCGAGCCCCGCATTTTCTCCAATTCTTGTCACCCGGGGTCCATTCCTCCCTGCCTAGGTTGAGGCGGAGGTCTAGCGACGTAGTCGCCTAAAGATCATTGTTATGAACAAGAATAACACATCATAATCGCAAAGAAGAAGCAACAAACAAGAACAACGTTTCCCTTATAGGGCTAAGTATTTCTAAAGAAACCCTTTGTACGATCATTGCAAAATTGCTTAAAATACAGTTCACACGCTATGTATGCAGTACACACATTAATTCACCTCATTGGGTAGTTTCTATGGTTCTAAATTTTGCTCCGGTAGGTGTTGTTATCTATCACCTTGTCCGATCCTAGTTTACGAAATACTATCACCACACTACCTCTTTACTTCAGAGGAGAGAATAACAATTAATAAAAAAATTTAGTAAAACTTGCATAGTCAAATCACACCACACACACCGGTTAATTGTAGGGTAGTTAAATTTTTGTTTGTGGTTGTAGGATAGTGCGAGAAAGTCGGTCCCCTCCTATTACTCTCTTCCCATAGGTGCTCCCTATTTCCCCGATCCTATGGTGCATTACTTACTTCAAGTGGCCGAGCCCACGGCAGCCTCGACTCCTTTTAAGTCAGTTACCACCAGCAATCTGCTGTTGCTGGTGGAGTTGATTAGCTGCACCTTTCCTCCTGGTCGCAGGGACCAGAAGGTGATTACATCGGGGAGCTCCACCATCTCGTTTAGGCCCGCGTTTGTTACTTCTAGGCCACCCTGCCATGCGATTGATACCGTGGTTTTGAGCGAGAATCTGCTGTTTACCGCGGTTATCCCAGCTACCACTGGAGGCCTTGTGCTCTTGAGCACCTCCACTGGGTACACCAGCTTACATAAAAACAGAGCGTACCTGTCCTGGCCCTCCTGGACTCTGAGGCTGAGGATGGTATGGCCTCTGGTGTTGTGGCCTCCAGCCGACCCACAGCCACACTTGCCCCAGGCCCACTTGCAAGCCTTGCATATCAGGTAGACTGCTGCCATGCCTGCAAACAGGGACCCATAGCTGAACGTTGGCCACATGTGTACCGGGAAGGGGATTTGTGCCGGTGGTGGCGGCGTTCCGAGCTGCACCTCCTCCCACTCATCATCGGGGAAGAGTTCCAGCGTTGACCCCAACGCCGGCACGGCTAGAGTGCCTCTTAGTGTGGCCAGCACCCCTGCCATTCCAAACATCCTATATGAAATATATATGGTAGCCATAATATGCACAATTTGTACCAGCCAAAAAATCAATGATACCTTGGGAACGTCTGTTAAGTCTGTCAAATATTGCCATGCTTGTTGTCCCCATGCATTTCCTGAAATCCCCTCCTTTTGTATAGCCTTAGCCAAGCTGTTTATTTCCATGCCTTCTCTAAGTTGCTCTGGGGTCAGAGTTGTGAACATCCTGGCTAAATCCTCCCCTGTTGGCAGGTTCAGGTGCACCAGGAAGTTCGTAAAGCTTTCCCCCGAAAAATTTCCTACTGGGATTTTAAACGCCAGGGCATATGCCAAATTGAACCCATGTGCTACTGAAATTTCCACGTCAGACAGTTGCTTACATTCTAGAATTTTGGGGCGCAAAGTATGTCCTCCTACCGACAATACACAATCGCAGGAGACCTCATACACAGAGACTCCTACTACATCCACAGTAGTTGTCTCGTTACCACACATCATCTCCCCCCCAGGTCCCGCAATGATAAGCAAATAGGCTGAGTCGATTATATTCCTCATAATCGTGGGAGCCGTCTTATCTGGATAAGTATCAAACATGCAATGTTTCATGATTAGGTTAGTGCGATCTTCAAAAAGTGCTATCATGCAATCTTCTGTAGGACCTCTACTATCGATCAAGTCAAAAGGACATAAATAGGTTCCTTCTTTGATACATTGGCCTAGGCCTATTGTGTCAATTTCCATTAGGGCACCAGAGGTCGCCTCCTGAGCCAACATGCGTTCTGTTGCTGATCTTAGCTTTGTACAGCCTTGTCTCGTTTCGTTATGTACATGCAGTGGTGTGAAGAATACCTCCATCTCGAACAACTGGTATACCTCTGTATTAGTTGAAAGAAACATTGGTATGTAAACCTCTATCGAGTTATTTGTTAGTCTTACCCCTGCACTTGACTCCCAGTTAATGTAGTCATCCAAAATCCCCACCCCAGTCGGATTTCCCAGGGCCGCCAACACTCTGTCCCTCCAGTTGCTTTCTCTAAAGACCTTTGAAAGTGAAGCATGCACTTTACCCTCTCTTAATGTCTCCAAGACGTCCCCCAATTTTGACATAACCCCTATATAGCTTTCTATAGCTAGGCATTTCATAAGCGATTTTACCAACTTATTTTGTATGTCACTTTGTACCTGGACGTCTTGGTGTAATTTATCAGACAACTGGGATGACCTATTCGCATATTCCATCCACTTATCCTCTATAGTGGCAAGCACTCTAGTCGTATCATTAACATGAGTTTTCAAGAATTTATATACTGTGTTGGAATTGTGCGCTAGTTTAACCAAAGCCCCTCCCACCCTGGTTGCGTCTATAATTGCTGCTCTGGACACCATGTGCATTACATGTCGCTCCAAGTTTTGTAATTCGTCTTTTGTCGCTAAACTGAACACGTCGCCAAACAGGCGGCCAAAAGGATCTCCTATTGATCTTTTATTGATCTTCCTGGTTCTTCCAAGGGCACCCCTGAGTCCCAGGACTCTGTTATGTTCCCTTTCAGCGCCTCCTAGCAACGTGCTTTCGAATCCTGATAGCAATTGGCCCATCTCCTGGTAAGCTTGGGCCCAAACCATACCAGAGAGTTCCGATTCTGGTGGTGGCTGAATAGCCAGACTAGTTTCGAATCCTATCCTTAATGTTTCAACCCCTGCCAGCATTTGCCCTCTTGGGACGAAAATCACCCCAAAATTGTGTCTTAATAATGGATTCATTCCTCCTTCGACTCCAGGTTTCCACACCGTCATCCAGACCATCCTAGGACAAAGAAGTCTTAACTGTAAAAGCGTTACAACAATGGTGCGATCAGGCGATGTCTCTCTTAAGCACTAACATGTATAATCAATACTAAATGTTCCCAAGTAATGTTTGAAGTAACTGCAACTCTAAGAGCGCTCTCTGTAAAACTACCTACCAGACCAGAAGGTTTCCCGTCCTTGTCATCTTGGTAACACACAGAAGAGAAGAAGGAAAATCTCGCAATAACTTTTCTATCCCAGAACAACCTATCCTGTTCAGTGTCAGAGCGCAACTGATTGTGCCTCGTCTCTGTCTCACCCTCGTGGCTAGCATACTACCTTAGATTTGCTGAATGCCCCTGCTCCCGTGGCCAGTGGCCAGCGCGGGCCCTATGGGTTCCTCGCTGCCTGCAGCTTATCCCACCCTCCTAGTCATTGCTACCCCTCCAAGTTATAGGTAGTCGGAAAAAGAGAAAATAAAAAATTCCATACCTTTTTAGGCGCTGGGCTCCTGCTCTTGGCCCTTGAATCCTCCTAGAGGGAATTCTGCATAATTCCCACCTAGGCTCTATTCCTTTTTAGGATTCTGACCTGCTAATGAAGTCTCTGGCTTGTGGGTTTTATTTGGGGTACAACTGACTAACCCATGTGTTCTGGCCCTATCCTATCTGTCCTGCCGCTGGTATGTATTTCCCTGATAGATGCTACCACTTATTAATAATGCCAAGATCCCTTTTTCATAGACAGTTTCTATCCCCTTTTTCCAAAAAAAATAAAAAATCATTGACTTATATTCTCATTGAGTCGATATAGATCTGCATCTAGATGCTCTTCCTCAATGGATGTCAGAGTAACTATACAGAAGGGAATACTCAATTATTTATCATTCCATTTCATCCCCGCGTGTTTTAATAGCCAACAAATGCACCCCATGTTTCCCTGTCCCCTCTCTTTTCTTGTCTTCATTTTCTCCCATCTCCCCCAGCCATACACACCGACCTACCCCTCGGTTCAGGCACGGTTATGTGGTCGCGATCCACCGCCGTGCTATCCCCGCTCTCCCGTCCTGTTATGTCTGGGTTTCCAATCAACCCCATCCACTGGCTTTCTATATCCTGTTCCTCTCCTATTGTATTCTTGTACACTTTCTTTCTTATTCTTTTATTTTCCGTCTTCCCTTCTGCTTGGGTATCATACACCTTTCATTCTACTCCTTCCTACTCACCCTTATATTCAGACTTATTCACATATCGTATCATTTTTTCATGCGTATTCGTATTCGTTCATGTACCTACAGCTGTTTTACAGCTGTTCCTTTACCTATGGCTTTCATTCACTCTTCCCCTCTCTCCTTCTTAAACTCCCCAGCTTGACAGTTACCCACACACTGATACTTACCAGCTTTTTCTAGATTCAGTGACAACTATCATTATCGAGTTGTCCATTTATCCTCTTTCATATAATTAGATCCGTCCCTATATTCACAGTTATTTCCTTCGTTCCCAGATAGTCATATTTTATATTCATCTCTATATTACAGTTATTTCCTCACTCCTATACATTCATATTTTTAGATTCACTCTCCTATTACAGTTATTCTTTCATTTCCATGCATTCATATTTTTAGATTCACTCTCCTATTACAGTTATTCTTTCATTTCCAGATAGTCATATTTTATATTCATCTCTATATTACAGTTATTTCCTCACTTCTATACATTCATATTTTTAGATTCACTCTCCTATCACAGTTATTCCTCGCTCTGTATTCTACTTACCTCAGATAATCATTGGCATCCACCTAGGTGGGATCATGCGCTCCAAGTCGTGAACGTCCAATGTTTCATTGAGCGTATCTCTTAGACATTCTTCACTAATTTCTGTCATATATCTTAGCCATACCATCCCCTCAGTTAAATCCCTCGGGAACAGTGTGATTCCATGTTCGCTGTAGACGTCCAATATCTCATAGATTAGTTCAGTGATTGCTGCAACTGTTGCCTGCAGCTTCTCTAATGGTGACAAGCTATTGCGATCTCTCTGTCTTAGAGCTGCTACTGGCTCGTAATCGGCGTACTAATATTTTAAGAACGTGCCCCCGTTATGTCTAATTTTTGCTAAATGCATCTCCTTCTGTAGCCTTCTTTCTGGCTCGGCTTCCGGATATCTCTCTTTTCCTTTCAGAGTTGAGAATCTCAGCAAGCCAGTCAGCATCCAATTTGCTCTTATTTGGCTCACTGTTATAGTTGCCAACCGATTCTGTGGCCCCCTCCCTCCTCTCTGTACCTGTGCTGTCTGTGCCATGTCTGCCGTTTGCTATCTATCTCTGAACTGATCCCACTCCCTCACTTCACCCAAACTTAAGCAAAAAGCTCCCCTCATTAAAACCCACCCCCCAGGTTGTCTCAGCATATTGAGGGAATATCGTCTCTATTTCTTCAAAATTCATTTCCTCATTAAGCATTTCTTCCACCGTCCTTGCAGGGACCCCCGTCCTTTGACTCAGATATTTAGCCGTTTCTGGTTTATCTGCTGCTATTACCATTCTAAATTCTTCTGCATCATATGTAGCCAAAATGTCCATCAGTACCTCTGCTGTTGATTTTACCAATTGAATTACTTTATCTTCCATAGCTATTGCATTTTTTGCTTCATTTTGTGCTTTCTGATATCCTGCATAAGTTGTTATTCTATTAATGGGTGGACATCCCATTCCTTCTGCGAAGGCTTTGCATTGTCCTTTTATCTTCCAGATATATAAGTCGTTACTAAGTCGTTGGCCCGGGTGCACAGGATCCTGTGTGCCTCTCTTTTTAGGGTCCCGCATAAAATAAGCCATGGTTCTAATCAATAGCGTGCCTGCATTTTTCTTCTGCAGTCGCAATAATTTCATCCCCCCTATTCCTCTCCTTGAATGTTCCATGAACCTCTGATAATTGGACTTCCCCTGCATGACGGTTTGAGTTTCCATCCTCTCCAAGCCTATGCAAAGAACAACTTTCACCTACTACTTCCCCAAGCGAAGCTGGACTGCACACCCTTGCTCCGCTGCCGGGGCATGTGCTTTCTCACTTCGCGTTCCCTCCCTCCCCCTCCTCCCTGCACCCCATTACTATATATGGATATCAAAAGCCTGTTTCCTACCTGGTTCTCAGAGGCCAGTTGGTACCCAATTCCTTGGTAGCCATGTCCTCATATCCTCAAAACTTTCTGTCTCTCTGGCCCATGTTCTGACAGTTTTTATATTAAATCCTGTGATCATTTGCATCATGTCCTCTGTCTCTTTGTTACTAGATATTTTAGCCAGATAAGTCAGTCTTCTTTCTTCCTGATGATGCATTCCTAATATGAGGCCCAACAATCTAACCACGCCATGTATTGCTGCCACAATCCTTTGTTCCAAGCTCAGTCGTTTATATTCGTTTCTAAACCTGAAAAGAGTCCCTGGATGTTCTCCCTTTTCCCTTAATAGCTCTATGCATGTTGTTCTCATATCAACCAGATATGATTCTGCCTGAATCATCTGGAGCGCACATCCCCCTGGATATCGCCTTGTCGGGCTGGCTAGACTTAATTTAAATGTTCTAATATAGAGTCGTCCCACTTTCCTTCTAATTAATCTCAATTCTTTCTTCTTATTGGCATCCATGCTGCTGTTTCTCTGAATGTTGGGGTCTGAATTTGCCAAACGTTTCCTAACTTCTTAGCTTGCGAAATATCTGTTGGTCCCTTGTATGTATGGTTTTTATCTCCCCCCCTCCCTCACTCCTCCCAACATGGCGCTTACATTTCCGTTTATGGCTAGCGTCTACCTACCTCAAGCCGCATTTCCCATACATATCTGCACGTAGAAGGGATATTTTATTAGACATTCCCTTCTCCTACATCTCCCTTCGTCTGGCTGTTTTATGGGGCACAGATCCATGGCTTCAACTCGTAAACATCGATAACCGATGTCATGATGCAACCCATAACTCCATACGATACCCTTCTCATATGACCCCAGTTGTTCCTCACACATCCGCTGTTTAGTGCCCCTCTGACAGTCATACACGCGCCGGGGTTTTTTACAACTTTATCCCGTTGCCCTTATCATTTTCATTTTCACTGGGACCCCAAATTCCGACCGATGTCGTTACTTTTATGACCAGAGCATCATTCCTTACTTCTGCATCGCAACCAACTTCCCCCAACACGTCCATGCTCTTTTCCCTTCACATCCCTCCATTTTCGAACCAAGTCCCTATATACCTTTCCCTTTTTGTTCTTTCCTCCCTCCTCTCTTTCTTCCATTTTCTAAAAAAAAAATAATATACAAATCCAACCATCAGGGACACGGCCAACACAAGCCGCAGGTCCCTGTACAAATCGCCTGTACCATCACACCCCTATTTTATTACTTAGTTCATGTAAGCGGATTTAGATCTGATAGCCCTATTTCCCTCCCTCCCTCTCCTCTCTTTCTCTTATTACTTTGTAAGAAAGACATACACTCAAAGTACACAAATCACAAACAATTCCACCGCCATGCGTGCAGCCCCTTAAAGGCAAACGCTACTATCTAGTGGAAAATCAAAATAAATGTCATTTTTCTGAAACTTTGGTATTTGATTCTTGAAGTGTTTCAGGTCATAAGGATGGAAAAAAATCATTAAGTCGCCGTGCTCATTTTTCAATTACAGTGCTTCAAAATTTGGTATCTCAAAAAAACCAATGAGGACCGAAAGTGGGGGCCCATTTTGCAGTACCTCAACTTCATAGTTCATATTTGCTATTTATATTCACTCAATTTAAGTAAAATTAACAGTTTCAGAGACAGTATTATCTGGCCAATAATTCTATGCCTCTTTTCTATAGGGTGCATTGCTATTTTTATTTTGAAAACAACAAATACATAATGTGAATTTTAAATTAAAATCTCGAAAAAAACTCAATATTTTTCACCATTTTTATAAAAACATTTTTTTTCCCTCCCCACTGAAAATAAATGTCATTTTTCTGATTCTTTAGTATATGATTTTTGAAGTATTTGTGTTCTTAAAACTGAAAAAAAATTAATGTTTTGCTAGTTTCTGAATTATGGGGCTTTGAAACATGGCTGACAACCCCAAAATCTGCTGCTTTCAAAGTGTTCTATGTTTCCTAAACATGTCTATTTCAGACAGCTACAATTATTTTTTTAACGTGATGACATACATTTTTTCCCTATATATGTGTAGAATATTACCTGCACTATATGTGTAGAAAATTCTGGGACATTTGGAGTATCCATTTTTGTTTTATTCCCAAAACCGTGAAAGGAAAATTTCCCAATAGACTTGCATGTTAATTGGGTACAACTGAGAGTACCCATAGCTAGCTCTGTTTCCCAAATATGTCTATTTCAGACAGCTATAAAAAAAAATCGAACGCGATGACATATATTTTTTGTCCTTTTTATCTGTAGTATATAACCTGAACTGTATGTGTAGAAAATATTGGGACAGTAGGAGTAGCCATTAATTGTTTGTGTTATTCTATAAAATGAGACAAAATGGGCTGTTTCCTCATAGACTGCAATGCTAAAGGAATAGTGCGTAAAATGCCCGTAGATTTGGTATATGGTAAAGGGGGGCGTGGCAGTGAATAGTAGCGTTTGCCTTTAAACGTTTGACAACGTGTTGCAGCTGCCACATGGCTCTTCTGGACAGTACAATATATTTCAAAGACAATTGGCTTTCCTCCCCCCCCCATACATAGAGAGCTTACCTATCTGATCCTCCTCAGGCAGTAAATCTACTCCTATCCATTCGTTTAATTTGTGGATTTGTACTGGCTGCCACAACAAGGCCGTGGTTTTCTCCTTGGAGAATCCTGTCATTGCCATTGTTCGTGTTACCTCTTCATCCCTTCTCATCCAGCATCTCCTCCTGATGTGCTCCCTACTATATACTTCCAGGGTTGTCTCCAGTACCCTATAGATCTGGTGCAATATTGCTAGCAGCCTCTTTTTATCCGTCATTTGCCTAAATTTGCTGGTTCTGTATAATTTCCCTGGTTTCTCACCTGATCTAGCTATCAAAGCTCCACATATCTCGTACATCGCCAGTAGGTGACATTCGGCTTTTAGTCTAAAGTATGCCTCCTCCCTTGGATAACCTGATGTTAGGTGGTAGCAACATAAGGTTGTATACCCTAATGTATAATATGGAGGCGTCCTTGACCGCTCCCCTGGTAGCCTCTCCCTCCCCCAAATCAAATACACCCTCCATTACTTGTCTTGTGCGCTTGTGTTTGTCTGAACCTTCTCCTCTCCCTGCTCAGGTTATTATGGGGCCGTGGGGCTCCGCTTCTCAACCCCCTCCCCCTATTCTCCTTCCTTCATTCTCCTATATTCGTATCTTATTTTCTCCCACATTATTAGCTTGATAATAATTACTTCTTAATTACTCCTTGCACAAACAACATACATATTTTCATACATACATACATATATAAACACATACGCACATACATCCCTACATACATATATACATTCATATATACACACATACATACATACTTTCTTTCAAAAATAAATACAGGGCCTTTTACTCACGTATCTTGGGTAACCATTCTATCGGCAGGTGTTCTCCTATCTTAGTTACCAGCCATTCTCTGGACAGCATTTCCTCCACCCCTGTCACTGAGAGTCCCACCTGAGAGGCCAATAGTGCATTTTGCCTTCTTCTGTATTTAGCATCCCACAGTATCTTCCTATCTTGATGAAATGGCTTCAATATGAGGCGTAGGTACACCACCATTGTCGTCAACATATACACCCTTTGTTGCTGGAAGCTACGCCCTGCTCTATTCTCTCCCATAATCTTGTCATGCTCCCCCTGATTTTTAACTTCTTTAACCAGGGAAGAGCGGCTCCTCCGTTTCAGTCTGACCAAGTGCCATTCTATGGTTATTCTTTGCACCGGGGTGAGACCCGCATATCTCTTCATTGGGCCCCGTCTGTATAATCCGATAATTCTTACTAGCATAAGCACTAATTTACATTCAACATCCATAGTAAATTCTCTCTATTTATCGGTGTGTTACTTCCCCGCTAACTATCCGAGCAGTCTAATGCGGGCCACCAGTTTTGTGTGCTCTCTCTCCTTCCCCCTCCCTCACCTGCTTCCTTACTGTAGCGCTCTAACCCCCCTATTCTCGTGCTCCTTTTACTAGGCTATATGTCATCCGAATCAGAACAACAAGCACATACTTACTCAGGTTGTTAAATCGCCTCAGTGGCATCCATTCCTCCATTGTGTTCTCCTTCCAACTCCATTCTTTATTAAACAACTTCATTAGTCTTTTAACAGTGTAGCCTGTGCCCTCAGCCAGTCGTTCAAACATTGCCTGGTGTTCTGCCTCGGCCAGGCGCAGGTGAGTGAAAGGCTTAAGCATTCTGGTCAAATAGGTACAGGTATTTGCTGCCAGCCATATCAGTTGTTCTACCTGAGTGTGATGTTGCCAGTCCTTTGCCATAATTAGTCTTTGGGCTCTCAGGGTTGGTGCGTGCCTTACAACGAAATTCCTCCCACCCTTAAGCAAGTCTCTTAAATGAATCTCGCAATTTATCCTTTGTTTAATACCCAGGTCTCTGAATCTGTACTCTGCTCGCGTCATATACAACCTCAGACATTTAACCATGAGTCTAGTGTGTACTCTCTCAATCTTTGCCAGATATCGTCCCTTTACCTCCATTGTTACTTGAGTGGGCTAAATCCCATATATTCACTTTCACCGTCTGGTACCTACTGTAACCCACTCCCCTTATGTTGAGATGGATGTCCCTCCCTCCCCCTGCCGGTTTTATCTCCCTTCCCATTTCATGGGCCTTGGCGCGCCTGCCCTCTGCCCCCTCCCTCACCTTCTTCCTTACTGTTGCAACCATATCATGTGTCACTGGTACAGAGCAACAAATACTTACTCAAAAATCTTATGCTTCCGATTGGCATCCATTCCTCCATTGGTTGGTCCACCCATCTCCAACGTCTTTCCATCATTAATCTCACCCCCGTTGGGTTAAGATATGTTTCATTACTAATTTTCTCAAAAAATGCTGGTATATTGCCTTTATCCCTAAGGCTCTTAGCGTAGCATTGTGGCCTTAAAACTTGCTTCAGGTAGAACTCTACTCTGGTCATTAGCCAGATTAATTGTTGAAGCTGAGTCCTATCCACCCATGCCGTTGTGGTGGCCTTCCTTACTAGTTCTCTGTTGGGTGCATGTTTTTTCAGCCAGCGCCTTGCCTCTCTCAATAACTTTCTTATGTGCCTTTCCAAAATCCTCCTTCTTGGTGGACCTGCCATCCTGAAGCGTATTGACGGCTTCGCCATATACAGCCTGGTGCACTTGCTCATTAGCCAAGTGAGTCCTTTTTCTACTATTGTCGAGTATCTTTCTTTTTTCTCGTTTCCCCCATGGCCATCGCATTTGTGCTCCATTTCTTGATATCTATCTCTCCACAAGCTTTCCCTTGCGATTTCTTAGTGCTCTTGTTCGATACTCGATTGCTCAGGACCGAATGGCTGCCAGGCCCTAGTCAAACACAACTTTCCTCCTGCCCCCTACCCTCCCTTCCCTCCCCCTTTCATCCCAACTAGCCTTTTTTGGTTTCCCTTTTCTGTCTGATAAGATTCTGTTGTAACGTATGATGTGATACCCTCTTTGTTATATTTGTTTCCCCTATGGATATACATCTGAATTCTCTTCCTCTTTTCTCCATCCTTTTATTTTATATTACTCAAACTTTCCTCCTCTTTAGATACGTTATATTCCTCAAACCTTCTTCCTCTTCAGATACATTATATTCCTTACACCTCTTCTATTTTATCTGCTCTAAACATCTTCTTTTTTTTATACGTTCTAAACATTTTGTGTCCTATATGCCCTAAACATTTTCTATTTTATACGTTCTAAACATTTGATATCCTATATATCCTACACATTTTCTGTCTCATATGTTCTTAATCATTTTATATGTCATATATACCCTAACCATTTTCTATCTTATACGTTCTAAACATTTTATATCCTATACATCCTACACATTTTCTATCTTATATGTTCTAAACATTTTCTGTCATATATACCTTAAACATTTTCTATATAGTTCACTATTGTCTTACTAGTTAATCTGGTAGAGTTCATACTCACATAAGTTGTTGCCCATTCTTCTGGTATAACCGATATCATGTCTGTCATGTCCACCACCTCACTCAGGAGGAGCTGGACCATTTCCCCTGCCATTAGGGTTAGGCCTGACAAGTATCTTACTAGCTTGACTCGTTCACAATCACAATAGCTTCTCCGGGTTTCCTCCATCTCCAGGGACAATATACTCATTACCATCTGTGGCACCAATACATGTGCCAAAAAATTGTGCTGCATTTTCTGTGACCTGGCTAATGGCAGGCTATCCGCCAGTTTCTCATGCTCTTCCTTCGTGAGAGCCATTTTCTGGGCGATTGAGTACAAATACATCTCATAACGGAGCCTTGTGTCTGGGCACTTGCCATATCTCTGTTTTGGTTCTATCATAAATAGTTTAACCAGTCTAATTATCAGCCTCTCGACCATGAATGTCCTATAAGCTGCGTTGTGAACAACTGTCCATAGACCCATCTTATAATTTCGGGTAGCTAGAAGAAAATCTAAGTCTGCCTATATTTTTCCAGCTAAATTCGCGTGTTGCACCCTTAGTGTTCTTTTAGCAAATTCCCATACCAGGCTCCCCTCTCTTCCCTCCCAGTCCTATGGACCCCCTAGCATTCCCTCTTCTCGTCTTAGCCCTGCTCTCCATATTTGTACGCACCACTTTTGCGTTCCTATCCTTGCGCTTCTCCTCCTGCTTAGCTGGCGCTCTCCAGCTGCTTTGCAGCAGCTGTCTACTGCGAGGTCGCTCCCATCTGCGGTCTTTCCAACACCCACCCGCCAGTTCCCCATCTATGCATGTTCGTGTCAGAGCTTGTAGCTCGAATGGGCCTGCATTGGACATCTCTTTCTCCTCTCTCCTCTCGCTCTCCCCTTGCTACACCGTCATCTTGTTTTACTTTCAACCGAGAAAATACCACATCGACCAAATGTTCTAATAGCTGGAAACCTGTTCCCTCTCTCCCCGATGAGAAAGATAAAAAAAAAACCTCCTAGGAAAATCTCTGAATATCCATGTACCAAAAGAGAAAAATACCAGCGTCTCTCTCCCTGTTTTTAGGTACTAGGGTGACTACTATCACCCTTTTTCTTCGATGAGAGAGATAAAAAAAAAACCTTCAAAAAAAAGTAATTTTGAATATCCATGTACCAGAAAATATAAAATACCAGCCTCTCTCTCCCTGTTTTTAGGTACTGGGGTGATTACTATCACCCTTTTTCTTCGATGAGAGAGATAAAAAAAACCTTCAAAAAAAATTTTTTTGAATATCATGTACCAGAAAATAAAAAAAATACCAGCATCTCTCTCCCTGTTCTTTTTTTTTTTTTTTTTCCTCTCTCTCCTTCTTCCTCTCCCTCCTATTCTTTGCCTAGTTATTTGACTCATCCTTTTTGTATCATCTCTCCCACGGCCTCATTTCACTCACCTTGCATCCTCTCTCTTACTTCCAGACACTCTTTCCAAGCGGACCATACAGTCCTACATACTTTTATGCACTCTTCCATACCTTCATCTTATCACACGTTGCGCCCTATACTCTCTACCATCTTCGACCCCTTGTCACCCATATGCACTTGTTTGGCCCCCACACGCACGGCCCAGCTGATCGCCTGCTCCCAGTCACCAGCGTGTGCCCACCGCTGCCCACGAGGGTATGGTCCCTCACAACCATTGTGGGACACGCCATTTCCCTCACATCTCCCTTTTCTTGAATGATCCCCCTCCTCATAGATCCTGCAGAAAAGCAGATCGTCTCCTTCTGGGACTTAGCAAAGCCTGCCAGTTCTCTTTGAGAGAAAACACAAACGGCCAGACCCTTGCAAACTTCCCACTCTCCCCATGGGACGTGCCTGCCTGGCTACGAGAACGGCCGTCTCCTTCTTCATTATAACAGACCAGCCTGTCTCGCCGCCTACCCCTAGCTTTTCTGTCTATAGTCTGTCGCCACCAGTCTTGTTTCTTTCCCTATAATTCAGTATCCTAACCCCTACATGTAGTGCTATATCAGAGATTACATCCCTCGCCTTGTCATTTGAACAAAAACACAGCATTGTCGCGTTTCCTGCCTCCTCGAGGAGGACATAAGGAGCCCCAGCCGCCCCCAGACATTTTTTATGCTCATTTCTATGTTCTTTTTTTTTTTTTGTCTAAAATAAGCTGGCTTCCCCCCGTGTCCCCCTTTCTAATCCTCCTCCTCTGATTCTTTCTCTGTTTCAGGCCATTCAAGGCCTATTTCCTCTGTGCAGGTCACATCCTGCCATCCTTCACCCTCCTCTCGTTCGCCTGGGTTGGTGTATTCCTCTTCATAACCAATCAGGGGTACTAGGTCAGGTGACAGCAGCCTTTCTATGAAGTGACTGCTTCTTGCAACCGAAACTGACTTTAGGTGCGACACATGAACCGGGCGGGGGAGGGTACCTCCCGTGTCCAGTCGACGCAGCTTGGCTGTGCAACCAGTTGGGGTTGCACAGATCACAAATGGTCCACAGAAATTTTTCTGCAACTTGTATGCCGTCCCTGGCTCGAGTAAGCGATTAACCTTCATATATACAAGAGAGCCAGTTCTCAACTTGTGTGCCTTCGCCTGTTGGTCATAATAATTTTTCATTTTTGCTTGTGATTGCAACAGGTGTTCTCTCGCTAAGTCCCCATATATTTCCTGTTTTTCCACTATTTCTCCCAATTGCTGTATCAAGGGCTTCATCTAGCCTTCGTAGCTTTTTAGGACGTTCTCATGTGGCAACCTGGGGAAGCGGCCGTACATCAACAAGTAACTTGGGTAGTTCATTGTATGGGATTCTGAGGCGTTCATTGCAAATACTATTGGGGCCACAAAATGGCACCAATTCTTCTGAGACTTCTCTACGTATGCCCTCAGGGCTGTTTTCAGAGATCTATTCATTTTTTCTACCTGGCCTTGCGATTGGAGTCTGTTGGGCGATCCAAACACCTGTTTTATCCCCATGACCGTGCAGAAATTCCTAAATAATTTGCTCGTAAATGAGCTTCCGTTGTCACTGAATAGAGTGCATGGCGTTCCCATCACCGCCACCACCTTCTCAAAAAATTCAGTTATCAAGGTCTCTGATCTTATGTTTTTGGTTGGCCAAGCCAGACAGAACCTTGTACCTACGTCGCATACTGTGTGCACGTATTTGAACCCTCTTTCTGATTCTGGTAGTGGGCCTATAGTATCGATTTCCACTCCATACCAGGGTGCTGGAGCTATTTCTTTCACTGTCAAGGGCACCTTGATCGGGTTCTGATTGGGTTTTACCTCCAGGCACTTCCTACACGTCCCCATGTATTCCAGTATGTCTCTAGACATGGATGGCCAGAAGTATCTAGGTGCTGCTACGCTTATCATCTTCCTTACCCCAAAGTGTCCCCCCAGGCTCGCATCATGTATCTGGCTCATCAGTTTTTCCACCATCGATCTCGGCACCACCAATTGCGATCTCTCCTCTATATGTTCTTTTCTCGTTCTTGGTGGTACCCTATAGAGTATCCCCCCTGACACGAGGAAGCAATCATGTTGCAACAGGATTCCCCTCGCTCTGGCATTGTCTCTTGGCAGCTTTTCTTGCTCTATATATCTGACCATGTCGCTACAGAACTCATCAGTTATTTGTTCTTTTTCAAACACCTCTCGTGAGCCCAGAGACCCATACTCCTTTATGATCTTTTCATAGAAGGCCCCTTCGCTCACCCCTACAGGTTTGGCTCTCACACCTTTTCTCCTCCTTTCTTTATGGTATTTACCCGCAATCGAGGGCACTCCCAGTGTTTTTCTTTTTCTTGGGGTCCCTTTCTCCAGCAGCTCAACCTCTTCTTTCTCTTTCTGATCTGCCGGTCTGTCTGCACCCTTTTTCTCGTGGTTAGTCTTACTAGCCTTCCCTCGTTTAGGGACTTTGACTTTGGGTTTTCCCCTTCTCGCCTCCTTGGCTGCACGCTCCTCCATCAGCTGGGCCATTTTTTCTGTAGGTTGCCGATCCTCCCTCGTTGTGACAGCCATTAGCTGGGCGCCTGGTTGTTCCAGTTCCAGTACCACGGGCTCGCTCTCGCCCTCCGTCTCAGAGTATGGCAAGTCGGGTGCGGGCTTCTCGGCATTGCTCTTGCTAGGTTTACAAAACCCAATGGCCGTCTGGCCTCTATCCTCGTCCCTTCTTTTATTTCTCAATTTCCCATTCTTCAGAATGGTAGGCCTTCTATACTTTCTAATCGGTGAGGTGCCTATAATGTCATTGGTGTCGTAGTACCTGATATAATTCACTTCCTTGAATCTGACCGTCCTCTCTTTCTGCACTACTCCACCGGCAGCCGTGATCCCTTCGCCAAAGTATGGGAGTCTCGATAGCGTGTCCGCTGTGATGTTGCATCTACCTTTTATATGTTTGAGCGTGAAGTGGTAATTACCGAACCAATCAACCCACCTCGCCATCCTACCTGTCAGGTCCTGTTTAGAGTTCATCGCCAGTAGCGCCGCATGATCCGTGTACACACTGAAGTGTGTACCCATCACATAGTGCTTGAATTTGTCTATCCCATACCTCACAGCGACCAACTCCTTCTCTGTAGCCGAGAAATTCTGCTCTGCTGAGGTCAGGCTACGACCAGCAAAGGCCACCGGGCGATGAAAGCCCTGTGGATCCTCTTGGGTCAAGCACGATCCCACTCCCACTCGGGAGGCGTCGCACCATATTGTGAATTCTTTTTCATAGTCTGGGTATAGCAGCACTACGTCTTCACAGAGGGACAGCTTGATTGCTTTAAAAGAGCGCCCCGCCTCCTCGTTCCATTGAAACTTCTCCCTCTTGCCTAATTTCTTTGTCAGCTGGTACAACGGGTGCATTCTCTCCGAAAAATTTGGTATGAATGTCCGGTAGTAATTAGCAAGCCCATTGAAGGCTCTCATTTCTTTCACGCTCTTTGGTTGTGGATATGTTCTAATAATTTCCACTTTTTCCGGGTCCGGCTGCAGCCCTTCTTTCGTCACCACGAAGCCCAGGAATTGCATTACCTCGTAACCAAAGGCACACTTTTCTGACTTAAACTTCAAGTTTGCGTTTTTAAAGGTGCAGAGGACATCTTCCACGTGTTGTAAGTGCTCTTCCCATGTTGGTGATGCAATTATCACATCATCCATGTAGGGCAATGCATTGGGGACATATTTTAATACGCCCTCTATAACAGAGTGGAAGGCTTTTGGCGAGGTCTTAAGTCCCATTGGCATTACCTTATACTGGTAGACACCTCTAGGTGTCACAAAGCTGGTTTTTGGCTTGTCTTCTGGTCTCAGGGGCACCTGAAAAAAGCCAGAGTGACAGTCCAATTTTGAAAAGTACCTACCTCCTAGGCTTCCCACGCTCTCTAGAGTCTGGTCCGCCGATGGAAAGACGCGACACTGGTCTCGGATGGCTCTGTTGATTTCTTGATAGTCTATCACTAACCTGAACTTCTTTGCATGACCTTGTGCTGCTTTCCCTTTTTCCACCAGAAAACATGGCGCTGAGAATTCGGACTCCCCATTGCTCTTTTCTATAATACCCAATCGCTCTTGTTCGTCGAGTAACTCGCCCAGGTTCTCTGACATATGCGGGTTCATCCTGTATGGGTTCCTAATTGGAGCCACATATTTCTCCCGCAACTCGATCTTGTGGGCGAAACGGCTCGTTACGGAGATGGGCGAGTCCTTTGACGCGAACGTGCTCTCATAATGTTTCAACAGGCTTGCCATAGAACGTTTCTGCTCAGCAGTCAGCTGTTCGCCTAGCGTATAACCCAGAGCGGCGCCGTGTCCTACTTTCTCCTCAATCATGCTACTTCCCTGTTTGCTAGTGGACGCCTGCGCACTCGCTGGGCTAAAGTCTGTTTCGTCAGCTACTGAAAAGACCCCAACAATGAAACCTTTCGGCAGCTTCATTGCTGTTTGCCCCGCATTATAGATTGTTACCGGGACATGGTTGGCGCCCTTGTGTGGCCTTACCAGTGCTCTCTTTACTGCAAATGGGACTTGTTCTATTCTACGCAAATTATCCACTATACCCACCTGAGAGGAGAGATCCGTGTGGCTTGAGACCACCGCCATGCATGAAAACTCTGCTCTTGGTGGCACCACTTTTGGTCTTGACAATCTGACCGCATAGCAACTTGTCTCCCCCAGATCGAAGTCAATAACAGCCTTTCTCTGCTTCAAGAAATCTACCCCTATAATGCATTGCAGAGATAAATCCCTTAGTATGTAAAACCATACCTCCATTTCAATGCCCCCTATTTCCATTCTAATTTTGGCCCTTTCTTGTGCTAAGTGGCGCCCTCTGTCGGCTGTGTACACCATTAGGTGTACTTTTGCTTTTTCTATCAGGGTGCCCTTTTCCCGCATTATCCGATTGAACATGTTAGTGGACATGCAGCTTATACTAGCCCCCGTATCCACCAGACAAGATATACTCATGGTTCCGATCTTACACCCTGTTTTACAATTATTGAGCTTGACGGTCACCTTTCCTTCCCCACCCTCCCTTTCCCTAAGTGTCAATTTCACATTTTGTTCTGACAATTACTCCTTACATTCATCGGAGTCTATAGCCACTATTTTACTGCCACCAATTGACATAGCGTTTTCTTTGGAGAGAGCCTGACTCAACTCTCTTTGTTTCACTTTTTCACTCTGTATTTTACGTCTTCTTTCCCTCTGATTCCATCTTTTCTTTAAATACCTCGCTGTCTCTCGTGCCTCTTTACTCAAATATTTTACAGTACCTTCGTGTATAGCTTTTACCACATTTTCTTCTTTGTCAGGTGCTCTCCCCTCTATCACCGAACTGGTTGGTGGTGGTCCAGCCGGTCTGCTTACTGAAAATCCTGGCTTGAGCGGTAGACACCATCCGTCACCTTCCCCATTGCCCCTCGTGGCCCTTTTGTTCGCTCTTTCTCTTGATCCCATCCCTGTCTCTTCTCTTCCTCTTCTCGGAGTTGTCCACCCTCTCTTCTGGCTCCTGCTGACACGCTGTAGCCTTTCAGGGCCAATGAAGCGATCATCTCTGAGGTCGAGTTGCTCATGTGTTTCTTCAAGGCCTTTTCATTCTGACTGTCTAGCAATTCGTGCTTTGTTGCTGCCCTTCTAGCCTCTTCACATGTCCTAGGCGCTTCAGTTAGTACCCTCTCTGCCAGGCCATCCTTTAACCCTGCAATGAATGCCTTTAGCTTCTCGCCCTCTTCCAACGATGTCCTTGCTAGAAGCACCAGCATCGAGTCTGAGTACGTTTCTACCAATTCCCCTGGTCCTTGGCGGCGGCGTGAGTAGTCATCTTTCACCTCACTGTAAGGCATTTCCCGGAATTTGTCCATGAACTTAGCTTTCACTTCTGCATAAGTCACCGTGCCCCCTCTTCTTGCTGATATGGAAGTTATTTGCTTGTAAAATGCTTTCGCTGATCCCTCCAATCTTCCTGATAGGCCCTGCAACCAGTACTCTTCAGCAATTCCTAGAGCTTCGGCATAGTCCTGGTATTCTACAAAGAACTCTTGGACTGACCTCGTGGCTGTGCTGTGTTTAAAGTTTTCTGGTTTTACGATGAAGTGGCGCATTGCTGGTCCTCCTCCTCTTCCCTGTCCTCCGTTTGGTCCTGTTCTTATTGGAGCCAAGGTGTCGGGTAGACGATATACTTCTTCACAATCGCTTGGTTCGCTCATGCTGGTGCTGCCGGTGTAGCGTCCCTCTTTTCTGGGTGGGCCTTGTCTTCTTGGTATTATGGGTGACCCTTCTGGAGCGGAGTATCCCAGGTTCATGTTTCTCAGATCTCTAATCATATCCCCTAACTCCCGTTGATCTTTCTTGTATCTGTCTGTGGTTGATCTAAATCGTTGTTCCTTCTCTGCATTTTCTTTTTTCAAGTTGTCTAATTCGGAGGCCAACCATTGTGCTCTGTTTTCCCTTGCTTCCCTATCTCGTTCCATATTCTCGCACCATTCTCTTTTGCGGGCCTCTTTATCTTGTTCACATGCTCTCCTTGTTTGCTCCTTTTGCTCCCACATTTCCCTGTCGCTCTCTTCTTTGTTCGCCATCCTCAGTCTTTCTGCTCTTTTGACCCGCAATTCTTCCCGCAGCTCTCCCATTGTCTTCACATGTCCTTCCCATTCCTTCCTTGCTCTAAAACTGCTTGACTTTTCCTTATCCTCCAATGCTTGTCTCACCTCCTGCCAGTCTTTTTGTAGGCCTGCTATTGTTTTATTATTCTCGATCTCTATCGCTTCCACTGCCTTTCAGGTGCCGGTCTCCCAATAGCCTTTTCGGTAATCTATTTTCGCTTCATATTTCTCCTCTGTATCCTTCAGCATTTTTCTGTTTGTTCGTTCCCAATCGTTCCTCATGTCTTGCATTGTTCGTTGGGTGTCGCCCTCGGCCGTTTTCAACGCATCTTTCGTTCTCTGTAATTCTCTGTTAATAACATCAATGTTATTTTGTAGTAAGTCCTCTCTTGCGGTTGGTGAACTAAAATAATCAAAGTTTGGATTGTATGGAAGTTGCGCTCCCATCTCTGCGGTATAGTATGGAGGTTTTTCATCTATATAGCTCCGGTGCGGTAACATTGGCTAAAGGTCTACCTCATCGAACTGCTCAAATGGATTTAGAGAGTCCCGTTTCTTCTCCGTTCCCACTCCACCCTCGGCTCCCATGGGTGAGTATACAGGTGGTGGTACTGTTTTATGTTTCATGGGTGGCTTCTCTTTCTCTTTTCCCTTCTCGCTGGTGTCTGAGCCTGAGCCATCTTCTTTCTTCACGTTCCTATTTACGTGAACTCCTACACTAGGCTTCACCGAGGCACTCATTATTGCTAGTCTTTTTTCCAATAATTTGGCGATCTTCTTTACCCCTTCTCTGAATATTGTTACTTTCTGCCTCTCTGCTTGGTGTATTCTCCCAGTTGTTTCTACAAATTCTCTAGCTGATCTGGCTATCCTAGCGTTCTTCTCTTAGTATATATCCAAGTCTATATTATATCCAAAGTCACAAGCTTATATATGAATGTCGGGGCCTGTTGTGGACTCTCCCTACCCTTCTACCCTTAGTGTTGGTCCCTCCCTACCCCCCTCCCTTGTAGTATGCTTAGTCAGCGATTTAGTGGGCTCTCCCATGCCTTCTACCCTTAATATTAGTCTTACCCTGCCCCCTCCCTTGCCATGTGCTTAGTCAGCGATTTTATATACTACTACCGTCCCCTGCTACCCTCTGGTGTGGAATACAGTCACCACACTATTTAGTGCCACACAAACTTTGCTTCTCACCTTCATCAAAATTTCACCAAGGGTATTCTTCCCTCTCCATGTGTCGTTTTCAAGGGCATAATCACCAAGGTAACATCCACTACCCCAGTATGTGTTACTCGTCGCCTCTATAAGCCTAGCTGAGCCAGTCAACACCAACTTCTCCGCAAGTTCACGGTTTTGGAAGAACTTGCACTTGACGATATCCAGCATGATATCATTTTGCATATTCCTCCAGGTTGGAATCTCGGACACACTATCCCCAAAACCTTTGATCTCTCTGGATCAGAATTGTTCATGATGGAGTCTGCAATTACCCTCTTTCCATGAACCAACATCTTTTTGTGTTGATATGCTTGCTCTGAAGAAATATATGTCTCGCCAAGATATTGGAAATCTGCAGGAGCAAAATTGCTTAGATAGGCCCTTTCGCTTTGAAAGGCTATGCCATTCTTGACAGACACGATTTTCACCTTCTCGCAACTATATTTCTCTGCTAGTGTGTGAAGTTGTCGAGAATTATACGTTTCACCATCTATCATGACTTGGTCGCCCTTGGGCCTAGTATACGCTGAATCGGCGCCTGCAGCAATCGCCTGTTTTGCCATTAATCGCATAAGACAATGTTATCGTCTATCTGGTTCAGCAGTGTTTGTATGGTGTTGAGTACTTTGCTCTTAGTTATAGCCAAGGAGTGGTCTCCTTGTGTTTGATATAATGTAGTATAGAAGCAGAAATATTTGTTAAATTCCATAAAAATTGACATGTGCTGTGTTCAGAGACAGGGATAGCATAGCCTTCTTCCTTGGTCAAATAAATTCATGCTTTTTAATGAGATATTAATGAAAATAGGTAGAAGTAAAGTACACATATAGTAAGCATATAATATAGTATTTAATGCATCTAAGAATATATGTAATTACCATAAATATCTGATGAGTCATAAAAATAATGGTTGGTGTTTTGGCTTTAATATGTCTACTCCACCCCCACCCCACAACCATCACTACATTAATGAACAACCCCCGTGGAAGGTACACTTGTTGACGGCTGGAATCAAACTCTCCATACTTTCTCACGCTCTTGGTGGGAACTGCTTGCCGACAACGTCAAAACTATTTGCGTCAGTCACAAACTTAAATCAGATGCCCCCCCCCCCCCCCACCCCCTCTCAACTAATTCCGTCGGTGGTTTAATCACATTCTGAAGTCGCCTGTGGCTGTGGCGTGTGTGTCAATGCAAGAAGAGCAGTAAAATATCAATCAAATAAAGGAAATACACTCAAATACTTTCATGTTTATCGAAGTCTACCCGCTACAAAAGCATTAATTGAATTTTAAAAAGATTTAAAGCTGCGAAAAGGCAGCAAATTGATTCGAAAACATGAGTGATTTTCCTGCAGCAACCAACTGACAACAAAATCGAAGCAGGAAGAGCCGTAAAATATTGATGAAATGAAATGATGAACTAAAATCCTTTCATGTTAATCGAAGCCTATACCTCTTGTCACAATAATATAAAGGAAGGAATATTCTCTCCAGTTAACTTACATTTTATTCATCATTACGGTAATCCACAAAATGACAAATGATCGCAAAAGCACTTGTACACAAGTGATTTTGCGAAAACGCCAAGACAACGTTTTCATTGATGCAATGTTGGCAGATGGGATGCCCCGTCTACATAGGGGCGAATTGGGATGCGAATTGGGCCTTGCGGCAACTCGTGCAACTTCAGACGAAATCGCATCGATTTTTAAAACTAAATCGCCCCTATGTAGGGACAGCTGCGACCACTTGCAGACTCCTACGACTAATCGCAGAGGCAAAAATTGCCCCACACACATGCGAATTCATGTGCAATTTCAGATATGCCAGATCGCAGGTGAAATAATCCAAATCGCATGTGAAAAATCTCAGTTGATGCGATTTCAAATGGAATCGCACATACTTCTACAATTATTCGCATATGTGTAGGGCTAGCCACGACAATTCGTAGACCTCTGTTACTGTCCACGACTAATCGCAGGAGGTCATGCGAATTTCGGAAATATCTGAAATTCGCATGTGATTGCAGGTATGTTTAAACAGGTGTATTCTTACGAATTATTGATGAATCAACACGATTTTTTCACAGAATATGCCCAGACATGTTGTCTTAAGTGTGTTAAGATTTTGTGATTATAAATTGATTTTTTCTATATTTTTTTTCAAATCGTCGCATGTACACATCAAAACATATTTTCGGTCTTCTCTCCCCCCATTTTCTTATAACTTGAAGTGATCCAAATCACACATCTGCTGCGAATACAGACCTGCGATTTCACATCAGTTTGCAGCTAAAATCGCACATGTGTATGGATTAAAACTCAAATCGCAGAGCATTATTTCTGAAATCGCACAAGTTCCCCGCCGATTCGCACAGGATTTCTACGATTTCACATGCGAATGATCGCAAGTGCCAGATTTGCACCAGTTTTTGAATTCGCAGGGGGTAAGATGGGAGGGGCCACTGAGTCGGCGAGGGGATTGACATTTAGGCTATTTTTCATTGATTTTCACAGTTTTTTCGCTTAAATTGTCAGAAAAAGGTATGATGGGCTATACGATTTCAGCTCGTGCACGACATGCACTCACTGAAATCACTATGCCCTCGGGCAATATTCATCTTTGTGATCCCTCTCGGGCACTTTTGTCTATTAATTTAACCCTTGTTAATATCGCACAGACAAATTACACTGCTGAACTGTCGTAGGTTATCAATACTCCTCCATGATAAAGGTCATATGTTGACCAAAACGTCGGAACCCCAATAAACCAAACCAAACTCAAATGACCCATGTTCTGTTCTCGCCTTGTTTTGGATTGAACTCCCTTCCATCGTCTCAATATATAATAAACTTGAAATGGTGATTTTTTGTTGGTTAAATCTGTCATGTTTCCAGTCGTTTTTCTGCTCTGTACAGTTCCGTTGTCCCTTTCCAGAGGACGATATATTATGGGGTTTGTGAAGGGATGAAAATATGATTTTGAAGCCCTTTTTAATCATGGATCTCCACACTCTATTTATAGCCTGGGAAAGCCCCTCTTGGGAATAAGAAGGTCATGGCTCTATGTCCCACCATCCGCAGCAAAGTTGAAGTCTTTTGAAAAGTTGAAGTCTTTTGAACAAAAACGTAATGACATCATGCCTTCAATGGACCACAGAGGTGGTGGGGGAGGGGAGGGGGAGAGTGAAGATGAGGGGAAGGAGAGGGTGAAAATAATATTTATATTAAATTTATCAAAACTACAACTTTCCCACTATATCTCTGATGAGTATCATATCCAAACTACAAAAAGTGTAAAAAAAAAGTCTCCATAGCAGCGTTAGATCATAACAATGCACAACAATCTGGCTCCATTGACTCACAGCAAAAGCACAGCACAAGCACAGCAGCGCAAAAGATTTTGCAAGATTTGGTGCATCACCTTCCCTATAACAGTGTTTGAACACTGTCAAGAGAGCAAGCCAAGCTGTGACTGCATTGGAACTGCATACAACGTGGTCACCTTGATATATCACTCTTTCATCGCACATTTTGTGTAACATAACACAGTCCCACATGCATCGGGAATAGAATAAGATAAGATAACTTCATTTACTCAACTAGCTAATATATAAAAATGGGAGCCATTATGGGATTTTTATCATTTTATCCAATCAGTATTATTTTTATGTCATTGAATGACGATGGTTGAAGGCAGAAAAGCCCAACATTTAAGTTCTTAAGTCCTGACATTCTGTGAACTAGAGGTGGTAGAAGTTTAGTATTGAAAAATAGCGACAGATTATGTATACATCCCTCAAAGGTTAATATCGAATATCTACATATATTTCCATGAAAATGTCTCACTTTTAATTATTGTGCGAACAACTTTACTTTGTACGGAATATTGAAGAAGATTGATTCCCCCCCCCCCCACACACACACACACTCTGTGTGTATATCGTTGAAGTTTGCCCCTTTGTGGTTACCTACAGTGACCGTGTATCGATATTTGTACCATAACCCATGTCTTATATGGAATAAATTTCTGAACCCACAAGTAAAATACACAAATGGGGTTATACATAGGTGAAAACCACTTGCACCTAATGCATATAGTAATGTTTTTATGCATGATTGGAAATGTATACCTAATCTATCGCCTTAGCCATTTCTAGAGAAATTGTGCCAATGTATCAATATCTCATAGAATCAATGGCAGGGTCATAAACTGCTGTTGTTATCATTCCTTTTTTCATGTTTCATCATCCCAAGCAGACTTCTGTTGATGTGTGAACTATATTTATCCACGTGTGTTTTGAACAATTAGTTATCCGTGAACCGGAAACAAGATGGCGGAGAAAAAATGAAAACATTTTCAGAGACGGTGCGAGAGGAATTCGCTTTTGAACAGTACCAGATTTGTGATTGAGTGTTGACATGTTTTCAAAGCTTGCTTTGAGTAGAATTTAGATTATTGTTAAGATGTATCCTGTCGAGTGATATGTATTTATGGTTTAGAAGAGAGTAATACACAAACCAGGTTTTTACCGAGACTTCCAGTTTAGTTTTTCCTAGTGGATGTTTTGAATGTTATCAGAAGTAGCAACATGTGTTCCAGCAAGAAGTTGTGTTTAATGGGATCAGGCCTGGCCATGTGCATTTTCGCTTTGACGATGACCGTTTGGCAGGTAGCTAACGATGCCAGACATGGACACACTTCGTTTGTGTTGTTGTCAGCCTGCGGATACTGTTGACGGGAGGCCTTGCTGTCAAGGGCGGAAGAAGCAGGAGCTGAGGCATGGTGACCGGAGCACTAGCGACGGGCAGCATCAGTTTGAGTGTGGCCGGCGTGGGATCCCTATGGGTCTACGGGTGAAACCTTGTCGCTCTCCTCATCGTCGAGACCCAAGAAATTAAGCTAGATCTTGGAGAATTGTATGTCCTGTGGGCCCCACTGTTCAGTTTAGCCCTAACCCTTGTGTTGCTGAACACCGCAGTCCTTGCTGCCGCAGCTGCATTCCTTTGCCGCCCACCCAAAGTCAAGCGGGACCGTCTAGAAGCTGGAAGGGACCTGGCCCATACTGTACTATAGACAGACTGAACACTATTTGTATAAGAAAGATCTATGTTTTTATTCGTTGCTACTCTTTTACTTATTTATCCAGAGATGCCAACAGAGGATATGTATTTTTGGACTTTGTTACTAGGTGGCAGCACCTGATCTAAAAGTAGACAGGTGTCGAAAGAGACGACTTTTGGACTTTTTATAGTTTATATTTTTGATAAGCTGGTTTTAACTCTCTTCATGTCGATTTTATTGTTGAAGAATATTTATGTGTATTTATATCTGAGGATGTGTACACTTCTCTCGAAGGGATATTTATTAGTGTGTGGTTTTTAATATTAATACTTTTTGTGAATTACTTGTGCTTATTTGTGTTCCATGCTTGTGGCTGGGACAGCCATTCTTCCTTGTGGAGGAGAATATGAGTTAATGAGTTATTTGAGTTAATGAGTTAATTTATTGTCTTATCATTTAAAAGTGATTAAGGTGCATAAATAAAGTATCTGATTGGTGACCAACCCTTTTCCTCCAGAACCCTGCCACTCCAAAACCTTTTTCCCCATTCATCACTTCCCCCCTATACTTTTTCGCCCCACCTGCAATTCACACACACACATGTATACTCAAGAACCTGTTCGCCCCACACCTATAGCACACTCCGTTTTTCCCCGTGCTTGTCCCTCGGGCAGCACTGCTTTGTATGGCCGGCACCCAGGCCCATAAAAAGGCGTCCTCTCCCTTGGGCGAAACAGTGTTCTGAGTACCGCTCACCACTGGCCCAATCAATTAACGGCCTCCGTCACCCTGTAGGGACATTGTTGCATGGTAGACATGCAGGCACAATTAGCGCCCAATGCAGGCCTTCCCGCTCCCTACATTGCCGCACCAAGTGAACCTTACTTTCCCACGCTTCTCCCCCTAATAGTTCCGTTACAAACTGGCACGTCATTAGATGAAATCTCTACATTTATGGGTCCAAATGAGAAAATTGTGTACACATGAACTTTTGAAAGTTTGAACAGAGTAACTTGAATATGTCTTATATTTCTAATAATAAGAGAGTCTATACTTTAGTATCTCTCTCTTACCCTGCCCTGGTCGAAGTACATTAGACACTTACTGACTAGTGTGAACTTTTTTTGACTGGAATTTTTTGACTGTAAATGGAATAAAAAAAAGGATGTTTTCGGTAACATTTGCTGAAAGAAACTGAGTAATTCTCCCAAACGGGCAGCATTTGATTTCAGGAGACCATTTTTTTTAGAAAAATAAGATTGGTTGAATCTCTACAATCTTTTGTGTACATATAGCAGGGAATATCAGCATAATGCAGGTGAAGTTTGGGAAGGCTGGGGCAAATATTTTGATTCCTACACCTATGATTCAGATAGCTATATTTTCCCTATCATTTTGCCTTATTTTGGCCTCATTAAACCCGATTTCATGCATTGGCAATACCGTCCAGTATATGTTGAGTGCATTTCTTTGCTTTAAAATATTCTCAGATAATTTTTATTTGTGTCAATATGTAATGTTTATGGTATGCATACATAATCTATCACTGGTAAGTACACTACAGAAATACCCCGGATGCAAAATATAAACAAATTTAGTAGCGGTAAGCGGGTCTATAGCAAGTATATTTACAAAAAATATGAGGTCCCTAATACCAATATTCTTCTATTTATAGCCAAAAATGTAAAAAAGTACAAAATGGCCCCCATTTCACTGGAATCGACCAAATATATAGTATAACTAGTACATTTCAAGACTTTTCAATTTTCTCAAGTTATTGGTCGGTCCAGACCCAACAAACCAGAAACAGAAGAAGCATATACAAAACCAGGGAGGTAAACTGAGACAAATTAATTTGAATAAAAATGACTGAACAATTATTAAAAACAATAGTATTTATAAGTATCACAAAGTGTTTTGCGGAGCAACTATAATAATTAGATTGATCTAAGTATACAATGTACTGCTTGAAAAATGAGGAGTAACAGATGTATTAAGTTAAGAGAACACCACAGGATAAAGTGAAAGCTCAATTTTGAAGAATTGTACAAATTATTTGCTCTACAACATAATAAAGAGATCATTTAGACTAGGGTATTAGTAAAATGAATTTATTCCATTCCATAATGGGGCTTCACTTTGAGATTTAAAATGAGTACAATTGACATAACATCCATTAAGATTAACATTACCATGTTGCCGATTTAAAAGAATGGTTCATGTCATTCAAAGATTCAGAGAATCAAAGATATATGCAAATTAAAACCCTGATATGAATGGAATAGCTCCGAGGTATGGGGTAGCTTGCAGTAGAGTATCAGCGATTTTATCTTGGAGAGAATCACGAGCCAACTTCTTCTTCTCTGCTACAACAATGGCCTTCTCCACTAGATTCAAGTAATCCTCACTGTCATTTGGTGGCATTTTACTCGCATCCATCTCCAATAGGGCCGCGATCTTATCAGGATCCATTTTGGACGAAGACTTCTTTGCCAACCTTTGTTGTTTGTTCCACTTCACCCAGCAGCTTGGACGTTTATGTAAGCCGCTGCAGAAGGTACAGTTGATCTGCTGAGACATATAGCAATTATTTCTGTGGATTTTTATGGTGCCTCAGGACTGGTACGGAAAAAATAAATTTCCACGTCCGTCTACAAGCTGTCACGAACAAACAATGGCTATAAATACAGCGGCGGGAATCACCCTAGCAACCCACGGACCAGCTGTCCGCAGTGAATATTATGGAGGCCCAGGTAGGCGGATGACCAATTATACTTATATTTATTTAACATAAATATACACCATTATATGAATATTAATCAAACGAGAGTCTAGGCTAGCCTAACTAGCCTAAGGATAGCCTAACTCTATGAATCAAGCAGAGATTCGTCCTGTTTAGACCTAAATTTTATTGGGGAAAACATATGTATGATATAAATACACTGCGCATACATGCGCATGCGTATGAATAGGCCAATCAAGTCATAATTACATTGGGTTGATTAACATAAGCCAATGGCGTGTACTGTTTATAAAAGACCACAGGGGGTCGCTATATCTAACCAATGATGCCTGATATAACTGTTGGACCAATAGCCTTGCCTGTTGGTTGTTAGGCGGTTAGAGGATGAGGTTATGGTGATGAGGGTTGACTATGGCTGCCGTGAACCCAGAACGAGGCGAAGCGGAGTTCTGGTTCCGGCAGCCATAGTCAACCCGAAGCACCATAACCGAATGCTCTAATGCCTTTAGTCTCCTTTTGTTGGGCGCCTACTATCATCTGTTGCCCTGTTAGTCTCTGTTTGTTGGGCTTTCGGGGACGAATGGACAGCCATAGAGCAGCGTCTAAGCCGGACCTGCAGGTAACTACCAGGCTGCAGTGCCTGCCGCTCTCGTCAGGTTGCAGCACCGTCACGCGCTTATAGACAAAACAACACTGAGGTTCCTCGCCACGTAAGGTCCGCAAACCCACCACAGATAAGAGAAGGCTTACAAATCATGGCGGGCATGGACAATAGTTCATTTAAAGCAGTTTGGCCGATTCAGATTTCCTCTTTCGCCTGCGTACAACCCACATAACCCTTGTGCGGGTGCCTTGATAGTCATACCTCCCATAGAGAACCCTCTACAGTGAGAGGCTTCCGGCTTAGACGCCCCTCTATGGCTGTCCATTCGTCCCCGCGAGCCCAACAAACGGAGACTAAACCCAATCAGACCATATGTCTCAATAGGCTATTGGCCCAATTGGGTGTGACCAAGTTACTCCCGGCCACCTAGTGTGCAACCTTGGTACTAACCTTACTCATGAATATTCATAAGCATATAGATTATACGGTCATATATTCAATATTAATGATATACTGTTATGCCATTGCATAATCTTATGTAATACCTTTGTTATAATTACGGGAACAATACTGATCGTGACAACCCTTTGGGGATATTGAAATATAATATTATTCTATTTCTTAATTTTTTTCCAGTTGAAAGTTGACCTTGCCCAGGAAAATGAGTTTTTATGGGTTCCTGATAAAACTGAATATACTGCACAATCAGCTTGAAGTTCAGCATTGTTTCATGCAATAGGAATCAAAGATGCTATAAACAGTGCAAGATTTCTATTGTTTTGGGGCTAATTAATGTTTGATATGCACATTATACATGTAATAAATTCTGGCCCATAGATTTCGACTGCACATTATACATGTCATAAATTCTGGCCCATAGATTTTGACTGCCTTGTCCTCAAAGCATTTCAAATTTCAAAAAGAGCTTTTGCATTCATAATTTACCTATAAAAGTGACATAAAAGTACGAAGCTGGGGACTTCTCCCCAAGGTGGCTAGATAAACATATATTATAATGACATTTTAGATAGATGGTGCATTCGAATTTTACTCAACGGTATCATTGTCGCCTTCCATTTGTTTTTCGACATCATCGCCAGTACGACGGCGTTCAGCCTCTTCCCTCCGCTTTTCCATTCTACTTGTGGCATCCTCACGGTGTTTAATCTTTCCTTCTGCAGCTCTCAGGTTTTCACTTATTACCGTGTTGACCTTCTTGTTTAAATCCTTATCATTGGCAAATTGTGTTCGTACTGCATCTGTGTGAATATACAAATCATAGTAATGATAATTAATATACTTATATCTTAAGACACACAATTTTAATTTTTTAGCCAATAGATGTTAGCAAGAATATATTTTGGAAAATATGTCTGATCACCTTGAATTGGTTATTATCTTAAATTGTGGGATGATCGCAAATAAAGGTTAATTTATTGTAGACACGGATCCAAAACAAAATGATATATATATATATTGGTCCCCCTTCTATGTTCAATATATAATTGGGAGAATTCGATCATTATTCATAATTAGCTATATCAATTATTAGATTATATTTTGTTGTTATAATTTATTTGCAAGTGAGATATGTTATTCCTAGTTAAAAATGTCAACTTTTTTTAACATAAAACTTCAATTTAACTCACCCAAAACAACTCCATACAACTTGTAGGTGTTGAATGCTACCTTCTTGTTAGTCCCACGTACATTGAAATGACGAGCGGCCAGTGGGTCCATCAAGCAATTCAAAACCTTGTGTACTGCCTTCCCTGTGTCCTGTCCTCCACAGTGTGACAAAAACTCGACCTGAAATGTATACATTGGGCACCACATTAATTATAGTGAAGTCATATTAATAATCATAGATCATACACTCTGTCCAGCCTCTGTAGAACCAAGACTTCAAAGAGTGCCGGTATAGGCTAGCATTGCGGTTTCAGTTCTTAAAAAGGCTGGACAGGGTATAGATATGATATCAAACATAATTTATGATCATCATTTTTTATTATAATTACAACCTCAATATGATATATACTTATCTCAATATTGCAATCAAATTGTAGCTATTTACTTTATATTTATATACATGTACAAAATTGAATACTATTTCCATTTCTTGTCATCTGACTTTTTCATACCTCGATTGACCCACTGAAACGACATAATTATATACCTACCAAAGCTGCTCTCTTCCCATTGTCAACCATATTCTCGTCCAGTTCATCCACCGCTTCTTTGGTTTTTAAGGGAGCGGGACACATATTATGGCCTGTTGAATATCCCCCTTCCTTGTCGCCCACGCGTTTGTCCAACTTCTCTACTTGTCGTGAGAAAAGGTCGAATTTCTCCTCGAAAGATGCAAAGAAGGCATAGGACCGTCTTTCTAAATCTGAATAAGGAATATACATGTTCTTTTAATATCCATGATTGATATATGTTATCACATCAAAAAACAGGTTCACCATTCACATATTGTATACAAATGAAGTTATAACTTCAGTAAATGATAATTCAATTTAATAATAACACTCTGTGTGACTATGTATATTAAATAATTGTCATCACCCTACCCCAGTAGCACACAACATTTGGGGAACATTGGGATCGTGTTCCTCATGTGTTAGTTTGTAGGAAACACATAGAAAACATAGAGCAAATGTTTTTTACCAAACGTCCTAGGAATGTTAGGATTTTATGTTCCTGGAATGTTATTAGCTAACATTCAGCTAATGTTCTGAAAGAAATGTTTAAGGAACAATAATTCCCATACATTAAATGAATGTTTAAAAAAGTAATGTTCCACAAACATTTATCTATGAACATTAACATAACATTGGGTTTTTATGTTCCTGGAGGACATATTTGCTAACTTTCTGCTAACGTTGTCACTTGTATGTTCTGCAAACAATCATTCTCAAACATTCAAGAAACATTATTAAATCTATGTTCTCAAATTGTTATCACTCCAATGAAAACTGACAAAACTATATAAAACATGTAATGTAATATATGATATTTTCGGATGGACATCATTTTACAAGTAAAGTAGCAAAATATGCTTCATAAGATAACCTTCAATTGACCTTCGAAATGCATGGATATATTTAATACAGTCTTGAAATTTAGTATATCTCTTGATGCTACAAAAAGCGTTAGGCCTATTAAGAAAAAAAACCCAAAAGGAAACATTCCCATAAATGTGATGTGTTATACAAAAATGAGTCACAAGTCGTACAAATTGGATTTTGAGATATCATAATTGATTCATATCATATTTAAAAAGATGAGATCAAGCCGATAGTAAACAGTAAGACATCTAATAAATATTTCTATATTTCATGTTTGATATTTTCATTTTTAAAAAAATACTTTCTCTCAATATTTCTGGGTGGGCAATTACCAGTTAAGTAACTAAATATACTCCATATAAAGACCTTTAAAACTCAAGGATATATTTAACACAATATTCTGAGATTCGGCACAGAGATTTATATGAATGAAAGCGCGACATCCTGCAGGAATCAGAACATTTCAAGTAAAAGATCCTGTAAAAACCTACTTTGAACATAATTTTTGCGACTTGTGACCGGCAACACATCACAAATACATCCTGTGAATAGAAAACTATAGGCCTACAGGAAGATTAATTAATGCCCTGCACCATGATGGAAAACATTGAAGACTAGCTATGAAATCAAATACATATAGTTCTCAAAATCGCCACAAGAAACCATATCAATTGAACTACATTTCGAGAGGTCTGAACGATTGTTGGCAATATAATTATAACATACTCTAGCCCCTATAGTTTCTCCACACCTCCACCATGTGGCTAATAATGATGTCCACGGTGGCGCCGCCTATGTTGCGTGCTACGCATCAGGCCAGACTTACAAAATCATCACTGCGCATGCGTCAAACATAACCGCCATCTTTCAAACCTGAGAGGGATTTTAGGTAACATTCAAGGATTCTGTGCCGATTTCTAGTTGTGAGTATGTTTCTGCTTCACGATTTTAGTATTACTAGACCCATACATGTTTATAGTGACCCAAAGATGACAAAGTAATAGATAATACATTCCTCTGTATTGAGGGAAATTAAAGCTAGATCTATGCACTGGGTTCGGGCGGCAAAATGCTGGTATAAACGAGCCTATAACTTCACAAGGAAGCTATCTAGGATTGTTGCTGCTTCCTCAGCGGCTGTCTCAGTAACTGCAACCTTACCACACATATATAATTGGTGAATGATTGTACTAGCTATACATGTAATGCACTGGAAATTTATGTGAGAATTGGGCACATAATGCCCGACATAATGCGAAGTTTAAACACAGATTCTATGAGAATCGGTCCTAGGAAAGTGGGATAACTAGCAGTTAAAAACCACGCTCAATGCCGTTGATCAGCGGCAGCAATGAACCTGAACTCTCTCTTCTATTATTACTTAATTGAGATATCATGTAATCATTTCTCTATGCATTGATCTACATGGTTGGGAATCATGATTTATGTTTCAGTGGCGAGGCCCTGCTAAACTCTTCAATCACATATGAACTGGAAAGACTTGGTGAAAAGTTGAAGGACAGTCAAATAAAAAGCAGCTATAGGTAAGATTTGTAACACTACATTATTACTTAATAAATTCCCAATCTTCTTCAATCCCCTTCAAAATTAAGTATTAATTTTCTATCGCTGATTCTCATATACCAATACACAGTCAGACCTTAGTAGTAAAATACATGTATTTTACTACTAATCAGACCTATAGACCTATTTAATTGATTGGCCGTTTCCTTCCCATATTGTTTATCCTTTTTTTTAATATTTTATCAATTCTTTTCGTAACAGATGTAAGGAACATTTATTGGAGGTCATGGTGTTGGAACTCAACAGGGCAGGATCAGCTGACATCTATATTCCAATAAGATATTTACAGGAAAAAAGAAAATATCCTATAGTTTGCCCACTCATGCAATTTATATCATCATAATGTGGTATATAGAATATTTCTTCTGTGTCATAATGTACTTAATTTATAAGGAAAAAAGAATAATAAGTTATATTGTATCTCACTTAATAACAGTGGATGTATTGCACCAAATATATAGCTGTATCTTATTCTTTACAGAAGCTGGTATGATGAAATACACCAACAAGAAAAAATGATGAACTAAAATGATGAAATGATGATTTCCCCAGGGTAAATAAAAGAGTGGGGGATGGGGTTGCCCTGTATTTTGTACAACATGAAGAGAACGTTGTAGAGGTGTTTGAGACATGTGTTTTTCAAACGTTAGTTAAGAACGTTTATTTAATGTTGGAGAAGAATGTTCCCCTAACATCTTTTTCAACTGTTAATATAATGATATAGAAGTATGTTCCAGAAGTGTTGTAAGAAAACAGTGAAAGAACATTTTGTAACCAACATAAGCGAAACATAAATAATAAAAGTTTTATTAATGTTAGGTAGGAACGTTCCCCTAACACATGTTCCAGGAACATCCAATAAATTTTCACTTTCAAACATTAACCTAACAAACAACCAAACATTGAAGGAACATTCTAGGAATAAAAGTGTGCTACTGGGGTACTATTTATTAAATAATTTACTCTCATCCACTTACTCTTCATACTGTCCACGAGTGTAGCATCAGTGGGACTACTTTCTATGACAGCAGCAGCTGGTGACTTGGGGCTCTTTGCCGTTCTCGACGATGATGTTAGATCAATTTGTCTGTTATTTCTGGAAGATTTTGGAGTAACAACTATGTCTTGTTGTCTGGATCTTGCATTGCTGTCTCCCTGTTTTGACCCAGATCGTTGGTGTTCATTACTTCCTGGAGATCTTGCATTGCTTTCTCTCTGTTTTGACCCTGATCGTCGGTGTTCATTACTTCCTGGAGATCTTGCATTGCTTTCTCTCTGTTTTGACCCAGATCGTCTGTGTTCATTACTTCCTGGAGATCTTGCATTGCTTTCTCTCTGTTTTGTGCCTGTTTGCTTACGAATGTCTATCTGTTTTAACCCAGGGGCTGTCTATATTTGTGGACGATGTTTGCTTACGAATGTCTATCTCTTTTAACCCAGGGCTGTCTATATTTGTGGACGATGTTTGCTTAAGAATGTTTATCTGTTTTGACCCAGAATGGCTGTCTATATAGCTGGACGATGTTTGCTTAAGAATGTCTATATGTTCTCACCCAGATGTGTGGTCTTCACTAATTGTGGGAGATGGTGTCTCAGCAATAGTCATGGGAGATGATGGACTGGTGATTATCCCTTGTGACCCAGATGCATCTGTGTGTTCACTTAATTTTGTTGGAGATGATGGATTGCTGTCTATCTGTTTTGAACCATGTATATTTGCCTCATCCTCCGTACTGCTTTCACTTTGATTATCTTCAAAGTCACCCTCGTGAGACTCTGAGCTCTGTATATCTCCTTCTGAACACTCGTCACTCTCCTGGCCACTTTTATCACCCACAGATCGATTTTCTACTTCTTCACTAGGGCCCCTTTTTTTCGAAAATGCAGTATTCGGCACTAGTGGGTACCCTTTTGGTTTGCCTGCCCTTCTCGCAATCAATTTCCGTACCTGCTTTACTGCCCCAGCTGCAAATAAGAAAAATAAATTTCAGTTAGGTATGTTCTTATTGGACTTTTGGCATTGTTTTCAATTAGGAAAATGCCTAAGAAACAAATTGCTCTTTTTAGTATATGCCTGGAGACGCAATTATTTTAACCAACAAGAATATTGTTATGGTAAACATTATTATTAATGCATAAGCATATATAATTTTGTATCATGAGCAAATATAACATTTGCCACACCATGTCTCTAACATCAATTTAAAAAATACAAATTTAAATTCCAATTATATAGCTTACCATCCTCTTCGGCACATCTTTTCTTACTGGATCTGGAGGGTCGCCCTCCTGCACTTTTTTGTTCTAATTGTGATCTTTCTGAGCTAGTTGTTGTCATCCCATCCGACTCCCCATCAGATCTCCAGGTCTCTACAGAAAAAAGTACACATCATATAAATATTAAATTTTGTTTGCATTGACACTAACTTAATTAATAGATATTCATTGATTCATTATATATTGATTGATTGAATATGTGGATACATCAATGCATATAGCATTATGGAGGCACAATATTATTGTTATGTTGACATTAATTATAAATCGATCCAGGTCTCCATATATATTGATTTTGTTATATAAACAGACATCTATAAAGGCAACTTATGCTTGACATGATAGTTCTTTACTTACCATGTAATGCATCCCGGGTCTTGATAACTTTTTTGTGGGACCAAGAAGCCTTTGGCTCAGTCTGTTGGTCAAGATCCTTTTCTACATCCAACTTGCTTGGCCAGCTAATATATAATTCCCCATTCTCCAATTTAGTCAGCCAATTTAATGGTACCCTGCGGCTCACCTTTTCACCATTTTCCTTCCATGTAACGGTTTGATAATGCTTCTCCATTCTGAAAGGGAATATATTGTCAAAAAGTTAATATTTTCATCACTGATAAGAGGCACTACCAAAAGGGATGTATGTATAACAATTACATCCATCAGACATCAACTAGTATATAATATAATATATTCCTCGCCCTACTTGAAAACATGCAACTTCTCGAACATTTTTAAATTCCCTATACTCACTTGTCATTTATTTTTTATTGTTGTGTAGTAATGGGAAGAAAACATAACCATTCTCATCGCCACTGACAGGTAACATAAGAGCTGGTTGGTTTAGTTTTGAAAAAGACAGTGTCACTGTTTGTGTGTGTGACAAAGATGGAACGTGTCTGATGTCCAAAACACTTGAATTTATTGGGATTGTGTACCAGTCATGTGTTCTTTCCTTCTTTATTTCCTGACACTTTGCTTCCTGGTTCGGGAGTATTTCTTGAACTATAGCAAAGTTGCCATTCGGTAGTAAATAAATGATTGATGTTGGTACTTTATTATTTGCCTTTTGGAAGAATCTATATTTATTGAGGTGCCATCTTTCATCAAGTCTTTTAACTATCTGGCGGATAGGGCTCACAGAGCCATGCACCAATGATTTAAGGTGTCCAAGATAACTCTCAAATGGGAATGCTGATAGCTGATCAAGGGGCAACTTATGATTTAAGACATCATCAGCCATGTGCATTAATCTATGCACATTATATGTAATAAATTCTGGCCCATAGAGTTTGACTGCCTTCTCTACAAAGCATTTCAAAAGTGATTTTTCATACATAACTCTTTCCTCATTCTTTATCATTTCTTCTGATAAAAGAATACGCATTGCTGTACACAGTGTGACCATGTGCTCATATTGGTCTTTTCTGATAACATCCCTTAGTGCAATAATACCCCCATACAAAAGGAAGAACCTGAATTCAGACGCTTTCCAATGCTCAAGTTCATCCAGTCCCCTCGGCCGTCTTTGGAAGCACGATGGCACATAGTGCCGCATATGTACCAAGCTTGCTGTCACTGCACTCCAACCAACTGTGCCAATTTTATGTGGGCCCTTCTTCCAACAACGAAATAGCCTGCGCAAAACTCCTAAACACACTAGGTGCATATAATCGAGGATAAAATCCTCGATCATATTAATACGCAACTCAGGAGCTGCAAGTGGGGATAAACCATTTTGATGGTCATCATACATGATTTCCTTAAATTTCTCATCTGTCCGTAAAGGGTCATTTGTATTAATCAGACGAACAGAACCTATGAACTCCCCTTTAACTTCGCAACGTTCACAGCTGTGATATCCTGTGTGGCCTGTGATACTTTTAAGAAATGCATGTGCTGGAGTATCACACACAAAGGCTCGAATTTTAATAGTGTAAATCTCACCTGAGTGAGTTAGGCCATGTTCATAAAGTTCTTTAACTTCTTGGATAAAATCATGTGCATAGTCAGCAATACTGTTATATATTGAAACTTTATTTTTCCAAATTCTTTCTTTACATATGGCCTACTCGGAAAAATGGGCTGTTGGGCTTAGAGTATCCCAACCATTGTGAGACAGCAAAGGGTGGGCCACCATTTATATTGGCCAATATTGGCCATAGCTGCTGGCCGCTACTGCGATTCATAGGAATTCCATCTACATTAACAAGAATATTGAAGACATTATTCTCTGTTTTTTTATGCTCTAAATATTGAAGGAGAGCTCGTCTTATAGACAAATATACATATTCACCCCCACATACCTCCTTCACATCGACAGTACCCATGGTATGTTAAAGTGTTTGGGCATCCCTAGGTATAAATGGTAACCTTTTGTTTAATATTTGTAACAGATCAGTCACAACCGTTCTTCCTACATTATTACTGACAGCCCAATCAGCAAGGTTAGTACAAAAAGCACGTTGATAATGCCAATACTGAATAATTTCGTACCAATCATTATGTTCAATATTGTCATTGATTGGATCAACAAATGCATCTGTATCAGAGCCATTTTCTGAAACTGTATCCCCCAAAATTTCATGATCCATTGGATCATTTTCCCTTGACACATTTGGATCATTTTCAGCTAACACATTTGGATCATTTTCAGCTAACACATTTGTAACACTGTCAGTGGTCACATTTAGATCTGGTATGTTTTCTTCATGAACTGCACATGGCCATTTCCACCAATTTGACAACATTTGGGCCCCTAGACACCCCCAGAATACCAAAAAATCATTTTTACTTTTATCAGTTGGTTTGTTATTTTCTATCAACCTCATATATATGCACATTAAACTGTCAAGTTTGGAACCATTCTGATTATTAGTAATTTTTCTACAGGGGGGTCGAAAAATAGATCCAAAATATGAAAAAATGCCAAAAATAGCATGTCGAATAATGGTACATATTTCTACATAAATGAGGATTTAAATTAGAAATAGATAAAACAAATATGCACATAATGCATTGAACTATTTTGTACTTGATAGGTCTCGACATAAGGATCATAACACCTTTTATTTGGTGAAAATATTCTAACTAGAAGAAAAGTTATAGCCAAATAACCATTCTGTAATGGTAATGATAATGGCAGCGGCAAGGGTGACAGGTCATTGACCCTCTGCCCACATTATTATGCATGTATACATATTGTATAACTCATTATATTTAGAATATATATAACATTCATTACCCTCGTTTACTTTTTTAAGTTAACTTGAATACTTGAATTGATTGTTTCTGTTCTGTTTAAGTATTTAGAGACAATTTATTTTAGGGTAAATGTTCTAATATTATATATATATGTTAGGGATATAATTTCTGACATTTAGTGACGGCAGACGTGACGTAGACGATGTGATGAAGACGACAAAAGCGTGACGAAGATTTTTTTAGCATTTTCCCATGAAAATCATTTAAAAACGACTTGGACATTCTTAAGTTCACTCTACATAGATTGCTATTAAGCAAAGTTAATAATAAATGTCAAATTTAAAGTTTATTATTAAATTTATGCCTTGTAAGGCTCTAAAAACCCTAAAATAGGTGTGACGAAGACGACATGGGCTAGGGTACCCACCCCCTTTTGCTGCCATGTTATTTCTCTGCTATTATTCAAGAAAAACTCAAATCAAAACATCTGATGTTGTATATCTATGTAATCCCATGCATTCTATCATTATTCATCAAAATTTGATATTTTTTTTTTATTTATTTATTTATTCCACCTTAGGCACACAGCGTGACGAAGACAACATGGGGGGTACCCACAATTTTTTTTTAAAAATTTTGATGGCTTTTGGCCAAAAAATATTTTTTTTTGCATTTTTTTTTACACAGATCATATTCACGTAACCTACTATCACAACATATAAAAAAAATGTTCAATTTTGAAGATTATTTAGAAATTTAGCAATTCCACGGACTAATGGCTGTTAAAAAAAACGATTTTTGCCTCCAAAATGGGATTTTGAAATTAAAAAAAAAAAAAAATTGGGCAAAAAATGCCAAAAATGTTGTTCCACAGGTTAGTATAACCATCCAATCAAAAAAAAAATATCAAAATAATGATAATAAACTTGATTTAAGCCCATTTTACCCCTTTCCACGGTTGGGGGCCAAATGTTGTCAAATTGGTGGAATTGGCCACATTCACTTTCCTGCATCTGACGTATGTATTTTTTAGTTCTGCGCAACTTCCGCACATACTGTGCCCTTGAATGCCGCCCCATATCTGGATGGTAGATGGAATAAAATGACATGTCAACATCATAATTTTTACCTGGGAGATAGTTAAGGCCAAGTGTGAGGACAGTGCGTGGGGTGCTATAGAACATAAACACACACTGATAGCACCCCGCCCCACCCCACGCCTGACCTTTATACACGATTCCATGCATAGACCAGCAACAATTAAATTACTAATTTAAGATCTATAGATTTAGTAACATTCATAGACGGTTATTAGTGTGGATTGAAGCATATGACAAATGTCCCGCTAACCATGAGAGAAATTATGTATTGGTCTGATAGCTACTTTTGATTGCTTTTCATGGTTATACTTTAATTATAATGAGTAATGATCATCTTGCTTTTAAAAGAAGAAATTGGTCATCACCAGATAATTCCACAATAACAACACGCACAACAAGCGCTAACAACAGCAAAATATATTGCTGTAGTATGAAGTGCAATGAAACAGCAATAGTAACTCGCAAATCACCCGCGAAGACCCGCAAAATATTTTGCTGTATTGAATACTGCCATGAATCGGCAATGTTTATGTGCAAAACTTCTGTGATAAAAAAAGTGCCAACAATGGTGCTGGCAAAATTTCAGCAATATATTAGCAAAATATTTTGCATTGCGGTCTTCGCTATTTCTTTGCGGTTGTATTGCAGCGCTCATTGCGGTACATTGCGGTCCTTGCAGGATGGGTAGTCTAAATTGAATGGAATATGTGTAGGTGAAACGTCACCGCCCATATTGGGGAGGGAGCCTGGCAACGCAACTACGCCACACTCCTCCTCCATGGTGACGCATTACGTCACAGTCACGCCCCCCTTCCATTCCTCCTGAGTAAACACACAAGTCCGTTACCCAACCGCTCCACACGCGCACAAATTTTTAAGGGATTTTGCAGTTGTTTTTGGTGGAAATTCGGTAAATATGGGCAAGACACCTAGATTCTGCGAGCATTGCAAGCAAACCCACGATGGGTCCATTGGTAGACACTGTACGAATGCAAAAGTGGAAGATTTACCTGCAAGTCCTACGGTCAACGGTAGTCCGCTTGAGCCTGCCGACGATGTGGGAGCGGAGGCCCAGTCATTGTCAAATCGTGTCGATGGACTTGAAGGCATGATGCGAAGTATCTTGTCAGTGGTAGAGAACTTGGATAAAAAATCGGACACTGCTTCTAGTTCGACTTCTGATGCTGAAGTGAATTTCCGTCAGTCTGCACGCTCTCTTCTCAAGAATAGTGAGAGTCATAAGTCCCGGGAACATAGTGTGGAAAGTTCTATCTATGAGATTCCTGTACGTTGTCGCAAAGCCAGTTCTTCACGTAAAAGAGTGGGACCTTTCGACCGTGATCAATTCCTGGACAAGGGTGAGACAATCGAAAACTTTGATACTCTCCTTCTGATTAACCTTCAGCTCCTTGAGAAAATGATTAGCGATTCCAGACCTCATGATGAGTTGTCTGGGGTACTCGCTCACTGTATAACAATGACGGAGAAAAATGCATCATCGATGTATATCCTGAAGGCATCCCTACTTTATGATACAGCTGTACGTGTGCGAGCCAATAAGAAAGGGCTTGCTGCTTTCGGTGACACCCGTCAAGAAGAAGTGCTTCGTCACTATTCGTTTGAGAATTCCCGGCGAGCTGTGGCTAACAATTCGTCTACAAGTTCCAACAAACCCAGGAATGGTAAAGATAGAGTTTGCTTCAAGTTTAATGGTGGGGGATGCTCACGTTCTCCATGCGATTTCCCCCACAAATGTTCAACGTGCGGTATGGCTGACCATGGCGCCAAATCCTGTGGAGCGTCAAAAGGAAACAAATAGGATGCGGCTGAGAGTCGGGTAGGGCCAGATAGTGGCGACGACTGTTGTCTTGCTTATGATATTTCTTGTAGTTCTCCTGTTGTGAAGGTGCTTAACGATGCCAACATCCCTATGGGCACTGAGTGCAATGGAGTGCAATGGAGTGCAATGGCGACTGCAATAGGAGTGCAATGGAGTGCAATGGAGTGCAATGCAATGCCAGTGCAATAGAATTACACTCCTATTGCAGTCAAGTCTCTAGTTGAGTGCAATAGAAGTGTAATTCTATTGCACTGGCATTGCAGTATCTTATTCCTTTGCTATATTACATTCTACAACAATCATCAAGTACATTTATTATTTAGATCACTAAAGGATCTTTTCCCATTAAATTATTACCGATTTTTTTTCTACAAGAATTCCGACTGCAATGCCAGTGTATTTCTATTGCGCTACCATTGCGCAATGGCCATTGCATATCTATTGCAGTAATGTAGTGACCATTTATTGTCTAAATTGTTGGAATTTGCGATTTTGAAAGATATATGATCTCCCTTGCTCCGTAAAACAGCCAAAATTTTCGTTGAAAATTTAAAAAAATCTAAATTATTTGCATTGAAATCCATATACGACAACTCTAAATCTTTTCGTCCATATGGTGGGAAAAGTCCCCTAGACTACATATCCAGTGAAAGAATTTTTAAAATCGGGAAAGTCTAAGAGTAATTTACGTAAAAGGATTAGACATCAGATGTCAGTTTCGATCAAAATACATTACTACCCGATTATTGCTTCTTAACAATTGTTGTAAATATTAAGACTGATCTTGTAACAATCGTGGCGATTTCTGAATAGACAATAACCTCTGTTTAAGTTTCACCTTTGCTTTCAAACGTGTTAAAATGATGCCACATACCCATGAGGATGGTTGCGCGAAATGGGGCATTGCCAAGTGTTAAAACTTAAATGTATGAGATTGCTGGATAGTGTATTCAGAGAGGCAATCGTCGGCACATAGAAATATTACTATATCAGAGAGATATGTAGACAGAATCAGGCTGTAATAGGCCTTCCACTTCTTCCAGAACAAATACTAATATAGAAAGTGATGAGAGAGTCAGATATCCTATTACAATAGCCTATTAACGTTTATTCTGCCCCGCTGAATGAGGCATGTACATGTTTATGTATATGATAGAGGATAATGGCTCCATATAGAGATATATGACTTATGGGTTGGGGGGGGGGGTCATCATCCTATGAGAATATCAATATAAATTTATATATTTGTTTTAATTTATATTGTAAGAAGCCATATGGGTACCACCCCTGCCGCACCTCGGCGTTGCGCACTGTCCTTCCCGCGACTCCTTAGCTTATCACGCTTCACGCCCCTGGTACTGATGTGTGTCACCGTGCCCACCCCAACCCTTCCCGGTGTAGCAGGTCTAATGTACCCCCCATCAGGTGTACCCCCGGTATAACTAACCTAGGTCTAATGTACCGGGGGTACATTTGACCTAGGTCCAATATACCTCCGGGGGTACTTTAGACCTAGGTTGGATATACCCCCTCCAGTTTCAATGTACCCCCGGGGGTATATTAGACCTAGGTTAAATGTACCCCCACTAGGTTCAAAGTACCCCTAAAGGGGAAACTAAACCTAGGTCTAATATACCCCCAGTATGTGTTACCAATCTAGTACTGATGTACCCCCATTGAAACATGAATTCTTTTAATTATGAGAAGAAAAGTAATAATGAATAAAGTAAAAAATGAATAGAGTACAGGCCTGATAGACAGAACTGAATAGATTTTTGTTGTTTTGCTTTTTTATTTGCAATAAGCTCCCATGGTCATTCAGTTACAATAATATTTTCAGTTTAAATAAATAAAAAGAAAAAAGGATTATTATACAGAATTACAATACATTTCATTATTAGACCCTCACATTGATCTTTAATTGTTTTCCCATAAGCATTAGATATGCCCTTCTCTCCCAATAATTATGTTCTTTTAGAAGTGTTGGTGTAAGATTATCAATGAAACAAAGGGGGGTAATTTAAACCTAGAGGGGGTAATTTAAACCTAAGGTCTAAATTACCGGGGGGTATATTAGATGAGGGGGGTAATTTAGAACTGTTACACCGGTCCCACCATTGCCGCACGCAACCTTTCACACAAGACGTTATTAGACAACATGTATGTTTAATGTATGAATTATGCTTCGATTTTCATGCAATAAACTTCATTGGAATCGTTACATTATGCCAAATCGTTTGGTACTCGAGGTAAAGCTCTTCTTCTTGATCTAGTTGTAGTTATTTATGTTCGAACGTCGGCCGCGCTCTGCGTCGTGAAATACACCTGTGCATTTATGTTGATTAAAGTATGTAATCCCTAAAATAATGCAGATACACATAGTATGTGCGGGTAGTAAATGTGCACTTGAAAATTATATAATTATGATAGGTGTTCTAATGTAAACTCTTAAGCCATAGATTATTCACTTGAGTTTAACAGTTTATTTGATGTGGTGATCCAGAGGAAGTTTAGTTATATTTATATTAGACTGTGAAGTTGTAATTATGATAAGGGAATAACAAGTGTGTCCATGTAATGTATTGTGCTTTTTAGATTGTTAGTATAGAGGGAAATATGAGGTGTAGGTGGTTTGCAAGTTGGTCATGCTTCACAGCTTTCTCGCCACTCGCTAAAACAAATGAATGGGGGAAGGCTATAGCTGAGGCTAGGGCGAGACAGGTAACGTTGGAGCGGGACACGTGAACACATGTGACTACACAAGAGGTGTTCTGCTTCATAGATTTTCAAACAAACAACGCTGTTTACCCCCTTTTCAAAGGTAAGTTTTGGCCATTTAATCTCATTTCTGCACGGTGTATGGTATATCTTGAGGATAGACATGTAGAATCATATTTAAGAATACTGTTTTACTTAAACAGAATGAAGTGGATGGCTAATGCATTCATAAATTCTCCCGTAGATGATTATATGTAACCGTGTAATGGCTCCAAACTACATTACTATTATACGCATAACGTGTAGGCTACTTATATGGCTTACTCATTCTGTATATTCATCAGCATTGAATTGGTGCATAATGCGAATCTTGATTTAGGGAAACGTTCCATGATATAGATGGTCAGCCAGGGCCATCAGCAATCTGTTTTGCTTAGTAATGTACATTTTGTAATTTAGGTTATAATAGACTCATCTACTGGCGACAGCTTTCTTTGACTACCCTGAAACCTCGCCGGTGCCCTGTGTGACTAAACGCCGTGAACCTCAATCGTCGGCCAGGCGGTCTCCCGTTTGGGTAGCGCTCTAAGGGACGCTAAAGAATGAAATATTGGTCGTTTCGGTGGCAATTATTTCATCCCCTGTTGCACCGTTATATATATTAATTCCAAGGTCAACTGTCGAGAAATGATGACAAGTCTTCATATCTCCTCACAGTCATTCACACACCCACTTATTATTTATCAGAGGTGTGAGTCGGCACCCATTTGTGGGTGAAGGAATTCCATTGACTTCCTGGCAGCCATGGCACATGACTGAGATGGGATTTTCCCAGCCACAATTACTCCATATGGCATGAGGGAATCGTTCAGGAATTGAGAGAGATAAGCCTTCATATATGCAGTAACTGGAGTAAATACATATATTTTATGTACACATGAGAAATAGAAATGAGCAGACGTTGGACATACATTCAAGAAATCCCCATAATTTAAAACTTTAGATAAAGAAGTAATCTGAGAAGGCCAGTGTCAGGCTCTATATTCACTGTGCCTTGTTGGTCTTTCTCCGGCCGTTATTCATGTTTAGGGCGGGTCCAGTAGCTAGACCTTGCCGGCACTGTCATTTGAGGATGCTGGTCGCCGACCCAGGCTCTCACCTTATGCCACCTCTGCGTGGCCATTAAACTCAGCTCTTGTATTCAATCTTCTTATTGTTCTAGCTTGTTGCTGTTCCTCGAATGTGTAGTAAAATGCTTCCATATACCATATTTATGAACAAATTCCGTATGTGATTTCATTTTTGTAGCTTCTTCTAGTTTCCTTCTACTTGTAGTTTCCTTCTACTTCTAGTTTCTTTCTTCTACTTTATAGTAGCTAAATACGATCCTGACTCTATAATAGTACCATTTATATTAATTTTATTCATTTTCTCTTCCAGAGTATCAACTTTAATAGAGAAAAGCATCTAGGAACAGGGATCCCCCACGACTGTTCCATCATAGAATGGAGTGATAAGTTACAACGAAGTTTTGTCTGAACAGCATAGCATACTATTAGCTTCAAACCATCGTGTACTGGCAATATCAACATTTGACTTTCCCCAAGAACATAGTTGCTGTATTTGAACTTGTATTTAATCCTACCATTTATTGATTCTACAAAGATCAGTGCGAACAGAATAGATTGTGTATCTCTTTAAATTTGTATTCGATTTTGCATCAATTGTTCATAGTCATATTGTTTTTATAAATACCATTTACAATACAAATTAATGCAAACTATTCTTATTTCAATTCCATTATCAGGCCCATATCGCTGAGATAAATCCTGATATTAAAATTGTTTGGCAACATTACAAAACCACTTTGGTCATTCTGATTAGGCCTGTGTAACATACTGTTGGGTATTTAGGGCCGACACTTGATTTATCATTATATACTGACCATATAACCATTATATACTGACCATGGCTCTTTTGTTATTTAAGATATCATTTTGGAAAATATGAATTTTGAAAATATTGTTGTATTTTGTATCTTAGATAAATTTGTGTATTGGTTCAACAGATTAACAGGAAACAAATGGAAGTGTTATATCATATATGTGACTAGACTTGAAATAAATAATAAATAGGTAAACTGTATACAATGTAAATATTGTCTTGTCTTCTCTTACTTCAATTACGCCGAAAATAACTCATCTTTTTCATACAGCATGGTACAGTACAGTACAGTAATTGCAATATAATATTGGATATAAAAAACCATAGTTAAAGCTAATATTTTCCGTTTTCACCCCCCGCAAAATTGACCATCCCCGTCCCCCTCGCGAAATTGACCACCCCCGTCCCCCCTGAAGCCTGGCGCACGATGCTCCCGCTGCGCTAAAAATAGATTTCAGAGTGCAAAAAAAGCCCGTTCTATTGCAGTCACATTGCGCTACCATTGCGCTATGGCTATTGCGTTCACATAGCGCAATAAGTGGTTACACCCATTGCGGTCACATTGCACAATCATTGCGCTATGTGAACGCAATAGTGAGTGCAATGATTGCACTCAAATGCCCATAGGGATGGCGGCTGTCGTTAACGAACATGGAACTGTACAAGCTTCGTCGATGGAAATCTCCCCCGACTCTCTCCCGGTAATGACTTTTCACTATTCTTGTCCTGGTGATTGTGATTACAATGATATATGTAAAGCTGTTGCTCAATTTTATCGTGCTGGGGTTCCTGATAACACTGATGGTGTAGTTTTTAATTCCCCAAGTTCTGCTAAGGGCCGATCGGTCTGTGTTTACGATAAATGTTTTGCTGGTGAATGTGATTGTGTACATTTGTTAGGTGGCTTACCTGTTCAATTAAAACCTTGTCGCTTTGCGGCATCATTATTCTACCAAGGATGTGATATTTTCACTAAGTTTCTCGATGTGTACATGTATGTTATTGATGGAATTGATGTGGTTGACTCGCCAGTTGAGGCGTATGACCTTCCTAATTACTCTTCCATTTTGGAAGACTCGGCTCGAGAAAAAATGGATAAAATTATCGCTAATGAATTAGCCGAGGGTTACGTTTCCATAGTAAAGGATAAACCTACTTGTATACATGCCTTAGGAGCTGTGTTTAAACCTGATGGTAATATTCGTCCAATTACCGATTGTTCACGTCCTGATGATGAATCTATAAATTTTCATTGTTCGTCTTTGATACGCAATTTCTCATACAACAGTATTGATGATGCCACAGAGTTGGTTTCTCCTGATATATATATGTGTGTTGTGGATATTAAGTCGGCCTACAGGGCGGTCGCGATTAACCCCGATCACCACACCTTGTGTGGTTTTCGTTGGACTATAGAGGGGAAAGAACAATACCTGACTGACAATAGACTTTGCTTCGGCTTGCGCTTAGGTCCCTGTGTTTTTGATAACATTTCTAACTTTATTGCCGATTCTATGTATCATATTTATGGTGTGCGTGTGGTTAATTACCTGGATGATTTTTTCCTATCATCTAAATCCCTCCACTCCTGTACCCTAGCCCGAAATGCCCTTATCTCCTTCCTTAGGCTACTGGGTTTCCATGTAGCATGGAAGAAAGTGACAACTCCATCTACTGTGTGTACATACCTGGGCTTCGAGATTAATTCAGTCAACATGACTCTCCGCCTGCCCCATGGAAAAATAGAGAAACTTCGCCTTCTGTTAGAGACTGTTAGGGAGGCTAGCCATATCTCTAAGAAGGACTTAGAAAGGATGTGCGGCTACCTAGCCCACTGTGCCTCGGTCTTTAAAGGTGGACGTACTTTTTGCAGAAGAATGTTCGACTTGTATAAAATTCTGCTTAACAAGAGGTTGACTCGTTCGCCTATCTCTGATGCTTTTCGTGGTGATATAAACTGGTGGTTTGCCTTCTGCAAAGTATTTAATGGTGTTGGTCTACTAGTGAAAGAGGAGTATCACCTGCCAATGATATCAGACTCCCCGAGCAAGGGGTTTGGGGTATTCCTAGGTACTGATTGGATAGCCGGTGCCTGGGGTGTGAATGTTATACCCTGGACAGATACCCTGTGTAATCATATTGCCCATTCCCCTACAGAGAACGTCAAATGGGACAATATAAATGTTCAAGAATTGTTTCCAGTACTTCTAGGAGTTAAACGCTGGAAACACCACTTCAAAAACGTCAAACTCCACTGTTTTATTGACAACACCCAGGTTGTAGTGATGCTAACCACAGGTGTGAGTGCTAATAGTACGTGTATGCAATGGTTGTACGAATTATTCTGGGTATTATTCATCTATGGCATTGAGTTAATCCCGCATTATATTAACACTAAGAACAATGTTGTGGCGGATTTTCTCTCGCGTTTACCATACTTGAAACAACCAATTGACTTCTCCATTTTGAGTGAGGCTGGCCTGTGTTGTTTTAATCAGACTAAATATCATTGTGACAGGCTTGACGAAATGGATGTCCAGAGTGAGGGAACTACAGGCCCTGTCGGTCGCACCTTCTACGCTCCAACAGAGGGATCGTCAGTGGAAGGTATTTCAGTCGTTCCTCAACAAGAATAATCTGTCATCGTCCTCCATTCATCTAGAGACACTATGTATGTATGCTGCATACCTATCAGCCTTCATGAAAGCATCGTCTGTGTCTACTTACCTGTGTGGTGTGTCCTTTGGGGCTCGCCTGAGACTCCTGGAGTGTCCTCCACTGTCAGACCCAGCACTGAAGGCTGTGCTGAAGGGAATATCCCGGTTACCTGGCTCGGCGTTAACCCCCTCTGAGCCCATTCTTCCACACCATTTATACAAGATGTTTAACTTTGTGGACTGTTCTTCGCCCCTTGAGATCAAACTTTGGGCTATGATAATTTTTCTCTTCAGATCCCTCTTACGAGTAGGTCACCTCATTGTCTCCCCGCACTCATTATTGCGTGGCGACGTATCAATTCTTCCATGGGGCCTCGTCATCAACGTCAGGACATCCAAGACTACGTCATCCCCTTTCCGGATTCCTGTGGTGAAGCTAAAGGATCATACTTTATGTGCAGTGCATTGGTTATCAAAGGTTTGGGCTTCTAATGACGTACCTGATTCAGCTATGCTTTTTGCTACCAGATTCAAATTTTTTTTATCCCAATTATTATCCTTGTCGGCTATCAAGGGTATCTACTCGACTCAATCACTAAGACGTGGTGGAGCGACCCACATGGCTGCAATTGGCATCAGGATGTCGGACATCAAGTGTAGAGGTCATTGGGTATCCTCTTGTGTGGACTCTTATATATCCCCAGACTTGGAACTAAAGCTGAAAGTGGATGCCTTCACGGCCAGTAATCTTTCAGACTAACTTCTTCGGTTTGGCCTGTGTGGTGAAATAAACCTCCATTTCATTGGTGGTTCAGGCCAACCCTCTGTGTTACTCCAGTTATTCCACTCATTCATCTTCCAGCGGACGACCCAGATATGTGTAGGTGAAACGTCACCGCCCATATTGGGGAGGGAGCCTGGCAACGCAACTACGCCATGCTCCTCCTCCACGGTGACGCATTACGTCACAGTCACTCCCCCTTCCATTCCTCCTGAGTAAACACTCCAAGTCTGTTACCCAACCGCTCCACACGCGCAAAACATTTTTTCTTATCTATGTTATTTATTATGGTGAAATAAACCTCCATTTCATTGGTGGTTCAGGCCAACCCTCTGTGTTACTCCAGTTATTCCACTCATTCATCTTCCAGCGGACGACCCAGATATTTCAATAAATATTGCAGATTAATACAGATATTGTATTGCTGAATAATATTTCTGACAGGTTTAGCTCAATAATATATTGAAGGCTGAAAGTTTGATTTGCAAACAACTGTGTAATATCAGTGTAAAACATGACACAACAAAATTTAACACACAGAGGGTTTAAATGCAATTTTGCCATGATTTATTCTGAACAAATTCACTGAAAAATGCTACTAATTATGAATTATCAAATTACAGTATGACTACACTAATTGAAGTGTGGATTATTATAATTGAAGTGTGGATTATTATAATTGAAGTGTGGATTATAGGAATTGGACTTGGATGCAAGTGCATTAGTATGTCCTCTCTTGAATGCCGATGAATTATTAACCTGGGCGTTTGAATGCTGATGAATTATTGATGATGATTTATTGAGGTTGTCTGCATGCCGATGGATTATCATTATCCTGCTGGAGGCTCGTGGCTGTTGTGTTAATTACCTCTTAATTAAAACCAATACTCCCATGAGCTTAAAGAGCGACGAGTCGGAAAATTAGTTGGATGGGTGTCCATACCAAACTGATGACTTAAGCGTAAGGAAGTGTCTATCATGTTGACTGCTTGGATTTCCTTTGAAGATTGAACGGTGGCAAGAAATTGTTTCCAGTTTTATACTTTGCAGAAAAATCAAATGTGTGCGGTAAGGAGTGTAATGGGCGTGGCCTATTCCGTCTACTATATAAGGATAGATGATGACGTCACTGATTGGACCGGGACTGGGAGTTTAACACTGGCCTTCCATAATCTCCGAGCGCGGCTCTGTGACGTCACTGTTTGGACTAGACTATTGGAGATTTAACATGGACAGCTCAGCTACATAAATGACAACAGAAAATTAAACTATTTGGGTGAAAATAAAGGATCTGCAAATATTTAGAAAATATTAATCTGTTCACTTCACTAATTTGATTATCTGGCATGTGGCTGTGTGATAAGGCGGCGGGAATGACTAGATAAACACCACTGGATGGTTATTTTCAAATCGGCTAAAGTTGCGAGTAGCATTGGAGTATCGATAGATTCTCAGAAAAAAACTTAATCAACTGCCTTCCCCTAGCATATATCGAAGTTAAAAAATAAAAATTAGCACGTACGATTGGATGTATGGAATTGGGATTAACTTATTCATTTTTACGAATGCCTATCGATAATTCTGTACATTGGCCTTATGCACATTGAAATGTGCTTAAACGCAAAACAGTTGGCGGCAGCGCTTGAGAAAACAATGTTGCCTGCTTCAATTTGCATTGAAGACTGAACAGTTGCAAGAGATTGCTTCTGCTTTTATACCTTGTGCGGGTGTGTGACTCAAACAAGATAAGATATGCGCATGCGCCATTCCTTTTCACACCGAACCCATGGGATCAGATATATCTAGTCTGGGCAGGAACGACGGGTAAAACAGTGGCCACTCTAACGGGCCATAGTCGTTGGGAGGTGGCAGCTCGTTTGCGGGGATCAGGCGGCATACTACAAAAAGATCGATTACTTAGATCATGTTTCCATCTTGCAGATAGATGTTTTTATGTTTGTGGGGCGTCTATCATTTTGAGTCGATTGGAATAAAGCTATAATAAGAAAAAGGAGATACATTTCTGTTACAACTTTTATTAAGACACTAAAGACAAAAGTAACAGAGACCAAATGTAGACAATTATTGTTGACAAATATATTTCATGAGGATAACAGCAATACATTTAAAATACATTTCGGTTCCCAGTTTTATTCAGCCACAGGGGAGATAAGAGGGCTAAAGGAAATGTCTACCTTCACTACACTATGCATGGCACGCAGCTGACTTACTTGTAAGTTATAACAACAACATCAAAAGAGCAAATCATAAAATGGATATAAAAGGAACTACTTGTGATAAAACTTCACTAAACTAAGCATGGCACTTTTGCTGATTTACTTCTAACAAAGACATCAGAAGAACGAGGCATAAAATGGATATAAAATGAACTAGTTGAGATAAATGTTCACTAAACTAAGCATGGCACGTTGCTGATTTACTTCTAAGAACGACATCAGAAGAACGAAGGATAAAATGTATTTAAAACGAACGACTTGTGCTAAATGTTCACTAAATATGCATGGCACGTTGCTGATTTAATTAATCCAACTAGATCGGAATAACACAGCATATCTTTGATATCAAAGGAACTACTTATGATATATATTCACTGTCACCCCAGCCTGAATAGAATGTCCTTGCTGGGTGACTTGATCAGTACTGAGCTGTAGGAAATAGGCATTTCCTGTTCGCATCTCGGCCCTGGATGGGTTGAGAAGCAGATAGATGTGGTGAGCGCCTCGGAGGGGGAGTTGCCATGGATACCCTGGGAGAAGGTAACACAGGAGCAACTGGTATGGTGGCATGTGGAGATGCTGGAGGAACATGTGGAGATGCTGGAGGAGGGGCGGCTGATGGCTGGGGTGCAGGGAAATTAATTGGCTGACGATTTAATCCAAGGACAGATGATAATTGGTGACTCATGTCACGCCTCGTGCCCTCGCTTGTGGTGGAATATGATTTGATTGAAGAGACTGATCTGTGACCAGTCACAGCACATATGTCGTTCAAATTGACCCCAGCATGTCGTAGAGATCTCACACATGTAGCCCTAATCGAGCGATTAGTGTAATCCTTTGATAGGCCAGCTCCTTTGGATATGGTGAGCATGAAGTCACCTATCGTATTCACACCCACAGGCAGGGGCATGTACCATGTGGCCGACCCTTCATTACTTGCTTTTGGCTGCTGAAAAAACTCTTCACAATCTAAACTAAGCTTGCCTAGATACAATTTCAATGTGGAAAGTGGGCATCCATCACCACCTGTCGCCGACATTCTCTGCTCGTGGTCAGAATGGTGGGCATTAAGGCCAACATGGTTTTTTTCAGCCGGATTATGGTCAAGTGTGGCAAACTCGAAGCCATCTGCATCTTTACCGAAGACAATATCGCTCCTCTTGAAGTCTCAGAGGCCCTCCCTCCCTCTCCTGCCAAAATGCAGGCAGAGTTCAAAGAAAACTTTCAACTGGAGAGCCTTAGGGTTAGCAGTTGAAACGACTCCAGAGGCGTAGATCTTGTCTATATCAGCCTTCGATATGGGTGCGTGCTTCTTGGATTTATCCAACCCTTGTTTTTTTGCCTTTCGTATAGCACCTGTGGAACAAAATCCAAATATAAGTAACATGAATAACAGACTTATTAATGACATGGCATATATATATAATATTGCTAATGAAGATGAAATACAATCTGACAGGAATGGCTACGATATAGCTATTTTAGTGATAGGGAGCAATGTTTTTTTGCTAACGTAAATCCGCTCGTTTAGATACCAGAAATTAGATGCCTGACATTAGACAATAAACGGTGAGAAGAGATTGCTTCTACTTTAATACCTTGTGCAGGTGTGAGATTCAAACGAGATGACATATGCCCGTGCAAGATCGACTGATCTGTAACGGCCCATAGTCGTAGGGAGGCGGCCGCTGGTTTGCGGGGACCAGGCGGCATAATACATAAAGTGGTGTCGTTCGTTCATGACATTATTTAATTCGTTCTTCCATCATAGCAACATATGCTGTACATCCTAATTGCATAAAAGGGTAAAAAGAAATATAAAGATATTAGGGAATATAATGGACAGTAAACATTATCTTCTCCTAGCATTTGCTTTACGTTTACCATCTAATTAATTTATAAAGATAAGATGAAAGGATAGGTGTAAGCGTCATATCACTTAGAGTAATTAGTTAGAGCCATTATGTCGGTAACTTCTATGAAACTGATTCTTGGGTAGAAATCTCTGTTGAGTTGTCTGTCATCTTTTATCTTAGATAAAGGCAAAGGAAGTGGGAGTACATTGTGTAGCTGGGGTGATTAATAAGAGGCTGATTGATTATGGATGGGAAAAGGCTATATCAGTTTAGCAGAGCAGAGCCTGTAGTTTACGGCGATGTTACCTGCTTGGATTTGCATTGAAGACTGAACGGTGGCAAGAAATTTGTTCTATTTTTATACCTTGTGCAGGTGTGTGACTCAAACGAGATAACAGAAGCGCCCCCTGTATTTAGTGCTTGGACCGGACACTAGTTGCCTTGGAATTATTATAAAAATAAAAAAATCTTGCTTGCACGCTCATATGAGAATTATCGCTCGTTCAGTCAGTTCTTCCCGGCCACTAACGTTTGCCAGCTGTTGCTTTCCTTCAAACATCAATGGAGCCTCCAGTAATTTGATTATCTGGCATGTGGCGGGGTGATAAGGTGGCGATAATGATTATATCAACAACACTGACTTGCTATTTTGCAATCGGCTAAAGTTGCGAGTAGCATTGAAGTATGAATAGAATATCAGAAAAAAATTAATCAACTGCCTTCCCCTAGCATAGATCGAAGTTAAAAATAAAAATTAGCATTGCAACTCCTAATGTTTCTTCTTGCTGGTGAAATCATATGAAAATGATAGATTATTTCCCCACATAACTCCAGTCATACTATATAAATAAAATGATAGTACAGGTCTTATTTCATAACTTTGTATCTATATATGGTATGAATATGAAATGCCTCTAAAACAACAGCTGTTTAATTTTAACCTGCTAGCTGGCGCCCAACTATCAAGTGATGGTGGGCAAGATTTCGAACAAGCTTTTATGCTTTTTAGGGCTCTGGAAAAAGTGGTCAGTCCAAACACTAAATGTAGGGGGCCTTCAGTCGTCTCGTTTGCACCGTCCACTTTCACAAGTATAAAAGCAAAAACAAACTCTTGCCACCTTTTAGTGTCTAGTGGAAAGCCAAGCAGGCAACACCAGGCAGTTCCAAATTGACTAGAGTTCCGAGTAGCTTTGGTGTTCGGATATATTATAATCTCAGAAACAGCCTAATGAACTGCCTTCCCCTCTGACCATACCCAGCTGTTGATTCAATTATGGAGCCTCCTGTGATGAGTTAATTGGCATGTCTGTGCTTAATTACGTGTGTTAAAACAGATGAACCATGTGCCTCAACGTGTATAGTGGATTTATATTATAATTCCCTCGACGGCCTAAAGGCCTTGTCTCGGGGAATTATATATCATAAATCCACTATCCACTTATGGGCCCATGGTTTATCCGTAAATTGTCTTTTCATAGCTATTTGTCTTTCCATTGTCCTTTTGGAACATCCCTGATAACTATATAAGAAAATATTATGATTTGTATCCTGTAGTTCTAGAAATTGTGTATAAAGATGTTCATTTCTAACAACTCATAATATAGTATGAATGCAAGTAAAAAGTCAATTCAGACAATTCAAAAAGCGTGTCTGCCCTGGGACTCAAACTCCCCATTGGAAGTCTAATGCTCTATCCAGTTGTCTATTGCGACTGGCTATTGGGATGATATAAACACTACGCCCAGCCATTGATTCATCGCATTTCTTCGCATTTACTTTAATACCCCATTCTCCTCATAGTATTTGAAGAGAATGGGGAAAATAAACTATTTAGGAATTAAAAAAAAAAGACTTTACATAATTACATGTTATCATATATTTGTAATTACATAATGTTAGCCGCAGACGATTCACCATTTTAAATTAATCATAAGAATATATCTTGCTTCTGCAATCTTTTTCTATTAAATGCAGAACTTCTAGCTCCATACGCTTTCTGAATACTCCTCAGCACAAAGCATACAGGTTTCTCGGAAAATACAATTCCATGTTGAAATATAGTCAGCTTAGCAAAGCAACTCTTCTCCAACTGAATCTCATCGGTCTTGGCTGCCTCTATTCTAGTGCCCAACTCATCCACTCTATGTGACCTTAGTTAATCTAATACGATTTCACTCCTCCCAGCTCCATGGGGGACCCTTTGCTATAGGCTCCAGGAATTATCATCCCGCAGAGGGAATACTATGTCAGTGGAGTCCAGAAAGTATCCAAGCACAAGAATAACAAATTTGCTTGGTTAGTTTAGTGAGATTAAGTGTTCATCTCTCTGTATTTGTTATATCGATGGGAATAATCAAAGCTTTTAAAATTATGGTTTCGTTGAAAACAACTGCAGAGCCGGGAAACCCGGCTAAACTTCGCCACAGGCACAGGCACAAGGGATGTCTGGACTCTGTCTGGACTCCTGCAACTTGTCCCGCCCTCCTCCTGTGCCCAGTCGCATTAAAATTGTTTCGATTTAGTGTTAAATCCATGTGCAAACCATCGCTGATGTAGGCAATGGTTTCGCACATTTTACGCTCTATTGTTGTGCTGCAGTGTTGGCGCTAGTGGTGGCGCTAATGGTGAGAGAGTGAGAAACCATTTCTTCGAGTTTACCCAAACTTTATTTTTTTTTTATATAACATATTTATACAGCCATTACACAAGTACCGCATGCCGAGCATGCGAGAGTGATGAGTATGTGAGAGCATGGCTTAGGAACTTTGAACAGATATATGTGGCTTTGAAAGTGGGGGTAGATTCAGTTAAAGTATAGTAATAACCCTATTTACCCTGACGTTTTGGCTAGCTAACATGATAACAATGACAAATCTGTAGTTCTTTCTCCTGTGGAATGTGAAAACATAGGAAAGTGGGTGATCAAGACAGATTTTTTAGACAGTAAATAGCCCCTGGTTGGGGCGTGTCCATACGATTATGTAATATGCAGGCATATGTATATGCCACAAGCGCTGATGCATCAAGCCTATACAACCATATACAACCATGTTTACAAACACTTAACCCATTCAGGGCGGGGGCAGTTTACACATATTTTTGCCTGGTGGACGGGGGCCCTTTTCCCCCTTTTTGGGCTTCAGGATGGGTGTTTAACATGAGGTTTAGGGTTTAAAAACAGTTTAGGAATATTTTCTTTAAATAATATGTGTCATATGTACATCGTTTAATAGGTGTAAACAGTTATTGATCATATTTTTTCATAATTTCTAGAATTTTGTCTTCAATAATTGAAATAATGGGTCTCAATTGGGTGCAATATGGGGGCAACCTTGCTCCAAATTCACTTTCCAGCATTTACATATGTCAGTTATGACGTCATCATTATTGTCTCCATGACAACACACCTATAAAAATATTTCTAATGTGTTTGTATACATATATTTCAAATTTCATCAAAATCCGTTCATTTTTTATTAAGTTATGCCCCCTTCAATTTATATAAAAAATTGATGCCTTGAGGCATCACCCCGTCCCCTGGGCCAAATTATGTGTGATGCCTTGAGGCATCAGCCCGTCCACTAAGCCATTTTGATGTTGATGCCTTGAGGCATCACCCCGCCCTGAATGGGTTAAAAACGAGTTGTTATATTTATCGACTAAAGCTTGTTTTGTTATTTAGCAAAGGGAGCATGTCAAGCAGGGGAATTTAAATGTGCCAGAAACATTATGATAAATGGTGCGGTCGGTGAGCAATGCATCCCAACAAATTGGCAATCTGATGGTATACCAGATTGCTTCGACAATTCGGATGAACGTAAGTATTAGCAGACATTTATTACGGCTCCTTATTTATTTTCTATTTTTGGCAGTAGTCATTCTCCCTATATAAATATATTTTACTTTATATTCTCAAAATAAAAAGTGGCACGTGCATATTAAAAATTATATAATCAGAAACCATCCAGATACTTTCACTGACTGTGCAAGATGTAAGTGAAAATATATTTGCGACTAATTATTGTGAACATCGTTAACACATAAACCTCGCTTTATTGTCACATTCAGAAATAATAGTTATTCAATATTTTAAGCGCAATATTTTAAGCTAAAATAAGCACAGTTATAGATGCAATGTTCCATTGTTATAGTTACAATTAAGTTATGTCATGTAAATATGAAATCATATATTTGTAATTAAATATGCAATCCAGAATTAACTTTACTTCGTGCTTAGCTGTAAAGTATGACATGATCCCATGGTAATCAAGTGTAATTTAATTTTCTATCAAAAACCTAGCTAATATAAGTTACCTGTAAGTTTGTTTGTCCTATTGCCTTTAAAGGGACTTACACTTGTGTGAAGGTGGGTCAAATCATCTGTGTTAGTGATGGCGTCTGTCAAGATAGCTCTGAGCGTAGTGACCAAGGAGCTTTGTGCGCTGACAAAAGTGATGAATGTATGTATATAATATATATATAATATATATGCATACTATTTATAAGGAAATGATAAATAGAGGGGCATATCTTTGCATGTCAAGCTAAGCTAAAGAAATATTAAAGAGTAAAACTCAAATATATAGATATATGACAAAGAGCTGGTTGCACCACCACCCCCTCAATATCGGCCATTATTGAGGGGATAACCCATGGTGGCGGTGGAGGGGTGGGGGGGGGGCCTACTCCTTCAAAGAACAAATTTCAAATTCAAATTCAAATTTGAGCTCTCATAATGACCGTGCAACGTTTTCCAACTAGAATATTTGTTGTTCATATTATACTTTCCTTTGAACATATGTTTGTACGAAAACAATTCTCTCTTATCATAATTTTATCCTATCACTGTTCCCATAAAAGAACCAGTGCAATGCCATCAACTCAAAGAAATAATCATTAATATTATTTATGTTTAACAGGGAAGAAACTAGGCTACATATGTGAACCTAATAACCAGCAAGGTGAATGCTGCCCGTGTAGCGACTATGTACCATATTCACACTGCTCTACTCAGACTAAAGTCTGCGAATGTGATGTGGGATACAAAGCAAATGGCCGTGTCAAATGTGAACAAAGTGTGTAAAGCCTGTTTTTTTCTCTCTTAACTGTCTGATAATGCCATTCAGCAAAGTGTAATTAGTATTATTTAATGCATGGATATATTTATGATACATATAAATTTATAGTTTGTGGTGGAAGTTCTTCCACCTACATGACGATAGAACAATTTAAAGGTCTTCGAAAAAAGGAAAAATACTGACAAGGTTTTGCACAAGTTAATTCAATATTTAAAAAAGTTCTTAGTTAGATTGAGTAATACTGCATATATCCTAAATTAAAATTATGCACTACTAAAAATTCCAAGTAACCCTAGATAATTTCCAGAGCTTTAAGTTTAATTAAGTTAATTAAAGTGACACTGCTCACTGATCAATGCTTGATTCACGAGTAACAGAATATCTCGGAATTTCTACTCAATCTGCTAAAGTCTGGTACACCTTAATCTACCTAACATTAATCCCTGGTGATATTGAACCTATGTTATCCATAATATACAAGATATTTGGCCACAACAGTGAGATTTATTTTGGCATGAAGGTTAAAATCCAAAAGTGCCAGTTGGTTTGGCATCTGGAGTTATGTAACCCCAGTTCGGGCCCAGGTCACTCTATCTATTTTGGGGTGTAGTCACAGATAGCTACAGATACAAGGTGATGATTAGTCAATAAAGATTGAAATCAGTTTCTTTTTTGTATACTTGGGATGTATAGGGGCAGCACCTTATTATATGACCCAAGGGTTATGAGTGGAAACGCAAATTTAATACGGGAATTTTGTGGTACTATTTGTTTCTTCTACTTGTTTCAAATATAAGTAGTATATATGTTTATAATGAAGCATAGGGTTTCTTTCATCTAGTAACCATTGGCGATGCTTGTAGTGCCGACATTGATTGTGCGACATTCACTACTAATGGAGTCTGTGATCCAAGCACCAGTAAATGTGACTGTTTGGAACCATACTATGGAGCAGACTCAACCACCAAATGCCGATACCGCAAACTGGAGGATCCCTGCAAAACAGATCTGCAATGTGAAATGGGAATCAAAGCTTCAACTTGTGGACCAACTGCAAAGTGTATTTGTCCCCCTGGCTTTTATTTTGATGAGGAAGCAAGAAAATGCTTAAAGAGAAGGCGTGGGGACAGTTGTGCAAGGGACTCTGACTGCTCCCCGGTCATTTCTGATAGCAAATGTTTAAATGGAAACTGTCAATGTTTCCTTGGTTATATTCTTAAAGGTGAGGAGACATGTGTGCCAGCTGGGCTCGGATATCAGTGCGGGAAGCAGAGAGATTGCGGACTTGTTGCCAATGCAGAATGCAAACCTGGGGGTACTTGTGCTTGTAAAGATGGCTACACAGAAATTGGCAACACATGCCTGCAGAATTACCTCGGTAGTATCTGTTATCTGAATGTTAACTGTGGTAGAATTGGCAATGCGATGTGTAGTAAGAGCCAAGGGGTATGTGTATGCTTGCCTGGGTACTATCAGTCAGGAGAATTCTGCAGAATACGCTTATTAGGATTCACATGTGATGCAAGCGATGGTGATTCATGTTTTGGGATTGGAGAAGGCAGTGAATGCTCAGAGACCACTGGAAAGTGTAGCTGTAAAAGGGGCTGGGACCCCTCCACAGATTCCCGCCAATGCTATGGAAGGGAGATTGGTTATAATCCTTGTGTTGATGATGAGGATTGTGCCTCCATTCTGTATGCTGGATGTGACGCTGGCCACTGCATATGTACCTGGGGGACCAGGGACAACATAACTTGTTATAACGGAGGTGAGTTGAACCTCTGTGCATGCTAGCTATGGAATTTCAATTATTATTGTAATGATTCACTCATTATGAACACAAAGTTAGCACAGAAACCATTACTAGGTATCAGGATTCGGGGCTTATGAGCAACGCCCTGGAATCATTTGCCTTTCTCTTACACTCCCAACTTTGTATAAAAGAACCAAAAGTTCATTATATTAGGTGGGAATTAATCTGTCGGTATCAGTTATTATAACATAAAGCAACTTCTTTTATATTTATTTGAATTGACAAATGAGTTTGATATTATCTTTTTTCATATGAGTTCATATTGGTTATTTTTAGGACCTAAGGAAGTACCAACGATGTAAGTAGTGTAGTGTCCTTTTGTTGCTTTAATACATAGGTAGAGCTAACCGCAGTGCTGTCTCTGTGATCGTTCTTCACCGAGTTGGAGGCAGGGGGAAACCCGAGGGGTCGGAGCGTAGCGTAGACCCTAGGGTTTGCCCCTGAATTTGGTGGTGAACTTGGTGGTGAACTTTCAATGCTTAGCAGATGACGTAACGTCATGGCATGGCGTTTCCCTATGACAACGCTGGACGACTTTCGCAATAACCAATGAAAACGCAGAAGGATAAACTGGGTCCTCCCTAGGGAGGAATCAAACATATTTCTTCCCACTCACTTGCATATATAACAAGCATATACAAAGTCTATGGACACTCTGTTCCAGAGGTGAAATACATTCCTATCAAGGCCTCCTATGTGAGTACATGCAATAGAGGATTTGCGTGTCCGCCATTTTGAATCTTGATTTGCATGGAAGTATGGGAGTTGTGTCTCGGTGCATAATGTAAAGAAAACCTGTTATGTTCAGCATGGAATATTTAACAGTCATCTCATGTAAATAGCCATGTGTTTTACGTGTTTCAGTAAAACAATACTTCATCTTTCCAATCATGCATTTGGGTTTTATAAATCATTTGCAGAAGTTATGATTTTGGTGCTAAAATTGTGCTAAATATTTGTATATCAGATTTGAACCGAATCCATTCGCAGTGAGACATGCAAACCCCCCATAGATAATCTGTTGACAGTAGGCCTACAACTACTGCTGACCATAATATTGAAGAGCATCTGATAGCATTGTACCCATGCAGTCGCTTGCATTCGAAGTGAGCTGAGGACACATTCTCCCCCAAACTTAAAGTTGCATTCTCAGCTATTACAACAAACAAAATCTTGTCAAATTTGGTCATACTGTGATTTATATGACTGCATTTATAAATATTCTGCTGGTGTTATATGTGTATACAAGAATTTGAATCGGCGATTACCCGAAATATAAATGTGGGCTTTTATGAAGCCCAGCTATAGCAAAAATTATTAACAAAATCCTCCAAAATTTTGGTCATGTGGAAAAGAACGGAACAAAAAGTATTATGGAGTGCTTAAAACCACTTGAGGCCAAGTGATGTCAAGATTTGTCCCGTTAATTCATATTAATTCAATCCTGAGTGGGTTTGCCTAGCAGTAAGATCCATTTATGAGTTCCATTAAACTTGGCCTTTGAGTTCCATTAAACTTTATACTCATTTAGTATATCTTCCTACTCTATTGAAAACTATAGCTGAAAATGAAGGACTATGCACTGCATAAGCCTACTAAAAGGTGTTTATGATTAATTTTAATCAGTACAGGTTCTAGTTAAATTACACATTATGACAGTACGACTTGATTTGAAGTGTAATCATTTAAGTATTTCCTCCCTTTTCCCTCAGGGCTCCACCAGCGTAAGTATAGCACTTTGTCTTTGTAATTCTTCAAATGTTAAATCAATTGCTGAATTACCTAACCAATTGCCATTAACCACATCAAAACGTACATAATAACACATTGCCTTGGTTATATCGGAGACAGTACTATTGTGCGGTACTAGATGCGGCATGGTTGATAATTCTACAAGAGTGTGGACATTTGAACAAAATTGAATAGTTATTTAAAATGTGCCTCGTTATCAAGGGATCTAGTATACATAGTTGTGTAATTATTTTGGAAAGTGCAGTCCGCCTGCTCCTCATAGACTCCCTTGCACAGAAGCTCATGCAGAGTATTGTAATTGGTGACAGTACACCAGAGGTGAGACAATAGAAGAAGAATGTGATTGCGTTTTTTTCTAGTTATGTTGTAACTTATTGAGGAGAATGGGTGAGTGAGGTAATCGTTGTGTACTGACTAATTCGATAGCCTGAATGTGATGGAATGGTGGATTACTGACTCACTAGTGTTTCCATGCCTGTCCAATCAACTAGTATCTGTTTGTCTAGGGGTAAGGTGCTGGACCAATCGGAGTCAACTGGCATATTCATATGCCTCAGCAATTACCGACAATTTGAGCCACGCCCACTTACTTATCGACACTACCAGTAGATTAACCGATGGTCGGCCGATCCGCCCAAAATCATATTTCCCCACCTCCAATCCACAAAAACAATCTACTTAGGCCTAGAAAAAATGTATAAACTGAGATTACCTCAAATACATCCTAGTCTATCTGGTATCACAACCGAGTAATCAGCGATTCCCCGACCCCTATATGCTAAAGCATGAACGGACATTTTACCCTGCGTATGGCCACATGGCACCTTCGGTAAACACTCGGCATCGCATCTTCGGTAATACTAAGGAAAAGAATCAACCAATCACAGGGCGCATTACATTAACCTTGAGCTAGGCTCTCAGCCAATGGGATCACCCCTTCCTAACGTTACTCGGCGCACCATGTTGACGGCCCCATAGGCCGGCAATATGGCTGTTATCGGCGGTGGGCTGGTTACAGTGTTGGCGAAGCCTTTTTAAATAGCATAAAGTTTCATTATCCGCCAAACGCTATAATATCCTAGTTAATTTAAGATTTCTTTGTTGTGACGATAATGGACCCTAGTGCCAGTCACCCTCTAGACTCAGTAATCAGTACGTTGTAGGTTTGCTAATATCTCCACATCCAAATTTTGCTAATATCTTCACATCTGGGGCTTTTTGTTTAAACTAATACATTTAGTTGTTTGTGTACTTTCCTTTTGATTGCTGAAAGAATTAGACGGGCTAAGATCGATTTGAGCGAGAAAAGTTAATTAAATGGGGATCAGGGAAATGGGGAGTTTCCCTGGACCAGAGCTTTGGGTGGCAGTAAGCTTGTGTTTATTTTCAATTTCATTGAGGATTCTCTTTAGTTTATGAACATTAGACAAGTCTTATTATATGGTGGGATTCTGATGTACACTGAAAGGAACAACCGGGGAGATTTTGACTGGGAGAACAGGTAAAAAAGATATAAATCTTGATGATTCTCAGATGGGTTGGGAATGAATAAACCAACGCTGAGGGCATTATTCACAACAAGGCAAAATTCCTGTCCGAAATGTCATTAATCTGTTTATTCTTCCTCTGGATGGCCCAACCAGAGAGGTTGTGTATTCTGTTTCTCTCCGTCTCATTAGCTCCACCTAATATACAGGCTCTATCATTTAGTATATATATTCATTACCCAAGGATATATAAATTGCAAACCTCTCTAATCAGTAGATGAATTATGGCTCCTTCCTTAATACTATAATTACAGCGGAGGTCTTGAGAGCTGGGCAGGTAGGTTCTAAATCTTTGGTGTGAGGTCTGTGACTAATACTGAGCTTTTGAGCAAAAGCTACTGCAAATTTGAGGAAATAAACTTGAGGAAGCTTTGCTATGTAAATTGGTACTACATAACACTTTGGTGTTTAAATTACCCTATTTCTGTCAGGGAGTGTTTGGTCCTATTGAGTATTATAGCGATTAAAAGGATGTTGCATAAATTCTGCAAGTTAAGAGTGAATGAAAGATTTTGAAGTTTTTAAATAATGTCCATGCTTGCAATCACATGAACGCCAAGCATTATAATTTTGAAGTTATATCTGTATTGCTTTTGTATATGCACTGTCCTGAATTGATGTATTGGCACCATTTAAAGGTCCAATTGACAAGAAATCGATACATTTTCAATTAGCTGTTCATTATTGAGTACCAGTAATCAAGAGAATTGTTAAGGCATGGAGCTTTTGCTCTTATGCCCGATCATTGTTGCCACCTGGGAGCAACTGTCACAACCCCCATATACTTCAATGCCACCTACACTCACCCCCACTTCACTATCCTACCCCCAGTACTCTTCCTCACTTCATCTCGGACCTTCCACCGGTCAACACCTCCTCCAGCTTCTCTCCTACTTTTAAAAATTCCCACCTCTCCCACCCGCTTCTCTCATCTCCTCACTCTCCCCTGGCCTAATTAATTTCAATTACTATTTATCTATTATTATTTTTCACCCTCTTTATATATTTTTTAAAAACAAATATACTTACCTTTCTCATTATCTCATTTACTCAAAATAAAAATTATATCTCCAAAGCCATGCTTCTATATCTTATGTTCACAGGTGCTGCAATAATGATGAGAAACAGTGACATTTATTCACTAGAAGATTTGTATATCTGTACACATTGTGGTTAATTCTAAAATTGATTGGCATTTTTCCACTTTCTAAAGAAATAACGTTATTAGGAAATATTTCAAGCCTCCTCTCGGTAGGTGAATTATAAACCATAGATTCGAAAACATATCAAGGGCTTCCTTATCTTAAAAATAGCCTTGCATTAAAAGAAACCGGAACTGACAAACACTATTATCACCCACCTATTACCGGTCACAAAAGCAAAAACTTTTCGGGACTGCACAGGCTTAATTTCAAACCATCTAAGGAAAAACAAACTCATACTAGTTCTATCATGGCAAACAACCTCATACTAGTTCTATCACGACCTGTTCCACACTCACTATTAGCAGAAAATTGCTTATCAGGGATTTAAAGAGAGAAAAACATGATTCAAACGCCCACAACCCAGGTCAGATCCAAACTTTCTTGTCATTTAATAAGAGAACCTATACCGGCACCATTGTACTGACGGCGGTAGTTTATTTTAATGGCCCCAGGAAAGACATATTTCTAATGTTTTATTTTCTCCCATTCTTCTAGTTGCTGTCATTGTGATCGTTCCGTTTCTGCTCATCCTGTTGTTAATATTGGTTCCATTACTCTGCTGTCATTGTAAGAAGAAAGTAAATATATTTAAATTTCTATTTTTGTAATTTCTGGAAGAACTGATTAAGCTTATTTTGAACCTTCATACTTAGTGAAATTCAAATGTTGCATTATAGCTATCTTGGCTTGGTTTTACAGGGTGAAAATGTAGACAACCTACATTCAAAATACGTGAGGGCAAAAACTAAAACAAATGTGTCAAGGAAATTGAGCACAGCTTCAATGACGAAAGTGGCCCCAGCACCAGAGGAAACAGTGGTAAGCATTTTCACTTTTTTCTCAGGTATCATACTTTAATGGAATATGATTTTCTTGAACCTGAATATGAGCTTTCACCTATTCCCCAGCCTGTGAGTGTGGTCCTATATAGTGTGCCCCACTCTGCTCATGCTCCAACTCCTCCACCCATCTCCATTTGTGGGCACTTCCTGTCCCGCATCCTAGTTACTGACCAAATTATACACAACCAGTCAGGCCTTATTTGTTTATACATCAACCCATGCCAATGCATAGAGTCTATTACAGGCGGTATCATGTGATTATTGACTCAGCCTTCCTATTGGCTAATTATTTTTGGCAACAGGTCCACAATAGTGGAAAGCCATCTTGTTTTTGTCGCAGACTGTAATAGTCATACCTTTCGCCAGTCTAGGGCTATATATAGACCAGAAGGTGTAGCCATGAGAGTGTTGTTTGGTGTGCTAATAGTCAGGGGAAGACTTAGGCTATTTACTTGCATAAATATAGGTTCTTTTTTTCATCTTCAATGACAGTACCCTCCACACTCCCTGCTCTCCCTCCCTCCTACCTTAACCCATTGAGGACGGGCTGATGCCTCAAGGCATCAACATCAAAATGGCTCTGGGGACGGGCTGATGCCTCAAGGCATCACACATAATTTGGCTCAGGGGACGGGGTGATGCCTCAAGGCATCAATTTTTTATATAAATTGAAGGGGGCATAACTTAATAAAAAATGAACGGATTTTGATGAAATTTAAAATATATGTATACAATTGTAGTGGATATGAGGATCAGCGCAAGTCTAGTATAGCTTGCTGTTGTTTTAACTCTTATATAACCGGGTCGGCCTTCAAGGTCAAGGTTGGAGCTCCGCTCGCTCAGCCTTTCAAGCCTTTCGGATCTGTTCCGTTTTTACCTTGAATGAAATGTTAAGCTTTACCCTAGTTACAGATTACCTTTCATCTTTCTGCATTGACCAGAATACGTACTGTATTGCATAACTGTGATGTATTGTGTATCTCCTGTATCACTTATTCCTGTACGAAGAACATCTTGCCATTTACTTGTACACACCTTGTTATTGTACGGATTGTATTTGTGACTATTCCGGAAATCCTTTCCGTCAGATGTCTTGGTTAGCCCGGCTGACCATGTACCTTGTGATTGCACTGTGGGGGAAATAAAGCTACGGAAACAGAGATCGTTGTCCATGTTTTACTTTCCCTTAGTCGAGAGGAGAATCGAACCTGGGTTGTCTAAGTAATAGCACGAAGGTTATCGCGGGCTGGATAACTAGTGTCACCATTTACTGATAAACTACCTGTAGGAGAGCCTACAGCCCCGGATTGGTAATCGAGATATTCGGGGGTTCACTACAATTGGTGCCGTGCCAGTTCTCGACCTCAGTGCTTTCAGTCCGTTGGTTGTCCCAAATTTCTTCCCGGAAGAAATTGAGACTGCGGTGGCAGTCCGTGATGTCTACGAAAGATGTCGTATTCTGATTCTGCGGCGCAGACGGAAGGAGGTCGTTATGGAACAAAATCGAGGAGACAAGATTTTGTGGGTAGAGACCCGGGGCCGACAACCCCGAGGAGTCTCCCCGCGGATTTCGAGTCACCTTCCTCTGACCGTGGTGCCAGAGGCGGAGCGAGACCAAAATATTCCGGAGGGAATTTCGCGCAGTGGAGAGGCCCGCCGAACGACACGGAAGATTCTGACCTTCGTGAGAAATTCCGGCAGTCGATCGCGGAAGAGCTCCAAACCCAAGTCCGCGAGCTGATGGATGAGAATTTTGAGCTCCGTAAGAGAATAAATACGGAATCCGTGGACAATGGTCCGGACGGGCGTTTACTTGAAGATCATGTAAAGCCCTCCCTAGAGACGAGGACCCCGCAGAGACGTGAGATGACAGCTCTGGAGTCGGAGTTGCTTGAGATGATCCAGGGGATTGGGAAGCAGAATCCTACCAGAGGTCCCGTGACATCCACGTTTATGGACCAAAAACCGGCTAGTGAGCCAACGGCAAATGATCCGTCGATTGTGTCCGATCAGGGCGGAAGAGACCAAGATCACCGCGGTGTGACGTTATCTCGGCATACGATGATGACATCATCTCCGAGACGAACACGTAAGAAACATGATGACTCTCAGTGGGGAGAACCTGATCGCAAACGACAGGGAAATCATGGCAGAGAGCATGGCCGAGGGAATAGTCCTTCTCATCATATAAGTCCTGCCGGAGGGCATGCGCGTTCGGCGTATGTTACCGCATCCCCGTTGTTTCCGCAGAGGCGTTCTCAGGGGGACTCGGACAGTTCTGACGAGGATCGACGACAGAGGTCGCCTTCCCATAGATCCCGTAGAACCAACCGGTCCCTAGTCCCTGGTCTTGAGTATGACGGACCAGAGGAATCTGATGAGGAGTTCACGTTTGTTCACCGTGAGGAAGTTGAGAATCACCCGCCGAAGGTCCCGCTGGTGAAGATGTGGGATGGCAAAACCGCGTGGCGGACCTACCTCATGGAGGTAAAGGTGATCGCTGAGTCGCACAATTGGACATCTGCTCAGTTGCTTCGACAATTGAGGTGCGGCACACGCAAACAGCTGGCAGAAATGGGTGACCTGCCAGTGGACATCAATCTCCGGCAGTTCGTTGAGCACATGGATGCGAACTACGGAGAAAGGTCCAAGTTCCGGTTGCAGGCTGAGTTCTACAACTGTAGACAGACCCCAGGACAAGCCGTTCGCTTGTTCGCCAATGAGGTGGCACGGAAGGGCCGAAAGTCGTTCGGTCGCATGGACAACACATTGAGAGCTGTGTCCCTGCGCATTTTTTTGCAAGGGGTCACAAACGCTGAGATGTCCGCATGGGTGCGTCTAAAGCAACCACGGGACTTGCAAAGCGCTGTAGATTAGGCGGAGGTATGGGAATCTTGTCAATTGGATTCTCGCTCAGTTACAACCATCAATGCAGCGGAGGCTGCCCTGGTTGTTCCGGAGATCCCTGCACCCAATAGCAGACCTTCGCGAAGAGCATCGCGGAGAGCGATTGTCCAGGCCACAAGCGCAGCGAGTGCTTCAGATTTGTCAGATGATGGTCTGCAAGCCGCTGTGATCCAGGTCTTGCAAACTTGGAAGGGCGGACAGGGACGCAACGGGAGCGGAAGGACTTCCGGTAGTACTTCTCAGTGGAGAGGGAAATCGGAGAGGCCCCGCGGGAAGTGCTATGCTTGCGGACAGGAAGGGCATTACATCGCCAACTGTCCCAAGAAAGCAAAGAAGGGAGATTCTGAACTCAAGGCGATTACCGACGGGAAAACCTCTGAGTCGGAAAACTCCAACCGGACCGCATAGAGCGCGAAGTGCGATCCGGGGAGTCGATGGCGCTCCGCAGTACTACAATTCGTGTGGTATCTGCACAACACGCGGAAGATGGGAGTGAGGCTCTGACGCCCGTGTGTAGGGAAGCGGGTAGAGTAATACGAGATAGCTGCCCGTTACCGAAAACGGATACTAGTTGGTCGTCTGATGAGACTACTCATCCAGGGATCGGAGTTGATCCAGTGGATAGTTTTGCAGATAGCGATCCTGACGTGCTATGGGGTCGGGCAGAACTCCGAGCTGTTGTCGGTCAAGTGTTAGTCGTGGAGGAAGGTCCCGACAACCTTGCCGTCGTTCAGCAGGTTTCCGGTGATGAGCAGAGAACGCTGAAGATCCGTGATGCATGCATTGCGGAGAGATGGTACGCGACGGTATCTGTGACCGGAGATATCGGTGAATTTCTGTGGGACCAGGGTGCGACGACTAGCCTTGTGACAAAGAGATTCTACGATTCCCTGCATCAACAGCTGCCGATGGCTCCGTCCCGGCTGGCGTGCATGATGGGAGGTGGTTCGCAGATAACTGTTCACGGATGTGCCTTGATTCCCGTGACGTTAGGGAAACGGACGTATATGATTACGTGTCTGGTAGTAACGGGTCTTGCCGGCCCCGAATCCGGGATCCTAGCTCAGGATTTTGCTTTGTTGCACTCATGTAATATATACTGTTCAGGGAAGCTTGCGTTGAGCAATGGCGCTGATGCTGTGAAAATGCACCATTGGCCCGGATCTCGACTGTGAAGGATAGCTTCCCACTCCCTCGTATTGACGAATGCGTCGAGGCGTTAGGCGGAAACCAGTGGTTCTGCACCCTCGACCTGGAGTGTGGGTATTGGCAGATCGCGATGGACGAAGAGAGCAAGCAGAAAACTGCTTTCCTGTCTAGCGCAGGGCTGTTCCAATTCAAAGTAATGAGCTTTGCATTGTGCAACGCCCCTGCCACTTTTCAACGTATGATGGATCGTATGCTAGGCGATCTCCGTTGGAAAGCGTGTCTGGTATATCTGGACGATATAGTAGTATTTGGGGAAGCCTTTGCGGAGTGCCTCCTAAATCTACGCCAAGTGCTCGAGAAGATCCGGGAGTTCGGATTGAAATTGAAACCCAAGAAATGCGAACTATTCCGCAGAGAAGTGGAATACTTGGGTCGGATTGTGTCACACAAAGGCATCTGTGCAGACCCAAAGAAAGTACAGAAAGTCCACGAGTGGCCAATTCCAAGAAATGCTAAGGAGATTCGGCAGTTTTTGGGATTCGCATCCTACTACCGTGAGTTCCAGCCGAACTTTTCGATAGTTGCCGCTCCTTTGCAAGAAGTTGTGAACTCCGCCGGGAGGGAGAAGAGATATTCTAAGCCCATAGAATGGTCTCCGGAATGTGATGTGGCCTTCCAGGGCATAAAAGAGTTGCTAACCTCTGCTCCGGTGCTGGGATATCCCCAAAAGGAAGGGAAATTCATCCTAGACACGGATGCTAGCGGGTTCGGCATGGCGGGTGTGCTTTCGCAGATACAAGATGAGAAGGAGGTAGTCCTTGGGTATGCCAGCAACAGCTTGGATAAAGCCCAACGGAATTACTGCGCCACGAAGAGAGAGCTCTTAGCAGTACTAACCTACCTGAAGAAGTTCCGGCATTACTTGTTAGGAAACCGAAACTTCATTGTGCGAACTGACCACGCCTCCCTGTGTTGGCTATTGAACTTTAAAGATCCGACGGACATGCTTGCACGCTGGTTGACTCAGATGCAGGAGTTCGGTCTGGATCAGAGCATGATTCTCCATCGAGCCGGAAAGAAACATGTGAATGCTGATGCCCTTTCTAGAGTTCTGACTCGGAAGTGTGTCCGCGTTGACTGTGCAGACTGCGGAGCGCATGATGCAGTTGTCGCAACGGCAACAGTCAGTCTAGCGCCGCAGGAAGATGTGATCCAGAAAGCCCAGCAGAGCGACCCCACGATCCGGAGAGTTATCGATGTATTGGAAGGTACTAAACCGGTCCCGGACAAGCAGTCCCTGTCCGCGGAGTCCGATGAATACTGTACCTACATCCATAACAGGGGGAGTTTGGAGATGAGAAACGGTGTCTTGTGCTATGAATGGGTTCGGCCAAGCACTGGAAGAACGTACTTGCGGAAGATAATTCCTACTGCGCTCCGCTCAGAAGTGTTTCATGCTATGCATGGACCTAAGACTGCAGGGCACTTTGGGTTCCTCAAAACGAGCTGGGCCGCGAAGATGAAATACTTCTGGCCAGGTATGAGGGGAGACCTGAAGCGCTGGCTGAGAGCCTGCCCGGAATGCAGTATGCGGAAGACGAGAGGTGGTGGCGGAATCACCCCCTTGAAAAAGGAATTACACGGAGAATGGTGGAGCCGAGTGTGTTTGGACATCATAGGACCATTCCGTCCATCCCTGCGTGGCAATAACTACGTGATGGTGGTGACGGATCAATTTTCAAAGTGGGCGGAGGCCTACCCTATGCCAGACCACACGGCCGAGAGGTGTGCGGAAGTGCTGTTCCGTGAGTGGATCCTGCGTTTTCGTTGTCCCGTGTCGTTACAAACGGACGGAGCGCCGGAATTCAGATCTGCCTTGTTGAGAAGCATGTTTGAAATGCTGGGCATCGAGAAGCTGTTGACCCTTCCGTATAGACCCCAGTCTAACGGACAAGCGGAACGCTTTAATCGAGTATTAGTCGAGCAGCTATCCTGTCTAACGGACTACAGTGCCACGGATTGGGATATGCTTGCCCCATGTGTTGCCCATGCATACCGTGGAAGTGTCCACGCGAGTACTTTATGTACACCTAACGCCGTGGTCTTTGGCGCTGAGCTGGTGACCCCAATGGATCTGATCTATGGAGTGGAACCAGGAGGCCTGGACTTTCCGTGCCGAGTAGCGTTCATGGAGAACCTGAAGCATTGGTTGAGGTTGGGCCATCAGTTCGTTCGTGAGAATCTGGGCGTATCCGCTATACACCAGAAGAGAGACTACGATCGAAAGTCCAACCCAAAGCGCTTTGAAGTGGGTGCTGTTGTATATCGCTACAACCATCCACAGGCCAGTAAGAAGATCGGTCCCAAGTGGGATGGGCCCTTCAAAGGGAAGAGATTCATAGGTGGCACAACCTATGAACTAGAAACAGCACAAGGTATTGTGAGGTGTCACGTCGACTACCTTAAGCGAGCTTTCGATGAGAACGGACCCATCCAGGTGGTGAACTTGGATAGGGCACCAGAGTTCCGTGCGTTGCAGGAAGCTGGTCCCGATATCTTGAGGCTGGAGAGAGGCAAAGTCTTGCCCGGGACGGAGTGTCCGACGCGGAGAGAGAAAGAAAAAGTTTCCATAGGCGTTAAGCTGCGGGGAAGGCCGAGGAAGGAACGGAATAAGTAGTGCAATGCTACGGCAACCAAGGGAATGGTCCTTTCGGTAGCTCCGGATCCCCCGGATTCGCCCCAACCTGTAGCTGCGCCACGGAAAGTCGGTAGACCCCGGAAAGCTGTGACGGAGGCCCCAGTCGTACCAGTTCCGTGTCCTCCGACTCGAAAGAGAGGGAGACCTCCGAAAACTGCAGCGAAAGCTAAAGCTCCTCGGACGCCACCTGCCGTCTACTCTACTGTCAAACGTAGAGGGAGGCCGAAGAAGACTGAGGCTGCCGCTAAAGTCGGAAGAGGGTTGAGAAAGAGACGCGATGAGTCCCCGGTGGAAGTTAGACAAGGACATGGGTGCGTCGTCCTCCAGATCGGTTACAACCGGGATCCTAGCCTTGTTGTGTGCAAACCGGGGGGATTTTGATCTGATCCCTCCACCCTAAAAACACAACGAGAAGTCGACTAAGGTTGCAAGACGGAGAAATGCACCTAAGTCCCATTCGGTGCATGAGGCTACCTCGTCTCATGTAGCCGGGAAAGAACCAACAACATCAATTTCGGAGATGAGTAACCCAGAAATATAGATGAGAGCTGTGAGTGGCTTGCAGTTAGACCTATGTTGAGGGAATGGTCCCACTCCGTAGTGTACTGGCTCTGAATCTTGGTTTGGATACCTTGAAATTGCTGCTAGTAACAGTGTCATTGTTGGGTGAATTCACTGGAATTCCCCTCCACCCTGTCTCAGTGGAGAAGTAGTCAGTTTACGTACAGTCAAAAACCTCAGTCACGGGGGGCGTAACTGATCTAAGCATGCAAAACCGGGTAACATTATCCGTCAGGCAGTGGCGGGAGCATGGTGCTGTAGTAGCGTGGCGGTTAAGTGAACTAGCGTTGCATCAGGGTGCCGCTAGAGGTGGCTGCATCCGGGTTCACCAGTTCGCTCCGCCTCGTGGCTCACTTTGCTCCTGGACTCTGACCTGTAAGTACGCTTTCTACTGTGATCGTTCTATGAGTTGATTTGTCGCATGAAACTTGTATGAATTGATTCTGTATGATTGCTAGGAAGGAAGAGAGGTATTTTAACATGATACCGATGGTTGTCACAGAGGTGTGCGTCTAGTATAAGACGTAAGTTTCGGTGTTTCTAGTGTGGGGAGATAGAGCACCAAAGCTACGACCCAACCGCCATCTTGGATGTGGACATGAATCGGGCCACGCTACGATGATTTTTCGATTATCTAGCTTGTTTGGTACATTCTATGTTCTCAGGCTTGTGTATTTTATAACTAGAATACTCGGAGAGATCATACTAGTTGTATCCGTTGTCTTTTTGGGCAACTTTTTACCTAAGTTATGTGTAAATAGATGTTCCGGCTGCATCCGCTCCCGTGACTAGAACTTTAATGTTTATGTTATAGGATCGGAGAACTAAAAAGCTGCCAACTTAACCCTTGAGAGTGCCTGAGAGAATCCCGTGTGATTTCCGTGTGATTTCCGTGAGATTTCCGTATGACCCAAGATGAGCCGGACCGAGAGCCGACACAAAGACGATGAGAGTCTGAGCGGAGAGACCACCGAGGAAGAGATTCCGGTGGAAGTGGAGGCGAAACTCCTAGTGCAGGAGGGTGAAGATGAGGTCGCCCCCTTCCAGGCTTTGAGTGAGGCAGAGTTCGCTCAGGCCTTGTCAGACGCCGCTCAGGAAGACCTGGACTCCGTGAAGATTGAGCCCACGGAGAAGAGAACTTCCCCCCGCAAATCTCCGCGCAGAGGCCGGAGTAATGCCACCGAGAGGACTGCTGGACGTGGTCAGTCCAGGTCCCCCGGCAGAGGCCGGGTTGGCAGAGAGCGAGGGCGGAGTGCGGACAAGAAGCATGGGCTGCGCCCCTTGTCCGTGAACGTAGAGCGAATGGACATCGATTCGCCTGGTGTGGCCGGGGCCTCCGCAGTGACTAAGCCTAAGGGCGCGGAAGGCAAACCCGTGGCCAAAACCCCCAAGAAGAGAGTGATGAAAGTTCACCGAGAGAGACTGAGTGTGAGAAGCGCTCGGTTCCGTGATGTGGAGAAGGTAGCAGACCTCCGTACCCTGTATGAGGAAGGCACGGAGTTGTACCCTATCGATCCCTCCACAGACGTCCCCGGGAAGTTTATCCCGATCGATGATGAGATTTGCAAGGCCAGCTGCCAGTGCCGCTGCCGGAGCTCCGAGCTCTTCTAAAGCTCAGTCCGGCAAGAAAGGCAAGAAAAGAGATCGATCCCGATCTAATTCCAGAAGCAGTAGCTATGGAATTCCGCCTACCCCTAAGAGGATAGCGACGTGTGCTCAGCAAGCAGCTGAAGGGTTGGTAGCGCAACTACCCCCTCCTGTCCCGACTGCTGAGCTGTTGGCAACCGGAGAGACCGCGGTGAGGGAAGTTTTAGAGCAAGCCTCTGAAGCAGTCCTGACCGTTGAGACCAGAGTCAATGAGGTGCTCCATACGCTAGCGGAGCCCCTGCGTCAGCTGCAAACGGTCCGTGACCAAGTGCAGGAGCTTGCAACACTCAGAGAGGAGAACCGTTGCAACGCTCGTCTGATCCGAGACCAGCGACGTGGACTAAAAGAGAGAGACGACAAGATCCGCGTCCAAGAGGAGATTATTGGAAATCTCCGGGCAGAGTTGGAAGACGCCGGGAGAGAACCCCGTCTCCAGCCTCAGTCCCAAGTGCCCCGAAGTGTCCCGAGTAGTACTGTGACTAGTGCCACTCAGAGTCAGCGACCTGACCTAGCGACGGAAGAAGTGCCTATGCCTTCTCCGTTCCCCGCAACCCCTGCTCCTATGCTAATGGACCAACATAGCATGCAGCGGTTTTTCATGTTTGGTCGCCTCATGAATGAGTTCATGGGTGCCCAACCCGTGAGCGGTGGTTTGGTGCCAAACCCCGCCATGCCCGTGTCATTCCAGATGATGCCACCAATGCCAGTGACCCCTGGAAGAGACAGGCCTACAACTCCTGCAGTGATTGATCCTGCCGATATTCCGGAGCACGGAATGGAGGACACTGAGCAGAAGGAGAAGTAGGTCCAGCTACTGTGTGCTGGGCGTGCAAACCGGGACGAAATGCCCACGGATGTGATTTACGGACTGAGATTTTGATGACGACGAATGGCCGGCCGGACTTGATGATGACTTGATTCCTTGACGAACGGAAATGGGGACCCCTGATGTCACTGATGTAACCGACTCTTGATGAATACGGATGCCGGACTTGTCACGGATGTTCTGATGCTAACTGCTTACCGACCCCGGACCCCCCGGAAAGAATTTTTGTTTCCGTGCGGAAAGTGAGAAGTTTTCCAGCCTAAAGGTTATTACTTTACTTGACATATTGTACATATAGCTGTAGCAGGTCTACTGAAGCTCCTTCTTGTCAAAGGCTGTTTGAGTATGTTGAATCCGAATGATTCTCATGCTGTAATTAGAGATGTCGCGATTATTGTATAACGTGCGCGGGTCACTATATTGCTCCTGCCTGTACTTTTGAATTTGCATTGTTAATTCTCTATTGGTGCTTTACTTCTTACTTATTTTATATCCACATTGCCTTATAATAATTTACATATTATAGATTGTGTTACTCCGTTGGGTTAAAAATCTATAAATTATGGAGGGGGTATTGTAGTGGATATGAGGATCAGCGCAAGTCTAGTATAGCTTGCTGTTGTTTTAACTCTTATATAACCGGGTCGGCCTTCAAGGTCAAGGTTGGAGCTCCGCTCGCTCAGCCTTTCAAGCCTTTCGGATCTGTTCCGTTTTTACCTTGAATGAAATGTTAAGCTTTACCCTAGTTACAGATTACCTTTCATCTTTCTGCATTGACCAGAATACGTACTGTATTGCATAACTGTGATGTATTGTGTATCTCCTGTATCACTTATTCCTGTACGAAGAACATCTTGCCATTTACTTGTACACACCTTGTTATTGTACGGATTGTATTTGTGACTATTCCGGAAATCCTTTCCGTCAGATGTCTTGGTTAGCCCGGCTGACCATGTACCTTGTGATTGCACTGTGGGGGAAATAAAGCTACGGAAACAGAGATCGTTGTCCATGTTTTACTTTCCCTTAGTCAAGAGGAGAATCAAACCTGGGTTGTCTAAGTAATAGCACGAAGGTTATCGCGGGCTGGATAACTAGTGTCACCATTTACTGATAAACTACCTGTAGGAGAGCCTACAGCCCCGGATTGGTAATCGAGATATCCGGGGGTTCACTACACAAACACACTGGAAATATTTTTATAGGTATGTTGTCATGGAGACAATACTGATGACGTCATAACTAACATACGTAAATGCTGGAAAGTGAATTTGGAGCAAGGTTGCCACGATATTGCACCCAATTGAGACCCATTATTTTAATTATTGAAGACCTATTTGGATATTGTAGGTAGGAGGGATAGAGACAGGGGTGTGTGTGGGGGGGGGATGGAGGGGGGACGATCCTTTATTTATTAATATAAAAACAATCTAAAAGCATTCAGATCTGGTGAAATATAACCAATCAACTCCCCACAAATATATGTAGGGCAGAAATGATATTTATCACCCTCTTTGCCAATATGATCGTGCTCCTCCACGTATTCTACCTACAATAACGACCATCTTAAGACGTTTTCCTCGCAATTTTGGCCGGAATTGATACGTCAATACTGTACATAAATGATGTTAGGGTCAGGTATAGCTCAATACATCTTCCTGTGAAAATTCGAACCAACGGCCATTGCCACTAAATATATATAAAGAGAGCGATAATCAGGTGTCTCCCAATACCGCCGCAAGCACCACTGCATATTATATCACTGTTCATATAGATGTTTTAGAAGCTCTGTTCAGCCTCAGCTGAACAGCGCTGAGGGTCAGCTGAGTGGGTGGGGTGGGGTGGAGAACGGGACAGGAGGAGTGGAGGGTCATTGAAAATGAGAAAAAGAATCCATATTTATACAAATTAATAGCCTTAATAGACTTCCCCTCGCTCACATGAACCTCTCTGCGGTTATGCTGCTAGATGAAGCTGGACACAGGTAGGTCTATGCACTGGTGCTAGTAGTGGTAGTCGGAGAAACCATAACTCAAGGGACTTATCTGCTGGTGGCGGTATGGTGGTCAAGACTGTAACTATAGCATGCATATGGGGAAGCAACTAAATACTATAGGAGCCAGGCTACTAACACAGCTGTTTTACCATTATGCACTGTTTTGTCCTGTGAGGTGGAATAGGGTGCATGGATTGATACCAATATTTACTATAAACCTAACCTTAAATTTGTGGTCCTAAGTCAGTACAGGTAGTAGATATACCACATTGTAAGACAATTGTCAAGATTGAATATCTAGTATCATCTTTTTTGATGATTCACATACATGTCAAATATAAATACCTAAACTCGGGTGTAAAAAATGACCACTTTTAATTGTATTCACCATATGTGATGAGGTAACACTTGTTTTATTTATTATAGGGATCAGTGATACATGTGTAGAGAGAAGCGCTGGTTGCGAAGAGCCAACCCTGAAAGCCCATATGGCCATATTCATTTATTTGACCAGTGCCCACCATGGCCCAGTCAAGGCAATTACTCATGCGCTCAATCAATTAGTGAAGCCTGCTATTTAAATTAAACTGAAGCATCAATCTCTAATGTTCTCTTACTTCCAGCCCCAAGCAACTCCGAGGGCTCTAACACCACGCGCTTCAGAAGCCATGAAGCTAGAAACCAAAATGATGTTGGACACTCTTGAACCAAATGGGCAGGAGGTGACTGGCGGGGATTCGTATGAAAACAAAACACCCGATGAGGATGTGATATCTCTGTGATCTGTTACAGAGGATCTTATCAATTATGGTTCCAAAACCCCCATCCTTGTACTTGAGTACTAAAAGTCTTGTGTATGGTATGGTATACAAAATGTGATTTTACAGTCTGTAGTCAACTTTTTGAAAAAGTGTGAGCATTTCCGTTCATATAATATATAGGAATTTAGTGATGATTGAAATGCACCAAGCTGATTTGTAGAATTGTTATCTTTTGTTGTTGTATTTCTCATAAGAAATTAATGCTATCCCTAGACCAATGAAATTAATGGACTCAGAGTTATGGTTCAGTAAGTATTCCGGTGTTCTGTGTTCAATTATCAAAATAGGAATTCACTCCGATACCGATAACCGGTTACATCATATATATTCTTGACAGAGAAATCCTATGATGTTGACACTGTGCCAATAACAAAGTCGTTTTGCCGTATAGTATTATATGAGGATACAAATGGTTGATCACAACTCATTAAGTGAGAAACTTAAATTAATCAGTTCAATTGACTTCTTTTTTAACAGCAACGAGCAACAGCAATGTGGATTTTGTAGTTGTTTTATTGACGATATGAACCTTACATGTTTCGATTCAAACCACTGAGTCTTAGTCAGAGGAAATGTGATTATTTGTGTAATTATTTTATTTAAATTCATTTCTAGCTTTAAATAGGGATGAAATTTACGAGTTAATTGTTTATGTCTTATGACGGTTCAAGGCACTTGGACCTGATATTTCACTGATCTCGCTTATTGATAAACAAATCTAAGGAAGTGGCAGGACATTTCTTTCATTTCTCTATAGCAAATCTTAACAAGATTTTGAAATTATCGTCTGCTTGTCACATTTAGTTGCTTTGTCGGTAGAGAAATGTTGAAATGTTTTTCTCTAATTCTAAAAGGCCATGCTTAGACCAATATATTATCCATACGAAGAAGTATTCTTCCTTTTGTAGCACTAATACAAACATCCTTTCTTGCCTTCCTATATTTTCCCTATAAATATGAGAAACTATATAGCAGATGTCATTATATAGCCACAAATATATGTTGTACATATATATACACTTTGCCGTTCTAAATTGAAGGAAGTTATTCCGTTCTTTGTAAGAAATGATGAATAATATCATATTTCTGTAACAACGATGAAAGTTACCATTACATTTGAATGCTTTATTCAGAAACCTATTATTTTATTATTTATTAGTGATGGTCAATAGTTAACGCTACGTTCTAACAGGCCATAAGATTTTCCGACAGCGAATCTGTATGTCGTTCTAGGGTTCTAGGATATAGAACTTAACATGCCCCATTACTATTTGGGTATTTATTCTTAAGCTGAGTTTTATTTTGTTTTTGGAACGTCTTTATTGAACTTTATCCTGCCGTCTTTTTAAGCTGAGTTTTTATACTCTTACGATGTCACCAATTAAAGTTGATGAATAAAGGCTTAAAGGGAGATGATGGTGTTTGTTTATTTGTTGAGACAGTGAATTCCAAATGGCCATAGCAGTGGGAATACGTAAACGTGTGCACTCGGTAGTAGATAGTATATAATACGCTGAACCCAAAGTTAACTCCAAACTCCAAACACTTCAAAATAAAATACTGAGATCGAGTTGCCTTAGCGACCAATATAAGCCAAAAAAAGGAAATTTATGCGAAGACAAATTTGTAAGAAGCAACATAGCCCTTAGATTGTACAAGACTGTTGCGCTCCCCTTGCTTATGAACTGTGTATATGTACTGAGGCTTAGATAAAAAAAACTTTTGGCAATTACAGACACCTCAAAGTCTTAGTGATAGATACCTTAGTTGAGAAAAAAAGTCTTGCCAGCACTGATGAATAACAATGATATTAACACTGAAATGATTAATTCAGAATGCTTATACAAAAGTTGATATATGTAAGCGGAACATAAAGGTTTGCCCCCACACACTGTTGTTGAAGGCATTGCAGCAAACCAAAACGAAAATGTAAAAAACATTGAAATAACCTTCTCAGACAGAGAGGAATTCAACAAAGTGAAAGGTTTAAAAATAATGAGTCTAAATATTCGAAGTTTATGGAATAAATTAGCAGAAATAGACATACTGGCTGAAAAATTACCAATGTACATACTGTGTCTGAATGAAAACTGGTTAGATAACAGAACATACGATAGTATAGTAAAAATAAATGGCTATAACTGCCAGAGACAAGATAGAGATTCAGAAAAGAAAACTGGAGGTGGCTTAATGACCTATGTCACTGACAAATTCAAAATACTACCAATCGATAATAATCTTCAAATATGTACAAAAGACATAGAAATACAAACAATCAGAATTTTTCAAAATAAAGTAAAAACGATTTCCATGCAGATGCCATGAAAATAGTATCGTCAATATTAGAATTGCTACCAAAGAATGATGAAGTTACATTGGTAGGAGACTTTAATATAAACTATGCGGTGCCCTCAACTGGCAAAGCCCAGCTGCCGTCGATAAAATACAATACCTCATTGAAACAATTAATAGATGTTCCAACCAGAATAACCTCAAACACACAAACAACCATAGACTTAATATCTACAAGCACAAAATTTGTAAAGAAATGTGGTACACTTAATATTAATATCAGTGACCATGAACCAACATACCTCATAATAAAGATGGAAAAAGAGCAATATAAACTTATAAGCTTCAATTGTCATTCATATAAAAAGTTGAATGAAGAAGTTCTAGGTGAAAGATTACTATCTCGCGACTGGGCAGAGCTATTTGAGTCACAAGTACCAGACAAGTGTTGGGATAATATGTTACAGGTGATCACTGAGGAGGTGGATAAAATGTGTCCGATAAGAGAAATGAAAAATGTAAGAGCAAGAAAGTCCTCGGTCACAGGGGACATAATGGAACTAATGAAAGAAAGAGATGGATTATTTAGGGCAGCAAAAAAGAATAATAACCTGGGACTATTAGATCAAGCCAAAAAATTGAGAAGACGAGTGAATCATTTAGCAAGAAACTTAAAGAATAATTACATAAAGGAAGAAATAGAACAGAACAAAAATGAACCCAGGAAATTCTGGAAAAACCTCAGCCCCTTGTTAAATAATATGAAAAAAGGCAACACAAATGATATAACATTGACAAACAATGACCAAAATATCAGTCCAGAACGGGTCCCCAATGAGTTCAATGACTTCTTTGCTGCAATGGGTAATAATTTAGCAAAAGACATATCCCCACCAACTGCAGATGAGACCAGCCTGTATAACCAAGGAAACAATGACGAAATCCATATAAACTTTTCATATACACCTACAACAGAGAAGGAATTAATCACAATCATAAAAAGCATACCCTCCACAAAATCTTCAGGATACAACAACATCCCTTCATGGCTACTGAAGAAAATATTAGTAATTCTAGCAAAACAAATGGTACAGGTAATAAACTTAACATATGTCAAAAGCTCTATCCCAAAAAAATGGAAGCCGTCAAAAGTTACTCCTCTCTATAAGGCTGGTCCCACCACAAATCCCAGTAACTACAGACCTGTCTCCTCAATACCCCTGCCTGCAAAACTTTTAGAAAAGACTATCCACAAACAGATTATGTACTACCTCGAAAGTAATGACTTGTTGTTTCACTACCAATATGGATTTAGACAGGGACGGTCAACGAAAGATGCCCTACTAAACTACCTAATAGATGTTTATACAAATATGAATGAAGATAAGGTAACAAGGGCAGCCTACCTCAACTTCAGAAAGGCTTTTGATACAGTCAATCACTCACAACTCATAGAAAAATTGCAAAGTATTGGGATAAGAAATAAAGAATTAGATTGGGTTAAAAACTACCTAACAAATAGATTCCAGGCTGTAGAAATAAACAAAAGAAAATCAAAAATAAATTGTATTACATGTGGAGTACCTCAAGGCACATCTGTTGGCCCACTTTTATTCAGTATTTACATAAATGATATGCCAAAATCTATTAGCAGATCCAACATCCAATATAATATACGCAACTGGCACAAACACCCTAGGAGCTACAAACCTGCTTCAACAGGACCTAAATGCCATGATATATTGGTGAAAAATCAACAAAATCTCCATAAATTATGACAAATCTAAAGTACAAACATTCTTTCCTAAACAAAACATGAGGTCGAGGTGGGTAGTTGAAAACCAATCCCTATTGAATGATTATAGATTGGGCCTGGATGGGAATACAATGGAAGACGTTGAGATATATAAATACCTAGGAGTCGAACTGGACCGAAATTTAAAATTTAGAACTGCAGTAAACAAACTAATAAATGTAATGAACTATTGTAAAATTGACAAGCCTAAATTGTCTAATTTTGAGTTAAAGTTGTCTCATTCAGCCAGACATTCGTCGCGCCCCTACCGGCCAGAAGGCTACCCACACTTTCTTACGAAGAATGGCCCGCATTTCTTCACTATAAATGCTGGCAAATTACCAAACTGAAAGGCAAAATTCCTCAGAAAACACTTCTATTAATTTATGAAGTCATGGTATTACCACTAAGAGACCAAACAGATCTCTTCAATGACTCACACACAACAACAGGCACAAATAGATTACAAATTATTCAGAATAAGATACTTTGAGGATATATGGACTCCCATCCAGGGCCAATGTAGATGATATATATGTCAAAAAGAATTTATTAACTCTTAAACACAGAAGAAGACTTCACATTTTGCAGGCAGGCCATGCTTTGGCGGCAACCCAAGATTTGTGGACAATCGAAATCTAAATGCAAGAAATTTCGGCCAAGGCAGAAAACCTCTAAAACAAATCACACCTAAAAATGAGCAACTTTGGAAATCCATATTACACAGAATTCCATACACTTGGAACGCCGTCCAAACCATGACCCTAAGATTACATGACCCAAGAATATTTAAATTGGTAGCCAAAAAAACTCTTATTTGGTCAGACCAGTATTTCATTGAATAAAAAGTAGTATAATTCCTTAAACGTCAATAATGTGTTCACAAAATTAGAGTTACTATGTCTGAGATTCATTATAATAAGTTTTAGAGTGCTATATACATAACCTATTTGGTGTAATAGACAAACTTTATTGTAAAAAACAGTGGGCTACTTTCGTCCATGACGACTGTAGAATTGTACACTGTTCAACCCTGATCGTAAATAACAGGAAACTTGAAAACCTCCCTTAGCCGGAGTCATGTTCTCTGATAGCGATAATTTCGAAAATAAACGTATCTTAATCTTAATCTTAATCTTACTGATTTGGGTTCATAGAGTATATGGTTTGGATATGTTTGGCATATGCTGCTATGTTGGGCGGCAAGCTTAGAGTGACCCTCACTGGAACCGGAACCAGATCTATTACCTTAGGGACCAAGGTCAACAAACAAGACCATTCAAACACAAGCTGCCATGCAGTCGGTTGGTGAAGACCAGAAATTTTTTGCTACGATTCATTATGCCTGCCTGCAAAGCTTGCGGTGGCGATCACCCACACCCAGGTGAAACGACTTGTAGGTTCAAAACTAAGGCTATTAAGAAAGCAAAAGAAGTTTCAGGGAAAGAGGAGGATTGGAAGCTTATATTGATTATGGAGTCCACAGACGATTCTAAAGACATAGGTGCATCACCTCCTCCTCCGCCGAAAAGTGAACCATCGCTATCGGATCTAGTTACTCTGGTTAATAATCAACAGAGAATGCTCACCACGATTCTTGCTTCCCAGGTCGCTACCAAGACTTCATTGACTGCTGTCGGTTCACGTCTATCCATATTGGAGGTCGCCAAGAAGCCTGCCCCTACTTCTCCAAATCAGAAGGTGCCTCCTTTTGTTACACCGCTAGTCACTTCAAATGTCACACCGAATCCCATTCTGTTCACTCCGCCTGGGATTAACATGGGTCTCATCGGTGGCTCCGGTCCTACCAACTCGACACCTAGGAATCACAGAACCAACCGCTGCTAACGCCATGGCTCAAATGGCAACCGCCTTGGGCCAATTATTTATCTCCATTGATCCGTCAGTCACTCATAATCAAGGTATGCCACTATGCCCTGAATACCAGTATATGTGTTTACTAAAAGGTGTGCCCATGAAGAGTGCTGATGCGGCCAAAATGTCACTTGCCGAGTACCTATATGGCATGTCGCTGGTACTCGAACACCTTGTTACTTCGTCCGGTGACTGGCACAGTTACTTGATCCATTTCCAGACCCTTTTGTACTTCACTATTGGGAAAACATACGTAACTGCTGCATTTGCTAGCTATGAGAGAAGTAGTGGACTGTTATATTAAAAATCCGTCTGCTGGCTTTGTTCCTCGTAGCCCCTTGTCGGTCACAACACACTTCAATTTTGCAGCGGAAGTGAAAAGCAAGATTCTTAAACCTGCTCACAAGCAAGGGAAATCGGATGTCAAAACAGTGGTCCCAGATGACTGGCCCACTGATATATGTTATAAATTTAATTTGGGATCATGTTTGGGTAATTGTTCTCGCACACACAGCTGTGGGAAGTGTCAGGTGAAAGGGCACAGAATGGCAGTTTGTCGTAATACTTTGGCTGCAGAAAAAAACGGACTGTAGCTTCCACTTCCGCTTCCGGCTTCCGGCAAAATGGCGGACTTGAACATGTTTTCCTGCCCCTCGACATTCCTTCAGTCTATGATTCCACTCGCTCAGGTAAAATAAACACTGACTTTGACTTTGTTTCCTCGCATAATGTACATACCAATGATTGTGTGCCTTCTAGTGCTTCGGCTGTGATTAATGCACATGTTATTGTTGATTTTGTGCCTGTGAGTTCTTCGCCAGCCAGCTTACCCTTATTCACTCGTGCCCACTGTGTTCATCTGATTGGGGGTTTTCACTCTCAAATGAATTTGGCTGGTTGGCTATATGAACTACAGTATGAGAAGGATAGTGTGCTTCGTGATTTCCCTTTCAATGGAGTGTGCAATGGCTTCTATATTGTGGATCCTCATGCGAATGTGCCCAACTACTGCTGGGTCAACTACTCTTCGGCGACTACTGGGCCTGCTTATTCATTTATCTCAAAGCTTCTTCAATCAGAGATAGATGATCACCACTTCTACAATTCCTTACTGTGTTCATTCAATTGGCGCTGTGCCTAAAGGTCTGGATGCATTTCGCCCTATTACAGACTGCAGTATGCCCGATGGCCTTTCGATAAATAATTTTATGTCTACCACTGCCTTACCATTCTGCTTCAAATCAGTGGATGATGTGTCTTCATCAAGGTTATTCCATGGCCAGTGTAGACATTAGAGCTGCTTACCGCTTTATCTCGGTACACCCCTGTCAGTGGTGTTATCAAGGCCTAAGATGGTCGTTCGGCGGCAATACCAGCAAACTTCTGGATACAAGGCTGTGCTTTGGTCTGTTGTCTGCCCCATTTATTTTTAACGCGATTTCAGACTTTGTGGTTGCATGTATGGCCCGACGGGGTTATTGTGTTATCAACTATTTAGATGACTTCATATGTTGGAGAGATTCCTTCTCTTCGTGCCAGAACGTTCAGTCTACTCTCATCTCCCTTCTAGGCCAGTTAGGCTTTCAGGTGGTGTGGAATAAATGCTTGTCTCCTTCCACCACTTGTATCTATCTGGGCGTGATTTTCGACACCATCGACATGACCATGTCCCTGCCTGAGAAAAAGATGTCTAAACTTCTACACAAGATTAATTTCTTCTCCGACAAGCAAAGCGCCACGCCCCACCAACTGAAGGTTCTCTGTGGCATCAAGGGTTGTCTTCCTCTACCAAGAAGATTCGGCTATCTGATGAATTTAGACTAGATCTAGACTGGTGGACCCGTTTTGCAAGGGTGTTTAATGGTAAAGCCTGCATGCTGTCCCACCATTATTCTGATTCTGCATCTCTTCACACCAACTCCTCTCAAGCTGGGTAAGGCCTTCATTGGGCTGGTGACTGGCTTGCTGGTTCATTTTCCGACACTCGGCCTCCACCTCAGCTGAATCTAACTGATACTACTCATCAACACTGGAGGAATGTTCTCTCTCAGGACCTCAACATCAATTACATAGAGCTTATCCCCATTTGGCTGGCGTGCTATCGCTTTGGTCCTGAATGGTCGGGTAAAAAAAATCGCCTGTGTGACGGACAACACTCAGGTGGTTGCAATGGTTAATACTGGCAAAAGCGTTAACAAACTCTGCATTTCACTTCTTCGAGATATCTTTTGGTCTTTGGCCATTTGCAACTTTCATCTAGTGTCTCGACATCTAGTGCCTGGTTCCCTGAACCTCTTACCTGACTTGTTGTCTTGCTTATGTGCTAACCCTTATGTGAGCCTTGCACCATTTAATCTTTGTTGTTCTTCCAGACGTCCCAGCTACTACTTCATTCCATCTACAGGAATTGGATAATCTGGTTAACCTCAACCTCAGCAGTGCCTGGGCTCTCAACACGTCCAAGATCCAAGCAACACAATGGAAGAAGTTCCACGACTTCTGCTCTAGCTTCTCATTGTGTCCAGTGCCTGCCTCTATCTCTACTGTCGCCAGATTTGTATCATACCTTGGGAAGTCAATGAAATACTTGTCCATCGACAACTACTTGTCTTCAGTCATCATGCTTCATAAAGTGTGTGGTGTTGAGGAGGAGTTCCGCTCTTCCTTCTATCTCAGGATGGTTATGATGGGTCTAAAGAGGCGTGTCTCCACTCCTCCCCGTCAGGCCAGAGCTCTGTCTCCGACTCATTTGAAGCTTATGTATCTTCATGTGGATCTGTTGAACCACAACGAGAAAGCCATGTGGGGGGTGATTGTCTTATCCTTTCGCTCCTTGCTTAGAAAATCCAACATCGTTCCGGATTCCCTCTCTTCTGCTGACACCCATGTTATCCCCAGATCAGCTTGTGTCTTCCACGCTGATGGTGTCATCATTACAGTTGGTACCAGCAAGAATTGTTCATCTTCTAGAGGTCCCTTGACTATTCCTCTGGTCAAGATGTCAGATTCACCATTCTGTGTCTACGCATACTCATTGCTACATTGGAACTTCAACAAGTTTCCTGCAGATTGCACGTCCCCTCTATTCTTGGGATGCTTCGGGGTGTAATCAGACCAGTATTATACCGAGAGGGGCTTGTCTTCTTGAAGTCTCTGGTTGTGAAGATTGGCCTACCTTCTGCTGACGTCAGTTTTCACTCCTTACGTCGTTCCGGTGCCACCTTCCTCCATGACATTGGGATGCCGTTGATAGACATTAAGTCCGTTGGTGACTGGAGTAGCCTTTCTGTTCTCGAAGACTTATCCATGTCGTTGGACAAACGTTCACAAATTGATAAATTTGCCTCGAATCGTCTTTAATATATTTCCCTCTCTCTTAATTGTTTGGCCTTGGAGTTTACAGAGACGTGAAATTATAATCAACCGATATAGATGATACATGTATCATACATAGGTGTATACTAATAAAGTGTCATGCATGCTCGTACACATATACCTACATGTATATGTACATACATTTGTATGTATATCGTACATATGTGTATGCATATACATTACATATGCGTTATCTAAGTATGTATATCATACATATGAATGCATGTATATATACATGTATACATTACATGCATATACATGTATAATGATAGAGTATGTACATGCACATGTATACACATGTATACATAGTATGTAAACATACATACATACATGCATATATGTGACCTGCAATCGGGTCTTATGTGCTTAGATATGAAATATAAAATGTGTTTTAGGACATAATATGCTGCAAAAATTATGTTGATACGAAAAATCGTGGATAGTTGTTGCAATACAGGCTGGAATATTTAGACCAATTATTTCCTGTAAGGTGTTTTAACGCTGTAGAAATATGCTATATTGTGTTTGTGCAACGATCACGAAAATAGGTAGAAGAAATAGGCCTATAATTATGTTATTTTTACAGATTTGAGGGGACATATGTCACACAGCTTTTCTCTTGAAATAATCTGGATTAGTTTCTGAGATGAACGCCAAAACATGTAGAGCAATTATTCCTCTCCCCCTCCCCACACACACAAAAGCATGTAATATACAAATTAATATTCATGCATATGATCACAATGTTATTGTATAAATTCAGTCAAGTATGCCAAAACGATTCTCTCGCATTAATTATCAAGTAATCTTACCTAGGCGGGTGAAAATATATACCTATACACACATGCGCTATATGTATATTGTATGCACATATAATTGAATACATAATATATGTATTATACATATTTAATGAACCTTGGAAGGTATGCTTGGATAGTTTTGAGATACACGCCAAAACATATAATTCAACTATTTCGGCGGAAGGTGTTTAGCGCCGTAGAAATATGTTATAATATATTGTCCCTGCGACAATCAAGAAAAAAGGTAGAAGAAATAGGTCTATGATATTGTCACCTTTACAGATTTGAGTGGATATATGTAGCTATGTAAAACAGTTTTTTGTAAAACAAAATCATGGATAGTTTTTGCAATACAAGCCGGAACATTCAGATCAATTATTTCAGCGGTGTTTAGCGCCGTAGAAATATATTATATAGTGCCGTGCGACAATCAAGAAAAAAGGTAGAAGAAATAGTGCTATAATAATGTTACCTTCAAAGTGTCGAATACACATATGTAGCTATGTAAAACAGTTTTTCTTTTGAAAAAATCTTGAATAGTTTCCGAGAAAAACGCCGAAACATGTAGAGCAATTCTTTCCGCGAAACAATGCGTTACATTGACAGGGGTTGAGGTGACAGCCCACAGCTCAGTAGAGTGGGGTGGAGCGAAAAGGCACAAACCAGTCTTAATGTGGCGGGAAAAAGGTACATTCCTTCTGACTCCACTTTAGTGGGAAAAGGCATGTGGTGCGAAAAGGTGCGGGGAAAACGCTGGCGAAAAAAGGTATAGAATCGAACATGATCTGTGTAAAAAAAAATGCAAAAAAAATATTTTTTCGCCAAAAGCCATCAAAAACCAATTTTTTTTTGTGTGGGGCACCGCCCATGTCGTGTGCCGTCACGCAGTGTGCCTAAGGTAGAATAAAAAAAATAAAAAATAAAAAATATATATATCTGTGGTGGTTTTATATATTTCATATTCTGGTTTCCTTGTTATTCTATGTAATCTCAGAGTCCGAGCTGTCTACGGAAGCGGGTTCTCGGAATCACGCTGTTTGACAGTTCAGGCTCGGGTTGCCGAAGCAGCACCCATTACGTAACGAATCTTGGTGTTTCACATTTCTTACCTTCCATATGACTTTAGTCCTTATAACTCGTAATCCATGTCTTGATCTTACATATTGTTTTACCATAAACCTGCATTTGTATCTAGTCAGTTATCGGTGCTAAACTCAGCATGTTATGTCCGAAGGATCTTTTAACAATCTTATCTGTCTTCTCTTAACACCTGCTTTTATTGTGTACCCTGGGATTTATGTATTCTACCACTACCAGTGGTCAGGGTTGGTTCAGAGAGTAAGATATGAGGAATAAATGGATGCAACAGGTTAAATATCTCGTTCCGTCTTTATTCTAGCTAAGTGTAGAACCCGAGATCACTACATATCTATCAAATTATTATGAATAATGATAAAATGCATGGGATTATATATGTAAAAACATCAAATGTATTTATTTGAGTTTTTCTTGGATCATAGCAGAGAAATAACATGGTGCCAAAAGGTGGTGGGTCCCAGAGTTCATGTTGTGTGCCGTCACGCATATTTTAGGGTTTTTAGAGCTTCATAAGGCATAAATTTAATAATAAACTCTAAATTTTACATTTATTATTGACTTTGCTTAATATCAACCTTTGTAGATTGGAATTCATGATTTCTGTGCCGTTTTTACATGATTCTTAAGGCAAAATGCTTTCAAAATTTGCCGTCACGTTGTGTTGTGTGCCGTCACGCCTGCCGTCGTGTGCCGTCACGCCTGCTGTCACATAATATCAGAAATTATATCTCTAACATATAAACATAATATTAGAACGTTTATCCTTGAAGATTTTGCCTCTAAATACTTAAACAGAACAGGAACATTAAATACAAGTATTTGAGTCAACTTAAAACCCTAAATAAGGGTAATGAATGTTATATATATTCTAAATATAATGAGTTATATAATGTGTATAAATACATTATAATGTGGGCATAGGGTCAATGACCTATCACCCTTGCCGCTGCCATTATTATTACCATTACTGAATGGTTATTTGGCTGTAACTTTTCTTCTAGTTAGAATATCTTCACCAAATAAAAGGTGTTATGATCCTTATGTCGAGACCTATCAAGTACAAAATAGTTCAATACATTATGTGCATATTTGTTTTATCTATTTCTAATTTAAATACTCATTTATGTAGAAATATGTACCATTATTCGTCATGCTATTTTTAGCATTTTTTTCATATTTGGGATCTATTTTCGACCCCCCTGTAAACAAATTCCTAACTATCAGAATGGTTCCAAACTTGGCAGTTTAATGTGCATATATATAAGGTTGATAGAAAAAAAAAATCAACTGATAAATGTAAAAATTATTTTTGGGTACTCAGGGGGTGTCTAGGGGCCCAAATGTTGTCAAATTGGTGGAAATGGCCATATATATCTTTCTGAGCCACCCTCTAAATGATGGCTGCCATCCCATGACCTCAAGTGGAAGAAGTCCATATGTGTGCAGAAACAATCAAGGTACAAAATAGATTATGATATAAAATCAGGTATTTTGGGGCAGGAGAAAAGGCATTGTTTATCTTCAATTTTCCTTGAATGTTTGTATAGCAAAAGTAAGTTTATATGTTTACCAATGGCAGAGCTTCCCAAAAGTATATAGAGAAAGCTGGATAAGATTCTCCAATACATTCAAAGGCAACAATTCCGAACTATATCTCCTCCTGGCCCTGAACACCTAGTACAAAATTATTCACTCCAAATGCAGAAGTTTCATCTCTTCTTCCAGAAAGTTAAAATTAACCTGGAAGTCCTCCAGCTTCTGGCTATTGCAATGCTGATGATGCAAACAGCTCACTTGCTAATGATGAAAGTAAGAAAGGCATGACAGCTGTCTTACACTATAAACAAATTGACTCTTTTTGGTCCTCATTTGGTTTTATTTTGGTCCTTATCGCACTTAAAACCATCAAAAGCATTTGCATTACAGTTTGAACTGCAGAAATATATTCCTAATACTCTTGGTCACAAATGCCTTCAGGAACCTGAATTAGTTTTTTTTAAATAGGGTATATTTGGGAGGATTTCTTTAGGGTCTTTTATTAATTTGTTCTTATTATCAGTAGATTAACTTGCTAAATATTGTTCAGAAGTTCAGATAGATAGACAACTTGCCTTTTTTCTTTATTTCAGGCGTCACAATACCTGCAGAAATATCTTTCCTAATGTCATTCATCATAATTGCCTTCATAAATCCAATTTAGATTTTTCCCTTCATTTGACAGTTTTTTGTTGTTTTCTTCTTCTCAGTATTAGTAGAATAACTTGCTAAATATTGTCCATATTGAATTTATTCATATTCCAATGGATTCCCCATGCCTTAAAACATAGAAAAAGTGCATTCACACTTGATTACATGTTTATTCTAGCCCAAGTTATGAAGTATAGTTTTTTTACTTCAGAGGGTACATTTGGAAGGATTTTTTTAGCATCTTTTGCTCATTTTTTCCCAGTATCAGTAGATTAACTTGCTAAATATTGTCTGTATCAACCTTTGTCATGTTCCAATGAATTCCCCATGCCTTAAAACCTAGAAAAAGTGTATTCACACTTGATTACATGTTGATTCTACCCCAAGTTATAGTGTTTCAGAGTTTTAGTGGCGTCCATTTTTGTTTTCAGCTCTCACGGGTTTTCCTACGGGAGTTGAGTTTAAATGTTTTGAAATATGTTAGTAGAGACCTTTACCAATACATTGGTAAAGAAATTTCTTGGTAAGGAATTTGTTCACAGATTGGCCTTTTTTTCTCCTAAAATTCCCTGACTAAAGGGTTTGAAAGATAACCAAAGTCACTGATGTACAGCCGTCGGTATATCCGTAAAGCTTTAAAATTGTATTATAAAAATAGTTAAAAAATGAGCAATTATTCAAGAAAAATCCAAGAGAGTCCAAAGAAAACACATCTCCGAATATATCCGGGTAATTCCAGATCCAAGGCGCTCCGGTGTGTATTCCAGTATCCTCCGGATATCTCCGTGCTAAAATGAAATTTGCCTATGTCTCCTCGATATAGGTTGAAACAATCCAGAATCCTGGAAAATATACAGAGTATATTCCTTTTACTGTCAGGGCACCAGTGTTGTGATTATAGCCTATGTTCTTTCCAATGAGTCGTCGAGTTCTCTGTAGAATCGCCTCTGGATCTCTTCCGGGCTTAAACACTACCGATATTCATTAAATGTGATCGTATAAGATACTTCTGCAAGAATATGCTATGAATATATTATGAAATGTAATAAGGATAGTGGAGGAAAGAACTAATCTCTGAAGTCAAAGGCAAAGGGAGGAAAATATTATAAATGTTTTAACATCGCTCCGAGTTAAAGAAGAACATCAAGAAAGTACATCTGCAATTCCAGTTTTATTCCTGCTATCCTTGCTGAGGTTGAGAGGTTTGTCTCGAACCTGATCATACAAAAGCTCTGCTGGAACCTTATTAAAACATGAACATGTACATCAAGGTATTTGTACAAAAGTGAGAAATATACATATAAATAATATGAGATGACAAATACAAATTCATGATAAATTAGAGCAATGTTTAGCATAATATACAGTGAAAGTAATACGCGCGAATATTTAATCAATATTAAGTAATAAATAGATCTTCATAATAATTCTGGAATATCAGCTGCTCTGCACGTGAAGACACCAAACGGCTACCAGAGAGAACTACATGTATACCTCTGAGTTCCCCGGAGGGTCCCGGAGCATCCCGGAGAATCCTGGAGAATCCCGGATATCCTCGGAACGTTCATCAGATATATTATATGATCGTAACATAACTACACAACTAGTGCTGCTGGGGATACTGCAGTGGGTTTTCCGTGAACTAAAACGCGGCAATGGCGCTCGATCCAAATCATAACACAGGCCTCGAAGGAGGTAAATGGGCTTATATCTTCTTTTATGGACAATATTGTTCCAGTAATCACTGGCTAATTGCATTGCTTACTAACATACGGTAGTACTGAGACTGGAGAAAAAGCTGAACGAGCATCTATTTGGGGGGCAGAGACATCAATAAAGGTTGATTCTTGTACTGTTGCGTTAGTTTGGGATCCCGGTACAACTGCTCTAATTCTTGTGTATTAGCCGATGGCGGCTTTTTTCAAAAGCGGTGGTCGCCGAGAGTCCAGAGCATCATAAATTCTGTAAAACTCAAATTTAGGAGCCGTAGTGAGCATACAATCGTTAACTGAAACAAGGGGTCTAGAGCAGTCTGTTATAGGACGAAGGCGACCATCTTTACGGAGCACCGCACCTAGTGCATGAATGCACCTGGGTTTGGATTTAGCTACCAAAACACAACCTTCTATCAACTCATTAGTGACTGTACGATTCATCTTACCAATAATTTCAGAGTCCAAAATGGACGAATAGTTAGACATTTCATAAGATAAGTCACAACCTTGATCTAGTATCTTAAAACCACGGCAAACACCGTCTAAGATAAACTCAGTTAGTTCTGTACCGAGGTCAAGAGTCAACACCCAGTCCAATATATATAGACAGGTGCACATACCGTCATAGCATCAATCAGTCAAGTGTAAGAACTGATCAGAATAAATCCGTAAACTTTTAACATAACCAGTAGGAAAATAACCTGACCGCATCAGGAGATGCATGTCAAATTCCCCTGACACATCATTGGTATATGGAGAAACAAAACATACATGGCTATCAACAAGATTGGAAACGTCAGGTGTCAAAACAACACAAATGGTATGGGGGTCGCCATCTTTGATTACAGCACACAGGTTCCTGCCATGACCCAGAAGTGTAACCTAACTACCGTGGTCTCCCTCAACAAAATCATAATCAGTATAATCAGAACAAGAAATACAGTCATGAAAGCCAATATAATTGTTTAAATTCAAAAAGCGTCAGACAAATACCCGCCTGCAACATAGACATCAACACCTTCATCCAAATCAATAATACTTTCTCCAAAAGAACCAATGGTTTCTAACTCAGTAGTACACATCATAACCTATGTGTCATTGCGCCCTGTGTTGCCGGTAGAAGTTTTACAGCTAGATTTCGCATGGTTACCTTGAGCAAAGAGCGCAAATGTGAGGGAATTTACACTCAGAATTGTTACAGTTATCCCTATTGAAGTTCCAACAATAATAAGTAGGTGTTTACGAGTACTAGATTTGTCATTTGAACCTGAAGCAGCGGTTTTAGCCTTCGCTGGCTGCTTCCTAGCATATTCTTGACCTGAGAAAGGCAAAGCAAAACCCATATGCCCTGAGGTGTACGCCTTTGGGCCGATAGTAACAGCTAAATTTCTAACCGCTTCATCGTACTTAGCAATGCCTTTGGTTAAATAGGCTTGGGTACCCGCTTTCTCACTAATGAAACAGTTATGTTCGAGCATACCCTCAATGTTATCTCCTTTCCTATACCTTTCTAACATTAGAGCATAATGGCAGTATAACAACTTTTCATTAGTCATGTATTTCGACCTATCCTCTTTAGGTAAAAATCAAGAAATACGATACCTACGTCTCTTACTATCATCTGAAGAGCGAGACAGACTTATGTTTCTTCTTGTTCTTGCTCTTTGGTTTGCGACGTCTTCTAGAACTAGAAGCAGAAGAAGACGAACTAGAAGAAGACGAGCTTGAATCGTCTTCAGACAAGGAGGAGCTTGACGAAGAAATCGCTCTAGGCTCACAAGCCCGGCCACGTCCTCTGACACAAGGGGAGCGCGTTCTGGACCTAGCCCAACCAGCACGTCTCACAGGCGAAATATCAGCGGTTTTCTTACGTGGGTTTAGAGGATCCCCCTTATTGTGGTCACGGTCAGCAAGGTCTCGGTCATGGTCTTGAACCAAATCCAACAACATATTTTCCAACCTTTCCTATCCTGAGTGTCAGTGCAGGACATATGCACCTTGTCAACTGACTCACGGAGCTCAGTGACTTCTCTGCGTGACACCTTGTCAGCAGTTTTACTTCCACCCACACCTCTCCCAGCACCAACTTCGGGGATATGAACAAACATACTATGAGACAACCGTCCCTTGGCTTCCGAACTTTTGCTATGTTTACAGCGACCACCACTGACAATAATATGGAGAGCTGGGAAGTCTTCGGACAACTCAGGTGGCTCAAATATGGAGTCCATTGGTTTATAAGAGGACCGACCAGACTTAGGTTTACCCCCGGCCCCGGGGGGTGACCAAGCTGACCAGTCGATAAGTCTTGACATGTCATTACCGACTTCCAACTCTGCCCCTGGCTCTTTCTTCTTCTCCAAAACAACAGACTCGGTCAGAAGAAGCTAGCATACACTTTTGGTCCGTTGGCGGTGCATGCCTGGTATTACATGTTTTGCAAAATCGTTGCTGCTTCATGGTTGAAGCACAGAGCCAGCAAAAATGTTCCCTTCTACACTCGAAGAGTGCTTGAGGCAGAGTGAATGAGTGGTAGGCAGCGGGCAGTGGACAGAGAGAGGCATGACCTGACTGCTGGTGGCACCACCTTAAAGGAGAACATGCTTAGATAGTTTAACGTGGGCAGTGCTTGAAAACCCCATTGGTAATTATGTCTGCGTGATTGGGTTGGCACAGAACAACCTCAATCTATAATAAATCATTAAAATACTAATCAAACCATGGGTAATAGATCAGCGCCATTTGCACCCTGCTTCGACTGGGGCGACCTCTGGGTACACAAAACATGTGTACTGCTCGTAATACGTCACTCCCGGACTGGAGTCACTCCCGCCATATTTGTTTACACTTGGACTCACTCACTTCACCGCGGTTCATTTACACTCTTGGTATCTTTATATCGTTGTTGTTTGAATGGGGAAAACATGACTGGGTGTTCAGCATTTGGTTGTGACAATCATACTGACAAACGTAAGTCATCAGTCAAATCCAAAGACAAAACTAAAGCCGTAGCATCAAATAGCAGGGGTTGCGATCCAGATGAATGTAGCGTGGTGTCTGTCACTGGGGTCAGTGCAGCTGACCCCAACACAGCGCCGACACCATCCACCTCCAGTGTTCAGTTACTTGGATATGAGGAAAAGAGGGCTCTTTTAAGTATGAAAGTTACATTTCATCCATTCCCTGCACCAGGCCCTTTGAGGGAGAAATGGAATGCATCATGGAACCGAGAGAAAAAGGACATAAAGCTCCATTCTACTATATGTTCTATGCACTTTGAACCAGACTGCTACGAGGACCAGTACTGGAATAAGGTAAGAATTAAACAATTTCTCAGTTTCTTACCATTGATATATACTTCATTCCTATATGTTGGTGAATTTTACTTATGTCATGTCCAATTGTGTTTATTCGGAAAGAACAGTGAATCTAAAATATTATACTCAAACAGACAGATGAATTAATCAAGATTAATCATGATAAATAATTATCATGGAAAATGATTGCAAATTCTATTTTGTTGGTGTTTGTACATAATGGTTAATTTATATGCTAGCCATGTAAGCAGGTTTACTTGATGAACCAATATGTATTAAGCCTCTCATTTTAAATCCTATTTTTAATGAACTTTCATTACCTGGACAGCTGCTGTGTGTTATCATTATTATTTTACTTGTCAGTTAGTCAATTGGTCCAGTTATTTTACCCCAATAGTACCTTTAAATTGGTTTACTCTCAATTATTTGTCCAATGTTATAATTGATTTTCATTGATTGATTGATTAATGTTCGTCGATCAATTAATTTTCATTAATTAATTAATTAATCTAAATTTATTTGACCAATCTCAAATTGTCTCAACGTATTCAATTCAGACTCATTTAAATCACACTTACATGATTTGGGGCTCTTCCTATTTTCTTACGATCTCACATTTTGAAATCCCCCTATTGCACATAATTCCAGCTCTGCGTAGCTTTGTTGTGATTTGTGGGTGTTGATTTGTATTCCTGATGATACTCCTATGAAAGTGATACTCCTATGAAAAGGAGTTAATAGCACCCCACAAACACATGTGGCAGTGACCTACATCCCCCCCCCCCCCCCCTGCACCACATAAACCTGTCAACCCATCTCAAGAGACAAAGGGCATGTTGTTTTCCACTTTCAGCTAAAAGTAAACACAGGGAGAGATACATCGGTGTTCTTTATATAAATAGATGTGACAGATAGTTGTTTGGGATATTTATAATTTTCCTAGGAAGCATTTCATAGTAATTCAATGTTGCAGTATAATATTAGACTTATGAGACTGCCCCTTTGTTACAGCCCATAATACATGAATTACTATAACATTTATTTATAATCTGCTTCAATATCTTCAGGTAAACATGGGTCTCAATCCTAAAGTTCGGAAGCTTAAGCAAGATGCTGTCCCTACCATCTTCATCAGACCTCGCCACCATTCAAATCCCAAGCCAAGGGCCAACACAGAGGAAAGGCTTCGAAAGAAACGCAGAAAAGAGGTATGTCTCATAAATATTTTCTCTGTGGATCCCATAACAGATTTTTACATCTGTATCCCCCATGTTTGTTTCATTTTTTCTTTTCCACCTGCTATCCTTCTCAAAACTTTCTTTCCTGTCTGATTGCCCCCTCCCATCTTTATTGGGAATATTGAACATCAAATAATCTCCATAACCAAATGAATTAATTCAAGATATTTTGACACAATTACAAACGTTCATATTGATAGGATGGTGTAACCTTCTGAAATAATAAATAATTGCTACGCATTGAAACTATCAGGGACTCATCCATCTCTCCCCTTGTCTCCTTCATCCACGTTTATCTATCCCTGGACCCCATCTCGCCTCTCCTTTATTTATCTCTATCATTGACTATGAAGAGGTGAAAACAAGAGAGATATTGCCCATTGATATGTTTATGGTCACTGTTAAGATACCCTCTATCATTTACTCATTACAGAAATTGTTATTCTTAAACAGGAACTTGAAGATATTATCAACCCAGAGAATATCCCAGTTGTGGATCCTGTTATGGATGAAAACCCCGACATCATTGAAGAAGATCCCTCTGCATACAAGGATGAGGTATTTTGAAAGAAATAATAATTTAGTTATAAAGTATGATACTTTTTCTGAAGCTTTGCTGTCAGGAGGGCTCTATCAATTGTTCATTTTAAATTTGTGAATAGTATTTTACCAGGCCATATTATTGTGTGATGCTATATGATGCTATTTAGGTTGCTATCAGAATGAGAAATACTGATTTTTTTGAAAATGTCCATAAGAGGTGAAGCACTTTACATTAGCATATAATCATATCATCTTGTATGATTTATTTATTCCAACATTTAATTTTCAGGACAAAGATAAAGCGATTCAAACTGAAGAAAAACAAAAGCCTGTAATGAAATCGGTGGGTATAGGAGTCTACCTACAGGCTGCTCCCTTACAAATGCCACCGAAACCAACAACAAGGGAGATTGGCGTCCAAACTATGGAGATTGAGCCATTAGTTTACAACACACATGGATCCCCTTGGAAAGTTACCTCTGATCATGCTTATACAATGAAGACTTCCTCTCCTTCCACAAGACTTCCAGTTCGAAAACTGCAGTTTCAGATCGAGGAGCCATTGATTGAGGATGCTATTGAGGAGGTTATTGAGGAGATTATTGAGGAGGATATGGAAGTGGATATGGAGGAAGCAGACTCATTTGACCAAGTCGATGATGTATCAGCTGATCCAGACTGGACACCAGAGGAAAAGGAGGAAGAAATGGCAGAAGACGAGAAAGAGGAATTCTTTGAAGTAGTTGGGGATCAGACACCAGCCACTGAGAAAAAATTCATTGTTTTTGCGTCTCATTTAGAACAGCTGATGAAATTCTGTCCCAAGTGTGGGGCTGGTGTCATAGAAAAAAAGCTGACTACCAAAGGCTCCCTACTTACTGCTGAGCTTAGCTGCAGCAATGATCACTGTGTTGTGTGGCGATCCCAGCCACTGATAAATTATTATCCTGCTGGCAATATTCTTTTGTCAGCAGCTTGTCTTTTTGCTGGGGCTACGTACACCCGGTTATACCAAGTTGCCAACTTCATGGGTTTGCAGGTTCATACACCAGGATCATTCTTTAGACACCAGAAAAAGGTTTTGTTCCCTGTGATCGCAGCACCATGGAAGAAAGAGGAGCAGAAAGTTATGGGAGTGTTGTGAATCTTGCCTATGTTCTTTCCAGTGAGATGATTTGCCAGTGTTGCACTTTCTGTGTATCGACTCTGGATCTCTTCCAGGCTTAAATACTATTGATATTTAATAATAATATATTCGTGATCATATAGGTTACTTCTCTGAATAAATATTAATCATATCTCTAGCAAAGGTAGTGGAGGAAAGAACTATGTCCATGTCAAAGGCCTAGGGTGGATAATATTCTATGTTCTTTAAGCGCTTCTCCGGAAAGAATAACATATAGAGAAAGTACTTTATAAGTCCAGTTTATTCCTTTAAATCCCTGAGGTGAGGTTGAGGTCCTTGTTCCCCAACCTGACAATACATGAAGCTCAATGCAAAGGTCATGAATATTATAGCAAGTAACATAAGGTGTGTACAATATGAATCAGGAATACATAAATAAATACAATGAGCAAATAAGTATAAACTTCATCATAAATTAGAGTAATATATAACATAAGAGATGGTCGAAGTCTGGAAGCTCTATCATTAACCAATAATTAGTTATAACATGATGAACTAATATAAGCAGAGAATAGCAGCAGTTCTTGATATGTAGCCCCTGGTGGCAGCCGGAGATATCACGGAGGTTTCCCGGCGGTTTCCCGGAGGTTTCCCAGACTTTTCCTGGAGATTATTCCAGTGATTTCCCAGAGGTAATTCCGGACGTATTCCGGACATATTCCGGACATATTCCGGAGATTATTCCGGACATATTCCGGACATATTCTGGAGATTATTCCGGACATATTCCGGAGATTACCCAGACATATTCCAGAGGTTTCCCAGAGCTTCATAGAGTCATCACACATTCGTAACACTCCCCCCCAACCAAGGGAAATAAAATTTTAGAAGGAGGCAGAACATATTCCACGAGTTATGAAATTTTATTCCATTAACAATAACTTGTCCATGTAATAACAAATGAATGAAGCCCTGTTAAAGGATGTATGGAGGTACCATTGATGGAATTAGCTCCTCCTTAGTGTTGTTGAATCCCAGAAATTTGCTGCTCACAAAGTCCACATAATGATACAGGCAAATTGTCCATCTCCTGATTGCTCATCAGTTAAAGCAGTCCTGAGATGTGCTCCTCTTTCCGATTAATCCTGTTTCTTCTGATTAATCTTGATGTTCCTTCTTTTTTTTTTCTTTTATTAATTCCCTCCTATTTACAAACAAACTTGCTCCTCCTATGATACGGTTTTGTCCAAAATGCATGAAAGCATTGCCAGATAGATGTGAAGGCCAGGTATATAGAAGCAATGGGCACTTTCCTACTATTATCCACCTAGAATGTTTCCTGGGATATTTTTATTCTATTTCAAAACAAACATTTCACGTCCTGGAACTAGGGAATCATGCTCTGGAATCCTAGCGAATGACTGATCTATTAGTGTCTGTCATTAGACCCTAGGCAATTATCATCATGTCTTTATATATCTGGTCCAAGTTTGTCCAGGATAGGAATCCATACAAAAATCGTTATTAGATTTCTTGATGTTTTGTTCCTCTCTGGATTGTATCATTCTCAGCGAAGATAATTCCACAATTATCCAAATCAAAGCCAAAATCCACACACTTGATATCCAGAATAGATGTGAGATATCCCAATATATTTTCCTGAAATCTAAGGTTCCTTAAAAACAGAAAAGGATCCTGATCGTCTATACAAGCAAATCCAAGTTTATTCTTCAATGGCCAGAACAAAAGTCCTGAAATATCCTATCCATATGAGATATGATATTCTCTGGCTACAGTCAATGTATCCTCATACATTAAACATTTTCCCTAGGAACTTCTGATTTTCCTGAATAGTATTCCTTTAATTGGCCTCCATTCAAACCAAATTTTGGATTCTGTCCATATTTATGTTCTTGCTCCTGGTTGCTCTCATTGACAACATATAATTATCTCATCAGGAAGACCATGAATTGGTTCCAGTAGAATTCTAAGAACTTGTTTTCTACCATCCGGATTCCAAGTCCAGTGTAGAATAGGACATATCCTTTCAATGATCGATCATCACTTGCAGAGTAATTTTGTTATTTCTATATTTCTCCTGAACCATTGTCCTCTTATCCGGCGATTGCTGAGGTTCAGCGATTGTCGCTGATGAATCAGTAATTGCTTTGATGTGATGTGTCACAAAATTCTGTCATTTCCAGATCATATCCAGGCCCTGTGAACTACATGAAGATGTTTCATTAGATTCAGACCAATGTAATGGTTGATATACCTCTTCACTATTTAGGCAAATATTAAGCAATATTCCATTTGCTGAGTGCAATCCAGAGATCCAGCTCATGGTAGCTCTTCAATGTAATGAAGCAAATACATCCAAAATTGTCCATCCTTGTCCTTTCTCAGAGGACTTGAGGCTCCTCACAGGGTGTACAGAGATCCTATGGTTGTTGTTTCCTTTCATCATCATATTACCATCCTCCTGCTCTTTCAGTATTTTTTGTTTTTTTGGGTTTTTTTTTTTTTTTTTTCCGGACATCTAATTGTCTCTTTATGACCAGAATTCCACGAATTCTCGGACATACTTCACACAGGAGAGAGGATCCATGAATATCCCTAAGCAGAAAACTTGTTAGGTAATCCTCCTTATGGGTCTCCAACTGATCCATTTGATGGAAATTCCATGTGTTAATACCATGTCCTGGCGGTATGGTTTTAAACATATTTACAGCCCTTCTTATAAGGCAGTCTAACATATAATGTTAGAGAGAAATAAACAATAGAAGAAAAATTAATAACTTTCTTCCGAAAAATAAAAAAATATCTCATGGTTTCAAAATTGGCCGTTAATCCACCATTTAGAAGCAATTCTCTATGTGTCTCACCAAGAGCTTCTTTACGTGTATATAACTTCTACTGGCGACAATGAATACATCAAATGTCATCTCCAGCCTTCCTATGGATTAATGTATTGAAGAATTATTCAAACCAGAGAAGTCATATCTTGAGGGAGCCCTAGTCACCCTAATTCTAGTTCTCCTGGCATTTTCTGGCGATTCAATATCCACTCCCTTGGTTTCACTTTTTGCAGTACAAGAATTAAATACCTCTTGCTGCCCAGGACAAGGTGAGGCTTTAGATAATCCACATGCACTTTCGCCATTTTTTTCATGCCTGTCCGGATGAGATATGTCCAATCTCTTAGTTTTTCAACCACTGGAAATAGACTTTCCCTCCATCCACAAAGTAGTTTTCCACTTTGAAGAGAACTATGAAGCATGCAGAATGGTTATGACCTGACCCAGTTAGGTGCCAAAATCATGTCTATATTATGAAGATCCTTCCTCAACCCCACACAGAGAATCCCATGGTGTAGGTACATATGAAGCATCAAAGCATATAATTTCTTAAAATCCCAAGATTCCATCTGCAACTTCACCAGGTTCCATTGCTAGACATGAATTCGTAAAAAGTTCTCCTTCCCTCTCTATTGACTCCTCCTGATCCTATACACCATGTCCATTGTCATTTGGAAATCCAAGCTCAGGATCCCTGATTCCCTGTGTATGTTTCCAATGTAGAATCTCCAGACATGCGATGTTTCTCCAAGCCCAGAATGGGAATTTGCCACAAGAAGGTGCAAATCTCCTCCAAAAGAAGCATGGGCATACCACCTTGCTCCCTTCAAGTTAGGCAGATAATAAATATTTCCCTCCTCATTTCCTTTCACCAGTAATAAATCAAGTGCTTCAGGGGTTGTACCTTCCCCTAATAAAGGGGGTCCTGAGGAATCATTTACCTCTACCACTGTATGTTGGGAGGAGCCATTTTGGGCTTCGGTGGCCGGACTACTGGCCCTATCCAGTCCAACCACTATTCGTTTCCCTCACTTTTCCCCAGTTCCGAGCAACCATTCACTGCATGGTCTGTTGCATAACTAGCTTTGGCCGCAAGGAAGCAATGGCATGAAAAAGTAGAGTGTCCGGTTGTATCACACCACTTACTAAAAAGGGGAATGAGACCCCTAATCCTTCCAGGTCCCTCCTTTCCTATTGTTAAACCATTTCCTTTTATCTCCTATAGCAGTAACTTTCAATACCTTTTCCTCTCCTGAGTCCATCCCTTCTGGAATTTCAGTAATGCATGTTACTGCACTGAGGATGTCTGAACTGGCTTCTACCCATGTTTTTTGTTTTTTTTTAAAAATCCAGCATATCCTTGATACATTGTCAAATCAACAGGCGAGTGTGGGAACTATATCTTTCCAGAGAAAACCCATATCACCAGAGATATTAGCAAATGTATCCATATCCTGTCCTGGCAGACGATTCCTATTGTAGAAGATACTTTTATGATCTTATTGAGTCCCTTCTCCTTATATTCTGCACAGTTTCCATGGTCCAATTATTCGCAGTACTGATATTTTCAAACGATACCAAATATTGACACCAATCCTTTCTCTCAAATGATGGAGGCATGGAACATTTAGGCTTTTCCGACCACTGAGGGACAGCAGTGCCTAAAGATTCCTGGATTTTCACAGGACACATGTCCATGTCCCATATTTTTATGTCCAACTCATCCCCATCAGAATCAAACAAAGGCAGCGAAGCTTTCCTTTTAGAAATGCTGTTTTAGTGCCTTTCCTAGCATGAAAATATTGTCCCGAAGCATACAGTGACTGGGAATCCAAAGATTTCCATAACTCGGACTGTCCAACATCGGATCCGTCCGGCATGATTAATTGGTCCGCTAAATTCCGCTGTGCATTCTTGGCTTTGGATTTCCAATAGTCAACATCACTTATGGCACCATCTACATTTTTCTTAGAAAGATCCAACTGTACTATGGTATCATATAATCCTTCCGAATTTTAATCAGGGCATCATCCTTTAATTTGACAACATCCTCCAATTGATCTGATTTGGACCATTGATTGTCCCTGTGCTGTACCGCCTCCAACAATTTAGCATCTAATGTTCCTAATTGCTGATCCACTGTACCTTTTTCCTTCACATATTCCCTGATCTTAATGGGATATATTTCCTCATCATCATCCTCTCTCAGCATCAAAAACCCCATATTGTCTTTGGAATGATTCATTTATGTCATTCCTTCCTCTGACATGTATGCCATGAAATTTCCTGGTTGTATGTCATAGAGTATAAATCTAAAGATTTCAATACTTTAGACTACCAGACAACTGAACCATCCTTCATGACAAATTGATCATTTATTCTCTTGAGGTCAGCCTGAGCAGACATTGGTTGTTGTTTCCAACAATTTACAGCATCCTCAGAAACGTTGGTATTGTCCCAGACTAGCCATGACTCTTGCCGTAATCCAGCAAATGTGCCATCCCGGGTATCGATGCCATCCTTGAGGGTATCCGCATTTGTCAATTCCTCATTCCGGTCCTGTAGGACCACAGCTGTCCGTCCATCATGAAGAATTGGGAACGCTCCATTCAATTCTACTTTTTCCTTAGTCATCTGCAAGATACAATCTTGTAGAACTTCCTCCAGGGTATTTAGATTGAAACCTGCCATTAAACCTTCCTCTGATTTGTACCCATGCTTACCTAAGTCCAGATGGTTGATATTTCCCAGGAAAGTCAGATTTTTCCATCCAAAAGTGCCTATAAGGAGATATCCAGAAGGGTATTTAGACAAAATATCCCTATATGTCCTAGGGAAGAAACAGGAAAATATCCACCTAGCAAGGGGAATACACCATCCAAAGGATAAGTAAAAGACTGGAGTCACTTAGCACTATCCGCTCAGGAAGGACACAGCTAGCTTGTGTCCGATTGAATTAAATTGTATTATAAAATATTGTGGAAAAAAGAAAAGAAAAAGAAATAGACAATCCTATGAAATGTCCGATGAGATCCTCAATATCCTTGTATGCTGAAACCAATGTCCTGGAGCTCCGGGCAGAATTGATCCGGGGGTCCAGGTCTCCTATGGTCCGGATATTCATGAGTCCTCCGGGCAAAAAAAAAAAAAATAGTAAAAATATGGCCTATGATACTTCCAATCCAGTAAAGACAATGTCAATGCTCCAAGAATACCTCTGGGAAAATCCAGCTGTCCATCATGTATCATAAATACATGTACTCCAGCAGATCCAGATCCATGCATTCCAGGTCCATGTGCTCCGGATTCATGTGCTCCAGGTCCATGTGCTCCGGATCCAGGCTATCCCAGATAATTATTCCAGGAACAATGTCACTCCAAATCCGGCATAGACAACCTCAGAACTCTAGGAATAGATACCTAAGTACCATTCCTTCACTCTCACGGCACCAGTGTTGTGAATCTTGCCTATGTTCTTTCCAGTGAGATGATTTGCCAGTGTTGCACTTTCTGTGTATCGACTCTGGATCTCTTCCAGGCTTAAATACTATTGATATTTAATAATAATATATTCGTGATCATATAGGTTACTTCTCTGAATAAATATTAATCATATCTCTAGCAAAGGTAGTGGAGGAAAGAACTATGTCCATGTCAAAGGCCTAGGGTGGATAATATTCTATGTTCTTTAAGCGCTTCTCCGGAAAGAATAACATATAGAGAAAGTACTTTATAAGTCCAGTTTATTCCTTTAAATCCCTGAGGTGAGGTTGAGGTCCTTGTTCCCCAACCTGACAATACATGAAGCTCAATGCAAAGGTCATGAATATTATAGCAAGTAACATAAGGTGTGTACAATATGAATCAGGAATACATAAATAAATACAATGAGCAAATAAGTATAAACTTCATCATAAATTAGAGTAATATATAACATAAGAGATGGTCGAAGTCTGGAAGCTCTATCATTAACCAATAATTAGTTATAACATGATGAACTAATATAAGCAGAGAATAGCAGCAGTTCTTGATATGTAGCCCCTGGTGGCAGCCGGAGATATCACGGAGGTTTCCCGGCGGTTTCCCGGAGGTTTCCCGGACTTTTCCTGGAGATTATTCCAGTGATTTCCCAGAGGTAATTCCGGACTTATTCCGGACATATTCCAGACATATTCCGGAGATTATTCCGGACATATTCCGGACATATTCTGGAGATTATTCCGGACATATTCCGGAGATTACCCAGACATATTCCAGAGGTTTCCCAGAGCTTCATAGAGTCATCACACATTCGTAACAGGAGAACTGGCAAGTCGAACATCTGGCATAACCCTTATTGGTGATGGACGTTGTGACTCACCAGGCTACTCAGCCAAATATGGCACTTACACCGTCATGGACAGTGATACCTCCAAGATAGCTACCTTCGAAGTAGTTCAAGTAACTGAGGTAATTTAAATTCTTTCGTACATATATACCAGGTATTCATAACAAAATATATTTTCTATTTGAAGAAATCATGTTTCTAAAGATTATAATTAAATTTAAATAATCTTTATTGTCAGAATGTTAATTGACAAGTTGCAGTCAGATGGTAAATCTAGTGTGCTATCATCACACTCTCATATATATATCTAGTCTTTAACAGCTCTTCTATAAATGGTTGCCCATCTTTCAAATTACGATTAGATTAGATCAAGATATCTATATAATATAACTCACTAGTACCTAAAATTATACAAAACGTTTTCTGTAGGGCCCTATATATGAACAGTCTAAAGCATCTCAATTTTTTTAGTCTTGCCATAATATATGTCAAATTAATTACACTATTTTATTATCAAGGTGTCTTCATCAGTTGCTATGGAGAAAGAGGGCCTGAAGAGAGTTTTGGAAACAGTTGAAAATGCTACCCCAACAGTCAAAGTTAACATTATAGCCACTGACCGTCACATTCAGGTATTTATTAGCCAATTCATATTTTTAGTTTTATATTAATTTTGATCAAAGAATGCATGACAAGTGTTCCCACAGAAAGTACTTTTTATTGTGTATAGGGAATAGTTTTCATCTCTTCACTAATATTAATTTTTCACTAAATGAAAGGTTCTGTGGTGTTTGTTTTTTTCAGGGTGAGGATGTGCTTGGCTTTGTTCATGTCACCAAACAAAATTGTTAACAATTTGTAGCTAATTATAATTTGTTCTTTTTTTCCATTACTATTCACAGATTGCAAAGTTCATGGAGAAGGAGTATCCATATATACTTCACCAGTTTGATGTCTGGCACTTTGCTAAAAATGTCACCGCACGCTTACGTGAAAAGGCTAATAAAACAAAGAAATATGCTATTCTGAGGCCATGGGTGCATTTCATATCAAACCATCTGTGGTGGAGTGCGGCAACGTGTGGGGGAGATGCCCAACAGCTAAGGTAAATGGTCCATATTAACCCACGGAATAGAACATAGACAATTTCATTTATCTTTGATATTCAATACCATAATTATTATTATGTCAAAATATAATCGTCTGATGAAGTTTAAATGTCCTGTTACATAATATCTAATGGAAAGTCTGATTACAAGTGATCTTTATTTTATATACAGAGAAAGGTGGACATCTGTCGTGCATCACATCACCAATGTCCATGAATGGGACACTGGTGTGATGTATCACAAGTGCACACACCCTCATTTGGACCCTGATGAGATTCAGCTGAAGCTGTGGCTGAAACCTGGATCCGACTCCCACAAACTACTGCAAGATGTAGTTTTCGATAAAAAACTGTTAGAGGCCATGGGAAAACTCACCAAGTTCTGCCATACTGGTCCCTTGGAAGTGGCACACTCTCTGTACTTGAAGTATTGTCCTAAACGACAACACTTCTCATATCAAGGTACAATTATGTTAGGACTGCCTCATATTTGCGTCATCATAAATACTGCTCTTTGAAGAGTCTATGCATGAATATTGAAAAAGTACATTCATAAGGATCATATATTGGTTAGAGACTTTCGATCCAGTTGATACCATAAATTATTAAAAAAGGATTCAGTATATTTCAGACTCAGTGATATACAAGACTTTAGAAGAGATATTTGGACTTCGATTTTTTGGTAGCTATTATGTAAGACCAAAATGTAATGTAATGTAATGATGAATTTTGATGATTATTATTTTACTGCAGGGATGGTAGCTCGGACGATGTTGGCAGCTTTGGATAACAACCACAACGCAGGGAGGGCGCAGGCAACTGACAAGTCTGGGGACAAGCGTTATAAAATTGTTTTCCCAAAAGGGAGGAAACGATGGGTTGCCAAACCAGTAATGGAGGAGAAAAGTTATGAGCATGTGAAACATATGACAAATACTGTAATTCGTGTGTGTGCAGGTACAGCTGAGGCCCATGAAACCCATGCAATACATGTACCCCATCTTCCCCCAAATATAGCTACTGAACCCCGTCCTGATAAAGGTGAAATAGTAGTATCACACAAGACCAGAATGTTAAATCATAAATAATCCTAAAAACGATAATGAAAGACCAAATATTTTTGTACAATATCAGTTTTATTTTAGCTTTCCTTTAATGAAATTATTAATTATTATTTCCTTTAATGTAATTAGCATAGCTTCATAACATAGCTTCAATCTGTGATTTCATTCATTCTAACGCTGTGTCGATGAAACCTATATAATCTATTCCATCTGGATTTGGATACTGTTCCCTTATGTATGTAACAACACAAGATGGTATCACTCTCCTCACACGTCTACCGAGCCGTCCATAAATCCAGGCGGTGAATTGTTTAAATGCTGCCCATCTTAATGATCTGTACAGGGGAGAGAAAAATCATATATTGTATTTCATTCACTTCCATTCATGAATATTTGTGTTTTCTATAACCTAAAGGGAGTTCATCTCAAATATAGAAAATCATTTATTGGAATCCATCTATTTAGTATATTCTATGTCAAAATATTTGTTTCGAGATTCTATTCTAATGTGTTGACACCTATCTATCTTCATACTACTCTTCTTTAAAAGGTATTATTTTGTTCATTATATACTTGCCTAGGATCCTCATAGTTCACTGGGTCATTTCTTGTATGATGCATTAACCACAGTGTGTTTTGCAAAACGACTTGGTTTGTGATGATGGCAAATTCTGGATGATATGTGACACAGGACCCTTTGAATAAAAACATAAAATGATTGATTTTAATATGCAAATAAAGTTGTATTAGTTTCCTTTAAAGAAACAGGAAGAATATACATGAGCAATTCCACGCAAAATACATCAAATTGTTATGTAGCTGACAAAATAAAAAAAAAATGCGGTTCCAAGATCCCCTATCTAATTTATATTTTCTAATATGGTTTTGTCTTTCTATTGCAAAGCTAATGATACGATTTATGTTCAATTATGATTATTATTCCAAGAGCTTCACATCCCCTCAACTCTACTGACCCTCTACTCCTATGGTGATGTCCAGAATAATGACAAGTCTTCCAAAAATACTGACTGAATTTTAGACAGTGATACGGATATCACAACTTTTTTCTATGTATGGTAGCAAAAAAAATACACATTTCTCTGCCTCATAACTTAGACATAGAAGAAAATATTTCCGTGTATTAATATAATTATTCAACCCCTTGATGTTATATTTAAAACTAGATGATGCATTTCATAGGGAATTACTTATATCAAAGTATATATAATTATATTGAAAGTACACATATATATACTTGTTGCTCATATACACTATCAAATACAAACCCAGGATAAAGAACAATTTATGAAATAGAAAGCAAACGTCTTGCTCACAGAAACTATTTAATCAAATGTCCCACCATAATGAGTATTAATGCAAATTAAATGCACATCAAAGTTATTCTTAACCAGTTCCAAGATTGACAAGAATTGTAAACTTACCTTTATCACCAATCGAATATAGTTTAGTTGCCACTGCAGCTATATCATGACAACATGTGCATTCCATCTCAGTTGGCATGGATATACAATTAAAACAAAGACACCAGTCCCTTGTGCCCCGTCTGTTGCCATGGCCATCACCATCCTCACTTGACTTCGTTGAACTTGCCTCGCTCCCCGACTCGCTCCCTTCCTCACCATTCACTCCACTGTTGTCATCACCCCATTCCTCCTGCCACATTTCAAGATAGTCTTCTCTCCGGGGTTCAAAGGAATACCCAAGTAAAAACTCCTCTTCATCAAAAAATACAGCAGAATCCAGTGTGAACTGCTCATCCTCTGAAGATTCAGACGATTCAGACATCGTGCCGTGCCGTGTTGTTTACTAGTGTAACTGATACCCCCAGTAGCTCCCAGTCCTGTGGTGACGTCACCCCAATTAGTTCAATCCGTCCATGTGTAGAGGGCAGTGAGGTTAATAATGGCGGCGGCCTACGCTAGCACTAGCCCTTGTAAATGACTTAATTCTAGTCTGTTTAGTGGCTTAAGGATCATGGCAGGGTCGATCTTTAATCGTGGGAGGGTAAATAAATATTAAATTGATATAGAGAAACATCAATTTTATTCATGATTGGAATCCTTTAATATAATGATCCTAAGTAACTGGGTTCCTCAAGATACATAAACCTGTAGTACACTTTAGGTCTAGACCTGGTCTTCCCATGTATGCCTAGTGTATGCCTTTGTAATAAGATTTCAGCCTGCATATATTTATGTGTAGCCTCAAAGCCAATGTTGTAATGGTTAGTGATAGCACCTCCAACGCAACCAAATTGAGGTTGTAACAAAATAGTTTTTTTGCATATTTCAGTTCATTTTCATCTTTTCATCTTTTGAATCAGATATAATATTACGAATGAGTGTCAATGATAAATGATAGATTTAAGCCTCTATATGTGCACATGGCACCACAAAGTCAATGTTGGAATGGCTAACGATAGCAACCCCTATCCATTCAGGAAATAAATATTGTGCATATTTCACTAGAATTTTTTTTGAATTCCAGCCCTTGTTATAGTAAAACTGCTTCTAGCAGATTGTATGTTACACATGGACCCTGGTGACCAAAAACTTGACGATAAAATGCAGTGCAGTAAAGGGTCAGATAATCAAACAATATAATAAAGTGATTTTTTGTGTGAAAATTCTAATGATCATGATGAGGGAGGACACAATAGCGAAGCGTCAACCAACTATTTATAGATCTAGGTCAGCGGGTCAACCCACTGGTCACCCAGGGCCCGCCCACCATGCAGCCAAACAAAACCAGCTGGTCCGAGATGCTCACTGTAATGCTATAAGATGAGAGGAGCACACAGTAATGTTTTGTAAATATTTCTTAGATTTAAACGTGTTAAAAGGGGAATCAGTGTTGCTATGGGACCCACAGCAGTGATAGCATGTGACTTGAACATTCTAACATTTGTCGATTGGAATAAAATAACACCAAAACAAGAGCTCCTTACCCGGAAGATAGGGGGAGAAAGCTAGTTACAGTACTGTGTAAAAGCTTATAGGGGTTGTTTACCCGACTAATCCATGGTAGAAGAAACATGAGCTGAACATGTTTCTATTAGATTTAGCTATTACAGAGTACAAAATTAGCACCCTCCCGCCACCTAATGCGGGTAAAAAACGATGCGGGTGGGTAAACCCCCAAGTTACCCGCCCTCCTTGGCGGGTGAAGGAAAGTGAGAAAGAGAGCGAGAGTGAGAGTGACACAGAGAGAGTAGAAATTAACGTCCATTAATCGATGGTTAAATATTAATTAAGGGAGATTGAGAATGAGAAATTTATATTATTATACATCTGTTGAGGATTTCATTGAGAAGTAAATTTCTTCCCTCTCTCCTCCCTCTCTCCTCCCTCCCCCTCTCTCTTTCTCCCTCATTTTCTCGCTCTTCCCTCATTCCCTCAATGCTCAAAATAAATTCAATGTCTGGAAAATGGGCATTTTGGTCGAAGAGCCTGGACAAATTTATTGGTCTAGGATCCTGTTTAAATTTTCGAAGATTCTGTTTTTTCCTGTACACTTTCCCCTGATGCCTTCTCAGACCTTCACTGAAGGGGTAACCAAGTAAAAGTTGAAAAACGGTGACTGATCAGGGCTTGAAGAAAATCTTGGATATCTTTTCGGTGAAGGTCTGACAGAACTGCTCTGGACACAGTACTACCTGCTGCGGCTACTTCACCAATACCTGCTCTTTATTCAATTGACTCTGGACTCTAATTTCATGGTTTTACCTGAAATGTTTCCATATGATATTGGCTATTTGATTTGTGTTACCTTTTACTGTAGCAGGCTCCAATGTACGTATGGCTATGCAAAACCCACCATTTCCCTATATCTTTCTTCAATGAAATACTCTATTATTCTCGGCAGTTTACTATATAAAACTATATGATTAAAGTTCAACATGTTTTCTCGACAACCTGTAAAAATCAAGGCACAATTCCGAAAAGATATTGTGTAAAAGGAGTTTTTGTATGAGTATGTTTTGGGCTGGTTGCAATGGTTTAGCATAGGGACGCGCGCCCACGTGGTAATGTTTGGCTGTCCCTAGCGCGTACCGCTACCTCATGAATATTAAGTAGCTGCCTGTGACGTTTGCTTGGCGGAGCGCTATTGTAACATACCTTCTATACCTTATAGGCAGAATTTCTGCACTACAATGAATATTGAAGTAACTAACATGTCCTCTTATTTTCAGAATCAATCTAAGGGCTCTATTTTTCGCCTTTTGTAGGCGAATGTGTATATATGTCTAGCAACAACTAGAAACAATTGGTAATGTAATGTATTTTATTTGACTCGGTTGATTATAATTTCATGTCTCTGTAAACTCCAGAAGGAAATATTTCTGGTCTTCACCAACTGACTGCACGGCAGCTTGTGTTTGAATTGTCTTGTTTGTTGACCTTGGTCGCTAAGGTAATAGATCTGGTTCCGGTTCCGGTGAGGGTCACTCTAAGCTTGCAGCCCAACATAGCAGCATATGCCAAACATATCCAAACCATGTCTAGCAACACCTAGGAACAATTGGTAATGTAATGTATTTTATTTGGCTCGGTTGATTATAATTTCACGTCTCTGTAAACTCCAAGGCCAAAAAATTAAGAGAGAGGGAAATATATTAAAGACGATTCGAGGCAAATTTATCAATTTGTGAACGTTTGTCCAACGACATGGATAAGTCTTTGAGAACAGAAAGGCTACTCCAGTCACCAACGGACTTAATGTCTATCAACGGCATCCCGATGTCATGGAGGAAGGTGGCACCGGAATGACGTAAGGAGTGAAAACTGACGTCAGCAGAAGGTAGGCCAATCTTCACAACCAGAGACTTCAAGAAGACAAGCCCCTCTTGGTATAATACTGGTCTGATTACACCCCGATGCATCCCAAGAATAGAGGGGCGGGGCTCCCGAAAATGTCCACTTTCAAAAAAATAAAGTCAAAATTTTCTTTTCTTTTAATTTATCTGAGCCTTCTCCTGATCATAGCCAATGGTACAAGCTTAAACATACTAAAATTATCAATTTTTCTGATCTTTTTCTGATTTCCTATGAAGTTTATCCAAAAGGTGTCCATTTTTGGCCACAGTGCCTGTTGTGTTCGGGGAGGAAATGAACAAAATTGAGTAAAAAAGGAAAATAGCATTATATTGTTGTTATTACTCCTCGTCCATTTAGATTTACATGAGTTCTGTTGTATTTAGTTAAGAAATAGATAATTTATATGATATTTCATGTATTTATTCATTTCTATTTCCTGTTCCTTCAACCACTATTGCTTCACTGCCAATTCTCATCCAAAGTTTTCCCTGTTAAATGATGTAAAATTAAATATCTTATGTTTTCTCCTTTTTTAAAGAATACACCAGAATTTACAGGAGTTTTCTCCCCCCTTCTACCTATTTCTATTATTATCTCATTAAAAAACATGAATTTATTGGCCCAAGGAAGAAGTCTATGCTATTCCAGTCCCCGAACACAACACATGTCAATTTTTATGGAATTTAACTTTTATTTCTGCTTTCAAACTAGATATATCGATTTAACTTGATAAAACTCAGGCCTATATTTATATTTTTTTTACTATTTTATGATAAATATTGTATTTTCTGGGTTGTCCCCGAACACAACAGACACACAAATATTGCAAAAATACCTGTAAATACCTAATATATTGCCATTATCTATGTCTGTATTCATCTGATACCCATAGGGGTGTCTTATTTCGGATTAACTTTGATTCTATTGTTCATATTTTCACTTTAATTACCAATTTACTCATGCTGTTTAAAGGCCCCTGTCCCCGAACACAACACCCCATTTATAAGGTAAAAGCCTAGCAGTAAATGGGAATATAACCAAAGATTTATGTGCAGAATTACAGAGAGAAATGATTAGAATAGTTTACTTTTTCATTATCATTCCATTTTATCATTTTTTGGTCATAGCATATTTGTACCCGAACACAACACCCCTGTCCCCGAACACAACACCCCACCCTGTCCCCGAACACAACACCCCACCCTGTCCCCGAACACAACACCCCCTTAATTTAAGGGAAAGAAAGTAGTCATTTGGAATATAACCAAATATTTATGTTCAGAATTATATACACAATCAAATCGAATACTTTAGTTTTCAATTTTATCATTTTTTCATCATAGCATATTTGTACCCAAACATAACACCCCTGTCCCCGAACACAACACCCCACCCTGTCCCCGAACACAACACCCCATTTATTTAAGGAAAATTAAGCAGTCACTTGGAATATAACCAATGATTTATGTTCAGAATTACATACACATTTGAATAGCATACTTTATCATTTTTTCGTCATACCATATATATGTGATGTGTTTCAGGAAAATGAGTCACAAGTCGCTAATATACATATGTATCTAAATATACTCCATATGAGGACCTTTAAAAAGAAAGGATATATTACATACATTGTCCTGAAATTTGATACATGGATCCATGTAATGATAAGGGATGCACACTCTAAAAATCAGAACATTCCAATGAAGTGATTTTGTAAAATAAACACTTTGAAAAATATCATTTTTGTGACTTATGACTCATTTTCCTGGAACACATCACTATGGACCCGAACATAACACCTCCCTCCCCGAACATAACACCCCCTCCCCGAACATAACACCCCCTCCCCGAACACAACAACCCCCTTTTCTATGTGAAACTGAGCATTTAATGGCAATATAAACAATAATTTATGTATAAAATTGCATACACAAATGAACTGTATAAGATTTCTTATTCAATTTTATCTTTTTTTCCTAATTGTTTCTATGACCCGAACACAACACCCCCATCCCCGAACACAACACCCCTGTCCCCGAACACAACACCCCTCCCCTTCCCCGAACACAACAACCCCTTTTTCTAAGGGAAGATAAGCAGTCAATGGAAATATAACCAATGGGATATATACAAAATTGCATGCATAAATGAAGGGTTTTGTCGATTTTTGCATTATTTTTCAATTTCATTAAATTTTGGTCATAATCTCTGTTTCCCCGAACACAACACCCCTCTCCCCGAACACAACACCCCTGTCTCCGAACACAACACATACTCAGAAGGTGGTTTCTCTGCTTATATATTCAAAGTCAACTTAAAGGATGGATAAATATCAAATAAATGTGTATATTCACAAACGCAATTTCTTGAATGTTTCAATATAAGTGCAATTTATCAATGTGAGAAGAAAAGGGGGTCAAACTCAGATTTTCTATTTTTCAACTTCATGGAACCATGAATATGGTCAAAATTCGAAAAAAATAAAAGTTCAAAGTTTTATGTGATATGGGACTATATCAAGAACACAAGACCAAAAGCAAAACATTTCCTAGGTAGAGCTTTATTGTAGATTTTTATCAATTTATCAATAATCTTCATGACCTATTTGGAAGGTTGTGAATTAAAAGACAGAAACTAATAAAATAAATAAAACAAAATTAAATTTAAAAAGAAACTCAGGGGGAGCTTCTTATATGTGCTTTATGAAGAATTAAAGACAAATAACAAATTAATAACTTATATATAAATTTTCATTGAAACAAAAAAGAATTTCCGCCAGGGACATGCATTTGGGTACATTTTTAACATAAAGATATGATTTTTTTGCATAAAATGGAATTTTTATATATATTTCTCAATATGTCCTTATTATACACTTCGAAAGGTTTAAAATACTGAACAACGAGTAATGTGGGATGAAATCCGAATAAATTAAGGAATTAAAAAGGGTGAATTTGGCAAAATGGACATTTTCGGGAGCCCCACCCAGAGGGGATGTGCAATCTGCAGGAAACTTGTTGAAGTTCCAATGTAGCAATGAGTAGACACAGAATGGTGAATCTGACATCTTGACCAGAGGAATAGTCAAGGGACCTCTAGAAGATGAACGATTCTTGCTGGTACCCACTGTAATGAAGACACCATCAGCGTGGAAGACACAAGCTGATCTGGGGATAACATGGGTGTCAGCAGAAGAGAGGGAATCCGGAACGATGTTGGATTTTCTAAGCAAGGAGCGAAAGGATAAGACAATCACCCCCCACATGGCTTTCTCGTTGTGGTTCAACAGATCCACATGAAGATAAATAAGCTTCAAATGAGTCAGAGACAGAGCTCTGGCCTGACGGGGAGGAGTGGAGACACGCCTCTTTAGACCCATCATAACCATCCTGAGATAGAAGGAAGAGCGGAACTCCTCCTCAACACCACACACTTTATGAAGCATGATGACTGAAGACAAGTAGTTGTCGATGGACAAGTATTTCATTGACTTCCCAAGGTATGATACAAATCTGGCGACAGTAGAGATAGAGGCAGGCACTGGACACAATGAGAAGCTAGAGCAGAAGTCGTGGAACTTCTTCCATTGTGTTGCTTGGATCTTGGACGTGTTGAGAGCCCAGGCACTGCTGAGGTTGAGGTTAACCAGATTATCCAATTCCTGTAGATGGAATGAAGTAGTAGCTGGGACGTCTGGAAGAACAACAAAGATTAAATGGTGCAAGGCTCACATAAGGGTTAGCACATAAGCAAGACAACAAGTCAGGTAAGAGGTTCAGGGAACCAGGCACTAGATGTAGAGACACTAGATGAAAGTTGCAAATGGCCAAAGACCAAAAGATATCTTGAAGAAGTGAAATGCAGAGTTTGTTAACGCTTTTGCCAGTATTAACCATTGCAACCACCTGAGTGTTGTCCGTCACACAGGCGATTTTTTTTACCCGACCATTCAGGACCAAAGCGATAGCACGCCAGCCAAATGGGGATAAGCTCTATGTAATTGATGTTGAGGTCTTGAGAGAGAACATTCCTCCAGTGTTGATGAGTAGTATCAGTTAGATTCAGCTGCGGTGGAGGCCGAGTGTTGGAAAATGAACCAGCAAGCCAGTCACCAGCCCAATGAAGGCCGTACCCAGCTTGAGAGGAGTTGGTGTGAAGAGATGTAGAATCAGAATAATGGTGGGACAGCATGCAGGCTTTACCATTAAACACCCTTGCAAAACGGGTCCACCAGTCTAGATCTAGTCTAAATTCATCAGATAGCCGAATCTTCTTGGTAGAGGAAGACAACCCTTGATGCCACAGAGAACCTTCAGTTGGCGGGGCGTGGCCCTTTGCTTGTCGGAGAAGAAATTAATCTTGTGTAGAAGTTTAGACATCTTTTTCTCAGGCAGGGACATGGTCATGTCAATGGTGTTGAAAATCACGCCCAGATAGATACAAGTGGTGGAAGGAGACAAGCATTTATTCCACACCACCTGAAAGCCTAACTGGCCTAGAAGGGAGATGAGAGTAGACTGAACGTTCTGGCACGAAGAGAAGGAATCTCCCCAACATATGAAGTCATCTAAATAGTTGATAACAGAATAACCCCGTTGGGCCATACATGCAACCACAAAGTCTGAAATCGCGTTAAAAATAAATGGGGCAGACAACAGACCAAAGCACAGCCTTGTATCCAGAAGTTTGCTGGTATTGCCGTCGAACGACCATCTTAGGCCTTGATAACACCACTGACAGGGGTGTACCGAGATAAAGCGGTAAGCAGCTCTAATGTCTACACTGGCCATGTAATAACCTTGACGAAGACACATCATCCACTGATTTGAAGCAGAATGGTAAGGCAGTGGTAGACATAAAATTATTTATCGAAAGGCCATCGGGCATACTGCAGTCTGTAATAGGGCGAAATGCATCCAGACCTTTAGGCACAGCGCCAATTGAATGAACACAGTAAGGAATTGTAGAAGTGGTGATCATCTTTTGCTCATCTATCTCTGATCGAAGAAGCTTTGAGATAAATGAATAAGCAGGCCCAGTAGTCGCCGAAGAGTAGTTGACACAGCAGTAGTTGGGCACATTCGCATGAGGATCCACAATATAGAAGCCATTGCACACTCCATTGAAAAGGAAATCACAAAGCACACTATCCTTCTCATACTGTAGATCATATAGCCAACCAGCCAAATTCATTTGAGAGTGAAAACCCCCAATCAGATGAACACAGTGGGCATGAGTGAATAAGGGTAAGCTGGCTGGCGAAGAACTCACAGGCACAAAATCAACAATAACATGTGCATTAATCACAGCCGAAGCACTAGAAAGCACACAATCATTGGTATGTACATTATGCGAGGAAACAAAGTCAAAGTCAGTGTTTATTTTACCTGAGCGAGTGGAATCATAGACTGAAGGAATGTTGAGGGGCAGGAAAACATGTTCAAGTCCGCCATTTTGCCGGAAGCCGGAAGCGGAAGCTACAGTCTGTTTTTTTCTGCAGCCAAAGTATTACGACAAACTGCCATTCTGTGCCCTTTCACCTGACACTTCCCACAGCTGTGTGTGCGAGAACAATTACCCGAACATGATCCCAAATTAAATTTATAACATATATCAGTGGGCCAGTCATCTGGGACCACTGTTTTGACATCCGATTTCCCTTGCTTGTGAGCAGGTTTAAGAATCTTGCTTTTCACTTTCGCTGCAAAATTGAAGTGTGTTGTGACCGACAAGGGGCTACGAGGAACAAAGCCAGCAGACAGATTTTTAATATAACAGTCCACTACTTCTCTCATAGCTAGCAAATGCAGCAGTTACGTATGTTTTCCCAATAGCGAAGTACAAAAGGGTCTGGAAATGGAGCAAGTAACTGTGCCAGTCACCGGACGAAGTAACAAGGAGCGATGACAGCGAACACTCGGCCGCAGACTCCTTCGAGGAGACTGCAGCCAATCGCAAACGGCGTGTTCGTCGTGAGCGCGACCGCCGTCTCAAACGTGAGGTGGACGGTCTGTCAAGTCACTCGGATGACTCGGACGCGAGCCCGTCGGATGGCCTAAAAGACCCAGATGCGGCTGCCGGCAAGTACCGCCGGCACAAAGCTCTCAACGCCACGGCAAAGAAGCTCAAGTGGGGAGATGGGAAGAAGCCGGTTCTATCTCTACCCCCCGCAAACGAGCGAGAGCGAAAGGAGGCGGTCCGTGACCCATCGGAGGTCGATCGCTTCCCCAACTACCCGGAGTACCACAAAGCGGTCTCCGTGGAAGAGTACAAGCGTTTCTTTGAAACCTGTACCAACCCCCGTAAGGTCTTGCGAAGGCTGACCTAGCGTATTCGTTTGAAGCTGATCGTAAGCTTCAAATGGCTATGCTCCTCTACGAAGAGGGTTTGTGGTGCCCATTCCTGCTCTGCAGAACGGAGGCACTCGTCGGTAAGCCGCAGATCTTTAAATCTCGGCTTCTCTTCACCAGACATCTGTGTGAGGTGCATACCCCCATGACACCGGTTTGGCGGTGTCCGATTGGGTATTGTCCCATAACCGGGGACCGTCGCTCCGACATCGTGGCCCACGGGTCAAAGGAGCCGCATAAGATGGCCCGTAAAAAGGCTGTCGACAAAATTATGCCGGCTCTCGAGCGCGCGGGCGTTTCGTATATCCCACAGTGGGGATACAAAAGCACGCTCCACCTTGCCTCTGCAACCTCGGAAGCCATTCTGAGGAACGCGAAGGAGCAAGGCTTCACCTCCAAGTACCCGTTGAAAAAGGATATTACAAAGCCTAAACGAACGGGGAAGACCAAGAGGAAGAAGAAGGGCTCCGATAAGTCAGACAGTTATATTAAGTTAAACTGATTATAAAGTTAAAAAGAAAAATAGTTGATTAAATCATTGCTTTACTTAATACTTAGTTAACTTATAACTTGTTTAAACTTTGGATTCAAAAAGAACATGGGTTTGGAAACCCTAAAAGCCCCACAACAGCATATATATATATATGTCATTGGATTAGTTTTTATTTCAGGGATCACTGAAATTTATTACTGTTCACTATGTCAGTCTATGAGGAAAACGGGTATTTTCTGCATTTTTCCCATAGCAGACAATTGAATTTTAATTTTTTTATTAAAATCTGCATATATATGTTATTCTACCTTCCCAATTAAAAAATAAGGGGTCATTGAACTAAAAAAATGGTTATTCAGATGAACTTGTATCACAATGAGTTTTCCCCATTGAAATTAATAGTGAATGGAAGCAAATGCACTCATCCCTAAAACACAAAATAATATGATAATGTGGTGTTATTGGGTTTAGGTGGCCGCTGAGGGTTAGTTCATCCGAACCTCCCCAGTGGTCACTACTGGTCCGCGGGACTTTTTAGTCTTATGATATGTTTTGCCTGTTACCTTTTATATATTTAACAGCAGCCAGCTGTTGGTCGATAGAAACCACGACCCGGGTTTCTACCATTTAATGTAAGCTGTAGAGGCCGTGATAAACCTCTCAGTGTGGATAGTGTTACTTACATCTCTGAATGTGGAATGTTGATTGCTATTATGTAGGTCTGATAGACACCTTTGGATGAGGGTTACCTGGCTGGCCAGGTGATCCGAAATCCGCAGTCTAATCAGGTCTGAAAGCGAACTGATGCTCAGTTCCGAACACCTCATGAATAAAACCCAAGTGAACAGGTAGCGCCTGCCTTTGTTCCTTTTGTTCTATATAAACTCTCGATTAATAAGCTTCGGATACGCCAAGGGAAACGAACCTGCGACTCAGATTCACTACAACTGGTGCCGTGACCAAACTTGGCTTTCTGTCTTATCGATTGAGCATTTGGGCTTATAGTTTAAACTTTGCTAGAGATTTTGGTAAATCTTTGAGATGGCTACCAATGCAAATGGAGTCCAGGTGGCGGATGCAGCGGCCCAAGTTGGCCTGCGCATTTCACCAGCTGGTATGAAGGGTTACCGCAAACCTACTCCTGGCTCTGGTGCAAAGAAAACGAATCCGAAGGTAAAAGTGACCAGTCCGAAGTTGACTCTACAGCCGGTTGCCGCTGCTGGAGGTCAATGGACTGAATTTCGAAGGAATACTGCGATGGCAGATTCCTTTGAGGAAGAAGAAAAGGAGCAGTTGAGGACTGAAGTGGCCTCCTGGCGCCATGCCTATTCTGTGCAAGGACAGTCGATGCACGATGCCCGTGGAACTATTGATCAGCTCATAGAGCAGAATCAAGAACTCCAGAGCACGTTGGTTCAAGTAACTGATGACTGCCATGCCACTACACGTTTGCTACGTGTGGAGAATGAAAAATTACGGAATGAGGTAGCCAGGATGGATGATATGTCACAAATGAAAAACATTTTGGATGATTCTTCGGATGTCGAGGATACGGATCTATATGGTTCACCTCCTAGGATACGTGGAGTTTCTCCGCCACAGGGCGTAGAGAGGCCTACATATCCTAAGGAAGGTGGTGGATCATACATCCTCCTCACTCCGAGGCATTTTTCTGAAGAAAAGACTGCTCGGACACCCGTGCCCGAGCATCTAAAGATGTCCGCGAACCTGTGCAACATGCTACTTCCAGCGGAGAGCGTGTAGTAGGTTCTAAGCAACCTGACCAAACCCAGCAAGCTTCTCCTCCATGTGGAGGATCCAGGACACCTAGACAAAAAGATACGGTGACATTCACTGCCTTGTCTCCTCTTCACGGAGGGGGAGGGGGTAGGCCTTATGTTGGAGCGCACTCCAGCATTAAAAGACCAACTGCTTCCACAACGTATGTGCGTGGTCATGTTGATAATAGTCAATATGTGAGGAATGCTGGTCGGCAATGGACTACAGTCGGAGGGTTGCCAGATACTTCTGGAATCCAAATACCTGGCGTTCATGCGATTGACAATTCTCCCATGCGACATATGACCAACCAAGTGTCAAACTACTTTCGGGATAAGTCAGTGGTGCAGGGCCTGAAGTATGAAGGTACTATAGGCGCCGAACTCACCTTCAGGTATCAGTTTGTGGCAACGAATGTTAATCATGCCCCTAAACCGGCGATTATAAGAAACTGGGATCCTAAGGATTCCTGGCGGACACATCTCGGAGAGATGAAAGTGCTAGCCGAAGCGCATAATTGGACACCTGAACAGTTCCTTATGCAGCTTAAGTGCAGCTGCCGCCGTCAGCTAGGCGAAATGGGAGATTTGCCCCCAGGTTTGGATCTTATTGGTTTTGTAGACCATATGGATGCTAACTTCGGTGAGCATTCTCTTGAAAAGAAGCAGTCCGAATTCTATAACTGCAGACAAACCCCTAAGCAGCCGAGCCGTATGTTTGCCAATGAGGTAGCCAAACGTGCTAGACATGCTTTCGGAATTAATCTGGACAATACTCTGCGTACCCTCTGCTTGAGAGTCTTCTTGAAAGGCTTGATCAACCAGGAGAAAGCTGCGTGGGTGAAGCTTAAACAGCCGTTTGACCTTCTCCAAGCAATTCACTGGGCTGAGGTATGGGAGAGTTGTCATATGGATTTCGCGAACGCTGCTGTCTTGCAAGCTGCTGCTATAGGTCCGTTGGCTGTTGCTATCCCATTGGAGGGAGCGGCGACCGGAGGTTCCCAGTCGGGGAAGAGCAAGAAAGCAAGTGCCAAAGAAAAGGCCATGGTACAGGTTAGCCAGGCACTGGCATTGCAGGAGTCCGACGATGATGATCAGTCCGACGATCCCGGCAATGCGATAGTGCAGGCTTTCCAAGCATGGCAAGAAAAGCAAGGAAAGACGGGCTCCTCAACTCAGCAGTATAAGAAGTCTGCTGGGGGGAGAGAAAGAAGAACCTGGCAAGTTCGGAAATGCTATTTTTGTAGTGAAGAGGGGCATTTCGCCTCGGCTTGCCCCACTAAAAAAGCTCTACTCGAACTTGTGAAGAAGCAAGGCGCTCCAGGAGGGAAGCCGGCTTCGGAAAACTAGGTTCGGCTCCTGTAGTAAGTGATACGGGAGCCTCGGACAACACGCTTCTTAGTACCACAGTCTGCGAGGATCTTGGTAGTAGTTTAGGAACTGGGAAATCAGCCCAGGCACCGGTGTGTAAGATAGGGTTAAAGCTTAGCGACAAGAAGCTACCCGATCTGATAGCTGGAGGTCCTAGGCCGTTGCCGGACGGTGATTTTCTCCCTGAGAAGATTCAGGGATGCTCGGACAAGAGCCCTGGCGTGCGTTGGGGACAGGCCGAGTACCAAGCTGAGTCAGGTCAGGTTGTCTTGGTAGAAAAAGGCCAAGAGAAGTCTGCTCGGATTCAGAAAGTTTCTGTTCAACAGCTGGAAACTCTGGAGATCCCTTCTAAATTGTTAGTGAGGGAGAGATGGTATGCCCCTGTAGGCATAGGTGGGAAGAGTGGTTATTTCTTGGTAGATCCAGGCGCAACGACAAGTTTGATTACCAAGGATTTCTATGATTCCCTTCCACATGCGCCGCCTATGATTTCGGTGCGTATGGCGTGCTCGATGGGTAATGGAACGCCTATAACTACATATGGGAGCGTGCTCTGTCCATATGAAGTGTCAGGTCAGACATACATGATGACATGTCTGGTAGTCAGCGGTCTGAAGGGCCCTGAAGACGGGATATTAGGTGCAGATTTTTACTATGTGCACCGTTGTTGTTTAGATTGGTCAGGACTTTTGTTTTTGGAAAACTTCGGACATTCTGTTGTATGTAAACAGTGGAAGAAGAAGTCCGAAGGTGAAGAAGTTTCCTCTATAAAGACTATGACTGTGAGCGAGGTAGATACTGGAATAGCTGTGACACTTAGGAAAGCGGTGATCATGGAGCCCAATTCTATTACGCTTGCAGAGCTAGACTTTGATAGTGGCTCAGACGCATCGGATGCTTGGATGTTCGAGCCAGACCAAGGATTGCTAGAAGACTTCGCCTTAGGGAGCCTGAATACATATGTTTCAGGTGGAGGTTCAACCGCTTTGGTAGCCTTCAGCAATCCGTCCTGCAGCTCAATGAAAATTGGCAAACGAAGAGTGGTGGGCAGATTAAGTAGAGTTACTCTTGTGGCAGAGGATTCCGCTTTGTCTGGAGATGACGGTAGCAATATTATCAGAGAGGCAATCATTAATTCTATACAGGTTACAGAATCGCCTGTGGCGGATGATGATCTGATAGCTCCCGACATCTTAGTACCACCGAGTGAAGAGTGCCCGCTGAAGAAGCTGGTCAATGATTCAGATTTATCCGAGAAAAACGAGAAGAAAGTTGCTCTGTCTTTGCTGGAAGAATTCCGAGATTGTTTCTCTCTTCCCGGTGGCAAAGCCCTTGGTTGTACTGATAAAGTTCGCCATGTGATAGACACTGGAGATGCTTGCCCGATCAAACAAGCATACCGGCGTATTCCTGTGGCGAAGAGAGACAAGGCAGAGGCAGAGATTTGGAAAATGTACAGAGAGGGTCGGATTGAACATAGCAGTAGCCCATGGGGTGCTCCTATTGTCATGGTGGCCAAGAAAGATGGTACACAGCGTTTTTGCGTTGACTATCGTCAGCTAAACTCTGTCACTATGAAAGATAGCTTTCCACTACCTCGGATCGATGAGTGCATAGAGTCACTTGGTGGAAACCAGTGGTTCTGTACTTTAGATCTTGAAAGTGGGTACTGGCAGGTGGCGATGGATGAAGATAGCAAGTCAAAGACTGCATTCTTATCCAGTGTAGGGTTATTTCAATTCAAGGTTATGGCCTTCGGATTGTGTAATGGCCCCGCTACCTTCCAACGCATGATGGATCAGATGTTGGATGGCCTTCGTTGGAAATCATGTCTGGTCTATCTGGATGATATCGTGGTTTTTGGGAAAACTCTTGAAGAGTGCCTAGACAACCTGAGACTCGTCCTTGAGCGTATACGGGATTATGGTCTTCGTTTGAAACTTTTCTTTTGAAATTTTTCCGCAAGAAAGTGGAATACTTGGGTCGGATTGTGTCAGGCCATGGCATTTCGGCAGATCCGAAGAAGATCCAGAAAGTCAAGGACTGGCCAATCCCCACAAATGCTAGGGAAGTAAGGCAATTCATTGGATTCGCCTCCTATTACCGAGATTTTATGAAAGATTTCGGTAAATTAGTGATTCCCTTGCAGGAAGTTGTAACCGCGGCAGGCAAGGATAAACGATATGCTAAACCCATAGAGTGGACTCCTCGTTGCCAGGATGCATTCGATACATGCAAAAATTTGCTAATCTCTTCACCTACTCTCGGATATCCTCAACCCTCGGGTAAGTTTATCCTTGATACAGATGCAAGTAGTTTTGGCATGGCGGGAATCCTGTCTCAGGTCCAGGAAGGAAGGGAGGTGGTTCTGTGTTTTGCAAGCCATAGTTTATCTAAGCCACAGAGGAACTATTGTGCGACAAAACGTGAGCTGCTTGCCGTTCTGACCTACCTGCAAAAATTCCGACATTACTTGCTGGGTAATGAGGATTTTATTGTTCGGACAGATCACGCCTCCTTGCGTTGGCTGCTCAATTTCAAGGATCCAACCGATATGTTAGCTCGCTGGCTACTCACCTTACAGGAATTCGGACTGGATCAGAGCATGATTTTGCATCGGGCTGGTAAACAGCATGAAAATGCTGATGCGCTGTCGCGCTTGCCAACCAGAAAATGTGGAAGACCAGACTGCCTAGATTGCGGTGCGCATGATGCTGTTATTGCCACTAACGAAGTTTCCTTAGGGACTCAGCGGAACGCGTTGCAAGAAGCTCAGCAAGCCGACCCACTTGTAAAAAGGTTGCTGAAAATGTTAGATGGAACTATGCCGATTCCTAGCAGGGAAAATCTTGCTGGTGAGTCTAATGAGTTTCGGGCATTTGTCAGACATCTTGGTAGTATGGAGGTCAGAGAAGGTGTGCTATGTCTGGGGTGGACAAGACTAGCCACCAGAAAGAAATACTCCAGGGCATACATGGTGCCAAAACTGCGGGTCATTTCGGAACCTTCAAGAATGTCTGGTCGGCAAAGATGAGATATTTTTGGCCTGGTATGAGTTATGATCTGAAGCGGTGGGTACGAGCTTGCCCGGAGTGTAATATGAGGAAGACTAGAGGTGGTGGTTGGATTTCTTACCTTAAGAAAGAAAAACATGGTGGTAGATGGAACCGAATATCGTTGGATATTCTAGGGCCTCTTCGGAGTACCCCTAGAGGCAACAGCTATATTATGGTTGTAGTAGACCATTTCTCTAAATGGGCCGAAGCCTACCCCATGGCCGATCACACCGCTGAAAGCTGTGCAGAAGTTCTTTTTCGAGAATGGATCTTGAGATTCGGATGTCCTGTGTCGTTGCAGACAGATGGAGCTCCTGAATTTCGGTCTCAACTCTTGAAATGTCTACTTGACATGCTGGGAATCGAGAAGCTAATTACCCTCCCATACAGGCCTATGAGTAATGGGCAGTCCAAGAGGCTGTAAAATAAAGTTCTTGTGGAACAGCTATCTTGTATGACTGATTCGGACGAAGTAGATTGGGATATGCTGACCCCTTGCATTGCTCATGCATACAGAGGGACAGTACATGCTGCTACTTTATGCACACCTAACTCAGTAGTCTTCGGAGAAGAGTTGGTAACGCCCATGGACATAGTTCATGGAGTTGAAAGAGGAAGTCTTGATTTCCCTTGCAAGGTTGCTTTTGTTGAGAACCTGAAACAGTGGATGAGAAAGGGACACCAGTACGTGCAGGATAATCTCGGAATATCTGCGGTTCACCAGATTAGAGATTATAACAAACGTTCTAGGCCCCCCAGTTTTGAGGCGGGGGAGGTGGTATACCGATTCTGTCCCCCCAAGGCAAATAAGAAGCTCGGACCCAAGTGGGACGGGCCTTATAAAATCAGAAGGTTCATAGGAGGTACCACCTGTCAACTGGAGACGGCCGAAGGTCTAATGCGATACCATATCGACTATCTGAAGCCGGCTTTTGATGAAAATGGGCCGATTCAAGCAGTTAACTTGGATCGGGCTCCAGAATTCAGAAAGCAGGAACAGGCTGGTATGGAAATCTTTAGGCTAGAAGCTGGGAGAGTGGTGCCAGGGAAAGATTGTCCAAAGTTGGTTGAGAAAGAGAAAATTACTGTAGGCGTCAAGCCGAGAGGTAGACCTAGGAAGATCCGAAAGGGTAGTTCCAAGGAAACCTCCAGTAAATCTCTGCCTCTAAAGAAAAGAGGGGGTAGAAAAGGAAAATCTGTTGCCAAACCTGACAGTTCCTTAGCAGACTTGGGACTTACGGCTACCCCGCCTGGGCTTTTGGGTCCGGGAAAGACTTTATCTAGAAAAGAGAAGTCTAAGGTAGCTACGGTCTGTCCAAAGAAGCGCGGGAGGCCGAAGGTTCGCACAGATACGTCCGACCAGCCGGTGGCGCCCCCGGTCGTTTTGAATAGGAAGCGCAGAAGGCCTAGGAAACAGCTGGTCCAAGCTGCTCCTGTACCTCCAGTGCAGCCGAAGAAACGACCAGGTAGACCAAGGAAAGGAGCTGTGGTTAATGCAAAACCACCAGATCCTTCTTCTCCTGGCATAGCAAGGGCTAAACGTGTACGAAAGGCCCCAGTTCGGTTGCAGATGAGCTAATTATGGTACTGGACCGAGGGTGGGAATCTCCGAACTGATTTCTACCCGAACTAAAAAATCACACAACGAGAAGTCAGACGGGTGGTGGACCGAACTAAGAGCCGCCCTGTCCCCTATTGATAAGCAGTAAAAATGGACTTTATTCAGTTAATTCCATTTGTGACTGGGAGACGAACATGAGTCTCGGAAAGTACTTAACCTTGCCCTGGGTACCGCTTGTATGTTAAACTGGAAATCCAAAACGTCTTCAGTGGCCACGGACTTCAGTGTCAGCATCGGAATCTATTTATGGTCAAATAGAGTGTTGCCTACGCCTGGGGTGGGTTTGAGGAAATCAGGGAATGATTACACCTCTGCATCGTCTCAGCAGAGACCCAAATAGCTGAGTGGGAACACGCGCCCAAAGCTATTTTCAGGCTCAGAAGGTGAGCGCGGGAAGAAAACTGGCGCTGCAGTAGTGCGGCGACTGAATGCAACTCTGGCGTTGCAGTGGTTAAATACGCTGGTGTTTTACCGTTTCAGTCAGTCTACTTCCTGCTTCCGCAAAGCAAAGCACCGAGACTACCTCTTAGAAAGAGAACTGTGCAGTAAGTTTTATCAAGTGATGATCCTTGTGAAATATATTGCCCTGTGTTTGTAGTCCCTTTGCTCGAGTAGTCAAGTTGCATGAATGCTGTGTGTCGTATATTAACTGTGTTTGGGGCACGTTGATAATGCGTGGGCTGGCCTGGGACCTATAGCGGCCATGTTGTTTTCGCCATTGGTGTAGGAATGAATGAACGTTGCTATCCGAAAGGTGTTAAACTAAACTTGAACAGCGTATCCACTGCTGATATACCAATAAACGTTCAATCTTTGTGTTTTGGAAGTAATCAACCAACTCACTGTGCCTCAAGCGTGGGTATATTCATGTAGTGAAGGTTTGGATTTCTCGATACCACTACGCTCTATGTGTGTAGTAGCTGTCAGCCACAGCCGAAGCGTGTCCGAGAGGAGTCCGAACGTCCATCTGCAGCAAATAACAGGTATTTTCTGTATTTATTACTACCCATACCATCATTATACTTTCAGGTACCGATTGACTAGTGATGTCGAACTCAGGAGAATTCGAGAATATGACCGAGGACCAGTTGGCTGATTCCCTCAACGCCAAGCTGTCCGAGTCTGATCTAGAGATGGATCTGGACGGTTCGGACTGCGAGGTATTGTCGGACGAGGAGGCTAAGGTCTTGGAAGGGTCTTGGATCCTTGTAGGCATGGGTCAGGCTGACGCAGGTGGCTCTGGGACCGGCACCGTAACTTGCTGGGGCGCAATTATGGAGGCCGAGGATGCTAGGAAAGCAGCTGCTGAAGAGGAGGCAGCGTCGGTAGTAGACATGGCTGAGGTTGAGTCCGAGACTCCCGAAGCCAAGTCTGTACCTTCGGCTGGTACCTCTAAGCAGAAACCTAGATCCCCCAGAAAGCAGGACAAGCCGAAGATGAAGGATGGAGAGATGAACGAGTCCCCGCAGACTCTATCTCAAGATCCTGCTGATTCTTCGGCAGCAGCGACTGAGGAGCTCATGGGTTCACCGGCCAAGAGCACCCGGTCTTCTGCCCGTCAAGTACGCAAACCCCAGAGTTCGGACCCCAAGTCGAACTCGAAAGGCAAGGCACCTGCCCCAGCGACTGGAACTACTAAGCTGAAGTTCCGGAAGCTGAAAAAAGTCCATGTGCATCGTGCTAAGGTGAGGGAGGATCAGTTGGCGCACTTGGGCTCGTTGACTAAGTTCAATGCCGAGTTGGACAAGGCCTCTGATATTGTCATGCTGAACCCTAGGCACGATCGACCAGGCTCACGTCATCTGATGGCCACAGAGTCCGACTCTGAAGATGACCATGGACTCATGCTCCGGTATGAATCCTGTCTCTACCCAGGGTTGTGTAAGGCAGGTAAAATGGAACCTGGTACCAGTGAGAAGCTCCGACTGGTACCAACTCTGTGGGAGCCTGGGTTTCGTTGTCCGTACCTGGTGTGTAGGCGAGTGAAGCTCAATGCTTCAGGTGTCCGAATTTTCTCCACCCGAGAAAGGTTCTTCAGGCACCTGTGCGAGGTTCACACCCCTCAAACAGAAGTGTGGGTCTGTCCATACGAGAACTGTCGGCAGCAGCTTGACAGAAAATCGGAATTGGTCAGCCACATCATGAATGGGGAGGAGCTGCTACATAACCAGGGAAGGCCGAAGGCGATGGAGAAGGCGGCGAAAGTGAAGCCTGAGTGGAAGCCCTTCGGTGCTTTCATTCGGACTACCCATCTTTCGATGGCCCATCTTCGGACCCTTCGAAAGGCTGGTGAGGTGGATGTTTCCAGAGCTGGTACTGGAAAATCCAAACCGACTCAGACCCCGGTAAAGTCTAGCACAGTGACTTCGGACAAGTCAAGTGCTAGTTCTAGCTCGAAGGTCGCAGCCTCCAAGCGTCCGAGGACTGAGAGCCAGTCGAAGGCAGCTGAGTTGGCTGCTCCTCCTGCCAAGAGGAGCAGACGTTCGAGGAAGGCCCAGAAATGGGTGGACACAACTCTGGCCGAACTGCCTTGTGCTTTGGAGACCGCTGCTCTGGTGGAAACATCAGAGACCGGCGTGAACCAGGCGTTGAAAGCCCTGCAAGTAGCTGCAGAGGATGCCAAGAGGCAGGTCAAAGTGACCGTGGCCGCTCTTGTGACTCCTCTGAAAAAGCTTCAGATGGATGAGGTAGGGACGCTGAAAGAAACGATCAGTCAGCAGGCTCTCCTCATCCGGACTCTGAAGGCATCCAATCAGGAGAAAGAACAACACATCCTGAAGCTCTTGGAGGAGAATACCAGACACCAGGGCTTGCTTTTGGATGATTCGGACGAGTCCAATCAAGGTGTGAGCAGGTCGGAAAGTTCCCTGGGTGGAAAGCCGACCTCTCTCCCTGCCAAACCAGTTGAGGAAGCTCAAGCCTTGCCTTCTTCAGGCTCGGGCGAGACTCCTGGTTTGACCGTGGTGTCCAGTCGAGCTGGTGGGACGTTGGAGGTTAACGACCAACAAATCCATTTCCTCACCAATCTCCTGGACCAGATGAAGTCCCAACGTAAGCCTCCCCAGCCTCAGAGAACTGTGGTTTCGGCTGCGTTGGGCCGGGCACCTCCCGAGCAAGGTATGTTTGGCAGTATGTTCGATACTCCGGACAGACCTTCTGCAAAGGTCTCGCCCGATGGAACGAAAGACGACGACGGCAAGAATGACTGAACGGAGGAAACGCATGGACGATGATGACTGGACCGCCCTTCGACCCGATTAAACCACCTCGGATGCTGTTCGGATGCCCTGGATCCTCGGATCATGACCCTGGTGTGTGGCGCCGACATTTACGTGTAGTCTACAATAATGAAAGTGATAGCCTTTTTCATAAATAAGTTCTGTAGAACAGATTGTTTGCTTGTTAGTGAGGACACTGTATGCTCCTGCCTGTCAAACGTGAAAAGGTTTTTCATAAATTTTCTTTCTTACTTCGGATAATTGTTCACATTAGTTAGGACACAAAATGCTCCTATTTGTCGATTCCTGAAGTTTTCATAAGATTGATTTATTTGTTCATTGTAGAGAGGACACACTATATGCTCCTACTTGTAGACTGTACTTTTCTTATACCCTGTCGAGTTTTCAAGATTTTTCTTTTCAAACTCTTAAAAGAAAAAAGGGGGTATTGTGGTGTTATTGGGTTTAGGTGGCCGCTGAGGGTTAGTTCATCCGCACCTCCCCAGTGGTCACTACTGGTCCGTGGGACTTTTTAGTCTCATGATATGTTTTGCCTGTTACCTTTTATATATTTAACAGCAGCCAGCTGTTGGTCGATAGTAACCACGACCCGGGTTTCTACCATTTAATGTAAGCTGTAGAGGCCGTGATAAACCTCTCAGTGTGGATAGTGTTACTTACATCTCTGAATGTGGAATGTTGATTGCTATTATGTAGGTCTGATAGACACCTTTGGATGAGGGTTACCTGGCTGGCCAGGTGATCCGAAATCCGCAGTCTAATCAGGTCTGGAAGCGAACTGATGCTCAGTTCCGAACACCTCATGAATAAAACCCAAGTGAACAGGTAGCGCCTGCCTTTGTTCCTTTTGTTCTATATAAACTCTCGATTAATAAGCTTCGGATACGCCAGATTCACTACAATAACATTGTTTTATTGGCTTTGTGCATTCCCCCAACCATATTCTGTCTCATGACGCAGTTTGAACAAAATATTGTGACTTCTATTGTTTCATGCATTAGTTCCTTGAATTCCCACCTGCTGCAGTACTCAAGACGCTGGCATTTACCTTTATTAAATGCAGGTATCATAGTAATACTATACAAAATGATGGAGTATCCTACCTGGATGTTTTCACGCATTGCCTCAAATGAAGTAATATCTAACATTGCTTTCAATATTCCCAAGTTTATAAAGTATAATATCTATAAGGTATAAATGCCTCATATAAGTATCACTAGTGAGACTTTTGTTCTAATAGAAATTGTAAATACCATGTGTAGTGAACCGCAGATTTGTGGGCACGAGTTTACGAAATTCCGTAAAGAATCACAAATACGAGGAGATTCGTTTGAACCTGGTTTATTTCCCAAAGGTATACAGTTACAAAGGTATTGTCACTGAAGCAAGGGTGCTTAATTTGAACAACAGAAGTATCTCGGTCCGCGGCGCGGCTCGAGTCCGTAGTGTTAAGCGAAGCCTGGATCCCCTTGCGGAGGTAGTAGTATCCTCCGCCTACCGTCCGTCGGAGGGTGTCTGCAGTGTCGTCTGCACGGTGGTCGTATGTCGCCCCCTGACGGAACTGGCCGGAACTGGTGGTAGTCGTCTCCGGCGCTGGTAGAAGTGCCCCCGCTGTCGTAGCCTGGATGGTGTTTGGCGATAGTCGACAGCCTCGCTGTATTCCGGGTGGCGGACCCACTACACTGCCCCCTCACTAGTTGGAGTTGAAGAGGTCCACGATAACTAGTTATGTAGGGTCCGCCGTGGCACTAAGGAGATCCTCGTGGCTCCAGATCCTCGTGTGCAGCGGGGCAAATGTTATGCCACTCCGCCGCACGGATCCTAGAGCCAGGCTTGCACTCGCCCCCAAGGTTCGTAGCCTTCATAGGCCTAAAGAGGCCACCGGACATGCCTGTCCGTCCCAGTCTCGCAGCGCGGTACAACTGGAAGCGTACATTCGAAGTATATAAAAAAAATTTTCGTGCACGAGCTTTATTAATAAAAGCGAGACTAGTGAGCCATACTAGCCTTGCGGATAAAACCACCACCTGCGAGGAGGAGAGCCCCCCCTCGCTGTGAGATGAACCCACACGAGACAGCCGCCTCGGGGGATCGCAGTGCTGATCCCGAGCCCTATTGAGGGAGTTCTAGACGAACTCCCCTGCCTCCTTCGCCTCAACGTCCCCCTCCGTTTTGGAGATGCCATGAAGCGAGAGATTCCCAATAAGGGCTTCATCGAACGGGTCGAAACGCGAATCTGGGACGACAACTACGTTGTCTTCTTGTCCCAGATTGTCGTATATCAACGCCGTATCGGAGTCCGACTCCTGCAGCAGCTCGTGCTCTTCCCCGTCCGATATTTCTACCGACTTGTCAGAGCCCGAGCCTGCTGCCGCCAGACGGTCCACGGAAGTGGTACACTCGTCCGTGCGAGGCCATGGTAACGCGATCACGTCACCATTTCCCTCGACCCCTTCCGCACTCGTACCCGTGGGCGCGGTGACGGGAAGAGGTGCCGCTGGTACACCTGCCAACGGACCCTTCGTGGACGTATCCATCGAAGGTAGTGCCTCCTTCAACTCACCGCTCGGAGGCGGTGCCGGCCGTGCCACCAAAGTTTTCTCCTCTATAAAGGAGAGGCGCTTGGTCGCCGAGGAGACGTCCCCTCGGGGTGGTCTGTACGAATGGGGCGTGGAGGAAGCAGCCGGAGTTACCCCGGCCGAATCCTCTGCTTCCGCGGATTGGCTACCCGGGAGCATGTTAGGCCCCCACGTAGCTGCTGACATCCGCGGAGTTGTTCCAGTGTCCGTACACACGCTCTGGTTTTCACGTTGCCGAGTTAAATCAGTAACGCTGATGAGCGTGCCACCAGTGTCCATAGGGATCCCCGCGGGGTCCACTATCTGGATGGAGGGAGGTTCTATCCCGTGGGATAGTGGAAAGGCCGGTCGGCGCGAATTGAGAGCCTCAACTCGCAGCCGATTCTCTGTCTCACGGAGCTCTTGAATCTCCCGATCCAGCTTGGCCTGCTGCTGTTCAGCTTCCTCCTTCTCGTCTTCCTCGCGGAAGAATGCCATGTCGCGGGCCGACTGCTCCTTGTCTAGCAGACGTTGTTGCTCGAAAGCCTCCTGCTTGGCCGTCTCAGCTAGTTGCTGACGAACGGCTTCCTCCTGTTGGAGTCGCTGCTCTTCGGCCTGCCGTAGGGCAGCCTCCTCCTGTTGGAGTTGTAGGGCTTCCGCCTGTCGCAGAGTTTCCTCTTCCCGGAGTTTCCTCTCCAAGGCCTCTTTGACCAGGCGTGTCTCGGCTAGGGTCGTCTCCCGTTGGATACGGAGCCGCTCTGCCTCAACCCGACCCTGCTCGAAACGACGCTGTGCCGCCGCCTTCTCCTCCTCCTTTCGAGCAGTTGACCCCTCGTGGGGGTCTACCTCCATCTCTGTTTCCGTACTACAGAGAGGGGTCGCGTTAGCGAGCGCTGATGCCCCCGCGGTAGAGGGCACCTTCGTAGTCGCGACGCGTGTGGGCGCGCGGGCTGGAGCGTGGGTGGGAGTGGCCGGTTCTGCGCGCAAAGCTCGATTGAACTTTTCGCGGACCTCCAACTTCCTCTGTTCCAGGCGCAGAATCGGATTCTGCACCGGGGGAGCCGTCTCTACCCTTGGTGGTGGGGGAGACGCGGGTCGCATAGCCCGTTGCGCGGCCTGTGCCCGCAGCAGAGTGACCTCCGCATGCAGCTCCTGGTTCTCCCGGCAAAGTCCGTTGACTTGCGTGTCGAGAAGGTTTACCCTCTCTACCAGGAGTTCCTGCTCATTGAGGGACCTGTTAAGGTCCTCCATGAGCTGCGCGATTTCCGCTTGGCTATCAACCAAACGGTCCACATTATCGAGAGGCCTGTAGGTCTCTGCGATATCGACACAGAAGCCTTCCAGCGACTCTTGTAGAGCCAGCCGGAGGACCGCTGCGCGATCAGCCACTACCTTTCGGGTACGGGCGATGCCCGCCCGATCGACTTCGGGTGGGGGTGCCCTTGCGGCAGCCGTAGGTCGTGACGGACCCGGCTGAGGGTCCGGCACGGTGGCACTAGGTGCTCTACCTTCTGCGGCTGCGGGTGCGGGGCGATCGCGTGGAATGGCTCGAACGCTACTAACCGACTCCTTAGACCAAGGATTCGTGTCTGCGGGCCTTGTCGGGTCCTCACCCTCCATCACCCTAGTTTCCCCCTTGTTCCGTTCTGCCTGCCTACCTGACCTCCCCAGATTGTACGACCCTCCTGGAGGTCTTTTGCCCGAGCGGGCTACGGAAGGGTTCCCCCTCCTGTCACGAGTTCCGTCGAACTTGCGGGTCTCGTCACCACTTCCTTGCGAGACCCACGTCAATTTCCCTTAGTTGATTTATCTTCCAGGGAATTGGATTCATCACCCGTTTCTTTCGCGACGAAAGCGCGAAACTTCTTAAGGTAATGACAATTGGCTTGCAGACCGGTAGTTTTCCCACAAAGCCAACAAGCTGGCTCTGGACGAGTCGCTTTCGTGTCCTTCTTCCGGTAGTCAGTTTTCGTGACTGTCTTCTTGGAAGATTTGGACAAAGTCTTGGTTTTATCCCAAGCCTTTTTCATGCTACACATGTAGTAACCTGTGAGGGCCAGGTTCTATGGTACTGCCACCTGGCAGGAACAGTCGGATTGCCGATAACGTCGCCAATAATGCCAATAGAAAAAATGGAGGCCAGATTTGAAAAGAGGAGAAAAAACTGGACTAGGGCAATATCTCACAAAATTTCTATGGGCCACCAGAAAAAAGTCAACTTTTTCAGAATTTGTGCCATAGAGATGTACCTAAAAAGTGTTATTCTTCTTACCTACTTTGCAATGTCAAATGAATCCTTTGTTTTGAAAATGAAAATATGCTTAGAATGAAATCTCCTTTGACACGAGGGTATAACAGGGACCTCTGCATCTCATACTCAAATATCTAAGCCCTAGCTACCCTGAAAGTTGGTGAAATCAACCGTTTTGTTTTTGGAAAATTCTAGACAAATGGCCGAAACAAATGGCCGAAATGTTGCTCTTGGCCCGGTTGGAGGTTGCATCACATTTCGGTCTCTCGTGGCCTTCCACTTGCTCGTATCGATTCAAACTAAGAATGCCCATGATCTAGAGACATTAAAGGTCAAGAATGAATAAGTTTTGTGCATAGATAGGCCAATGCCACACCACCAGAAATTCGACAAAAGTCACAACAAGTTATGGCATCGACTCCGTTTTTTTTGTACCAAATTTTTCTTTTGTCCCGAATACGTGCTCCAAAAAAGCACTCCCAATCTCCACCGAACGTTATGAGATTTGCAGGATCTACAGACAGATATGTTTTCTCTAAGGCCCTCAAATTGCAACTTTCAACAATGTCTAAAACTTGCTGCAGAAGGGAAACGATAGGGCATGTCTGATCGGCGAGATCGGCAATAATGGGCCGTTCGACATTTTCACCAAACATGGCCTAACAAAAACACCTGCCAATCCTTTATTTCTGGCTCGATTCACTTGAGACATTCACCTGAGAAACTAGAGATATGGGGCTATACAATCTGTGGCTTCATTTTTTGCCATCGGCACAAGATAGCCATCAACTAGTGGCTTGAATATTCAGGAAATTCTCACTCTCATCACCATCCATTTCCCCATTTCCCACCCCATTATTAGGTGCCCTGAAACTTTATTAGAATTCTCTTCATTTCAGCTTTTAAATATGATGATATTATTTTTTGCAACTTGTGGGTCGTCTTCAGTGACACATCACATAAAAGTGATCTGATGTTTTATGGCTTAACATTTGTTTCACATTATTGGGAACAAGTTCTCTCTATAACTATGAGCCCCAACTTGAAAGTTTGGGACAACTCAATTTTTTTTTCTGATTGTGATTTTCTGATTTTTCTGATAGTGAACTTTTTAACTGACTTTCAACCTTTCAACTTACTTAAGACCTTTTGAGCACCATAAGACCTCTGGACTGATTTCTACTGATTTTCAACATTTTAACTGACTTTCAAAAAGTTAGATTGTGAGTTGACAACTGAGTTGGAAAGTCTAAAGGCGAACTTTCCTTCTACTGACTTTCAACCCTTCAACTGAATTTCAATTAAATTTTGTGTCAATGTCAAAAAAGTCAAAGTCAGTCAAGAGGTTTAAATTTGGTCAAAAAGTTAACAGTGAGTCAACAAGTCGATAGGCAGGCAGGCCAAAAGTAAAAAATCAGCTGAAAGTCAAGAGGATAATATAGTCATTGAAAATTGATAGTCCAAAGGTTGATAGTTTAAAGATAGTCAAAAGTCAGATTAAAAGTCAATAAGGGAGTTAGTCAGTGAGTCAGGCAAAATTCAGTTGAAAATCAGTCAGCCAGACAAAACTCACAGAAGAGTCACAAGTCAGTAGAAAAGTCAAAAGCAGTCAAGAGTCACCCGAAAAGGTAAAAGTCATACTGCTGAGTGACTTTTACAAAACTGTCAATTCAAAAGTCATTTGACCAAAGCTTTAGAGGATATTGCCAAAAGGTCATTACCAATGCCTCATTCTTCCTTTGATCTTTCGAAATGTTCCATACTTCAACCATTTTTTAAAACTTAAAAATGTATTTATTAAGTTTGACCCCCTAGGAAAGGTGTGTATTGTGGTGATCCACCCACAAGTTATGGTGGAGAAAAGAGGGTGAGAGGAGAGGAGGATTGTGGTGGCCCACCAATAAGGTATGGTGGGCTGAAGAGGATGAGAGGAGAGGAGCATTGTGGTGGCCCACCCATACGTCATGGTGGGCAGAAGAGGGTGAGAGGAGAGGAAGATTGTGGTGGCCCACCCATAAGTTATGGTGGAGAAATTATGGTTGGGATGAGAGGGTGAGAGGGGAGGAGGATTGTGGTGGCCCATCCATAAGTTATGATAGGCAGAAGAGGGTGAGAGGAGAGGAGGATTGTGGTGACCCACCCATAAGGTATGGTGGCGATGAGAGGGTGAGAGAAGAGGAAGATTGTGGTGGCCCACCCATAAGGTATGGTGGGGATGAGAGGGTGAGAGGAGAGGAGGATTGTGGGGGCCCACCCAAAAGTTATGGTGGACACAAAAGGGTGAGAGAAGAGGAAGATTGTGGTGGCCCACCCATAAGTTATGATGGGCAGAAAAGAGTGAGAGGAGAGGAGTACTGTGGTGGCCCACCCTTAAGGTATGGTGGGGATGAGAGGGTGAGAGGAGAGGAGGATTGTGGTGGCCCACCCATAAGGTATGGTGGGCAATGGAGGGAGAGCGGTGGTGAGGGTTGTGGTGGCCCACCTATAAGGTATGGTGGGCAATGGAGGGTGAGAGGTGGTGAGGGTTGTGGTGTCCCACCCATAAGGTATGGTGGGCAATGGAGGGTGAGAGGTTGTGAAGACATTGGTGGCCCACCCATAAGGTATGGTGGGCAGGGGGGGGGGGGGGGAGCGAGGAGAGGAGGATCGTGGTGGTCCACCCATAAGGTATGGTTGACAATGGAGGATGAGAGGTGGTTGGGGTTGTGGTGGCCCACCCATAAGGTATGGTGGACAATGGAGGGTGAGAGGTGGTGAGGGTTGTGGTGGCCCACCCATAAGGTATGGTGGACAATGGAGGGTTAGAAGTGGTGAGGGTTGTGGTGGCCCACCCATAAGGTACGGTGGGCAATGGAGGGTGAGAGGTGGTGAGGGTTGTGGTGGCCCACCCATAAGGTATGGTGGGCAATGGAGGGTGAGAAGAGAGGAGGATCGTGGTGGCCCATCCATAAGGTATGGTGGGCAATGTAGGGCGAGAGGTGGTTGGGTTTGTGGTGGCCCCTCCATAAGGTATGGTGGGAAATGGAGGGTGAGGACGACAAGGATCATGGTGGCAACCCATAAGGTATGGTGGGAAATGAAGGGGGAGAGGAGAGGAGGGTTGTGGTGGCCCCTCCATAAAGTATGGTGGGAAATGGAGGGTGAGGATGAGGAGGATCGTGGTGGCCCACCCATAAGGTATCGTGGGTGGAGGAGGGAAAGTGATCTATAAGCTATGGTGGGTCAGGGACAAACCCCTTTTTGTCCACTTTAAGCCCATATATAATGGGGGGGACAAGAGAGAGAAACCCCATAAGTTATGGGAGGAAAAGTGCTGCATTAGTTGTAACAGGTCCCTCAATGAGCAGGAACTCCTGGTTCTCGACACGCAAGTCAACTGACTTCGCCGGGAGAACCAGGAGCTGCATGCGGAGGTCACTCTGCTGCGGGCTCAGGCCGCGCATCGGGCTACGAGACCCGCGTCTCCTCCGCCACCAAGGGTAGAGACAGCTCCTCCAGTGCAGAATCAGATTCTGCGGCTGGAACAGAGGAAAATGGAGGTCCGCGAGAAGTTCAACAGAGCTTTGCGCGTAGCACCGGCCGTTCCTCCGGGTTTCGCACCGGGTGATCGTCAGACCGCCAAACCTCTTTTTGGAGGTATAGGTCGTGGCACTCCAACCAACACCCCAGCCCGCGCGCCCACACGCGTCGCGGCTACGAAGGTGACCCCGACCGCTGGGGCATCAGCGCTCGCTAACGCGACTCCTCTCCGTAGCACGGAAACAGAGATGGAGGTAGACCCCCATGAGGGGTCAACTGCTCAGAAGGAGGAGGAAAAGGCGACGGTACAGCGTTGTTTCGAGCAGGATCGGGTAGAGGCAGAGCGGCTCCGTGTCAAACGTGAGACTGCACTAGCTGAGACGCGCCTGATCAAAGAGGCCTTGGAGAGGAAACTCCGTGAAGAGGAAACTCTACGACAGGCGGAAGATCTACGACTCCGACAGGAGGAGGCTGCTCTACGGCAAGCGGAAGAGCAACGACTCCGACAGGAGGAGGCCGCGCTACGGCAAGCGGAAGAGCGACAACTCCAACAGGAGGAGGCCGCTCGTCAGCAACTAGCTGATACGGCCAAGCGGGAGGCTGCTTTCGCTCTACTCCATCAGCGAGACAAGGAACAGTCGGCTCGGGACATGGCGTACTTCCACGAGGAAGACGAGAAGGAGGAAGCTGAACGCCAGCAGGCCAAACTGGATCGGGAGATACAGGAGCTCCGCGAAACAGAAAGTCGATCTACGATGATCTGGGACAGGAAGACAACGTAGTTGTCGTCCCAGATCCGCGTTTCGACCCTTTCGATGAAGCCCTGATTGGGAATCTTTCGCTTCACGGCATCTCCAAAACGGAGGGTGAAGCTGAGGCGAAGGAGACGGGTGAGTTCGTCTAGAACTCCCCAATAGGGCTCGGGATCAGCACTGCGATTCCCCGAGGCGGCAGTCTCGTGTGGGTTCATCTCACAGCGAGGGGAGGGCTCTCCTCCTCGCAGGTGGTGGTTTTATCCGCAAGACTACTATGGTTCACTAGTCTCGCTTTTAATAATAAAGCTTGTGCACGAAAATTTTTTTTATGCTTCGAATGTACGCTTCCGATTGTACCGCGCTGCGAGATCGGGACGGACAGGCATGTCCGGTGGCCTCTTTAGGCCTATGAAGGCTACGGTGCCACGGCGGACCCTACATAACTAGTTATCGTGGACCTCCTCAACTCCAACTAGTGAGGGGGCAGTGTAGTGGGTCCGCCACCCGGAATACAGCGAGGCTGTCGACTATCGCCGAACACCAACCAGGCTACGACAGCGGGGGGCACTTCTACCAGCGCCAGAGACGACTACCACCAGTTCCGGCCAGTACCGGCCAGTTCCGTCAGGGGGCGACATTCACCACCGTGCAGACGACACTGCAGACACCCTCCGATGGACGGTAGGCGGAGGATACTACTACTTCCGCAAGGGGATCCAGGCTTCGCTTAACACTACGGACTCGAGCCGCGCCGCGGACCGAGATACTTCTGTTGTTCAATTTAAGCACCCTTGCTTCAGTGACAATACCTTTGTAACTGTATACCTTTGGGAAATAAACCAGGTTCAAACGAATCTCCTCGTATTCGTGATTCTTTCCGGAATTTCGTAAAACTTGTGCCCACGAATCTGCGGTTCACTACACATCTATCTATGAGCCCATGAACATTTCCTGTAGACCTATATCTAAACAGTACCTGCCAAGGTAGACTCCTTAGTTTCTTGGAGTAAAATGGTTTTACACAGTGCATGAAGGTAGTAACATGGCTCAAAACCCAATGTTGCCACCAAAAGTGGAGTTTACCAGTGATCCTGATGCATTGAAACAAGTTGGGGATCCATTGACATTGAATGACCTATAATTCTAATTTCAAATTACCCTCTGAGGGTTTTTATCACATCCTTTTTCATGTAATGTCTGGGACAGTTTACCCATTCCTTGACTCCAGAATATGCTTCTATACTCTTTGTGCCTCATCAACATTGGGGAGCAACATTTGTGGGATGTTACACCAGTAGCAATAGTTATCAAGGTCTGGTATTAGCTGAAGGGTTTCTGTCCATGAAGATATGAAGAAGTGCTATTCTCTATCTTCTCACTTTATTGGTCTGATATATTCTAATGATGGTCACCTGTATAATGAACAGAAGAATGTTGATCTTACCATATATACAGGCAAAATTTATTGGCTAAACAGCTCAGGTTTCCCTCTTGCCATGCCTCCATTTGATTTCAATGAACAGATATAAGATATAAGTACATAATAGTACATGCTCAATTAGAAGGGCAGTTGATGCAGCCCATGACTGATTACTCCATCAAACAATGTGAAAAAAACTTTTAGAATTCATCATACACACTGGCCATACAGAAGTATATTCATTTCTTTGTTCTAATTTACTCATGTGACACTTATCAAATTGATAGGCCTGTGAACCATGTAGGAAGGAGCTCACCGCTCCTCTCGACCTACACAACCAGCTCAACAACAACACTAATATTCTGGAGAGGCAACTGGAATTTTTTTCACATAGCTGATGCAGTAAGGGATGGAAGCATCTCTGATATGGAATACAAGTCTATTTCTTTTTGCCAAATATGCTAAGCATACTAATTATGTATGATTTATGTATGTAATTAAATTAGTATCATAGCTTTCACATTACTGTGAGTGACATTCAGAGGCAATTTCATCAGCTGGGTATAGGAGGGCTCTTCATCATCTTGATGGTTGTCTCAGTAAGTTAGGAGCTACATTCTCTTGAATTGGCATATCCTTCAATCATGCACACCACAGCATTAAGTGATGCATATGGCCAATTCCACCAATTTGACAACATTTAGCCCCAAACCGTGGAAAGTGATAAAATGGGCTTAAATCAAATTAATTACTATTAATTTGATAATTTTTTTTGATTGGATGGCTCTACCAACCTGCGGAACCACATTTTTGGCATTTTTTATTTATTTCAAAATCCCATTATGGGGGCAAAAATAATTTTTTTAAATTGCCATTAGTCCGTGGAATTGCTGAATTTCTAAATAAACTTCAAAATTGAACATTTTTTTTTATATGTTGTGATAGTAGGTTACATGAACATGATCTGTGTAAAAAAAAATGCAAAAAAAATATTTTTTCGCCAAAAGCCATCAAAAACCAATTTTTTTTTGTGTGGGGCACCCCCCATGTCGTGTGCCGTCTCGCAGTGTGCCTAAGGTAGAATAAAAAAATAAAAAATATATATATCTGTGGTGGTTTTATATATTTCATATTCTGGTTTCCTTGTTATTCTATGTAATCTCGGAGTCCGAGCTGTCTTCGGAAGCGGGTTCTCGGAATCACGCTGTTTGACAGTTCAGGCTCGGGTTGCCAAAGCAGCACCCATTACGTAACGAATCTTGGTGTTTCACATTTCTTACCTTCCATATGACTTTAGTCCTTATAACTCGTAATCCATTTCTTGATCTTACATATTGTTTTACCATAAACCTGCATTTGTATCTAGTCAGTTATCGGTGCTAAACTCAGCATGTTATGTCCGAAGGATCTTTTAACAATCTTATCTGTCTTCTCTTAACACCTGCTTTTATTGTGTACCCTGGGATTTATGTATTCTACCACTACCAGTGGTCAGGGTTGGTTCAGAGAGTAAGATATGAGGAATAAATGGATGCAACAGGTTAAATATCTCGTTCCGTCTTTATTCTAGCTAAGTGTAGAACCCGAGATCACTACATATCTATCAAATTATTATGAATAATGATAAAATGTATGGGATTATATATGTAAAAACATTAAATGTATTTATTTGAGTTTTTCTTGGATCATAGCAGTAACATGGTGCCAAAAGGTGGTGGGTCCCAGAGTTCATGTTGTGTGCCGTCACGCATATTTTAGGGTTTTTAGAGCTTCATAAGGCATAAATTTAATAATAAACTCTAAATTTTACATTTATTATTGACTTTGCTTAATATCAACCTTTGTAGATTGGAATTCATGATCTCTGTGCCGTTTTTACATGATTCTTAAGGCAAAATGCTTTAAAAATTTGCCGTCACGTTGTGTCGTGTGCCGTCATGCCTGCTGTCACATAATATCAGAAATTATATCTCTAACATATATGGTCAATTCTATTTTTTTGGCGTCCATAAGGTTTTTACAAAATATCCTCACGGATATTAACTTTAGACATTATATGTGCAGTTCATAAAATCCGCCATTGAAAATGCTACAAACCGAACCCTACTTTTGAGGGTCTACAACAAATATTCACAATTCCAGCCCTGAAAAAACCCCTAAAATGGGCCATTTTTACAATGAGGCGCAAAAAAATATGTCTTTCTCATATAAAATGAATATAATGAATGATTATGTAGATCAAATTTGTGATAGTTCTGTAGCAAAAATACTTTTACATATTATATGATGTTTTTTTAAATTCTATTTGAATATTTTATATGTATTATTTACAGGTATGTAATAGTCAACCCTAGGCATACCATGCGTATGCATAGACATTGTCTTCTCAATCTTATAATTATAATAAAGGTTATTTAGGCGAATATGTATTTATATGATAGCAAAACTACTCTAGTTTTGAAGGAAACCAGAAAAAAATATCAATGTGTCAGCATTTTCTGCCTATCAATGAAATAGTAAAGGGACATCCACTATAGTCAACTTTTCTGCATACCATGCATATGCAATATATATAGCCATATCTCAGCAAATAAACATATTTAACTTTAAAGCTGTATACATAAGTTGGGCCCTTATTCAAGGTAATAAACAAGGTATCTCACTTTTATGTGGACAAAAAAAAATTGATCACCAAGACAATTAGAAACATGCCATGCGTATGCCTATACCGTGCGTATGCCATTATAAGAGAGATGGGAAATATCAGACAATTGCATGTCATATATTCATTAAATATTGAATTAAATGCTAAGACAGCATTGCCGCACTAAGTTAAGATGGTTAGAGCCTCCATCAAGGGTATTTCTTGCTATTTAATACTACTCATTTCAAATATGTACACAGTAGTTCAGTAGACATTATTATTACGATGGCAAAGGGCCATAAAATGTAATAAATTGAGTTTATATTATTCAAAGTCATTTATCTACAAACCCCTTGCTTAAAATGTTTTTATTTGTTGGTGGTAAGCGCTTCCAATAGCATAAATACATCTACCAACGTTGAGGGCTATGGGTTGAATATTCATGCATATCTGAAGTTATCTTCAGGAGTATATTGAGCTAAATATAAAACCGAATCAAATGCAATGAGTCAATCTAGAATGTTTCTTGAATGTGCCAAGTTCAAATATGACTCTAAATATGCTTTACACATGTTTTCAACCAATATACCTACCCTATGCATATGCCTTATTATGCATACCATGCGTATGCCTAGAATGAAAGAGAAATTCCCATTGAAAATAAATATATAGTTGTTGTATTTAACCGAAAATTGTGTCAGATATACGGGTGATACTAACATTGCTATCCATAGAATAATACACTATTATCAAAGAAATCAACTGCTGTTTAATTGAATTAAAAAGGTTTAGCACTGATGTTTCTCATATGTTATACCGTGCGTATGCCTTAGGCTAGGAGCTTATAAAGTATTGAAAAACTCCATAAATTTCTCTTCAAATTTCGCAACATATGTCAGACACACTCAACTACCGAAAAAAGCAGGGGAATAATTATTCGTCATTGATATGGTGAAGTTAATCACAACTATGTAACATACTTAAAATACAATGATTTGCACAAGGAAACACCCTCATTTCGAATCCATAGTTATTATCTAAAATCAATTCAATCAAATCTCTGTGACTCTGAGACGATGAAACAGATACATGTTTATCATATTATGAAATAGAAACCATATATCAATAGACTGATTTAGTCAAATTAGCAACAATTCTGATAAATCACATGGCATACGCACGGTATACCTACTTTGGGCTTCATTTGGCCCATCTCCTATAGCTCAGCTAATATCCATAGATAACCTTACCAATTTATGCACAAAAACGCTTCATAACATCTAGTTTCCTGATATAACAATTGCTTCTGATTCAGACCTATTTGAAAAATGACCATTTTTCACCCTACTGGACGCCAAAAAAATAGAATTGACCATACATATAAATAATATGAGATGACAAATACAAATTCATGATAAATTAGAGCAATGTTTAGCATAATATACAGTGAAAGTAATACGCGCGAATATTTAATCAATATTAAGTAATAAATAGATCTTCATAATAATTCTGGAATATCAGCTGCTCTGCACGTGAAGACACCAAACGGCTACCAGGAGAACTACATGTATACCTCAGAGTTCCCCGGAGGGTCCCGGAGCATCCCGGAGAATCCTGGAGAATCCCGGATATCCTCGGAACGTTCATCAGATATATTATATGATCGTAACATAACTACACAAGTAGTGCTGCTGGGGATACTGCAGTGGGTTTTCCGTGAACTAAAACGCGGCAATGGCGCTCGATCCAAATCATAACACAGGCCTCGAAGGAGGTAAATGGGCTTATATCTTCTTTTATGGACAATATTGTTCCAGTAATCACTGGCTAATTGCATTGCTCACTAACATACGGTAGTACTGAGACTGGAGAAAAAGCTGAACGAGCATCTATTTGGGGGGCAGAGACATCAATAAAGGTTGATTCTTGTACTGTTGCGTTAGTTTGGGATCCCGGTACGACTGCTCTAATTCTTGTGTATTAGCCGATGGCAGCTTTTTTCAAAAGCGGTGGTCGCGGAGAGTCCAGAGCATCATAAATTCTGTAAAACTCAAATTTAGGAGCCGTAGTGAGCATACAATCATTAACTGAAACAAGGGGTCTAGAGCAGTCTGTTATAGGACGAAGGCGACCATCTTTACGGAGCACCGCACCTAGTGCATGAATGCACCTGGGTTTGGATTTAGCTACCAAAACACAACCTTCTATCAACTCATTAGTGACTGTACGATTCATCTTACCAATAATTTCAGAGTCCAAAATGGACGAATAGTTAGACATTTCATAAGATAAGTCACAACCTTGATCTAGTATCTTAAAACCACGGCAAACACCGTCTAAGATAAACTCAGTTAGTTCTGTACCGAGGTCAAGAGTCGACACCCAGTCCAATATATATAGACAGGTGCACATACCATCATAGCATCGATCAGTCAAATGTAAGAACTGATCAGAATAAATCCGTAAACTTTTAACATAACCAGTAGGAAAATAACCTGACCGCATCAGGAGATGCATGTCAAATTCCCCTGACACATCATTGGTATATGGAGAAACAAAACATACATGGCTATCAACAAGATTGGAAACGTCAGGTGTCAAAACAACACAAATGGTATGGGGGTCGCCATCTTTGATTACAGCACACAGGTTCCTGCCATGACCCAGAAGTGTAACCTAACTACCGTGGTCTCCCTCAACAAAATCATAATCAGTATAATCAGAACAAGAAATACAGTCATGAAAGCCAATATAATTGTTTAAATTCAAAAAGCGTCAGACAAATACCCGCCTGCAACATAGACATCAACACCTTCATCCAAATCAATAATACTTTCTCCAAAAGAACCAATGGTTTCTAACTCAGTAGTACACATCATAACCTATGTGTCATTGCGCCCTGTGTTGCCGGTAGAAGTTTTACAGCTAGATTTCGCATGGTTACCTTGAGCAAAGAGCGCAAATGTGAGGGAATTGTTACAGTTATCCCTATTGAAGTTCCAACAATAATAAGTAGGGGTTTTACGAGTACTAGATTTGTCATTTGAACCTGAAGCAGCGGTTTTAGCCTTCGCTGGCTGCTTCCTAGCATATTCTTGACCTGAGAAAGGCAAAGCAAAACCCATATGCCCTGAGGTGTATGCCTTTGGGCCGATAGTAACAGCTAAATTTCTAACCGCTTCATCGTACTTAGCAATGCCTTTGGTTAAATAGGCTTGGGTACCCGCTTTCTCACTAATGAAACAGTTATGTTCGAGCATACCCTCAATGTTATCTCCTTTCCTATACCTTTCTAACATTAGAGCATAATGGCAGTATAACAACTTTTCATTAGTCATGTATTTCGACCTATCCTCTTTAGGCAAAAATCAAGAAATACGATACCTACGTCTCTTACTATCACCTGAAGAGCGAGACAGACTTATGTTTCTTCTTGTTCTTGCTCTTTGGTTTGCGACGTCTTCTAGAACTAGAAGCAGAAGAAGACGAACTAGAAGAAGACAAGCTTGAATCGTCTTCAGACAAGGAGGAGCTTGACAAAGAAATCGCTCTAGGCTCACAAGCCCGGCCACGCCCTCTGACACAAGGGGAGCGCGTTCTGGACCTAGCCCAACCAGCACATCTCACAGGCGAAATATCAGCGGTTTTCTTACATGGGTTTAGAGGATCCCCCTCATTGTGGTCACGGTCAGCAAGGTCTCGGTCATGGTCTTGAACCAAATCCAACAACATATTTTCCTACCTTTCCTATCCTGAGTGTCAGTGCAGGATGTATGCACCTTGTCAACTGACTCACGGAGCTCAGTGACTTCTCTGCGTGACACATTGTCAGCAGTTTTACTTCCACCCGCACCTCTCCCAGCACCAACTTCGGGGATATGAACAAACATACTATGAGACAACCGTGGAGAAAGGTGGCACCGGAACGACGTAAGGAGTGAAAACTGACGTCAGCAGAAGGTAGGCCAATCTTCACAACCAGAGACTTCAAGAAGACAAGCCCCTCTCGGTATAATACTGGTCTGATTACACCCCGAAGCATCCCAAGAATAGAGGGGACGTGCAATCTGCAGGAAACTTGTTGAAGTTCCAATGTAGCAATGAGTAGACACAGAATGGTGAATCTGACATCTTGACCAGAGGAATAGTCAAGGGACCTCTAGAAGATGAACAATTCTTGCTGGTACCCACTGTAATGAAGACACCATCAGCGTGGAAGACACAAGCTGATCTGGGGATAACATGGGTGTCAGCAGAAGAGAGGGAATCGGGAACGATGTTGGATTTTCTAAGCAAGGAGCGAAAGGATAAGACAATCACCCCCCACATGGCTTTCTCGTTGTGGTTCAACAGATCCACATGAAGATACATAAGCTTCAAATGAGTCGGAGACAGAGCTCTGGCCTGACGGGGAGGAGTGGAGACACGCCTCTTTAGACCCATCATAACCATCCTGAGATAGAAGGAAGAGCGGAACTCCTCCTCAACACCACACACTTTATGAAGCATGATGACTGAAGACAAGTAGTTGTCGATGGACAAGTATTTCATTGACTTCCCAAGGTATGATACAAATCTGGCGACAGTAGAGATAGAGGCAGGCACTGGACACAATGAGAAGCTAGCGCAGAAGTCGTGGAACTTCTTCCATTGTGTTGCTTGGATCTTGGACGTGTTGAGAGCCCAGGCACTGCTGAGGTTGAGGTTAACCAGATTATCCAATTCCTGTAGATGGAATGAAGTAGTAGCTGGGACGTCTGGAAGAACAACAAAGATTAAATGGTGCAAGGCTCACATAAGGGTTAGCACATAAGCAAGACAACAAGTCAGGTAAGAGGTTCAGGGAACCAGGCACTAGATGTCGAGACACTAGATGAAAGTTGCAAATGGCCAAAGACCAAAAGATATCTCGAAGAAGTGAAATGCAGAGTTTGTTAACGCTTTTGCCAGTATTGACCATTGCAACCACCTGAGTGTTGTCCGTCACACAGGCGATTTTTTTTACCCGACCATTCAGGACCAAAGCGATAGCACGCCAGCCAAATGGGGATAAGCTCTATGTAATTGATGTTGAGGTCCTGAGAGAGAACATTCCTCCAGTGTTGATGAGTAGTATCAGTTAGATTCAGCTGCGGTGGAGGCCGAGTGTTGGAAAATGAACCAGCAAGCCAGTCACCAGCCCACTAAAGGCCGTACCCAGCTTGAGAGGAGTTGGTGTGAAGAGATGTAGAATCAGAATAATGGTGGGACAGCATGCAGGCTTTACCATTAAACACCCTTGCAAAACGGGTCCACCAGTCTAGATCTAGTCTAAATTCATCAGATAGCCGAATCTTCTTGGTAGAGGAAGACAACCCTTGATGCCACAGAGAACCTTCAGTTGGCGGGGCGTGGCGCTTTGCTTGTCGGAGAAGAAATTAATCTTGTGTAGAAGTTTAGACATCTTTTTCTCAGGCAGGGACATGGTCATGTCAATGGTGTTGAAAATCACGCCCAGATAGATACAAGTGGTGGAAGGAGACAAGCATTTATTCCACACCACCTGAAAGCCTAACTGGCCTAGAAGGGAGATGAGAGTAGACTGAACGTTCTGGCACGAAGAGAAGGAATCTCCCCAACATATGAAGTCATCTAAATAGTTGATAACAGAATAACCCCGTTGGGCCATACATGCAACCACAAAGTCTGAAATCGCGTTAAAAATAAATGGGGCAGACAACAGACCAAAGCACAGCCTTGTATCCAGAAGTTTGCTGGTATTGCCGTCGAACGACCATCTTAGGCCTTGATAACACCACTGACAGGGGTGTACCGAGATAAAGCAGTAAGCAGCTCTAATGTCTACACTGGCCATGTAATAACCTTGACGAAGACACATCATCCACTGATTTGAAGCAGAATGGTAAGGCAGTGGTAGACATAAAATTATTTATCGAAAGGCCATCGGGCATACTGCAGTCTGTAATAGGGCGAAATGCATCCAGACCTTTAGGCACAGCGCCAATTGAATGAACACAGTAAGGAATTGTAGAAGTGGTGATCATCTTTTGCTCATCTATCTCTGATCGAAGAAGCTTTGAGATAAATGAATAAGCAGGCCCAGTAGTCGCCGAAGAGTAGTTGACACAGCAGTAGTTGGGCACATTCGCATGAGGATCCACAATATAGAAGCCATTGCACACTCCACTGAAAGGGAAATCACGAAGCACACTATCCTTCTCATACTGTAGTTCATATAGCCAACCAGCCAAATTCATTTGAGAGTGAAAACCCCCAATCAGATGAACACAGTGGGCACGAGTGAATAAGGGTAAGCTGGCTGGCGAAGAACTCACAGGCACAAAATCAACAATAACATGTGCATTAATCACAGCCGAAGCACTAGAAGGCACACAATCATTGGTATGTACATTATGCGAGGAAACAAAGTCAAAGTCAGTGTTTATTTTACCTGAGCGAGTGGAATCATAGACTGAAGGAATGTCGAGGGGCAGGAAAACATGTTCAAGTCCGCCATTTTGCCGGAAGCCGGAAGCGGAAGCTACAGTCCATTTTTTTCTGCAGCCAAAGTATTACGACAAACTGCCATTCTGTGCCCTTTCACCTGACAATTCCCACAGCTGTGTGTGCGAGAACAATTACCCGAACATGATCCCAAATTAAATTTATAACATATATCAGTGGGCCAGTCATCTGGGACCACTGTTTTTGTAGGCGAATGTGTATATATGTCTAGCAACAACTAGAAACAATTGGTAATGTAATGTATTTTATTTGACTCGGTTGATTATAATTTCACGTCTCTGTAAACTCCAGAAGGAGAGAAGAAAACAAAAAAAATTTCTGGTCTTCACCAACTGACTGCACGGCAGCTTGTGTTTGAATTGTCTTGTTTGTTGACCTTGGTCGCTAAGGTAATAGATCTGGTTCCGGTTCCGGTGAGGGTCACTCTAAGCTTGCAGCCCAACATAGCAGCATATGCCAAACATATCCAAACCATATACTCTATGAACCCAAATCAGTAAGATTAAGATTAAGATTAAGATACGTTTATTTTCGAAATTATCGCTATCAGAGAACATGACTCCGGCTAAGGGAGGTTTTCAAGTTTCCTGTTATTTACGATCAGGGTTGAACAGTGTACAATTCTACAGTCGTCATGGACGAAAGTAGCCCACTGTTTTTTACAATAAAGTTTGTCTATTACACCAAATAGGTTATGTATATAGCACTCTAAAACTTATTATAATGAATCTCAGACATAGTAACTCTAATTTTGTGAACACATTATTGACGTTTAAGGAATTATACTACTTTTTATTCAATGAAATACTGGTCTGACCAAATAAGAGTTTTTTTGGCTACCAATTTAAATATTCTTGGGTCATGTAATCTTAGGGTCATGGTTTGGAGGGCGTTCCAAGTGTATGGAATTCTGTGTAATATGGATTTCCAAAGTTGCTCATTTTTAGGTGTGATTTGTTTTAGAGGTTTTCTGCCTTGGCCGAAATTTCTTGCATTTAGATTTCGAATGTCCACAAATCTTGGGTTGCCGCCAAAGCATGGCCTGCCTGCAAAATGTGAAGTCTTCTTCTGTGTTTAAGAGTTAATAAATTCTTTTTGACATATATATCATCTACATTGGCCCTGGATGGGAGTCCATATATCCTCAAAGTATCTTATTCTGAATTATTTGTAATCTATTTGTGCCTGTTGTTGTGTGTGAGTCATTGAAGAGATCTGTTTGGTCTCTTAGTGGTAATACCATGACTTCATAAATTAATAGAAGTGTTTTCTGAGGAATTTTGCCTTTCAGTTTGGTAATTTGCCAGCATTTATAGTGAAGAAATGCGGGCCATTCTTCGTAAGAAAGTGTGGGTAGCCTTCTGGCCGGTAGGGGCGCGACGAATGTCTGGCTGAATGAGACAACTTTAACTCAAAATTAGACAATTTAGGCTTGTCAATTTTACAATAGTTCATTACATTTATTAGTTTGTTTACTGCAGTTCTAAATTTTAAATTTCGGTCCAGTTCGACTCCTAGGTATTTATATATCTCAACGTCTTCCATTGTATTCCCATCCAGGCCCAATCTATAATCATTCAATAGGGATTGGTTTTCAACTACCCACCTCGACCTCATGTTTTGTTTAGGAAAGAATGTTTGTACTTTAGATTTGTCATAATTTATGGAGATTTTGTTGATTTTTCACCAATATATCATGGCATTTAGGTCCTGTTGAAGCAGGTTTGTAGCTCCTAGGGTGTTTGTGCCAGTTGCGTATATTATATTGGATGTTGGATCTGCTAATAGATTTTGGCATATCATTTATGTAAATACTGAATAAAAGTGGGCCAAGAGATGTGCCTTGAGGTACTCCACATGTAATACAATTTATTTTTGATTTTCTTTTGTTTATTTCTACAGCCTGGAATCTATTTGTTAGGTAGTTTTTAACCCAATCTAATTCTTTATTTCTTATCCCAATACTTTGCAATTTTTCTATGAGTTGTGAGTGATTGACTGTATCAAAAGCCTTTCTGAAGTCGAGGTAGGCTGCCCTTGTTACCTTATCTTCATTCATATTTGTATAAACATGTATTAGGTAGTTTAGTATATATATATGACCCATTCTCACGAAAGTGGTGCAACCCCCCATTTTTTCCACTTATTGTTCAAAAACTTGGTCGATTCTGATCTGAAAGACAAATGGATTGACCAGATGCATCCGTCTTTACATGAGCGTCAATATGATATATACTTTTGTGTGTCTATAATGTATATTTTATTAATTATGTACTATCTAATCAGGAGAAATACCCAAATAATCACTATCTAACTTATAGTTATTATAGAAAAAATCCAATTGAATTGATATACATGAACAAAATTCACGGCATAGAATAGGGCATGAAAACCAAACCAAATGATATATTAAGATCAAATATATTGGCAGAATTTATGCCCCCAACTCAATATTTAATAAAATGGCTAAATTGGGGTGAAAAAACGTCGCCAGACAAAATGGCTGTGCTTTTTATAATTATTAAATAAATTTTCTCTAAATAGTTTGATTTCATAAATATAGGTTTCGAGACACACATATACCACCATTGGAAGAAACTGATTACTTACAATCAGCAGAAATCCTGATAATCAGCAGATAATCACCTGGCGACGTTTTTTCACATTATTTTTTCCAAATATTTTCCAAATATTAGCCAAATTAAATTATTTTCCACCTAATCTTTAAATATGGTTAGCTTTAAGAATTATTTGACAAAATAATCTCAAAATATCTTTCCTGATTTAAATACTGGGCTTTGTACATTGGGCGACGTTTTTTCTCTTGATTAATGGGCGACGTTTTTTCTCTTGACTGATGTGTTTCAGGAAAATGAGTCACAAGTCATATAAAGTAGATTTTGAGGTATCATATTTATTGAAAAGATATGATCAAGTCGATTCCAATGATGAAAACATTAAGGACATCTAAGAAATGTTCCCATATTTCATGTTGGTTGTATTCATGTACTCATGTTTGAAAAAAAGTTCTAAATGGAAAATTACCAGTAAAGTAGCTAAATATACCCCACCAGATGATCTTAGGAATTGATAGATATATCTAATACACTGTCCTGGAATTTGGTACAATATAAATACAAGTACAATATAAATAAGCACCCCAAAAATGAGAATATTCCAATAAGAATATCTGATGATTTAATCACTTTGAATACTATCACTTTTTGATTTGTGACTCATTTTCCTGTGACACATCATATATTACTCTACTGCAGGAAAATGTCCCCATCCTTGAGTGGATATTGTCATGAATGACAAATTTTCAATAAATAATGATAAAGTGGTCTTAAATGGTGTGAGTTATGTATCAAAAACATCAAAAATAACAATCAAGCTTTATATGAATGACTAAATTTAAGATAGATTGGGCAACGTTTTTTCACTCAGAAAAAACGTCGCCGAAATTTGAAGCATTAAAATGTGGATGATTAAAAAAAATCTTGGTTACTGGTCACACTCAGGGCTAAAAGCTAGTATTTGATTACATTATAACAGAAAAAATAGAACAATTTGAGAATAATAAATAAAAATACAGTCAATGATAGGATGCTTCATCTGATTGATATGGGAATCCAGTTTCTGACTTTTTTTGTTGTTCCCAATTTGAAAAGTTTTTATACAAGAAAGAAAAACCTTTCTTGGCTATTACATCAGGAAAACATTTAGTTAGGGAATGGTGATAGACATAATTGATGATATACAAATTAAATAAGAGAAATGATCTTTAGTAAGAGATATAGGGGTGTGCGACGTTTTTTCACCAAATTTTCTACACCAATCTTTGATAACCTCCTGTACAAAAACTGATGATCTATATTAATGGCAAATTCACATATATTACCCCCTATATATTACCTTCATACCCACCAAATCTCAGATTGATCAAACAAAATATAATTTTTACCCTTTTAGAATGGGCTGCACCATTTTCGTGAGAATGGGCCATATATAATATTTTTATTCAAGATTCCAATACATTTACAGTATGATTCATATTCAATAGTATTCAAAAATCAGGAAGTGGGTTAGGACATCTGCATGGGTTCATGCAGGTCTTCCAACGACCTCCCGATAGTAGGGCATCTTTCGTTGACCGTCCCTGTCTAAATCCATATTGGTAGTGAAACAACAAGTCATTACTTTCGAGGTAGTACATAATCTGTTTGTGGATAGTCTTTTCTAAAAGTTTTGCAGGCAGGGGTATTGAGGAGACAGGTCTGTAGTTACTGGGATTTGTGGTGGGACCAGCCTTATAGAGAGGAGTAACTTTTGACGGCTTCCATTTTTTTTGGGATAGAGCTTTTGTCATATGTTAAGTTTATTACCTGTACCATTTGTTTTGCTAGAATTACTAATATTTTCTTCAGTAGCCATGAAGGGATGTTGTTGTATCCTAAAGATTTTGTGGAGGGTATGCTTTTTATGATTGTGATTAATTCCTCCTCTGTTGTAGGTGTATATGAAAAGTTTATATGGATTTCGTCATTGTTTCCTTGGTTATACAGGCTGGTCTCATCTGCAGTTGGTGGGGATATGTCTTTTGCTAAATTATTACCTATTGCAGCAAAGAAGTCATTGAACTCATTGGGGACCCGTTCTGGACTGATATTTTGGTCATTGTTTGTCAATGTTATATCATTTGTGTTGCCTTTTTTCATATTATTTAACAAGGGGCTGAGGTTTTTCCAGAATTTCCTGGGTTCATTTTTGTTCTGTTCTATTTCTTCCTTTATGTAATTATTCTTTAAGTTTCTTGCGAAATGATTCACTCGTCTTCTGAATTTTTTGGCTTGATCTAATAGTCCCAGGTTATTATTCTTTTTTGCTGCCCTAAATAATCTATCTCTTTCTTTCATTAGTTCCATTATGTCCCCTGTGACCGAGGACTTTCTTGCTCTTACATTTTTCATTTCTCTTATCGGACACATTTTATCCACCTCCTCAGTGATCACCTGTAACATATTATCCCAACACTTGTCTGGTACTTGTGACTCAAATAGCTCTGCCCAGTCGCGAGATAGTAATCTTTCACCTAGAACTTCTTCATTCAACTTTTTATATGGTTGACAATTGAAGCTTATAAGTTTATATTGCTCTTTTTCCATCTTTATTATGAGGTATGTTGGTTCATGGTCACTGATATTAATATTAAGTGTACCACATTTCTTTACAAATTTTGTGCTTGTAGATATTAAGTCTATGGTTGTTTGTGTGTTTGAGGTTATTCTGGTTGGAACATCTATTAATTGTTTCAATGAGGTATTGTATTCTATCGACGGCAGCTGGGCTTTGCCACCTCCAGTTTTCTTTTCTGATTCTCTATCTTGTCTCTGGCAGTTATAGCCATTTATTTTTACTATACTATCGTATGTTCTGTTATCTAACCAGTTTTCATTCAGACACAGTATGTCCATTGGTAATTTTTCAGCCAGTATGTCTATTTCTGCTAATTTATTCCATAAACTTCGAATATTTAGACTCATTATTTTTAAACCTTTCACTTTGTTGAATTCCTCTCTGTCTGAGAAGGTTATTTCAATGTTTTTTACATTTTCGTTTTGGTTTGCTGCAATGCCTTCAACAACAGTGTGTGGGGGCAAACCTTTATGTTCCGCTTACATATATCAACTTTTGTATAAGCATTCTGAATTAATCATTTCAGTGTTAATATCATTGTTATTCATCAGTGCTGGCAAGACTTTTTTTCTCAACTAAGGTATCTATCACTAAGACTTTGAGGTGTCTGTAATTGCTAAAGTTTTTTTTATCTAAGCCTCAGTACATATACACAGTTCATAAGCAAGGGGAGCGCAACAGTCTTGTACAATCTAAGGGCTATGTTGCTTCTTACAAATTTGTCTTCGCATAAATTTCTTTTTTTGGCTTATATTGGTCGCTAAGGCAATTCGATCTCAGTATTTTATTTTGAAGTGTTTGGAGTTTGGAGTTAACTTTGGGTTCAGCGTATTATATACTATCTACTACCGAGTGCACACGTTTACGTATTCCCACTGCTATGGCCATTTGGAATTCACTGTCTCAACAAATAAACAAACACCATCATCTCCCTTTAAGCCTTTATTCATCAACTTTAATTGGTGACATCGTAAGAGTATAAAAACTCAGCTTAAAAAGACGGCAGGATAAAGTTCAATAAAGACGTTCCAAAAACAAAATAAAACTCAGCTTAAGAAGAAATACCCAAATAGTAATGGGGCACGTTAAGTTCTATATCCTAGAACCCTAGAACGACATACAGATTCGCTGTCGGAAAATCTTATGGCCTGTTAGAACGTAGCGTTAACTATTGACCATCACTAATGAATAATAAAATAATAGGTTTCTGAATAAAGCATTCAAATGTAATGGTAACTTTCGATGTTGTTACAGAAATATGATATTATTTATCATTTCTTACAAAGAACGGAATAATGTCCTTCAATTTAGAACGGCAAAGTGTATATGTACAACATATATTTGTGGCTATATAATGACATCTGCTATATAGTTTCTCATATTTATAGGGAAAATATAGGAAGGCAAGAAAGGATTTATGGATGGATGGATATTTATGGATGTTTGTATTAGTGCTACAAAAGGAAGAATACTTCTTCGTATGGATAATATATTGGTCTAAGCATGGCCTTTTAGAATTAGAGAAAAACATTTCAACATTTCTCTACCGACAAAGCAACTAAATGTGACAAGCAGACGATAATTTCAAAATCTTGTTAAGATTTGCTATAGAGAAATGAAAGAAATGTCCTGCCACTTCCTTAGATTTGTTTATCAATAAGCGAGATCAGTGAAATATCAGGTCCAAGTGCCTTGAACCATCATAAGACATAAACAATTAACTCGTAAATTTCATCCCTATTTAAAGCTAGAAATGAATTTAAATGAAATAATTACACAAATAATCACATTTCCTCTGACTAAGACTCAGTGGTTTGAATCTAAACATGTAAGGTTCATATCGTCAATAAAACAACTACAAAATCCACATTGCTGTTGCTCGTTGCTGTTAAAAAAGAAGTCAATTGAACTGATTAATTTAAGTTTCTCACTTAATGAGTTGTGATCAACCATTTGTATCCTCGTATAATACTATACGGCAAAACAACTTTGTTATTGGCACAGTGTCAACATCATAGGATTTCTCTGTCAAGAATATATATGATGTAACCGGTTATCGGTATCGGAGTGAATTCCTATTTTGATAATCGAACACAGAACACCGGAATACTTACTGAACCATAACTCTGAGTCCATTAATTTCATTGGTCTAGGGATAGCATTAATTTCTTATGAGAAATACAACAACAAAAGATAACAATTCTACAAATCAGCTTGGTGCATTTCAATCATCACTAAATTCCTCTATATTATATGAACGGAAATGCTCACACTTTTTCAAAAAGTTGACTACAGACTGTAAAATCACATTTGTATACCATACCATACACAAGACTTTTAGTACTCAAGTACAAGGATGGGGGTTTTGGAACCATAATTGATAAGATCCTCTGTAACAGATCACAGAGATATCACATCCTCATCGGGTGTTTTGTTTTCATACGAATCCCCGCCAGTCACCTCCTGCCCATTTGGTTCAAGAGTGTCCAACATCATTTTGGTTTCTAGCTTCATGGCTTCTGAAGCGCGTGGTGTTAGAGCCCTCGGAGTTGCTTGGGGCTGGAAGTAAGAGAACATTAGAGATTGATGCTTCAGTTTAATTTAAATAGCCGGCTTCACTAATTGCTTGAGCGCATGAGTAATTGCCTTGACAGGGCCATGGTGGGCACTGGTCAAATAAATGAATATGGCCATATGGGCTTTCAGGGTTGCCTCTTCGCAACCAGCGCTTCTCTCTACACATGTATCACTGATCCCTATAATAAATAAAACAAGTGTTACCTCATCACATATGGTGAATACAATTAAAAGTGGTCATTTTTTACACCCGAGTTTAGGTATTTATATTTGACATGTATGTGAATCATCAAAAAAGATGATACTAGATATTCAATCTTGACAATTGTCTTACAATGTGGTATATCTACCTGTACTGACTTAGGACCACAAATTTAAGGTTAGGTTTATAGTAAATATTGGTATCAATCCATGCACCCTATTCCACCTCACAGGACAAAACAGTGCATAATGGTAAAACAGCTGTGTTAGTAGCCTGGCTCCTATAGTATTTAGTTGCTTCCCATATGCATGCTATAGTTACAGTCTTGACCACCATACCGCCACCAGCAGATAAGTCCCTTGAGTTATGGTTTCTCCGACTACCACTACTAGCACCAGTGCATAGACCTACCTGTGTCCAGCTTCATCTAGCAGCATAACCGCAGAGAGGTTCATGTGAGCGAGGGGAAGTCTATTAAGGCTATTAATTTGTATAAATATGGATTCTTTTTCTCATTTTCAATGACCCTCCACTCCTCCTGTCCCGTTCTCCACCCCACCCCACCCACTCAGCTGACCCTCAGCGCTGTTCAGCTGAGGCTGAACAGAGCTTCTAAAACATCTATATGAACAGTGATATAATATGCAGTGGTGCTTGCGGCGGTATTGGGAGACACCTGATTATCGCTCTCTTTATATATATTTAGTGGCAATGGCCGTTGGTTCGAATTTTCACAGGAAGATGTATTGAGCTATACCTGACCCTAACATCATTTATGTACAGTATTGATGTATCAATTCCGGCCAAAATTGCGAGGAAAACGTCTTAAGATGGTCGTTATTGTAGGTAGAATACGTGGAGGAGCACAATCATATTGGCAAAGAGGGTGATAAATATCATTTCTGCCCTACATATATTTGTGGGGAGTTGATTGGTTATATTTCACCAGATCTGAACGCTTTTAGATTGTTTTTATATTAAAAAATAAAGGATCGTGCCCCCTCCATCCCCGCCCCCCCCCACACACACACCCCTGTCTCTATCCCTCCTACCTACAATATCCATTTGATTTACTGTTAAAAACCGTAGGCGCACACACCACAACGTGCTGTGTACGTCAACGCCACCCTCCCTTTAACACTACCGCTATCCATTTCGAATATATCCCATTTGCCGGTTACGTTTATTAGCGTAAACGTGACTCCCGGGAATGGTATGGAACCGGTACGGAATGGAATAAGGGATCGGAATGGTCACGCGATATTGCCGATAATGAATGTAATAATGAATAATAAGTATTGCTGTACCATACATGTATGTATTCCTCCAGTAAAAAATGTATTATACAATTATAGCTTTCGATTGACACCAACGAGTTTGCCATACGTGTTGTTAAAGTTTGTGAACTGGTCAAGGCATATGGCATAGACATTACTTGGAAATGACCGGATATCCTGCGACAGCTCCAATTCTTAGTTCAGTGGCAATCCGCCTCTTCTCAGAGGGCGGGTGGTCGCTAGTGGTCGAGGGTGGACACAGGTATTAGACACTATAACAAATGGATATTAAGGTAGGAGGGAGGGAGAGCAGGGAGTGTGGAGGGTACTGTCATTGAAGATGAAAAAAAGAACCCATATTTATGCAAGTAAATAGCCTAAGTCTTCCCCTGACTATTAGCACACCAAACAACACTCTCATGGCTACACCTTCTGGTCTATATATATAGCCCTAGACTGGCGAAAGGTATGACTATTACAGTCTGCGACAAAAACAAGATGGCTTTCCACTATTGTGGACCTGTTGCCAAAATTAATTAGCCAATAGGAAGGCTGAGTCAATAATCACATGATACCGCCTGTAATAGACTCTATGCATTGGCATGGGTTGATGTATAAACAAATAAGGCCTGACTGGTTGTGTATAATTTGGTCAGTAACTAGGATGCGGAACAGGAAGTGCCCACAAATGGAGATGGGTGGAGGAGTTGGAGCATGAGCAGAGTGGGGCACACTATATAGGACCACACTCACAGGCTGGGGAATAGGTGAAAGCTCATATTCAGGTTCAAGAAAATCATATTCCATTAAAGTATGATACCTGAGAAAAAAGTGAAAATGCTTACCACTGTTTCCTCTGGTGCTGGGGCCACTTTCGTCATTGAAGCTGTGCTCAATTTCCTTGACACATTTGTTTTAGTTTTTGTCCTCACGTATTTTGAATGTAGGTTGTCTACATTTTCACCCTGTAAAACCAAGCCAAGATAGCTATAATGCAACATTTCAATTTCACTAAGTATGAAGGTTCAAAATAAGCTTAATCAGTTCTTCCAGAAATTACAAAAATAGAAATTTAAATATATTTACTTTCTTCTTACAATGACAGCAGAGTAATGGAACCAATATTAACAACAGGATGAGCAGAAACGGAACGATCACAATGACAGCAACTAGAAGAATGGGAGAAAATAAAACATTAGAAATATGTCTTTCCTGGGGCCATTAAAATAAACTACCGCCGTCAGTACAATGGTGCCGGTATAGGTTCTCTTATTAAATGACAAGAAAGTTTGGATCTGACCTGGGTTGTGGGCGTTTGAATCATGTTTTTCTCTCTTTAAATCCCTGATAAGCAATTTTCTGCTAATAGTGAGTGTGGAACAGGTCATGATAGAACTAGTATGAGGTTGTTTGCCATGATAGAACTAGTATGAGTTTGTTTTTCCTTAGATGGTTTGAAATTAAGCCTGTGCAGTCCCGAAAAGTTTTTGCTTTTGTGACCGGTAATAGGTGGGTGATAATAGTGTTTGTCAGTTCCGGTTTCTTTTAATGCAAGGCTATTTTTAAGATAAGGAAGCCCTTGATATGTTTTCGAATCTATGGTTTATAATTCACCTACCGAGAGGAGGCTTGAAATATTTCCTAATAACGTTATTTCTTTAGAAAGTGGAAAAATGCCAATCAATTTTAGAATTAACCACAATGTGTACAGATATACAAATCTTCTAGTGAATAAATGTCACTGTTTCCCATCATTATTGCGGCACCTGTGAACATAAGATATAGAAGCATGGCTTTGGAGATATAATTTTTATTTTGAGTAAATGAGATAATGAGAAAGGTAAGTATATTTGTTTTTAAAAAATATATAAAGAGGGTGAAAAATAATAATAGATAAATAGTAATTGAAATTAATTAGGCCAGGGGAGAGTGAGGAGATGAGAGAAGAGGGTGGGAGAGGTGGGAATTTTTAAAAGTAGGAGAGAAGCTGGAGGAGGTGTTGACCGGTGGAAGGTCCGAGAGGAAGTGAGGAAGAGTACTGGGGGTAGGATAGTGAAGTGGGGGTGAGTGTAGGTGGCGTTGAAGTATATGGGGGTTGTGACAGTTGCTCCCAGGTGGCAACAATGATCGGGCATAAGAGCAAAAGCTCCATGCCTTAACAATTCTCTTGATTACTGGTACTCAATAATGAACAGCTAATTGAAAATGTATCGATTTCTTGTCAATTGGACCTTTAAATGGTGCCAATACATCAATTCAGGACAGTGCATATACAAAAGCAATACAGATATAACTTCAAAATTATAATACTTGGCGTTCATGTGATTGCAAGCGTGGACATTATTTAAAAACTTCAAAATCTTTCATTCACTCTTAACTTGCAGAATTTATGCAACATCCTTTTAATCGCTATAATACTCAATAGGACCAAACACTCCCTGACAGAAATAGGGTAATTTAAACACCAAAGTGTTATGTAGTACCAATTTACATAGCAAAGCTTCCTCAAGTTTATTTCCTCAAATTTGCAGTAGCTTTTGCTCAAAAGCTCAGTATTAGTCAAAGACCTCAGACCAAAGATGTAGAACCTACCTGCCCAGCTCTCAAGACCTCCGCTGTAATTGGCCAATTCCACCAATTTGACAACATTTGGCCCCCAACCGTGGAAAGGGGTAAAATGGGCTTAAATCAAGTTAATTATCATTTATTTGATTATTTTTTTTGATAGGATGGTTCTACAAACCTGTGGAACAACATTTTTGGCATTTTTAGCCCAATTTTTTTTTTTTTTTTATTTCAAAATCCCATTTTGGAGGCAAAAATCATTTTTTTTAACAGCCATTAGTCTGTGGAATTGCTAAATTTCTAAATAATCTTCAAAATTGAACATTTTTTTTTATATGTTGTGATAGAAGGTTACGTGAATATGATCTGTGTAAAAAAAAAATGCAAAAAAAATATTTTTTGGCCAAAAGCCATCAAAAATCAAAAAAAAAAATTGTGGGTACCCCCCCATGTCGTCTTCGTCACGCTGTGTGCCTAAGGTGGAATAAATAAATAAAAAAAAAAAAATATATCAAATTTTGATGAATAATGATAGAGTGCATGGGATTATATAGGTATAAAATATCAAATGTATTGATTTGAGTTTTTCTTGAATTTGAGCTGAGAAATAACATGGCGGCAAAAGGTGGTGGGAACCCCTTGGAACCCTAGCTCATGTCGTCTTCGTCACGCCTATTTTACCGTTTTTAGAGCCTTACAAGGCATGAATTTAATAATAAACTTTAAATTTGACATTTATTATTAACTTTGCTTAATAGCAATCTATGTAGACCAAAATTAATGATTTCCGAGTAGTTTTTACATGATTTTTACTGCAAATTGCTTTTGTCGTCTTCGTCACGCTTTTGTCGTCTTCGTCACGCTTTTGTCGTCTTCGTCACGTCGTCTACGTCACGTCTGCCATCACAAAATGTCACAAATTATATCCCAAACATATATAATATTAGAACCTTTATCCTTAAAAAATTTGCATCTAAATACTTGAACAGAACAGGAACAATCAATACAAGTATTCAAGTTAACTTCAAAAGGTAAACGAGGGTAATGAATGTTATATATATTCTAAATATAATGAGTTATATAATGTGTATACATGCATAATAATGTGGGCAGAGGGTCAATGACCTGTCACCCTTGCCGCTGCCATTATCATTACCATTACAGAATGGTTATTTTGCTGTAACTTTTCTTCTAGTCAGAATATTTTCACCAAATAAAAGGTGTTAGGATCCTTATGTCGAGACCTATCAAGTACACAATAGTTCAATGCATTATTTGCATATTTGTTTTATCTATTTCTAATTTAAATCTTCATATATGTAGAAATATGTACCATTATTCGACATGCTATTTTTGGCATTTTTTTCATATTTGTGATCTATTTTTCGACCCCCCTGTAGAAAAATTACTAATAATCAGAATGGTTCCAAACTTGACAGTTTAATGTGCATATATATGAGGTTGATAGAAAATAACAAATCAACTGATAAAAGTAAAAATTATTTTTTGGTATTCTGGGGGTGTCTAGCTCATTAAGGACGGGATGCTGCCTCAAGGCAGCATTTTCAAAATGGCGTTGGGGACGGGATGCTGCCTGCAGGCAGCATGATGTCCTCTCCATTAAGGACGGGATGCTGCCTGCAGGCAGCATATTTTTATATAAATTGAAGGGGGCATAACTTAATAAAAAATAAACGGATTTTGATGAAATTTAAAATATATGTATACAAACACACTAGAAATATCTTTATAGGTATGTTGTCATGGAGACAATAATGATGACGTCATAACTAACATATGTAAATGCTGGAAAGTGAATTTGGAGCAAGGTTGCCGCCATATTGCACCCAATTGTGACCCATTATTCTAATTATTGAAGACCAAATTCTAGAAATTATGAAAAAATATGATCAATAACTGTTTACACCTATTAAACGATGTACATATGACACATATTATTTGAAGAAAATATTCTTAAAGTGTTTTTATACACTAAACCTCATGTTAAACACCCGTCCTGAAGCCCAAAAAGGGGGAAAAGGGCCCCCGTCCACCAGGCAAAATATGTGTAAACTGCCCCCGTCCTCAATGAGCTAGGGACCCAAATGTTGTCAAATTGGTGGAAATGGCCAATTATAGTATTAAGGAAGGAGCCATAATTCATCTACTGATTAGAGTGGTTTGCAATTTATATATCCTTGGGTAATGAATATATATACTAAATGATAGAGCTTGTATATTAGGTGGAGCTAATGAGACGGAGAGAAACAGAATACACAACCTCTCTGGTTGGGCCATCCAGAGGAAGAATAAACAGATTAATGACATTTCGGACAGGAATTTTGCCTTGTTGTGAATAATGCCCTCAGCGTTGGTTTATTCATTCCCAACCCATCTGAGAATCATCAAGATTTATATCTTTTTTACCTGTTCTCCCAGTCAAAATCTCCCCGGTTGTTCCTTTCAGTGTACATCAGAATCCCACCATATAATAAGACTTGTCTAATGTTCATAAACTAAAGAGAATCCTCAATGAAATTGAAAATAAACACAAGCTTACTGCCACCCAAAGCTCTGGTCCAGGGAAACTCCCCATTTCCCTGATCCCCATTTAATTAACTTTTCTCGCTCAAATCGATCTTAGCCCGTCTAATTCTTTCAGCAATCAAAGGGAAAGTACACACACAACTAAATGTATTAGTTTAAACAAAAAGCCCCAGATGTGAAGATATTAGCAAAATATGGATGTGGAGATATTAGCAAACCTACAACGTACTGATTACTGAGTCTAGAGGGTGACTGGCACTAGGGTCCATTATCGTCACAACAAAGAAATCTTAAATTAACTAGGATATTATACCGTTTGGCGGATAATGAAACTTTATGCTATTTAAAAAGGCTTCGCCAACACTGTAACCCGCCCACTGCCGATAACAGCCATATTGCCGGCCTATGGGGCCGTCAACATGGTGCGCCGAGTAATGTTAGGAAGGGGTGATCCCATTGGCTGAGAGCATAGCTCAAGGTTAATGTAATGCGCCCTGTGATTGGTTGATTCTTTTCCCGAGTATTACCGAAGATGCGATGCCGAGTGTTTACCGAAGGTGCCATGTAGCCATACGCAGGGTAAAATGTCCGTTCATGCTTTAGCATATAGGGGTCGGGGAATCGCTGATTACTCGGTTGTGATACCAGATAGACTAGGATGTATTTGAGGTAATCTCAGTTTATACATTTTTTCTAGGCCTAAGTAGATTGTTTTTGTGGATTGGAGGTGGGGAAATATGATTTTGGGCGGATCGGCCGACCATCGGTTAATCTACTGGTAGTGTCGATAAGTAAGTGGGCGTGGCTCAAATTGTTGGTAATTGCTGAGGCATATGAATATGCCAGTTGACTCCGATTGGTCCAGCACCTTAGCCCTAGACAAACAGATACTAGTTGATTGGACAGGCATGGAAACACTAGTGAGTCAGTAATCCACCATTCCATCACATTCAGGCTATCAAATTAGTCAGTACACAACGATTACCTCACTCACCCATTCTCCTCAATAAGTTACAACATAACTAGAGAAAAACGCAATCACATTCTTCTTCTATTATCTCACCTCTGGTGTACTGTCACCAATTACAATACTCTGCATGAGCTTCTGTGCAAGGGAGTCTATGAGAAGCAGGCGGACTGCACTTTCCAAAATAATTACACAACTATGTATACTAGATCCCTTGATAACGAGGCACATTTTAAATAACTATTCAATTTTGTTCAAATGTCCACACTCTTGTAGAATTATCAACCATGCCGCATCTAGTACCGCACAATAGTACTGTCTCCGATATAACCAAGGCAATGTGTTATTTTTTTTTTTTAATTATTTTATTTTTCCAGGTATTACAAAAGGGTTTGGCCTTTGCCATCCCTGTTCTAACGAGGATCATGCTCATATAATATAAGTATGATTTACACCTCGCACCTGGCTTGAAATGTCATTACATGGTTCTGGAAAAGTTGGGATAAAAAGGTGATATTAATATGGTAGTTTGATGGAATGAGATGAGATGAGATGGTGGTTTATACATGATGATTATATATGAAATAATTCAATTCACGTAGTTTTTTACATCATACTTTGATATCAAAGTTGTTATTATGTACGTTTTGATGTGGTTAATGGCAATTGGTTAGGTAATTCAGCAATTGATTTAACATTTGAAGAATTACAAAGACAAAGTGCTATACTTACGCTGGTGGAGCCCTGAGGGAAAAGGGAGGAAATACTTAAATGATTACACTTCAAATCAAGTCGTTCTGTCATAATGTGTAATTTAACTAGAACCTGTACTGATTAAAATTAATCATAAACACCTTTTAGTAGGCTTATGCAGTGCATAGTCCTTCATTTTCAGCTATAGTTTTCAATAGAGTAGGAAGATATACTAAATGTAACGGCCAAGTTTAATGGAACTCATAAATGGATCTTACTGCTAGGCAAACCCACTCAGGATTGAATTAATATGAATTAACGGGACAAATCTTGACATCACTTGGCCTCAAGTGGTTTTAAGCACTCCATAATACTTTTTGTTCCGTTCTTTTCCACATGACCAAAATTTTGGAGGATTTTGTTAATAATTTTTGCTACAGCTGGGCTTCATAAAAGCCCACATTTATATTTCGGGTAATCGCCGATTCAAATTCTTGTATACACATATAACACCAGCAGAATATTTATAAATGCAGTCATATAAATCACAGTATGACCAAATTTGACAAGATTTTGTTTGTTCTAATAGCTGAGAATGCAACTTTATGTTTGGGGGAGAATGTGTCTTCAGCTCACTTTGAATGCAAGCGACTGCATGGGTACAATGCTATCAGATGCTCTTCAATATTAGCAGGTCAGCAGTAGTTGTAGGCCTACTGTCAACAGATTATCTATGGGGGGTTTGCATGTCTCACTGCGAATGGATTCGGTTCAAATCTGATATACAAATATTTAGCACAATTTTAGCACCAAAATCATAACTTCTGCAAATGATTTATAAAACCCAAATGCATGATTGGAAAGATGAAGTATTGTTTTACTGAAACACGTAAAACACATGGCTATTTACATGAGATGACTGTTAAATATTCCATGCTGAACATAACAGGTTTTCTTTACATTATGCACCGAGACACAACTCCCATACTTCCATGCAAATCAAGATTCAAAATGGCGGACACGCAAATCCTCTATTGCATGTACTCACATAGGAGGCCTTGATAGGAATGTATTTCACCTCTGGAACAGAGTGTCCATAGACTTTGTATATGCTTGTTATATATGCAAGTGAGTGGGAAGAAATATGTTTGATTCCTCCCTAGGGAGGACCCAGTTTATCCTTCTGCGTTTTCATTGGTTATTGCGAAGGTCGTCCAGCGTTGTCATAGGGAAACGCCATGCCATGACGTTACGTCATCTGCTAAGCATTGAAAGTTCACCACCAAGTTCACCACCAAATTCAGGGGGAAACCCTAGGGTCTACGCTACGCTCCGACCCCTCGGATTTCCCCCTGCCTCCAACTCGGTGAAGAACGATCACAGAGACAGCACTGCGGTTAGCTCTACCTATGTATTAAAGCAACAAAAGGACACTACACTACTTACATCGTTGGTACTTCCTTAGGTCCTAAAAATAACCAATATGAACTCATATGAAAAAAGATAATATCAAACTCATTTGTCAATTCAAATAAATATAAAAGAAGTTGCTTTATGTTATAATAACTGATACCGACAGATTAATTCCCACATAATATAATGAACTTTTGGTTCTTTTATACAAAGTTGGGAGTGTAAGAGAAAGGCAAATGATTCCAGGGCGTTGCTCATAAGCCCCGAATCCTGATACCTAGTAATGGTTTCTGTGCTAACTTTGTGTTCATAATGAGTGAATCATTACAATAATAATTGAAATTCCATAGCTAGCATGCACAGAGGTTCAACTCACCTCCGTTATAACAAGTTATGTTGTCCCTGGTCCCCCAGGTACATATGCAGTGGCCAGCGTCACATCCAGCATACAGAATGGAGGCACAATCCTCATCATCAACACAAGGATTATAACCAATCTCCCTTCCATAACATTGGCGGGAATCTGTGGAGGGGTCCCAGCCCTTTTTACAGCTACACTTTCCAGTGGTCTCTGAGCATTCACTGCCTTCTCCAATCCCAAAACATGAATCACCATCGCTTGCATCACATGTGAATCCTAATAAGCATATTCTGCAGAATTCTCCTGACTGATAGTACCCAGGCAAGCATACACATACCCCTTGGCTCTTACTACACATCGCATTGCCAATTCTACCGCAGTTAACATTCAGATAACAGATACTACCGAGGTAATTCTGCAGGCATGTGTTGCCAATTTGTGTGTAGCCATCTTTACAAGCACAAGTACCCCCAGGTTTGCATTCTGCATTGGCAACAAGTCCGCAATCTCTCTGCTTCCCGCACTGATATCCGAGCCCAGCTGGCACACATGTCTCCTCACCTTTAAGAATATAACCAAGGAAACATTGACAGTTTCCATTTAAACATTTGCTATCAGAAATGACCGGGGAGCAGTCAGAGTCCCTTGCACAACTGTCCCCACGCCTTCTCTTTAAGCATTTTCTTGCTTCCTCATCAAAATAAAAGCCAGCGGGACAAATACACTTTGCAGTTGGTCCACAAGTTGAAGCTTTGATTCCCATTTCACATTGCAGATCTGTTTTGCAGGGATCCTCCAGTTTGCGGTATCGGCATTTGGTGGTTGAGTCTGCTCCATAGTATGGTTCCAAACAGTCACATTTACTGGTGCTTGGATCACAGACTCCATTAGTAGTGAATGTCGCACAATCAATGTCGGCACTACAAGCATCGCCAATGGTTACTAGATGAAAGAAACCCTATGCTTCATTATAAACATATATACTACTTATATTTGAAACAAGTAGAAGAAACAAATAGTACCACAAAATTCCCGTATTAAATTTGCGTTTCCACTCATAACCCTTGGGTCATATAATAAGGTGCTGCCCCTATACATCCCAAGTATACAAAAAAGAAACTGATTTCAATCTTTATTGACTAATCATCACCTTGTATCTGTAGCTATCTGTGACTACACCCCAAAATAGATAGAGTGACCTGGGCCCGAACTGGGGTTACATAACTCCAGATGCCAAACCAACTGGCACTTTTGGATTTTAACCTTCATGCCAAAATAAATCTCACTGTTGTGGCCAAATATCTTGTATATTATGGATAACATAGGTTCAATATCACCAGGGATTAATGTTAGGTAGATTAAGGTGTACCAGACTTTAGCAGATTGAGTAGAAATTCCGAGATATTCTGTTACTCGTGAATCAAGCATTGATCAGTGAGCAGTGTCACTTTAATTAACTATTAAACTTAAAGCTCTGGAAATTATCTAGGGTTACTTGGAATTTTTAGTAGTGCATAATTTTAATTTAGGATATATGCAGTATTACTCAATCTAACTAAGAACTTTTTTAAATATTGAATTAACTTGTGCGAAACCTTGTCAGTATTTTTCCTTTTTTCGAAGACCTTTAAATTGTTCTATCGTCATGTAGGTGGAAAAACTTCCACCACAAACTATGAATTTATATGTATCATAAATATATCCATGCATTAAATAATACTAATTACACTTTGCTGAATGGCATTATCAGACAGTTAAGAGGAAAAAAAACAGGCTTTACACACTTTGTTCACATTTGACACGGCCATTTGCTTTGTATCCCACATCACATTCGCAGACTTTATTCTGAGTAGAGCAGTGTGAATATGGTACATAGTCGCTACACGGGCAGCATTCACCTTGCTGGTTATTAGGTTCACATATGTAGCCTAGTTTCTTCCCTGTTAAACATAAATAATATTAATGATTATTTCTTTGAGTTGATGGCATTGCACTGGTTCTTTTATGGGAACAGTGATAGGATAAAATTATGATAAGAGAGAATTGTTTTCGTACAAACATATGTTCAAAGGAAAGTATAATATGAACAACAAATATTCTAGTTGGAAAACGTTGCACGGTCATTATGAGAGCTCAAATTTGAATTTGAATTTGAAGGAGTAGGCCCCCCCCTCCACCGCCACCATGGGTTATCCCCTCAATAATGGCCGATATTGAGGGGGTGGTGGTGCAACCAGCTCTTTGTCATATATCTATATATTTGAGTTTTACTCTTTAATATTTCTTTAGCTTAGCTTGACATGCAAAGATATGCCCCTCTATTTATCATTTCCTTATAAATAGTATGCATATATATTATATATATATTATATACATACATTCATCACTTTTGTCAGCGCACAAAGCTCCTTGGTCACTACGCTCAGAGCTATCTTGACAGACGCCATCACTAACACAGATGATTTGACCCACCTTCACACAAGTGTAAGTCCCTTTAAAGGCAATAGGACAAACAAACTTACAGGTAACTTATATTAGCTAGGTTTTTGATAGAAAATTAAATTACACTTGATTACCATGGGATCATGTCATACTTTACAGCTAAGCACGAAGTAATGTTGATTCTGGATTGCATATTTAATTACAAATATATGATTTCATATTTACATGACATAACTTAATTGTAACTATAACAATGGGACATTGCATCTACAACTGTGCTTATTTTAGCTTAAAATATTGCGCTTAAAATATTGAATAACTATTATTTCTGAATGTGACAATAAAGCGAGGTTTATGTGTTAACAATGTTCACAATAATTAGTCGCAAATATATTTTCACTTACATCTTGCACAGTCAGTGAAAGTATCTGGATGGTTTCTGATTATATAATTTTTAATATGCACGTGCCACTTTTTATTTTGAGAATATAAAGTAAAATATATTTATATAGGGAGAATAACTACTGCCAAAAATAGAAAATAAATAAGGAGCCGTAATAAATGTCTGCTAATACTTACGTTCATCCGAATTGTCGAAGCAATCTGGTATACCATCAGATTGCCAATTTGTTGGGATGCATTGCTCACCGACCGCACCATTTATCATAATGTTTCTGGCACATTTAAATTCCCCTGCTTGACATGCTCCCTTTGCTAAATAACAAAACAAGCTTTAGTCGATAAATATAACAACTCGTTTTTAAGTGTTTGTAAACATGGTTGTATATGGTTGTATAGGCTTGATGCATCAGCGCTTGTGGCATATACATATGCCTGGATATTACATAATCGTATGGATGCCTGTGCCTGTGGCGAAGTTTAGCCGGGTTTCCCGGCTCTGCAGTTGTTTTCAACGAAACCATAATTTTAAAAGCTTTGATTATTCCCATCGATATAACAAATACAGAGAGATGAACACTTAATCTCACTAAACTAACCAAGCAAATTTGTTATTCTTGTGCTTGGATACTTTCTGGACTCCACTGACATAGTTTTCCCTCTGCGGGATGATAATTCCTGGAGCCTATAGCAAAGGGTCCCCCATGGAGCTGGGAGGAGTGAAATCGTATTAGATTAACTAAGGTCACATAGAGTGGATGAGTTGGGCACTAGTATAGAGGCAGCCAAGACCAATGAGATTCAGTTGGAGAAGAGTTGCTTTGCTAAGCTGACTATATTTCAACATGGAATTGTATTTTCCGAGATACCTGTATGCTTTGTGCTGAGGAGTATTCAGAAAGTGTATGGAGCTAGAAGTTCTGCATTTATTAATTCCTAAATAGTTTATTTTCCCCATTCTCTTCAAATACTATGAGGAGAATGGGGTATTAAAGTAAACCTGAAATGCGATGAATCAATGGCTGGGCGTAGTGTTTATATCATCCCAATAGCCAGTCGCAATAGACAACTGGATAGAGCATTAGACTTCCAATGGGGAGTTTGAGTCCCAGGGCAGACACGCTTTTTGAATTGTCTGAATTGACTTTTTACTTGCATTCATACTATATTATGAGTTGTTAGAAATGAACATCTTTATACACAATTTCTAGAACTACAGGATACAAATCATAATATTTTCGTATATATAGTTATCAGGGATGTTCCAAAAGGACAATGGAAAGACAAATAGCTATGAAAAGACAATTTACGGATAAACCATGGGCCCATAAGTGGATAGTGGATTTATGATATATAATTCCCCGAGACAAGGCCTTTAGGCCGTCGAGGGAATTATAATATAAATCCACTATACACGTTGAGGCACATGGTTCATCTGTTTTAACACACGTAATTAAGCACAGACATGCCAATTAACTCATCACAGGAGGCTCCATAATTGAATCAACAGCTGGGTATGGTTAGAGGGGAAGGCAGTTCATTAGGCTGTTTCTGAGATTATAATATATCCGAACACCAAAGCTACTCGGAACTCTAGTCAATTTGGAACTGCCTGATGTTGCCTGCTTGGCTTTCCACTAGACACTAAAAGGTGACAAGAGTTTGTTTTTGCTTTTATACTTGTGAAAGTGGACGGTGCAAACGAGACGACTGAAGGCCCCCTACATTTAGTGTTTGGACTGACCACTTTTCCCAGAGCCCTAAAAAGCATAAAAGCTTGTTCGAAATCTTGCCCACCGTCACTTGATAGTTGGGCGCCAGCTAGCAGGTTAAAATTAAACAGCTGTTGTTTTAGAGGCATTTCATATTCATACCATATATAGATACAAAGTTATGAAATAAGACCTGTACTATTATTTTATTTATATAGTATGACTGGAGTTATGTGGGGAAATAATCTATCATTTTCATATGATTTCACCAGCAAGAAGAAACATTAGGAGTTGCAATGCTAATTTTTATTTTTAACTTCGATCTATGCTAGGGGAAGGCAGTTGATTAATTTTTTTCTGATATTCTATTCATACTTCAATGCTATTCGCAACTTTAGCCGATTGCAAAATAGCAAGTCAGTGTTGTTGATATAATCATTATCGCCACCTTATCACCCCGCCACATGCCAGATAATCAAATTACTGGAGGCTCCATTGATGTTCGAAGGAAAGCAACAGCTGGCAAACGTTAGTGGCCGGGAAGAACTGACTGAACGAGCGATAATTCTCATATGAGCGTGCAAGCAAGATTTTTTAATTTTTATAATAATTCCAAGGCAACTAGTGTCCGGTCCAAGCACTAAATACAGGGGGCGCTTCTGTTATCTCGTTTGAGTCACACACCTGCACAAGGTATAAAAATAGAACAAATTTCTTGCCACCGTTCAGTCTTCAATGCAAATCCAAGCAGGTAACATCGCCGCAAACTACAGGCTCTGCTCTGCTAAACTGATATAGCCTTTTCCCATCCATAATCAATCAGCCTCTTATTAATCACCCCAGCTACACAATGTACTCCCACTTCCTTTGCCTTTATCTAAGATAAAAGATGACAGACAACTCAACAGAGATTTCTACCCAAGAATCAGTTTCATAGAAGTTACCGACATAATGGCTCTAACTAATTACTCTAAGTGATATGACGCTTACACCTATCCTTTCATCCTATCTTTATAAATTAATTAGATGGTAAACGTAAAGCAAATGCTAGGAGAAGATAATGTTTACTGTCCATTATATTCCCTAATGTCTTTATATTTCTTTTTACCCTTTTATGCAATTAGGATGTACAGCATATGTTGCTATGATGGAAGAACGAATTAAATAATGTAATGAACGAACGACACCACTTTATGTATTATGCCGCCTGGTCCCCGCAAACCAGCGGCCGCCTCCCTACGACTATGGGCCGTTACAGATCAGTCGATCTTGCACGGGCATATGTCATCTCGTTTGAATCTCACACCTGCACAAGGTATAAAAGTAGAAGCAATCTCTTCTCATCGTTTATTGTCTAATGTCAGGCATCTAATTCCTGGCATCTAAACGAGCGGATTTACATTAGCAAAAAAACATTGCTCCCTATCACTAAAATAGCTATATCGTAGCCATTCCTGTCAGATTGTATTTCATCTTCATTAGCAATATTATATATATATGCCATGTCATTAGTAAGTCTGTTATTCATGTTACTTATATTTGGATTTTGTTCCACAGGTGCTATACGAAAGGCAAAAAAACAAGGGTTGGATAAATCCAAGAAGCATGCACCCATATCGAAGGCTGATATAGACAAGATCTACGCCTCTGGAGTCATTTCAACTGCTAACCCTAAGGCTCTCCAGTTGAAAGTTTTCTTTGAACTCTGCCTGCATGTTGGCAGGAGAGGGAGGGAGGGCCTCTGAGACTTCAAGAGGAGCGATATTGTCTTTGGTAAAGATGCAGATGGCTTCGAGTTTGCCACACTTGACCATAATCCGGCTGAAAAAAACCATGTTGGCCTTAATGCCCACCATTCTGACCACGAGCAGAGAATGTCGGCGACAGGTGGTGATGGATGCCCACTTTCCACATTGAAATTGTATCTAGGCAAGCTTAGTTTAGATTGTGAAGAGTTTTTTCAGCAGCCAAAAGCAAGTAATGAAGGGTCGGCCACATGGTACATGCCCCTGCCTGTGGGTGTGAATACGATAGGTGACTTCATGCTCACCATATCCAAAGGAGCTGGCCTATCAAAGGATTACACTAATCGCTCGATTAGGACTACATCTGTGAGATCTCTACGACATGCTGGGGTCAATTTGAACGACATATGTGCTGTGACTGGTCACAGATCAGTCTCTTCAATCAAATCATATTCCACCACAAGCGAGGGCACGAGGCGTGACATGAGTCACCAATTATCATCTGTCCTTGGATTAAATCGTCAGCCAATTAATTTCCCTGCACCCCAGCCATCAGCCGCCCCTCCTCCAGCATCTCCACATGTTCCTCCAGCATCTCCATGTGCCACCATACCAGTTGCTCCCGTGTTACCTTCTCCCAGGGTATCCATGGCAACTCCCCCTCCGAGGCGCTCACCACGTCTATCTGCTTCTCAACCCATCCAGGGCCGAGATGCGAACAGGAAATGCCTATTTCCTACAGCTCAGTACTGATCAAGTCACCCAGCAAGGACATTTTATTCAGGCTGGGGCGACAGTGAATATATATCATAAGTAGTTCCTTTGATATCAAAGATATGCTGTGTTATTCCAATCTAGTTGGATTAATTAAATCAGCAACGTGCCATGCATATTTAGTGAACATTTAGCACAAGTGGTTTGTTTTAAATACATTTTATCCTTCGTTCTTCTGATGTCGTTCTTAGAAGTAAATCAGCAACGTGCCATGCTTAGTTTAGTGAACATTTATCTCAACTAGTTCATTTTATATCCATTTTATGCCTCGTTCTTCTGATGTCTTTGTTAGAAGTAAATCAGCAAAGGTGCCATGCTTAGTTTAGTGAAGTTTTATCACAAGTAATTCCTTTTATATCCATTTTATGATTTGCTCTTTTGATCCCGACACACCCCGCTGCTGTTTTTACCGCATTTTGCAACGCGGCGAAATCACTGCAGTCATCGCGGGAATCAAACAGCGTCAAGCGTTACTCGTCGTGACGCGATCTTATTACCGCGATCGCCGCGGCAACATATGAACGCGTTGACTGCAGTATAACACTATACGGACGTCACACATATGCTGCTGTTCGATCGCGCTTAATTAATATGGGGGGGGGGGGGGGGAGGAGGGGGGAGGAGGGGGGAGGAAGGGATGGGGGGCAGGCAGGGAATTTATTTATTTATCCTCAGAAAATCATCATTTCATCATATTGGTTCATTTTCTTGTTACAATACTTCTTCATACCAGCATCTGTAAAGAATGAAACGCAGCTATATTTGGTGCAATTTATATACAAGTATGTATGTCCATTATCATGAGTCACCTCATATCAATTCTCCTTAACTGCACTTAAGAAAAACGGATGAAAAACGTCCCATTGGTCAGTAGATATTTCAGTCTATAGGCCCGCTTCCTTCATCTCCTAGAATAACAAAAGTTTGACAATGTTAAGTAAGCACATGTATTGAATTTGAACAATGAGAAGAAAAGTTATTTTATTTACCTGTGTAATGGTATCATAATATCATAATAACATATCATAATCACCTAGTCTTAGGTCTTACCATGTCAAATATCTAGGACGATGAACCCCTAATGAGGGGTTGGGGCAGGTACCTGAAATAAGAAAATACAATATAAAACCTAAATTCATAGGAGAATAAATGCATGTGTATCAAGAAAATAGGATGTTCTAAATTTATCAAATGAATCTCAATGGCACAGACTTGACAAAACTCCATATCAAATGGTGTGACTGACCATAAAAGTGATATTTTAGGTATATATACAATACATGCAGCATATAAGACACCTACCCTCTGTGACTGCAAGATGGCCTCTGATGAAACCACGCCAATAGTTCCGGCCAAAAACCATGAATCCTTTGTTTCTGGGCCTTGTATATAGGGGATGGCTGTTGTTTCTATTTCCGCTCTACCATGGTTTGTTTGTTCTAGGGCTTAAGGAGTAGTGGGGACTTACCCAGGTTGGAGAAGGAACAATGGGGTGGCAGAGGGGTTGGGGCAGGTTATTTATGTAAACTCTGAACCATGTAGAGAAAGAAAGAAATATAGTAAGCCTAGGGAAATATCTAGGACGTAATGAGATAGCCTAAGAATCAGTGTATTACCTTATCATGTACGCCCTTAGTTATGTTCCAATATTGTTAACAGGGACCATGTTTTTTTTTTTAAATCTTATTGGTTTTAATATACCATCACAGGTTAATCATGATACTGACACATACGATTGGTTTATTCTGAATAGAAAATAAATCATGTAAATTATGACGATCATTATGCCCAGAAAAAGAACTTTTTAATGACTGCAGTATAACCAGGAAGCCGTGTGATTCCTGATTGCACTCCTATAGTGCATCAGGGAATCACACAGCTTCCTGGTTATACTGCAGTGCCCCCCACACAGGCAGAGCATTATAAGAGCGGCGAATGCGCGGAGAAACGGGACCGCAGAGGTGACGCACTGAGTGATGGTTTCAACGCACAATGTGCTTCTGGGTGTGCGACTCGGGATGTTGTTGTTATAACTTACAAGTAAGTCAGCTGCGTGCCATGCATAGTGTAGTGAAGGTAGACATTTCCTTTAGCCCTCTTATCTCCCCTGTGGCTGAATAAAACTGGGAACCGAAATGTATTTTAAATGTATTGCTGTTATCCTCATGAAATATATTTGTCAACAATAATTGTCTACATTTGGTCTCTGTTACTTTTGTCTTTAGTGTCTTAATAAAAGTTGTAACAGAAATGTATCTCCTTTTTCTTATTATAGCTTTATTCCAATCGACTCAAAATGATAGACGCCCCACAAACATAAAAACATCTATCTGCACGATGGAAACATGATCTAAGTAATCGATCTTTTTGTAGTATGCCGCCTGATCCCCGCAAACGAGCTGCCACCTCCCAACGACTATGGCCCGTTAGAGTGGCCACTGTTTTACCCGTCGTTCCTGCCCAGACTAGATATATCTGATTCCATGGGTTCGGTGCGAAAAGGAATGGCGCATGCGCATATCTTATCTTGTTTGAGTCACACACCCGCACAAGGTATAAAAGCAGAAGCAATCTCTTGCAACTGTTCAGTCTTCAATGCAAATTGAAGCAGGCAACATTGTTTTCTCAAGCGCTGCAGTTTTGCGTTTAAGCACATTTCAATGTACATAAGGCCAATGTACAGAATTATCGATAGGCATTCGTAAAAATGAATAAGTTAATCCCAATTCCATACATCCAATCGTACGTGCTAATTTATATTTTTAACTTCGATATATGTTAGGGGAAGGCAGTTGATTAAGTTTTTTTCTGAGAATCTATCGATACTCCAATGCTACTTGCAACTTTAGCCGATTTGAAAATAACCATCCAGTGGTGTTTATCTAGTCATTCCCGCCGCCTTATCACACAGCCACATGCCAGATAATCAAATTAGTGAAGTGAACAGATTAATATTTTCTAAATATTTGCAGATCCTTTATTTTCACCCAAATAGTTTAATTTTCTGTTGTCATTTATGTAGCTGAGCTGTCCATGTTAAATCTCCAATGGTCTAGTCCAAACAGTGACGTCACAGAGCCGCGCTCGGAGATTATGGAAGGCCAGTGTTAAACTCCCAGTCCCGGTCCAATCAGTGACGTCATCATCTATCCTTATATAGTAGACGGAATAGGCCACGCCCATTTCACTCCTTACCGCACACATTTGATTTTTCTGTATAAAACTGGAAACAATTTCTTGCCACCGTTCATTCTTCAAAGGAAATCCAAGCAGTCAACATGATAGACACTTCCTTACGCTTAAGTCATCAGTTTGGTATGGACACCCATCCAACTAATTTTCCGACTCGTCGCTCTTTAAGCTCATGGGAGTATTGGTTTTAATTAAGAGGTAATTAACACAACAGCCACGAGCCTCCAGCAGGATAATGATAATCCATCGGCATGCAGACAACCTCAATAAATCATCATCAATAATTCATCAGCATTCAAACGCCCAGGTTAATAATTCATCAGCATTCAAGAGAGGACATACTAATGCACTCGCATCCAAGTCCAATTCCTATAATCCACACTTCAATTATAATAATCCACACTTCAATTATAATAATCCACACTTCAATTAGTGTAGTCATACTGTAATTTGATAATTCATAATTAGTAGCATTTTTCAGTGAATTTGTTCAGAATAAATCATGGCAAAATTGCATTTAAACCCTCTGTGTGTTAAATTTTGTTGTGTCATGTTTTACACTGATATTACACAGTTGTTTGCAAATCAAACTTTCAGCCTTCAATATATTATTGAGCTAAACCTGTCAGAAATATTATTCAGCAATACAATATCTGTATTAATCTGCAATATTTATTGAAATATTCCATTCAATTTAGACTACCCGTCCTGCAAGGACCGCAATGTACCGCAATGAGCGCTGCAATACAACCGCAAAGAAATAGCGAAGACCGCAATGCAAAATATTTTGCTAATATATTGCTGAAATTTTGCCAGCACCATTGTTGGCACTTTTTTTATCACAGAAGTTTTGCGCATAAACATTGCGGATTCATGGCAGTATTCAATACAGCAAAATATTTTGCGGGTCTTCGCGGGTGATTTGCAAGTTACTATTGCTGTTTCATTGCACTTCATACTACAGCAATATATTTTGCTGTTGTTAGCGCTTGTTGTGCGTGTTGTTATTGCGGAATTATCTGGTGATGACCAATTTCTTCTTTTAAAAGCAAGATGATCATTACTCATTATAATTAAAGTATAACCATGAAAAGCAATCAAAAGTAGCTATCAGACCAATACATAATTTCTCTCATGGTTAGCGGGACATTTGTCATATGCTTCAATCCACACTAATAACCGTCTATGAATGTTACTAAATCTATAGATCTTAAATTAGTAATTTAATTGTTGCTGGTCTATGCATGGAATCGTGTATAAAGGTCAGGCGTGGGGTGGGGCGGGGTGCTATCAGTGTGTGTTTATGTTCTATAGCACCCTACGCACTGTCCTCACACTTGGCCTTAACTATCTCCCAGGTAAAAATTATGATGTTGACATGTCATTTTATTCCATCTACCATCCAGATATGGGGCGGCATTCAAGGGCACAGTATGCGCGGAAGTTGCGCAGAACTAAAAAATATATACGTCAGATGCAGGAAAGTGAATGTGCAGTTCATGAAGAAAACATACCAGATCTAAATGTGACCACTGACAGTGTTACAAATGTGTTAGCTGAAAATGATCCAAATGTGTTAGCTGAAAATGATCCAAATGTCTCAAGGGAAAATGATCCAATGGATCATGAAATTTTGGGGGATACAGTTTCAGAAAATGATACAGATGCATTTGTTGATCCAATCAATGACAATATTGAACATAATGATTGGTACGAAATTATTCAGTATTGGCATTATCAACGTGCTTTTTGTACTAACCTTGCTGATTGGGCTGTCAGTAATAATGTAGGAAGAACGGTTGTGACTGATCTGTTACAAATATTAAACAAAAGGTTACCATTTATACCTAGGGATGCCCGAACACTTTAACATACCATGGGTACTGTCGATGTGAAGGAGGTATGTGGGGGTGAATATGTATATTTGTCTATAAGACGAGCTCTCCTTCAATATTTAGAGCATAAAAAAACAGAAAATAATGTCTTCAATATTCTTGTTAATGTAGATGGAATTCCTATGAATCGCAGACTAAAGAATTTGGAAAAATAAAGTTTCAATATATAACAGTATTGCTGACTATACACATGATTTTATCCAAGAAGTTAAAGAACTTTATGAACATGGCCTAACTCACTCAGGTGAGATTTACACTATTAAAATTTGAGCCTTTGTGTGTGATACTCCAGCACATGCATTTCTTAAAAGTATCACAGGCCACACAGGATATCACAGCTGTGAACGTTGCGAAGTTAAAGGGGAGTTCATAGGTTCTGTTCGTCTGATTAATACAAATGACCCTTTACGGACAGATGAGAAATTTAAGGAAATCATGTATGATGACCATCAAAATGGTTTATCCCCACTTGCAGAATGAGGAAAGAGTTATGTATGCAAAAGCACTTTTGAAATGCTTTGTAGAGAAGGCAGTCAAACACTATGGGCCAGAATTTATTACATATAATGTGCATAGCTTAATGCACATGGCTGATGATGTCTTAAATCATAAGTTGCCCCTTGATCAGCTATCAGCATTCCCATTTGAGAGTTATCTTGGACACCTTAAATCATTGGTGCATGGCTCTGTGAGCCCTATCCGCCAGATAGTTAAAAGACTTGATGAAAGATGGCACCTCAATAAATATAGATTCTTCCAAAAGGCAAATAATAAAGTACCAACATCAAAGACTCGGGATAGCGTTTATTTACTACCCAATGGCAACTTTGCTATAGTTCAAGAAATACTCCCGAACCAGGAAGCAAAGTGTCAGGAAATAAAGAAGGAAAGAACACGTGACTGGTACACAATCCCAATAAATTCAAGTGTTTTGGACATCAGACACGTTCCATCTTTGTCACACACACAAACAGTGACACTGTCTTTTTCAAAACTAAACCAACCAGCTCTTATGTTACCTGTCAGTGGCGATGAGAATGGTTATGTTTTCTTCCCATTACTACACAACAATAAAAAATAAATGACAAGTGAGTATAGGGAATTTAAAAATGTTCGTTCGAGAAGTTGCATGTTTTCAAGTAGGGCGAGGAATATATTATATTATATACTAGTTGATGTCTGATGGATGTAATTGTTATACATACATCCCTTTTGGTAGTGCCTCTTATCAGTGATGAAAATATTAACTTTTTGACAATATATTCCCTTTCAGAATGGAGAAGCATTATCAAACCGTTACATGGAAGGAAAATGGTGAAAAGGTGAGCCGCAGGGTACCATTAAATTGGCTGACTAAATTGGAGAATGGGGAATTATATATTAGCTGGCCAAGCAAGTTGGATGTAGAAAAGGATCTTGACCAACAGACTGAGCCAAAGGCTTCTTGGTCCCACAAAAAAGTTATCAAGACCCGGGATGCATTACATGGTAAGTAAAGAACTATCATGTCAAGCATAAGTTGCCTTTATAGATGTCTGTTTATAAAACAAAATCAATATATATGGAGACCTGGATCGATTTATAATTAATGTCAACATAACAATAATATTGTGCCTCCATAATGCTATATGCATTGATGTATCCACATATTCAATCAATCAATATATTGTAAAATTGACAAGCCTAAATTGTCTAATTTTGAGTTAAAGTTGTCTCATTCAGCCAGACATTCGTCGCGCCCCTACCGGCCAGAAGGCTACCCACACTTTCTTACCGCCACAACGCTCGCGGATTTCTTATCATCCCAAAGTCCAAAGGTACAGGTGAGGTCCAGGTCTGACCGTTATCTCAAAGTCGATCACATGGGAAAGGAGGGGAGGGGCTGACCGCCAGGTCAGGGGAGGGGAGGGAATACTGATTAAAGAGTGGGAGGGAGAGGGGAGGGGAGATAACCCCGTGACCTGGTCACCACCCAAAGAGATTGGTCAGAGTGGCAGTGGTCACTCTGAGCCTCGTTTTAATAAGTGTCTGTCATTGTTATCCTGTGGCTGATTGGATCTCTAATCTAACCTGTCAATTAATTGGACCAACGGGACCAAAGCCAATCAGCGCAGGACCAGTGTATTCGTTCTAATCTGTCTAGTATAAGAATAAAGAAAAGATGAGAATCGGTCTCTTCCGAGGCTGGTACTGATTCGAAGCATACATCTCTGTGTGTTGCGTTGATTAATTTCTCGCCCAACTACTGACCCTGAATTATTACGAAGAATGGCCCGCATTTCTTCATTGGCGACCACGATGGGACCAACAAAGAATCACTCAGAGAGTGGTTAGAGGGGTTGGACAGAGTTAGAATCACGGTAGGGGCGCATGATAACATAGCCATAGAAGCAGTTATATTGTTAGCGCAGGGATCATTAGCACGTTCCATCGAATCTTATGTAGAAGCACGGGGAGAGGAACGCACATGGGAGGGTGTAAAACAGGAAATAATTCGCTTGTTTATGGGAGAAGAGGAGACCACTCAACTTAGAGAAAAGTTGAAGGGGATCCATCAACTCCCATACGAAGACATACGAATTTATGGCCGTAAATACCAGGAAACAGCTCTAAGGGCTTATGAACCAAGCATTTTGGCCTTGCCTGTAATTCAGTCACAATTAGCTCGAGATTTTATACGGGGGCTCACCGATAGACAGGTACGGTGCGAGGTATTCTCAACCAGACCAGAGACTTTGGGGGAAGCAATTGACCTGGTGACAACGGCAGCGTATACCCATACGTTAGCCGATGCTCCAGCTAGAGGTGAAAGGAGAGAGGAACCTATGGAAATAGGCGCCTTACTCCCAAAACTTCGGACGCCAACCCAAACTCTGACTCCACCGACCTCTACTGGGGAGACCAATGTTGGAACAAAAGCTATGATGGACGAATTAAAAGCATTAAGAAATATGGTAGAACTCTTGGGGAGGGAAAGATCTCAACCTTCATCGGTAACAGTTCATGCACCACCAGTTCAGAACCAGACTCAGTTTCCCTTTGTGCAACCATCCTATTTGCCTACATTTCCGCCTTATAGCGCTCCAAACCCTGCCCCGGTTGCCAATTCTAATCAGGTAGAGTCACAACAGGGTCAGAAAAGGAAGGGAGGGGCACAGAAGGGGGTAAAAAGGTTTAGAGGTAAGAATACTTGCTATGAATGTGGATTGGAGGGACATTTTGCTAGAGAATGCCCTACTCGATTCGCACAAATGAGAGCGGCTGTACGGCCAGACATGGAAGAAGTAATGGATAACAAAATGCAACCCGTTATAGTGGCTATACAAGCCCTGACTCCCAGAGTTCCCACAAACCCCTTTGTTCTCCCTTCGGGGGAATAAATTCGCCGGATAAGCGGTTTCGTGTGGCCCTTCCTGTGGTGGGAAGGAAAGCACAAGCACTTATCGACACCGGCGCCACTAGAAGTTTAGTTAAGTATGATTTGTGGAAACATTTCAATAAGGTAAACCACCGACCGTTAATTTTGGAACAAGGTGAACAATTACGGTCACTGAGTGGTCACGCTTTGCAGTCAGAAGGCAGGGCGATAATTAAGGCTGGGGGTAGTCATCTTCCTGTATACGTTGTTAAAAACCTCCAACACGATCTCCTACTAGGGGACGATGCTCTGGACATTTTGGATTCAGTAATCTGGCACAGAAAAAGAATCATACGTCTAGGAGGTAGAGAATATAAAAGTCAAGCGGTAGAAGAAGAAATAGATTCTGAATTTGCTTCCCTCAAAACAGAGGAAGAAATCTGGGAGGAAAGATACCCAGAAGTTTTTGGCAAAAATGGTAAATTAGGCATAGTAAAAGATGTATACATGGAGATTGACACGGGGAATGCCCGCCCTATTAATCAGAGACCTTATCGCCTTCCCTTAAACAAAAAGCTGATAGTAGATAAGGAGATTGACGAATTGCTTGAGTTAGGTGTGATTGAACCAAGCTCGTCACCATGGGCTAGTCCCATAACTTTAGTACCTAAGAAAGATGGGGAAACCAGGTTCTGTTCAGATTTTAGAAAATTAAATTCTGTGACCAAGAAAGATGCCCACCCCCTACCAAATATACAAGATATCTTTGATAGTCTAACAGGAGCAGCGATCTTTTCCACTCTAGATCTCAAATCTGGGTATTGGCAAGTCCAAATGCACCCTGAAAGCATAGAGAAAACGGCCTTTGTCTGCCATAGAGGTTTATTTCAATGGCGTAGAATGCCTTTCAGATTAACTAATGCCCCGGCTGTGTTTCAAAGGGCAATGAAACCGGATATTCGCCGAATATATTGGGAAATTTCTTGGTATATTCATCGATGACCTGGTGATTTACTCTAAAACACGGGAGGAGCACGAAAAACATCTCAAAATCATTTTTGACACTTTATCCGAACATGGTATTACCATCAAAAAGAGTAAATGTAAATTCTTTCAAGACAAGGTTGATCTTCTGGGCTTTCAGGTGTCTAAACAAGGGATAAATTCACATCCGAACAAAGTCAAAGCCATTCGAGAAATGCTCCCGCCTGACAGTGTGTCCGCCATTAGATCTTTTCTAGGTTGTTGTGGATATTATCGTCAGTGTATTCCTGACTATGCAAGAATTGTAACACCTTTGGTGGCGTTAACAAAGAAACATGCTAGATTTAAATGGGGTCCTGAACAACAAGAAGCATTCGAAACATTAAAAGACGTTCTTACTTCAGACCAAATCATGGCTCATCCACAACCTGGAAAAGCTTATAAGCTCTATACAGATGCCTGTCAATACGCAGTGGGATCCATACTCGTCCAGTCTGATAAGAATGGAGTGGAAAGACCAGTTCAGTATATTTCAAAACAACTCTCAGGTCCCCAACTCAAATGGGCGACTATAGAAAAGGAGGCTTTTGCCATTATTTATGCTCTAACTAAACTTAGACCATATCTATATGGCAGTGATTTTACCATCTATACTGACCATAAACCCCTCAAATCGCTCTTTCTTGGTGAGGTTAAAAATACAAAAATTCAGCGTTGGGCTGTTTTAATAGCAGAATACGGTGCCCCTATCGAATATAGACAAGGTAAGAACAATGTACGGGCTGATATGTTATCTCGCATAAAAACTCATGAAACTTATGACCAGGGGGAGGGGAACGCTCTCAGTAATTTTGAAGTAGGTGCCCTCGAGGAAACAGAGGAAATCCCCTGGGAGTTTGATCAGCTTGAGCGAGAACAAGTCAGAACAGAGCAGCAACAGATGGCTGAGTATCAGTTGGGCCTAGAGGAGGTGGACGATTACACACTAATCAACAGATTATTGTTTACAATCATGTCCCCACCCAATAAACCAGCTTATCCTAGATTGGTGTTGCCGCAATCAGCTCGTTACAGAGTGATAAGAAGAGCACACACTGAAGTGGGCCATCAGGGAATGAGAAAAACCCTTGATAGGATATTAGAGGCCTACAAGTGGCCTACTATGAGGAAAGATACCCTCCGTGTGTTGAGTAATTGTGATAAGTGTGCAGTAAATCGTGCAGGTCAAGATAAGGTTGCTCCCACAGCTATGCCTATAGCAAGGTACCCAGGTCAGATAGTGGGAATGGATTTATGTGGTCCTTTTCCTGTTTCAGACAATGGGAATCGCTATATTATAGTTGTAATTGATCATTGTAGTGGATGGGCGGAGGTAAAACCTATTGATAGAAAAACTGGGAAAAATATAGCTGACTATCTGGCAAATGAATATGTACCCCGGTACGGGCCCCCAGAGGTAATCATTACTGACAGGGGTCTAGAATTCATGAATCAACAAGTCGAAGGTTATTTAAGATCCATTGGGACGCAAGTCAGACACACTTCTGGCTGGCACCCCCAAACTAACGGTAAGACGGAAAGGTTTAACAAAAGCTTTAAGAATATCCTAAAAAAATTCATCAACGCGCGACCAGCAGAGTGGGAGAATCAACTCGGACCCACACTTTGGGCCCATAGAGTCTCCACCTCTTCAGTCATGAATTTCACTCCCTATTTTCTCACCTTTGGTCGTCAACCCCCGGTCCCCTTTGTTAAGATCTTCCCTGGGCCGGATGGTACAGAACCCCAAGTGTTAAGTGAACGATTACAAGCCCTCACAGATGCTTTCCGGGTGGCTGCAGAAAATACTGAAGCTAGCCGTAAGTAAAATTATGAGAGGCTTAGAGCTCGGGCAAATGCTGGTGACTTATGTGTAGGTGACTCAGTAGTTATATTAGCAGGCGCCAGAGCGCCCCTAGATCCTAGATGGGATCATGGGTATACAGTCCTAGGTGTAAGGGGAGCTGTAGTGATCGTAAGAGACCCACAAGGTCAGAGAAAACTAATAAATCGGGAGAGAATAAAATTGGTATCTGGGGATATTGCTTGGGATACAGTTAGGAATAGGCAAAACAGGGCAGGCCAAGGCAGGCGCAATCGGGCGAGAATACGGGCTCGGGCAGCGAGGCCACTCCCCCCTGAACCTCCTGGGCAAAATCTAAATGTTGACCCCAATGCTTTAATACATGAACCTTTGCTTCCACCTGTGAATCAAGTCTATCTCCAGGCGGAAGATCCAGCTGTAGGTGGCGCTGCGGACGTGGAAATGGTACCGGAAGTCGAGGAAGAATTCTATTCAGCCGACGAAGATATGGGTAGTGACGTGGACCAACCAGAGGTTCCGGATCCGCCCCGTCGTCCTCCTTATAATGCTGACCAGAACCAAGCCTTGGTCATTCCACCACCGGCTCCAGCACCGTTCACACCACCTCAGATGAGGTACAGGACTCCTGCAAACATAGAAGAGACTCCAGTTAACCCAACTGGAAGAGCAACACCTAGGACTCCAAGTACTCCTCTACCACCTCCTCATATACGCACCAGGTCTCAGACAAGGGCCTTGATAGCAGCTCCGCGGATTGTGCTCCCACCAGACAATCCTCAGCGTCACTTACATAGGCGTTTCCATGCCAAGCGGAGAGTGCCTGCTAGCCCTAGAGAGCCTAGTCCACTGAAGGAGAGCGAGCCTAAACCTGGAAAGAGAGCAAAAAGAACATCAGCATCTACTGACCAAGCACTTGACACGCAGGTAACCTCAGCACCAGATGCACAAGATGGCGGTGGGGACAGTGACTAAGGGGTTACTGTTGCTCACCTGTTACCTCATTTGCAGCCAAGCAGACATCTTCGAGGAAGAAGGTGTGCTGGTATACTCGGCTGGGGAGGTAAGGGCCCTCACAGCAACATGGACAGCATTAATGTTCCTCCAGCCCCCTGCTCCTCCGCCTATGGAGTCGTGGCTCCACATCCTTGAAGCTAAGATGGAAGGACTACACGAGCAGCAAGTGGTAGGAATCACCGACCTCAGAACATGGCGGCTTCATGTTCAATTCATCAAAGATCATCTACCCACTCCACCAGTTCGCACGAAGCGAGCTCTGCTAGGAGTGGTAGGAATGATCAGCCGATCTCTCTTCGGTACAGCTACCACAGACCAGATCGACGAGCTCCGAGCGGCAGTGGGGGCATCGCAGGCAGGCCTCAGTGTGATGTCTCACTTCCAGTCAGAGATGGTTTCTGTGGTAAACCAGACCCGTCTGTTCCTACGAGAGAATCGAGTCGACATCCAAAACCTGCAAGAGATAAGCCAAAATCTGACTGACCAGGTATCTGAAATTGTTCATCATTTAAATGGTTTTTCTAGAGATATTCATCGTATGCATATGAGAAGAGAGGTTGATCAGGCCCTAAGCCAAGTTGACCGCATTATGCTGGTATATTATAGGCAAATTGATTTATTCAATCGCCAGAGAACACACCTAGAGCACGGGTACTTGACTGATGAAATATTACCTGAAGTACATTTAAATGAAATTCTTCACCAATTGAGTGAGAGGGGACACCAACCGATAGACGATGTTCGTTGGTACTACAGAAGTGTACAAGTTCAAATCATATCTGAGTCAGACGAGCAATTAGTTTATCAGGTGGTCATCCCTGCAGTTTCGGCTACTAAGTATTTACACTATAAACTAAGGTATTTCCCTACCCCTTATGGGCCATCCTACCTCAAAATCATCAAGGGCATCGCTGAATTAGCAATGGACAGTGTCTCTAGTGGTGCCTCTTTTGTTCCTAACCACTGCATGGGATACAGCCCGGCTGTATGTTCCTCTGCGTTGGAGAACCTAAAACCAACATGTGAAACAGAAATAATTTTAGGCAAAGGTCCAGTAAAGTGTCAGATAGAGATTAAGAAGCGTGGCAATGTCAGTAACGAAATATTCAGAGATTTTGAACAACTGTCATCGGTTATCCTTGCAGTATACTTTCCAGTCGAGACTGTATTAAGGTGTATCAGTAAGAAACCTATAAGAAATGTTTTTACCAAACACACACGGGTCACGGTAAACAGTGGCTGCATCTTATATAGTGAAGATTGGAGGGTGCGCAGCATCGAGCAACATAATTCCACGATCAGAATTCCACCCCCCAAAGCCCTGTCCCTACCCTCTCTCAACTTAACCTATAGAAAATTCGGAGACTATCCTGAGCTGAAGCAACAACTCCAGTTCAACAGCAGAATCGACGTCCCCCTAATTTCTCTGACCGATATTCCCCTTCCTCCTACGGTACAACCTTTTTCCTTCTCCGCATCTACCACATGGGGATTCGCGACCCTCATGCTCACCCTAGCAATCGTGATTGGATTGATAGGAGTGGTGGTGTATGTGAAGAGGAAGAGAGACGGCTCTTGCCTCCCTCTCTTAGGTAAACGTCCTAACCAGAGTCTAGATAGACTACCCAGTAAACCTTCTGCCCCTCTTCCCTCCTTCCCCAATGTCTTTTCTAATTTATACCCATCCCAACAGCAACCTGCTGAAGAGATTCCACTGAAAGATTCTGAACCCCAGTCCCTTGGCAGTACTGACGATCTCGAAAACCCGGAGACCCAACCCCTCCAAACTGACCCCTTATCCTCCTTTAGACAGAATACACCCCCAAAACCCCCTCGATCGATGGATATGAAACAAAGATCTGCAGTACCCCGTGGAGTAGTGTGTTAAAACAACGACTCAGATGAATATGTGGTGTGAGATAAAATTAAGCCGATATAATGTTAGTCTTAAGTGCAAATGTGAGCAGATTCTGATTTTAAAATGTTTTGTAGTGCTAATTTAATTGGAATCTAATGGTAATAATTACAAAGGAGGTGTTTTCACGAAAGCTGTTTAGTTTACTCTAAAGCAGGCCTAGTGCTGGACTGTGGACAAAGTCCTCACCCCTTTGGTCTAGTCACCAATTCCTACCTAGTAAGTACGCCCGGTGTTAGCTTGCAGTGGGACGCACTCTTCTGCTCAAGTTAGGGTGAGAAAGCTAGCTGTTATGTGAAGGAATAAGCCACCACTTGAGAGAGGACGATAAAGGACCCGTTCTCTGAAAGTAGGGTGAAGCAAAGATGGGAGGTTGTCACGTTGTTGATGGAGTAGTGATACCACGGAGACCAGCCTAGGAACGGTCGGTAGTCGCTAGACCGATGTGCACACCTCAGCGGGCCATTTTTGGGTTGAAAGAAGGGCTGAAAATATAAAAGAATCTTGTCAGTCTTCTAGACCAGAGGAGCCAGGCTCCCAAAGGAAATGTATAAGTATGTACCAGTGTCGCCACCTTGAGGATGTTCACGGCGACAGGTACCTAGAAAGTGTATAAGGTACATGCTGCCACCTTACGGACGTTAAGTAGTGATAGGCAGCCCAAAAACGAGTAAAAATATAAGGCAATATTCAAAGACGGGGAGAACCCATAGACAAGAAAAGCCGAGATATTGATGAACAATACATTAAACTCAAAAGACAGTGCGGTAATACGCCACCTCGTGAAAACTCTTAAGAGACTGTGTTTACAAATTATCCGAGGCGGGTTCGCCGTGCCTCAGTAATAATTTTACGCTAAGGCATTGTAAAATCTTTAGCTATTATTTTGATTTAGGGGAGTTGATTTTTCCTCTGTACTTCTCTAGATTGTCCTATTTTTGCATTTTTCAATTGTATAAACATGTAGGTACTTACGGGAGAAAGGGAGCCTCGATCCACATAGGGATGGCCGCTGTGAATTCGTCCGGCGGGCCAAAGGTTAAAAATCCAGTGGTTAAAAATGCCGGATCGAGGTGCCCCAACGTAAATAAAGGTCTCTCATGTGGAATTAGATATCGGGCATCAAAACTTCCAAATCTAATGAAGCACGAGGGTAGGATTTGACTGAGGATGGCAGTGGATTCGTGAGTGGAAGAAAAGTGAAGCCCACTTATGGTTCTAGGTCGGGGGTTCCGGTTCGGCAGAACTCGGTCAGCCAAGGGGGTCGCCGCTCGGTGATACTCGGGGTTGCTCGGGGGTTGTCGGCCAGAAACTAAAATGAGGGTTGCGTTGATGTGTTGTCTGCTCCTTAGAGTGGTTCGGAGAACTATGTTGTACACAGTTCTCCGAACCAAATGAGATTGGGACATATGTAAAATTGACAAGCCTAAATTGTCTAATTTTGAGTTAAAGTTGTCTCATTCAGCCAGACATTCGTCGCGCCCCTACCGGCCAGAAGGCTACCCACACTTTCTTACCGCCACAACGCTCGCGGATTTCTTATCATCCCAAAGTCCAAAGGTACAGGTGAGGTCCAGGTCTGACCGTTATCTCAAAGTCGATCACATGGGAAAGGAGGGGAGGGGCTGACCGCCAGGTCAGGGGAGGGGAGGGAATACTGATTAAAGAGTGGGAGGGAGAGGGGAGGGGAGATAACCCCGTGACCTGGTCACCACCCAAAGAGATTGGTCAGAGTGGCAGTGGTCACTCTGAGCCTCGTTTTAATAAGTGTCTGTCATTGTTATCCTGTGGCTGATTGGATCTCTAATCTAACCTGTCAGTTAATTGGACCAACGGGACCAAAGCCAATCAGCGCAGGACCAGTGTATTCGTTCTAATCTGTCTAGTATAAGAATAAAGAAAAGATGAGAATCGGTCTCTTCCGAGGCTGGTACTGATTCGAAGCATACATCTCTGTGTGTTGCGTTGATTAATTTCTCGCCCAACTACTGACCCTGAATTATTACGAAGAATGGCCCGCATTTCTTCAATATAATGAATCAATGAATATCTATTAATTAAGTTAGTGTCAATGCAAACAAAATTTAATATTTATATGATGTGTATTTTTTTCTGTAGAGACCTGGAGATCTGATGGGGAGTCGGATGGGATGACAACAACTAGCTCAGAAAGATCACAATTAGAAAAAAAAAGTGCAGGAGGGGGACCCTCCAGATCCAGTAAGAAAAGATGTGCCGAAGACGATGGTAAGCTATATAATTGGAATTTAAATTTGTATTTTTTAAATTGATGTTAGAGACATGGTGTGGCAAATGTTATATTTGCTCATGATACAAAATTATATATGCTTATGCATTAATAATAATGTTTACCATAACAATATTCTTGTTGGTTAAAATAATTGCGTCTCCAGGTATATACTAAAAAGAGCAATTTGTTTCTTAGGCATTTTCCTAATTGAAAACAATGCCAAAAGTCCAATAAGAACATACCTAACTGAAATTTATTTTTCTTATTTGCAGCTGGGGCAGTAAAGCAGGTACGGAAATTGATTGCGAGAAGGGCAGGGAAACCAAAAGGGTACCCACTAGTGCCGAATTCTGCATTTTCGGAAAAAAGGGGCCCTAGTGAAGAAGTAGAAAAATCGATCTGTGGGTGATAAAAGTGGCCAGGAGAGTGACAAGTGTTCAGAAGGAGATATACAGAGCTCAGAGTCTCACGAGGGTGACTTTGAAGATAATCAAAGTGAAAGCAGTACGGAGGATGAGGCAAATATACATGGGTCAAAACAGATAGACGGCAATCCATCATCTCCAACAAAATTAAGTGAACACACAGATGCATCTGGGTCACAAGGGATAATCACCAGTCCATCATCTCCCATGACTATTGCTGAGACACCATCTCCCACAATTAGTGAAGACCACACATCTGGGTCAGAACATATAGACATTCTTAAGCAAACATCGTCCAGCTATATAGACAGCCATTCTGGGTCAAAACAGATAAACATTCTTAAGCAAACATCGTCCACACATATAGACAGCCCTGGGTTAAAAAAGATAGACATTCGTAAGCAAACATCGTCCACAAATATAGACAGCCCTGGGTTAAAACAGATAGACATTCATAAGCAAACAGGCACAAAACAGAGAGAAAGCAAAAAATCAATGTAACTTTTGATCAGAACATAGCAAATGGATGTATTTGGTGTCTATAATGGGGTTTTCAGATATGCCACTGATCAAAAGGTCTTGTGGATCATTCTGCAAAAAATAAAGTAAAAACTCAAACACCAATGATCAGTAACCCCACGCTCGATAAATGTCACAGGTAGATTTCACAGGCATATCTCGCATATCTCACAGGCATATTTCACACATATCTCAGCTCAATTTGAACACATACAAACCAGTAAAACATCTCCCTTAGTATTTTATCCATACTTATGAACCTGTATCAAGAGATATTTCCGAAAAATCTTATTACATTGAACCTTGAGCTCCAAGCTTAAAATCCCCGAGGCAAGATGGCGTCCTTGAGCTATTTTTATCTCGAACAGCAAAGTCAAGCAAAATGTGTCAACTTAATTAACTTTCTTTCAATGACACCCCGGCCTTATCTCCAGGCAGAGCGCAAAGGAAAGGTGAAGAGAGCGCCCATGAGGACACCACGGTCAACGGAACGCGAACAAGGGCCCCTCGGTCAAGACACAAGAAATGAAACACCTGGCTCACGCCAATGCACCGATCAAAGCCTACCCTAGGTTTTTCTATATTGATGGAAATAATTTTTTCTATATCATCTTTCTATTTCTATATCATTCTTTCTAATTTCGCTTCATCCACCCATCTCTTTGCTGCGCTTATGTCACCATCACACAAGACCCAAGTAGTAAGTAGTTTATGGAAATGGGAGTGTCCTATATAGCGCTATACAGTCCTATACAACCCTATACAGTCCTATACAACACAGCACCTATCACCATCAGCTGTCAAGGTCATGCAATCAGATAAAAAAACCTTCATAATCTGTTGCTCTCTGCCTTTAGAGTATGATCGTATCAGATTTAGCAGATTACCTGCAACCCGAGTAACACGGCACCTGCCGTCGGATGCGGGAAAATTACCAGAATAATACGGTCTGCTGCCCAGCTGTACGGGCGTCGCACTGGGACGGTAGTCTTCAGCTTGACCACCATACCGCTGGCCTAGTATTAATAGATATCGTCTTTGATCCTTTGGGTCTATAGATCTTATAGTCATAGAAGTAGATGTGCAGTCGCATATAATGTTATAGGCTTATCCCCTATCCTGGAGTGGTATTGCAGCTATAGGCATATATATATAGAGCTCCTATACAATATAGCAATCAAGACTCAACACTGAGGTATATTTCTTACTAGCTGTTTGCTAGTTGCAAGCTACAAGCGGACTGATTGTATATCTTTATTCTCAATATCACATATTTCTGGTTTCTAGGGAGGACTATGGGACCTCCCCTTTTACATACGTTATATATGGCATGGATCCAATGATCCAAGCTCTACCTTTAGTCGATAACTTGGCACACCTTTCTACCATATACATTGGCATGATGGCCACATTATGACATTACCCCCCTTCCAGCGGATGAGAGTTGAATTTGCGGATTAATTAAGCTTTTACATGTGACTTCAGTTGTTTTTTAGACATGTGTCGACACTCTTTATTAAAATACGTACATGATGTTTTTTATGTTACATGGGTTACTTATTGACTTCTGTCCAATACTGATGCTGTTAAGATCAAAGTACCAATTTTATGACTTCTGTCAACCCCAAAATCCTCGTATAAATGCAAGTTCCTTTTCTAATAAAATTATCGTCATTATACTTCATAACACTCCTGTACAGTTTCTCGTACAATAGTTGACTGGTCTTCCTTCAGCTATCGCTCCTCAGCTAAATCATTGACACACATACTGCGGCCTGCTGACCTCGATGTTGCACGCTACATACATCACGCGTCCTTCTGTTCGCCCGACACCTGTGGGTACCTCATTTACATATAACCATGCTGACGTCATATAACCATCGCTCGGGCCTCCTGTCTTGCTGACTCGCGTCTCGTGATACAAGCTCACTTCAGTCCTCACGCCTTGTGCATCATGTCTCCTAGTGAATTTAACCGCTCATGTATTCTATCTTAGATTCCTAGCCTTATTATGACCTCAGTCTCACAACATAAATAGTTCTTAACACTGTGCATTCTACATTGATACATTCTAGGTTGTAATCCTACTTGACATCTGCAAACGACATCAATTCCATACTTCATTTATAAACATGTAATTACTACCTCACTTCTGTAAAGGACATAATTTCTACAACATACTAACATGCAAAACCATGTGACTTCTGTAGACGACATAATTTCTACATTATAATCATAAACATGTGAAACCACCTGACTTCCGCAAACGACATTAATTCTACATCATATTCACAAACATGCAAAACCATGTGACTTCTGTAGACGACATAATTTCTACATTATAATCATAAACATGTGAAACCACCTGACTTCCGCAAACAACATTAATTTTTAAGGTTTTTAACACCAACTGACAACTGACAACTGACAATATTTTATCCTCACATCCTTTTTAAACTTTTATTGATACATTCTAACTTAATTTCATTACTCTAAGTCTTACACCATGCATTCAGATTCACGCATCTTCTCTCCAATCTTTGAGTGCTTAACTTTGTTAATTTGTGGCTTGTCGCTTTATTCCTAAACCCTATCTGTGGTTATCAGGTCTCACCACCCAGTAATGTCCATTAAATTCTAGAGCTAATTCTAGAGCATCGTTGATTCTTATCTCCGTTCTCGATCTCGCCTCTCCACTTTCCTGCCACATGGCAGGGCCTTCTGGACGGGCCGCGGCCGGCCTTCCCTTCCCCTGTACACCGACCCGAGTCTTGTTTCTCGCGCGGCATCCTTGCTGCTACTGGTCGTACATAAGTGCTAGTTGTATTCATTCTATTCCAGCAATACTGGAAAGGCATCCTTTTTTATTAAACCTTTTTTTTTTTTTTAATTTGTAACCCTTGTCTATTATTTAGTCAATTACTCAGATGTCTAGGTTTCAAAATTCACCACGTGGTTTATAATTTTGCTGCCCTGGATCTGACCTTATCGCTTGGTGTTTTTAAAAGGGCCATATTTCCTGATCTTTTCGTTTTTTATTTCATCATTTCCTGTTGTTATCATATCGCACCTTGCAGTCATTGCCGCATTATTAATTGTCGTGATTATTACGTTCTCACCATGCGCCCGGTGCTTATCTATGAGTTGTCATACCTCGTGGTTTATTTATCTGGCTGGCGGTCGCAGTAATATTTCCTCTTCTCTTTCTTTCTTTTAATCAAATTAAGGTAATTTTTTATACCACGGCTTGATTGCCTACAGTCCATTGTTTTTGGTCCATCAAATCTTTATGCATATTTACCTAAACCTTATCTGCTCTACATCCTGTTCACCCTGATTATGCCTCTTCGGGGAGTATTCACCATTCTGGAATTTACCTCAACACTTTTAAATTTTTCAATTTAGTTTCCAACCAGGCTGACTATGCGATTCTATCTTTTAGCTTTATATAATCAGAATTTTCACCGCATACTAGAACACTAGCGTAATTATATTCCTGGCCCGGAACTTCAATCGGTTTTTACTCGTTTTCATACCTTACTGATCTAACTCATTTTTTTTGTACACCTTGTAAAAATAAATAGATAGTCCCGGCCAGGAGCTTCTAATATTTACTGCTCTTTCCTCCTAGCCCCTTTAATTTACCATCGGTGGGGATTCAGCTACCTCGCACCTCGAATACCCTGGGACCAACACCATCATCGTAAGGTTCTGAGATCATAGTTTTAAAACATAATAGGGCTGTGTGACATGACCGAACACCACTTTTTTAGTCATATTGCTGGACCTACTAAATCGATCGGATTTATTCTGGCTCTGCCATTGGCCTTGCTACGCTGTATTTTGCCCGTCTGCTGGGTTTATTTTGCTTTTTTTTAAAAAGATGGATGAATTAATGTTATAGGCGGATTCATTTTTTTTTTCTGGCTAGACCTTTGCTAGTGTAACCTGGAGACATCGTTGGCTGCTTAGCACGGTTTTATAATTTAATTTCTCCTGGGCCAGTTTTAATACCTCTTAGTTTTAATTCTCTTTACTTAATTACTTTTTCTTCTGGGCCACCTAGTTTTAGTGACTAAGGGCCCCATTCATGCTGACCCTTTGCGTCGGGGATCTGCCTTCACCGACCTTGATTGTCCCTGTACGTTACGCCCCCCTACTGCTATATTGTTGTTACATCATTTTCCAAAGTTTAAACTATTGACCTTTGACCCCTGTGCTATGATGCTCGCCTCCTGCTCACACGAGGCAGGGGCAGGCCCTTTGCTCCTTCCGGGTGAGCTGGCCTTGTGGTTTCTATGACACTATGAAACAAAATATTGTCCCAATAGGTCAGGCTATTGAGCACACAAAAGATGATACCAAGACAGTGACTGATCCAGAAGTAATAATATATGGAAGAGCTATAATCTTAAGGTCAAAAAGAGAAGGAATCAGTGATGAAATGATGTTTATCATGGTGTAGAATCTTCCGCATTTGCCCCATATTCTCCTCCTTCCTGGCTTCCCCTGTTACTTTTGTCCCCCTTCCCCACCCTATCCTATTTCCTCCCTCAATGTTCCCAATATTATAATGTTGTGCTTCTCGTGTGAACTCCACCCTTGTGGGTGTGTGTTGGACCCTCCAATGAGTGAGCAGCGTGTGAGCTGCTTGTGCTGCTCCTGTGAGCGGCTACCATATATGCTCTCTGCTAGAGTAATAAAGAGTCAGTCTAGTAAAAGTATTGGCTTGTGCTTGTTGTCATTGGGTTACCACTCTACTGAAAGTATAGACTTTCGAGCTCCTATAGCCTCTCAACATCTAAGGGCATCACCAACTTATAATACCTGTCCTCCTTATTCTCTTTCTCCTCCTTCCCTATCTCTCCTGTTCTTCGCCTTTCCCTGTTCCCATCACACCCTTCACTCCATAATTATTCATACATAAAGTAAGAAATTTGACAATAATATAGGCCTAGTGCCTAGCATGCAGGAAATCAGTGGCAAAGTATATGGCCTATGTGAGGTATGTTAAAATGGATTTTTTCTACACTGACAATGTTGTTTGGATATGCTTCAGGAAAAGCTGCCTTTCAATGCAAAACACCAAATATGCAGCTGTAAGTGGGTTGAAGTATGTGTGAGGCGAAGAGCAAGCAGAATATGGTACATTGAAAATATGTATGCCATCAACATTACTACCTTTATTTTGTATTGTTAAGAATTCATTATTAAATAAATTTACATCCACCTCCATTGAGAAAAATATTTGAGAGAGATCAACACCCAGGTAACCTCATTTTAGGCAAAAGTAAACTGCGTTGAAAGTTTGGGATGTGTACATGGCTCCAGTAAAAACCCTTTAGACATCTCTGGAAGTGTGACTGTTGTAATAAAATGATTAACTATGTGGGATGAGGTCACTCATTGCCCTTCTTTAATATTTGAACCAAGAGGTATTGTCTGCTTGGTGTCACAAGTAATTGGCCCTATAACCATTGGCCTACATCATTGGCCATATGCTCAAGTTGCTGCAAGGTGATCTCCATCTGCTGCCAAATTTGGCAAGCTGGGGAATTGATGAAGTTGTCAAGGAAGCCCAAACTTCCTTATGACTTGCTATGGTCAATCAGCCAGTGACACAATGAATGCTGCCAGATGGTGTATGTGGAAAACCAAAATGATGAATTTGATAGAGCCCCCTCAGTTGATGACATTACGAGATCCTGGATTCAGGTAGTCTTAAAGTCTTGTGAAATTTCTTGGGTCCCCCTTGAAAGCGTACAATTTCTTGACCCCCCCTTACATCATTGTAGTTCTGAGTTCATAAAAAGATGCCCCCCCCCCCACCCCCCCAACACACACACACTTTTAGAATCTGTGCAAAAAAATTAGACTTTGCTGTATGAAAAACGCCCCATAGTAATATGACATTTAACAATTTTAAATGTCTGGTTTACCCTAGGCCAAGCATAGCCATAGGCATATCATAAACACAGGCCATTTCAAATTCACTCGCAGCCTCTAGGCTAGCTGTTAGATTTCTAATCGCTAAGCTACCTATGGTATCAATGAACAAAAGTACTTGCACAATATTCCCAGGTGTCCTTTGATGGATGGATGTTGAATTGTGATGTTGGAAACATGTTGGATTTGGCGAGTTTCATGATTAATTTGATGTATTCCAACGGCAACGGCAACGTCTGTACGGTAATCAAGATGGCCGCGGCTTGTCCAGCTAGTTCAGAAGCTAGTTCAGAACTTGCCACCTGGGGCCGCCAGCAGAGGTTTAGCTAGCTGCTGCCAAGTGACATTGCAACATTAGGGCCTATTTATGGTGAGTGGAAGTCATGTAAACGACCAGGAAATATGTATGATAGCAGAGGCTCTATATCTTTTGATATGGTGGGAGATCTCCCGTTATTTTGGGGCTTTTAACTAGTTCCCCCAATCTCCCCTGAAATATCCCACTATAGGCCTAACTAGGCCCTGTAGGCCTTATTTATGAGAAATATTCAATAGACATAGGCTGGGCTAAAACAAAGAATCCGCCTCCTAATATATAGCTATTATTTAACTTCAAATGTCAGTGTTGGTCAGGAAAAAAAAGGGTTAGTCTTACTATTAACGTCAGAGTTTTGGGGTTTGTTTTTTTTTTTAGAAAAAAGGGGTGTTTTCCAGGCCAAGAAGTTAGCGTTTTCATGACAAAAAGGGAGATTTTTCAGCTCAAAATCGGCAGGAAAAGGGTCTGTTTCCACATAGATGGAACAAGCATATATGTGTCCTATAGGCTGCCATGTCCGTTGAATTTGTTGTTCTAATTACGCCATAAGGATAACTTAATAAATAATCAAACAGCTAATATCTGTAAATTCTCCAAGTAAAAATAAATGTTATTATTCCTATACCGTAGCCTATTCATGGCAAGGGATTGACAACAATCGTATAGCCTAGCTACAACCCTGTGTAGTTATAGGATCGTTAGTATAGTCACAGAACTCGAATATCTTTACATATATATGTAGATTAAGGGCAGGAAATAGTCACAGAATGGCCAGGTGGATAAGTTGGTAACAATGGGCCTCAAGCGGGCCTCAAGGCAGGAGTCTAGGAAGAGGTTTAATTTACATGCTGCTTAATCCATGTCAATTCTCCAACCTCGCTGGTATTCTCTAATGAAATGATTTATATTTTAATATCCAATCTCTTGAGACACATATCAACGCAATTGAGGCTAGTAAAAATAGGCTAGGCCTACACCTAAAACCTGACAAGATTGCATGTGGTGACTTCACCGCCATTTGTTTTGCATAGGCCTAAACATCCTCATAAATATACTATGATATACTCACAGCTTGATAATAACACTCCAACTGGCTTTGTAAAATTGGCAAATTGATTCAAAATATATTAGGAAAGTCAACATAGGTGATAAAACTGTACTTTATTCTTGTTATGCCATGAATATTGACGATCACTGCTAAGTGTCCGCAAAATCCCCATTGATGGCAATCATAATGGGAAACGCCTAGCAATGTACAATTGGTCCCAAATTCCATAAATCTGGTCTTTGAGGTTAAATCACAAAAGAGATAACACAATTTGAATAATTTTAAATTACGCCTTCAGGAATGTCTTAGTCGTATGAATGTAACTAAATCCACATTTCTATGCATGTCGGACTCTAGTTTCCTAGTGGGGGCATAACATACATATATAGGCCTATATATATAATAGACCTATACCTGATATTTCCAGGATCCCAATAAGAGACGTTCTTAATTATTTTGGGTAGAAATAATATTCTTAGAATGCAATTTCAATATCATTATACACTCTTATATGTAACTTATTATTTAAACTATACATATATGGTAAACTTTCAGTGTGTGAAAGAAAAGGCTTCTATGAATCCACAAAGCTAATGCCTTAAACACCTAGGTCGCATATTTGACACTTTCACACTCCCATTTCGCTCACCCATGCGCCAACGTGTGTGGCTTTGTTTCAACACCTTTAACTGCTAATGTAAAACACAAGACATGGGTTATGCTGTGTGTAGACTGAGAATATCATTTCTACCCGAAATAATTAAGAGCATCTCTTATTGAGATCCTGGAAATATATTGTATTTTTTGTCATTCTGACACTGAACAGAGTAGAAATGGAAATATGTGGCTGAGGCATTGGCTCTATGGCTCTTTTTAAAAAGCTCTATACGAGAGCTGAACAGGAGGCAGTTTATGATCTTACCCAGGAAATAGAGATAGAGAAGAACGAAGGGAGTGCCATGGTCTAAAAGGTGATGAAAACGCACTGTTGTGCAGACTGCTTTAACAAAAAAAAATTCGTCTTCCAAAACGTTTAGATCAGTTGTGGTCATGGCGCAGTGAGTAGCAGCAGTGTCTCCATAGCATTATGCGTCCTGGGGAATGTGTTGTAAACGGTTTTGTAAACACTTGTGTCTTCAAATGGACGGTTTTGAGTACAATTTTGTAAACGGCGCATTTACAGTGTACACATACTTCTAATATACAGTCAACAGGTTTTAGCGCTCATTTAATGAAGCCATTAGGGTATGTACACAGCCGTGAAAATAAAGGAATAATGACCGATTTTATACCGACTAAATACATTTTTAAGTATAACTTTTGTGCATTTTCCCGTCCTATTGGTTAAATTAATCAAACTATTTTTCATCCAGTATCCCATTATAGTCCCCATCTTTGACGTAGTTCCAAGTGACTCAATATATCACTATTTTTTACCTTAGTATAGTCAGTGAGTCTGGCTGTAAGAAAAGCATTCTACTGAACACCAGCCACGCTCACCTCTACATTTACAGCCCTTGCGTTTGTTTTGAAATATTGGATATATTGTGTGAATTTTATATAATTATTCTGCTGTTTGCTGAGTGTTTCCTTCTGACCATTTGGAATCGTGAACATTATCAATACTCCCCTCGATTATCGTTAATAAGAATAGTTAAGCTAGGGGGCACTTATTTCAATTTCATATTTCACCGAGTACCGGCCGAAATACTAATCCTACAGCTTCGTACTATATTAAAATATTTGTAGGCGATATAATTACCTTTCGTTTGATATATACCACAGTATTATATCATGAATAGGACATGAGTTACATACGTTTTAGTTTTCAGGTTGGTTGAGAGGTTTGCAAACTATAGGCTAGTGATCGTTAATCGGCAGTGAAAAAATAATGGGCCGCCCGATCATGCGCCGTCCTTCGCCACGCTTCTAATATTAGGCACAGTTGTATATAAACTAAATAGCCGCATTTGTCTGAATCAGAGCTACATTTTGATAGTATGCACTTTATGTTTAAATCAATTGGAAGGGGTGCTAAATCATTATTAAAAGGGATTTATTCACAAGATCTCTTTATTGGAATTTTTTGTTCTAAGTAAGTCTTTAAATGATATCCGATTTCTTTATGTGTACTAATATGCTGATCATAGACAAATTATTGTGCCCAATCCTGCCATTCATTTACCATTGCGCCACTTATCACACCAGATGGCGCCACCTATAATCACACTAGATGGCAGCATGAGCCACAGACTAATTATTACTCATTCCTTTATATTGAAAACACTAGTAATGCAAATATATGATATTCATGCACTATATATATTAATCATTCTGTAATTAAGAACATTTTGGATATCATTATCATATATTCTAATTGTGTATTTCATGTATGTGATATTTTAGAGAGGGTGTAATAACAATACCCCTTCATCATGCACATCCATATTGTATAGTATCCTAAGTGGACTCAGGTTTCACCGTCTACTTTCATCATAGCATTGTGAGAGCTGGGAAACTCTGTGAACATGCAGGGCCAGTGGTGATGGTGAATGATGAATAAAAGGATGCGAGGTGTTGTTGTACCTTTAAAAGCTATCTGGGCTGTAGATCTTCAACTAAAGTTGCCTTCAGTTTGCTACTCTGACTGTACATATCTAGCAAACAATACTCCATGGAAATGGTAGAGGAGTAAATTTATACTAACAAATTTTCATACTAACAATTAGCAAATATGCAGACAGATGTGCAACCAAAGTGCAGCCAGATGTGCAACCAAAATGCAACCAAAGTGCAGCCGAATGTGCAACCAAAGTGCAACCAAAGTGCAACCAAAGTGCAGCCAAGCCAAAGTGCAGCCGGATGTGCAAGGCTGGCTTACACTGGCTGGCTTACACTGGCTGCACTTTTCCCTGAATCCGGATGTAGTCCGTGGCCGTGCAAGGGCTGCGCATCCGAAGTGCATCCGCGCAACCTGGGAACACCAAGCATCTCTAATTTTGTAAGCAAAATATCAAAATAATAGACAGAGGGGTGCTTGTGGGGAAGACTATAGGCATGCGTAGCGTGTGTGGGGTGGTGGTGGTGTGAGGTTGGGGTGGAGTATGGGGTGGTGGGGTGAGGGGGGGAGAGAGGGGGAGGGAGGGGGAGAGGGAGCGAGAGAGAGGGAGAGTTATTTGGTGTATAGGTGCTGTGTTGTATAGGACAATCAATTAATCAACCCCTACCAAACCCCTACCATTTCCAATACTGTTCAATCCAACTCATAAAAGGTCAGGTTGTCCGCAGTGACTATTACTACTTTTATGTTCTAGCGTTGACATCATAGGCGCCGCCCAGGAGCGATCTGATTGATCGACGATGAGCAGAGGCGTGGCAAAGCAACCGCCCATTGGCTACCCAAATATGGGCACCGATGTATCGGTTGTACATTAATGCTCCCGGGTACTAATTACTATTATAACATTTCACATTTATCATACACCTTTTTTTGTGTTGTTACAACAGACTTTATTACTGACACCTGCCATCTGGGCATATACATTTCTAAAAACATGTTATATCAAGGTATAAAAGGCGAATATGAATTATTTTTTTAAGAATTCGATGTTTTCAACAATACTTTGGTGGTTATACGGCCATAACTACCGAACACAGTTGTTTCTTTTGCCAATTGCTTAATAATGATAATTGGGCAGATGATCACATAAACATGGCTGCATGTTTACGTAAACTACTGGTATGATAAAGGTCCAAAATATGTGCACTGTACACACACGTCCTGTCACGTTGAGCGGTCAAATTGAAGCATGCCAATTGTATTGAAGGTGCGTTAATGAATTAAAGATCAATACACAGACGTCTGGACATTTTGAAATTATTTGCACTCATTGTCAATAGCAATGCTCCTTGAATAATTAAGGACCTACAACTATGACACAGAATAAATTTTACTTTTAGAAAGAAAGTCCTTCACATGATTCCCAGGAACATTCCCCCGCAGGGATATTTAATTTCAATCGCCCCTTTACTGAACAGCAGGCGGTGAAGCATTCAATAAATAGACCCATTAACATTTCGATCTATAGATTTTGGAAGGAGATATTGCTGTGCTTCATTGCTTTGCACTGACACTCATCCTAGGAGACGAGTTATATAGCTACATGAATGCGCATAGCATTGTCTTACGTCTTTGTACATGTATCATGATATCGGATATAAGAAACCATGGAAAGAGCTCTCATCGTATTTTTCATTGTTTGTCATTTAACATTTGGTAAGTAATGGATTAAATATTTGTGAGTTCAAACTCTTTATCTCAGTCAAAACTTTCTTTGTAGCTTTGGAAGCGAATACATACGTACATATATATATATATATACATATATATGACCCTTTTCCCTCTTGGCAACTGTTTCATATTTGGAAGCTTGGAACTCGTAGGTCCCTATTTCACCATTTTAGTAATTAATTTGTATGCTTTGCCATATAGCTGAGCACAGACTTCAAAGACAACAAGTTCATGAATGTGATAGAAATCTCTCCGAAGGCTGATATTGTGTAACAGACTGTTGCTATGCATTAAAGGAAAGAGATGAAACCCAATTAATAGGGCATTTCACAAATTGGTTGTGGGTCATTACTACCCCTCCTGTGTGGCCCTGCAGTCAGACCACTGGAGGGGCAGTTTTCCACTGACCCTATACCTTCCCTAAAGGGGCCCACATTTCCTGGCCTTTAGCTTCGAGAATTCTATATCTGTGCCCAACACATTGAGCAGAATTATGGAATAATATATTAATGACTGACATTGGGGACAGGAGGGAGAGAGCTCTGTCTGTTGATACTAGATTTAGAGGACCCGCCAAAATCTCATTTTTTTCAGTCTGACACTCTATTATTAGTCCAGTAGAAATAGGGTTGAACCTAGGACAAATTGCAACGTAGGTTTTTTCAATGGTTTTGGGTACTATTAGTACCCCTTATCAACATACTAAAAGTCTATAAAAATCTAGGTGGGGGAACACCCCCAAAATCACAAAAAACAAAATGGCGGCCAGTAAACCTTTGAAATACCATAACTTAGGTTAAAATCAACTTATATTCAAGTGTGAATATACTTTCTTAGTGTTTTGAGGCATGAGGAACACAGTGGAATATAAATGAAGTTGATACAAGCAACAATTAGTGAATAATTATGCTAATTACTAAGAAAAGGGAGGAAAAACCACCTAAATTACCTCCTGTGAAGTGGTAACAAATATAATTCAAGTTGTATAAGGGCATTCATGACCAAGGACACTAGGTAACATGTTTCTATGGCCATAAATGTACTACAAACATTTTAAATAATTATAAATACTACCATGGTAAATGGCATAAAGACCATGCTACCATTAGACTAATTGTATGCCCTCCTGGCTTTCATCATTAGCACATAGGCTGTTTGCAGTCACCTCTGCAATGGCCCTGTTAAAAAGTTAATTTTTCTGCAAGAACACTCTGAGCGTTGCAGCAGATAATTCGGTCACAGTTGGCAAATTTCGGGGGCTGGGGGTGGGGGTGGCTGCCCCCCCCCCCCGACTCTGGATCCACCACTGATTGGTCAGAAGCAAGAAACAAGTCATTAGATACAGGTCTGACTTATTCATCTTGGAATTTCCATCACCAATTCTCAGGGAGAGAGTGGGGTTGTAAAACAGGGTTGTACAAATGTGAACACAAGTATATGGCTATGGTACTTAGTAGCAGTGGGTGGAGGTGGTAGGAGCTGTGGATTTGTGGTAGGTTTACCAGAGAAGTACAGGTGCTGTAACAACAAATTTAAAATTGCCAATATTTCTTATGCTGGAGTTCATCCTGACTTTGGTTGAAATTGTCAGTGTTGCGCTATCAGTGTGTACACATTTATATGGAAACGAACACTGTGAATGCTATGTCAGAACACATGTCATTTCCACATACCAGAAGACAGTGGATGCACAAGCTGGACTACCACCTGTACCACATGTTAATGTTCAATTCATTAGCATAGTAAAAATCACTTTAGAACTAATTGGCCTTGAGTTTATGTTAAGGTATAAAGTTGTTTAGGCTGTTGATTTAATATTTTACCACGATTTTCTCTCAATTGTCTTCTCGTCACTATCGCTTGAGGGATGGCCGCCAATCGTTCCACCGATTTCTTTAGTCTGTCGAACAATGCCAACTCAGGCGAATTCGGAGCATCTCCCATGCTTAATATCTGATGAAATGTTCAAATAATCTCTCCATATTCCAGGAAAGAACTCGCTTGTTCATGTGAGATTTTATAAGTCCAAGATCGAGCGGGTTGTCCGCCAGTGTTAAGGTATGAATGGAAGAATAGCAAACGAACGTGTGGTCTTCGTGAGAAGAACTAAGCAACTGATTTAATGATCTAGCATCTGTACATATGTCCATACAGGATGTGTAAAAGAGTAGGGGGCGGAGCCCTTACGTAATACCTATGGCTTAGCATGAATAAGTAGACTTGCACAGTACTGGATAGCTAAGTATAATTAGCGAATTTAATAATGAGATATTATAATTAATGGGTGATAATTAGATAGATAATGAGGTTACACAATGTTACGTAATGTTACATAACATTTACATCTCTCATATATTTTTATCCAGAGCTCTAACGATTTTTATTTTAATATAGAGTAAATATTATTCTTTAGGAAATATTACTTTTATTTAACTTATACCATATACTATGATAGGATGTAATGAGGTTGGTTTCTGACTTACTGTACACAATGCCCACAAGTTTTATTCGACCAGGGATGTCACAAGAAGCTGTAAGCATGTACAATGTACCTGCCTTATTGTAATATCTTTGTATCGTCTGATGATTGTTGTATAAACATACTAAATATAAAAAAAAACAGTATATACACCCATTTACTCTACATGCTCCCCTATGTCAGGAACTGGTCATTGCTACAAAGGTCATTTTCCATAAAATATTAGACATTTTTTCCTCTCCATGTTTTCTTTATTCTGGCATATGATATATTCTTACATTGTTCACCAGAACCAAAGTGAACAGAAGTAAGCTTCTGCAAGGAATGAATAATTTAAACCAAGGCAGGTATGCTCTAAAGCCATGTCCTATGCTATTTCTTTCAGTCATAATCTTTCCTCTTGTCATACCCTTATTTGATCAGCAATTGAGGGCATTCTCAAATTATACTAGGGAAATGTAATATGCAAAAAACACAGAGATTTCAAAACAAAGCAATCCGCATCGCCCTGAAGGCGGATCCGCTCACACCTAGGAGAGACCTACACAGCAGATGTAAGATTATGTCAGTACCAAACAGGCAATATTTTCTGCTGATGAAAATGGGAGGGAAAATCGCAGTAAATGAGGATGGGAGAGTTACGAGACAGAATGAAGGGAGAACCATAAAGCACTTCCGGCCGAAGACAGAAACGGACAGAAAATCGCTTAGTTATCAAATGGCGGTGAACTGGAATAACTTATAAGTTAGACTTAGAAACCTTGACAATATTGCATTGAAACGGGAACTAAAAAAAACAGATCCTATTTAGACAGAATTGGGAAGAATTTGAATAAAACTAGGAGAAAGTCATACACTATGAAGTAAACTAGTGTATCCCATGACCGCCGTTATATTTCCACGCCCCCTGGACGATAGACATGTACTAGCTGACTTAAGAAAATAACATTACTATTAACATAGTTATAAGTAGCCTAGATCTTAAGGCAGGTGGTTAGAATATCGCCAGTGGCGACGCCAGATTTGTACTTACTGCCGATAAAAATTTTAAAAAAACAAAAAAAACCCCTCATTTCCCATAGTGTGACCCTGGTACTGACTACTTCATTGGAATGGACCTTAATGAGAAAGCTCCTTCTTGAGTTTTCTGATTGCTGGCTTAACTAAACAAGGGATGTCGCTCATCTGTAGTCTGGTGCTGGCATTCTTTATGGTGGATCTCTGGTGGTGCTATGCCTGAGAGAATGTATCAGCTTTCTGTTAGTGTTGGTCTTAAACATCTGGTAGTTAGTTAGGAGGTTGCATTTATGGCCGGTCAACTTTCTTAGCATTAGCAACTTATTCAGTAGAACATCACTGCTCTAACCTGCTTAGATGGATCCCCCAGTTCAATGGTTGTAGGCTGGATATATCAGTTTGATGTTGTTACTTTCACATGACAGAACTACCAATGGCTAATTTCTTCTGCTGGCCTGGGTAACTGCAGCAGACTCAGACATTCTTGCAGAAAAATGAACTTGGGGCATGTTCCAGCTTGTGGTTTATTACAATGGTGACTGTGAAAATAGTTCAGCTGCTAATGATGAACATCAGGAAGACATATACAGTGCCTTATGCAGCAGGCAAATAACAGCACTGTCTTTATTTTAGTTATAAAGATAATTTTTACTAATTGCAGAGGTTGTATTACTGTTAGGGCTACAGAAATAATTTACCTACTATAGTGTCCTCAGTAATAAATACCCTTATACAATTTGAATGATACATTTTTCAATTTGCACAATCCAATTTGAGTCAGTTTTTTCCATCTTTTTCTCAGTATCAGTTGAATTTCATTTATCGAGTATTGGTTTTATTGATTTTATTTACCTTCCATTGGATTTCTCATGCTTAAAACATAAAAAACTGTATTAACACTTGAATATACATTGATCTTACATTAAGTTATGGCATTTTAAAGGGTAAGTGGTCAGGAGGACATACAAGGTTACTTACAAAAAAATCTAATGGCATCTTGGTCTTTATGCAATTTACCATAGTGGTATTTATTTATAATTATCTAAAGTTTTTGTATTATATTTGGGCTACAGAAATATGTTATTAAGTGTCCTTGGTCATGAATGACCTTATGCAACTTGAATTATATTTGTTATCACTTCACAGGAGGTAATTTAGCTGATTTTTCCTCTCTTTTCTTAGTAATTAGCATAATCACTCACTAATTATTGATTGTATCGATTTCATTTATATACCATTGGATTTCTCATGCCTCAAAACATTAAAAAAGTGTATTCACATTTGAATATAAGTTGATTTTAACCCAAGTTATGGTATTTCAAAGGTTTACTGGCAGCCATTTTGTTTTTTGCGATTTTGGGGGTGTTCCCCCACCTAGATTTTTATAGACTTTTAGTATGTTGATAAGGGGTACTAATAGTACCCAAAACCGTTGAAAAAACCTACGTTGCAATTTGTCCTAGGTTAGGCCCTTTTTTTGCTTAGATCTACTGGACTATATCTTAAACTTTGGGAATCTTTTTGGAATCGAAAATGTAAGGATAACACTGGCTAGATAGGTGTATGAAGAAGCCAACTAATTGCACGATTAATCCCATTTGATCCAGATTGCTACTGTAGATCAGCAGATAACAAAATCATAGAAAATATTTTAGAAAAAGCCTTGAATCCATAACAAAAACTCTGGAAATTCGAGGAAATAGAAATTTTTCTTCATTTTCTTTATTCAAATTGTCCAGTCTACATTCCTCAGGATAAAGGAAAGAAAAAGACGAGAAAGATATGTTGGGTCGCTTTAGCTAGGAATGCAGCTATATTTATTACATTACATTACATTTTTTATATAAAAATGTTTTGACATTGTCAAAAAAAATTGTTCTTTACTTGATATATGTGTTGTTCACAATCTCCTTTTATTTAATTTTTACCACTTTCACGTCATTCCTGTTCATTATAACCACCTTATCCTAGGCTGAGGGTGGGTGGGCAATGGTCCAAAGATGAATGGGTATAATAGGGTACTTCACAAATTGCCTGGGAGTCATTACCACCCCTCCTGTGTGGCGTTGCAGTCAGACCACAGGAAAGGCACGTTTCCATTGACCCTATACCTTCACCATTGGTCCCAATTTCCCTGGCCTGTCGCTCTGAGACTTTAATCTCTGTGCCCAACATCTTGGGCAGGATTATAGAGCCTGTTTAGAGTAATCATGCTTGACACCAGATCGATTGACCCACTAAATTTTAGAATATACCAAGTTTTGTCAAGAGTGTCTCTACAAAAATAGGGACACGCAGGGAACACACCCAGGCAATGGGCAGTGTTGACGTGGGTGTGAGGGGTAGTGGTACATAGGGCAGCATTGGCGCCTGCATTTAGGTTTGACTCTAATGAGTTGCAGATGTTGAGCTCCACCAGTATAGGGCCATCTGGAGTTTATCAAAAGGGTGTAGTACATAACATCCCTGAAGTATTATTCAAAGTTGTAAAGGGCCTCAAGTAAAAGAGGTTTCTACCTGTTATTTCTGTGTTATTAAATGGAAAGGCATCTAGTACAAGACAAGCCTACATGTTGTTATGGGAACTTTGAAATATTAATATATATTACTGTATTGATTGATTGATTATTAATTATGTGATTCATTAGTAGACTGTCGGAGAAGACATAAAAAGTCAGGACAACAGTACTGATATTAACACATGATCATACAATAGAGTCATCAACTCTTATCCGAGTGACACGGCACCTGCCATCCGATGCGGGAAAGGTGCGAGAATATTACGACTGCTGCCCAGCTGTACGGGCGTTGCACTAGGACGCCAGTCCTAAGCTTGACCACCTAGCACTGGTCTACTAATGCCCAGCCGTATGGTATGTTGCTGGCGCAGCCGGCCATACGGCCCCCCATGCGTGACCGCTATTCTTACCTTGAACACCTCCATTCTCTCCTACAGCAACCTGTACATATCTTGACACATTCCCACCCCCTAATGCTATACAGCCGCCTAGAGGGGCAGCGTCCGTGGTGTCTTCAGTTAGGAATTATAATAGCCAGGCCATGTACATTGCTCTATTTACGCATTGCAAGAATACACATACCTCTAATATATAAATATATTTGGACACAATGGAAGATCCACATTGGAGAATTGACCGCCACGTTCATATAACTGTTATTGTTATGTGAATAAAAATTCTATATATATATGAGTAATTCTCCCAAACGGGCAGAATTTGATTTCATCGAATCTCTACAATCTTTGGCTTACATATAGCCGAGGATACCAGCATAATGCAGTCAAAGTTTGGGAAAGCTGGGGCAAATATTTCGATTCCTGCACCTATGCTTCAGATACCTATATTTTCCCTTTTATTTTGACTTATGTTGGCCATATTAAACCCGATTAATCAAATGATTTAGTGTAAGATCGACGTAAATTACCCATTAATTCGGCGGCCGTATTTCGGTGGCACATTCCTTGTACAGCCATGGAATACACTCCTAGTAGGCCCTACATAAGACACACGACCACACAATGGTCTATTACAATAGATGTCTCTATTTATAGCTCACAGGAATACACATACCTCTAATATGGAGTCAACTATAGCAATAGACAACGAGGATTTTAGCGTGAGAACGGTCAATAGACAACGAGGATTTTAGCGTGAGAACGGTCCATAGACGTCCCTCGGCCTTCGGCCTTGGGACGTCTATGGGCGTACAGACCGTTTGAACGCTAAATCCGAGTTGTATATTGATTTTAGTCCATGATGGAACACGTCAGGTGGCGCCACTAGACCAACGCGGTCTGTAGTATAATAAGTGCACGCGAAATCTTACCCAAAATGGACTAAAAGTTTGTAGCACACATGTAACAATGCCATTAGGCTATGTAAATGGTTGTGAGAATAACTGTGATACTTAATTAAGAAAGATATGAGGGAAACTACTGTTATATCAATAAACAGGTACGTAGGACGATCCCACCTCTCTCCCCACACTTCCCCCTCTTACCTGTTTTTCTCTCCCAACCCCATCTCTGATTTCCAACCCCCTCTCCCTCCCCTCTTCCTCATGCTCCCCCTCCCCGCTTTTTCTCCCTCCCCTCCCTCCCTTCCCCTACATCCTCTCCCTTCTCTCCCCCCCTCTTCTTTCCCTCCCCTCCCCCTCTCCTATTCCTACGCCCTCTTCTTCACTCTCCCACTCCTCTGCATGTAGGACGGTCACCCTCTCTCGCCATACATCCACCTCTCCCTATTTTCCCTCCCTATTTTCCCTCCCCCTCCCGCTCTTCTCCGTCCGTCATACCTGTTTTTCTCTCCAACCCCATTTCCGATTTTCCCCCCCTCTCCCTCCCTTAGTAGTTTTTACATGATCCTTACATCAAAATGTTGTGCTGTCTCCTACCGTCGCCCTTGCTGTCTCCTATGTCTCCTACCGTTGCCCTTGCTGTCTCCTACCGTTTTTTGCTCTCAGATCTACCTTCACAAAATGTTATTTGGCAATAACTTTTCTTCTAAGTCCACACAACAACAGCTCCTCCCTAGGGAACCCAAAGCCTTAGGTTCACGAGATGGAGTTACAATTGAGACAAGAACTCCAAACGAGAAGAACCCGCAAAGCAAGAGCAGAAACAGGAGGTTCAAGAGGTACAAACCAACGGAGGGGGACAACATTGTCAACCTCTCAACCATCCAACTAAATGACCACCATAAGAACCTACTAAACAAAGGGCTCAACTTCATCCCTACACCTAAGAGCACGAACCAAGTCCACAGCCTTAAAGACACCCTTATGTTTAATAGATGTGTCAGATTAAAACACTTCTGGCAAAACCACCCCGACCAGTCCACACAACAACAGCTCCTCCCTAGGGAACCCAAAGCCTTCGCTTCACGAGATGGAGTTACAATTGAGACAAGAACTCCAAACAAGAAGAACCTGCAAAGCAAGAGCAGGAACAGGAGGTTCAAGATATACAAACCAACGGAGGGGGACAACATTGTCAACCTCTCAACCATCCAACTAAATGACCACCATAAGAACCTACTAAACAAAGGGCTCAACTTCAGCCCTACACCTAAGAGCACGAACCAAGTCCACAGCCTTAAAGACACCCTTATGTTTAATAGACGTGTCAGATTAAAACACTTCTGGCAAAACCACCCCGACCAGTCCACACAACAACAGCTCCTCCCTAGGGAACCCAAAGGTTGGGTCCCCCCTAAGGGCCTTGACCCAGACATAGATGCCTTCGCTTTGTATACCACTCAGAAGATGAAGACTTTCCCTCCAAAAAAGAACATTAAATCCAACCTGACTGATGACGAAATCAAAGCTATGATCGAGCTTAAAAACAACCCCAATATCATCATCAAACCCGCCAACAAAGGCGGGGCGATTGTAGTACAAGATACCAAAGACTACATCACCGAAGCTGAGAGACAACTACACAATACTGAACATTACAAAAGGGTACCACTTGATACCACAAGCAAAAACTATCATCGCATAGCAAACAGAATCGCAGAAATGGCACAAGCAGGGCACCTCCCACCAGAGGCACCCACCACTCTCCTCCCCAAAGACATCAGAACTGCCCCGTTCTACACCCTCCCAAAAATCCACAAACCAGGCAACCCTGGAAGACCTATTGTGGCTGGCATCGATTGCCCCACCGATAGGATCTCCTCCTTAGTGGACCAAATACTCAGACCATTAGTGAAAAAAATCCCCTCTTTCATACAAGACACCAGACATTTTATCCAGACCCTTGAACAACATGGTCCCCTACATGAAGATGAGATTATGACCACCATAGATGTGTCGGCCCTCTACACATCAATACCCCACAATGGAGGCATAGATGCAGTAGAAAATGCTCTCTATAGTCGTCCCAACAACATAGTTGATCCCCAAATTGTCAGTGAACTCATCAAAATGGTACTCACCACCAACACCATGTTAGTCCATCACTCTGGAAACGCTAATTAGACGACATATTCACCATATTCCGCTGTACACAAGATGAACTAGATCAATTTCTTGTGGATATCAACACCTTCTATCCCACCATCAAGTTCACCGCCACCACTAGCCGTCTCTCAGTGGACTTTCTGCAGAGCAAATGACAACTCCATCCAGACCAAACTCTACATTAAACCCACAGACAAGGGACAATACCTCCACGCTCGATCATATCATCCAAAACATACTATACGCTCAATAGCATATAGTCAATCAGTCAGATTGAGACTCATCAACTCAACCCTCTGAATGGGGTAGGTACACCTTGGACGCAAAGGGTCATCCATAGGTATCACCCAAATAATTCCACCTACACCCACAACTACTTCAATATGGCATTAGACGGCTGCCACTTATCTCCATACCTCCAGGAAAAGTGGGCCATGGCTATATGCAAGACATTCTCGGCGCGCCTTGATTACAGAGGACCCCATAATTGAAAATCTATTTCAGTGCTGGACCAAATCGGACAACACTAATTCCTATCGGGCATGTCAATTCACCGTCGTTAAATGAGTATTATCAATCGGTATTCGCTCTTACTCTTGTAGACTATTGTGTATATTCCGATATACTTCAGAAGCACCTCTGCAGTAAAATCAGCTCGAAATCACTGACATTTCTGCACACGCAGACTCGCATTGAAACTCTCTACAAATGATTTACCACACGACATAGATCCACCTGAACTGTAACTTTAATATCACAAGCTATTACAACAATAATAATCAAGGCCATGACTAGTCGGTTGATGAACTTGATATTGAGATAACTTGATTTAGTTTCTCTCCCCTGTCTTGTCATACACCATCGCTCTCATACTCCGTAGACTTATTGAGAATCAACTAATTGGTTTAACAGATATCATACCCAATATTATTATTATTCATGAAATGACTACTATGACTGCATTTGATGAAACTAACACTGATAAACTAATGTCTATTGTAACACTAGTTCACGATCTCATAAACGAATCCGGCCAATCACTTTTATTAATATAGTTGTATAACCCTGGATACTTGTAAGATAGTATACTGCTCAGGACCTCACTATTTCAATGCTATAATATCTCAAAATGTGGTCGTAACATATTACCTATTGTCAATCTAATCTGATCTGATACAACATACGGCGGGAATTTCAAAATGGTAGACCACTTTGCTGACCGCTCAGAGTAAACACTCTTCTTTCGGGAAAATATCGGATTCTAGGTAGAATCATAACCGGATTTTTAGTAGTGTATGGTATTTGGAGATACTGCACACAAAGCCGTCGATTTTGGACGTTTTAACCTGATATTCAGTGAGATCGACATTTTTTGTTTATGAGCATTTAGAACTGTGAGCGATATAAGGGGTTCCTACACCTGGTTACCGCGTAAACAATAATGGCTGCCAGCAAAGAAGCGGCTGGGACTGAATTTTCGCAAAAGCCAGGGTCGACTAGTACGCCTAATACATTTAAGCGAAGTAATGATGTTTTATCACCAGTTCTAAGGGATGAAACTAAGAAATCCAAGAACATCATGTCGGATTTAGATGAAATCAACCAGATCAAGGAACATAATCAGATCGTTGATGACGATCTTGAAACCCTTTTCAGTAGAGCGGATTTACTAACTACCACGTCTGAGGACCAGGGTGAGCTCCTACAAAAAATACTGAAAAACCAAGAGCATCTAACCAAGAAAGTCGATCGTTTGCAGCAACAAATGGTAAATAAAAGTGACTTACATGATCTAGCGTCCCATGTATCAAGGGATATGGTGTATATAGACGAACGAGTTGAAGCACAGGAGCGTAAATCCAAATATATTGCGTCAAATGCACTCAAGGCAAAGGATGATATGGACATACTAAGACAGCAGCAGAGGGAAACGTATGTCGTTCTTGAGAATTGCCCAATGTTCCAGGACGAGCATACCTTTAACCTGGCAAAGCATATAATTCACCAGCTTTTTCCCACAGCCTGGGATGGGATCGTAGATCTTGCTTATAGAGAGATCAGATCCAATAATCGACGCGGTCCAAGTCCAATTGTCATCCGTTTGTTGCACAGAAGCATGAAGGAACAGTTAGTGAGAAGAAAAGATCCTTTCGCTTCTGATGTAGTGTTTCCTCCCGACCAATGGCCCGAAAAGGAACACATGTATTTTCATGACTTTGACACTGTCGAAACACGTCAGAAGAAGAGTTTAATGAAGTTGCTTGCTACCAATGCTATCGCGGTTGGTGCGGATAGGGAGTACACCAAGCCCAAAGGGGACCAGGTATTAATTGACGGCCATCTATATAACTCTCGACAACTACACACTTTGGAAGAAAAGTTTAGTGTTGAGAAAGTGAAGATCGTTCGTGTCCAAAATGGTCTTGCCTTCCAAGGGGAGAGAGCTTACATGTCGAACTTCTTTCCATGCGAGTTCCAATATCAGGATAAATTTTTTGTTTCGTCTGAACAAGCTTTTCAGTTTAAGAAATGTTCAGTGCTCGGCAGCCATGACACAGCTGATGCTATACTTGAAAATGAGGACCCTCGTGAAATCAAGTCCTTCGGCGACCACGTTGAGTCAAAACCCAACTGGAGAAGTGTTGAAAAAGAAGTAATGCTGGACATTACCCGCTGCAAGTACTTCCAGAATCGCAAGTTAGCTGTGAAATTGTCTAAGACTGGAAATGTACGTTTAATTGAGGCAACTAATAACACTTATTGGGGTGCAGGCTGCTATCTGGGGGACAGGCGCCTAGATGATGATTCCTGGAGTGGGAAAAATGAGTTTGGTAAAATACTCATGATAGTGCGTCAGGAAGTCATAAAGGCTCTCGCAGATGGTAACTTTGGAAACCTCCAATGTAAGAGGCTAAAGCTAACATCATCCAAGCATCCTGCAACCGTGGATGACTCCGGATTTACCAAGCCCAAAGTAACAACATCGCGTCCACAGGCCGAAGTATCCTCTCCAGTTGTCCCAGTCTCCAACAAGTTTGGTGCTCTAGGCTCCACATCAGTACCAGAAAGCCAAAATATCTCGAAGAACCGACTCCCACCCCTCCGTAGACGAAGCGAGAAGTCACTACTATACACAACAGCTGACATCGACATCTCAAACCGTGTTGCCAATCGTTCACGCCGCCAGCTCAAACCTCCGCGCTTCAACCTCTCTAAGAACATTGCAGACTTGTCAGAATCCGCCATGGATCTCGGAGAATCTGAAGATACTTGAACTGAGCTGTGAATACTTTTTTTGGCTTCATTACGATACCATTTCACTGTTATATCCATTATTTTTAGTTGTCGCTAGCCTGAATTTCGTCCAACATGTGTTGACGGTAGCCATTTTGTTTCCGAACATAGGTACTTAATGTCGTAAACTGTCGTTCGAATTGCAGCTTCTATATAATAATGTGAGTTTCCAATTAGCGTTTGTGATTAATATTCAGATGTATTCTACACTATAAGTCGCCTATCAGTGGAAGTATATGTGTTTTGGGTTTTTGCATTTACCTTCGTCCTTGACATTGAGTTGTCGTAACTAGGTTCGTGTATGTAAATAACTCAAAGATGGCGGACTACGTATCGCGTGGACCAATGTCCGGTATGTTTTTTAACTTATAAAATGTGTTGCTGTTGTCTTTACCTAACTCAGTGCTACCTGGAATTGTGTATTTCCGAAAGCCAGTTCTCAGGCATGAATAATATATATGTCTGGGTCTCTCATGGTTGTCTGTACAACTTTTTGCTTCTTTTAATATGGGCCGTTTCACCTTTGTACGATATTTGTGATGTACTGTCATATGAACATTGATGTTTCGACGATGAAAGGGCTTAAGATAGTTTTTTTTAATGTATGTAGCCTATTCCACAAACTGAGCTACCTGAGAAACGAGTTTATAAATGGTTTATATGATGTTGTATGTATCATGGAAAGCTGGCTGTCTGAAGATATTACTGATTCAATGTTACACATTAATGGGTATAAAGTAATAAGACAAGACCGTGCTAGTGGTAGACGGGGTGGTGGTATCATTATATACTATAGAAACACATATAGTGTTAGTCTTGATGAGGATCTCTGTATAAATAACAGGGACTGCGAAATGCTTGGTTGCAAACTGAAGGCTGGCAACAACAAATCGATTCTATTATCAGTTGTCTATAGACCACCAAGCAGCCCAGTAGATAGTTTTTTTACATCTTTGAACCGACTGTTACTGAGTAATGCAATGAATCGATATCGTAACTCTAACAAGGTTTTAGGTGGTGATGCTAATATCGACCTGCTGAAACAGAGTGCACCAAGTAGACGTTTCACAGGTATCCTGGACTCCTTTGGTTTGACTCAACATATATCTGAACCCACCCGAATCACACCTGATACATGTACATCTATTGACTTTATTGCCTCAAATTGTAAAAATGTTTCTAATTCTGGTTCCATTTATGAAAATATAAGCGATCACGCCCCAGTTTTCATTGTATTGAAGAAAGGGAAGTCTCAAAATTCGCCTGACTGCACACCTACCTACAAAAGTAGATCAACAGCTAGAATGTCTTTTGAGGATATAAATGACCGGGTCTCTAATATTAACGAAGGGCTGTGGACTGAGCCTGACCTTGATACGCTTTGTGAGAATTTAACAGGGGAACTAAAAAAAATTCAGGACGAGCTGTACCCTGTTCAAACTTTTCAGATAAAAAATGGGCATATCATAAATAGTAGAGAACTCAGACAACTAGTTTCAAGAAAGAATAGAATCTTTAGGAAGGCTAGGAAAAGTAAGAGCATTGAAGATTTCAAGTTAGCCAGATCACTGAGGATTGAAGTCCAGAGACTAGTTATGAAACTAAAAAGGGATGCCTTAAATAACATATGTCGACGTTTCAGCAGGAATGATAAAAAATTCTGGACATATATCTCGAACCTATATGGTATAAAGGGTCCCTCACTTACATCAATTGAGCATATAGTTGACGTTGATGGGAATAAATTAAGTGGTATGCAAGCTGCAAACTACAGTAACAGGTTCTTTTGTAACATCATGCCTAAATCTTCTGTAGATATAATTTCGGAATATGATAATGATGAACATGTCCCTGATATCTTTGAATGGGAGGAAGAAATTACGAGAAACGAGGTGGTGAAGCACATTCAGGGTATCGATGTAACTAAGTCTAGTGGCATCATAGATGTGAACACGACTTTCTTGAAATTTGCTTTACTATCTTGTGTAAATAATTTTACCATGCTTCTTGATAGAATCCGCTCGAGTGGATTTTTCCCTCAGTCGTGGAAAGTTTCTCTTTGCACACTAATTCCAAAGAAAAAGAACTCACGTGACATTAATGACATAAGACCAATCTCTATAGCCCCCCTAACCAGTAAGATCTTCGAAAAAATTCTTTCAGAGAAGATCTCCGACTATTTGGATGATAGAAATTTACTCTCCCTTTCTCAACACGGTTTTAGGGCAGGGAAAAGTGTCGATACGGCCATTTACGAATTTATTACAACAGTTATTAAAAACAAAGACAAGAGTCTGGATACTATTGCCACCTATTTTGACTTATCCAAGGCGTTTAATTCGATAAATATAGATATTTTGTTGTATAAATTGCAAAAAATGGGTTTTGGCCCCAGAATAAGATCTTTGTTGAATTCCTACTCATCAAACAGGGAACAGAGGGTATGTATAAGCGGTATTATGTCTGAAAGTCTTGTTCTTCATGCAGGTGTAGCCCAAGGAAGTATCCTTGGGCCTTTACTGTTTATATTATATATAAATGATGTTGCAGCTATTAACTTTGTCGGTAAAATAATACTCTATGCCGATGACTGTGTGATATTACATTGTGTACAAACAGATAGAGACCTAGTAGATGTACAGGATGACGTTAACAGATTTAAAACGTGGACTGTGAAGAATGGTCTGACCATCAATAGTTCCAAAACGAAACTTCAAACCTTTTTTGGTACTAGAAGGAAAAATCCTGAGGTTTGTGTAATCTACAATGATGGTGTCCAAATAGATAACGTTCAGAACTTCAAATATCTGGGATACTCGCTGGATAGTGGCTTAACCATGTCAAACCATATTAATGGTATATGTACAAGAGCTAACTTACTTGCAAAAAGGTTGGCCCGAATAAGGCACTACATTAGTGGGGACATTGCAGTATTGATTTTTAAAACCTATATCCTTCCAGTCCTGGAATCTAGTTCACTAACGATGGATCTGGGAAACCAAAAAGATCTGAAGCGACTTCAAATAGTACAGAACAACTGTTTGCGATTATGTATAGGTCTAAGAACTAGAAATGGAGCCTATAGAGTTAGTAATATCGAACTACACCAGAGATATGGAATTATCCCTCTGTGTTTTAGGCGGTTACAAAAGTTTTTTGGAATTTTTGTTCACTGTCACAATTTTGAGGAAATAAATCCCCATCATGAGTATAATATGCGAGAAAATAGAGTGATGATATATCCATGGTTGAAGGAGAGGATTCGGAAAAGTCTCTTTGGCAGGATACTGAGCTACTGGAATTGTCTTCCGAGAGAGATTAGAAACAATGAAGATCAGATCTTCCTCAAAGCTCAGTTTAGACGAGTTTGTGCGAATTCTTTTTCACGTAGCTTAAATGTCTGGGAGATTCCGGCACCAGACAACTTTCTCTGAGGAATGTATCAATTGTCTTGATCTCTGTGTACTATAATGTATAGGATAATGCCCTTTCAGTCGATCTAGATTCAGTCGATCTAGATAAGCTCTCTTTGAAAAAAATTTTTCTTGGTATGTTTTGTTCACTGTAAACTAGAAACGATGCTCCTGGGTCTGTAGAGAATCGGATGAATGCCCTAGGTGTTGGTTTTTATTTCCTTGATGTGATTTTTTCTCCTGTATCCTGTGTTTTTGTACTTTGACATATATGATTAATGTGCTAAATTTCCAGTAACGATTTTTCTTTACTTATCTCTTGTAATAATGCATATTTTTGTAAAATTTTCCTATCATATCAGCTCTGAATGAGAATAGTGTATATATTGCATAATTTCACCTTTGCTGAATAAACATTTTTAAAACAAAAACAATATTCAGGCAAAGCTGCGTCTCCCAAGGTATTTCATAGAGGTACTCCCATCCCCAATGCTTCAATGTGTAAAATGTATACTCTTCATGCTGAGAATCTATTTAGAGGAGTTAATGTTATTGGGGGGTGTCATTAAAAATAGTATTATTAAAAATAGTGAAGAATACTCATGATTATGGAAAACCCAATGCTGTAAGCCAACCGGCTGGAGCGATGAGCCCGCGATCGGTTAGATTATTGAGGTAACTTGATTTAGTACCTCCTATCTCCTTATCCTGCCTCATCATTTCAGCCCAAAAGCGCAAATAATATAGTTACTGTCATAACTGAACTTATTCACTTGACTATAATCAGCCCAGTTATGTTTGTTATTCTCGCAGAGAAGGTTCGATGCACCAACTCACTCATTAATTCATCATTTTATAGTTAACATTAGTCCAGTAATAATGTTACGGCGTTTTTGATATAATGATCGCTGAGTAATAATAATGTTACGGCGTTTTGATATGCCATTCACACCGAACTAGCTCCTGTCCACTTAATCAGTCGTTAATCTGAGTAATTTCATCACAATGTATATTTAATTAATTATTTAATTATTCAGTTGATTGACGTCATTTGCTTATCGACTATGTATTATTCTTATTCTCATTTCATTTACCTACCTCTCATGCATCGCTGTTATTGTAAGATAAAATTGTACTTCGACTAACTCCAGCTTGCCACTTGTGCGTATTGCTGTTCATTACTCTTATGGATCTCTAATTAGATCCCCATTTTATGAGCTATATTGCTAGTACCGATACAATTTTAATAAGCAAACGTGAGTTAAGTCATATCAAAATGTATCTCAGATGGTATTGTGAGTTCTTTGTCGCTTGTTGTCACTTAATGTCACTTAATGTTATATAGTAGTGGTTTAATAACCACAAGAGAATGTATAAGTCCTGTGCAAAAAATCCACTTACAAAATGTACATAGTCTTCATCGGGTTGGATGAATTTAGATGAATTTTTGCTTAGTTAAAATTCCAAACGTATTCTTCTTACTGTTACTGACGTTTACTTGTCATGGCGACGGATACTGGTAGTACATTACTGTGCTCCTTCGCTGATTTGAAAAATTTGAAAGGCTTAAAATTAGTGTCTTGGAATATTCGTAGCCTTTCCAAGCACTTTACACAAATAGAGTTCTTAACATCAGGTGGGGATGTAGATGTTTTGGGTTTCAACGAGACCTGGCTCAATGCCAGCACTCATGATAACGCAATACAACTGCAAAACTACACATTATATCGTTTAGACAGAGCTACGAGAAAAAGAGGAGGAGGGTTGTGTATATATTTTAAGAACGAGCTAGTGGTTGACACTGAGACCTATAAGGATTTAAATATATCAAGTAAAGACCTAGAAATACAAGTTGCCATAGTCAAAAAAGGTATGAACAAATGTTGTACTATACTGAATGTGTATAGACCACCTAGTGGTTGCACGAAAACATTAATACTAAAATTACGCGAAATTCTTTCAAAATTAAATCAATCGAACGAACTTTATATGATGGGTGACTTTAACCTAGATTTTAACGTAATAGACACCTCTACCACTAATCTCTCCTCAGAAATTAAGAATTTGATAAACGATTTCTCCCTAGTTCAACACATAAAGATACCCACTAGATTGACTCTCAGATCTCAAACCACAATCGATCACTTCTACACGAACTCCTCCCTTGTTAGCACTGCTGGTGCAATTGACATAAATTTGTCTGATCATTTCCCCATTTTCCTGGTTAGGAAAAAGGCTCGCACTGCTTATAATATTGACACCTTTTGGGCTAGGTGTACAAAACACCTAGACCAAAAGATCCTTAGTGAAATTCTTAAGAATCTTGATTGGAAACCGTTCTATAGTAACTCGGATCCGGAAAAGTGCTGGGATATTAAACTAAATGCTATTCAATTTTATCTGGATAAAATGTGCCCCTTAAAAAAGTTTAGGAATGTTCGGACCAAACCAAAATGGATGGCCGACAATCTAGTACTAATAATGAATGAAAGGGACAAGTTATTCAGACTTGCTAAATTAAAATGTGACTCAGAACTATTACACCAGGCTAAAGTCCTAAGGCGACTGGCCAATTCTAAATGTAAGACAGCGAAAGCACAGTTTATTAAGGCTAATCTGGAATTTTATGATAAAAACCCCCGGAAGTTCTGGGAATTTTTAAGACCTTTGATTAACCCGGAGAAACTCAAAAAGAGTAGCACTATATATCTAGAAAAGGACGGCCAGGCGATAGACCCGCCTGAAATACCAACTGAATTCAATAATTATTTCTTTAATGTCGGCCCCAATCTTGCCAAGAAGATCCCCCCTTGCGCAACTACCGCTGACTCTGACTTAAAAAACCCCAGTGAATATGATGTACCCAATTTTAAGTTCTGCGAGTTGTCTTCTAGGGAAGTGGGGAAAATCATCTCGAAAATTGATGTATCGAAGAATTCCGGAATTAACTTCATCCCGGCCACTATTATGAAATCATGTCTACTAGCTTTAACTGATCAAATGACGCATGTTATTAATATTTCTTTACTCCTGGGTAAGATACCCAGTTCTTTCAAGTTGGCGCGGGTAACACCATTATATAAGGCAGGCAGTAAACTGAACGCCTCGAATTACAGGCCCATATCTTGCATCTCCATGCCTGCTAAAATTCTTGAGACAGCTGTACAGCAACAGCTTACCGATCACTTTGAGTCCAATAATCTATTTAATAACAACCAATATGGCTTCCGTAAAAATCATTCTATTCAACAAGCTCAAGTAGATTTCCTCGATAACTTATATACAAATTTGAACGATAAGCTTTTTAACAAGACAGTTTTCCTTGATTTTAGCAAAGCGTTCGATACGGTCCATCACAAAATTCTTTTAGATAAATTAGAAACTTATGGAATAGCAGGCATGGAGTTACTTTGGTTCACAAATTACCTCAGGAATAGGAGACAATTTGTTAGTGTAAATGGCCAAAAATCAGAAGAAGGGATAGTTACCTATGGTGTCCCACAAGGTACCATTTTGGGCCCAATATTATTTACAATTTATATTAACGATTTACATTCAGTAGTCCGTCATGCCAAAATTCAACATTACGCAGACGACACTGTCATTTATTATCATAATTCTAAAATTGATACTCTTCATTACAATCTTCAAAACGATCTTAACAATATATACTTATGGTGCGCCTAAAACAAACTATCCCTTAACGCTTCTAAGTGCAAGGCCATGTCGTTCTCTTTAAGTTATGTATCTAGGTCGAAAATATTGAACTCTGCCATTGATCTTACCCTTGGCACTGCTGTATTAGACTTAGTTCATGAGTACAAATATTTGGGCTTCATGCTCGATGATCTACTTACCTTGAAATCACATGTCAGTAACACTCTGAAATTAATTACCTCTAAAGTTAGATTATTATATAAAGCTAAGGACTCCTTGACTCACAAAGCCAAACATGATATATATAAGTTAGCCATCCTTCCAAATATTGATTATTGTGATTTCATTTATGATTCTGCCCCGAAAGCCATACTACAAAAACTACAGTCCCAACAAAATTTAGCTTTAAGGATAATTTTTAATAAATCCAAATACGACAATGTGGATCGCGAGCATGAGTCCCTAAATATTTGGCCCCTACAAACGCGAAGGGATAAACATATTTTAGATATTGCTTTTTACTTGTCCCAAAATAAAAATAATATTGATATAAGAGACCTACCGACTAGAAGTCACGCAAATGGTAAAAGAAACATGACAGTCTTGACCACCAAGATGACGAAGGTCACTGACTCTATAACATATAAATCTAGAATACGGTGGAATGAGCTGAAACCAGCAGCGCATAAAATAGAGGACAGTTCCTCATTTAGGAAATATACGCAACAGCTTCTTGCACCTTTCTGATCTTAGTACTGTTATAACATTATATTATTATCCCCCATTAGAGTGTGACATATTTCTGCTCACACTGAAATATGACTGTTTATACTTATAATCATCACTAATGTCTGAATTAGCATACACCGATTAGTATGCCTTCTCTCTCAAATCAACTTACCAATCCACTGTGATACTTTATTTCTTCTCTGTAGAATGTTACTGCTCCTGCCTAGAAAATGTGTGTTCCTATTTGTCACCGCTGCCAACTCTAACTGTAATTATCTATGTCGCTCTCGCCTCTCAGTCCGCAGACAGTATAACTTGTATTAGTGCTCCATGCTGGACATAACTGAGGAATTGTATGTTACAATGTATCCTTTAAAATTGATGTATAACGATGCATACAAATAGATTGTTATAAGCTAGGACCCTCATCTAGTGTTTCCAGATGTAAATATTCATCTCATTCAAAGCTGACATGTTATTATTATTAAGTTGTTATGAAGCCCTATAAAGGGACTTTCATGTTATTGTTGTAACGAAAAATTCAAGAGAGACGTCGGCAGTCATTGGAAGAACTGGCATGTCCTTGTGCCAGAATAGACCGACCTATTGTGAACAAAACCATCCAATAAAGAATTTCTGAATTGAATTGAATTGAATTGAACCCTTGAGCAATACGACCGCTCTACACAACGTCTGCTAAAACTCCTGACCCTTCAGGGCCATGACCACCGAAGCATAAGAGAAACCATTCTGAAGGTCAGAAACTCTGACCGAACATCTCTACTGAACCCCATCGCAAAAGACAAGAACAAAATCATACCGTTCACAATTCAATTCACACCAGGCAACCAAAGAACAGAACAAATACTCAAAGAAGCCACCTCCTTTTTACATCCCAACCCTGCCAATCACAAATTCCTCAAGTACAGATGTATGATGGCCTACCGCCGGGCACCAAACTTCAGGGACCTCCTAGTTCACTCATCCTTCCCAAAGAACCAGAAATGCAGCACTTGTAGACCTTGTATGAGGTTTAGCTGCACAATATGCGAACACATAATATCAACAAGAAAGATCACGTCCACCACCAACAAAAGATCCTTCAATATTTGTGGCCACAATACTTGTGACACCACAAATACAGTCTACTGCATCACCTGCCCCTTGTCCACCTGTCGCAAGCAATACATAGGTGAGACAGGCCACAACATCAGAGCAAGAATAAAGGAACACATAGGCGATATCAAGTACAGACGCCGCGAAAAACCTGTGGCAAAACATTACATCAATCACGATCTCCAGGCACAAGATTTAATTGTGACCATTATCGACTCCACACCCTGCAACACAATCTAATCATAACACAAGCCAAACAATTATATTATATATTCCACATGATCCAATCTATTGACTAAGACCCGCTAATTAATTTAACAATCTTTTAATTTCTAAGGTCCATTTTTATGCCCCATCTGCAAAAAGCAATACCAACTAACTTAGCTTTTCACTTGAAGATCGAAACAAAAGTTGTATAATACTAGACTCAGTCTCTAACCACTATGGAATAATTCAACTTTCTATCATATTGTATATGTTACAAAAAATTTTCAACTTCTTGCTGCGGCCACGACCACTCCCCACTCATTCTGTGCGGACAGAACTTTCTACCACACCTTACTCAGACTACATCAAATTGTACTTAAGCTATTAAAAAAACGAACCCAATCACCTGATGAAGGGCACACCATACAGCCCGAAAGCTAGTGAATAAAATAAAACCAAACTTACATCAAGGGTTTTTTCCTACCTATCATCATCATACTTCTAAGAATACCGGGATTCTCTATATAAAACGATTAACCACCTACCTCGATACAACTTTTCTTCTAGTATAATTTCACAAACTATACCAATCGAAAGACATTCCGAACCATCAAGAGATATGATCTATGAACTATGAACAATTCACGCTATTTATGTACTTATATTATACACTTTTGTTACATGATTTTCGGTTTGCCTGGAAGACCTGCATGTCTGATTGGCGCGCAGATGGTGTATTCATTTCTGATTGTATGTATGTCTATTCAGAATAAAAATCCTATATATATATGACCCATTCTCACAAAATAGGATCACCCCCCCCCCCCCGTCCAAGAGAATGAATTGTTCATATTAGTTCTAGAAAAATTGCCTTTAGTACATCGTAATCTATGCATCATGAGACATAATGGGTGAATTTTGCCATGTGATATATGAAATATCCTTCATGTGAGAGACTCTCACATTTTATAACCATTTTTTTTTTGTCTTTACATTGCCACCATATCCAATTCTGCTGTTTTGTATATTCTAGTTAGTTATGCATCTGATTTAACCATATTCGGATATAATTCAATAGAAAACAGATCAGGCTCCAAGAAAATAATAAAAACTGTGAGGAAAACCCATATTTAATGCTATCTCATGGTCAAAGAATGAAGGCCGATTTAATGAAAACTGCGTTTTTGTCTAAAAATTAATTCCCTTGCTTTTCAAATATGCTGGTGAGTAACTGAACACTCTTTAAAGGTAAATACCAGCGTTGTCAGCACTGCAGCAGGCGGGAATCCAAGGAACGAATGCATGAAACAATAGAAGTCAATATATTTTGTTCAAACTTTGTCTTGAGAAAGAACATGGTTGGGGGAATACAAAATGCCAAAAAAACTGGATGTTATCATATTATTTTGTGTTTTAGGTATGAGTGAAGTTTACTTCCATTCATTATTGATTTTATAGGGGGAAACTCATTGTGATACAAGTTTAGCTGAATAACTTTTTTTTTAGTTCAATGACCCCCTATTTTTTTAATTGAGAGGGAAGAATAACATGTCAGCAATGTATATGCAGATTTTAAAGAAAATCATATGATTCAATCATATGCTATTGGGGCAAATGCAGAAAATACCCGTTTTCCCATAGACTTCTATAGTGAACAGTAGTAAATTTCAGTAGTCCCTTGAAATAAAAACTAATCCAATGACCTATGGTTTTGGGGGGCTTTTTGGGTTCCCCCAACCATGTTCTTTCTAAATCCAAAGTTTAAAGAAAATTCCATGAATCATTCATTTTTGTATTAAACACCGGTATTCACCTTTAACTCTATTCTTTTTTATGTTCTTGCAAAACAATACTGGGCTAACACCTGGATGTATTGTAATAAGGGGAAGAAGCATTATATTGAACCAGTAAGCCTGTGAATGTAGGCTACGGACAAAATTGCCTCTGATATCAAGGAAATAACAATATTAAAAACTCATCTAAGCAATTATAGTCTATATGAGTACTTTTCATTACTATTTTTCATTTTACCACCATTGAATATCATAATTTAGTATACTACAACTATAGACTTTAGATTGTTCACTTAACACTGAGAATCATTATAATTTATTTACTTTGCTATCATCGAGTAAGATCAAACAGGGGAGGGAGGGAGAAGGATGGAGGAGGAGGGAGAAGGAAGAGGAAAAGGGAGGAAAAGGAGCAGAGAGGAAGAAGGAGGCACAGGAGGAGGCAGGCAGAAATATGAGGAGGATGAGTAGGGTGGCGATGTAAAGACAATCTTTTGTCTTTCCGTTCATAGAGCATATATTGCCGTAGCTCCTCAGTGCAATTATGCATTTTAAAACAATTTTCAGGCATGTTGAAGGGGTGCAGTGGGGGTAATTTAATACTCTAATCAAACCTGCTCTATTGTATATAAAAAAATGCGGAACTATTTATTCTAGCGATGTAAAGACAAACATTTTTTACCACACCAGGGTTTCACATTGTTGCATCATCTCGTATCAAGGGTATTATATATTGCTAAACAAAGGACAGTTCAAGGTTTGTACCCATAGCATAATATAACAGTTAATCCTTTTATTTTTTCATATAGTAACCTCACATATTTAGGCCACGGAAAGACTGTCATTTCTACCATATCCACAAGTTATATATATTCTTATTTTTAAGTAATTTCAGTAATATCTCTTTTTCACCATGTAATTTAAACTGTTTTACATACTTTTGAGCACTGAAATTAGTACTCAATGATTAGGTTTTTTAATAGAATTAGTTATTCTAGGTTATCCGTAAAAAAATATGTGAAAAATCTATAAAATGAGACTTGTTTTTTATGAAAATATATTAAGATATTAACAGAAAGTATGCAAAACTATACATGGTAAGATAGATCTTGAGCAGATCTATGCGATAGACGTATGTTTGATAACATATGACATAATAGTAACCACTCTCAGCATCAAGTGAAATAGAAGAGGGGGGTGATCCCATCTTGTGAGAATGGGTCATATATACATATATGTGCAAAATGATTCAGGACAGTCCCGCACATACTGACTGTGGAATATGTGAAGTCTGCTATTATAGTATGTGATAGAGTGGCTCACTGCTAGTCAATGTCCAATTGGACATTCTGTCCAGGTTGCTGCCCCTCCAGGAACTGAAAACGCATTATTGTAAATAAATGCTTGCTCATTTTACTTACAGTCTATGGAGCATGCAGTGCAGGAGAATTTGAATGTGCTTCAGGGGAATGTATTAACATCAATTACAAACAAGATACATGGACGGATTGCATCGATAACTCCGACGAAGGTCTCTTATTATGTTTTCAACAGCTTCTATTATAAATTTTACCTTTATGAATATCTATATATTTCTTATAAATTGTGCAAATCTGTAAAGCTGCATATCCATAACCATGGCCAATTAATGGCCATGGCCTTAATCAAGAAATGGGAGTTGTTCATTTTCAGTTTTTATTATCTCTGGCAATTGTACTTACAATTTACAATCACACACTGCCTATACCTGAACGTGAGTTGAAATGAAAACAACGATTTCCCTCCAAACGAAAAAAGATCACATGACATAACATATGAATTTTCTAAGTGATTCTTTTCAGTTCTCACGCCCTGCAACAAAGCAGGTGTCTACTTTCGTTGTGGAGGGGGTTCGTGTATTCAAATTGATAACTTTGGGGATGGCATCTCAGACTGCAACGATGAGTCAGATGAAGGTGAGTCAACCCTTTTCACTCCTGAATTGCAGAATGGTACAGCACAAGTAAGGTAAATTTAAACAGAGAATGTTTATTAAATAAACTTATTATATTCTGCTCCTATGTTTTAGTTGTTGCAGCTTTTGCCCAAACCAAAGTCTGCAGTCGTCATATGCCCAGACCAAGGTCTTGGACAGCAGTTTTGACACAAAAACACTGGTCGACAAGCAAAATATAAATATTCTGTATCAAACTCTTAGGGTTTAATTTCATGAGGTTTTGTTGGGAGGCTTGGTTATTGCCACCGGAACAATTGTGGAGTGCACGAAAGGCCACGAAATCGAGGGTAGGTACCAGACCGGATGTTCTTCCTGGCAGAACAGGAACCAACAATCAGTATCACTACAGTCTAAAATGCGTTATCCACTTACACGACAACCGACAAAAGTGTCCAAAGGTGACCAACACTTGGTTCCCTGTCATCGTTGGTCACCTTCGTCGGTTCCCGGTATAGTATTTACTATAGAAAATGGCTCATTTTGTCACCAATTGTCGGGGTGACCGATTGTTGGACCCCGGTATCCACTTGTACGATAATCTGCGCCGCATTCGTGAATGCATAAGGCGGGATCATTAGACAGAGGGAACAGCTACCCATAACCCCTTTCAACCATACTACTACACCACCTGTCCACCACTATATATAACCCTACTCAGCCCACCAACCGGCCTCATTCAAACTTCAATCTCTAACGAGTCACCCACCCACCCACAACCTATCATCATATCATCACCTCTCCACATACGTTCCAATGAGGACATTATAATCATTATTTCATCAATTATTACTTCATCAACTTTTAATCATATGCTCTTATCAACCTACAATTTTATTATTTATCTCAATTTTACAAATCTCAAAACCATTCCACAAAGAAATAATAAAATATGGTTTCCCAAAATACAAGCCTTCTCTTACTGTTCCTTTATTGACTAATCGTGTACCAGGCGGCGATTATTATATAGAGGACTTGTACAATATGACAAAATAAAATAAAACACAAGCTTGCAGTATATGCAATGCGTTGTATCAAGTTTTAGATGTACTTACAGCAAGAAGAACTGCAATAATGTAGCTCCTCCACTCGAACACATGGGTTACTATTTTACATCTGACATGGAAAGGACCGAGTCAAACGCAGCCTTTATAACGTCCAAATCAGGATGTTTTACACATTTCAACCCATCACATTCTAATATTTAGTTTATTTTACCTCTTTCTAACCAATATCACATATGTACACATAATCATAACTTCAGAATGTCGTTTACGTCAGCCGCACTCTCTGTTCCAGAAACAAACAAAGCTTCCACTTTTTGCATGCAACCAAGCATCAGACTTCCGGTTTACGAATGCCGTATCCGTGTGTCTAGGGACTTAAAAAAGAAATAAATAAAAATTCTGAATCGCTAGAAATGTTTTTAAATACTGTTTTGACTCGATAGCGAAGTTTTCCTTTATGGAAATCAAGTATTCAATGAATGGCGATTTCAGAAGCCATGCGTGTTACGTGCGAGCGATCAAGCAAGGCGGAAGCAGTGTAGAGACTCATAGCCACTCTGTGCATGGTGCACTTGGCGTTGCATTGTGTACGGTCGTCTAAATAGCGCACGGACGATTTCATTCGAAAGTGCCGTCATGTCTACTCATACTGTCGTCACGCTATGGCGAGACCTAGGCTGCAAATACTTGGAATATTCCCTATTTCGATGCTCACCACCATTCAGCAAGCAGATTATGCTAAGTTCAAGGACATTTGGAACATTAACGGTGATTTTGGAGATATTGTGTGGAGTTTTACAGAGCCTGGCCTGTTTCGTCTGCTTGTCTGTCACTGTCAGCCATATTACAAAAACATCGCTTGCAAGATGTCTACTGTGGCGGAATTGACAAATGGATTATTCCCTATTTCGTTGCTTACCACCATTCAGCAAGCGGATCATGCTAAGAACAAGGATATTTGGAACATTATCGGTGATTTTGGAGCTATTGGGAGTGATATTTAGGCAATTGTACAGAGCCTGTCATGTTTCGTCTGATGTCACTGGGAGGCAGCCATTGTATCACATCATAGCTTGCACGATGTCTATCATTGTCACATTATGGCGAACCCTATGCCCTAAAAACTTAAAAATGGCTAATATTTCCATCCAAAACAGTGGAGAAAAGACTTTTGGGTGACCAGGACATTTCTACACGTTCAAAAATGAATGCGGAATCGACGACAAACAACTAGTTGATGAGGTAAGTGATTGAGCGGAAACGCCGGCCAGGTGTTTATTTTAACTACATCTGACTAATAATATTCTACATCTGACTAATAATATTCTACATCCGAAAAATAAACTACTACATCCGTTTTCCGGTGTGACGACTTCCTGTCCAAACAGTAATTTATAACTATCCAAAACCCCAGCAGAATCCAAAGATCTGCTATTTAGCACTTATAGGACGAGTTGCCGCACGGCGCGTAAATAAAGGACGAGACCGCAGGTCGAGTCCTTTATTTACGCGCCATGCGGCAACGAGTCCTATAAGTTGATTATTATACATGCCTTATAGTAAGTTGATTGCGTCGGCAACCTTGCGTCGGCAATCTTGCGCCACCAAACTTGCGTCGCCATGACAACGAGCTGGTAATGTACTAGTCCAATACCACGTTACAAGTAATGTGCGGCTGTTGGGGCCTCAGTATTGAATGCGTGTATAATAATAAGTAATAATAATGTCTATATTATTGTCTATATCAAATAAGTTTCCAACGTATGAGTACTACCAGGGATAGCTCTGCTCAAACAGACTAAATATGTGATCTATACCGAATATATCAAATATAGGTTTTAATATATTTCCATCTATGTTCTTTGTGTATAATGTTTTAACTAATTATCGTTGCGAAGGTAAAATTTAATATCAATATTGAATAATTTGGAGATCGTCATTCAGACACTCTTTATATACCGGTATAGGCTTATTTCTACCAAGAAATATTTAACAATATCTATATTATGAAATCTTTCTCAAATATTATGGAATCTAGAGCCCAAATCAGACCTACCAGACACCCCCCTCCCCCTGCATATTATTCATTATTCATATGTACCTTCGCCATGAGTATTAGTTAAATCAATAATCCAAATAGACCGCTTAGAGACTGTACTTATATTATTGTTGCTATTGTTCTTTGATCGATCTCCATATTATTTAACATTGATATACCTTCGCCATGATAATTAATTATAATCATTATACACAAAGAACTTATATGGAAACATATTAAAACCTATAGTATATGAGTAATTCTCCCAATCGGGCAGCATTTGGTTTTCCAGCCTAGGGTATCTACAACCTGCATTTAGGATGATCACACATACACCCGACTCTATACGCTGGACAAATGACACGACACAAAGTTTGGCTGCAGATATATATATTCTTTCATCCATGAAGATACATATGAGTAATTCTCCCAATCGGGCATCATTTGGTTTTCCAGCCTAGGTTGCCTACAACTTGTACTGGGGATAATCACACATGATTATAACCATTTTATTTGAGTTCCCTGGCAAAAATGAGGCTGTGGGAACCCCACTTTCAAAACTCTTATGCCAATATCTTTGCTGCCATTGTGATAAAAGAGCTTTTTCAGGCTATATAATATGTGATAATTATGGAATTTGAACATGATACACAGCCTGATTTAGAAAATATATTACTTCTGCTGAAGAAAAATGGTTTTTACACATACAGACACGTTCATCATTATGAAAAAACACAATATTCATGTAATCATATATTTGAACTGATCTAGAATTGGGAAATACTGTTTTGGAATATGTGTGTCGCCGTTACGACATGTATTAGCTTCAAAGGAATAAAATGTCCCTAAACTAATCATTAATATTACATTGCATTTAGGTTTTGGAGGAGTGAAAATGCATATGTATTTATATTTCGGTATATATAAAAGTTATCAGTCCATGACGTTTATGAACCCTTTTATTCCCTCAAATAGAATTTATTGAATTGATGTTGGAATGTTTTATGTCGCGTTACGACATGTAAAAGAATTCCCATATCTTAAATGAAATATATTTTTATGCAATTTCACCTTTTCTAATAAATGTTTAGGTCTGCCTGATTTTGGTAAAACATATAGATATGAATGAATACAGATGCTGTTGAATTGCAGGGAGCATTGGTTATAATGTCGCCGTTACGACTATAGTGTCGCCGTTACGCCATACTAATTAGAAATACAGAGATCATTATATGTCAGCACAGATATTGTGAGAAATAAAACTGATATTATTACTGTCCAACTATCTAAGTAAACCATTGTTTAGTTAGGTCTTCCATTGGGTGCCCGATTCCCTAGCTCTGATTTAGTCATTTAATTTCGCTGGGATAATTAATGGGTATTTCATCTCAGACTTACACAATATTATTCAAAAATATACATTAATATGACTGAAATATGGCAAAAATAGGCAAAAATGGAGGTATTTGAAGCATAGGTGGAGGAATGAAAATATTTGCCACAGCCTTCCCAAACTTCGTCTGCATAATGCTTATAGTCCCTGCTAGACGTATACCAAATATTGTAGAGATTCAACGAAGTTTATTTTTTCTAAAAAATTGGCCTCCTCAAATCAAATGCTCCCCATTTGGGAGAATTACTCATATACAAATTTCAAAGTCTATGGTCGATCTGCTCCGGTTGGAGGCTCTCCGCATACTGGCCATTGGAATGTAGTCGCTCCCTTTATATACGAGCTGGTCAAAGTCGGCAAGGCGACGGCAAGGTCAGGATCTGATTGGCTCACTACTTCCGCCGCTGTGGTCGACGATCGTCGTGGGACATCGCCTCTACACACCCGACTCTATATGCTGGACAAATGACACGACACAAAGTTTGGCTGCAGATATATATTCTTTCATCCAAAACAGCCAAGCTAGAGGAGAGGGAATATAAAAAGAGAAACACACAAGTATCAATTCAAATCATTTTTGAGAGTTTTTGGTCCATTTTTTTCTTGAGGCTCAATGGAGGCTGGATGTATTTAAATACACAGTTCGATTTCCAGTTTCCTCTTGATTTAATTTCTGAAATTGAGCAACCGGAATATGCCATATGAGTTGCCCCATCTCTTCTTAAAGAATGGGACGAGAATCAACCCTTAATCCCTGATTTTTCTATAAGTATAGCGTGGTCTTTGAAAAATCATTGTAGGAAAATCTCTCAGCAACATCAACACAGAACAAAGGTGATGAGAGGTTAGGTTTGAAACAATCAACAAACAGTAAAAGCCAATGAACAGGGCATATAATATAATCTGGTAATTTATGCACTGGGATTTGGAGAATATCATCCTTCTTAGAAGTAGTCTTTGACGAGGAAATGTTCACCATTATGCCCCAGCTATGGATTTCGACGGCAGGGAGAAGCTAAGGAAGCTAAACGATGCAACTGAACCTCAGTCATTCTTCAACAACTGGACACATCAGAAGTCAATGGAAGTAGTCGTGGTAAGTTCACTTCCATTTTAGTTTCATCTCATAGAACAAGAGCAAGAAATGGTTATGAGGAAGCCAAGGTTTGTGGGATGTAAGTACATTTATCATTAGTTGACCGGATGGTAGTTACAAATCATTAAGCTCCGAGAAATGTACAGATTATGAGCTGGGCAGGCTTGGTAAAACTGTGCGAAATTGGTAGGTTATATGGGCTAAAATTAGCTCCGTCCTGGCTGTGCTAAAATGTTTGTAGGTCAAGGAGCTAAACATAGGCAACATAAACAAGGCATTCAGTCATAGCCATGCCTGGTCAGGTGTTCCAGTTGAGCGACCCGGCCTAGAGGTCTTATGTAACATTTTTCTAGCCTAATTATCCAATGTATTGTTTCAACTTTGGAGTTTTGTCTGGTCCTCCTATTATGCATAAATGCTTTTGAATCTGTATTTACACAGTACCTATTATCATTTGATATATACCTGTGCTTTTCTCTTTACAGAAGCTAGCAACGAGAATCATACGAGAAGTACATATTTAACTATTATTTATTAAATATTTAATACATGTTAATGATGCAGGGCGCGGCCGACGTTCGAATATAAATAACTACAACTACATCAAGTAGTATATATATTTCTCACGATTCGGCATGATATAACGATTCCAAAAAAATTAATTGCATGAAAATCGAAGCATAACTCACTGCTCTGTGAGCATTTTCATATGAACGGGTGGGTTCGTTGCACTGGGTTAGCTTATAAAGTGGGAGCGTTGACCAGTGCGCGACCTGAGTCGTGCATGTTGCTACTGAAGCTGGTACAAGGAAGACATACATCAAAAGAAATGATGAATCAAAATGATGATTTTTAAGGGAACACCAGGGCTTACAAGTGATAAAACCATCTTAGAATATAATTTGAAACATTTGTGTTTAATTAAAAGAAAAATCGCTTTCATCATGATTACGCAAGCTTTAAGAGGTTCGTTAACAGATCCTGCTATATGCTATAGTAAATGATTGTTTAGCTTGATATGTGCTATAACAAGTAATGAAAGTGGCGACGCCCTGGGCGACAGAGAAAGCCAGAGAATGGCCCAGAGAAAGCTTGAGAGTGGTCGCCCAGTAAGTTAGCTTGTTGAAGATTAATATTGGTTAGGATATAAAACTTCATGTGAATGTGGATAGAGGAGGACTCTTGCTTTGCTCTACTATTGTACCAACATCGTGGCTGAATACAACTACATTGAAAAGCAGAAAATGTCTTTATTCTTGATTTATTCCTTACCAAGTGATTGCTGAAAATGACTATTAGAATAGAGAAACTCTATTCTAAAACAAGCAAGACCTAAATTTGCGTTATTTGAGAGGATTGGTGGAGGCGAATTGTACATTTTCTGAAGATTTGACCCATATATCAATTGGTTATTATGTCATTTATGAATATACTGCCATTTAAATATAGCTCTTTATTGCATGTGGTCTGTTCCTGTATTTTCTCATTACAGAAGCTGGCATGGGGAAGATATTCATCACATGGGAAACGATGCACCAAAATGATGAAATGATGATTTTTAAGGGAATAATACATTTGAATGAATAAACAAATAAATAGTCAAGCAGTGTTTTCGTGGGCCAGTACAGGCCTACAAAAAAACGGATAAACCCCCTCCCCCACCCTGCTCTGGGACTACTCGTTGCAGTGAAAATAATCACCACAGCATGACGGGGGGCGCTGCGATCGCGTTGTGACGTCACTAGACACTCGCGGCCGCCAGTAGAACAGTACGCGAAAAGCCAATATAGACAAGCGCTATGAGCGTGCAACAAGTTGACCCGCCTTTCGCATACTTTCACTAGGGAAATGCCTGAACACTTACCACAGTGTAACAACCATAAGAACCTCAAAATTGTCTACTACATCACCTTTGTCTAGATGTGCTCTATGCGAGAATTTTTTGGGTCTCCTCCGTCCAGTCTTTTTCTTGCTCCGGGCGGTAGAACTCGACCCCGATGAGCTGGAGCTTAAGTCAGCTGATGACGACCTGCTCGAGAAACTTGAATCATTACACTCTTCAATTTTGGGTGATTTTCTGTCCTTGGCAAAGGAAACCGTGAGATCCATCATCATCCTCTCTAAGTTCCCAATGGGGTTAGACATCTCACCCTCAGCGTGTTCACCTTCAGGAGTGAGCGACTCGATGGAGCTAGTATGAGCAGCGGAGACCTCGACAGTTGGCATGATCATAACACTTGATTTGCTCTTCTTCATGCATTTGAGACCAGTAGGCGCCCCATGTACCGACTTGCACGTACTGCAGTAACGATTCTTTCGTCCACCCATGTTGAAGTGAGAAAATATTAAAATATTTAAATATTAACTTGAAATTAAGCGAAAACTAAATTTCAAAGTCTATGGTCGATCTGATCCGGTTGGAGGCTCTCCGCGTACTGGCCATTGGAATGTAGTCGCTCCCTTTATATACAAGCTGGTCAACGTCGGCAAGGCGACGGCAAGGTCAGGATCTGATTGGCTTGCTACTTCCGCCGCTGTGGTCGACGATCGTCGTGGGACATCGCCTCTACGATTATAACCATTTTATTTGAATTCCTTGGCCAAAATTAGAGTGTGGGAACCATACTTTCAAAGTTCTTGTGACAAAATCTTCGCCGCTATGGGGATAAAAGTGCCTTTTCTGGCTAGAAAATAAACAATAATTATGGAATTTGAATATAAATTACAGGTGCATTTAGAAAATATATTACTTCTGCTGAAAAGAATGGTTTCTACACATGCACACTTGTTCATTATTATAAAAAAAAACACAATTGTTTTTATGTAATAACTAAGTTATACTGATCCAGACATGGTAAATATGATTTTGGAATATTTGTGTCGCCGTTACGACATATATTGGCTTCAACACAATCAAATACCGTATATACCTGTGTATAAGCCGGACCCCGTATGTAAGCCAACCCCGTTTATAAGCCGGGGATTCAGGACGTCCTAACATTAATATAAGCCAGGCCCCGTTTATAAGCCGGGTGCCGGGAACTGGATGGAAACATGAAGGGCCTGGCCTGTTCTGAGGGGGGAAGATGCTGAAGAAATTGGCCAGAACAAGTTCTTAGAGGATGATGAATGATAGTTTAAATAACAGAACTCAGTTGTTGTTGATCGATTCTGAATTCTGGTAGTGTTTTCTTGTTAAATTGAAGCTTAAAACATGAAAACCAGAGCAATAATTAAAGATAATAATAAAAATGTGTTTCAGCTAGATCTACTGTTTTTCAGTTATTGTATTATAAAAGCCTGGATAAAAAGAAAAGTAAATAGTCCATGATATCCCTGTAACCTTTTATTACCTCACATAACATTCCTTGAACTGGTGTGGGAATATTTTAGGTCGCGTGACGACATGTGATATATCTCCAATATTTTTTCTAAAAAAACATTTTCATGTAATTTCGACCATCCTTATAATTATCCATGCCTGCTTGAAAAAGGTGAAAAATATAAAATATATATACGCACAACATGGTGTACCATACTGTACGATTGGGAGACTTTTGAAGTCTAAATATTCAAAATAATCATAAAAAATACCAATAAATGATTATAATGAATTATAGAAATCGTAAGAATAAAATGTACAAATTAACTCCACCAAAATCAGGGACCCGCAAATCACACATAAATCGAAATATTTAGTAAAAATGGCAATAATTCTATATAAATCAATTCAATCAATACAAATAAATGTACAAATATACCCTAAACTTCATAGAAGTGAACAGGAATGAACAGGAGGTTCATCCAAATCATGAGCACCTCTGATATGGTCATGAAAACAGAATAAATAAATAAATTTAGGGTCCCGACAAAAATGTAGGCTCCCGACAATCGGTCACCTGAAATTTCAGAAATGATAGTGACCAGGTGACCGATTGTAGGTGACCCGGTATCCCCTTGCACGATTGTCGGTGACATGGGGTGACCGATCGTCGGTCACCACTAAGTGACTGACAATTGTGCAAGTGGATATCAACCTTAAGGCGCTCCCCCAAAATGAAAAAAAAACGCAACTAACAGTCTCGAATCTTTCTTTTCCTATATTAGGAAAACAAGGACATCCTGCAAAACTATCATTCGGGAAAAATACTAACTGAGTTTCCTCGTGTATATGTAAATGTTACAATCGGTATGCTGGGGAGCTGGGTGATTAAACATTCACATTAACTACCTTGTGTTGCCTTATAAGTGTTATCGTGTTGAATCTAGTTGATCTCGCTAGCTGTGTAATAATAACTTGAGCGGAGCGTAGGTACACGGTGGAGAGCTGATATAGCTTTTATTAGGTCCATTGTCGAAACAATAGGGACATTTAGCAACCACAACGCTAATGCTAACACTAACGTAATCGTATCTTTTATGAGGACTACGTCATGACTAGGTGTGCTATTCTTAGCGTGCCTACCTGAGATACGGACGTCAATAACGCTAAGAGACAGGTCAATACGTTCCCAACGTATGTCTATTTCACGCTAAAATGATTGTCAATTTTGATTTCATTTTTATGTACAAATTAGCGTAGGTGCTTTTCCTTGTATTCAGGTGTAACACACTACTCACATTCATGAAATTGTGTGTTTTTTTGCCTTCTGAAAACACTCTCCACCACTAAAACTGATAGAATTCTGCCATTACATACGGCCCACCCTATCGTGAGAAACTAGCGTTTACGTTAGCGTTAGCGTTGTGGTTGCTAAATATCCCTAATATCAATCAGTCAATAAGGTAGGTGTCTGTATGGACCATAGTCAGAACGAACAGTCTAAGTCAGTCTAGTCAGTAAACATAAGTCCAGTCTATTCCATCAAGTCAGAGTAGTCTATCTCTAAGTCTTCATCTCGGCAGCTCGGTAGTTGTATCAAATCGTTGTTTTATCGTCTGTATGTAGTAAGTCTGACTCTGACAGAACTTGGGGCCTTTATATATTAAAAGGATTTCATCATCTTAACTGGGTCTTGCAGCAATGTTCTAGAACATTCCAGCAAGGCCCTGGTACCATTGCAAATAGAATTACTTAGTATGGAACGTTTGGAAGAGTGACTTGCATCATTCCGGAAACTCAGAGGAGAGCTCGTGAGCAGCTCAGTTCTGATGCAATGTACCTTAAATCTATCAAGGGGCGCGTCTGGCGCAATACCCCGACTCATGTCATCATGAGGGGGCAATGCCTCAAATCCACACCCGGACACGAAACGGATAACATACTGACTGACTATGGCCAAGTACTATAAATACACTAGAATACTTTATTTGACCACCTCCTTTACTTTAAGTATAATAAGACAATAAATTAACTCGTCAGCTTAACATATTAAAAATACTTCTCACACATTCAAATATACATGTAGTTTGTCAGATGGTTGTAATCGTATTAATTACCTGTAAGCTCCGGAACATCTTTATTATTGGTATGACCATTCAGATATTGTAATGCTATACACACACATATATACAAACAAGATACAAAGCTCTCGTAACGCTTCTAACTATATATATACGTATATCCAATCATTTGTCTTTTGGTTGTTATTTTCCAAATGTATTTTACTGTTTCAGAGAAAAGGATTAATGGAAACTGTAGCAGTAGCGACTCTACTACTTGTAAATTTTGGATACCTCACTCAGTATGCCTCAAAAACACAACCTGTTCTTGTGACATTGGTTTCCTTAAAGATGCACGAGGAATCACCTGTACCAAAAGTTAGTAAATATTGTATATATGTTTTTATTACTATCAAGACCAATATCCTGCTGTAGAAAATGATGAATCAGTTACATGAGCTGCGCGCATTAGACAATCAGGGATCAATATTATAGATAATTAGATACATTTATTTGGGACATATGGGACATTTTTGCATAGGTTTAACCATGATATACAATTACATAAACCCAGCTCTATGTGACTTCCATGCAGTGACTCTTTGTTTGTAGAATAAAGATATATCAACAAGGAGTGCAATTAAAGAGGGGTGTGTGGGGGGGGGGGGGGGAGGGGGGGGGTTATGGTTGGTTATGGTTCGATTTTCATGTATGATTTTCATGTAGTTTATGTACTATCCTGATCCTTTAAATAATCAATAAATAGGGAGAATGGAAAATGGCGCCAGTGATTGAGAAAATATTATCGGACGTGATACCATGCATATATATATATATATATATATATATGGTCCATTCCTACGAAATGGGCCCAGTGCCCTTTTCCCTACCTTTGGCCTGTCTATGCCTAATATCTCAGTGTAATATACATTGATATTAAAACAAATCCTACTGACAGATTCGTCTTGGAATGGGAATTCCTCTGATATATACATTATTATAGGGCTGATGTATATTTCATGAGCTAAAACCCTTTAAAATCGATATTTTCATAGAAAAATGTCAATGATTAAACATTTGGAAGCTGGGGATTAAGATATCTGCATTAATTCGTGCTTTTTATATCTGAATGGTTTTGCTCAGTCACCAGGTTCAAATTTTAAAGCATTTTAGTAACCCAACTTACATTTATTTTAAATTATGGCATAAACCATATTTAGAAGGGTTTTTTTTTGTTTTTACATCGCACATTTTGCTCACTTTCATGCAATGAATTTGTTGTATTACACAAAAATAAAACTCATTTGATATATATTTGAAACATTCCCTAACATTTGATACCTAATGAGTCGAAATAGGACTGTTAATAAGGATGTTATGCCTGTTTTAAAATGTTCAATGGGAAAATGGCTAATTATGTATGTTTTTACGTTGCCACATTGATTAGTTGTGCTTTTCCATTCTATTGTAAAAAGTCATTTAAAACTAATATGAATATATTAGGCAATTGATTCTCTTGTTGCCAGTGCAATATGAATGATTTGAACTGATATGCCTTGTACATAGAGAGTGAAAACCCCTGTTTTTACGTCGCACATTGCACGTTTTTACGTCGCACATTTTTACGTCGCACATCGCATTTGCTTGACTAAAGCTAAACTATTTAAGATAGAAAGATGTAACATGTATAATACAAACCGCAACAATGTGAGCTTTCTGGTAATCTAAAATCATCCTGATCCCTTGAATGGTCTGAACAGAAATGTCTTGTGCATAGAGTGGGAAAACACCCGTTTTTAGGTCGCACGTTTTTACGTCGCACATTTTAGGTCGCAACATTTGCTTGATAGAGGCAGAACTCTTTAAGATAGAACGTTGTATCATGAACCAAACAAACCGCAACAATGTCAGCTTTCTGCACATATATAATCATTCAGATCGTTTAAGAACTGGCTGGGCTACTGCCACAGAATTACATTTCTATATTTTAAAATTATCATTTACATGTTCTTACGTCGCACGTTTTTGCATCTACAACATAGGCAAAACTATTTACAATAGAAAGTTCTAATACATACCAATCAAATTGTAAGAACGTTAGCTTTCTGCTAATATATAATCATCCAGATCCCTTATATATAAGCAAGGCTACTTCCTAATGAATATGTTCATTTCTACATTTTAAATAACCATTTATTTATTTAAATACTTAAAACGAACGTTTTTGGCCCTTCATTCCATGATAATTGACTCTGGATGCAATTCCTTTTAAGATTATATAGAGAAGAATATGAGCTTTCAGGAAATATAATTCTGAAACCTCTTATCTTAAATCTAAATTTCATTTTTCCTCATTTCCATCATTGAAAAGCAAGACTTTTAAGAGAACAGCCCTATATAGCGTTTTTACGTCACACATATTTCAACCTGGTTTACAAAATATAAATATATTCCCTGGCAGAATTAATACTTGTTTCTTCAAGGTAAGGTGATGACCAAGCTATCTGAGTTGTTTTTTCTTATATCTCATGCTTTTGAAGAGAACAGAGACTGATGATAAAAGGTAATGTCTATGAATTCATATAACTCAGAAATTAAGCTGTTTTTAATTTTGAAATTCCTGAATCCAAATCGGAGAGTTCCTCTACCATAACATGCTAAACATATGTTTAATTACTCATATTTCATAAATCAAATGCCAAATTAAATTTGCAAGTCATTGCTCACTGCCTAATACTCAATATTCAGAACAAAATCAATGTTCGACGTAAAAACATGCCCAAACATAACCTGGCTTTTAATTTAATGAAGAATGAAAAGTATTTGATCAATTTAGTAGCAAATTTAGATTCAAGAAGTTCCATTAGTCTACTTTAAGTACAAGTAGTATGAAAAACATTGATGGACATTTTTTTTGCATAATGGTTTCTGGCTACTGGGTCCATTTCATAGGAATGGACCATATATATATATGTAGCGGGTCTGCCACCCGGAATACATGAACGCTGCCGACCATTGCCAACTACCAACGAGGGTAAGACAGCGGGGGCGCTTCTACTGGAGCCGGAGACAACCACCAGTTCCACCCGCTTCTGTCAGGGGCCAACATACGTCATCATGCTGACACCACTGCAGACACCCTCCGACGGGCAGTAGGCGGAGGATACTACTACCTCCGCAAGGGGATCCAGGCTTCGCTTAAAACTACGGACTCGAACCGCGCCGCAGACCGAGATACTTCGTTGTTCAAATTAAGCACCCTTGTTCAGAGACAATACCTTTGTAACTGTATACCTTTGGGTAATAAAACACGGTTCAAACCAATTTCCCCTAGTTGATGGCTCAACTAGGGTGTGAGTCGATTTCAGGAGACTGACAAATGTCACACAAAAGGACTCGTATCTGCTTTCACGAATAGATGATTGTCTGGACGATTGCTTGGCAGTAATGCGTGGTTCTATACCCTAGATCTGGAGAGTGGCTATTGACAAATAGCTATGGATCCGGACAGTAAAGAGAAAATGGCTTTCACAACCTCAACAGGTTTATACCAGTTTAAGGTGATGCCGTTTGGCCTTTGCAATGCCCCGGCCAAGTTTCAAAAGATGATGACGGAGGTTCTCCAGGGACTAAATGGCAAGATCTGTGTGGTCTATTTGGATGACGTGATAATTTATGGCGCGAATGTCCAAGAAGCCATTATGAACACGGGACTAGTGTTTGATTGATGGCGTACAGCCTAAAGTTGAAACCGAAAAAGTTTTGCCTCTTTCGTAAAGAGGTTCAGTACCTGGGACGTATCGTATCTAAAGAGGGGATACGAGCGGATCCGGAGAAGACACATGCAGTTGTAACTTTGCCCATCCCATTAACAGTGAAGGATATCCGGTCATTTCTGGGTTTCGCTTCTTATTACCGTCAGTTCATTCCGAGCTTCAATGATCTCATACGTCTGCTGCAGGAGACTGCCACGGCCGGATAAAAGGTACTATGGTATAAGCTAACATGAAATAGTGAGCTCAATGATGCTTTCGAGGCCACAAAAAAGGCATTGCTATCCACGTCAGTATTGGTGTACCCACAAGCAACTGGCCAGTTCATTCTGGACACAGATGGGAGTGGTACGGCCATGGGGGCGGTCCTGTCACAGGTTCAGGATGAGCAAGAGTGAGTAATCGCATATGCGAGTAACTCACTCTCGAAATAGCAGAAGAACTACTGTACAACGTACAGGGAGTTATTGAAGACTAGGTGTTACTGATTTTTTAAGGTAGGCCACGTCATATTTTTTACCATTATGTGCAAATGGTTCCACATTCTGGGCCCTGGAAAAGAGGAGATTTCCTCATTTTTTCTGTTCTAGGAGCTGGTACAATGAGGTTAATACCTTCAGCCATACCTTCTAGGGCTGTACATAAACATATTTAACATGAACCCTATGGGCATTTGAGTGCAATCATTGCACTCACTATTGCGTTCACATAGCGCAATGATTGCGCAATGTGACCGCAATGGGTGTAACCACTTATTGCGCTATGTGACCGCAATAGCCATTGCGCAATGAAAACGCTATGTGACTGCAATAGAAGGTGCTATTTTTGCACTCAGAAATCTATTTTTAGCGCAGCGGGAGCGTCGTGGGCCAGGCTTCAGGGGGGGACGGGGGCGGTCAATTTCGCGGGGGGACGGGGATGGTCAATTTCATGGGGGTGAAAACGGAAAATATTAGCTTTAATTATGGTTAATTTATAACCAATATTATAATGTAATTACTGTACTGTACTGTACTATGCTATATGAAAAAAAAGATAAGTTACTGTGGACGAAATTAAAGCAAGAGAAGACAAGAAAATGGTCACATTATATACAGTTTACTCATTTATTTGCATGTCACATGAATATGAAAACGAGGTTAAACTTCGGACGACACACATTTGTCAAGAATCATGAACAATAACACAACCTTGGGTAATAAATATAATAATACAAACTCAATAACAATTAACATTGAGCAAAACACTGCAACCATGTACAATATACAATATTTACAAATAAGTACTTCTTAAAAGTACCTTGCCAAAGTAAAAATTAAGAATGGCTTTGGCCATGTTGGAAGAACACCATTCATGGTTCCCGCGGCCCAGAGCACATCATTTTTCATGACTTTTAATGACCAATTCCCCCAGTTTTTAATGACCAAATGAAGTCATGCTAGCCGATAATAGTTTATGACCATGAAATGACACAGACGATATAGTTGAACTTATTTACACAGAACTCAATTTGGACCCACACATGGCTGATTCTAAGTCGATTTGAATCCCGATTTGTGTCTTGAATCCTAATGAATCCTAAGATTTCAGACAGGCAACTTTGACAGACTAACTTCTCTAAGTCTCTTCGCTTTTCTTCTAGATAGGAACAATACCTTGTTCTTGCAGAGGCAGCAGATTTTAACATTTCTTTTGTAACTGGATTACTCTTATACGGCGCTCAGATAGTTCCGTTTTTCATGACTTTTTAATGACGTTTAAAAGACTTTTTAAGACCTGCAGGAACCATGCCATTGAACTTGATGCCTCTAATGTCAAAGCAAAATGGTGCGTAATTTTGAAAAACCTTCAATGTCTTTTTCAGAAGACACTGGACTAAGTACCAACGCTATGTAATAAAACCATAGACATAGGTCGTCAGCACAGAGAGAACAAAACACAAAAATTGCCTAAATATCTGATCTTCTACATGGTCAAACCAGACAAATAAAATAATAAATCTTTTCATTCATAACTTGATATACTATACATGTATTGGGTACATAGTATATTCTCAAATAAATGGTTATTCCCTAAAGAATAGTTACTTGATATACGAAAAATGCTTTCTTGTATCAGAGATGACTGCACACAAGGATATGTCATTAAATACAGCATGTTTGCCCACCGTTGCATTCTTACCAAACTAGAATATGATTTCTAAAATAATGTACCCAACGTAATATACAGGCCAACTGTAATGTAAATGTTCATGAATAATACAATGTACCCAAACCGTTCGTTCTTCTGAATGCAAGGCATTACAGGGTCGCAGACCTATATGTATACAATACAAAAATATGTAAACTGTAATAACCTGTTGCTTCAAAAATACATAATATGATGGAACCTGAGCGAAGGCAGGGATTATTACAGAGTCCCTTACTCAACTCACATAGAAACTTGGTCAAACACATTAGATTACCCCTAATGAATCTGTTGTTAAGCTTGTTATTATTCTCTACCAAATACATACTGTAAACGTAATAATGTTCGCGCAATAGTTATTTTCGCTATTTTCATGCACCCACCTTAGTGCATGAAAATAAATCCTGCGCGAAAGGTATAATTATTGCATAAACAAGGTGTGAAACTTCCTTGCTGTATGAATTTAAATCAGCGCGAAAAGGTGTCACAGTATTTCGTGCGCGCAAATTTATCTGCGCGAAAATGAATATGTATGCCATGTCGCAGAGCATACATGTATACATAAAAACACAATGATTACCAAACATTGAACACTGAGATCTCAGGTTCAGAACAATCAGATAGGTCTAAAACTAAATCAATAACCGCATTAACAAATCTTAGAATGCATACAATAGTACATTGATTTTGAAACTAAATATTTAACTCCTATCATAGATATTGTGAAAGTAATTAATCATAATACCATCTTAACCTCAAAACCATGTAATTAGCATAATTATTCACATCATAAATTGTTTGACTTTAAATAACTGTCATTCAATATTGGCACTGTTTTGATACTATTCATATCATACATTTCTATCTATGCTCATTTTGTCATTTGGTATTTAGTCTAGTCCCTCAAACCTAAGACACAAAACAATAAATGGTGTAACTTGATATCCTGAAGTAACGTATTGACACTATAGATAATTACTCAGATGATTTGAACACTATATCCTGTGGACGACACTGAGGTGGTCTTCCTGTTCCTCTCGATGCTTGGCCTTGTCCCCTTCACTCTGGTTGGCAGTGCAATATATGAGGGTGTTGTTTTTCTGGCATTTCCAGCATAGATCTGTCAACGGTTTGCTTGTGACAATGAAAGGAAGAAACTGACACCACAAACTTCTGAAGCTTGACTGCCCAACAATTTGTCTTTCTGGAATAAAAAGCATTATAAATTGAAAATCAATTATCTGGGAATAAGTCAATGTTCAAAATTAATTGAAGAGGATAATAAACAACATCAACACTAAATATTAAATGTTGACAATACTTTAAAACATGTTAAAATTGGTAGGTCTACATTAAAGATTACTTTTGAGATGAAGCAATTGTTACATCATATGATGTAGTTACGATGTAACAGGCTGTAAGCATTTTATGATTCTCAATTAGCAGTAATTATCATGACTATTATCAAAATACTAAATCAGCAGCATGCATGTACTCGTACTAATAAAGTGGTGCAGTAATGTATTGCAATGATTACGGTAGCATGTATACACAAATATGCTTGTTATACCCATTACAATCCTAACATTGACATAAGATAACATGATAGTGTATATATACGTGTCAATGACAGAACGATATTAAACATTCTATGAAAATATTGAAAAAGAACTGTGGAATTAAAACTAAAAATATGGACCAGAGAACAAAAATTATAAAGAGCTTCAAGCAAACATGTGTACATGCTCCTTGTGCTTCTCAGATGCTATATAATTGCCGGATAACTTCCGGTAAAATTGATTGTGTTCAATTACAACCCATTACACATATATAATACATGTATTATGCATGCAATTATATATGTGCATACAATATACATATATACAGTAATCAGTATGTACATACACATGTGTATATGTGTACATGTATACAGGAGTGTGCATGTACAATTACATGTGTGAATAGGTGAGTGTGTGAGTGAGATTTATGGTCTTACCCAGGTATATATGACATAATATATATCATATAGGTAATGTAATATATATCATATAGGTATGTATTATATGTATGAATATGTGTATGTATGTGCACATTGTCATACCCATTGTGTATGTAGACATGCATATATGTGTATAGGTATATACAATATATTATATAGGTAATACATAGTATATGTATGAATATATTATATGTAATTGTTAAGTAACAGTAGGTAACATTGTGTAACCTCATTATATTTATATTAATATGTTCCTTTCTTACACCTTAACATAATGATGATATGAATCGGATCTTAAGCTTTCTCTGACTGGCTTTTATTAATGGAATTTAACAATGTCTGTTGTGCACAGGGGGGTGGTGGGGGTGGGGGGTATAGGGTAGAAAGGTAAATGGAAGGATAAAGAAATACCGGCTGGCCTGATACCATTATGTTACGTTATGGTTGGTTAATTATACTTATTTATGTATATTTATATTGGTGAGAATATTGGGAGAAATAAGGGAAAATGATAAGATAAGGGTAAGGTCGCTGATAAACCTGATGGTGATTTTGCAGAATATCTGAATGACGAGATCCAACCCAATGTTAGTACAAAGATCTGTATTACCGAAAAAGAAGTCATGAAATGTATTGAAGAGATAGATGTATCGAAAAATAGCGGTCTAAAATGGGTTGACTCAACTGTGTTAAAATTCTACCTGAAACATTTGTGCAAGCCCTTTACCAAACTGCTTCAAACCTGTGTGCAAGAATCAATCATACCTAAAGAATGGAAAGAGTTTAATGTTATAGCCTTACCAAAGGAAGGAAATCCACGCTCCCTATTAAACAAACGGCCCATAGCGTTAGTTCCCATCCCCTAAAAAATTCTTGAAACTTTTATCTGCAAAGCATTAAGGGACCATATGAATTTGAATGACTTATTTGCACACCAGCAGGGAGGTTTTAGGCAGGGGTTTTCCACAAGTAGATCGGTATTTAAATTTTCTGAACCAATTGTGAAAGGCATGGACAAAGGGGAGTGAACAGTGGCTGCGTACTATGATGTCTCAAAGGCATTCAACTGTATCGACCATAAGACTCTCTTTGAAAAGCTAAGATACTACCAAGTAAATCCAAATGTCATCAAATTAATAGCCGAATATTTATCCGATAGATTCCAGACAACCTTATTGAACAATGTATTATCGACCCCCATTGAAATAACAAATGGCGTACCCCAGGGAAGTGTGGTAGGACCCCTCCTGTTTTTGTTATAGATCAACGACTTGCCAAAATGTATCGAAATGTCCCACATAATGGTGTCCTAAAGATGACTATTTATGCTGACAACACGTCGTGGGGGGGGGGGGGGGGGGACCGCTGTCTTGAAGGTTCACAGAGAGCAGCTACTGGTATCTCAAAGTGGATGAACTACAACAAGCTGAATATAAATTCCAAAAAAAGCATGCTTCAGGTCCTGGGTACAAAACACAGCTAAAAAAAATGAATTTCAATGAATTGGGGAAAATTTACATTAATGGGACGGCCATTACGCAGTCCAAGATTGTAAAGTATCTGGGATATACCATCGACCCTTCCCTGAGCTTCTGTGAACACTTCATTAGGATGAGAGGCCTAGTACAATCAAAGGTTAACCAATTCGCTCGAATTCGACATTATATTGACGACAATATTGCCAGGTTAATTGTGAAGTCGCATGTCATCCCCCTGACAAAGTATGGTCTAATTATGCACAACATGGCAAACGTTTTCATCATCAAAAAAGTTCAATCATCCTTAAATAGAGCTGTTCGCCTGGTCTTTATAAACCAAGCCCTTTCCCTAGCAGAAATGAAAGTGCGTTTAAGGATTGACGACATACAAAGAGGGGCGACATAGCTATTTTGGGCCTAATGGTAACCAGAACCAATAACCCAGAACTGATCCAGATCATGCCGGGCAAGCAGACGGTATTAATTTAAAAGTTATCCAACCCTCTAGTGAAAAACTGAGAAGATCCCCGCACGCCCAGGGGCCAATTTTATGGGACAAGCTGCCCGCTTGCGAAAAATTAAAACCCTGGAATAACCTGAGAATTTGTCTTAAGAATACACTAGCTTGAATGTCTGCACTATCTGGTTCGGCCTGGAAGAAATTGTATAAGAATCCGTGAAGAGGTAAATAAACCTCAAACACTTGTCCTCCTCCAGAAACCCCCTCCAGAAACCCCCTCCAGAAACCCCCTCCAGTAACCCCCCTCCAGTAACCCCCCTCCAGTAACCTAAGCCATTAACCCCCTCCAGTTACCCTCACCAGTAACCTCCTGTAACCTCTTCCAGTACCAGTAATTATTTAGATGAAAGGGTCTAACAAGAGGTAAAAAATGGTTCATGTCGTGTATACATTTGATATGATTTGTTAATAGATCTAGGCCCTAACCCATTGAACATACCAGGTAATGCCAAAAATGGAAAATATATCGGGAAAGAAAGCACGTAAATCCTCCCTTAAAAGAGTCTGATCTGAATAAACCTTGATTTTTATCAAAGAGCAGAACCTCCTTGACATGTCTATGTATACTGGTGCATCGGCCCATCTTTGATAAGGGGGTTATTAGGAACAATGCACAGGTGATAAATTTTAGACCAATACATCGTTCACAATTGCTTAAATATATGATTATTTATTTGCTGTTCTTCATAAATTAATCAGGGACTAACTCAGAAATCCCTGTGTCTAAAGAGTTAGCTTTTAATGTCTCCTACATTGGCCACTTGGTTGTTTTAAGGTATTCTATAAAATGGAATTTATGTAAATTTATGAAGAAAAAAATAGAACATACTGGTGGTCAACCATAATGGCTCATTCTAATATCATTAAGCATATGAATTGCTTCTTGTGTGTGGGCTGGTGGATGGTTGGTGTAATCATGGTGATTAACATGTATAAGGAAGAGGGGGTAGAGTAAGAGAGAGAGGCAGTCAGGGGAGAAAGGGAGGGGAAAGAGAGAGAAGAGAGCAAGAGAACGATGCATAATTGTGTTAAATAACTGAATATGTCTACTTGACCATCCTATATATTATATATACATGTGCATAATACATTACATGTAGTATGTATTCAATTATATAGGTGCATACAATATAAATATATACCGTATACATACACAAGTATAATTGTGTGTGTATGTATGTTCATATGCATGCATGTGTGTCTAGGTATATATACATGATATATATATATGTAATATACATATTATATATGAATGAATATGTGTACATATATGTATTATATATAAATTCATACCTGTAGCTTTTTCCAATGCTAGCCTACACCGGTACTCTTTGAAGTCTAGGATCTGTAGAGGCTGGACGGTGTATATGGCGCCCCCATCGAAGAGATAAATAGCAAAAAGATCAGATTAATTAAAATAAATCAGAATGGTGTACAGGGGAAGAGAGAGATACCAAACTTTATACTCCCTTACTATTAGAAATATACGCAATATTCAAGTTACTCTGTTCAAAAGTTAAAATGTACACATTTCTAATTTGGACCCATACAAACCCATCAGTTTGTGATGCAACTATTGGGGGAGGAGCGTAACTAGACACTGCACAACCACCGCTTTTAAAAAAGCCGCCACCGGCTAATTCTTTACCCCCATAACAGTTGTACCCGCTATCACGGTTGGGCGCTATAGTAGGAGAAACAAGAATTACTGCCGTCTTTGCAGACACAATAAATGATCGGTCAGCTTTTTCTTTGGTCTCAGCACTACCGTATGTTAGTAAGCAACCTTATTAGCCAGTGATTACTGGAACAATATTGTCCAGAAAAGAAGATATAAGCCCATTTACCACCAGCGAGGCCTGTGATAAGATTCGAATCGAAGGCCATTGCCGCTAAATATAAACAAAGCGCTGAAATATGGTGTCTCCCAATACCGCTGCTAGCGCCCCTGCATACACATGCCTCGCTGAGGCATGTGTATTATTAGACACCAAAGGAGGGGAGGCCGAGGGGCAGCTGGGGGGTGGGGTGGTGGGAAGCATTGAAAATGAGAAAAAGATTCCAATACAATACAAATACATAGCCTAAGACACCACAACCAAATTAATCTTGCGGTAATACTCTGGACCCGCGGGTACCCTGACCATACCAGCAGGTACCATGACTGTGGCGAACGGGTCCCGTGACCAAACACCACTTAGGCCTACTGTTTACTTTAACGGACAGGCCGCCATTTTGGATTGTGTAACGTTGCGTAAACAAAACTTAAAACAAGAAACTAGATTTAATACAAACCAGTCGTTTTTACAAATGGGCCTTGCAATCGCCCTAGTAGCCTAGACTGATATTGAAAATGACAAGTAACAGTTTAACAGCTTTGGATTGTCGCCTCAGGGGCGAAAATGAGGTCCACAGACAGATCTATAGCTTTGCTAAATGAGAGAACTTTGAGATTTTAAAATATTTTTATTAAGGTATTTGACTCAGTTCTGCTGATGAGGGCAAAGGACCCTCATGTCACAATCACTGAGTTGTTTGATATTTTCTCTTCTATAAGTCCCACATTGAAGAAATTAATATCAAAATGATTCTAACGTCTGTCAGAATATGCTTAAACATAATTCAGAATGTATATATCACAAACAAGAAATCTTTTAAAGTGAAATAGGCTACATGCTTACATGTAAACTCATTAGAGGCGGCCTTATCTCATCGATGGGCAGTGGAGGAAAGATAGGGTGATTCTTATCACTTGGCGTGACCCCAACCCCACTGTGACCACTTTGAGTAATCCCAGCTGTCTTTCAATTCATATAGGGAATGCTAATGGGAAAGGCATTCTTTCATATCAGTTGGAGTGGGCAAGATTGGGTGTCTGGATGAGGGGAGAGGAGAATCTAATCTTTTTCCTCTCTCAAGCATCAGTTTATATTTTCATGACAAACACACTGCTTTGGCATGGTGACTACATTAGATTATACTTTAGTGTTTTGGTGTTTAGTTGCTTTCTTCCTCAGGGTAATATATGCTCAGTATTTGCTGTATATTGTAAAGAAAGTATTCAGAATTTTATCACATATAAATATCTAAGAACGATGAGCCAAACAGACCTAAATGAGTTACTAATGAGTAACTTATGGTAGTGGAGTAGAAGGGAAGGGGAGGAAGAGAGAGAGGAGGGGAGAAGAGGCTAGCCTGATGAAAGAGAGCAGATGTGGTAGAGGATGAGGTGACCAGGATTTAAGTTTGAAATTTAAGTTGAAAAAAGTAATTTGACTTCTAAGTATGGTAGAATGATGGGACAAAGACCAAAAGTATTCTTATGTTAAGGAGAATATATTTACACATGAGTTGCAATAATATGTCATACAACTTAAAAAATTGCATGCCTTCACTAGCTCTGTCATAACACCTGCCACCTGGTGGACGGGTGGACGAGCGAGGACAGCTGGCACTAATAGCTGGGGCGGTGGAGCGGGCCGGGGGCGGTGGAGCGGGCTGCCAGGGGGCGGTGGAGCGGGCTGCCAGGGGGCGGCGGAGCGGCCGCCAGGGGGCGGTGGAGCAGCCGCCGGGGGCGGCAGAGCGGCGAGGGGAAGGGCGGGCATTATCAACATTCCATCTTAGATTGAGATATATAATACATCAAAGAAAGTGCCCTTTTGGAGGAACAACACTTTTAATTTTGAAAATGAAAAAATTAATTTAAATTTTTCCGAAAATTAGACCAAAAGGTGGCGCTTTGGCTATATTTACTGCATGGAAATTTATAGGATTAATGGCCAATTCATGCCACTAGAAATAGGGGGGTCTCTTATCTAGAGGAATGTCAATCAGCTTGAAGCTGCGTTGTGGTTCAAAACCGGGTTCAAAACAATAGGCAACATATTCACAGGCCTATACGCCTATACATCTGATGTAAGTACCGGTAATCATAGTGCCAGGCTAAAACATGCTTTGACTAATACCCCAGCTAAACGCATAAGAACCCTCCACCACCACCCCTTAAAAAATCTTGTTTCAATGTAGTTAAGACACTTCGTTTATTATTATCCTAGCTGTCCCCCTCAAATTCCCAATGTTTTTCAGAGTGGGTGGGTGGGGGTTAGTGTGATGGTGCAGGGGGTGGGGGTAGTAGGCCGTGGATGTATTTTTTGTTGTTGTGACGTTTTTTATTGATCTCATAGGTACACCTCAATGTGGCCATTGTATATGTTATTTATTGAAATGGCATCTTTCCATGCTCACATATCAATGATCAATGATTGTATCTGTATTATATACTGGTAATAAAGAGAAATGGTATCTTTCCATGCAGAAATGGGCCTTGCAAAGGTTATATTGATGTTTTGTTTCATTTCATACCTATATGCTCTTGATCAATTTTAATAAAGTTATTCCCGTTTTAAACATCGTTTAAGTAGATTACTAGTGATACAACCCTTTCCCATTCCCATACGAATTACGTTTGCACATCCCCTTGGAAATCTAAGCATTCTTCACCCACTCCTTCTTCCAATATATCACCCCCGGACACCGTGGGTCCCAAGCAATGGTTGGCGAACACAACTGCCGTCATTCCTGGCAGAGGTGTTAGCACTTTGACAAGCTTGTTAGGTGACCGAGCTTGCTGCAGTGTGAGCAGCAAGGAGGTGTCAGGGCGGGAGAGGTGTTAGCGACGGTCCCAAAAGACTCACGCGACCACTAGGGTCCCAAAAGTCGTACATAGAAAAGTTATATAATGATAGTGTTCAACTTTAGGGTAATCAGATAGACATGTCGGGGCATTTGCTAGTAAGCCTAAAGGTATTATAGATGGTTAATATCTTACAATATAACAGTAGGCAGTGGCAATGCATATAAAATAGTAATTAACTCAATTATAATATCAAAGGCAAAGCAGTAATATTTATATAGTAATATTCATATAGTCATGTATTAATCCGATTAAACAATAAAGCTAGGCCCATATACACTTACTTCATACGCCTTTTGGGAAACTGGCGAGTATCCAACCAATAGAAAAGATGACAATCTATTTCATTTCCATTGTTTAGCCTGTGTAGACTACTGTTATTATATGTAATACTTTTGCTAACAAAATGATAATATATTAGATATAGGTAAATTGTCCCACTAATATTGATGAAATGAAAGAGAAAATATAGGTGGCTCTTTATCATATAGATCGCCATTTCCGCTTATATATGACTATGGGTGCAGAGAGGGGGGGGGGCGTTATCATGTAAGAATATCAATATAAATATATACTGTATATAATCATACAATTGTTTCACATACTAACAATACGCAACATGGCTGTATAGCTTATAGGCTAAACTACCCCAACTTCTAAAATTTTTAATTTTTCAATATGACCCCCTCCCCACCTGCCAACACACAAACAAGAAGCAATTCATATGCATAATGATATCAGAACGAGTCATTACGTTTGACCAGCAGTATGTTCTATTTTTCCCCCAAAGAATTCATATAAATTCCATTTTCTAGAATACCTTAAAACAACCAACTGGACGATGTAGAAGACATTAAAATCTAACTCATTGAATGCAACAATTCTTTAGTTTGGCCCTGATTACATAATGAAAAAACATCAACTAAATAATCACATATTTAAGCAATTGTAAACCGTGTATATCAATTGGTTTAACACTTATTACCCATGTGTTGCCCCTAATTACCACCCTTAGGGTGGGGCAGTGTGCCATCATACATAGACATAGTCAGGATACAAATCTAGATTTATTCATATCGGATCATTTTAAGTGAGGATTTAAAGCTTTCTTTCCAATTAAAATGTCCCTTTTTGGTACTACCATGCAGGTATATAAAGAGCTATTTTTTCTACCTCTTCTCACTATTGTAACTAGTAAGGTTTATTTCGAAAGGTCTGATAGAATCCATTGGTCACCAAAATAATGTCTGAAATAATCTCCAAATACTTATGTGAATTTATGGAAAAAATATGAGTTTTTGTAATCGTTGCTACCTAGATAATATCGATTCTATACCTATACCAAGAGACTGCATGTTTAGATGAATATTCATATAGAATAGTTGAGCGATTGTTTTTATATGTCTAAGCAATTGTAAATGATATGATGGTCTAAAAGTTATAACCCATGTGTTGCCCCTAATAACTCCCTGATCAACCCCCTTATCATGGGGCAATGGGCCAGCATACAGAGACCTGGCAACAAAGTTCTGCTCTTTGATAAAAATCAAGATTTGTTCAGATCGGACCATTTTAAGGGAGGATTTACGAGCTTTCTTTCCATTTAAAATTAAGATATTTCCCCTTTTTGGCATTACCTGGTATGTTCAATGGGTTAGGGGGTACAGGAGGAGGAGCTATACGCATTTTTAAACATCTAGGTATGTATAATGTATACACATACGTGTATACATACATAATACATACATATACATATACATATGTACACGTGTACATACATACATAGATACATAGATGCATACATACATGTACATACATACATACATACAAACAAACGTCTTGTGACGTCCTCTTTACACCCACCTTACTGCTACGCACTCTATGGACCTGGGGCCCATTTCATAACTAATAGCGGAGCGGAGTGGAGTGGAGCGGAGACCAAAAATAGCGGAATTCCACTATTCCATTTCATAACTAATAGCGGAACGGAATTCCGCTATTTTCCCGCGAAGTCTCCGCATTTTTTGCGGAATTCAAAAGAGTCTCCGCAACTTTTTATGTCTTAATTTTACATGAAATAAATACGAAATAAACACTTTTTATCCTTTCTATAGCTTTTCATTGCTAGGTATTATATGTTTTAAGGTGAGAAAAAAATATTATTTGAACAATTTTCGACCAGGCTATTCTTGTCCTAGTGAAAAGGAAATGAACACATTATACATGTACCAAATATGGGGGAAAGTTTTCTTTTTCAAATTTCGCCTGAATTAGTTAACTTTCAATATTGTAAAAAGAAATTCAACACCTTTTTTCCACGTGGCAGTATTTTGTTTTTAGTTTTTAAGTTTAATAATCATCAAAAATTGGTGATGAATAATCAATAATTTTGTACTTAACATCAAGGTTTCTCTTAGCTACTTATCTGTAAGACATGATGCGACAATTTAAACTTAATAGATCTATAGACGGATATCATAACAAATGGCAAAAAACATGAACTTATGGACTACTACAGGACACTGCCACAACTCTCTTTCAATTTAAAGCGAGCCGCGATGATACTCACTTAGTTAATGACTATGTAACTATTATCATGCCATTGAACTTTATCTTCCTTCCCTCTATATGTAACTACTACTATGTCATTTTTTTATCACTTATTTATATCATGAATCTGGGGCTATAATTGATAACTAAAGACATGGACTACAGTGATAAAATTTTCCAACATCATAAAATACATATTTTCGTATACAATGCAAGAAACAAATCAAGGTTCGGACATATTTTGCAAAAACTGTGGGTGTTTTTGTAAAACAAACCAAAAATGTTACAAAATTTCCGGATTTGACCATATAATGTAACTACTACTATGTCATTGAATTTAGACCTTTTCTTTCAGGAATATTATATGCTTTATATATGCATATCATAGTTACCTCAATTATGAGTTAATACTTGTTTAAGACTTTACTACCCCAATGTAGGCACCCTTCGATTTCAGCAATTGCAGATTGTGGCAATTTTAATGGCGGATTTCATGAACCTCCCAAATCAAGTCTAAAGTCAATATTCCTGAAGATATTATGTAAAACCACGATACCATGCATGGTAACATAAGTTACACTATTTTAATATAACCCCCAGAAATACATATACATGTATTTGTCATTCCCTGATGAAGACTATATAGATAGTCGAAACATTGGAATATCTACTAGTAAATAATAATCTCTGTAATAAAACACAAATACCAACACAGCTTGGTTCTCGGGTTTTGATGTGATAATTCACAATTTATTATGTAAACCTCTATGGATGCCAACGAATTTGTATAAAATATGCATAGATTGTATGTATGCATAAATTGTATATGCATAGATTGTATGTGCATAGATATTATATGCATACATTGTATATGCATATATTGTATATGCATATATTGTATATATATGCATACATTGTATATATATGCATACATTATATATGCATAGATTGTATATGCATACATTGTATATATGCATATATTGTATATATGCATACATTGTATATGCATACACACACAGGCATTTATGTGTTCTTATACGTACACATGTATGTTTGTATGTATACATATTTATGTATACAAAATATACGGTATACAACATTGTATACACATATATTGTATATACATATGTATACATACATCCTATAGTGTATGTATATATATATAGATTAGGCATGTGTATGCATGTATTATATATACAAATGTGTACATATACATATACATCTATGTATGTATGCAAGTATACATGTATATGTATACATGCATACATACACATGTATGTGTGCATGTGTATGAGAGAGGGAGAGAAGAGAGGGTGAGGGGAGAGACTGAAGAGAAAGAGATGAGCGAGGGGACAGAAGCGAGGGAGAGTGATGGGAGGGAGACAGAGAGAGTGAGCAAGAAGTGTGAGGGGGAAGAAATGAGATGGTGAGGGACTCGAAAGAGAGAGTGAGGGAGCAGGTAGAAATAAACTGGGAGAAAAGAGAGATAGATTGGACAAAATGGAGGAGGAAACATGAAGAGAGAGAGGAGAAGAGGGCGAGAGAAAAGGGAGGAAGCAAGAATACAGAGGTAGAAAAGAGCGAGTGAAGGGAAATAGCGGGGAGAGAGAACAAGGAGGGAGGGAAGAGAGAGGGGAAAGAGAGGGAGAGGGAATGAAAGAGAGAGAGGTGGAGGATATCCATGGAGCAAGGAGAGAGAGGGGAGAGAAGAGACTGAGGGAAGGGAGAAAGATATTAAAGAGACGGGGAAAGGAAAGAGAGGGAAATAGACATTATAATTAGCTAAACATGAAGAAAGGGAAATTTCCCGATTTCATGATAATATGTCATTTATATAATACAAATCTAATATATTTCACAAAAATACAAAGTGGCGAGAGAGTGTGGTGGGGGTGGGGGTGGTGGAGTAAAACCGGGAGAGAGATGGGACAGAGAGAGAAAGAGGAGAGGTGAGAGAATGAGGGGAGGGGCGAGCTAAAAGAAGCCGCACCTAGGTATCACAATCTTTAAAAATTGAGAAAATAAAAAAATAATATTTCTTTGTTCAAAAAATAAATTAATTAATATGCAAATGAATTATGATTATTCCTGGTTTATTGATAATACATACTACTTTCAATATAACAACGCATAGGAAACCATTCTGCCATATACTAATTACTATGTATATATGTCAAATATTTCTCCCAAAATTAAAGTAAACGTGTGAAAATCTGGTCAATTAACATAAATAATATGCAAATGAGGTGTAAATATTCATGATACATGAAAAATGATATTGCCATTGTTTTTCCCATGCTCGAAACCCCACTGGTACCAAATATCATGAATGTATATCAAATATTTAATAAATAGCAGTTAAATACGTCTAAAACCCTCATTATGAAGGTTCATTAGTTTTAATTTAACTTGATTTTGAAATAAAAAGAATAGATTTAGATTTCTTGCCAAGCACCATCATCCCAAATAATGCATTATTATATCAATATATAACATCTCCTTTATCTAGTATAAACTAAGCAGTCATTGGGAATATAACCAACGAATTATGTGTGGCAATACCAGTACAATTATGTGTTGAACATATATAACGGAGCATAGTGGGACATAGCGGAAGCCTTAGCGGCCCATAACGGACCATAACGGAGCATAACGAACGGCAACGGACGGTAACGGACCATAACGGAAGGTAGCGGAGAAAATAATAACGGACTGGCTTATGAAACGGGTTAGCGGAAATCCGCTAAATTATCCGCTAAAAAATGTTCCGTTATGCTCCGCTATGCTCCGCCCCGCTATTAGTTATGAAATGGGCCCCATGGGCGGCCTGACCCCACCGCAACCCGGCCTCACTGCCTAGTCGGAGCCTATGTTGCATATACTGTCATAGACTTTGGAGGGATGTACTGATACAAATGGTTCCATACTCTATTTGCGTTTTTGTATATTCAGAACTATGGGAATGGAAAGTAAGGCACCATTTGTATCAGCACAATTCCCCTTCACAGCTCCACTCAGAATGCACCGATCGGAATAAATGTTCTTTTTTAAATGTAGACCCACATTTTCTCCAAATGTATCTGTATATTTGAAGTCCCCCCCCCCCCCACACACACACATACTCACGCTGTAAAAAGCGCCGTTGCTATGGGCGACTGAATTCAATATCCTCTATGGTCTTTACAGTTGAACATTTGGGAAATACAGATTTGTTGATTTTGTATCTAAAAGTAGAAATTTACAGACGCTTGAACGAATTTAAGCTTTTATCATATCTCACAATGTCAGCATAATATTGCTCTTTTATAAGGTTCTTATAGAGAAATTACAGGGGAAATACATACACCTTCATGCACCAATCTTTAATTTTCAAGGTGTGGGCATAATGATAAATTGTCTGTCTATTTTTCTGAATGATTTTTTAAAAATTTTCATGTGTAGTAAATTTCTCCCTTCTGTATTGGTAACGATTTTAAATATAACTTTAGATTTAGATTTAGATTTAGACTGAAATATATTCGAGCTTTTATATTTAGTATAGACAAATGTTAAGTGGATAAGCCAGGGGATTATCTCTTATGTATTGGGGAACTGCTGTATATACTTTAGCATCTCTACCCCTGGAATAGCTTAACAACCACCATTTATATTTTCCTCTACATACTGACATGCAATATACAACAAAAAAGATTTCACTTGTCTTCATATTTCATCTTTATTTGATGATGCACAATGCATGAATTCATACAAAGTAGAACTGAACAATTTGCATGATGTCATTTCCCTTTTTAACTCAAATTTATTCTATGAATCAGTCAGTGTTTGTAGTATAAGACTTATAATAAAAATGTATATGGTCAATTCCCATGAAAGTGGTACAGAAGAAGGCAAAAATGGTTATGGTTCGGTATTTGCGCAGAAAGGTTTGCCCCCAGGGTAATAACACAGGCCAAGCAACAGAATATCTAACTCTCTCATCATAACCTGTGTTATTCATTAATATATCAATAACTCACAGTATGTTATTTCTTGCATGTTCTGAAACTAATGGAGGGATATGAAGGCCTATTCCGGCCTGATTCGATCTTGATATATATATATTTATGTGTGCCAATGATGGCCTCTGTGAATACACTTATAGTATAGCAGCAATGTCGCACATTTAAGTTTTAACACTTGGCAATGCCACATTTCGCGCACCCATACTCATGGGTGGGTGTGTGGCATCATTTTCACACATTTGAAAGCTAATGTTAAACAGAAGTTATTGTGTATTCAAAAATCGACACGATTCTTAAAAGGTCTTATTTAGAACAATCATAAATAAGCAATAATTGAGTAGTAATGGTTACTCTTAGGCTTCAGGGATTTTAACATTTCTTTCACTGGTTTGGTAGTCTAGGAACATATTTCTGTTGTATAGACGAAAAGATTTAAAGAATATTTTAATATGTAGTGTTTATAGAGTTGTCATATGAATTTCAATGCAAATCCTATATGGCGGGCGAAGATTTAGATTTTTAAAAATTTCTAACAAAATGTTTGGCTGTTTTACAGAGCAAGGGGGGGGAGAGGGGTCATATATCTTTCAGAAACGCCAATTCCAACGATTTAGACAATAAATGGTCACTTCATTTACTGCAATAGATAAGCAATGACCATTGCGCAACGGTAGCGCAATAAAAATACACTGACATTGCAGTTGGAAATCTTGTATTAAAAAAATCGCCCATAATTTAATAGGAAAAGATCCTTTGGCAATCTAAATAATGAATGTAACTTGATGATTGTTGTAGAATGTAATATAGGAAAGGAATTAGATAATGCAATGCCAGTGCAATGGTATTGCACTGCCATTGCACTCAACTAGAGACTTGACTGCAATAGGAGTGCAATCCTATTGCATTCATATTGCATTGCACTCCATTGCACCCGTATTGCAGTGGCAATTGCACTCCATTGCACTCCATTGCACTCCATTGCACTCCATTGCACTCCATTGCACTCCATTGCACTCCATTGCACTCCATTGCACTCAGTGCCCATAGGGAAGGTGTTACTAAGCGTGGCCTATGATCACATACAAGTTTTCGTAAAGTTATACAACTGTACGAAAACATCTGGTACGAAAACATCTGGTACGAAAACATCTTGGAGGGCACCACCTGCTGACGAGGGCACCACCTGCAGGCGATTGAATAATCACATGACCTGATCTGGGAGCATCTGCCTCCGAGACAGTCAGTCAAGCAAGAAGTGAGTTGGTGGCCACACGTAAGTGGCTCGCATCAACTTTATCTTTGGCTTTTACAAGAGCGAGGAGAAATCCAGTTCACTGTAAATAGTGACAAACGTTATATTTCATTGTTGGATCATTGTGATGTTAAATATGAAAACTGACGCATCCTTATAGCGTGCTAAGACATACCGCCATGTGCATCAAGTGAACGGGAAAGGATTTGTGTCCAACAAACTTACTCAATGGGCCTCTTTCAAAATGGAATTGGTCATTGACAATAAACCTTGATTCTTAAACGATGCATGGGGAGGAAGAAAAGCGATGAAGTAACTCTGTTTGGGCCTATCTTGTTCATAAGAAGTTACGAGACATTGCTAGATCTCATTGGTTTCGATAGTCAGCTTTGAAGCTGTCCGCCATGTACGGAGGGGTGACCTTAACGCACCGCCAGTGGTTTCGGTTGCTTATTCTGTCGACACCAGGTGGGGTGTATCTGGCCTAGTTTTGTGTCTTTACGGGTGACCCAGCAATGTATTAAATGAAAGAGCTGGATGCGAGTGGAGACACAAATGCTACCGGATAACTGATTTTGCGAGTGGTGTTGGGATGGCTGTTCGCGAACGGCTGTCAGGACGCGCGAATATTCACGAGTAGTGTCAACTACGGGGTCAGGGTGGCTGTTCACGAACGCCTGCCATGACACACGAGTGTTCGCGAGCGATGTCAACACCTTGGGTGTCAGTGAGTAGTCCTGGTTGGGCGGCCGCCTATATAACTGCCAGGGCGGGAGGTATCAGGCAATTAACTTCAGCCAACACTCGTGGTTTGCTGCCTTGCATTCTCTCTATCGGCCGCTACTGGTTAGGCTGTTCATGTGCAGGATATTATTACGACTGTGATTTGAGTGCTCTGTCTTGTGTTCCAGGTTGCAGTATCTCTGAGTGGATCGTGCTGCAAAAGGGGCACTACGAAAGGGGACGGGTTCGACTGGTTCGTGTCAGTCCATCTACCGCGGACACCTCAAACTTTGAGGAGCCCGCTGCCGATCGCATCTTCGTTGTGCGCACCAATCAACTGAAACGTGATGTTGATGGCCTGTCCAGTCAGTCTGACTCGGATGGCGGCCCTGTGATGGAAGGTCTTAAGGACCCCGACGCGGCAGCTGGCAAATACCACAGGCACAAAGCTCTCAACGCTGTGGCGAAGAAACTCAAGTGGGGGGAGGACAAGAAGCCCGTTTTGTCTCTCCATCCGGCTACTGAGCGAGAGCGAAAGGAAGCATTTCACGACCCATCGGAGGTTGATCGCTTCTACAACTGCCCGAATCTTCACGATGCAGTCTTGGTGAAAGAGTATTTAACTTTTTCGTCCAATGCACCGACCCATGGAAAACCCTGTGTAATGCTGATTTGCAGTATTCTTATGAGGCAGACCGAAAGCTACAGATGGTTATGCTACTGTACGAGGAGGGTTCTTGGTGCCCTTCTGATCTGCGTTGGTCCAGTAGCTGCAGACCGGCGCTCCGACTTAGTGGCCCACGGGTCCAAGGAGCCGCGCAAGATGGCGAGGCAGAGCGCGATCGATCGGATCATGCCTGGTCTTGCGAAGAATGGCGTGACTTTTGTTCCCCAGTGGGGATACAAGAGTATGTTACATCTCGCACCCGCGACTGCGATGGCCGTAGCATGGGACGCGGAGGAGCAAGACTTTACGTCTTGTTACCCCTATGAGAAGCACTTGAAAAAGCCTAAACGCTCTGGGAAGGGGAAACGCAAGAAGAAGGGATTGGAGAAATCCGACAACGAGCGACCCTCCGAGAAAAAGGCGAAGAAGGAATTCGTTCCTGCCCCGCCTCCTTCTAAGAATGCCTGGGCCGACGGCTACGTAATTCCATTGATCTCCAACGAGAAGGAATTTCCCGCGTTGCCTGGTACCTCTGGGGGGGCCTTACAGTCCTACAGAAGTCCCGGCGTGTTCCCCCTGCCGCGGCAGAGGGGAACTGCACCCTTGTTCAGAGGCCAACTGCTGCTAAGCCAGAGCCGGACCGACAGGTCCGTGTTACGCAAGTCAACACAAGAAACAGACTCAAGTCAACGGACGCAAGTCAACGTACTTCGCCAGGAGAACCAGGAGCTTCATGCAGAGGTAACTCTGCTAAGGGCTCAGGCGATGTAGCAGACTGTGAAACCTCCGTCTCCCACCCCTAAGAAGGTGGAGGTGGAGACTTCTCCTTTGGCTGTTAACCCGGTTTACCCTGTTAACCCGGTAACCCAGCAACGTAAGAAGGAGATTTGTGAGAAGTCAGAAAAGGCATTACAGGCTTCCCCGGGTTTCCTTCCATCTGATCGCCTGGGACTGAAACCTCATTTTGGAGGGATCGGTCGCGGTGGTCCGTCTCACAACAATACTTCTGCGGGGGTGAAGCCTTTTTCAAGACTCCTTCCCGTTCCACGGAATCGGATATGGAGACCGACTCGCAAGACGAGTATAACGCTTATATGAAAATGCAGGAATCGCAACGGCGTCTGCAATATGAGTGTTCCTGAGCTCAGGAGTTTGAGCGTGTCCGCGTGAAAACATACTCCATGAGAAACGGCTGGCAAAGGGGCTTTTGAGCGGGAACTCCCGAAGAAGAAGCCAATTGCCAGAAAGCCAATACTGATGAACAATGTCGGCATGCTCTCCTCCAGAAACAATCGGCTGAAGAAGAGCGCCAAAGGCTAGCGGCCGAGGAATGGTGACGCCGTCACGCGGAACAACAAGCCCGTGACATGGAGTACTTCCGGGAGCAAGAGGAGATCGAAGCTCGTCAAGCTGAAGAAGAAGCTCGTCACCAGGAGGCTGCTCTGAAGGAGGTGGATCTGGAGATCCAGCAACTGCAAGAGACAGAACGCCTGCGAGTTGAGGCTCTTGATTCACGGCGGCCTTTCTTCCCTCTGACCTCTGGTCTGTCCCCAGTGGGAACACTATCCAGGTATTGGACCCCACAGAGACTCCAATGGAAACGGATGGTTCCGTGGTCAGAGGCATGGTTGATCTAACTCAACTTCACCAAAACATGGACGCGGCAAATGCGAACGCGGGGCGCACCCCTCGGTAGTCGGTAGCTAACTGGGGCCCTAACCTGCCTCCTAGCAACCACACCAGCCATTATTGGTTGCAATATTGGTTTCGTTCACTGATCTTGCTTTTAACAATAAAGCTCATGCACTGATATTTTTATGCTTTAGTGGATGCTTCCGATTGGACCGCGCTGCGGTGCGCTGCTCAGTATAACGCTTGTCTGCTTGCTTCTTTAGGCCTATAAAGGCTGCAGACCATGGGGGCGAGCGCGGGCCTAGCTCTAGGACCCATGCGGCGGGGTGGTATAACCTCTGCCCCGCTGCACACAAAGGTCTAGAGCCGAAGAGATCTCCTTGGTGCCACGGCAGACCCTACATAACTAGTTATCTTGATCCTCCTCAACTCCAACTAGTGAGGGGGCAGTGTAGTGGGTCCGCCACCCAGAATACATCAACGCCGACAATTGCCAACTACCAACGAGGCTACGACAATGGGGGCGCTTCTACTGGAGCCGGAGACGACCACCAGTTCCGGCTGCTTCTGCCAGGGAGCGACATACATCATCATGCCAACACCACTGCAGACACCCCCCGATGGGCAGTAGGCGGATGATACCGCTACCTCCGCAAGGGGATCCAGGATTCGCTTAACACTACGGACTCGAGCCGCACCACGGACCAAGATACTTCTGTTGTTCAAATTAAGCACCCTTGTTCAGAGACAATACCTTTGTAACTGTATACCTTTGAGTAATAAAACACGGTTCAAACAAATTTCCTCGTATTTGTGATTCTTTCCCGAATTTCATAAACTCGTGCTTACAAATCTGTGGTTCACTACATATATATTATATATATGGCCCATTCTCACGAAAATGGTGCAGTCCTTTCTAAAAGGGTAAAAATTAATTTTTGTTTGATCGATCTGAGAGTTAGTAGGTTTAATGGTAATATATGGGCCATAATATGTCTGAGTTTGCCATTAAATTAGACCATTAGTTTTTGTACAGGAGGTTATCAAAGATTGGTGTTGAAAAGATAGTGAAAAAACGTCACACACCCCTATATATCTTAGTAATGATCATTTCTCTATTAAATTTGTATATCATCAATTATTTCTATCACCATTCTCTAACTAAATGTTTTATTGATGTAATAGCCAAGAAATTTCTTTTTTCCTATATAATAACTTTTCAAATCAAGGACAACAACAATGTCAGAAACTGGATTCCCACATCAATCAACTCATTGACTGTGTTTTTATTTATTATTCTCAAATCGTTCTAGTTTTTCTGTTATAATATGATCAAATATTATCTTTTACCCCTGAGTATGATTAGTTACCAAATATTTGGTAAATTATCCACGTTTTAAAGCTTCAAATTTGGGCGACGTTTTTTCTGAGTGAAAAAACGTCGCCCAATCTATGTCATATTTATTCAATTATTTAAAGCCTGATTGTTATTTTTGATGTTTTTAATACATGACTGACACCATTTTAGACCATGTTAGCATTATTTTTTGAAAATTTGTCATTCATGACAATATCCACTCAAGGATGGTGACATTTTCATGCAGTAGAGTCATATATATGATGTGTTTCAGGAAAATGAGTCACAAGTCAGAAAAGGGATGTTATTCAAGGTGGTTAAATTCTCAGATCTCTTTGTTGGGATATTCTCATTTTCAGAGTGCTTTGTGCTAATGATCATGGCAATATCTGTACTAAATTTTAGGACAATGTATTAAATATATCCTTGATATATTCGTGCATTCTTGTCAAAGAATTGTAACAAGAATATATGTTGCATCCTGTGAGGTCCATACCTCTTTCATGCAATGTATCATAATCACTCATCTACATGAAATATATTTATCAATCTTTTTTATTTTGTTAGAGGAAGCTACCTAAGGGCTTGTTCCTTAAAACTGAGCAGGATACAAACATCAAAATCAAATCATTTCTTGAGTACAAGGATTCAAATAGGGGCGACGTTTTTACACTGCCAAGTCATATATTGGGTGAAAGTTGTAAAAACGTCGCCCTATCTAGAGTCTAAATAACTCACTTTTTGGAATCTTAACAGTTTCTGGAGATCGTTTCCCACAAAGTCTAAGATGATATAATGGTAAATGAGTGGACAATGATTTAATTTGGTCAATATTTAGCTCATAAAAACGTCCCCATAATGTGGAAAACGTAGCTCAGTGCCGGTGGCGACGTTTTTTTCACCAATTATTAGGATCAGCCCTTAGGCCTAAGGCCTAAGGTCTGAGAATCTTCCAATGGTGATATACATGTGTCTGCCAACCTATGCTTATGAAATCACATTTTGTGAAATCACAAAATTGATTTAATCATTTCAGAAAGCACAGCTATTTTGTCTGGCGACGTTTTTACACCTCAATTTAGCCATTTTTACATTAATTGACTTAGGACCATAAATTCTGCAGCTATATTCAACCTTAATACATCATTTTATTCGGTTTTTATGCTCCATTCTATGCCACAAATCTTATTTATGCATATTGATTCAACTATATTTTATCCCAACATAACTATGAGTTTGGTAGTGATTAATGGGTTTTTTTCCTTGATTTGATAGTATATAATTGAAAAAATATACGTCACAGATATACAAAAGTATATATTTTAATTATGCTTATGCCAAGACGCATGTAGCTTATCAATTCCTATGTACTTAAGATCAATATCGACCAAAATATTGACCAATAAATGGAAATAATGGGGGGTTGCACTACTTTCGTGAGAATGGGCCATATATATATATATCTATACATATATATATATATAGGATAGAGAGGATATATAGGATTACCCGCGCCAAGCTCCATTCACCCATTCACTATTCACAAAACCCTTAGCATAGAACTTGTAAATTAATGACTTGGCCTTAAATGGAATAAAAAAAAAAGAAAAAAAAAAAAAGAATATTCATATATCAACTTTTGTTTCTGATGCTGAATCGTTATAAATCTCTAAAATTAAAAGAAACACATTTAAACTCACAGAAATATCGGAAATGAGCTATACAATTATTGACCCATTCGCGGCGGGAGGATGCCTCAAGGCATCTTCTGTCAAAATGGCGCTGGGGACGGGAGGATGCCTCGGCGCATTATCTCATCGGTAATCACGGAAAATGTTATAACTCAAGTAAAGATGAATGGATTTGAGTAAGATTTGGTTAATATGTAGGGAATTATATTGGAATTATATGAAATATAAATTTGTTGACATGTTTCCATGGGAAAGTTACTTATTTCGTCATCATTTCGTCATAAAACGCTGGAAATATTTACGCTGACTGTCCTGATCAATATGGCGGCGACGTCGGACGAGTGGTCGGACAGCCTTCCTTCCGACTGGGAAGATGATGTTCCCCTTCTGGCAAGACCTCTGAAAAGACCAAGAAAGGATAGTTCGACATCTTCTGAGAACGATTCCTCAACAGAAAGTGAAGATGAAAGGCCTCTAGTGAACCTCAGGACCAAAAAAACTGACACTGGGAAGATTTGGACTCAGCAAGCAAGAGGGCTGGGCCGACCAACACCCACCGAAACGTTTGAAGAAGAATCTGGGGCGATGACTGAGGAAAGATCCATCTTAGGAATATTTAATCTATTCCTCAGCTTAGATATAATGACTACTATTGTTGCCAACACCAACCAGTACGCCAACAGAAAGCAACTGGAATATCCCAAATCAAGACAATGGGCTCCACTGGATTTCCCTACCCTCCGAGCGTTTCTGGGGATTTCTTTCATCATGGGAATAGTACGGAAACCACGACTAAAGGACTATTGGTCATCCAAAACCTCCATACGATCCGATTATATCCCCACTACCATGACCCGAGATCATTTCCACCAAATTCTAAGGTAATTATATCAATAAATATTAAAAAAATAAAGAAATAAATGTGTAGGCCTATAGGCCTATAGCTTGTACGACGACAGCAATGATTCCTGCCGTACGTACGAGAGCTATGTGTCAAAAGACAACGACAGAAATAAAATCTAAGAAAAACTTAAAAATTAATATCAAATATTTTAAAATCATATCATATCATATATGGGCATTGTATCGATGTATCATTTTCATTATATTAGATGTCTAAGCTATGGTGAAGGCACCCCAGAACAAGAAAACGAAGCAGACGACATGGCTCGCCCGAGGACCACTGACAGGGTAAATTGGTTGTTGGCGGCCTTCAACGCCATCGCCTCCCGCCTCTACCGACCCCGAAGACATCTGGCCATCGATGAATCAATGATAAAGGTATGTTGAGAAAATAACTGACAGATATTTAAATGTGGCTGCAGAAATATATTTGTTTGATGTATTCCCTTGATATTGTCTAATGAAATCTTTTTTTTCCCCCTAGCATAAGGGAAGATGCCTCCATCGCCAGTACAATCCGGCCAAACCAACCAAGTGGGGATTGAAAATATGGATGCTCGCCGAAAGCGTCACTGGTAAGTTCCTATTTAAAATTATGAAAAACAACTCCGCCACCCTTCCCCTCATCTCCCCTCATTCACCATTCACCCTTCCCCTCTCTCATATATCATATTAGGATTTGAAAAAGTACCTAGTTTTGAGCGAATTAGAACATTTGCAGTTCCAGTCAACTCTATACTTCATGCGAGCAGACATGTCGCCAAGCCTTTTCATATTTCATTACTCGATGTCCCTTGATGTATAGCTAATCAATTCATTGACTCAGTCAGTCGATACAGGCATATGTTAGAAATAATATTACTCAGAAATCATTTTGAAGGTTATTAAGAAACTTATCCAGTTGCTCACGGAATAAAAAATATAAGCAATAGCTGAGGACCAGGAAACCTTAAACAGACAGATATTGGCATTCAACAGCAGTGTTAGATGGTTCAATACGGCTAACGGAATGCCAACCCCCCACCTGGGGTCACTAGTACACAAACATAGGGCCTCCAGGAAAAGCAGAGCAGGAAGACAGACGTACGACACACTTTACCACCTATTGTCAGAAGATGGGTGCCATCTGTCCAGTGAACTGATCGTCAAAGTCTCAGAAAGAATTATTACGGCATATAGGCAGCTATAAATACACTCATCTATTATGAGAAATGAGAAGATAGATTATTTAGAGAAGGGATGCCCACTAAGAGGCAGGCGCTCGGTAGAACCCAGTCTCCCTAGTGGTGGACCCATCTAATGAAATATCAGTAAAAGAAATATCAGTGTAAATGTAATAGAAGGTGACAATGGTCAAATGAGATTCTTCAACTTCTACATCGAGTAGCTTCTAACATAAGTAGTATTTCTATATTTGTCTCGAACATTGAAGAAGTGAAATCCAGAGACTCTGAGAAGACAGAGAACAATGAAGATAGATATATAGTATATTGAAAATGAAGAGAAGAAAGAAGTGACGAAAGACTATTAGGAACAATCATAGATAAGATTTACTAATAGAAGTATTGAATAGTGAGATAGGTGGTGCGTCAGATTAAGACAACTGGAACTCAGAATTCTTACATAAATTCAGGACTTAATTATTAGTACAATTGACTTCTATTTTACTTCAAGCTGGTGGTATGGCAGATCACTCTCACTGGTAAAAGGCGCTCAGTAGAACCCATGAGCCAGAGAGAGGGAGCTGCCATAATGAGGCTAGTAAGAAGGATATATATATAAAGCATGATGTTATAAGCCGAGAAATAATAATAATAATGTTTTACTAAGAATGTAAACCTGTAAATTGATTGGTACGTTGAAATATTAACTCCAAATTTGTCAATCTTGCACAACTTTAAACCATTGGGAAGTAAGAGGAGGAAGGACTGATGAGTGGGGCCCCAAACTCAGAGGAGGTCTGACTCACTTTGCCGGAATCTGACAGACACACCAATTATAAGTGTTGCAATGGAGTGAAAAGGTGACCTAGAAGACAAAGGTACTGTGAAATACTTTTGTTCACATTATTATTGATTGTTAAAGTAAGCACCAATCAAACTGTTGACTTTACGTAACCCATCACTATGGCTACTTTCCTTCACGATGACAGGCCCTATAGGCTGCGTTGTAGATAATTATTGAACAGACACTGTACAATAACAACAGGGCATACTGAAACAAATTGTAGTTAAGAAGCACGATACAGTAGAGTATCCTGATATATTGATTCATCATGATAGATAATGGAGATGATGAGTTCATTGTTGTTACTTTAAGAGGAGTTATTATGTTAGGGGTTTATCAGGTTGGAAATCCTATTATGGATTGGAACAATCTAAACTGGGACAATGGATAATACAGGTAATCAGACAATGAATAGGGATACAGAGGCAGATACCGATCAAATCGATGCCTTTAAAGCCCTGAAGGGAATCAAATTCTTGTCATGGAATATCAGAAGTTTAATACAGAAGGGGGACCAAATAGAGGAATTTTTGTTTAAAGCTGAGCCTCATATCTTGTCTATACAAGAAACATGGCTGAGTAAAAAAGTACCGGATAGTACAGTAGCGATGAAAGGATATAACATAGTTCGGCTAGACAGGGAAAGGAAGAGAAGAGGGGGGGGATTATTATCCTTTGTCCATGAGTCTCTTTCTGTTAGTACCCAAGAATATGATCAATTGAATACGTCAAATGAGCATATTGAAGTACAGGTTTTTGAAGTGGGAAAGAAATACATGAAAAGTAAGGTGATCCTGAACGTCTATAGGCCCCCATCAGGGCAAATATCTACAGCAATAGAAAAAATAGAAGAAATACTGAGTGAAATTTCCTCAACTAAAGAAATTATAATTATGGGGGACTTTAATTACAACGCAAAAACAGTGGAGGAAGGGACTTCTGCGGGAGTGGAAAGGTTTAGGGGAATGCTAAATAAATTTAACCTCCACCAATTGATAAATGTTAGTACAAGAATAAGTAAGAGTTCCTCAAGTACAATAGACCATATCTATACGAATATTAAAGATGTAAATAAGCGGCACTCTCAATATTAATTTGAGCGACCACCTCCCAGTGTATGTCCAAATAAAAAAAGAACGGACTAAATATAAAACAGAAACATTCACAGCCAGAAACACTAAGTACCTTGATATACCTATATTAAAGGAAATCCTAACGGACCTTGACTGGACTGAGTTATATGAGACGAGAGGAGTAAATGAGGCATGGGAAATAATTTACAATAAAATTAGCACCATCCTCAATAAAATGTGCCCAGTAAAGTGGTTCAGAAAGGTTAGAACATTACCGTCATGGTATGGAAAGACTATTATTGACTTGGGGAAACAGAGGGACAAGGCGTTCAGGAATGCCCAGAGAACAGGGAAAGACACTGATTGGCAAAAAGCCAGACATTTAAGAGGCAGAGTAAATACTGAAATCAAAAATGCTAAGAACAAATATCTGAGAGAGAAAATCCGAGAAAACAGGAATGATCCCCACAAATTCTGGGATATACTTAAGCCTTTAATATCCGAAGGGAAAACTAAAGGCTCTGAGAAAATAACTATTCATAATGGTAGAGAGAAACTAGAGGGGGTTCCAGCTGCCAAAGCTATCAATGATTACTTTGTTAGCATAGGTCCAAACGGGTACCACCCTTGCCGCGCCAAATCTTTCCGCGCTGTACTTACCGCGACAGCTTACCTAACCGCGACTTGCGCCCATGCAAGTGGTTTGCCTCACCACGCCCACTGCACCCCTGCACCCCTCGCCGCCCCGTACATTGATGCGCCCAACCTTGCCGTGAACCTTTCCCCTGAGAAATTGAACTTTCCCACGCTCCTCCCCCCCCCCCCCCTAGTTGCGTCACAAACTGTCAACGTTATTAAATGACAAATCTACATGTATACGGGTCCAAATTAGAAATGTGTACATGTTATGTAACATTACGTAACATTGTGTAACCTCATTATATTTATATTAATTATTAATTATCACCTATTATCTCATTACTTTAAATCGCTAATTATACTTAACTAGCTAGGACTGTGAACTTTGAACAGAGTACCTTGAATATTTCTAATAATAAGAGAGTGTATACTTTGGTATCTCTCTCTCTCTCTATGATTTGATAATAGTTGATTTGATAATGGTTGATTTGAATAGGTCACTGTTATTCTTTATTTCTCAGTCAATTCTGCGATATAATTCTTTTGGAAAATTATTCAGTTTGTCCGATTCTGTGGGGATAAAATGTTCCTGAATACTCCAAATCCATATTTTATGATTCAAAGATGATCCGACACGGATAGAAATACTGCAGAATCAGCCTCCAGCTCAGCATCATTGTATGCATCGCTTACATAGTTACTGAACTATACCCAGATTCAAAATATCATAGGGTTGTTGATTTTTAAGATTATTTTCCCAATTTATGCATAGATATTGCCAAAGACATTGGTTATATTGCATAAAAAATGAAATAAGCACTTCTAAATTGTGCTTGTTTTGAAGTCATATGACGACAGATTGGTGGATAGACTCATATGATAATCTAAGCAATTATCTGCGCGATATTGTCACGGGCATGTCCATCCACCGCATCCTCCCAGCAGAGTTTTACTCCTTTTGTTTTCTCTAGATTAGTAGAATCGGCCCTGCTTTGGGAGGTTGATCCACCGATCACTTCAAAGAACCGCATGCCCCTCGACCTTGGTCGTTGGATGGGAGAGGGCAGCTATCGGGGAAGCGACTCAAAACTGTACTGGCATTTTCCATAGACCTGGTCGTCGGTCTATGGCTTGTTGCACAATGGTTATTGGCAATTTATTGTCAAATCTTTTTTGGGGGCGTCCATAAGGATTTTGCATGATATCGTCAGGAATATTGACTTTAGACATCTTTGAGATTCACTGAATCCGCCTTGAAAAATGCTACAATCCAAACCCTACTTTTAAGGGTCTAAAATAATTCCAGATTCCAGATTTAAAAAAACCTCCTAAAATAGGCCATTTTCACGATAAAATGTCCATTTCTCATGTAGATGATCCAGAATATTATTTTTTTCCCAACGTTGGTTTTTTTATTCAGGCAGAAATAACAACAGATTACACTCTCACAAATCAATTGTGATTTTCGTAATGTCCTGAAGATGCAAATCTATTACCATTCATTCGTTGCAGGGAAGAATTTGATTAAACAATGGATCCTAACCGAGTTAGGCTGTACATTTACTATATAATATAGTAACTTTTCTTATATATATGCTTACACTATAATTGGTGAGCTCTAGGTTCATTTGAATTGTATGAGTTCCATGATAATGAGATGAGATGGAGCTGTTTCCTTTTCATTTCGTTTAAGGGGAGTTTTGTGAGATTGGTTGGTCATAAGAAATATATTTATATTTAAATAATTTTGTGTCCTAGGGCGTATGGGATATTCTACAGTTTTTTTGACCTGCAGAGACAATAGTCAATGTGTATTCATATTCATCATCTTAACAGGTGATCATGCATTATACATATCATATATGTTTATGCAACGATTACATTCATGATCAGTACTCTAGCTATTTACAATAGATGATATTCTATCCATCACAAGGGAAATATATATTTTCCGACATACAAAGAAAGCTCAAGATAACAATAGTTTCTGTTTCACCTTTGATATATCAATCTCTTCAGTTATATAATAAAGTAGTTTTTATCCTATATTTTTCTCAAATTTTCAGGTAAATTATTCCAGATTTTTAAAATCGTATATACAAAACATTTACATTTTTTTTCAAATGGTTTCATGGTGGGCGCATTTGCTTGCCTAGTTGCTCGATTGGGAACTGCACCTCTTCTTTTAATATAAATTTCAATATGTGCCAATTTACTTAAATTAAATTAATGTTTGCCTCTGCTCCAGGGTCGTTACAGCAGTCTCAACGACAGGAGTTCTATAATCACAATTTAATGCTACTCTAGAAATAAATAGAGTTGAACAAAAATGATATGCAGGTTACCACTCATACACTCATGTTTGTTTTAAATAAAGGAACCATTGGGCTTAATTGAATAATAATATTAATACTCACACAAACTATCCAATATTTCGATGCCAGCGTCCAAGCTGCATTACTTATTCATGTTTAACATGTTGTATCAAATTAGGCTTTGCTGTATGAAAAACGCCCCATAGCAATAGAACATTTAACAATGTATCAATAGTATGGTAGTATAGGCATAATATTAAGTATGCCCCGTGTCCTGGTGAAAGAATGTATTGGGTTTGTGTGAAATATTCAACTCTATTATAGTATTGGCGTCAATGGCGTGTAAAACAAATACATCCTCTATCCACCCCCCGCCACCCACCCCCGCCCCCCACACACAAACAAATCCAATTATTATGTAATAATAATGAAAGGTAGTATATTTTTGAAACCGTTGGATCCAACTATTATGTAATAATAAGGACCTCTTGTATCAAAGAATTTGTGTGTTATTTAGCAGCACAGTATGACTCTTTATTACTGATTTTGAATGTTGTGTATTAATGCAGATTGTATGGCAGTACTGTATATAAATCTGTTCATGTAATGGGATTGTAAACCCATCTAATAAGTGAAGATCGATACAGTGATAGGGAAAGGAAAAGGAAAAAGGGGATCTAGGAATATAATTTAGGTAGTTGAAGACATGTCGACTTACCATGTAGGGAGGGGAGGGGTGGAAATAGGGATTGAGACTTTTGACAAATAAGAAAAGAGGGTTGAAAGGAAAATACCAATTAGTATTCAATCCACTCGAGTAGAAGCTGTTCGACTGGACAAGCTTTAAGGACAGATGTTCTGAATTATATGAAGTACATCATATAATTTCTGTCACAATAATTAGCTAACTCTATTAAGATTGATCAATACTCCAACCGCGAGAGGGATTATGAAGCAAACTTCAAACAGCTTGTTAGTACTTAAGAAATAAGAAATGAGAACTGGAATTATTTTATTACTATATGGTTTTCGGGAGGTCGTTGGAAGACCTGCATGAACCCATGCAGATGTCCTAACCCACTTCCTGATTTTTGAATACTATTGAATATGAATCATACTGTAAATGTATTGGAATCTTGAATAAAAATATTATATATATATATATGTATGAAATGTCCAACTTGTTGCTTTATTTCCCATATTTCTTATGCGTATTTACCTAAGATCGATAGGCCCTGATCTAACTCTCTTAGCTTTTATAAATTATTAGATTCATTTTACAATAGCTGCTCCAAGCCTTCAACAAACCAATTCTCGTTGTTTTTCTCTTTGATATATCATTAAATATTATTTTATTGTACTTTTATAGGATATGTCATGCAGATAGTCCCATACTTTTCTGGAAGAGGGAAGATGAATCTATACACAGATGTCGTCAAACCCCTTCTAAGTGCGGCGGCAGTGCTAGGAAAAGGCTTTTATATTTTCTTTGACAACTACTATACAACATTCCTTATGTTTGACGACTTATGTTCACGTTTTAAGACCTTTTGTTGTGGGACAGTTGGGAAAAACCGTAAGGACCTACCGAAGACATTAATGGTAAGAAAACATCCAGAACTGAAGACTAAGGGCGACACAATTTTCTGTCGATGTGGTGACATTCTACTGACAGCATGGAAAGACAATAAAATAGTTCATGTTTTAAGTACAATCCATGGGACAGAAATGGACAGGACGACAAGAAGGACTAAGGACGACAATGGCTTTATACGTATGGAAATTGACTGCCCAACTACGATTACTGACTACAATAAATATATGGGTGGGGTTGACCTTTGCGACCAACTGATTAAATATTATGCTTTTGAACGGAAGAGTGTCAAGTGGACGATGAAAGTTTTTTGGTATACTTTAGAATTAATGAAAATAAATAGCCATATAATTTATAATTCTGTAAATGAAAAGAAAATTGTTCTGTATGATTTCTGTACGACCCTGGCAGAAGGACTGTGCGCTGATATGAGAAAAAACAACTCCATTCCACCGACTATTCATGATATCAGTACCCCAGAAAGATTAGGAAGAAAGTGCCTGCCGATCGACCTAGGCAACAAGACTTGGTGCAGATTATGTTGGAAACAAAATAGCAAGAATAAAGAGATAAAGAGACACCAAACTAAGTACGGCTGTTCAAAGTGCAAGGTTCACTTATGTTTACCTATATGTTTTACTGAATACCACAGCAAAAAGAAGCCTGCTGAAGAATAATTTTTTAACATTTACTTACTTGTACATATGTTGCTTTGAACTGAACACCTGACATTTCCATAATGACCAATGTCATTATAAATAAATATGTTACTTGAAGTTATTCCCTGTTGTTTCGTAGTGTTTTTACTGTTTCCTGATGAATAATCCAATGGCACCGCTTGAATAAAATCCAATCTGTGACGATGTAGAAACACACACTATGAGCTGGGTACGACGTCCCATCACTGCTCAGTTCTCAATATGAAACATATCATTAGAGATTAAATTCCAGTGAGGCTCCTTTTTGTATAAGAATTAATATTCCAATGTGTCCAAGATTGAAGCGGAATGGTAATGGAGGGGAAGGGTAATGGGGAGGGTAATGGAGGGGAAGGGTAATGGAAGGGAAGGGTAATGGGTAGGGGTAATGGGTAGGGGTAATGGAGGGGAAGGGTGGACGAAGGGGAAGGGTAACGGAGGCGAAGGGTAATGGAGGGGAAGGGTGGACGAGGGGAAGGGTAATGGAGGGGAAGGGTGATGGAGGGGAAGGGTGATGGAGGGGAAGGGTGATGGAGGGGAAGGGTGATGGAGGGGAAGGGTGAGGGAGGGGAAGGGTGATGGAGGGGAAGGGTGATGGAGGGGAAGGGTGGTGGAGGGGAAGGGTGGTGGAGGGGAAGGGTGATGGAGGGGAAGGGTGAGGGAGGGGAACGGTGATGGAGGGGAAGGGTGATGGAGGGGAAGGCTGATGGAGGGGAAGGCTGATGGAGGGGAAGGGTGAGGGAGGGGAAGGGTGAGGGAGGGGAAGGGTGAGGGAGGGGAAGGGTGGTGGAGGGGAAGGGTGGAAGAGGGGAAGGGTAATGGAGGGGAAAGGTGGAAGAGGGGAAGGGTAATGGAGGGGAAGGGTGGATGAGGGGAAGGGTGATGGAGGGGAAGGGTGATGGAGGGGAAGGGTGATGGAGGGAAGGGTGATGGAGGGGAAGGGTGATGGAGGGAAGGGTGAGGGAGAGGAAGGGTGATGGAGGGGAAGGGTGATGGAGGGGAAGGGTGATGGAGGAGAAGGGTGATTGAGGGGAAGGGTGATGGAGGGGAAGGGTGGGTAGAGGGGAAGGGTGGGTAGAGGGGAAGGGTGGAAGAGGGGAAGGATGGACGAGGGGAAGGATGGACGAGGGGAAGGGTGGGTAGAGGGGAAGGGTGGGTAGAGGGGAAGGGTGGGTAGAGGGGAAGGGTTGGTAGAGTATGTTTGTTTATACTTGAGTTATAAGTGTTTCAGTGATTACTGACATAATGGCGTCATGACGCCAACTATGCGATGGGAAGATGGGGAGGGGAAGGGTGGATGGGGGAAACATATAAATAAGAATAAATATTCCAATGTGTCCAAGATCCAGTGCTTCAATAAAATCCAATCTGCGATGATAATATCCAACGCAATATAATAATCCAATGGTAAATTCCAGGAATAAAAATCCAATGGCACTGCTTGAATAAAATCCAATCTGCGACGATGTAGAAACACATACTATGAGCTGAGTACGACGACCCAACACTGCCCATATCTCAATATGAAACATATCATAAGAGATTAAATTCCAGTGAGGCTCCTTTTTGTATTAATATGAATAAATAAATAAATAAGAATAAATATTCCAATCTGCGACGATGTAGAAAACTTTCACATTCACCGAGTGACCCGATCGGGAGAACAGCTGATGATCTAGGTCAGATCTAGGTCTCTCAAAGGCCTAAAGCTGTGATGACCTATGTATAGTTGTCGGTGGATATTTCCATAATATCCAATGAAACTACTAAAAACAGATGTGTGAGGCCATTCTATATCTTGTTTCCAGTTGTTTTGCCGCTTTGTCAATGTTTCCTGATAAATACTTCAATGGGGATGTCGGTAAATAAAATATCCAATCTCCGACAACAACTGCACAGTTGGCCATGATGGAATCTCGTGCACTGAGATTTGGGCGCAGCCACAGTAATATCCAACTAGATCGATCTAGTTCAGAATAATGAACCATGTCGACTTCTTAAACTATCACAAACAATAGTTCATGACATGATTTAAGTCCAGTGAGGTTCCTTTTCATATCAATTCCAAGAAATATATCGATAATGATGAATAATATTCCATGCATATAGCGAGTAGCCGATCAGCTGATCGAGGGAATGGCTTCCTTTGTTCTTCGTGACCTACATTCGGTTTGGCAATGTTTGGCAATGTTTTTGGTTGCTATTTTCACAATATCCAATGAAACTGCTAAAAACATGTGTGAGGCCATTCTATATCTTGTTTCCAGTTGTTTTGTCGCTTTGTCAATGTTTGCTGATGAATACTTCAATGGGGATCTCGGTGAATAGATATCCAACTGCGGAGATGAAGGTGCCGGGTCCACCATCTTGTTAGATCTTGAAAGGTGACGCTTGAGCAGGAAGACGGCAAATATCGAAATAATCACTCAAATAAACCATGTCAGCTTCCAAAATGGCCAAGAAGAATAGTCTATACACTGATTTAACTCCAGCAAGGTTCCTTTTCTTGGAAATCTTCCGTAATATATCGAAAATGGCGAATAATCTTCCACGCGCCTGACTCGAAAAGACCGGTTTTGCCGCCATGCCGGTTCAATCTGGTTCGATCCCGTCCCCACACGAGATTAACGCCTGTGCAGTGCCAGTATGCTGCGCGCATTATGCGCCGCGGCTTGCCATGCGGTTCCCGCCGCGAATGGGTTAAACAAAACTTTGGAAGTTAATGAACAAAGCCCTTCTGGTAGAAAAGCATAGTTCCCCTCCAGGCAGCATTATTCCACTGTCAATCATCAATGCATTGTATAATATAGTTTGACACTGCAGGGATACTCGGAGATACGTGTCAAGCTGATGAGGACTGTTCTACGGCCGTGTCTATGAGCCATTGTTCTGAATCAGCATGCAGATGTGAGGATGGTTTCATGGCCACAGTAGCCAAAGATGATTGTTTGTTAAGTAAGAAGTTGTGTTTTTTACTGTAGATACCTAGTTTCATCTCTTTGGCAGTCTATTATTCTTGAATAACTGAATTCTTACTATTCCGATGTTCCGCCCTTCATGAACGTTAATCTACCCAATTCCTGAGTTCTGTGTCTTAGTGTATCCTTGTTTATTGAAGCCCATTCTGGAAATAATCTCAGTAATAATATAATGTTCATATTATGTATACCGCAACAATAGAAATGTATATTTTAAACAAACAAACAAGACGCCTTTTTAAATTGTTTTTCTTTTGAATTGCTGATTAAGTTAAGAAGTGATGTATCCAAATTGCTTCTATACTGATTATGAATCCCTACCTCACATTTATGTCCACTGATATTATTGAGGTGATTTATGAGGGATGTATAAGTGGTAAAGTGTCCGATGGGGCAGTATAGAAGCAGTTATATTACCTCATAGTATGGTAGTTGGAAAAGAACTAAATTGAAGTGAGCTTCCATGAAATAAGTAACTTTTTGTTAGATAATATTTCTCGTGGAGCGGTCTTGCAGAGATTAATGTCCACTGAAGCAGAACAGAAGCGATATTTGTTAGGTATCGCATGGGCACATATGAAAATATTGCTTCTAAATGTGGACCCCCCCCACACACACACACCTGTATATTTTATTATACCTCTGAGCGAGATGGTATGGAAAGCCATAGGCTATAGCATTGGAAAACCGTATCACCCTCTGGGCGGTATTTGCATACCATATTCACCGCTGGCGGAATTTTTGTTGAAAAAATAGGCCCATGTTTGCATCCTCATTTTCTGTATTTAAATAATTATTTTCGCGGAAAAAACTTGTTATACATTGTATGTAATGATATAACAATTATTATAATGATAAGCAGCAGTGAAATTGCGAATTTATTGCGTATCTAAATAGAAAAATAGACCCGAAAATGAGTGAGGGGGACCGGAAGTAGAAACTTTCCAAGAAGTAAACAAAACAGTGTGGTGAACAGAGCCTTGTTGTCTGACTCTAATTTCCATCGAATTTTCACTATTTTTTCACCTAAAAAATCGGGGGAGGTATAATAAATACAAAATTGACTTCTGGCAGTGGAAGAGATGATTATCTCCCTTGGGCTACGCAATTTCGTCGGGTCCTACGCACCCTTACGAAATTCCTACGCCCGCGGGAGATAACCACCTCTCACACAGCCAGGAGTCAATTTTGTCTATGTATCCAACAATTAGCAGTTACATATATTTCTAGAACATTTATTCTATTTCAGGGAAGCTATCTGATGCATGTGCCACAGATATAGATTGCAGCGCAGCGATATCGAATAGCTCATGTAGGCTGAATGAATGCCACTGTAACGATGGCTTCTATGAAGACAATTCTGGTTCTGTAGCTGAATGTACCCGAAGTAGGTGGCCTTCTAATTTACTGATTTATTTACTCTTTTAATATTGTTCATTTATATAATCCTTATTCATCTATATAATTGTACTCATGAGACCTCTATTGTAGGGGAGATTGGAGATCCATGCACTGTGGACAGCGACTGCTCCTCAGTGATGAGCAATAGCATATGTACTGGAGGGAGCTGTACATGTGATGTGGCCTACTATAGCAGGGCTGATAGCCGATCATGCATACTAAGTATGTGTTCCTGATCATGTTCCTTATCAATATATTAGCACTTGCCTAAAGTTGCACTCTCGGTCAGTGAGGAACATAATACGTTTGGTAATACAATACTGCCCAACAAGCTCCTGCAATTGCGTTTCCAATTATGGGTAAATAGAACTGGCTTAGTTGAGCTATTCCACATAACTAAACAGTATATCATTCTAAGCTATTGATAGTAATGAAACACAAACACAAATATAACATTAATAAGGCAGGCCAGAGAACTTGGCAACCATCGTGGTTGCCTTTATTGAAAAGAAAGAAATGAAAAAAAAATGTGTGTAGTTGTAACAGTCCAAGTTGGGCGCTGGCTGGAGTTGAATTGAGTCTTCCAGCACCGGCTGTGAGGTGCATTGAGTAGCCAACAGTAGGCAGTAATCATGTTCAATCAATAGCGACATAATTAGATGTATGCCAGCACATTGATAGTAAACACAGCCAGCACATTGATAGTAAACGCAAACACAAATATAACATTAACAAGGGAGGCCAGAGAACTTGGCAATCGTCAAGGTTGCCAAACCCAATAAATAAACATCTTCAGGCAACATCTAGATGATTGGCTGCTTTCATTGCATTCTGACACATGTCTCTAAAGGGAGTGAGAAGGTAGACCACGACTGAAAGGCTCTTCCAGTCACCCACTGCCTTGATGTCGATGAGAGGGGTGCCTATCGGATGTAGGTAGGCAGCGCCACTGCGCCTTAGTGAATGGGAACCATAATCCTCTGGGGATAGACCAACCAGAGAGACAGCAAATTTGATGAAGCGAGGCAGATCCTGGTATGATATTGGCATCTGACGAGGATCCACCATCTTGAGAAACAATGGGGAGTCCATGGAGGCTGGGTGGGCACTTAAGTGATCCTTTAGCAAAGAGACAGCACACAAAGACCGGTTAGAGGTGTAGTAGACAGGGATCTTCAAGATCCTGTCTTTGTGCTGAGTGGTTTTGGATGAAAACACGCTGACCACCATGCCGAAGGGAGTGAAATGGAGATCTCTTCAAAGTATGCAGTGCTCCTCAGTTGAACTAGGAATGAAATTAGATTTGTGGAGCAGTGTGCGAAAGCCGAAAATCACAGCGGCCCACATTGTAGACATATACTCAGACTCTGGGAGATGGCGATATATGTCCAGAAGTTGACTCACAGATAGGGGTAGCTTCTGAGCTGAGGCAGTACCAAGGGTTTTCTTGAGGCCTCTCATTAGTAGATCAACAACATAATAATCACGAAAGTTAATGTTTTGGCCATAGAACTTGTGCAACACATTAATGGCAGAGAGATAATTTTCGCATGTGACAACCCACAAATAGACCGACACAGAGATCCAGGTCGTTCAGAAGCTCTGCAACACATAGTAGAGGAGATAAACGGGGTGATCAGATTTGAGGTTCTAACACGAGACAAATTACCAGCGACAGTGTTAGATCGGAGAACCTGCATACAAGCCCTATTGGCGCTAATACCTTTGTTTAGCATCTGGACAACCTGGGTGTTGTCAGAGTAGCAGAGAATGGTTTTCCCCGCAAACTTGGAAGCAAAGGACATACAGGCGATCCAGATGAAGGCAAGGTGAAGGTGAAGCTCAAGGACATTGATATTGATCAGGTCTGGGGGAAACTGGTCTAAGGACATGTTCTGCCAATGGTTGTGTTGCGGATAAAGGATCAGTGCATCATAAGGAACTAAAGAGCTGCCAAAATAGCCAGCCACCCACTCTGAACCATACACTACCCTGAAACCAGAAAGGCTTGAGTCAGTATAGATGGCATCACCGTAGAGGAAGTGGTATGGAGAGAGGGTGGCCTCACCATTAAAGATGGAGGCAAATTCCAACCACCACATTAAGTCTTGGGTTGCCAGGAGGCAGGCCCTTTAGTAGGTCAATCAACCATCTAGAGAAGGTGCAGTCACCGCGGATCACCTTTGAAGCATGTGCTGAATCTGTCTCTTTGAGGCAAAATGACGGTGTAGGAAGAAAGCCAAGTTATCTTTCAATGAGACTAACTTCTTTTCTGGCAGCCTGATTTCCATATTTATAGTGTCGAAGATGATACAGAGGAAGACGCACTTCTGGGCAGGGGATCAGCACTTGCACCAAGAAATAAGAAAACCAAGGTAAACTAGCAGATGGATCAGGGCATTTTGTTTGAAGGCACAGTCATCCAAGGTGTCACCAACAATGAAGAAATCATCCAAGTAATTGCAAATGCTGCCAATCCCACGTCTAGCAAGGCATCTTACCACAAAGTTGCCCAGTTGGTTAAAAATATAAGGCACACAGCGGATCCCAAAGCATAAACATGTATGGTGTAGAAACCTGTGGTTCCACCTGATTCCCAACAGAAGCCTTGGCAAGTTCTATGCAGGGGATTAACCATCACAGATCTATATGCGGCCTCCAAATCCACTGTACACATGAAAGCGTTCGGAGAGATCAGTGCTACGGCTGTATCCACAGTATTGAAGTGAAAGGGTTGGAAAGTGGTGAGCATGAAGTTATTAATTGCAGCATCGGTGGGCCTGCTGCAATCAGTGATCGGACAAAATGAACCATCAGGTTTCTCAATAGCGCCGATGGCGTGAACACATTTGGGCTGGGAAGCGGAGGGCAAAAGCTTAACATCACGTAGCTCCTTGATGAAAAGGGCGTTGATGCATGAGCGAGCACCGGCACTTTCAGTGGATCTGTAGTTAGAGCAGAAATAAGGATCAATAGAGTTCACACCGTCCACAATATCAAACCCCTGTGTAACACCGCGCTTGATGTAAGAGTGCAGATGCTTGTCAAACTCATATTTGAGCTCAGAGAGCCAGGCTGAAGCAATCAGTTGAGTGCGAATACCTCCAATATAATGTGAAGAGAGCTTGAAAGCAGGGAACAGAGGTAAACAAGGGTTGTGATACAGTGGTGAGTTGTAATCAAAGGCCGTACCGATGGGAAGAGGAGCCAGACCGGGTGAGGATACACACAGGTCAGTTGAAGTAAACTCCAAATTGTAGTAACAATCCCGCCGACAAGAGGCAGAAAAGGTACAGAAGTCATCATTGCTAAAGTCAATATAGGTGGGACATGTAATGATCTAATAGAAGACTAACGAACGTCTGATCTTCATGAGAAGAACGAAGCAACTGTTTAATGGTAATCTCAGATACAGGCTCCTCCAGGAGGTTACATGCATAATCATGAGTGGGCGGAGCCCTTACGTAATATCCATGGCATAGCATGTATAAGTAGACTTGCACAGTCCTAGCTAGTTAAGTATATTTAGCGATTTTAAGTAATGTGATAAATAGGTGATAATTGATAATAATATAAATATAATGAGGTTACACAATGTTACGTAATGTTACATAACACTGCCCCCCCCCCGCCCTCAATCAGATACGAAGTATCGAATGAGGGTGTACCCTAAAAACTTACAAGAAAATTTTTAGGAATTTTTTGAAAAATTAAAAATATTAAGAATTAATAATTTTAAGTAGCTGTGCTGTTACCTAGTTATCCATACCAAGCCATATGCGCGGTTACATTGTGCGCAAAAAGATACATACATAAAAACAAATCATACGATTTAATTACCATTTTGTAAACATTCTCAATAAATTCATAAAGATTTTAAAAACGTTGTTATGAACATGTAATAATGGAAACTCATAATAGTGAAATAACCTCCAATACTAAGGTCGTAATAGCTTGAAAAATCTGATTAATATCCTATACAAAGGGATATCACTTCATAAAAATGACAAGATATGAAAACATCGCAGGTGTTAACTCTATGAGAAACCAATTTCTAGTGTTAAATTCCCAATAGTACGGTCCAATCTGAGAATTTAATCCTAATCAAGCATAAAAAAAAAAAAACATAGCGTGAACCAACGCAACGTAGAATCCTGATATATATTGGGATTCCTATGTTAAAGTCTAAATAGTTCAGTTCAAACAGTAACAATCTACGTCGTTTAATTTCTTCCATGTTAAATTCAGAATAGGTCGGTTCAAACAGTAACACCAGCCGGCGCCACCGGCGAATCGGTTTTGGACCGGACACCTTACCAAGTATAAATAGCGGGCAATTCGTGCAGCGGACCATTGGGAACGCCGCCGCTGAGCCGAACGCACCACCGTACTAAGGGCTACAACAAGCTTTGACAAAGAGATTGTTATACTCGAGTGTTTTCTAACTACACACACTTAGGCAAAGACCCATTGTCGAATGAGCAAGAGTATTTGTATGTTCCAACTACCTGCTTCCCATTCCTGGTCCCAAAGCCTATTCCTTATTCCAAATTAGATCGTTTCTAATCTAAAAAAACAACTTACCAAGATATTTAGTTATCTCCTTTTCAATAAATACCCGGAGATAAATAAATTGAATTATCCCGCAAGGCTTGATATGTAATCAACCGGCCTTGCTCGTTGGTTATGTAACAGGTCAAACCCCATCCCCTTCCTACTCTACAAGGATGACGGTTCACCCCGTCGCTACGCTCGATTTTTCAATTGCATAGCATAAATATTCTCTTGCTGCACCTACATGCAGTAAGGCACATGCAAAATTATCATTCGTGAGTACATAAGTATAGCAAACAACACTACAATTTTAAAAAAAAATACACTGTTTCATAAAATAAGCGAATGATCCGACAGACTTAGTATTACTGACGTACAATAATAATCCTAGTCGTATAATCGTACAATTCTCTTGGTTAATTATATTTTCCCAAGTCAATCCAGCTCTGGATATAATCAACTACGTTATAAGAGATAAAATTAGTCTGTGAAGGCTTCACTAAGGGTGCATCCCCTTTTTTGGTGAGTCACCAAAGTACTTTATCGAGACTGAAAATATCTCAGCCCGACCTATAATATGACTATCCTAATCACACAATTACTAAAATAAAAACCATCTGTTTTTGTTGCTAAAAACAGAGCTAGTGACTCCTTTAAGAGTCTGAACTTACATAGACATCCCCTGTCGATGTGATTATGCCCTGGCCTGTGGCCATCCGCATCGTATCCCCAGGGGGGGTGTCCAATTACATAAACAGTACTTGGTGCAAAGTAAACCACTGTGCACCCATATGCCACTGTCGTGTGGCGCTGAGTAAACAGACCATTAAGAGAACCTAGGTGTTATCTCATTCCTCGACATCTAAGTCAAGGTAGTCTTCCTAAACATATCTGTCTGTTATGTCTATTAACTTGATCTACCCTAAAAACACACGAATACCAAGAGTGCTGAGTACCTACTCAGTCTAACAAAACAAACAGAGTCGATGATACGACTTAATCATAGGCATTAGTGGCCTAACCAATTTTGTATGTAAACGTAAATCATCATCAATCAACACATACAAATCAAATACAAGTAAAGTACAATGAATACATGTCAGACAATAACGCTTGTCTGTTGCTTGAAATCCATTTTAAAGTTATCGACTGAATTCTAAAGAACTCAGGAAAAAAAAAATTTGCCTGTAAAAACAACTAAAGTCTTTCATCTCATTCAAGAGAGATAAAAGTCAATAATATTTAACGAAGGTGTCTTCACTGTTCACCTTGACAAATGGGGGCGATCCGTCTGCCACTTGAATTAAATATTAAGTAAATTGTCAATGTTCTTGTAATGTCAAGTTATATATATAGCACTTCTAGGGTGATCTTGGCACATTCGTGGCATGAGGGACTATTAACATTTCCTCTTCTTGGCCGTTTTCCCTCGCCGACAAGTACGCCGCCGTGCTCCTGTAAGAAAGCATCGACCACATACCAATGACAGGTTGCATAATACTTTGGGTATATGTAAACAATTATTTTAAAATTTCACAGTTCTTTTGTGCCAATATTTCCAATGAAATCCGCATATCAGAAAGTAAAATACAAACATAAATTAGCAAGAATAAAGATGGATAAAAAAATGTTGAGAAAAAGAACACAACCATATTTCAATACGCGTCAAGAAAGGTAAGAAGTATTATTATTTCAGTCCATATATTAATGATATATAGACTTACATGTTTACGTTGGACCCATTGGGGTCATTTATCCAGGGAATCTGGTAGGATCCGTTTCTGGATGCGATCACCAGGACATACATAGCCTCTGATGCAGGGTCCATTATGGCTGCTATGTCGTTTCTGTACTTCCTATCCACTTTCATGTTGGTTGGGAGCAAGATTTGCTTGTTTGCCCTGTGGATCTTTAAAGACAGAGCAGCCTTCCAACGGAGGTCCAACGATAAGGTACAGCAGCAACACCAACTGACATGAGACTTGCCTAATCTTAGAGGTGGGGCTGGGGATGATCCAACTATAGAATTGACCTCGAATGGGATCTGCATAAGTTGTATGGATACCAAACTATCATCCAAGTGAAGTCTCAGTGTAATCCATGAGGCTGACTCATCATCCACACTCTTGGTACATTTTTTGCACATGAAACATTTGGGAATATAATTACAGATACACCGCCTGTTTTTCCAGAGAAACTGTAAGATCTTGAAAGCAATGACTGCTGCCACTATCTTAAGGATTGCTTGTGTAGGGCTTGGAGGATCATATGGCTGTAATTTCTGTGTCATGGGCTGTGGGGTTGGAATATCGAAGCCCAGGTTTATGTCTTCGAACACTGGGGCTGACAGGTTTAGTCTAAAGGCTTGTATGGGTCTCACAAACGTGCAAATAATTGCCAGTTTGTGAATCCTATAAAATAAATAAAATGAAAATATTGTCACACCAAGACTGACAATCAACGCTATATTTATAGTGGCTGGATGAGTCGACATGGTACTCACTGACTTCTTCAGGGTTTCCCACCGATCATTTGCCATTTTATCAGCCACTAATAGCTCGTTAGCTAGCCTCTCTGTGTTCATTCCTGACTCAATTACTGATGTTGGTAAATGCGATAATGCTGCATGCATATCTTGGGGTGTGGGTAAATTTAAGTGAATTTGTGACCCATGTTTGGTTTCTCCTGTGAGATTTTTTAAAGGAATTTTAAAAATTGCTGCTATAGCTAAGTTAAATCCAGATTCAACAAAAATACTGGTCTGGTTCCAAGCAATACATCCATCCCTAGGGGCAGAGATTACTAAAGAGCCACTGATTAATGCACAGTCGCAAGGGACCTTGACTATGGCCAAAAGGCTCATAGCCATCCTTGTTCTGGGTCGTCTGTGACAAGCTAATGTAATTTTGGTCATACGACCAACCAGTAAATGTTGCATTCTATTCATCGTTAAATGAAAAAATGGGGTAGGTTTAGTCAGGTATGTGTGACAATATTTTCATTTTATTTATTTTATAGGATTCACAAGATAGGCTTCCTCATCTTAGCAAATGCAACCCCGTAGTTCTGTTTAACTACAGAGTCCGCATCTGTCCATACGGTGAGGAATAAGAGCCTAAACAGAAGGTAAGAAAAGAAAAAAAATCTCTTAAACTTTGTGTTTTAAAGTTATAATCAAAGTGATATTTGTCCCAAGAAAGTACTTCCCGTCTATATTACCGACTGGGTTATGCTTAATTCTAGTTCTTAAACCAATGCCATATGTTGGAGCCTCTTGTCACTAAATGACTTATCTCCAATTTCATGCTCACATGTAAGTAACAACAAACGATAAGAAATATTCCGGCATAATCCATGTGTAAATCCTTGGTATTGATGGGTGTTCCACATAATTATAAACATCAGAACAATCATAAATCAAGTCTCAAAACGATACTTACCAGATTACAATACGAAACATGATGATGAATCGTTGTGCCTGTTGTGAAGCAGCTCACTTATCAGTGAAAAATTAAACGATCAGCCCAACTCTCCCCGATGGTTTTGGTCACTGCTAAGGAAGGACTTGATTTCGGCTGGTCATATAGTGATGTCCGCCTCAAGCCTTGGATAATCTTGACCAATAGCAGCTTAGGACCCTGGAATTACTCTTCCTGAGGAAGACATTCCACACCATATATAGCAAGGGGGGCGTATACTAGGAGCTGTCGTGCCACCATCACTCAGCATCATTTACATAATACGATTGCATCGTCCCATCCTACTGGACTTGCATAATAATGCCACTTGTTTGACCCAAAATAGATACCATCTGTTCAACCCACAGAAACCCCGGATCCTGGTAATTTACCCTAGGATATTTCCTGTCGACCAGAATTATTTCTCTAATCTATTTTGCTGTTCTCTAGTATTTTGATGAATTTATTGTCAATCGCACTGGATTTCTTACTGATAAACTGCACATGCACTGGCCTTTTTACCTCCACCCCAGTCTCCAAATTCCTGATCTTCACAGTATATGGGGAGGGGAATCCACACACGACGAATGGTCCAGCAAATTGTTGTTTTCTTTGCTGTATTTTGTCTTAGCAAACGATGTACCTTTGCATATACTATAGACCCAACGTCTAGTGTGTGGGGCTTGGCCTTCGTATCATGTTTCTCCTTCATTTTTCTTTCCCTCTCTCTTCTGCTTTTAATTGCAATTTCAGCCGCTTCAGCCTTTGTTTTCATTATTTTTAATAATTGATCGATTACTGGCTGAGTGTGGGCTATGTCATCTTGCAGTTGAGCCTCTGAAGGAATGATTGGGTTTTTGCCGAATGCAAGGAGATAGGGCGATATGCCAGTGGTGTAATGGTCAGATGTGTTCAGAGCAAATTGAATGTTAGGTAAAAATAAATCCCAATTCTTTTGATTTTCATTCACCATCGTCCTTAAACACCCAATAATCGACTGATTTTGGCGTTCTACCTCTCCCTGCGATTGACTTAAATATGGAGAACCATGCACTTGTTTTATTCCCCAAGCTTTGCATTTTTCTCTAAAAGTTTCTCCTATGTAACAGCTGCCATTGTCGCTCCTTAAGATCTTAGGGACACCGATGTATCTATTACATATTAATGGAATTCAGCTGCTACCCTTTCTGCTGTAATAGCTGGTGTCGTCCATATAAAGCAAAACTTTGGAAAATGATCAGTCACTACCTGGATATAACAATTGTTCCTCTGAGTTCGTGGAAGAGGACCCATTGCATCTATCATCAAAGTTGAAAAAGGTGTGAAAGTCGTTTCTCTGATCTTCATGGGGAGCTTATTTGGATGCTTTACACTTTTAGATTGAAGACACTCATGGCATGATGTAATATGGTTCTTTGTATCTCTGGCCATCGAATTCCAGAAGAATCGGGCCTGGAGCAAAGAGAGTGTCTTTGCATAGCCAACATGTGCGTTAATTGAATTACCATGTACATAATTGATCAAGGGGGCCTGCAATGCCTGTGGAATTATCACTTGAAAGGAACTTGCCATCTGAGCTATATTGGTTCTCTTAGGTAATCTGCAAAGTATTTCGTCCTGTATGAAGAACACATCGTGTGTTGTCAGAATTAACCTAGTCAGCTCATGATTCTTGGGCAATTGTTTTCCTTCAATGTAACCTGACATTAGTTTACAAAACAAATCGTCCCCCTGTGCCTGCTGTAATTTCATCTTATCGAATGGTAACTGGATGGTATGTTTATTCACCGAATTATCTCCAGGATTTGGAGTTCCCATCCTGTTCCTGGAAGCATATTTTCCTGGTCTGATTACAGGTCTTGCTTTTGTTTTCCTAGCCTTCCGAATGTCGCTTCCCTTAGACATACAAGCTGAGGTAGACACCTTATCCATACTAATCTCTTCTGGCTTGTTGGTCGAGGGGCTTATATTAACATCCTTTAATTGCTTTGCACGATTTTGAGCTCTCGTTTCCACTGGAGCAATTAGGATTTCCTCTACAGTGTTTATCGCAGGCTCATCGTTATGCAATTTTCCTGGAAGCACTGGAAACTCTGGAATTTGTGGATCTTCATTACCTAATTCCTGTACCTGTCCACATGTCTTAAGTATTTTTCTGCTCTTGTAGAGCATGATGGGGTTGTTTTCGCAAGGATCCTCCTGTTTATAGTGTTTAGTGGCCTGTATGGGATTGAATGTGACTGATTTCTTCATCTCCACATGTGGGACTGCTGGTATATTTGGATCATATATCCTTCTCGATAAAACATCTGGGATGATGTTCAATTTCCCCTTGATATATTTCACCGAGAAATCAAACTGTCCAAAAAAATCTAGCCACCTAAACATTCTACCAGTTAGATCCCTTTTGGTATTTATTGCAGTAAGGGCTGCATGATCGGTAAGAATCGTAAAATGTCAAAGGAATTCATTCTAGCCTCGGATGCCAGTAACCAAAGCCTGTATTTCTCAAGCTGATATTAATGGGAATTTAAGGCCAATTGCCTTTGCTGGAAGAGGGTTAACCCCAGCTGAACAAAAATACAGTGCCACGGAAAAAGAACTGGCAGGTATTCGATTCGCCCTAGGCAAGTTTAGACATTATGTTATGTCTAAGCATTTTACTTTGGTTACTGGCATCCGAGGCTAGAATGAATTCCTTTGAATAATCTGGGTATACCAATACTGCATCTTCCAGAATTGCATTTCGTATTTTATTAAAAGCACTCTCTGCCGCAGATGTCCATACAAATTTAACCTTCGCCTTGGTCAATATATACAGGGGTTTCATTATCTGTCTAAAATTAGGAATAAATACCCTATAATAAATAGCTAGCCCAGCAAACGAAGGTACTTGTTTCACTGATTTTGGGGTTGGAAACGATCGCAAAGCGTCCAGTTTTGCTGGGTCAGGATGTATGCCATCCTTGTCGACAATGAACCCTAAAAAGGGGACTCTGGTGAGCCCAAAGGAACACTTTTTCTTTTTAAATTTAATATTTGCCTTGTCAAAAGCTGTAAATACATTCTTGATATCCTGAACCTGAGAATCCCATGTAGGTGATGCGATCACCACATCATCTACGTAATAGAATGCGTTTGGGACTGCTCTCAATACATGCTCTATCAAAGAATAAAATGCTTTTGGAGAAGTCTTAAGTCCCATTGGCATGACTTTGTACCTATATACTCCTAGGGGTGTATTAAATGCTGTAATAAATCGATTTTCCTTCCTTAAACCCACCTGATGGAATCCAGCGAATGCATCTAAGCGAGAGAAAAATCGCCCCTGTGTCTGCCCGACAGCTTCAATCGTGTTGTCAGCACGTGGAAAAGGCCTTATTCCACAGGATCTACACATTTTTCTATTAAGTTTTGATTTACCTGATCCTTCAGAATTCCAGCCATAACCTTGGTCATGACTGGGTTCATTCGGTATGGCTGCCTCATTGTGGGACTAAAATCTGGTTTTAAGTCAATGCCATGTTCGTACTCTGTAGTCAACCCTAGTTTTTTATCCTTACCGACAAAAGAATTTTCATGATCATGCAACAGACTCAACAATTCCTTTTTCTGTTCAGGATTCAAGTCCTCGCCGATCTGAAAATCAACTACCTTATTTTTGTTTTCACTTGATTGTGCGACCAATTCATTCAAATTTTCCACCTCCTTGGGGGAATAAAACTCGTCTTCCTTTGCCAACGTGTAAATACCCAGAATTGTTCCTCTTTCGATCGTTGTGGCCGCTTTAGAAGCATTAAAAATAGTTATGGGCACTTTATTTTCCCCAAACGGTTTAACTAAAGCATGCTTAACAAGGAAAGAAACTGGCCTCTGTCGCTGCAAATTCTCAGTCACTCCTATTGAATTTAACATATCTTCATAAGAAGTGATTGCCGCGACAGTGGTATATTCAGTCCCTGGAGCTATCACAAACCTACGTGAGGCTCTGATAGGGAACACCTGTTGTTTTTGTCCCGATTTGAAGCTAATCTTAGCTCTAAACTTTCGTAAGAAATCAACACCCAATATCATGCTTCTGGTTAACGCCGGAAGAACGATAAATCTATGTGTGAATTGTTGGCCTTCTATCATGAAATTTAATTCGATTTTCTTATAACAATGATGTGCCCCTCCATCTGCAACAAATATGTTAATATTACAGCGTAAAACCTTACCATTTGGTATTTTACCTCGGATTTTTCTGAAAAATGCAGAACTAGTGGCACCTGTATCAACAAGAACTGGCATATTCAAATCTTTTACCTCGATTTCTATGCAACCTTTATCAATTGGAGCAGTGACCGAAACTTTCTCACCTTTATGTTTGGCCTTCCTCAGCTTTAGCACTGCCTGGCAATTGTCATCGTCCTTGTCTCTATTGGTGGAAGAAATAATGTTTTTCTTTGTACCAGCGAACTTGCCTATTCTAATTCTGGATATTCTGTCCTTTTCTGTTACCGATTCACTAGGAGAAACACATCCTTGTTCCTTGGAAATGTCCATGGGATTGCTTATTTTGTCAACTATTTCATTTATGCTGTGTTGGTCGCCCTCCCAGACACAGCCTATTCGTTTAAATCATCACTCTCCTCCGAGGATGATCTATGGGGGGTGACATCTCTCCATTTTGCCTCACCTCCCTTTGGCGATTTAGATCGATGCTTTTTGTCCTTGTTAAAAGACACTGATTTATCTTTGCTATTGCTCCTGAAATTCTTCTTTTTGTCCTTCTTGTAGTATTTTTTCTCATCACCACTTTTCTCCCTGCTGGAGCTTCTATTGCTAAAATTGCTGTGGCGACTGGATGATCTTTCTCTGCTACTGTTGTAGTAGTCAGAACTATCATATTCCTTAATTTTGGACCTGTATTTCTGAGGCTTTTCTCCCTTCTTTTCCTGATTCTTCCTAGCCTCTCTATATTTATCAGCTCGAGATCTGTGATACTGCTCTCTCTTACAATCACTATCCTCGCTATACTTCTTTGTATATTTCTTTTCTTTCTTTGAATACATCATGTGTATTGCCTCTTCCATAGGCATATGGCTGGGGGCCCTGTCAGAAGCTATCATTCCCTCATGTTTCGCTGCTATTTTTGAGGCTTGATCTAAAGTGGTTGGAAACTCTGAAGCCACTCTTCCAGCCAATTCTGGTCTCAGATTTGTAACATAAAATCTGATCTGCACATGTAAGGGAACATTTGCCTTGGACAACAAGGTTAACATATCGTTGTCATAATCTATAACCTTTTCGTGCCTCCCCTGTTTCCCGTGAGAATAATCTCTCAATACTTCAGCCAAGGGAAGTTCACTAAACTTGGCAATAAAATTGGTTTTAATGCGATTATAGGGTATCGTATCGCCATATACACCAACTATCTGGTTGTAGAAGGTTTTAGCCCTCCGCGACAAATACTGGAATAAAGTGGTTACCATAAGCTGGTTAGCTTCGCGAATAGGCACTGTAAATGCCTCAAATTCGTCGAAAAATTCATTCACAGGTCTCATAGCTGTGGGCTTGTCGAATACCAAGGGAGGCTTTCTATATTGTTTCGACAATGCAGCTGTCGAAGTGAGGCCAGTAGCCTCTGCCTGCCTTCTTAGGGACACATCCAGAAAAGCAGTTTGGTCCAATCTCATCTGCTTTATTTCGTCTACCAGGTCATAATGATGCTGACCATAGGGTGGAGGTAGGGGCCTGTACATACCTTGCTGTACATTTGGTAGATGAATATTTTGTTGGTGACGAATTGGAGTCTGGTTCCTAGGCTGATTTTGCCTAGGTACTTGTCTGTGTGGAGGGGTATTCCTTCCCCTTCCCTGTCTTTGCTGTCCTCTTTGGTTCCTTTGATCAATGTTCCTTGGCTGGGGAGCTTGATGAACATTAACATTCGGATCTGGGACTTGGTTTTGTTGTGGCTGATGAACAACATTTTGAGGCTGCTGAGGAACAGTATTTTGTGCCTGTTGATGCACAAAATGTTGTCCCTGCTGATAAACATTTTCACCATATTGTTGATACTGTCCCTGAGGTGGAGCATACTGATAGGGGGTATAAAATTGTTCATGAATACCAGTATTTCCATCGTCCTGCACATTGTTCTGTCCATTATCTGGATTCCTTGGGGAAGGCAAACCATGTTGATTTGCCTGCACTTCCCCTACACCTCCCTGCCTATTAGCCATATCCCACCAATTCTGATACGGATCTCTCCTAAGTGGAATTTGTTGCTGTACGTACTGGAGGGTATTAGTTATCACAGGGGGTCTAGGTCCATTTACATTAAACACTGGGGCCTGTGGAAAGTTTTTAAGTATAGGCCTCTGTGTTTGTTGAATCAGTTGATTCAGAGTCGGTTTAGCAGGAGTTTGCAAGGGGGTCTGAAAGTTATCGTTCAAACCAGGGGTCTCAAATGGGTAATACGGTCCCTGATTAATTTGATTGGCTTGATTAACCTGATTAGCTGGATTAACCCTCGGAGAAGGAGGTGTTGGTAGTCTAGGTGTTAACACTCTCTCTCTCTGATTATTCAAGTTCCCTTCCACAATCTGGTTCTCCTCTGCACCATTCCCCTCAATATTATTATCAACGTTTAAACCGACCTGTGGCTGATTTTCCTGTAAAGCTTGTGCCTGTTGATTCACAACTGGATTATCTGCCTCCTCGGCTGGGTCAGGCTCCTGCCCTTCCCCTAGGTTAAGCTCAACTTGTTCTTGATGATCTTGCTCATCTTCAACAAGCTGTTCCTCTTCGTCTGACACGTTCTCTATTTGCTGCTCGTGTCCAATAATATTTCCAGCCAACTGCTGTACATTTCTGTTGATTACTTCGTCAATTAAGTCCACATTAATATTGTTATTCACTACCTCTTCTTGCTGATTTTCTCGAACTGGTGGTGGAGGTAATGGAATTGCTTCAGGAATTAATCTTACATTCACGTCTGAAACATTTTCCATCTCCTGAGGCACCTCGTATGGGTCTTCATTAATGTCCAATTGCCTGCTGGTTCAATTGGCTGCTGGTTCAAGATTTTTCCTCGATTTTCTCTTCTTTGTCCTCTTGTGACTATAGCCTGGGGTATTGCTGCTAAACGCTCAACAGATCGTTTTATCTTGTCGAACAAGGCCAACTCAGGCGTATTCGCATCCTCTTCCATAGCTCAAAAACATCTTTTAAATTGCAAATGAACTCGCTTTTGTGAGAGAAATCTCTCTGTCCAAGATCGAGCGGGTTGTCCGCCAGTGTAATGATCTAATAGAAGAAGACTAACGAACGTCTGATCTTCATGAGAAGAACGAAGCAACTGTTTAATGGTAATCTCAGATACAGGCTCCTCCAGGAGATTACATGCATAATCATGAGTGGGCGGAGCCCTTACGTAATATCCATGGCATAGCATGTATAAGTAGACTTGCACAGTCCTAGCTAGTTAAGTATAATTAGCGATTTTAAGTAATGTGATAATAGGTGATAATTAATAATAATGTAAATATAATGAGGTTACACAATGTTACGTAATGTTACATAACAGACATAGACTGACACCAGTGCTAGAAGACACACAAGATGAAGGAATCGCCGAAGGAGGAGAAGCAGAAGGTGTGTGTGATTGTTTACCTTGGTAAACAATCCAGACCTCTCTTCTTTTCTCTTTGTATTTAATACTTTTTTATTCAGCAAAATAAACATTATGTAACATTTACACTATTCTCAGAGTATGCTGGCGGATTACAAAAAGTGATAGAAAATATATATTCTGAAACATTATTCGATAATTTACAAAATCTGTATTTATAACATATATAACATCATTATGGGTAAGAACAATATTAAGAAACCTAGCACAATAGGCATTTACAACAATAAATTGATCAAGGTAGGTTGTTTTCAATCTAGAATAAGCTGTTGAAATAAAAGAAGAAATAAAATCAAAAAATAATAATATCCACTCCCCTGCGTTGTGTCTTAGTCAATATTCTTTAGGGATTTTCCTATTTATGTATATATTTGATATTCAAAATGTAGATTTCTTCTCGAAAAGGGTCACTCAACGAGACTCACAGTCTCTTACTATATTTGTATATATTACAGTCTCCCATTTTCACGCTCAATTCACCTATTTTCTGTTATAACTAACAAAAACAAAATACAAAACAGACAAACAAGCCATACAGCAGTGTGTGCCAGTGTACAATAAATGACATATGACATTTTGGTCGGTCCTTCAAGGTAGGTTCCAGATTTTCCCAGAGTCTATAAAGATATTTGTATAAAATTTCCTTATTTCTCTAGAAAACATCTTTTTGTCTTTCAATTCCCTTACATCTGTTGGTAGTGAGTTCCACAGAACCTTAACTCTTCCCAAAGAACTCCCTCTGATACCTTCCTTTCTCCATTTATCCACTTCAACCCTCCCCTGATCCCTTAAATTTACTTACTTTTCCTTTTTCTTTTCCTACCCCTAATTTATATAAATGTCACCTTCTTCATGTAGGAGGGGTAGGCAACAGTTGTACTACGTTGGATCATTGTGTACTGGCTGTCACAAATAGTGTATGTGCCAGCCAAATATGCGAGTGTGAGAGTGGATTCTACCCCAGTGTGGACAACTCATTATGTATTCGCAGTAAGTATATCCAGGTGTGGCCACATACAACTGTTTTAAAGAGATAAACCACAGTTCAACTGGAAAAAAAACTGAAAATAACATTTTGTTTAAACTTTGCCTCGTGAAAGAACAAGGTTATGTGAATTCAAAAAGCCAATAAAAACAATATGTCACCGGGTTAGTTTTCATTTTAGGGAGCCTCAAAATTTATGGTTGTTCACTATAGAAGTCTATGAGAAAAGGACAATTTTTTCGTTTTTTCAGTATAAAAAAAAAATTGAAAATAACTTTCTCCTAAAAATCTCTATAAACATAGCTAACATATTGCTTTACCCTTTCAAGCAATACAAAATGGGGGTCACCGACCTTTTAAAAAAGTTATTCAACTGAATCTGCATCCCGGTGAGTTAAAAACAGAAATATTGAAGATTTTCAATGCTAAATAATATATTTCAAAATATGTTGATACCCTGTTCTTTCATACATGAGGGTAAACATCTATAGTGGTTATGTTTAGAAGACATTTCAATTGAAAAATGTTATTTGTCTGTCTGAAATCTTGGAAAAACTGAGAAAATATCCATTTTTCCCACATACTTCAATACTAAACTTTGCTGGTCTCTAGAAAGAAAAAGAATATGCTGAGATCCATTTTTTTTTGCTTTTTGTTATCCTCCAACCATGTACTTTCTCAAGACAAAGTTTGAAAAAATTACTGTCAATCCTTATTTTTCATGCATTAGTTCCTTTAACTCCCACCTGCAGCAGTGCGTATAACAGTGGTTTATCTCTTTAAGCGGTATGTTCGCCGGATACATATATAGAGAGAAAACGTATACTCCTCAGCTGGAAGTTTCCTTATTCTGCCTTTCACTGCACAAAGTTATGTCAGGATGATGCAGTTGTATTAGGAAGGGTCCGTGGCAATGAAACACTCACTAGGTGGCGGGTGCAATATCAGTGTCCGGCTCTAATATAGCCCAATACACAAACAGGTTTCGGCCGTCCTGACGGTGACCCCTTGCCGCCTCCCATTATGGGGCACCGGCAGGCTCGCACCCATCATGACGGCCCCTGACTGGCGATATTGTGGCCCTATCATAATTAGAAAAGTACTGTCTTGTCTTGAATTGTCTAAATAATTGAATGAAATTTAAATGCAAAAGTAGTAGTTTCAATAGTGAAGGATGATCTACACAGCATTTGTGATTGAAATCACCTCTGACTTCTGTCATTAAAATATAATTTGTGGGCAGGTAAATTTATGAAACAAATTCATTAGATTAAGACAAATTAATTTGAAATAAAAGAAAAGTAGTAATGTAATGTTCCCTCTGAACTCCCAAATCAATGAAGACATTACTGAAAATATACCTACTTCAATGAAGTCTGATTTATAATTAATTAATTAAAAAGGGACGTTACATTTCACTTTTAATTACATAATACAGTCTATATATTTGATATGCATATTGCCTCGTGTCACCCCAACCTCCTTTCCTAACACTCAAAATCAACTAGATAAAATCTCTTGTGTTTTGGTTCTTGCCATGGTATCCCTACTAATATATGGGCTGCATGTATGTCATCAATAATCTCACAATCAAACCAATCATTTAAACCTGCCCCAGTCGAGGCCCAAAGATGAGAGAGTCCCTTCAATCGAAGGGAAAGCCCCTCACCTCAAACCGCAAAGAGTCCTTATAATTCCATTTAGCAAAATGTAATTATATTCCCATTAAAACGCTGTGTTCTAGGACAAAAAAACAATTAGCAAAGTAGGCTGACATACCATTCTTATCTGATCTGAGGGTTTGGTCCTAGAGTGGCCCATCATTTTTCAACTTTTACTTGGTTACTTGGTTATAGGAAACAGAAAATCTTCGAAGATTTCAACAAGATTTCGAAGATTTCCCAGGCCCATAATAATTTTCCAGGCTCTTTGGCCAAAATGCCCATTTTCCAGGCCTTGAATTTGTTTTAAATGTTGTGCAAATATGTTTGAAAAATATTACTAGTAGGAGACATGAGTGGCTTTCTCCATGCTATTTCGGAAATTAATGCTTTAATCTAATCTTGACCACTCAAAACAAATCAATCACAATGGATGTTAATTTTGACCACAATTTTCTGAACATATAGATGAAGGAAATTATCATTTATCATTTAATATCACCAACCAAAACTTCCAGGTCTCTCCCTCCTCCATCTCCGTCCTCCCTCTACCACCATATAGGCTAGCCTTCCCCGACAACCCTCTCTCTTTGTATGAGGCCTAATGAGAATGTAAAAGTTAAAAAAGCAGTGATTGACACAAAATATGCATATAAAACTAGTTAAATACACCATTAACCTATCCCCTGGTACTTTCAAAATAGGGCCCCGGAAAACCATTGAAACATGTTGAAATGCTTCGAGATCATTGTTTATATATATATATATATATATGGTCAGTTCTCACGAAATGGGTACACGGGGGGTATTTTTGGCTAAAATTTCAAATGCATTGAAACTTTTTGCCATTTGCACATATCATTGTACATATATTGAAGGATTCAAAATAAAAATTGGGAACACTAATTTTGAAAACTGTGCATTTGGTGGGATATTCATTTTCTAACGTTGCCATACCAATGCTTTTAGATATAAACATGGTAGTGGTAATGCAGAGCATTTTTTAGATTTCAATATTTTTGTTAATTATTCTATTGTTAAGCTAACGTTTCAACTGAAACATTGGTTGAAAATTGGATTTTTTTTTCATTTTTCTATTTTTAGGAACTACATTTGAAAATCGTATTATTATTTTGACACTTAAAATCAAAGGACATGGCCTTGTTCTATACCTTGTCTAATATTCATGATTTCTCAAAATCAATATTTTTGTATTGATTCTTATAGCAAAATGACATAGCTTTCCCATTATATTACATGTCATTGGTCTCAACTAAAATTATTCTGTACCATTATTTTGTGTTGCCACCCCACTGCTGCATCGGGGTGGCAACACCAGCTAAATTCAGTCCAAAGATAGCAGAAAAAATGTTAGATTGAAATTTAAAATTTTATGGCATGAACCTCTAAACAGATGCTTTAAAATGACTAAGTTTCATTAGATAATCTAAAATTGTTTAGGCACAGTTTTGAAATGAATGTCGTTGGGTTGGCAACGTTACCACTTCCCCAACATGACCTTTTTTTAAATATTCAGTTCTCATTGAAACAGTTTTTCGAGTATGTGATTAGTCAATATTTCAATTTAAAATAGAGTTGTTGGAGATTACATTCCATGAACAAATTCTGACTAAATATTTATTTTTCATCCTTTGGCAACCAATTCAAAAGAGCGTTGGGATGGCAACGTTAAAATTCCCCAAATCAAAAAGTGAATTTAAAGAAATTGAAAATATTTTGAATCACTATATTTGTTATGTATGAATAGCCAACAGGTGTAAGCATTATTACAGACACATATTATAATCATTTGATATTTTTTACAATGCTGAGTAAACTTTATTTGACAAAATATATTTTTTCTCTTCAGAAAAGTGTGTAATTTAGGTAGTTTTCAGCATATAGGGCAGCCATTTTTTATTTTAGCTCTATAAAATTATATGTCCCCTCAAAGGTCTATATAAGGTGCATCGTTTGATATAATATTTATTCATATACAAGAAAATGATTTTCATGTAGAGTCCAAAATTGCCCGTGTGCTCTTTTCGTGAGAACTGACCATATATATATGTAGTGGTCCTAGTGGTTGAACTTGGGTTTGTGACCTGCTGAAGTTGTGCTTGCCGCGATAGCTCAGTTGGTAGAGCATTGGAGCGTCAATCCAAAGGTCAGGGGTTCGGTTCCCCGTCAAGGCAATGGCATTTTTCAGCAGGTTCACTACAATTGGTGCCGTGACCAGCCACCTAAGGGCAGCACTGTATATATGACCCATTCTCACGAAAATGGTGTAGCCCATACTAAAAGGGTAAAAATTAAATTTTGTTTGATCAATCTGAGATTTGGTAGGTATGACAGTAATATATAGGCGGTAATATATCTGAATTTGCCAATAAATTAGATCATTAGTTTTTGTACAGGAGGTTATCAAAGATTGATGTAGAAAATTTGGTGAAAAAACGTCGCACACCCCTATATTTCTTAGTAAAGATCATTTCTCTTATTTAATTTGTATATCATCAATCATTTTTATCACCATTCCATAACTAAATGTTTTCCTGATGTAATAGCCAAGAAAGGTTTTTCTTTCTTGTATAAAAACTTTTCAAATTGGGGACAACAATAAAAGTGAGAAACTGGATTCCCATATCAATCAGATGAAGCATCCTATCATTGACTGTATTTTTATTTTTTATTCTCAAAACGTTTTAGCTATTCTTTTATGATATCATAAAATATCAGCCTGAACCCCTGAGTATAGATAATTAGCAAGATTTTGGGTAAAATATTCACATTTGAGGCTTCAAATTTGGGCGACGTTTTTTCACTCAGAAAAAACGTCGCCCAAATTTGAAGCCTATGAAGCAATCAATGTCAAATTTAGTCAATTATATGAAGCTTGATTGTTATTTTTGATGTTTTTCATACATAACTCACACCATTTAAGACCACTTTATCATTATTTATTGAAAATTTGTCATTCATGACAATAACCACTCAAGGATGGGGACGTTTTCCTGCAGTAGAGTAATATATGATGTGTTTCGGGAACATGAGTCACAAGTCAGAAAGGGATGTTATTAAAAATGATTAAATCATCGGACATCTTTGTTGGAATATTCTCATTTTTGGGATGCCTTGCGTTAATGATCATAGCAAATCTGTACCAAATTTAAGGAGAGTGTATTGAATATATCCTGGATATATCCTTGCGTTCCTGTCAAAGAATGGTGACAAGAATATCTTGGGTCCACTGATGTCCATACCTCTTCCATGCAATGTATTATAATCACTCATCTGCATAAGACATATTGATCAATCTTTTTTATTTTGTTATAGGAAGCTATCTAATGACCTGTTCTTTAAAACTGAGCAGAAATCAAACATTAAAATCAAATTATTTCGTGAGTACAAGGATTCAAATAGGGGCGACGTTTTTATGCTGTCAAGTCATATACTGAGTGAAAATTGTAAAAACGTCGCCCAATCTAAAGTCTAAATATCTCAGTTATTGAAATCTTGACAGTTACTGGAGATGATTTTCCACAAGTTTTAAGATTATATAATGGTAAATAAATGGAAAATTATTTAATTTGGCCACTACACTCTCCCGCGCGCCGTACCCGCGCGATACGGAGCGGCAAGCTTTTTCGTCTTCAGTGAGACGATTTTTGTCTACCGAGCACCGCGAAAGCTACTGGTGAACATTGGTGACGAAATTGCCTGAACTTCTGATACGAAAAACTGTCATTTGAATCATGGAGACGAAATATGATATGCTCCGTATTCGCGCTCCGTTTTTCGTATTGAAGTTTGAGAACTACATAGGTGCAGAAATGTACTATTTCTGTGTGCCAACATTGGCTTCTGTGAATACACTATCATAATATAGCGGCAATGTCACACATTTAAGTTTTAACACTTAAAACAGAGCCTTAGTGAGTACAGGGTCTGCAGGTATGGGGTAGCACTTAATCCATGATGCGGAGCACGGCCGACGTTCGAACATAAATAACTACAACTAGATCAAGGAGAAGACTTATATTTCGGATAGCAAACGATTCGGCATGATATAAGGATTCCATTAAATTTTGTTGAATGAAAATCGAAGCATAACTCACTGCTGTGTGAGCATTTTCCTATGAACGGGTGGGCTACTTGCACTGGGTTAGCTTATACAGTGGGAGCGTTCGCCTGTGTGTGACCTGATACGATACATACATACAACACCTCTATTTATTGATTTTAACGGAACTGGGACCTGTACTGGATTGGAATCCAGGGTACTGAACATTTCTACATGTGAAACGACTGCCATAACATTGTCAGTAGTAGCCAAGTCATAGGATTTTAAAGACACAAAAACAAACCAAGATGACATAATCACAGTAATGGAAAGCCATTTGTTGCCTGTTGACATAGGCTTTATCTGTTCACTTACACTAATATAATGAGTTGAACGCGTGCTGGTGTTATAAGAGTAGGTAACGAGTAGGTAATTAATTAGAGAGGCCGTGCTAATTATTGGCAAAGAGTAATGAATTATACTCTTTTTTAGACTCCACATTTACAATGTAATTGTAAGGGGATTGGATTTTGTAATAATTGGCCAATGAGGTCGAACGTACTAGAATCTATATTCTAAAAAGAAGATTGTGTTCTAAGCCCTCAACAATATAACATCTAAAATTTGCTTTGTCACAACGGCTGAGAATGCACAGATTCCCATTGACCATGTATTGTTCTATCATACTGCTTTCTACATTAAGCTTCAGGTATAGCTTAGTGCACCCGCGGTGGGGAATGAGCTCAACATAAGAACATAACAGTATAGTTTACAATTCTAAGAGATAATACCACGAGTGTTTGAACTACTCATATTCATCATTTATGAAATCTGTCTTCATCAAATTCGGTGGTGTAGTGGTGATCAAGCTCGCTTGAGAATCGTAAGGTTGCTAGATCGAACCCAAGCATGGGTAAGTTTTTTTTCTCTGTTTGGCATCCGTCATGCACTAATGGTCACGCCAGCTTGTCTGGCACTGGCCGGCCGGCTTAATCCTAATCCTTTAGCTTTCCCAGGTTATTATTTACCTGTCGCAGGTACGAAAAACGCCGCGCGAATATGCTGAGACGAAAAAAATCGTATTAAAAGTGGGTACAAGAAATTCGTATTCATTTTCGTATCGCGCGGATACGTTGCGCGGGACAGTGTATTTATCTCATATTCTTATGTAAAAACGGCCCCATAATGTGGAAAAAACGTCGGACTGGGCGACGTTTTTTCCACCGATAATTATAATCAGAGTCACCTAAGGTCTGAGAATCTACCAATGGTGATATACATGTGTCTGCCAACCTATGCTTAGGAAATAAGACTTATTGGACAAAATTGATTTAATTATTTTAGAAAGCACAGCTATTTTGTCTGGCGACGTTTTTACACCTCAATTTAGCCATTTTCATATTAATTGACTTGACATAAATTCTGCTGATATATTCAAACTTAATACACCATTTTATTCGGTTTTCATCCTCCATTCTATGGCACACATTTTGTTTATGCATATTGATTCAACTATATTTTTTCCCAACATATCTATGAATTTGGTAGTGATTAATGGCTTCTTTTCCTTGATTTGATAGTACATAAATAAAGAAATATACATCACAGATACACAAAAGTATATACTTTCATAATGCTTATGCCAAGACGGATGTAGGTAATCAATTCCTATGTATTTAAAATCAATATCGACCAAGATATTGCCCTATCAATGAAAAAATGGGGGGTTGCACTACTTTCGTGAGAATGGGTCATATATATGAATATATTGTGAGAATGCAATGGCAATTTGCCCAGAGATTTGGTATGTAAAATGATGAAGTCAGAGAAGTCGGATGATAGTAGTCTTCGGCCAGGCAGCAAGGTGTATCCAAGCTTACTCTGTCCTCTTTATTTATAGTCACACGTTAATTATTCATTAGCATCAAAATGGGTATAGCAAAGTGCACTCCCGGCGATCTACCCTTATGATTGGCTGAGGGGGGTCCTCCTCCACATGATCATGACCCCCAGCGCTCTCCCACGCCAAGGCCATGCGCTGTGCGCCTGCGCGGAGGATCCCTTGCCCTCAACCCCCCCTCCCCTCCCATTATCCCTGACCCAAGCATGTAGCGTCCCCTCCCTCCCCCAGTCCCTTCCCCCCACCCCGTAATGAGAGTCACGCCGGAGAACAATTGGCGATGCTATTTCGGTTGCTAAGACAATCAAACAGGTAGACACATAACAACAGATGTCCAGTGCCCCGCTCTCCCCCGCTCCACCCAGGTCCCGCGTGGCGGTCGAGGCCCAGGCGGAGGGGAGGGGGGGAAGAGGGGGAGGGGGGGACGGCCACTCTATGGGTAAATTCCGCTCGCAAGAATTGCAATTCTTTACATTCGTCCAATATTTTTCTTTTGATTGAAAACACAGTCTTTCAAACAAAATACTAGCCGTCCGCCCCCTCAATACAAGTAACATTACTAAAAACATACATGTTAAAACAGTAAGATAATGAGAGTGAGTGTTTGGACGAGAAGGACGTGCCTCCGTGCGCGCCTACATATCGGCCGGGAATTGGGAAATTACTCACATAATGCATTCATCCATCATTTCACCATCATAACTATAGCACAATGGAGTATCGTGGTCATGAAATTCATACTTATTTGGACATTTGAAAGGGTATTTGGACCAACATAGGAACCTTTTCCTATACCCAAATGCCAGTAGAGCGATATTACCAGTAAACAGTATTCAGGTGTGGAACGTGCAGGTGCAGAGTAAACAGGTATACAATTCTATATTTAACCACACTACTAGCCAACGCAAGCAGGGCTCTGTGCACTCGACTTGCACCCATATACAAATAGCGTTGTACTGAACTCTCTACCTAGTCTTGTGACAATAACTTTAAATATGGAGGAACGGGTAGTCGCAGTGGAAAGAAAAATTGGGCCAGTGGAAAGTGCTTTAGGACAGATGCAACGAGGTATGTCAAAAATGAGTGAAAGAGTTAAAAAGCTCGAACTAGAGGTTTTCCATCTAAACACAATCACTAGTAATCTAGAGGACTACTGCCTCGACTTAGACAAGGGGCAACGTAGAAAGCACATCCTCCTATCTGGGCTAAAGGAGACCAACGAAGAAAGTAAATTCCAGTCAAACGCAACATTGACTAGATCGCTTGACCTATGCTCCTCCCTTGATGATACATTTGTGGCCTCCGACCTAGAGTTCGCCTCAAGAATAGGGTTAAAAAAGATGAATGCAAATTCCCATCGCAATATAATATTAAAATTTAAAGATGAGGAAACACGTAACCGCATTTTTAAGTCCAAAGTTCTCCTGAAGACTACTAAAGGCTTTGAAAGATGCTACTTCAACCCAGATTTACCGGAGAAAATTGCCAGACGTCAAGCTGAAATGAGACAGATAGTGGCACATGCCAAAACAAAGAAAATCAAACCGAAAGTCAAGATCGAAAGAGGGAAACTCAAGGTTGGCAATAACCATTATGGCCATAGTGATCTGAACCTCCTACCAGAAGGAATTAAAATTGCCCAAATCAAGACAAGAAGAATACATGGAGCGACTGGCTACCAGGGGGAGCATTCTCACCTATCAAATTTTAGTTCCGCAATGTTTACATACGAAGGTATCATGTACTGCTCAGCCGAACAGGCCTTCCAACACCAGCGTGCTATCATGAGTAAAAACACAATCATAGCGAGGACCATCAAGGATTCTACATGCCCAAGATATGCCAAACGACAAGGCGACAGATGTGAAGAACACGAACCCTGGAACCAGAATAAGCTAAGAATAATGGAAGAGATACTCTTCGCCAAATTCAGGAAAGTACGATATGCCAAAGAAGCCCTACTCGCTACCAGCAATGACATGCTGGCAGAATGTACCCACGATAAATGGTGGGGTACTGGCATCCCCCTCCATGACCAATCCCTTGATGATCCGCAAACACAATGGCCTGGAAAGAACAAGCACGGCAACATTCTTGTAAAGATTAGAGAGGAAATCAGACGAGAGGATACTCTGGAGGAGGTAAACAGGCAGATGCCTATGCTTACGTACGTGGACAGATTCTATGAGGAGGAAATAGAAAAAGAATTTATCCGCCCTGACCCACTAGCACCCATAACCCAGGACCCAGAAGACTCAGAAGAGTCCGATGCAACCGACGAGGAGTCAGATGATAACTCTATACCAGGAGCAGAAGATGTAAACCAGGGAGACAGGGCCGACGTAATTAGGAATACACACCCCCAAGTAGATGATGCCACAGGTGACAGACCTACTGAGGAACCTGAAGAGATACCTGATCAACAACGGCCGCAAGTATTGACTGACACCCAGCTTACTGAGGAAGATAAAGACAATTACGCACGCGCCCCTACCTCACCAGAAACCCATACAGCGGACCAAACACATGCCACACCCCCCAACACACGTGGCCCGCTTGTTGACAAACAGCAGGAAGCCTCGGATGACCCCGCTCACCCGGGCAGGCGTGGTAAAGCGATACGGCCAAAATCGAGCATTGCTACTCGAAGCGGAAGTTGCAGCGGTACAGCACATCCGCCCAAACCAAGTCAGGAAGAACACGTGTGAACAAAGACCGACAAAACTCTCCACTTCAGACAGTAAAAACAGACACCAGAATGGCGTACGGAGGAGCAAACCTTAACCTCAACAACACGCAAGTAAAATCCATTATATTGTCAGATTCGCGTGGCGCAACTTTAGCCCCTTATATCAACCACGATGAAATTCGTATCCAGCACTACCCAGGCAGGGGCGTGCTTGGTCTGTATGAAAGCGGTCTGCACATATTGGATACGTACCAACCACAACTACTGTTCGTATTCGGTGGGATTTGCGATCTAACCTACAAGAGTAATGGGCATGTAGGAGTTAGATACGGCGACGCTGAGGCTCTTGAAAACCATGTTATTGGTAAATTGGATACAGTTGTTTCGAGACTGTCCCAGAGCCACCCCTACATTTCCCCAATATTATGCGGAATTTGTGGCATGTGCCTATCGACTTACAATGGGGACTTCAACCGTTCACCGGATCAGAACACCCTAGACCGAGCCGTGACCAACGTTAACTATTACATAAAGGGTTTCAACTTAGACCACGGCATGGTGCACCCTTACCTTACTAGCAAGGTACACAGACGTGCGGGCGGCCATACCTACTTCGGCTATGCCTCGCTCTATGATGGCATCCACCCACTTCCCTATATCGTCGAAGACTGGGCCAAGCAGTTTGTCCGAGCTCACAATGAAAACGTATTTTAAAAGACTTATGTCAAGCTCGCCGCAAGTCCAACTATGACTCATAATAGCCCGCGGAAGGACCGAACGAAGACTAATGAATGGCACTTGCCAATTACTAGCCTTTATAATAAACCAACTGAAGTTTATTACCTGTCTATTAGTCCAGTAGAAATAGGGTTGAACCTAGGACAAATTGCAACGTAGGTTTTTTCAATGGTTTTGGGTACTATTAGTACCCCTTATCAACATACTAAAAGTCTATAAAAATCTAGGTGGGGGAACACCCCCAAAATCACAAAAAACAAAATGGCGGCCAGTAAACCTTTGAAATACCATAACTTAGGTTAAAATCAACTTATATTCAAGTGTGAATATACTTTCTTAGTGTTTTGAGGCATGAGGAACACAGTGGAATATAAATGAAGTTGATACAAGCAACAATTAGTGAATAATTATGCTAATTACTAAGAAAAGGGAGGAAAAACCACCTAAATTACCTCCTGTGAAGTGGTAACAAATATAATTCAAGTTGTATAAGGGCATTCATGACCAAGGACACTAGGTAACATGTTTCTATGGCCATAAATGTACTACAAACATTTTAAATAATTATAAATACTACCATGGTAAATGGCATAAAGACCATGCTACCATTAGACTAATTGTATGCCCTCCTGGCTTTCATCATTAGCACATAGGCTGTTTGCAGTCACCTCTGCAATGGCCCTGTTAAAAAGTTAATTTTTCTGCAAGAACACTCTGAGCGTTGCAGCAGATAATTCGGTCACAGTTGGCAAATTTCGGGGGCTGGGGGTGGGGGTGGCTGCCCCCCCCCCCCGACTCTGGATCCACCACTGATTGGTCAGAAGCAAGAAACAAGTCATTAGATACAGGTCTGACTTATTCATCTTGGAATTTCCATCACCAATTCTCAGGGAGAGAGTGGGGTTGTAAAACAGGGTTGTACAAATGTGAACACAAGTATATGGCTATGGTACTTAGTAGCAGTGGGTGGAGGTGGTAGGAGCTGTGGATTTGTGGTAGGTTTACCAGAGAAGTACAGGTGCTGTAACAACAAATTTAAAATTGCCAATATTTCTTATGCTGGAGTTCATCCTGACTTTGGTTGAAATTGTCAGTGTTGCGCTATCAGTGTGTACACATTTATATGGAAACGAACACTGTGAATGCTATGTCAGAACACATGTCATTTCCACATACCAGAAGACAGTGGATGCACAAGCTGGACTACCACCTGTACCACATGTTAATGTTCAATTCATTAGCATAGTAAAAATCACTTTAGAACTAATTGGCCTTGAGTTTATGTTAAGGTATAAAGTTGTTTAGGCTGTTGATTTAATATTTTACCACGATTTTCTCTCAATTGTCTTCTCGTCACTATCGCTTGAGGGATGGCCGCCAATCGTTCCACCGATTTCTTTAGTCTGTCGAACAATGCCAACTCAGGCGAATTCGGAGCATCTCCCATGCTTAATATCTGATGAAATGTTCAAATAATCTCTCCATATTCCAGGAAAGAACTCGCTTGTTCATGTGAGATTTTATAAGTCCAAGATCGAGCGGGTTGTCCGCCAGTGTTAAGGTATGAATGGAAGAATAGCAAACGAACGTGTGGTCTTCGTGAGAAGAACTAAGCAACTGATTTAATGATCTAGCATCTGTACATATGTCCATACAGGATGTGTAAAAGAGTAGGGGGCGGAGCCCTTACGTAATACCTATGGCTTAGCATGAATAAGTAGACTTGCACAGTACTGGATAGCTAAGTATAATTAGCGAATTTAATAATGAGATATTATAATTAATGGGTGATAATTAGATAGATAATGAGGTTACACAATGTTACGTAATGTTACATAACATTTACATCTCTCATATATTTTTATCCAGAGCTCTAACGATTTTTATTTTAATATAGAGTAAATATTATTCTTTAGGAAATATTACTTTTATTTAACTTATACCATATACTATGATAGGATGTAATGAGGTTGGTTTCTGACTTACTGTACACAATGCCCACAAGTTTTATTCGACCAGGGATGTCACAAGAAGCTGTAAGCATGTACAATGTACCTGCCTTATTGTAATATCTTTGTATCGTCTGATGATTGTTGTATAAACATACTAAATATAAAAAAAAACAGTATATACACCCATTTACTCTACATGCTCCCCTATGTCAGGAACTGGTCATTGCTACAAAGGTCATTTTCCATAAAATATTAGACATTTTTTCCTCTCCATGTTTTCTTTATTCTGGCATATGATATATTCTTACATTGTTCACCAGAACCAAAGTGAACAGAAGTAAGCTTCTGCAAGGAATGAATAATTTAAACCAAGGCAGGTATGCTCTAAAGCCATGTCCTATGCTATTTCTTTCAGTCATAATCTTTCCTCTTGTCATACCCTTATTTGATCAGCAATTGAGGGCATTCTCAAATTATACTAGGGAAATGTAATATGCAAAAAACACAGAGATTTCAAAACAAAGCAATCCGCATCGCCCTGAAGGCGGATCCGCTCACACCTAGGAGAGACCTACACAGCAGATGTAAGATTATGTCAGTACCAAACAGGCAATATTTTCTGCTGATGAAAATGGGAGGGAAAATCGCAGTAAATGAGGATGGGAGAGTTACGAGACAGAATGAAGGGAGAACCATAAAGCACTTCCGGCCGAAGACAGAAACGGACAGAAAATCGCTTAGTTATCAAATGGCGGTGAACTGGAATAACTTATAAGTTAGACTTAGAAACCTTGACAATATTGCATTGAAACGGGAACTAAAAAAAACAGATCCTATTTAGACAGAATTGGGAAGAATTTGAATAAAACTAGGAGAAAGTCATACACTATGAAGTAAACTAGTGTATCCCATGACCGCCGTTATATTTCCACGCCCCCTGGACGATAGACATGTACTAGCTGACTTAAGAAAATAACATTACTATTAACATAGTTATAAGTAGCCTAGATCTTAAGGCAGGTGGTTAGAATATCGCCAGTGGCGACGCCAGATTTGTACTTACTGCCGATAAAAATTTTAAAAAAACAAAAAAAAACCCTCATTTCCCATAGTGTGACCCTGGTACTGACTACTTCATTGGAATGGACCTTAATGAGAAAGCTCCTTCTTGAGTTTTCTGATTGCTGGCTTAACTAAACAAGGGATGTCGCTCATCTGTAGTCTGGTGCTGGCATTCTTTATGGTGGATCTCTGGTGGTGCTATGCCTGAGAGAATGTATCAGCTTTCTGTTAGTGTTGGTCTTAAACATCTGGTAGTTAGTTAGGAGGTTGCATTTATGGCCGGTCAACTTTCTTAGCATTAGCAACTTATTCAGTAGAACATCACTGCTCTAACCTGCTTAGATGGATCCCCCAGTTCAATGGTTGTAGGCTGGATATATCAGTTTGATGTTGTTACTTTCACATGACAGAACTACCAATGGCTAATTTCTTCTGCTGGCCTGGGTAACTGCAGCAGACTCAGACATTCTTGCAGAAAAATGAACTTGGGGCATGTTCCAGCTTGTGGTTTATTACAATGGTGACTGTGAAAATAGTTCAGCTGCTAATGATGAACATCAGGAAGACATATACAGTGCCTTATGCAGCAGGCAAATAACAGCACTGTCTTTATTTTAGTTATAAAGATAATTTTTACTAATTGCAGAGGTTGTATTACTGTTAGGGCTACAGAAATAATTTACCTACTATAGTGTCCTCAGTAATAAATACCCTTATACAATTTGAATGATACATTTTTCAATTTGCACAATCCAATTTGAGTCAGTTTTTTCCATCTTTTTCTCAGTATCAGTTGAATTTCATTTATCGAGTATTGGTTTTATTGATTTTATTTACCTTCCATTGGATTTCTCATGCTTAAAACATAAAAAACTGTATTAACACTTGAATATACATTGATCTTACATTAAGTTATGGCATTTTAAAGGGTAAGTGGTCAGGAGGACATACAAGGTTACTTACAAAAAAATCTAATGGCATCTTGGTCTTTATGCAATTTACCATAGTGGTATTTATTTATAATTATCTAAAGTTTTTGTATTATATTTGGGCTACAGAAATATGTTATTAAGTGTCCTTGGTCATGAATGACCTTATGCAACTTGAATTATATTTGTTATCACTTCACAGGAGGTAATTTAGCTGATTTTTCCTCTCTTTTCTTAGTAATTAGCATAATCACTCACTAATTATTGATTGTATCGATTTCATTTATATACCATTGGATTTCTCATGCCTCAAAACATTAAAAAAGTGTATTCACATTTGAATATAAGTTGATTTTAACCCAAGTTATGGTATTTCAAAGGTTTACTGGCAGCCATTTTGTTTTTTGCGATTTTGGGGGTGTTCCCCCACCTAGATTTTTATAGACTTTTAGTATGTTGATAAGGGGTACTAATAGTACCCAAAACCGTTGAAAAAACCTACGTTGCAATTTGTCCTAGGTTAGGCCCTTTTTTTGCTTAGATCTACTGGACTATATATTATTTAATGGATTATACCCCGTTACCTTGTATATTTCATTTACCATGTTTGTCAGGTATATGCTTCCATAAGGAGCCAACAAAAGTCGCTACTACCTGTTTAAATCGTTTAATGGATTATACCACATTTGCTTTGTATATTTCATTTACCATGTTTTTGTCAGGTATATGTCTTTATAAGGTACACAATAATAGTTGTTACTGCCTGTTTAAATCGTTTGATGGTTCTTGTCAGGTAAATGTCTCCATAAGGTACACAACAACAGCTGTTACTACCTGTCTATATTGTTTAATGGATTATACCCTACTGCATTGTATACTCATCTACCACGTTCAGGTCAAGTATATGGTGCTTAACAAAAGCTATCTGCCCTATATGACACTAGGAGTCAATTTACGCCAATGTTGCTTACTTGTTTATACCCCATTTGTTTTGTACATATTATCTACCATGCTCTGTCAGGCAAGTACATGCCTCCCACAGGAGCCCGACTTAGGTTGTCAACCTAATGTGATTACCCAATTATTGCAACCATGTTGTACCATAAAAAGGGTTAATTCTATGCGCTGCCACTGGTTGATAGATTTTCGTGTACTACTCACACCCAGGGTCACAACCTGTCTATATTGTGATATGTATTCCTTTATACTTGTTCTGTCGATACCTAGGTTATTTACTGCTTATATAAGACACTGGCAAATGCCAAGTCTACCAATTGTAACTTACCATCTCAAACAATGACTGATAATATTAACTGTGTTACCCATGACAACATAAAAGGAATTGCCTCGTGCAAAGGTCGTAAATATTTATATCTTAATATTAGATCTATTTTAAACAAGTGGCCGGAACTAGCTATTGACTTAGCTGACCTGAGCTTCGATGTCTTCCTATTTGGTGAAACATGGCTGAACGACAAAATACTAAGTAATAACATAACGCTACCTGGCTACTCAATTGAAAGACAAGACAGATTAAAAAGTACGGGTGGAGGCCTATGTGCCTACATAAATAATTCTCTAACCTATGAGGTGGATACACAAATGTCGTGTTGCAACGAACACATTGAGGTACACTTAATACTTATCAGATATGAAAATACAAAGAACCTTGTACTAATTAACACGTATAGACCTCCGTCTGGATCAATTAATAACTTTGTTGAGCAGCTATCAGGTATATTACAAGAGGTAAAGACTAAATATTCAAGCGCTGAAATTGCTATCATGGGTGACATAAACATTGATGTAACACCAAACCAATGTAATAAAAATCATGTTGCCGAGTTACAAAAATTGTTAGACGAATATTACCTACAGCTACCAATAGTAAAACCAACTAGGTTGGGTCTGAATGGGAAAACTACTATCCTAGACCATATAATGACGGATGTTAAACACATAAAAGAATGTGGAGTTGTCAATTACAATCTCAGTGACCACAATCTTATATATTTTGTAAAGAAAAAAACTCGGGTACACCATGAGAAATGTAACTTTACAGCAAGATCATATGCTAAGCTAACACAAGAGAATGTAAATAATGCTGTGATGGAAGTAACTGACTGGAATGAGCTTAACCTGATTGAAAACCCAAACAGAGCGTGGAAATTTATCTATGCCAGACTGTTAAAAATCCTAAACTCCCTCTGCCCTATGAAAAAATATAGAGCGAAGAAGGTCAAACCGGAATGGTATACCAATGAAATCTTGAACCTAGCATATAATAGAGACTACTTCTTTAAGAAATACAAGAAAACAAAGAAAGAAAATTTCAGAGTAAGGGCAGTGGAATTTAGAAACAGAGTGAACAGCGAAGTAAGACTAGCAAAAAGCCGATATATTAAGAGCCTGCTCGAAAGATATAAGTATGACCACAAAAAATTCTGGCAAATTTTGAACATGTACCTTCCATTCAAGGGATCTAACAAAATAATATCTAGCATTGTTAACCCAGAGAACTCACAAATGGCACATGCCAACATGGTACCTGATATCATAAACAAGTACTTTGCAGAAATTGGGGAAAAGATCACCCTTACAATGCCAGACGTTGATAATGATACTAGAGATACTTATGCCTTAAACAATACACAGAGATTTTTACCAATGAAAGGAACTCAATACATTCCAATAAATGAGGAGATCTTCGACAATCTAGTTGATGACCTTCACCCAGGTAAATCATCGGGCTGTGAACAAATCCCCATGAAGGCATATAAATTATTTTTTAAAGCTATTCCAAAGCAAATGATCTTTGTATTAAACCTGTCAGCTTATAGAGGCATTGTGCCTGAGGTATGGAAAAAGGCAACGGTAATCCCAATACCAAAAAAAGGGAACGCAACTCACACTAATAATTTAAGACCAATCTCTCTTACTCATGTTGCAAGTAAGCTACTAGAAAAACACATTAATAATCAGGTCCAATCCCTTCTAGAATACTACCAGGTAATCTCACAATATCAAGGAGGATTTCGAAAAAACTCCTCGACCATGGAAACTATTAATTTATTACTGTTTAAATTGATGAATAATGTGAACAAGAAAATTGACTCATGTTTAATGTTTTTTGATTATCAGAAAGCGTTCGATTCTGTGAACCATACGTTGTTAATTAACAAAATAAGAAAGTACCACTTTCCTGACTGGTTTTGTAAATGGACTTATAATTATTTGGATAACAGACAGCAAAAGGTGAGGACAGGGGAATTCTCGTCTAAGTATCTACCTATTAATTGCGGTGTACCGCAGGGCTCGGTTATGGGACCTACACTATTTAATATTTTTGTTAACGACATCTGTGATATAGAGATCCGTGGAGATATGCTCCTCTTTGCGGACGACATTGTATTAATTAACTCAAATAATGATGCTAAGGGTCTTCTGGCACAGTGCCAACGCGACAGTTCTGCTATAGCCGACTGGAGCCTGACAAACAAATTGTCCATAAGCCTGCCAAAAACCAAATCCATGTATATACCTTACTTACAGAAAGAAACAGCAAATTATCCAAGAGAAAAAATTGTAATTTATAATACGTCGATTGATTGGGTCAACACTTTCACCTATCTGGGCCTGTCAATTGACAACAAATTAAAATTCGAGGAAATGGCAAGAGGTATAATTAATAAAGCTAATGCTAGGCTGTATAACATTTATATTAATAGACATTGTTTAGATACCACGACCAGAACAATGCTGGTGAAATCAATGGTTTTAAGCCATTTAGATTATGCTAATACATGTTACCTTAATTGCACTAAAGGTACCATACAAAGGGCACAAACTCTACAGAATAAAGCCCTTAAGTTTGCTTTGAAAAAGCCGCGTTACTATGACACAAACATACTACATGTAGAAAGTAAAACTATGCTTGTTAAGGACAGAATATACTTTAACACGATAAAATTCTACCACAAACAAATTCACCATTGTAGGGTAGACTGGATACCACGCAAAACACCTGACGCGAATTATGAGTTAAGGGACAACAGGTTACTACAATTCGAGTTAACAAGACCTTATGAAAACCGATTCCAGAAGTCACTAGCTTACACAGGCATCCGCATGTGGAATGACCTGAACATAGATTATAAAAGGCTTGACGACAAATTATCTTTTAAAACTGTACTCAAGACAGCTATTATTAACAAGGTTATCCAATCCTCGGAATACCTACCATAAAGGCACTTGCCTATTACTTAAGTTACCACTATATGAACTACCTGTATACTGTCGTATTGTATCTAAATTTACAGTCCAGAAACCAAGTATATTTGCTACTGTCTACCTACCACTTTACTCCATATGTGCTTATATCGTTACCATCACATTTCTAAACACTTTAAATATCACATCATCTCATCTCATTAACTCATCATTACTGTATTGTTGATTATGTTATCCCAATTTAACACTCAATTTGTTGATATGTAGTTGAACATCACCAAACTCAGGACCTGACGGGAAACAGGGGCAACCCTAGTCAGTGTAATGTCTAATAGATGGCACATGCCACTGTTCAACTCCTGAATAAAGAAATGTTCAAAAAAAAAAAAAAAAGATAAGAAGATAGATATAATACGAGTTAAAGGTAAAAAAATGTCTCTTTGGGACCTTAATCGGTCAGGAAAAATGTCTCTGGAGATGTCTCCTTAGGGGAAGGTTCATTATCGTATGATGCCTTCATTCAATTACTAAAAAGTCTTTTAGTCAACATGGGTAAGAGAAGTCTTTGTGTATATAAGTGTGCTTCTGAACACTTCTAAAAACGTCTGTCTCCCTCTGGAGGTTCTACTACACAAATTCCTCTAGTGCGGTCATCACCGACGTCTCCTCTGCCCGCCTGACCAGCCGAGGCCCCCGCTGGACCTCGTCGCTGGCCGACTGGGCGCCTGTCTCTCTCTCTCTCTCTTGGCCTTTGACAGCGAGAACGGTTGGGTAGTCAACACTACCGTATTTTCATTATTAAAAACCCTAAAATAACTGCAGAGCACATGTTTTCTCCTGCAGTTTGGCTTATAAAACTCCTCAATGAAAAATACACTTCAAAGCAGAATGGTTTGGAGATATACAAGAAGCTCTGGTCCTGTGGTGCTTCTTCTCAGACTCCTCTTACTCGCCCCATTCTGTCTGCATAAAACAACTTCTCATTGCGAGAGTTGGATATAATACCTTTGGGCTGGATCCTTGTCCGTGGATTCCACCATTTTCTCCTGAGAGAGAAATGGATTTCACCCAGGTATATTACTCTTTGCTCTGCGGTCTCTGTCTCGCACCCGAGAGAGGGCAAAACAGCATTAATAGTAAAATATTAAAAGAGTACAAAGAAAAGACAAGTTCATAAAGTGATTAAAGTACTACCCAGAAAACCAAACAAAATAGCTGAAACTTATTACTTCATCCTGGTCAGTCCGAGATTGGCAGCGTAATATGGTGAGGTAGAGGGGTGGGCGGGGAGGTGTTCAAAGGGGCGGGAATCAGCCCTGGCGCCAGGGTCAGATTCTCCATCCTCTCGATCTTCGTCTTGGGGGGGTAGGATTTCCAGGGTGAGGGTTGGGGGTTCTTCGGGGGCGTTCTCTCGGGGCCTACGGTTCCTTTGGCAACACTGGAGGTTGACCATGCCTCTGGGGGCAAGCCCCTTTCGGCGGCGGAGGTAGAGGATTCCCAGGGTCATGACTCCTAGGAGGGTGGGGATGAGAGTGGCTATACCCCAGATAGAACTTTCAGACCAGGGGCTAGGGATAGGTGTGGGGGAAATGGGCTTAGGAAAATCGGTGAGAGAGAGTAAGGGTATCTCAGCTCTCTGTAAAAGGGTCAATTGTTGGGTTAATTGGGGGTAAAGGGAGAAATTTCCATAAGTCAGATTAAACCCGGGGAGGGGCATAATCGTGGGGGTGGGGAGAATTATATGGGACTTATGGCGTTTGATGCTACTCACACGCCAATCCTTTCCAACCAGGAGACAACCGTCTTCTAATATTACCCTAGTATGCTGGCGATACGTTTTAATTACTGGCTTCTGCCCAGGACACCTCAGGATGGTTTCTAGGGGTTGATATACTGTTAAAATTATAGAAGAAATGGACTCTCCCTCTCTAAATACTTGATTGGTCAAATTACCTCTCTTCAAAATCTGGGCCTTACAAAGATCGGGTCTTTTACCCATGATGATATTGGTCTCACAAGTTGGGGTTAGATGTTCAATTGCAGCTGAGCAAATTTGTGGTTTAAACCCAATACAGTGCTGTGGGAGGAAAGATGCACTTGACACGCTGTCTAGGGCCACTTCTTCCTCTCCCATTAACTTTCTGAGGTGGTCAGCACCATACGGGACGGGGAAATATTTTAGTCTATAATGTAGAAATTGGGTGCCTGAAACAGCCGGAATTACCGTCTGATATACCAACTCCTGCTCGCCATCTAGTAATAGTTGGACGTTCAGGTGCCTGTAATACCAGCGGTTATCTTGTGGGGTATAATGCTTCCCTTCTTGTAATTTAGACAGAATTTCTGATAAATATGCCAGTGGTAAAATCTGGTCAGTTAAGAATCCCCTTTCCAGCTGAATTCGCTGGCGATAGAACAATTCATTCTGACGGTAGTAATTTTCTACCGCTCTACCTACTTGTTGCAATAGAACATCCACTTCCCTTCGCATGTGGATTCGGTGAATTTCTATACTAAAACCATTCAAATGTGTTAAGATATCAGCCACCTGACGGGAGATGTTATTGGCTGCAGCTTGGAGCACAGCAATGTCCATACGGTTTTCTCTCATATAGAGTCTAGTTTGGTTCAGCACAGACACCATCTCCTCTTGACAATGGGCTAATATTTCCTCACTATTGTGGGTTGCTTGAACCGCAGCTTGCAATTCCTCGACCTGTCCAACCGTAGCTGTGCCAAACAGGGCACGGCTCAACGATCCCACAAACTTAAATAGGCCCCTCTTCTTCCTGTTTTTGAGGTGGGCCTGTGCTGGTATCTCTGTCCGGAGGAACTCCATGTGCTCCTCCCAGTGGAGAACATCTTGGTCTCCCACAACCTCCGCCTGTCTGAGCTCTGCAATCCTTCGTTTAAGAACCGAGATCCAAGTTTTGACAGGAGGGGGTGTGGGAGGGTGCAGTACAATCACAGTCGTCCAAGTCGCGGTCAGGGCTCTGACCTCCCCTTCCTCATACACTAACACCCCTTCCTCCTCAAACAGACCGCCTCTAACCATCGTGGTTAAGACGATCATCAGGAGGGTTTTTAGGGTGAAGTGGGAGAGAAATCCGTCACTGGTGGTGCCACTGGATCGAACTCCCATGGCTGGGGCTGTGGTGGGGGTGACGGTGGGGGTGATGGTGGTGGTGGTGGCGATGGGGGTGGTGATGGTGGTGGTATGCAGGGCAGCTTCCTAGGCCTCTGCACAGGTGAAGAAGGTGAGACTGGGTTGGGGGAGGAGTCAGGCCTCTCTCTCTTTGTAGATCCCAAAGAGTGGAAAACCTTAATCCTCTTCTCGGTGCCTTCAGATGTAGTGCTCAGGGCTTTGGGTAGAGGGTTTGTAGTTGGAGTCTCAACTCTCCCTCTCTTAGCCCTTGATCTTGTGACTGGACCTGGAGGTGGTGTGCGCTGAGGGGCAATCTCCACAGCAACGGCGGGTGGTAGGAGTGGGCGCACTGTGACTGGCTTAGGTGTAGCCAGTACTAGTACGTTCTCCTTTGGCGGTCGCTGCTGGGGTGGGCGTGGCACTTGTTGTGGTCGTTGGGGGCGTGGCACTTGGTCCTCGTCCTCCACTAGCATGTGCTCTTCCTCTGGTTGATTTGCGGGCGCATCTTCCTCCTGTGGCTCTACCTGAATTATACGAGGCATGTGAGGTATGGGTATGAATACAGGGTCAGGCTCTGCCTGAGGCTCGGGCCTTTGTGGGGGTGGTGGTCTGACTCGATTAGCTTGTTGGGCCTGTCTCCGAGCCCTATTACGTTTACCTTGACCCGCCCTTGGTTGCCTAGTTCTCAGTACATCCCATTCTATTTCCCCTGATACCAACTTAAGTCTATTTCTATTAATACGTTTTTGTTCACCTTGGGGTCCTCTCAGAGTTATGACGGTACCCCTGATACCAGTTATCATGTAACCATGATCCCATTTCGGGTCCAGTGGAGTGCTGGTACCCGATAACACCACTACGTGATCCCCTATGTTTAGATCTTTTGCGTTCGCTCTGGCTCTCAATCTTTCGTAATTAGCCACCCTACTAGCCTCAGTGCGCTCAGCGGCCTCTCTGAACGCACTTGTCAAGGCCTGTAGGCGCTCACTTAGCACGGCATCCTCTGTTCCCTCTGGAGTAGGGAATATTTTAGAAAAAGGGTATTTTGGTTTGGTGCCGAAAGTTAGAAAATATGGTGTGAAACCAGTTACACAAGAGGTGGAGACTCTATGTGCCCAGAGGGTAGGGCCTAAATGGCTCTCCCACTCTGCTGGTCTGGCGTTTATGAATTTTCTGAGTATTCCTTTAAATGTTTTGTGGAATCTCTCTATTTTACCGTTTGTGGTAGGGTGGAAACTTGTGGAGTGCCTTACTTCAGTGCCTATTGATTTGAGATACCCTTCTACCTGTTGGTTCATGAATTCTAGCCCCCTGTCAGTGATGACTACCTCTGGAGGGCCATACCTGGGGACGTATTCATTCGCCAAATAGTCAGCTATATTCTTAGCTGCTTTGGTGGGTATGGGTTTAACTTCTACCCAGCCAGTAGCGTGATCTATTACAGTTATTATATACCTGTTCCCTTGTTCAGAAACGGGGAAGGGACCACACAGATCCATCCCTAGTATCTGGCCAGGGTATTTTGCCAGAGGCATAGCTGTAGGAGGTACACGCGCCTGCCCGACTCGGTTCACTGCACACCTAGCGCATTTGGTCAAAACACGGAAAGTATCCCTTCGCATTGTGGGCCGTTTATAGGCCTCTTGAATTCTATCCAATGTTTTTCGCATACCCTGGTGGCCTACCTCAGTGTGGGCGCGCCTCACTACTCTATACCTGGCTGAGGGTGGTAATACCAACCGGGGGTAGGCTGGCTTACCTGGGGGAGGAATCAGAGTAAAGAGCATTCCATCAATTATGGTATAGTCTCCCTCCTCTTCCATCCCTTGTTGGAACTCATCCATTTCCCTCTGTTCTAACCTTATTTGCTCTTTCTCGAGTTTATCAAATTCCCAAGGAATTTCATCTATTTCTTCTAAAGCGCAGACTTCAAATTGACTGAGAGTCGGCTCTTTTCCCTTGGTTTTTATTCGAGAGAGCATATCCGCCCTAATGTTGTTGGCCCCTTTCCTATACTCAATGGGAGCCCCATATTCTGCTATAAGTACCGCCCACCTCTGAATTTTTGTGTTTTTGACTTCACCTACAAATAGCGATTTTAATGGCTTGTGATCCGTATAAATTTTGAACTCGCTACCTTGAAGATAGGGCCTAAGTTTGTTTAGCGCATAAACAATAGCATATGCCTCTTTCTCAATCGTAGCCCAATTTAGCTGTGGTCCGGAGAGTTGTTTAGAGATATATTGAACAGGTCTCTCCACACCCTGACTATCAGTCTGGACCAATATGGCCCTTATTGCGTAATCACAGGCATCTGTATAAAGGCGGTAGGCCTTATTTAGCTGGGGATGTGCCATTACTCTGTCTGAAGTAAGTAGCTCCTTCAGCATTTCAAAAGAATTTTGTTGTTCTTCCAACCATTCAAACCTAGCGTACTTTTTGGTAAGTTTTACTAGCGGATAAGCTACCTTAGCATAATCTGGAATACATTGACGGTAATACCCAGTCATCCCTAGAAAGGAGCGAATTCCGCTCACGTCTTCTGGGGGTAGCATATCCCTGATTGCACTACATTTATCTGGGTGGGAGTTAATCCCATCCTTGGAAACCTGGTAGCCGAGGAGATCTACCTTTTCCTGTTTGAAAATACATTTACTCTTTTTGATTGTAATTCCGAACTCTTCTAATTTATCAAACACCAAAACCAAATGGTGGTTGTGCTCCTCTTCAGATTTGGAATAGATTACAATATCGTCTATAAAAGTCATGCAAAATTTTCCAATAAATTCCGAAAACATTTTATTCATGGCCCGTTGAAAGACAGCTGGTGCATTAGTGAGACCAAAAGGCATTCTCCTGAAGTGAAAAAGGCCTCTGTGACACACAAATGCAGTCTTTTCAATACTCTCTGGGTCCATTTCTACCTGCCAGTACCCGCTTTTTAGGTCAATGGTGGAAAAGACAGTTGATCCTGCCAAGCTATCGAATATGTCCTGAATATTTGGGAGAGGGTGAGCGTCCTTTTTAGTAACAGAATTGAGTCTTCTAAAATCTACACAAGGTCTATTACTCCCATCTTTCTTAGGAACCAACAATATTGGGCTCCCCCATGCTGAAGTGCTGGGCTCAATTACTAACAGTTCCAGCATTTCATCTAATTCCTTATCAACTAGTTTTCTTTTAATCAGGGGCAAGCGATATGGCCGTTGATTAATGGGGCGCGCATTTCCAGTATCTATGTGCATTGTCACATCTTTAAATTTTCCAAGATTACCCTTTTTGCCTTCTCCAAAAACAGCCGGGTATTTTACTTCCCAAGCTTCTGCTTCAGTGTGGATGGAGGCAAATTCTAAATCAGAGTCACCCACCCACCCACTCTTATAGCTTTTCCCTTCTAAAATGATTTTTCTCTTTTTGAATACAATGTGGGCGTCTAGAATGTCTAGCGCGTCGTCCCCTAAAAGCATTTCATGGTGGAGTTTTTTAACAACATAAACTGGAAATGAGCTACCTCCCAAGTTAAGTAGTATGAGTGGACGGTGATAGGCTTTACAGAAAGCCTTCCACATATCCTCTCTCATCAAACTTCTAGACGCGCCGGTACCAATGAGAGCCCGCATTCCCATCCCCGCCACTGGGATAGAAATACAAAATCTCCTGTCCGGCCTGCCTATTCCCCCTGGTTCCCGATCTTGGGGGTGGCGGCAGCCATCTGCATGGCCGCTACCACCGCCGCTTGTACATGAGCATATCTTTGAGAGCATTCTCTCGCAAAATGTCCCTCTTCCCCACATTCATAGCAAACACCCTTGCCCCTAAACCTCTTCCCTCCTCCCTGTTTATTCTTTTCAGGACCTGCGTCCCCTTTACCTTTTCCCTTCCCTTTCCCTGTGTTATTAACAGCTTGAGAACTGGCAACCGGAGGGGGTGGGTAGGATGGATTGTAATAAGGTGGATACATAGGCAACATGGGTGGTTGAAAAGGGTACTGGGTGGCTGTACTTGGTTGGGGCATGATCACAGTTGGGTTAGGGGTTTTTATGTTCTCCCATTTTTCTATTACTTTGGTCAACATATTTATTCTAGCCTCTAATTCAGAAAAAGGTACCCAATTTGCTGGGGGTTTTGGAATTTCGGGTTTTAGTTGATTTAGGACGGCCCCTATCTCCATTGGCTCGTCCTTTCTCTCACCTCTGGCAGGCTGGCCTGCCAATGCGAAGGTGTGAGCGGCAGCTGAGGCTTGAGTGATAGCCTCAGCCAGAGTCTGAGGACGAGCGGCAAATACGTCATGACGTATCTGCTCGTCCCTCAGTCCTCCCACAAAATTCCTTACTAGCGTCTCTTGGACAATATCATGATTTAAATCATCAATGCTATATGCCCTTTGAGACGCCAGCTGGAACTTGCGTCCATACTGCTTAGCATCTTCGTACGGGAGTTGATAAAGATCAGTGAGGCGTGCCCTGAGCTGTTGTTCCTCCTCTTCATTCATGAAGAGTCGGAAAATCTCTGCCCTTGCCAGATCCCAGGTTCTGTTCTCTGCTATCTGCAGGAACGCTGCCACACACCTCGCTACCCGACGGGCAAATGAGCGCGATTCTACGCGATTTTTAATGCGCAATCATTTCGTCATAGTTCTGTGATGAGCGTGGACGCTTTTCACGCAATAATTATTGCGCAATGATTGCGTGATTGTCACGCTAAGGGTATAACGCAATATTAGTGCAAAAATTAGTGAATTCTTGTAACTTTGAGTGTGATATTTGAGGGGTATCATTATTCCCTACAGATAGAATACAGAGAGTTTATACCAAGGTATGTTACCATGTGTTTGCATGGTAAAACATCAATTAATTCATCATTATTTCCATCCTGTCAGACAGCCGTAATGCCAAGCAGCACCCCTAGAAGGGTTATTCCAGTTGTACACTATACCTTGGTGGGCCAGTCTACCTGAGCTAATGAAGTATGCAACGATGGGGGGTGTTTTTATCAAAACATTTTTCAATATAAAACAACTAAATTAAACAGATAAACTATTGAGGTATGTCATTTATAAAATACATGTACATGATGTGGAATATCTATAGTGGTATAAATGCCACACAAATGTATTAGATGGACTTTGATTGTAAAAGAAATTGTAAATGCACCCCAGTTACCAGTTGCGCCACCTGCTGACAATGAAATAATGAGTATTTAGACGCGATTTTTAATGCGCATTATGAACGCAATTTAAATCACACCCAAAAATAGTTTCTACACATTTTTGTTATTCTTGAAATACATAATAATATGGGAACCATACTTTCAAAGATCTTATGCCAGAATCTCTGCCGCTATTGCAATAAAAGTGCTTTTTCAGGCTAGAAAAAAAGTAATAATTAAGGAATTTGAATATGATACACAGGCGCATTTAGAAAATATATTCCTTCAGCTGAGGAAAAGACACTTGGTGTCATGACCAACTCACGACTGTACCACCACTGGCTACAGGTGTGAAAAGCTGTAGCGCACCAGGGCAGCAAGAGGTGCAGGTGGCAGGCAAGGTGTGATGTTACCTGGGATAACCCTAGTATGGAAACCACTCTCATCCCTACCCACAACATCACTAATGAATACATAATGTTGACTATTTTTTAAAGAAAATACATTATCAACTTTAATATCCATTCATGTTTTCATCTCAATCAAAGCAATGTCGTTGGCACTATAAGCGCCATAGAAATTCCTTTCATATCACACTAGATAATGTATAAGGTATGTTGTATGTCATGAATGTAAATAATGACACACTGGATTTTTTTGCATGAAAATCTTTGCATACTCTTTGAGGCTGACAATGAAATTTATTTAATTTATATAATGAGTATTTAGACGCGATTTTGAATGCGCATTGTATGCGCAATTGAGATCACACCCATATTAGACATGTCCATTTCACTGTGATTCAAAGCCATAAGTATCACACTTCACTAGTTCACGGTCAATCACAAAATGATCACAGTGCTATCACACTCAATTGCACTCAGTGCCCGTCGGGTAGAGGCCCACTAGCAAGCGTCCCCAAAAGCTCTAAAGTGAGGTCATCATTGGCCGCACAATAGGCTTTTGCCCTGCTGATCCTATCCAGCCACTCTCTCAAGGTGTCCTTGTTGGAACCATCATTGGCTCCCAACATAGATCCATGGCGTTCCAAACGCCTTCGGATCTCTTTGATTGCCGCAAACCTTGCCCTTCTTTGATTGACATCTAGAGCAGCAACCGCCTCTGCATCTAGCGCCCAATCAACCTCCATTGCGGTTTTTAGAGAGAATAACTAGACAGTACAAGGTACAGATCTAAACATACAGAACCCAAGGACCCAGTGAATTAAAAGCTCTAGGCATTTCTCACGCACTCTCCAAGTATTATGAGTGGTTAAGTGTGATCATTGCACCCAATTTTGTACAGTGTCCCCAGATCCGCTTCCCACACATTCCACAATAATATACAAGCAAAATCAGAGTTCAGATTTCCACTCACCCAGTCCTGTTCTTCATTTGCTCGCCTGGTTTTTCTCTGACTTCAAGATGAGGGTCTTGCTATTTTAGCAAGTCGTCTCTTCGAATGGTCGCCAGTGTGAGAATGCAATGGCAATTTGCCCAGAGATTTGGTATGTAAAATGATGAAGTCAGAGAAGTCGGATGATAGTAGTCTTCGGCCAGGCAGCAAGGTGTATCCAAGCCTACTCTGTCCTCTTTATTTATAGTCACACGTTAATTATTCATTAGCATCAAAATGGGTATAGCAAAGTGCGCTCCCGGCGATCTACCCTTATGATTGGCTGAGGGGGGTCCTCCTCCACATGATCATGACCCCCAGCGCTCTCCCACGCCAAGGCCATGCGCTGTGCGCCTGCGCGGAGGATCCCTTGCCCTCAACCCCCCCTCCCCTCCCATTATCCCTGACCCAAGCATGTAGCGTCCCCTCCCTCCCCCAGTCCCTTCCCCCCACCCCGTAATGAGAGTCACGCCGGAGAACAATTGGCGATGCTATTTCGGTTGCTAAGACAATCAAACAGGTAGACACATAACAACAGATGTCCAGTGCCCCGCTCTCCCCCGCTCCACCCAGGTCCCGCGTGGCGGTCGAGGCCCAGGCGGAGGGGAGGGGGGGAAGAGGGGGAGGGGGGGACGGCCACTCTATGGGTAAATTCCGCTCGCAAGAATTGCAATTCTTTACAATATAGCGCCTACCGCTGGTCAGGAAGCCGAGATTCGACCCGCCACCTAGTGTGAAAGCCCAACGCACAATACACAAAGAAAAACATTCTAATTCGGATTCTACTGAAATGCTGCTTTGTCCAACTTTAATCATTATTTACACGGGATTGCTCGTGGGAATGATTTACTATAGGTAAGGTTAGTAAAGTCAATTCTTGCGATTAGAGATATATTCAAAATTCATACAATTGGGCTAGACTTTCTGTTGTATTATACTATTTCATAAGCTGAAAGGAAATGTTCCACTCAAAATAAATATCGTATCAACAGGAAACGTCGGTGATGCATGTGGAAACGAAGCCGATTGTGAAGATGCTTTTGCTAACAGTGGATGTGTGCTCAGTACATGCCTATGTGACATTGGCTACAACTCCAGCAGTATCATGGATGCTTGCATAAAGCGTAGGAATAAGTTCACTTCCTTTAACGAAATCGGTACAACAGTGCATATATATATACTTGAGGGAAAAACCTATATATAATGTGAGGTCCAATTCATCGTTTATTCATCTTCTTGGGATACATATTTTTATTTCATTAAAGGCCAGTACATGTTTAAACACTTCCACTGAAAAAACGCTATATCCAGCATGGATTTTCCCAAGCGTCGCCTATATAAAAAATTATGTGTTTATCACTATGTTACACACGACCTGGTCCTATATTTCAATCAGTTCATTTATTTTTTTCTAAAAAGATTGTATTTAATCTGGGTTTATACATCTATGATCGTCGATTCAGTCTAGGCTCAGATTTGAGAGAGTCCCTGCAAACTGAGGGAATTAAAGCCACTCGCTGCAAACCGCAAAATGCTATTATATTCCCATTAGTTGGCCTACTCCAGGGCCGGAAAAGCCATTACCGCAGTAGGCGTCCGATTACTGACCTACCATTCTGAGAGGCTCTGAGCCTATACTGGATTGGGGCTTTTCGCATGGCCCAGGGGGATGGCGCATGATAGATGGTTCTAAGAACTTATCGCCGACGGTCTATATATATGGTTCTTTCAATATTCATTCTTTTAGAAAATAATTTGTCTTCAGGTTGTGAGCTACATACATCGACTGTAATATTGTTAATTTATTTATTCAATTAAGGAGAGGTTGGTGATTACTGTGCAGTGGACCTGGACTGCAGTTCTGCAGTTACCTATAGTGAATGCAGTACTGGTATCTGTGCATGTTTCGCAGGATACTTCGTCAAGTATAACAGCACAATCTGTACCAAAAGTATATATGATGATTCATTCAGATTCCTTAATTTCTCTTTTTCCATAAGCTAGCCTAAGGTCTATTTCATCTTGTCTATATTAAATCATTCATGATATGTATAATTTGTATATAATCCCTATATATGATAATTTGTTTATAATCACTATAATTATATGATATCATATTTACAAATATGTACATGATGATTGATTGTTAATGTCCACACAGGGGACAGTTGAAAACCCCCGACCAATTTTTAAAATATGTAACATTGATATTACTATTACTACCAAATATTTTGAAGTCAGTAATGCTTTAACTATCCGCGCCTATAATGCTTGGGATTAAGCATTATGCTTCATTGTAGTGAGGCGCCCTCTCTACGGTCACGAGCTCACTAAGGACTCACGAGTGACTCCCTGCTGACCACACACAACCCACATATGCCACATAATTATGTAAAAGAATTTTCAAATCAAATCAAATTTATTTTAGGGATGATAGATGACCCGTGTGTCTACACAGGGGACTGTCACTCTGCTATAGACAACAGTACATGCAGTACCACCACCAACAAGTGTGCCTGTTTGAGTGGTTATAAATCAGACCAAGGAGGAGCTGGATGCGATTTAAGTATTAAAACTATTTAATTAGATGTTGTAATTTGATTTGGGGTCTCCTAAATGATGTTTTATATCCTAATTTTCTTTTTTTTAAAACTAACCTTTAACCTATATTGCATATCGAATGGCATTTTCTCTTCGCTGAAAATTAATAACCGACAGTTGTTTAATTTATCTTGTTTCATTTATTTATTTAAAGAATCATATTTTTGTCATTAGGTAAGCATTGTTGACGTTCGTACACATGATGACATTTGCAACGGCGATCTTGAACTGATAACTGATAATCGATTATCCATTACAATAAAATTATATGTCCTACAAAGAGATCTGGTGAATAAAACACTTTGGAAAATATCAATTTTGCGACTTATGACTCATTCTCCTGTAACACATCACAAATAGGCACAAGGAAAGTCGAATTACACAAGCTTCTTCTCAGTTCACACAGCAGATCATGCACCACAGCCGTTATTGCAATTAGATCAGAAAGTTAACTTTCTAAAAAATATCCTTTTTCTTGTAAGGAATCATTGGTGACAGTTGTGCAGTTGACGACGATTGTTCAAATGCTGTCAGTTATAGTAGTTGTACCACTGGTATTTGTGAATGTAACAATGGACACATGGAAACAAATGCTGGTGCTACATGTTCGCGCAGTAAGTACATGCTTCTCCACGAGTGACAAGATAAGTATAGGCAAAGAAGTGTTTTTATTACTTTATTGGCAAACCAATTCCTTGTCAAATTCCTTTGGTACTAACTATTTACACCACCAACGCTCGTTTGGAAATATCAGATATTGGACTCCAATAGGAGTAGGCTATTCCGGCGGAACCCAGCCTGGGTTAGAAATTTACATATGTACAAACGGTAGTCAGGAATATTATATAATGAGATAAAAAGGTAGAAGGTAGAAGACAACCTCTTGCAGTGAGAGAGACTTCTAATTGTTTGCACCGAACTATTGGTAGAATCAATGTTAAAGTTGAATAGGCATGCAAAAAGGGATCAAGGTCAGTACATGTTGTCATAAAATTATGAGAATAGACTATCATTTCATGTTAGGACCGTACCATTGGGAAAAAACAGTACTATACTAAACAGAGGCGTAAGAATTTTTCAATCACAATTTAGCTCATTTACTATTTGTGTGAGAAAGGGAATATTATAGCAATAAACCATGAAGATTTTAGCGCGAGAACAGACAGTTCGAACGCTAAAATCTGAGTGGTTTATTGATTTTAGTCCATAATGGATCAGATCCCACCATCATCAACCTTACACAAACTAACAGTAACCGAAAAAACAAACACATCATTTAATACTAACCTGTCATCACAATGTAAGATATTTCACATGGTTTTCGAATCTGTGTATAGGATTGTTGATTCAAGTCCCAAGTATAGGCTGCATAGGCCTATATACATGCAACTGTGTGTCTGGTAATATTTAACGCAGATTGACAGCCAATAATTAAACAGATAGAACAATAAACGTTAGATTAACTTCTAATAGACCTAGAAAGCTGGAAAAACTTTTATTGGATGGCAAATTTTCTGTTCTTTGACGACGCACTAGATGCGTACGAGTGAGCGAAAATAGGAGGCCGTGGACGAGCGGCAAATTTGGATCGACGGCCGCTCCTTGTGCGTGAATGTAAAGGTGGTGTGGGAGGTGTTAACTGATGACAGGTTAGTAAAGAATGACTTGCTGTTTGTCTTTAAGTGTTTCATGAAGGTGTCAACCCCAGATTCCTGAGCAAATGATGTTTTTCCATGTGTAATTCATGTCGGAACTGACCACTCTCCGCCACTCTCTGAGAGCGCCTGGTCAAACAACAGCTGCACGGGACCTAGCTGTCAGGGTAAGGTGCCGATGACAAAAGCCTGTCCTACTCGGTCTCTACTGAGCACAATGTGACCTCTGCGTTGGTTAGGCACTGGTGCCGTTCGAACGGCCGTGAATAGAGCTTCAAGTGGCTTCTTTCTATCATGATTTGCCGTCGATCGATGGCAATTTTAATGGGTACTAACTTTTAATCATTTTAAATGTTCCTGGTGCCTCTATAGGCCCGCATGTTTCACCAACTGGGCATAGCCATAGTTTGTTGACGTTTTTGCACTTCGTTCATTCGGCTCTCACACTACCGGCCGCACAATGTGCACTTATACCGTCAGATGGCGCCACTGGTCAGTGACAGGCACAAAATAGACGATGGGTCATGCCCAGGGCCAGTAGCCAATGGGAGATGGGGGAAAGACGTGTACAGACGGCCACTCGGGTAGGTGGCCAATGGGAGGCTAGAAAAAATAGACCTTCACTACAGTACCTGTCTGTGATGACATAAATGCACCATAAATCACCCAAAATCTGATCCAAAATGGACTAAGTAATAATAAATTACTGTAATAAACAAAAACAAACACAGTACTGCACTTGTTGGTGAACCTCTGACTTGTGAGAGTGACTTAACTAAGTGCTGATAATGCAATTTAAGATTAAAGTGAGATTTAAAGCAGAGTTTGTTTTAACCATTCTTTCTGGAGAGATTTAAATGTCTCAATATTACCAATATTTCTAGACTTAGGAGTGAGTTGGTTCCAGGCCTTGGCTACCTTGTTAATGACAGAGTTCTCCCCACATTTAGTTTTATATAAGAAGGTGGATAGAAGAGGGGCTTCATTCGCTCTAGTTGGGTTATTGTGATTATGGGATTTGTATTTATCTGATTTTGATCTTAAATAGCCAGTGATTCGTAAATGACTCTCCCTCCTATGAAAAAGCAGGGGAATTTTAAGATCTTTATGCAATTCTAAGGTTGGATAGAGGGGTTCAGCCTTAACTATTGCTCTAAGAGCTTTATTCTGTATTCTCTGTAGTTTGTTAAGGTTGTTGAGGTGAGTGTTATGATAAAGAATGTCACCATAATCAAAAAAGGGGAGGATTTTACTCTTGTACACTAGAAGTGAAGCTTTCATTGTAAGTAGGTGTCTAACTCTAAGAAAAAGAAAAATCTTGTGAGAGATAATTTTGATCAGGTTTCTAATGTGGGGTTGAAAAGAAAGTTTATCAACAACAAGTATTCCTAGATACTTGTAGACATGAACTGTTTCCAATATTTTGTTATTCAGGGATATGTTTGGGGGTGGGGGTGGGGGTGGGGGGGTTGGATTGGGTTCTGCTTACTAGCATTAGTTTGGTTTTAGTGGCATTTATCAGGAATTTGTTTTTGATGCACCATTTCTCAAGGTTAGTAAGGTCATGTTGCATATTTTGGTACAGAGATGCTTGGGATCGATTTGAGCGGTAAAGTACTGTATCGTCAGCATATAGGAGGTATTTAGTGTAATCTAGATGGGCACCAATGTCATTAATGAATATTAGGAATAGTAGAGGCCCAAGAATTGAGCCTTGGGGGACTCCGGATTTGATGAGAGCTAGGTCTGATAGAGTGTTGTTAACTATAGTTCTCTGGTATCTGTTGGATAAGTAAGATTTAATCCATGAGTGTAGTTTTCCTCTAATTCCAATGTTGAAGAGTTTAAGTAAAAGAATATTGTGGTCAACCATATCAAATGCCTTCCTAAAGTCTATAAAGGTAATAAGGGTCCGAATTTTCTTTTCATAGGCATATGCTAAGTCATCAGTGAGATTGGTGATTGTGTTAATGGTTGATTTTTGAGGAAGAAAGCCAGATTGATTAGGGTCAAGAATGTTATGAGTATAGAGGTAGGATAGAACTCTTGAATGCACAATTTTCTCAATCAGCTTGCTGGGGGTAGGTAATAGGGATATAGGACGATAGTTATTTATTTGGGTTGAATCACCACCTTTAAAAAGAGGGACAACCTTAGCTATTTTCCAAGTACTTGGGAATATTTGGCTGGTGAAAGAAAGGTTTATACAAAAGGTCAATTCAGGAAGGAGGGTTGCAAAGGAGTCTCTAACTATAGCGTTAGATAAATTGTCAAGCGCTGATGATTTAGAGATATTAATCTTACTAATGAGACCTAGTAATTCTATCTCATTTATAGAGATTTCGCAGAGATTGGAAGGTTTTTCCTGATGGGGGGTGGTCCAAGGGCTATCAGGTAACCCAGTGAGTAGATTGTCAGTAATATTTGCAAAGTAGTTATTTATGAAATTGGGTAGATCACTCTTGTTAATTTGTTGGTCATTGTCATTACTCAGGTTAATTTCATTTTGTGGTGTTTTGGAGAGGAGGAGGTTATTGATAGTCTTCCAATATTTTTTGGGGTCATTGGTGTTGTTTAGGTTGAGGTGAATGTATGTTCTTTTGGCATTTAAAATAAGTTTATTGGTTTCTTTTTTGAGGCGTTTAGCTTCAATGATATCTATTACTAGTCCTGAACGTTTAGCTTTTCCTCTCGCAAGGTTTTTCACCCTAATGGCATCTAGGATATGCTTAGAGATCCATGGGTCGTTATTATCTCTGATTAAAACATTCTTTATAGGGCACATAGAGTTTAAAGTAGAGGTAATTGCATTTAAAATGAAATCCCAGGAAGCTTCGGGATCAGAAAGTGATCTAAAGTATAGCCAGTCATGGTCATTTCGAAGTTTACTTTGATATAAGTTAGCGTCAAGATTTCTGTAGCTTCTGCATTTTTTCATAGTGAAGTGTTTGGTTAATTTGATTTTCTTGCGGATCAGATAAATAGCTTCATGATCACTGATATTGTAATTGAGGGTACCACTATCTGATATTAATTGGGAGTTGGTAATTACCAGATCTATTATACTGGGTACAACATGATCATCTCGTACAGAGAATCTGGTAGGGGAATTAATATATTGAGTAAGTCCATTTTGTTGATTAAATATTTTTAGTTTATTTCTGTCAGGACAATTATTGTTGAGTATGTTTATATTAAAATCTCCTAGAAATATAATCTCAGGGGCAATACTTTTGGCCTGGCGACAGGCCACCAGAATATCAGTAATTGAATTAATGCAGCTATCAACAGATCCAGAGGGAGGACAATAGATGGAGACGATGATCTGATCATACTCTATTTAAAGTCCGTTCATCCAAGACTCATGGGCCAGACTCTTCAATACTTTACTTACCAGTTCATGCTTGTGAAAACCATGTTTTCGACGTCTTCTCAAGGCTACGTGATTATCTGCATAACTATCCTGCCCCACCTCATATGCCACTGCTACTGAAGCCCTCTTCAGCTGGTTTGGTTCCAGTTACTTACTCAGAGCTTCTCAAGGCTTTCAAATTACTGCTCTCTTTAATTGGCTTGTCTAAGTATATTTTGGGTGGTCACTCGACTGTCACTTCTTGTGCCAATCTCGTGTTTGAGTTTAGTTGTGTTGGCTTGCTATATTTACCCTTATATGTTCCTTGATATATAATGTATATAAATCATTGTCCCAACACCTGAATTGTTGTTTACTTGCTAAGGGTTCCCGCCACGTCCAGGCACTCTCTCGCTTGGCTCTGTACATGCCGGACAGGAATTTTTTTCTTTTTTTTAAATGAATGAACTGGGCGGTCACTTGACTGTCACTTCTTGTGCCAATCTCATGTTTGAGTTTAATAGTGTTGGCTTACTATGTAGTGGTAATAGTCACTTCTTCTCCAAAGCACCAGGTGGAGCTACCACTCTGGGCTGACTTCTCTATATATTTACTGGGTTTAGAAGTCACATGCACTTCTACCTCTTATATTCTCTAGCAGCCATATACAGTATTATCAGTTTAACCATAATGTAAAAGGAACTGTGGCCTTAGTGCCGGTGTTATTGTGTATTATACCAAATCTTTTTGACATTCATATTTCCACTTTGTGACACCATGTGGTACTGTGTACCTGGATTAGTAGTATGCTATCAGTTATACGGTGGGTATGTATTTCTGAGTTTTAAAGGAGATTATTTATAGAGTTATTTATTTAATATATGTTATCAATAATTGATAAGAGGAAGGCTAGCATCATCCTGAATGAGTCAGCATTATTATTATGTAGGAGTTAGGGTGAGAGGTGTGCAGGTGTATGATGGTGAAAGGTTCGTGTAAGAATGAGTAGCATAAAAGAACATGACTCTCTAGGAGAGTCACATGCTTAATCTCTTCCAATTAGAAACAAATGTTCTATCACATGTTAATTCCTAACAATGAGAATAGAGAATAACGCCAGGATGGCTTAGGAGATTATTACTGCCTGCCCAAGAAAATAGACATTCAACATCTTGAAAAAGATGAAGATATAATTCTATTTCCTCTTCAGAAAATGAAATGGAAGCCATTGTTCCTGCTCTCTTCTATTGATCATCTTTGAAACAGAATCAGTTTATATATATAGCTCTTGCACCACTCTTGCACCATCACTCGTCTAAAAATAGAACCATTGTTCTTAAATCATACTCTCTCCCTCATTCTGATTGGATCCCATTATCCATGTGACCTGGATTTAACATTCTGATTGGTGCACATTAACATGTGACTACTCATACACTCTAGTCAGAGTTGATCTATTGTTCTCTCATTCTTACACAGATCATTGACTATCTCACACCTTCATTCTATCCTCTCCTGTACTCAGCTCATATTACTTGAGCTTATAATGATACTGAGTCATAGGAATATCATTAATAAGGATGTTAAGCGATGCTCTTATCCATTATTGATAACATATATCCAATAAATATTCTATAAATAAATCTAAGTCATCTTTTAAAACTCAGAAATATAAACCCACCGTATAACTGATAGCATACTACTTGGATTGGTGTAGTGGCCAGGGAACCAACTTTGGACAGGATCTACAGTATTCAGATATTACTTGCCTCTTGAGTTTGAATAAAGCAGAGAACAGTTGAGAAAACACTCTTTGGTCTTTATTCTATGCTAAGTGAACTGGTTTGTAGTAAAGAACACTACAATTGGTGCCGTGAACTAACCTTAGCCTCAATTGGAAAAGTATTAGTGGATTTTCTTTGGAAAATCGCTGTTGTCCCTTCATTGGGAATTGGAAGCCTTCTTCTGAAGTGCAATGGCGGAGAAAGTTGGTGCTGAAGCCCAGGCTGGCCCTGGACTTGGCGATGTTGCCCCCCAGAGGCATTGCCTCTCCGAGGTTTCCAAGCCCAAGATGTGCTGCCCCGGTGGGACTTTCTAGATATGGAGCTGTTTTTTAGCAGAGGAATCCTAGACCTGGATTCTTGTTGGCTGACCCCATTGGGGACACTATAGAGGTGGCGACGATGACCTTTTTGATTCAGACCCAGTGGATCTGGTCAATGAAATTCGGGCATTGAAGCTGAAAATTCAGAATTTGAAAATATCTTATTCTGATGAGCAGACATGATGTCATGAATTGGCAACTGAGATGAAGCAATTAGGGATTCAAAATCGCGAGTTGCATTCATGAATGTTTGGACACTGTGTCAAAATTGGCTACATCTACTACAAAAAAGCTTATGGTAGAAAATGAGAAGCTACGAAATGAAGTAGCAAGAGTAGATGATTTGTCAGCCGAGTACAACAGGGTTCAGATGGTAAATCTCAGATCAGATGATGGTAGCCGTCGAGCTGCTAGCATCTGTGGCGATGAACTGATCCCCAAGGTTCAGATATTGTTTGATGCTGCACGCACTGCAGTGGAGAAGGCAGATGAGGCCGGATTATCGCATGTGTTAAATACTCCTAGGCCTTTGGAGACTGAGAAGAAGGTGACAATCAGAGACCCTGTACCTCTGATTCCAACCTCTTCCCCACAGTCAGAAGGAGAAGGTTTATTAACCCATACCCCTCCTGCAGGATTAGCTGGTGCTGGCGCACCTTCTAGCATAAAGAGACCTAAGGGTGAAAGCATATATATGCTAGGGGTAAGGTGTCCGATAGTACTTACAGGGCTAAGCCAAGTGCGTGGACAGAAGGTCCTACAATGGTTGCTTCACAAACAGTGGTGAAATATGCTAGGAAGCCAGAGAACATTAAAGATCCCTAGTGCAAGGTTTTTACTATGAGGGATCGGACGATTTTTAATTAGATGTCTTCGGGTATACTCACTACCAGGATGAGGAGACGATTAATCCTAAACCCCCAGTAATGAGACTGTGGGACGGGAAAGATCCCTGGAGGGTATATCTAGGAGAGATGAAGGTTGTGGCTGAAGCACACAACTGGTCTGAAGCTCAATTTCTGAGGCAACTCAGATGTGGAGCTAAAAAACAACTAGCAGATACGGGTGGTCTACCTCCGGGTATTACACTCTAGGGTAAAGCGACAGTCTGAGTTTTATGCCTGTTGTCAGACGCCCAGGCAAACCAGCAGACAGTTTGCCAATGAAGTTGCTAGGCGGGGTAGATATGCCTTTGGCACAGGCATTGATAATACTTTGCGAACCCTGTCTTTGAGAATATACTTAGGTGGCCAAGTAATCAAGAAGAGGCCACTTGGGTACAATTCATGCAGCCCTTTGACTTGCTAGAAGCTGCCAATTACTCCGAAGTGTGGGAAAGTTGTATGATGGAATGCAATTCTATTGCTTCTATTCAGACCGGTTCAGTGCAACCAGCATTAATGCCCATTCCTAGGGCTAAGGCCATCATGCAAGCTACAGATGTAGCACAAGGAGCTGAAGGTGTATCCGACGACTCTGGGTCCAAGGAAATGCAAGCAGTTGTTGTGCAGGCATTACAGGCTTGGAAGGGTGGTAAGAAGAAAACCTTTTCGGGTGCAGGTGATAGTGACAAATCAAAGACCTCTGGGTCTCAGAAGTACTTTAAGCCTAAACTCAGGAAGTGTTATTTCTGTGATCAAGAGGGATATTTCTTGGCGAATTGTCCTAAAAGATCGGAGTTGCTCGGGCTCTTGGAGCAGGCTGAATTCTGCAAGTAGTGAGTAGTATGGGGACTGAGGGTAAGACCCAGGCACTGTGGTGTGTTCAACTGGAACTGGTACACCTTTTTTCACTTATGGAAGTGTGCTTTGCCCCGTTAAAGTGGGGGGACAGATATATATGATTACATGTTTGGTCGTGAGTGGTCTTAAGGGACCCGAGGATGGCATTCTTGGAGCTGATTTTTATTGGGTCCATCAATGTAGTCTTGACTGGTCAGGATTGTTGTACTTAGAAAACCGAGGACATTCTGTGGAGTGTAGGTTGTGGAAGACACCCCCTGAGTACAATGTGAAAGAATCCTCTGTGAATACTATTGATGTAAGCGAGAATGATGGTGAACAAGCGGTGACACTAAGGAAAGCAGTTGTTATCGTCCTGAAATGTGTTAAACCAGCTGAATTAGATGTTCGCAGTGACTCAGACGCATCAACAGGTTTGATGTTCGAGCCAGATCAGGGATTGCTAAAGGACTATTCTTTGGGGAGCTTGAACACTTATGTGTCAGGTGACGGGAAACCAGCCTTGGTAGCCTTTTGTAATCCGTCCGAAAACCCAGTGAGGTTGAAGAAGGGAATGGTGGTAGGGAAAGTGGACAAAGTGACTTTATTGACACCACAAGATCCAAGAGGCAATAATTTTCACTCTTCAAGTGTTGGAATCTCCCATCGCTGATGATGATTTAATCTGCCCCGAGATTCCTGTGCCACCAAGTCCAGTATGTCCACTGACTAAGTTGATAGGTAAGTCACACCTAACTGAGCCCCGAGATAAAGAAAAAGCTTTTACACTTCTAAAAGATTATGAGACTTGTTTTTCCTTGGCAGGGAATAAACTTGGATGCACACATAAGGTTTGTCATGTGATAAACACAGGGGATACTAATCTGATTAAGCTCCCTTATAAACGAATACCTGAAGGCTGAAGGAGGTTGAAGAAGGCTGAAGAAGAAATCTGGAAGATGTACAGAGAAGGAAGAATCGAGCATAGCAATAGCCCTTGGGGAGCACCTATTGTTATGGTTGCAAAGAAAGAGGTTCTGTGTCGACTATCGTCAGCTGAATGCTGTGATAAAGGACAGCTTCGCACTCCTGAGGATCGATGAGTGTTTAGAAGTGTTGGGTGGCAACCAATGGTTCTGTACTCTAGATCTAGAAAGTGGGTATTGGTAGGTTGTTATGGATGAGGAAAGCAAAGAGAAAACTGCTTTCTTGTCTAGCATGGGATTATTTCAATTCAAGGTGATGAGCTTTGGGTTGTGTAATACCCCTGACACGTTCCAGCGTATCATGGACTCAATGTTAGATGGTCTCTGCTGGAAGTTGTGCTTGGTGTACTTAGACGATGTGGTGGTCTTTGGAAAAACTTTTGATAAGTGTCTGAATAACCTCTGATTAGTCCTGGAAAGAATCCAAGAGTATGGCCTAAAACTTAAGCCCAAAAAGTGTGAGCTTTTCTGCCGTCAGGTAGAATATTTGGGCAGGATTGTGTCAAGTAAAGGAATCTGTGCTAACCCAGAGAAGGTAAAGAAAGTCTGAGATTGGCCAATCCCGAAGAATGCAAAGGAGATTCGGCAATTCGTAGGTTTTGCTTCCTATTATCGGGAATTCCAGCAGAATTTTGGTTCTATCGTGGTTCCTTTGCAGAAAATGGTGACCGAGGCAGAGAAGGAGAAACGCTATACTAGACCTATAGTGTGGACCCCTGATTGTGATAAAGCTTTCTCAAAAGTGGAAGATTTGTTAACTACTGCACCAGTGTTGGGTTATCCAAGAACAAAAGGGGATTTTATTCTTGATACTGATGCAAGTGGTTTTGGCATGGCCGGAATCTTATAACAAGTGCAAGATGGGAAGGAGGTGGTTCTTGGTTATGCTAGCAATGGTTTCACTTGTGCACAGAGAAACTATTGTGCTACAAAACGGGAGCTGCTTGCAGTGCTTACGTATCTGGCTAAATTCCGACATTATCTGCTAGGTAATAGGAATTTTTATGTCAGAACAGACCATGCCTCTTTGAGATGGTTGTTGAATTCTTTAGAGATCCCACTGACATGCTCGCCCGGTGGCTAACTACCATCCAAGAGTATGGGTTAGATCAATTTCAATTTAGATTTTGCATCGAGCAGGGAAAAAGCATAATAATGCTGATGCCCTTTTGAGGTTACCCACTAGAAAATGTGCTAGGCTAGACTGTCCGGATTGTGGGTCACATGATGCTGTCATTGCAGAAATAGATGCACAGCAGGTTGTTTCCCTTAGAACATTAGAAAATACCATACAGAAAGCACAACAAGATGACCCAATCATTTCTCGGGTGATTGCTTTAGTTGAAAAAGCAGGCCGTGATATTTTGAGACTGGAAGGTGGAAGGGTCCTAGCTGGGAAAGAATGCCCAGTTCGGAAGGAAAAAGACAAGGTTACCAAAGGTGTAAAGCCTAGAGGTAGGCCTAAGGGTAAAGCTAGTAAGAAAAAGGAAAATGCTATGCTCCCAGTTGTTCCTCCGATTGTTAATTCCCCTGTTGTGAGGCGAAAACCTGCCTTTAGGAAAGAAGGGGCCAGGTAGACCGAAGGATGTGTCAGTTGTTACTATCACACCCCTGGTACCTGACCCTGTGAAAAGGAAACCTGGCCATCCTAAGAAATTACCTGTTCAGGCTATTTCAGATGATTCAGGCCCTGGAAAGAAGAGGGGGAGGGGGTTGAGGAAAGTTCCTCAGGCTGGAAAAACCCTATTCCAACACAAACTTTGCGTTCACGCAGTGTTCAAGTTCGAGTGTAAATGGACCTAAATTGGTATCATTGAGGGAAATTTTCTAACTGGTTTGCCTCAAAACACAAAAAAGTACACAACGAGAAGCGAGGAGTGGAAGACTAGCCAATCTGAAGCCCATTCGACAATATAGATTTATTTCTATTATTGCCTGAGAGGACTATCTGAGATTTTTGAAACATCTGGTTTGACTGCTAGGAGTGCTTGTACCTAGGTTGGCATGTTTCTAAGTTATGGTAACTTGGGGCCAGCTGGAGGGTCAGAATCTATTTAGAAAGTAAATAGTGTTGCACATAAACCTGGTACGATATTCATTTGAATCTAAAATTAGCTAGCTCTGTACAAGTCTCATACAGAGGATCAGAACAGCCGGTCAAACATGACCCAAGCTGTAGTAGGCTCCGATACCAAACTAGTTTCTAGCCACCAGTGGAGCACAGGATCTTGGGTGGCGCTGTGCACAGCGGTGTGCTTACACACTAGCTGTCTCAACAGGTAGACACCGTGTGTTGCACCCTTTTCACTTGGCTTCCTGACTCATGAGAGAACGGTCATTCATTACGGAAATAAAACTCTAGAGTAAGTTCCCTTGGCCCCTGAACTGCTTGAAAAGTCTATTGAACTGTGAATACCATTCTAACTAAAGGTTGTGGGAAGTATGAGCCCTGCATTTGTTGTCATTTTGTTGTAAAGCATAGTTGAAGGTGGGCTACACCTCCGGTGTGAAATGTGAAATGCAACAGCCATGACGGCTAGACATGTGGAGTGTTGTTGTGAGTCGGAATTCACCTCTGTATTAGCCTTTCCCAACCTGTATGTACCTATATGTACTGTTGGGAGTTTTGCTTTGGGAATAAGCCAAACCTTGACGAAGGTTATTGAGAATGTCATGTTTGTAATACCTGTGACAGAGCTTTCTAGTCGGTTCGGAGCTCGTTCAGGTGCCACACCTCTCTGTATAGGCTAAGTGCTACAGACTGGTCTGGTCTCCGAGGAGCTATTGGTATAACCCGAGACATCTTCAGATGCTTTTGCTGGACATTGTGATTCATAATGTGAATTATTTTTATTACAGTTGCCAGTTGTTGAAGAGCAAAAGATGTCTGCTGACGAGAAAAACCGCTGGACAGGCTCCCAGCCATTCACTGCCCTTGGTCGTTTCCCTGTTCCATGAGGGGTCTGGGTGCAGGCAGGTGGGGGCAATCGCATTTGAAGTGGCCTATCTCTCCAATTTGGAAGCAGCCTCTGTTCCTAGAATGGGGGCGATTCGTTTGAGGGCGATTTGTTTCAAGTCGCTCCAGTCTCTCGATGATTTCGCTCAAAAACTGATTCCATCTGAGTAGGTGCATTAGGAGCTGCTAGGCGCGATTCGCTCATCGCCACCCTCACTTGACCTTTTGGTGACGTATACCTATCCTTCTCAGCTTGAGTAAAGGCTTCTGCATGTAGGGCTGCTGCTCTAGCTTCAGCAAAAGTTCCTGGTCTAGCCTGTACTATCCACTGCCTCAATTTCTCGTCTTTCAGTGCTGCAATATAGGCGTGCCTGCTGAGGTCATCTCTAACTTCCCTATAGATAGGGTAGGCCAATTGCACCATCCTCTCAATGTCATCCGCCACATCACTCACATTCTCGTCTTTCGCCTGTCATCTCAGCCTAAGCTGCGTTCGATAGAAGGCTAGCTGATCAGCTGGCTGGTACCTCTTTTCCAATTGTTCCACTAATAACATGTACCCCGTAGGGCCATCCAAGTCAACTTTCTCTAACACAGCTAGGGCAGAATCATCCAAACTGTCTCACAGGTACAGGGCACATTCCTTATCCGTCCAATCATTCAAGTCGGCGACAACTTGAAAATGGTTCAGAAAATCACCAAGTGAAGTAGATCCGATTCTCGGTGCTGCCTTTACTTTCCTGCCTGGTCTGGCTAAAGCCACTCCTCCCCCACTCCCAGGCCTTACTTTAGTGTCTAGCTTCGGCACTTCTTATACTGTTCTTATACTGACCCGGGTTGACGGTGACCTCCAGCGATGGCGTCAATGGAAAAGGATCGGGATCCGTAAGCGATGATGATGAAGATCCATCGCCAAGGGTATTGAAATCCCCACCGCTGCCACCAATGTTATGGTTTTCCTTTTCTACACTACGCTCTTGCTCTATTAATCGGTGGGCCTGGTCTTCCAGAGCCTGGTCCCATAGATGGTCAAGTGAAGTCATTGAATACGCCATAATAAAGTTGCTGGATCAAGTTATTCTCGTCTCTAAGTTACTTATTAATCTCAGAAATAAGTGATAGTCGAGTGATATTTCAGCGCTGCTTCGCGTCACAAGGGATGAAGTCAAAGAGGTCTTTACAGCTCGAGTCTCAGGTTTATTGTGTTGTAATCGTCAATAACACTGGCTTATATAGTACAACAATCATCATTCGTTAATCGTTAATCGTCTTTTACCTTTCGCCTATCGCCTTTCGTCAATGTTACATTACATAAATTATTAAGATAGACGATTCGCCAAAAGCAGGGCGAATCGCCAGGCAATTTACCTTTACTCAGCTATACATAAAGATATATCATAGGGAAGCATACCCCTAGGTTCTATACTATAACAATATATAATGCTGTATATAAATGAGACCCGAAAAGGGGATCCTGTACACCAAGTTTAAATAAAACCATTCCCTGACGAAGGATCAACTAAGATCCGAAATGTAGGAATCATACGACCATTGTATAAAGTTTGAATAAAACTTAAAGATCACAACAATCAGCTGACTCATGGTTTTGATGTCTATCAACTACTATAAATAAAATCTTTAAAAAAAAAGTAATATGTTTTCTTAATCTATCTAGATGATGTATTTTGGATTGTATTGAAAATTTCTTAAATTTGTCTGAATTTTCTCATGCAGGGGAAGTTGGGGATCCATGCACAGTACCAATTGACTGTTCAGCGGCAGTAAACCACAGCATCTGTTCTACCTATTTGTGTAAATGCGAGATTGGTTATTACTCCAGCGTTGTTATGACGGATTGCATGCAAAGTATGTATCGATTGATCAGAATTTAATATTTGGTGATGTCTAAATTAGTAGAGAAGGCGTTGGCAATCTTTTGATCCACTTCAATTCTATATTCAAGGGGGGTAGACAAATAACGAAACACGGCATCACTATGCCAGTCATCCGTTAATTGAATATCCGACACAGAAGTTCCAGTCATATACATATTGATGACTGCACCTCTCCTGAGGCTAAGTCCTAGATCCTTAATAATACCAGCTTGTTTGGACAATTTATTTAGTGTCTGAAGAGAAAAACCATAAGTCACAGTTTACCGTTGTAATAAATCAAAGGATCCTCTGGTTTAGAATTGTTTGACTGCAACCATGATTTCAATTGAGAGGGTAAACATAAGTCTGAATAACAATATGTCACAGGGCATTCGAGCACAGAGAGTTCATATTGGTTATTCTTAGCAGAAGGAACGGTGATTTTGTATCCCCACTCAAAAAACTGTATAAGTCTTGAGTAGGAGTACATTGTAAGGGCCACTCAAAACTTTCGAAGCATAGTTCTATAGCAAAGTAAAAAACCTAGCCAACATGCAGTCTATTTAGTAGGAGTCACGTCCACTTTCTGATATATTTTGCATAAATTCTCTGGCAAAATAGCTTCTTTGGGCTTAGATTTGTCGCCGAGTCTGCGTCTTAGGCCCCTCATCAACAAATTGATGCCAAATTCATTTCGTAGGTCTGGGCCATTGTGCACTTTACTTAGGTGCTTTATAGGTCACAATAGGTTATTCAAAGAAGTATAGCATAAGGTTGAAGAAGCCCAAACTAGAAACATTGAGACAACTTCTGTGTCCACTGGCAAGGGTGCTTTACCATATATATCGCAGAAATGATGATATTTCTTCCACTGACTGTTCCTAGTATTACGAGAAGATTCTGCCAGTGCTTCAGTCCTAACATAAGAAACTTGTTGCTTAAGCCGCTCTGCAGAAGCAAGAGGGAAATATTCTAATGTCAGCTTTGATACACAACCAGAATAAATCACGAACAATATCAGATTCTATTTTAGATATAGGTTTGCAAGCAGAAAGTACAGATTTAGTCTTATTGGAGATGCCTCTAATGTCAATATTAGCACCCTTCAAACTCTCAGCCATACAAGTAAAGACTGTAATGAAGTTATTACTGTCACAATTAATGGATGAAATGAATGAAATGTTTCACATGGTCTACTACAGTGACATGTGTATAATTGGTAGGAAATGAGCCTCAGTTTTAACCGTTTGAATGGTTAAATCTGGTTGAGTGGCTATTACCTTTTGGTTCAATAAACTGTGACTTGTTTTATGCATCTAACAACACAAATTGAAAGAGACTAGCTAAGAGAAGGAACTAGGAGAGAACTATGATCTATGATGATGGGATGAGGGGTGAGAGATATTTACAGTTTTAAGAGAATATAGGTAACATACATTCAGCCTTGGTTAAGGCTGGGAAGACCTTATAATCATTTATGTTTCTCGTGTCAACATCGAGGTTGTTCCATAATGACAAAGTTTTTCTTTGGACACTTTGGTCATAAGACACATTACAGAACAGCACTGGTCCTGCCACTGTCTGGTCTGTCTTACATTTTGATCAACAAAGGCTGGTTTTTTGCTTCGTTTAAAAGGCAAGGTTTAAGATATGAGCCCTCCTTCTGTCTACTAACTTTGGTACACTGGGTATTCTGCGAATAAGTAGTGTATTTGTTAACTTTGGGAGATTGAGTGCAATTTTTAGGCAGTTGTTTTGTAAAATTTGCAGTTTATTAATGTACCTTGCTGCATATCCGTAGATAACATCACCGTAATAAAACAATGGGAGTATAAATACCTTGTAAATTCTTAGAAGAACCTGTGGTGGCACCAGTTTAGAAATTCTCTTGAGGAGGTACATTTTATGACTCACATTTTTATGGGTAGATCGCACTTGCATATCATATTTGAGATTGGTGTCTAATGTAATGTCCAAGTATTTGTAAGATTCTACACAATCAAGCTACCACTAATGACAATATTCGGTTTAACATGATTTACTCTACTTGGAACACCTCTGAGGTGCATTGTCTTTGTTTTGTTCACATTCAATGTCAATTTATTAGACTCACACCAACGAAAAAAAATTGTTAGTATCTTCTTGCAGGAGTACATTCAGGGTGTTAGTGTTATCATGGCTACAGTATATGACAGTGTCATCTGCAAAAAGCCTTACTTTGCTATGAACGAGACAATGTTCTACATCATTTACGTAGATAAGAAAAAGCAGGGGCCCCAGGATAGATTTCTGGGGGACTCCATAATTTACACTAACATTCAGTATCATTGCAAACTGTTGTTTGTGTTCTCCCCGAGAGGTAGTTATGCAACAGGGCAAGCAAGTTGCCCTTAATACCATATTTGTCTAGTTTAGATAAAAGTACAAAAAAGTTCACCATATCAAAAGCCTTTTTTAGGTCAAAGAAGACAGCGAAAGAGGTGCTACCATTGTTCCTATCTTTTAGTATGTCATCTGTGAAGTCAGAGATGGTGTCCACAGTCGATCTCGATTTTCTGTAACCATTTTGTTTATCGGAAAGAACATTGTGATTTTCAAAGAAATCTAGTAGTCTACTGTGAATAACCTTTTCTAATAACTTTGACTGAATTGGAAGCTTGGTTATAGGCCTATAGTTAGAAATTACTGAGGCTTCTCCACCTTTGAACAGCAGGGTGACACATCCTTTTTTCCAGGAATTTGGAATCAAATTTGAAGCACATATGAGGTTAAATATGTGACTCAAGACAGAGGGTATCGCTTTGTATACATCTTCAATGGGTACTGGTAGTTTAGAGTTTTCATTAATAATAGTTATTTCATTGTCAGAATTTCTCGACTTTTTGGGAATGAGCTGACAAACCAATGACCAGAGGTTTTTGTTGTCATTGAAAGTTTCTATGCTTAAGTTAGACAGGTACCTTTTTTTGGCCTTGGGGCATAAGTTTCATAACTCTGTTTCTTTTGTTCTTAGCTGTCACCCAGTCATCATGTTTTCTTGTTTTTTTTGCTTTTTTCAGTGCTTTGTTCTTATCTCTTTTTGTATAAGCAGCTTGTCAGTCAGTTCTCTTTATGACTGGACATATGCGTGACAGGGCTGTAGATAACCTTTCAATGAAAAGATTCCAAGCCTCTTCAGGGTTTTCCAAATCAATGATACAATTCCAGTCAATATTTCCAGTTGAGATTTGAACTTTTGTCTCCTAAGGGTTACAAAGGTCATTAGATGGTCAGCTACCCATACATTGAGTACACTACTAGCATACACATAATCCTCCTTGCTAAAAATCAAATCTATACAGGACTCATGGACACGCTCCCTGTCTTCCCTAATGTCAAATCTGGTTGTGTCTTTTATCAACTGAGTTAACCCCAGTTCATGACCTATATCTGTAAGATGTATGACTGCTTGGTCCTGGGTATTAAACATGTTCAAATTGAAACCTCCGGCAACTACAACATCACAGTTATTGTTGTCAAAGATAGGTTTTGAGACAGTAGCAAATAGTTCTTCCATAAAGACATTCTTGTCGCCATCTGGCCGTTTATATACAACAAAAATATTTAGGTTCCTCTTATTAGTAAACAGAATAGTACAGCATAGTAGCTCAATATTTGCATTTGATACATTCAGAGCATTGTGTGTTTTGAACGTGTAACCATTTTTTATGTAGCATCCAATGCCACCACCCAATTTAACACTGTTATCAGGGTTTAGTACACAGTGATCTTGTCTAACAATAGAGTTGTACCCATCTAGTTTGTGGTCCAAGTTTCTATTCAAAGTGGTCAGGAATGTCTCAGTGCAGAGGACAATGTTGGGAAAAATAGGTAGAATAGTATTTTTGAAGTCAGTCCAGTTACTTTTTAGGCTTCTAACTTTTACATTCACGATACTGAAACCACTCATGAGTAGTTTTAGGTTGTCAACCATTATTTATCTGCGGTTTACCTACATAATTATTTCCCCTATAATGATGATATTGATGAAGATTTGTTAGGGCATACCATATGATGATGAAGAGCTGGGCGATAGCGAAAACAGGCAGAGGTTAAAAGTGCTCTCCGCAGCTCACTGTAAGCTAAGTGCTAAAACATTTGACAATATAGTAATATAACGACTAGATTAGATTTGGGACACCAAATCTGTACATAAGACATATAGATTATACAATAATTTGGCAGGACTAGATCAAACTAGTTAAGACTAGACTGGCATGCAAGGGTAAGGGTGAAAATGTAATTTCATGAAAAACTCACACACAGATACAAATACATTACAAGGATGTTACCTTGATTTAAACATATATGTAAATATAATTTACCAGCTCCGCACACACAAACACACTGATGTAGTATGTAGGCAGGAATAATACAGCAATGGCACTTGATGTGTTACTTATCTAGGAACAGAGAGAAGTATTATTAAAACACTTAGGCGAGATATGTTACTCATTTATGAACCATGCACCTGGGATTTCTCTGGCAAACATGCTCCAAAATGGCACCCGGTTGATAGTCGCCGAAAACAGGAAACCCGGCCTAAACATACATGTAAATACAAGTATCTGAATTACGCACAAATACAAGGTAGAGCTCGAGATGTTGCTATACAACAACCAACAACAACAACTACAGATAGTCTCCATTCACTGACCAATAAATAAGTTCACAAGATTTAAACATACATGTAAATGGTCAAAAGTAAAAAAAAATGGAGCACTTTTTTTCATTTTCAGCGTTTTTGAGTTCAAGTGTTCATAGAGCAATAACTGTTTGTACGATTCTCTTCATTTTTACCCAACATATTACTACATGTCTAGGAAAGATCTGGTTTTAATTGTATACTTCGGGTCAATTTATGAAAAATGTTATGGAGGTTTGAATAATGGAAGAATCTGTGCGATACCAACGTGATAAAAATTGATGTGAACAAAATCAACAGAAATAATTCCTTCATGTTAACTCTTAGCATTGCAACGCCTTTCTATATTAGTTGTTATTGCACATATAATATCAAATTCCTGCAAAAATGATTTCTTTGACGTTTTAGTCATTTTTCAAAAAGTCAAAAATGTCCCAAAAAGTAGCAATACCAACGTGTAAACATTCAAGTGTCCTCCCTTCCACAGTTTTCACTTCTAAGGCAACTATTTGTTATAGGAAGGTGCCCAAAGATATATCCCAAGAATTTTTTAAAAAATCAAGTCAATAATAATCCAGTTATGTGGCAAAACATGATGTACACGTTGGAATCTTGTACACGTTGTGCATAAATAGTGATATAATACACCACCAAAGTATGAATTTGATTGAAGAAAAGTTTTGAGGATCAATTGCTCCATTTTTTTTACTTTTGACCAAATACAAAGTAGTTACCATTCACTGACCAATACTAAGTTCCCAAGTTTTTAAACATACATGTAAATACAAGTTTGCACTCACAAATACGCTCAAGATATAATGTTTATAGGCAGGAATAACACTATAACTCTTTGGCAAGATATGTTACTTATTTATGAACCATGCACCCAGGCTTCTCTCTCAAGTATGCTTGACTGTGGCTCCCGGTTAGGTAATTACCAAGAATCATGAAAACAGGTAGTCTGCTTTCAAAGATTATAGTTGGATATATTGGTTATTTGAGGCACATTCTGTCGAACATAAATAAAAACAATGAAATATATATTATGGGGGATTTTAACATAGATTATAAGAAAGCCAATGAGACTACTTCCACTAAGACAACAGAGTTCTTCAATGTCTTTAATGGCAATAACATGACCCAATACATAAAAGGGGACACTAGGTCATCAAAAAGGTCGTCAACGACCTTAGATCATATATACTCCAACAGTAACTATATATCATGCTGTGGAACTATAAACGATAACTCCAGTGATCATATCCCAGCATTTATCGTCAAAAAGAAAAGTAGAACTAATTATAAGAGAATCTCCTTTAAAGCCAGGAATACAAAAAACCTGGATATCAAAGTACTACAAGAAATACTCAGAAATGAAAACTGGGTGGATCTTTATAGTAATACCCTAGACATGAACGAATCTTGGGAACTAATATATAATAGAATCACCAGATTCCTTGACAGAGTGCGCCCCATCAAAGAGTTTAAAGAGGTAAAGTCTAAGCCACCCTGGTACCAAGAGGAGCTTATCAATCTATCCAAACAAAGGGATAGAGCATTTCTCAGGGCAAAGAAATTGGGTAAGAGCGAGGACTGGGATAAGGCCAAAATCATAAGAAATAAAATGAACTCTACACTGATAAAGTCTAAAAATGAATACACAAAAACACAATTAAGAGAAAACTTCCGGGATCCGAAAAAACTATGGGAAACCCTACAGCCCATTCTAAACCCAGACAAATCTAAATCCTCTAAAATCATTCGACTAAGGGAAGAAGACAGTAGAGATACTGAGAATAAGGAAAATAAAGCAGGGGAGGGAGGTCAAACGCTAGTTGAAACTAGAGCCCCTGATATCTTTAATGATTTCTTTGCCACAATAGGAGAGAGGCTCGCTTCCAAAATTGAGAAACCAAACTTGATGGAATCCCAAAAATATGATGTAAATGTGTCAGTAAAGGTACCACATGGTACAGAGTTTGAATTTAAAAAGATATGCCCCTCTACTATTACCCCTTTCCTCATGGAATCAAGTAATTCCAAATCATCGGGCATACCATTTATGCCAACATCCATATTGAAATATTGCCTGCTGGCACTGTCTAACGAGGTAGCTCACCTATTCAATAGATCCATCGAAACAGGTACTATTCCGGAATTCTTTAAGGAAGCGACTATTACGCCCCTATACAAGGCAGGGCCCAAAAACTGTGCGTCAAACTATCAACCAATTTCGGTGATAGTCCTCCCAGCAAAAATTCTAGAGAAATGTATCCACCAACAGTTATACGAATACTTTGAGGTAAATAATATTCTATATAAAAAACAGTACGGATTTAGAACAGGTATGTATATCACAGATGCCCATCAAAATATGTTTACGGACATATATAATGCTGTCAATAACAACCAATACATCGAACTCGCCTTTTTGGATTTCAAAAAGGCGTTTGATACGGTGAATCACGACATATTACTGAAAAACTACATGCCTATGGAATAAAAAACAACCCTCTAAAATGGTTCGAAAACTACCTACGTAACAGAAAACAGAGAGTGGTTTACAATATAAACTCAAATTACAAGGACCTTTGAACAAATCTCCAACATGATCTAGAAAACATAAACTCATGGTGCAGGTTAAACAAAATTTCACTCCATATAGATAAATGCAAAATGATGAAAATAAATTCAGGAAGAATTAAGAACCAGAAAGACATAAACACCTACAGTTTTGGTATCCAACAAATCGCACATGCAGATGAATACACATATCTAGGCCTAAAGATAGATTCAAAACTAAAATTCCAACCTCAGCTAACGAGGAAATTACCAATTATCCAAAACCTAGTCTTGTGTAAGTCGAGACATATATTCACGGAGAAAATGTTCTTGAACCTGTATAAAGTGATGGTACTACCACACATTGACTTTGGAGACACAATTTATAGTGGGACGAGTAACACTGCGCTATTAAATAAACTCTAAGTGGTACAAAATAACATAATTAGAAGAGCGAAATACCTAATAGAGGACAAATGTGGTTGATATATCGAGAGGGATGGGTATTCCCACTCTCCAACGTAGAAGAGAGGCACATTTACTTCAAATAGCATACAAAAAGACATTGTCAGGTGATAATATTGAAGAGAGGAAGCCTGGACTTAGGTCCAGCAAAGGTAGTAATAAGAAAGTCTTGAAGGTTATCACCCCTCACACAGAAAGAATGAAGAGATCCTGTCTGTACACGGCCCCAATGCTGTGGAACTCTAAAGATAATACCTTTTACGAGAATAAACAGGTAGACGACCTAGTAAACTTTAGAATCTATCTGAAACGCACATTTATGTTACAAGAATAGAAGAAGAGACACTAATGTATGTATGTACTAATGTATGTATGTTTATATATGTATTTCAATGTAATAATATGTGTAGCCATATATATGTGTATATCTCTATATATAACACAAGCATTAAAATCTAACTCAGGCATGTAAGTCTTGTAAACTGAAATAACTGAACAGAAATTTTGTATCTTTTACCGAATAACAAAAGTACAAAATAAGTACCGAGGATGATTGTACCGAAAACATAATGAAGCTGGACAAACTATGTAAGAGTAAGAGGTTATACTGTAGACGATGAACCGAGAGAACATTTAGAGGTGCTGATATTCTATTTAATTGTTGTTATATTCTAGTAGAAAACGATGTACCAAGGTATGTCAATCTTAGTGTTATGGAGACATAGTAGTTAGTAGTTTTTATCAATAAAAGTAAAAGTAACTCTGGGTTTCTTGGAAGAGCTGTGAGGGCACAGAAAAAATATTATCCATTTTCCTGTCTATTGTAACTGTTTATTGAGGAAATAAAAGCATTTATATTTCCTACCTAGTAAGTTCACAAGATGTTGCATGGATCTGTGTGTCAAGGTGGGCGACATTGTTTGTTTACAATTTGACAACTTGACGAGATCTACCAAAGTATCCGCCGGACTTCTTCAAGGAGTATTCCAAGGGCGTTTCGGAAACCTTCGGCCGGCCCCATCACTTCTTTGGACTGACGAAGAGTTTTCTCTATTCTCCATTTTTTGTTGTCTGTGCATTCATATAGATGTTTATTGCCAGTAGATAGCAAATAATCACGATGTTTAGTGTCTTGGTTGAGCTTTTCAATCACTACTCTGAGCATGACATCGTCTTCCCTCGCCAACCACTCGGGATTTTCCGTAAGGCAGGTCACATGCTTTGTGTTTATATTTCCTTTGCATTGACTAAAATTGGAGAGTAGGGCCCTGCTGCCTTGGAAACCTATTCCATCATCACCAGTAGCTTTGATGGCTGTATCATTTAGACTCACTTCGTCTGGCAGCTTTTCCCAGTCTCCCCACTCTGTCATTTATGGTTAAGGCAAGTCCTCTTACTTTGGATGATCTGAATTTTGCCTTATGTTTCACCACATAAGCTAAGCTCTGGAGGTCAGCTTGATTCTGTCTGTCGGAGAGGGACAAGTCATCATTTAAGAATACCTTCGGATATCCTACTTTCATTTTGTAGGCATTCTTGAAGATAGCTCCTTTCTGTTCCGTGTCCCGTAGGCGGATCATGATGTTTTGGTGCTTGCCTTTATTGCGACAACCCAAACTAAAAGCATTGAGAGCATCATCTGCTCTGAAACCTACTCCTAGGTGAGTAAACAATTTGTCAATTACATTTTTTAGATCCTCATCTTCCTCCTCCTTCAAACCTGTTATGATAATATTCAACGACTTTTTCAGCCTGTCAGTGTCGTCAAGTTTGTTGTTGGCCGCTGACACCTCTTTAGTCTGAGCTGTGCCTCAAGTTGTGACAGCCTATTTTAGAGTTTACTATTCTCTCTTCTTTCCTGTTCTAGAGATTCCCTTACGTAGTTAAGCTCAGTACTGTTGTTTCTGACAATAGAATCCAGCAATACTAGCTTTTTCCTTAGAATCTCGTTCCTATCTTTCTCTGTTTGGTACCAGCCGGCCAGGCGTCCAAACCCAGCGCTTCCACCATCTTATGCTGGTTGGCCATCTTGTCATCTTCATCCCTTGTGTATAGCATCTTCAAATAACTAACTGAAGGATTCTGAGTTAATCTGGCTAATTCCTTGGTATAACCTAGAAGTTCTGGAACGACTAGATCTTTATGAAGAGAGCTAACTTGGTTTTGACTGCCTGGGGCTAGTGCCTGATCTTTAGTGAGAAATCTGTGGAGCCTGTGCTAGGATCTTGCTATTTCCTGTGATGCATCATTTTTACCCATTGTTCATTGTCACAACATCGTTCTGATCAGCGGACCATACAAGAGTGCCTTATCTGAGCACATGGTATAAAAACGTGCAAAACATGTTATGATATATCAATCCTGTGACTGGTTTTTGACCTCACGGTGTTTTATAACGTTTATGTAAAGCATTGATCTTTGGTCATGATGCTGATAAGAGTCACAAGACGATCACACACCCTTGTTGAACCAATCATAGCTTGGGATTACAGTCACAAGGCAAGCATCAGACCATATATGTATAGTATAAAACACCTTATAGTTGAGAGAATCATCAGAATTCTCTGCTGGTGTTTTGGTGATTGTGACAAGGTTGCACGATTCCTAAACAAATAAAAACTCAGCGAGATTCATTATTCAAACCAGGTGAAGAGAAACACACCAAAATCATCCCATTTATAATACAGTACAAACCACACAACTTCAGAGCCGAGAAACATTTAAAAATCTTGGAAAATATTCTCTGAAAAACTCACCAATCGCCGCTTCCTTGAGAACAGGGCCCTCTTTCCCCCATATATAAACTGGCTACGGCGCTGACCAGTGCACAGAGTGGGGCAACTGCGTGACTATCACTCAGTGTACGCATTGGTACAGGTGCACGCTTATCACTCAGTGTACTACGGATTTTAAAGTTCTTCTTATGTAAGTTATTAATACTGTAATGATTATCCGCAGGGATGTAGGGATATATATTAATTAATATCTCCTTTGTTTCTCCATTCTCTCCCCTACAAACTATTTCGAATTCCTTTGCCACCCAGCAAGTGTATGTTTTGGTCAAGCTGAGATCGTCACGCCTCACTACCCCGACATCACACATGCCAATCTTCCCCACAGGCCTGTGCATCATCCCCGACCCCTCAATGATCTCCACCAGAGGTTGGGCCTCTGTACACAGAGGGATTTAGGCTCTCTCTCTCTTCCATCCACCCAAGAGAGGGGGAGGACGGAAGTTGTAGCTTACTTATTTAACTTAATATTTCTTTAATTAATAAATATAATGAATAATTATAGGCTTTAGTTTATTCCCATACATGTTCTTTGTGTATAACAAAGGGTTACACCCCTTCATAATTAATGCACTCCCTGACAGGGTTCTCGGCAGCCTTTTGGACTCACTCACTCCCCTCCCCCTCCCCCTCCCCCTCCCCCTCCCCCTCCCCCTCCCCCTCCCCCTCCCCCTCCCCCTCCCCCTCCCATCTCCATCTCTCTTCCTACTCCTGCCCCACCTTAACCTCCTCCTGGGGGAGGGCAGAGTGAGGGGAGGAGTGAGTAAGATTGGTAGCTTAACACCCCTGTACCCCTGCCCTCTAAGATCCTTGAGCATTTTGTCTGTACCGCATTAAGACTACATATGGAAACGAATAATTTGTTCTCTAGATATCAAGGAGGGTTTAGACAGGGCTTCTCGACTAACAAATCTCTGTTGGAATTCACCGAACCGATCTTAAAGGGTATGGATGCCGGAAACATTTCTCTGGCCACGTATTATGACGTTTCCAAGGCCTTCAATTGTATTGACCATGACATGTTTGAGAGGAAATTATATTATTACAAGATTAATCGTCGGGCCATTGTTGTTTTTAATATATGTGAATGACATACCACAATGTATAAATAACCTAAATTTGCCAGAAACTGTTAGAATAAACATGTACGCAGATGATACTGCAGTCAGTGTTACTGGTAGAAATTTGGATGAATGTCTTGCAGGGTCTCAACATATAGCCAATAAGATCTCTCATTGGTTGAGTTGTAATAGACTGTCTGTAAATTCGAAAAAATGTGTCATTCAGGTTCTGGGGTCTAAACATCGATTAAAAAGGCTGAACATCATAAACATGCCCCATATCTATATTAACGGTATGGCTATGTCCAAAATGAAGATTGTAAAATATCTCGGCTTCACAATCGACCCATGGTTAAACTTCAATGATCAATGAAGACTTGGCTAAGATTATTGTGAAGTCACATATCATACCGCTAGCCGATTATGGCCTGTTCCTGTATAATATGGCTACAGTAGTTAATATTAGGAAGGTACAAAGTGCAGTGAATAGGGCAATCAGAATAGTCTTTACAAACAGAAATTATTCCACGCTAGAAATGAAAGCATTACTGGGTATTAAAGATCTTGACATAAGAGGTAGAATAGCCATCTTTGGCCTCATGTATAACAGGCTAGACGATCATGAGTATCTTCAGGTCATGCCCAGACACACCAGGCTTGCCGAGGGCCCTAACTTGTTGTGTATAAATGCAAATACGGAAAAGTTGGCCAAAACCCCACAATTCCTGGGTCCATCTATGTGGAATAAACTACCGCCTGACATTAAAATCAAGAGTTGGCCGGAGGAAAAGAAATACCTGAAAGTAACATTGCGATAGCAAAGGGATAATAAACAAATTGTCCTTCTTGAAGAATGTACAAACTGATTAGCGACGGAGTCTTGTCAAAATTTCGTCTTTATTGTGAATAGAACAGAAATGTTATTGCACTAAAAGTGTTAATATGTAAACGGCCATCTATATCGGATATATATCAACCAACTGGTAAAGACTAAGTACCTCATTGTTTTAACCATGCGGATAGATTGTATATTTGTTTTTAATGACGGCCAAAAACTCACAAAAAATATGGTGTTATAATGTAATGAAAATTGTATTGTCAAATATCACTTAAAATATAGAGCATTGTGGTAGTGTAGAATAATGTATATATATATTATCTTATTGTTGCATGTGGATTTTCGTGAACATGAAACGTACCATAATCTGTATGGAATTTGTCTCTCGAAATAAAATATGTTTAAAAAAAAAGAAAAAACCCAAAAAACCCACCCTTATCAACACATTTAATATGGTTATATCAAGGGGAGGAGGAGGAGGAGCGCAGGAGGAAGAAGAGGTGTGTGTGTATAGGTGTATAGGTGTGTGTGTGGGGGAGGGGGGGGGGGAGAGGATGAGGACAGGAAGGTAGGAATGGGAGGAGGAAGAAGGAAGGGATCAAAGCAGTGGAGGAAGAAGAGGAGAGGTGAAGGACGGGGGGGTATAAAAGGGGGAGACCAACTTTTTTACGACCAACTATTTTTTACGACCAACTTTTTTTCAACCAACTTTTTTTCAACCAACTTTTTTACGACCAACTTTTTTCACGACCAACTTTTTTTTCGACCAACTTTTTTTACGACTAACTCATTTTCGACCCAACTTTTACGACCAATTTTTTTTCACGACCAACTTTTTTTACGAATAACTTTTTTTGACGTTTCAAGCAACTAGTAACACAAAATGAGTTTTGGATTGATAAACACAACGAGAAGTCATTTATGAAAACTGAAGAGAAAGGCAATAATGAACCAGAAGGGGAGGTTAGGGTAGGGGATGTGCCTACTCTGGCCTGTCCAAGGGATGAGAATTCTCCGATGTCAAAGGTGGCATCGTATACCAGCAGAAGTAACAGCTACCTCAAGGCAAGCATGCCAGGACAGGTAGAGGCTGTTACACCCCAAGCACCCAGTCCCATGCAGGTGGATGGGGATGCTCGTCCACCTCAAGGGGCAGCTGTAAGTCAGCACAGGTGTGACCTGAGGCAGTATATAATTATATGAAATAACTGGTTAGGTGAGCGATTGGTGCAAACACTTTTATGTGATCTTGTACAGGACAACAAGCCACGATTAGGGCTTGAGGAGGCTCAAGCTGGTTGACCTGCGGAAATACAGTGTTTTTGGAAATGCAGGGGTTGCGGAAATGCGACTTTAGGGAATTTCATTTTGTTACGGTAACCCTTGTCCTGATAGGTCCGCAAGTATGTGTGTGGATTAGCTACTATTAGTTATTTGAGATAGCTAGGGACAGTAATTGGGATGGTAAATTTTTAAGTAACCATTGCCTGATAGGTTTTTCCACAAGTATGTGTGTGGATAAGCTCTAGTTAGGATTTTGGAAACTTTAGAGACAGTATTTGGGATGGGAACTTAGTAGTTAATACAGACCCCCACAGACCCCAGTCCTTACTTGTAGGGTGAGCATTTAGGAAATGGACCATGACACTGTCAGTTTCATAACAAATGTTTGAGTAATTATATTCATAATATTGCAGGATGTTTTGAAAAACAGGCATATGGATTCTATCTCTAGTGGTATTGAGTACTTATTCAACTAGGAAAGTGTATGCTTCTTATAGTGCTTGGGTAGTGAGCTATACGGTAGATTTAAAGCCCTATAAAAATAACTTGGATGCACTTAATAGTCAGTTGTTAGCTCTTGAGGAAGCTATTCACCGTATTCTCCCGGCTGAAAGCCTAACAAATATTTCCTCAAATGTGGCTACTGCCTTACTTCTAATGCGGCAGGACTGTGAGCACTTCCTGCGCGAAGAGGTAGAACACATAGAGATTATGACCACAGAACTTGAGAGCATGTTTAGTTCGATGATGAACATTTCCACAACTATTACTAGTAAAAAGAGACGCCAGGCAAGGTCATTAATCCCGGCCGCAGGCGATCTGTTACACTATCTCTTTGGAACGGCAACCAGCACAAATGTGGGAAAATTAAGTAAGGCTCTTATTCTATTAAAAGATTCTCATGTTAACATAGCACATGTAGTGGATGAAAGCATTACTGTCTTAAATAAAACAAACAAAGTAGCTGAACAAAGTAGTCAGGCGATTGATAGAATAGGTTCAGGCCTACAGGCACTAAATACCCAAGTCCAGATGATTTTGAACCACGTAAATGCAGACATAAAACCAGAAATGGCATACCAGAAGGTACTAACCTCAATAAATACGGTTCTGAATAGAGTTACCCAGTCATTATCACAGAACTTCAGGGCACTTGAAACATTACATTCCAATACCCAGGCAGCCTTACATGAGAAGTTCCCTGTTTCTTTAATTCCCACAAATAAATTAATTAACACTCTAAATGAGATTCAAAATCAGGCTCCACAAGGACCAAGAACCACTCCCAGTGGACCCCAGAGATAACATTAAATGGTACTATCAAAACCTGGAAACAGTCTTGCTACCAGATACGAAAAAGTTCCATGTAGTAACAATGATCCCTAACATAGAAAGGGGTTTGTTGTTTACCGTTCATAAGATAATCACTGTGCCATCACCAGACAAGTCAGGTGGCATGGCTGCTAAATTTAATATCAAAGCAAATTATCTAGCTGTATCGGAAACAGTTGCACACTACACACTGTTAAGCATGGCCGACGTTCAGTTGTTCAAAACGAGACTTGTAACAAAGCCTCTCGTTCTATATAGATGATTGGGTTAATTAATTAATTAATTAACCACCCTAAGGTCAGTACTTCTCGTTGTGTTTTGTCATGGAGACTTGTCACAGATATAGAAATGAAGGAGTCAAGATGAAGTAGTTTGAATATAATATATATATGAGGGGGCTATGGTTTCATAGAGGAGCGGCACCCCCCTTTTTCGGTGTAAAATTTGATGTGTTATTGAAAATGTACACTTCCGGAAATAAAGCATTATACATACATACATATTGTAGCTTGAAGTATGGTAGAATCAGATACAGGTGAAGAAATAAAAAGTCAGAAATACAAAGTCAGTAGAACTAACTGTAACTTGTCCAGTTAGCCCACCTCCACAGAGTAACATCCCAACTCTCCTGAGAATCTGATTTGAGTCTTCTCAAATCTCCTGAATTCTGGATTCTCACTGAAATCTGGACTGCACAGGGTTTTTACTGGGGGCAATTACCCTTGTGCTCATGCCTGGGTTTGACACTGGGCATGCGCAGAAAACAGGGGAGCAGTGGGGGTTGGAAGGGGAGAGGGAAAGGTGGATGCCTAAGATCCAGTTTTAACCAGCCCAGTCGTGACAACACTGATGGGGGTTTAATTTTGGGGGTGGGGGAATAGGTGGGTTGTAGTCTACCTTTGTGTGCAAAACCATGATTTCAGTGTGGGGATGTGTGTAATATTTAATTCAAGTGCATTATTGCTTCATAACTCATAAACCAATAAAGGTATGTTTTACCCAGACATATCATATTTCATAGGAAAATAGTGGCCTTCCATATTAGTTAAAATATCACTTATCAGACATGGTTCTGAATAGAGTTACCCATTTAATTTGTTAATAAATAATTGCCTTTAAAGTTAGACCTTCTGACTGAAGGGCTTGTATATTTGTCATCCATATAATATAAAGCTAGAGCTACAAAAAGAGGTAGAAAAGATGGGTTTTTTTATGTTGCATGTTCTCGGAATTTGTTCCCGACGGGCACTCAGTGCAATTGAGTGTGATAGCACTGAAATCATTTTGTGATTGGCCGCAAACATGTGAAGTGTGATACTTATAGCTTTGAATCACATTGAAATGGACATGCCATTAGCAATCATTATGTGAAATCCATTGCATCTATTTCCTCCTATGGTGTTGGTGGTCTTACACTTGTGTTAGATCAAGTCCCTATTCATATTCATTTATGTTCATATTTTTTTAAAGATTTTATTTACACTTGGTTTCACAACTCCCCTTTTCGGGGTTAGTTCTGTTGGGCCAAGTTGGCGAGATGTATTTTACAGTGCATTCTGTGTCCAGTTGATTAAAAATTATTATACATTTCTAGTGAGTTGTTTTATGTCAGATTTTTTCAATATCTCGAGTCTTTAATTTTAGACAGAGGTGGTAGAATAAAATAAAAATAGAATATATGTTTATATATAAAAGATATTAGATAAAGGATGAAATGAAATCAATTGATAATTTCCTTTGACTGTGCCACTCAGACATTGCAATGTGGAGTGTTAGTGATCAGATTTGAAGTGTTTTAGGATATAAAAGACAGATAAACATTTGCCACTCAGACTCATTATGGTGGAGTGTTATGCTTCTGTTTCTGATTCGATGATAAAAGATTATATACAATGTGGTATCTTGGGGTATGTGGATATCGAAAAGAAGGATTTGGCCATAAAGATAAACTGGAGAGAAAAAAATAAATAAATAGATTTTTGTAAATTATTTTCTATTTTGTATTTTGTATAGTGATAATCTAACAGTGATTTTTTGTTTTTAGTTTATTCTAGAAATAGGCTATTTATCCATTCTTTTTGGTTAGATTTTAGTGTTTCTATAGTGCCAATATTTCTTTGTCTGGGCGTTAATTCATTCCATGCAGTTGCACATTTTACCTGCACAGAGTTTCCACCCAATTTTGATTTGTACCTAGGAATTTTCAGGATTGGTCCATCATTTTGTCTGGTATCCCTATTTTGTGTATTTGTATAGAAAGGATTTGATTTTCTTTTAAAAGCTAGAAATCTTAGATGTGTTATTCTTTTATTAAAAAGTAGTGGAATTTTGGCTGTATTATGTAATTGATTTATCTGAGTATCATATGGCATATTTAGGATTAATCTTAAGGCTCTATTTTGAAGTTTCTGTAGTTTGTCAATGGAGGGTCTATGTGTGTTGTGTATTATTATATCTCCATAGTCAAAAAAGGGTAGTATTTTTGTTTTGTAAATTCTTGTGGCTGTGTTTATATTTATGTATTTTCTGATCCTGTGAAGTTGATAAATTTTGTGAGAAATAGTTTTGATAGAATGTTGTAATTGCGCTTGGAAATTTAATTTGTGATCTATTAGGAATCCTAGGTACTTATATGTGTTTGTATGCTCCAAAGGATTGTTATGGTATTTTATGCTTTTATTTTCAATTTTTGTTAAAATATTTCTAGATCTTGATAGGAACATGGTGTTGGATTTTTTTGAATTTACTAAAAATAAGTTGTTGGTACACCATAGTTGTAGATTGTCGATTGCTTTCTGCATTTCAGCATAGATAAGGTCAAGATTTTTGCCATGTATATATAAAATAGTATCGTCAGCATAAAGAGATAAATTACAATTTGGAATATATGTTTTTAAATCATTAATGAAGATTATAAACATCAATGGCCCTAGTATGGACCCTTGTGGTACTCCTGCTTTTGTGTCTAGTTCCTGAGAAGTGATGCTATTAACTGTTACTTTCTGTTTCCTGCTTTCTAAGTATGATTTACACCATTTTAATAATTTGCCTTTAATCCCTATATGTTCTAATTTTTTTAATAAAATTTCATGGTTTACAAGATCAAAACCTTTCCTAAAATCTATGAAGGATATTAATGTGTCAGTGTGATTATCTAATTGCCAAAGTCTATTGTCTGTTACTATTGTGAGAGCTTCAATTGTTGACTTTCCAGGCCTAAAACCGAACTGTTCAGGATTTAATATGTTAAAATTTTCTAGATATTCGTAAATTCTTATATGGATGATTTTTTCAATTATTTTGCTTGGGGTCGGAAGTAAGGAGATTGGTCTATAGTTGTTAATTTTATTTCTGTCACCCCCCTTAAAAAGAGGGATCACATTTGCAATTTTCCATGATGCAGGAAAAGTATTTGTAATAAAAGAGAGGTTCAGACAGTGAGTAAATTCTTTATAAAGGGCTATGAGGGCTGATTTTAAAATTTTTGTTGGGATGTTTTCAATTGATGAAGCTTTGTTTTGATTTAATTCTTTCAGTAGAGTTAACACCTCAATTTCATTGGTTAGTATATTTTCAATGGAATTTTCACTTGGGGCAGTAGTTGGAATCCAATTTGGTACTAAATTTTGTGTTAAATTAGATGCAATGTTGACAAAATAATTATTTATGAATTCTGGAAGGTCTTGGTTATCAATAACTTGATCATTCGAATCTGTTAGATGTATTGAATTTTCTTTGCTTTTGGTCGGTGCCAGGGTATTTATTATTTCCCAAAACTTTTTTTGATCTTTGTAGTTGTCATCTAGTTGTTGAGTTATAAAATCTTTTTTGGCATTTTTAAGAGCTTTTGCTGTGTCTCTTCTGGCTGCTTTTGCTAATTCCCAGTCTCTTTGGTTTTTAGATTTAGCAGCTTTTTTTCTTAATCTATTTTTAGTATTAATTGAGTCGATTATTTCCTGTGTAATCCATGGGTCATTTGAGATTCTAATTTTGATTTGTTTTATAGGGGCTAGTTTATTAAGTACTAGATTTATCCTATATAATATCAGGTTCCAAGCTTCTTCACATTGTGTAATATCAAAGAAGTTTTCCCAATTGAAGCTGTTTACTAGTATTTCTTTAAAGTTCCCTAAGTTTATATTCTTAATAGATCTCCCTTTTTTGATTATTGACTTTGGTTTGGCTGTAGATTTCTTTCTTATTACATAGGTTAGTTCATGATCACTTAATGCAATGTTTATTACCCCTGCTTCGTTTATTATCTCAGAATTTGAATATATGTGATCTATAAGTGTGCCTGTTAGGGCCTGATTTTCATTAATATGAAAGTGTGTAGGTGATTCAATATGCTGAGTTAGATTCAGGTTGACTTCGAATTCTTTCATATCTTTTTTGAGTTTGCTTTTGGGATCTAAAAGGTTAATATTAAAATCCCCAATCAGAAAGATTTCATTCTTTTTGTTGGATAATATTTCCTCAGCTTTGGTATTTATATAGTTCATAAATATTTCCTGATTCGCCTTTGGGGGCTTATATAAGCAACCAATATATATAGGTCTCGTATAGTTCATGTTAATCCTTATCCATATGCATTCACAGTCTTTACTGCTGATATTCATATTGGGTTGGGTTGTATAATTAATGTCTGAGGATATATATAATGCTACTCCTCCACCCTTTTTAGGTTCATTTTTATTTTCTTCTAACCAAGTTCTATCTACTCTTTCGATATTGTAATTAATGATTTCAATTTCATGGTTTTCTATGTTCTTATGTAGCCATGATTCTGAGATGCCAATAATTTTAGGTGATAGTTTAGATAATTCAGTTTTAAAAAGGTCAAATTTTCCATAAAGACTTTGGGTATTTATGTGCACAATAGAGAAACCTTTTTTATTTATCATCTCAGGAGTATGAAATCGACAGAAATAGGTAGGGAAAAAGAACTATAATATACCCTATAGCAGATTACTGCAATGGGTTATTATGGGGAGAGAAGGCGGGGGGCAGGCTGGCGTGGACCTGCCTATGTGCTAAGTTGGATATAGTTTGGGGTTTCTGGACCGCACTCCAGTATCATAACTAAAATAATAAGTAATAAACATTTAAAATAAATAAACATTAAGTAATACTTGGTCTTGGATATCTTGGAAGTAGAAAAAAAATGATAGAATAGACTAGACGTACCTGCCCTGCCCGGCCGGCACTCGATAGTTCCCAGCCGCTTATAGCGCTATACGTTCGGTGAAGGTTGTGTGTATGGTCACGGTCTGTTCAACTTTAGATTCGCTAGTAGCATAGATGTCATGATATAAATTTCCCGGCAAGGGGGATCGAGCGTCGGTCGGGCATTTCAGTCATCGGTGCAGTTTAGTACAAATTGGGCGACCGCTGGGCGTATGTGTGAAAACATATTGTCGATGTACCTTTCTTATAGCAAAATGTAGAAAATAAACAATTGAGCAATCGTAACGAGAGTAGGTTAACCTTGATCGTTATATTTCATACAAGAGTTATGTATAGAGAAGATTTAATTGATTCTGTTGACATAATTAACAGATTTCTTTTGAGCTAAAGGGAATTTACATTTTCTATACCTCGACTTTGCCACATATAGTATATCACCAATGTGTTGGTCGGAGATTTCAATTATTATAAGACATTATATACACAAATTACATATCTGGATAAAGAGAGAACTAAGCATAGAAGTATTCCGTGTAAACATATCACATACATAGTATAATAGCCTCCAAAGGAATTTTGCCACAAGGCCCAAGTTATAAGTGGGGTCGTGTTAATCTATGGAGATGTTGTGCGAGAAATTGAAAAAATATGTACAATATAGTTCTTGATTCTCTATCAATCTTTAGAAAGCAAAAGAACAGTATCCAAAGCATTTTGCCACAATACCCAAGTTCATAAGGGGTCGTGTTAATTTTGGATTTAATTTTAGGTACAGGTCTTGTGTATGTTTTTGTAGAAAGTTGTCATTGTTATATTAACGAATTTATCTATTGCTTCTTGGTTGAAATGTAGACCATCCTTTGTCATTGAGTCATATCTGTGGGCTGTATAGTTTCTTCTCTTCTTATGGACTATTCCTTGCAGGTGTGGGGTAATCATTTTGTTTTGTCTATTTTTCTTTCTGATGTATTGATTGATTTCTTCTAGTGCGATATGGATTGTTTCTTGATCTTGGTCGTTACTGTAGTTACCATGGGTGTTTCTAATCAGTGATATTCCTACAATTTCCATAAGGATGACATGATTCATATAGGTTTGACAAAGGGCTCATATGGCCCTGAAACGCAATTCCATCAACAGTCTCGATTGTGGAAGCATTTTCTTTATTGATCCCTGATGGTAATTGATCAAATCTGTCCCTATTATAGGTTTCCCCATTTATGATTACCGAGTTTCCTTTCAGTCTAGCGTCCAGTTTATGGATTATTTTAGCTGCATTGGCTATTGTGTGAGCTTCACTAAGATACAATTGTTCCTCCTCAGTGTTGTCACTCGAAATTCTAATCTTCTTCATTGTTTCAGTAGGATTGTTTTGTTTGTTCTTATTTATGCTTCTGAAAAGGTCAAGCTTGGTTTTTACATTGGGCAGAGCAACTTTGATTGGCCTTGTATAGCCACTATTGTTATTTTCCCTTGGCTTTCCTAGCCTTTCCTGACCATTGAATCTTGTGTTAATATCCAAAGCATTGAAAAGATCTTTTAAAACCTGTTCCAAATCTTCGTCATGTCTTTCTTCAACCCCTCTAATGACGACTCTTAAATCCCTGGGGTTATCATATTGAGTTTGTTCTGTTGTATTTGTGAAGAGATTGTTGGGTGTTTTCTGTGTATTACGCTGGGCATAATAATTTCCCTTTGATTCTAGCCTTGGAAAACTATAGTCGAAGTTACTGGCTCTTTCTTCTGATTCTTTTAGTCTCTTGTTTAGATTTTCGATCTTATCTTGCAATTTCAACATTTCAGAACTAACATTAGTATTTACAGTTTCAATATTTTCATGCAGTTTGTTTTGGTTTTCATTTAGTCCTTGGATATGTACACTCATCGCAGCTATGTCAGATTTATTTTCTTTCGCAATTTTATCGGTTTGAGATTGGTTTGCTTGCAGACTTAGTATACCTTCCAGAATTCTATCCACTTTTGCTTCCCTTACATTAAATCTGGTCATAAAGTCATTTTGTGGGATAGAATAGGACTGACTTGTACTTATCTGGTTCTGTTGTGTCTGTGTAGGTTGATTTTGGTATATTCCAACCGCTGTGTTCTGGTTCCTTTGTTGCTCCCAGCTAGCGACCCCATTTTGCTGTCCTTGCTGGAAATTGTTTTGTGCATATCCATTTCCATTTGCTATTTGCCCGGGTGGGCCACTATTCTCTCTTTGCTGGTTTTGAGGCTTTTGACTTTGATCAGGTCGATAGTTCATGCCTTGATTTTGCATTTGGGTACTTCCTTGATGCATGTTTGTTGAGTTGTCTGGTCTATTGCGTGTGTCGTTGGTTTCTTCAATGTACGTTCTAGCCTTCAAAATGTCTAGATCCTCCTTTTTGAATGGACTAATGCTATTTAAACTGAATCGGGACCTTAAAGATCTCCTATCTTTTTCCTGCATGTCCCAAAGTTGATTGTCCAATTGTTCTTCGTATATGGTTTTCAATTGAGGACGTTATACGGATATTATATCTCATAAACACGGAGCGCGGCCAGTGAGCGTCTTAGCAGTGCGGCGCCATTTTAGCATATTAAACATGTATTACTCAACCGATTTTATCTGCAAATAATGTATTCTTCAAAAGTCAATAATAGGCCTATGGGTGTGATCTCAATCACGCATATAATGCGCATTCAAAATCACGCCCAAATACTCATTACAATGCAGCCACAACAGGACCCAATACCTGGCACTGCTCACTCACCTAGCATTCACACTTACTGTCGCACATCTCCATTCTCTGACACTCATACTCACTCTCTGACACCAAGTAAAAGAAACCCCTATACACAAATCTTAACGATGTAAGCCTAGGTGCATATTACTAAAAGAAATAGTCACTGATTTAATTAATCCTTCTACAATTCCACCGTTTTTTTTCATATAAAATTCAATGACTATACTTAATATAGTTATAGCTCACGTTAATCTATTGATGGATAGAATAGTTGTATTTAAGTATATAACCTTTAAGTGTATTTAGAAATGAGGAGGGTGTTCTTGGGAATGCATATATACCATTTGTTGGTATAATATATGATCATAATTGACTAAGATATGACAAAAACAAAAAACGTAAAAAACATCAAAATTCCATTTAAATTTATGGAATCGACCCCATACAATATGTATTGGTTTCAATTCTTTTGGATGTGCAATTGGCTAAATTATTCCGTCGTTCGCTGTGTGAGTACAAATCATGCCATTGCTTTAACTTTTATATCATTACGAAGACAACAAATTTTTCTTTCAGGAAATATATACTTTTCAATACCTATTTCCATATTTCCTGGCACCAATGTGCATACAAAATACGCATAAATGTATGCAGCGTGACGCGGAATGACATGTGATGCGGGATGACGGGCTCAGAATAAATAGGGCTTAAATATATTTTTTTCAACAAAAGAATAATGGCTAATATCATATTCGATACACATATGTCCCTGATATATTTTGCTAAATTATCTATGGTCAAATTCAATTTGTTACTCTTTTATAGGCTGTATGATCATCCCAAATACAGGTTGTAGAGACCCATTATTTGGTCAGTAACTTCATGTAGGGCACGATAATTGTTCTTGTTTGGACTGATTTATAAAACAATTCTATTACATGTTCGAAATAATGGGAATGGCCCATTACCTTAACCCTTACCATTATGCCACTTGTCCTCACCAGGTGGCGGTATTATTTTCACCAGGTAGCGCACCTGGGAAGTGGAGTGTATTTACAAATTATTTTACAATAAAAGTGCCGCTAATACACTTGTATGGCATTTATACCGATATAGATATTCCACATTATGTACATAGGAATGTTATAAATGATATACATCTAGAGTTTATGTGTGTTATATACCTGTTTGATATTGAAAAATGCTGTAATCAAAGCACCCTAATGATTGTACATATAGATTGCCCCTAGTGGCTTGGGAGAGGCAGAGCAACTAAACAACTGGAACACTACATATGGAAGGCTGCTATGCTTCAGGCTCACATAGAGGATGATAGAATTGATGAAAATGAAATGATGCATATAAAGAGAGGGCAACACATGCTCTGCCCTAAACTCTCCTAAAGAGATGACAAAAAATGATGTTAAATATAAGTAATTCCGAATGATATTATTCTATAAAAAAGCAATACAATAAGGTAAAAATTGTGCATGAAATATCCCGCCCAAATGCCATAAGAATTTGCTAATTATTGCACTAGTATTGCGTTATACCCTTAGCGTGACCATCACGCAATTATTGCGCAATAATTATTGCGTGAAAAGCGTCCACTCTCATCACAGAACTATGGCGAAATGATTGCGCTTTAAAAATCGCGTAGAATCGCGTTCATTTGCCCGTCGGGTTGTTTTACAAACCATTTGTAAGAGTGTGAATTTTGTTCTGTTGATGTGAGCGAATTCCATGCCTGTGCACCCTTGTAGCAGGGTGCATTTTTGAGTGATTCAGTTTTTGCAAGGGTAGTGGGAGGTTATATATAAATACTTATGGTGTGAGTGGGTGTTTCTTCTGTGGGTGTTGTTGCTTGAGGGTGCCTCCCTGGATCTCCTGTACATAAAGCCTAACAGGTGTCTTGCCCTCCACTGTCCCAGTGATTCCTGACATAGGGTTGGAAGTATGCCAGATACAGATTTGCGTTTATGTGTGATTGTAATTATTTAGCAGCCCTTAGCTTGTGTTGCAAAATTGTATATTGATGAGTTATAGTCAAGAAGATGTAGTATAATTGCTTTGTAGATTTTTATTGCTTTTTGTTTGGTCAGCATGTGTCTGATGCAGCCAGCATGTAGAGTTTGTTTGTTTATTTGTGTGATTGCATTAACTTGATTAAGTTTGTGGTCTAGAGTGGTGCCTAGGTATTTGTAGTGATCAACTATGTCTAGCTCTGTGTTGTGTAGTGTCATGTTTGATGAGGTGGGTGGGCTTTTTGGTGTGAAAGCTATGACTTTGGTTCTTTTGGTGTTCATTGTGAGTTTGTTGGTGTTGCACCAGTTTTCCAATGTGTGTAGTGCCATTTGTATAGTGGGTACATTGGTAGTATGGGATTCGTCGGAGATGTAGATGACGGTGTCATCTGGATATAACTGTGTTTTGACTTGGGGCAGATTTGCAGGGAGGTCATTTATATAGATGAGGAATAGCAACGGTCCAAGGATGGAACCTTGGGGGACTCCGGCTTTGAGGGGTAGTGTGTTTGAAGTGTGCTTGTTTGTGTATGATTGATTCCAGGATTTTACCTGGTATCGGAAGGAGTGAGATTGGTGTGTTTGCATTGTTCGTTATGGGGATAGGTATGACTGAACATTGCTCTTTTCCATTTCTCAGGAAAGATACCCTCGGATATGGATAGATTGTATAGGGTTGTGAATTCTTTGTGTAGGGGTAGCATTGTGTCTTTGAGGGCTCTATATATGTTGAAAGATCCTAGAATAGAGCAGCAATGACAGTCTTTCCTTGTTCAATAGCTGCAAGCCATTTATGAGCTTACATATTCCGATGAGAGCAAATGTTTGTTTTGTTTTAAATGTTTTTATTCAGCCAGAGACATTATGTTGTCATACACTATTCTCAGTTTTAGCTCATGGAAAAAGTTAAATGATGATAGAATCCATGCATCAAAGTAATATAATTCATAAGTTATAAAGTAAAGTCAGATCTTACAGACATATTTATCGTTAGAAAAGCCATAAGTAGATAAAATAGAAAACAATACAAGTATAAGAACTATCACCTGGGTATAAACATCAATACACCACAGACAAAAGAGATTCAAAAGATAGCTGAGGGCATACATACAAAATAATAAATCTGAAAAAGTTCAGATCAAAGCAAAAACACTATATCGACAACAAGAATGGCTATATTAGATGATCAGGGTCTGGAATCTTCCAGACATTTAAAGTGGTATTATAGGATTTTACACATACCTTCTTTACCTCCCTTTTAAAAATCATGCTATCATCGAGGGACTTTATTAAAATCGGTAGAGAGTTCCAGTAGGCATTTACACAACCAAAAAGGCTCTTCCAGATTTTTTCCTTCCTCCAAGGGATTACAGGCAGTCTAACCTCTCTCATATGATAACCATGTTGAGGTTGAGTCTAAAATATTGTTGCAGGCAAAGAAAATGGTAAGAAATCTTTGCAAACGCCTATAACAAAGGGGGACTATAGTATACATTTGATGTAAGTCAGTATTCAAAATTCTAAGATTATTTCTCCTGTTTTTCACACCATAGCATAGTCTGAGACAATGATTTTGTTGTATTTACAACCTAGATATATCCTTCTCATTTGCCAGATCTACCAATAGTGACCCAAACTCAATAACTGGTAATATATAAGTCTTGTAGATCAAAATGGAAATATCTTCAGTAATAAAATGTCTGATCCTGGCCAATCTTCTGAACAAAATCTGGACCTGAACAAGCATTGCCTATATGAGGAGTCATAAACCACTATCTAAAAGAAAGCCTAAATATCTAAATGATCTAACAATTTCAATTTGTAACCCATCATTATATATTAAATAGTTTCTCTTATTTTTACTTTAGTCCCAAAGAAAATTTGTAATTTGGTTTTGGTATGGTTGATCATTAGTCCATTTTTCTCAGTCCAGGATCTAAACTTATACACATCACTCTGGACATTTACCAGATCGTCGTCACCTTCAATCGTATGCAATAAAACACAATAGTCAGCATACAATATTATTTTGCCAACAAAATTCACAGTAGATACATCATTTATGTAAATAATAAACAGGAGTGGCCCTAAAATTGAGCCCTGAACTACACTGGCTAGTAGTTTGAGCCTATACGATATACATTTATTCATACAAATTATTTTTTCCCTATTTACAGAGTAGGATCGCAATAAAGAGCATAAACTCAACCCAAATCCAGCCTTTTTCAATTTATACATTAAATTTTCAATATTAATAGAATTAAATGCCTTAGATAGGTCAAAATAAGTAGCCTATGTGTCAATTCCCCTATCCTTATTTATTAAAACAAAATATACTCATATACTGCTGTGTCGACACCTTTACCCTCCCTGAAACCATGTTGAGAGTCAGAGAGAATATTTAAGTTTTTCAGCCAGGATTTTTTCAAAGATTTTGCTATTGACTGGGGCTATTGAAATAGGTTGTATATTGTTGATATTTCTTGAGTTCTTTTTTTTTGGAATGAGGGTACACAAAAAACCTTCCATGCTTGGGGATAAACTCCTGTGATTCTTATTCTGTTAAGTAATACTAGCAAATACCTAGGGATTTGCTAGTGGGACTATGGGTATGTGCCCACATCCTCATCTCTCCTTGTTCCCTCTCCCACCATCTTTCTCTTTCAAGTTGTCTCTATAACTTATTATCTGTATTAACATTTATACGACAAATGCAACCCTTTTTAGATGTTTTTTTGGTCACCCTTGTGTTGTTGTGTTGCCTGTTCCTGTCCCTGTCCCTGTCCTGATCCCTCTCCTGCTCTCATTCCCGCTCCCTCTGCCACTCCCTCTGCCACTCCCTCTGCCACTTTAATTGTGAGGTAATTAGTGGGTGGGTACATTTCTGTGTGGGCAGTCCCTGTCCTTATCACTGTATCTGTCCTGCTCCCTGTCCCACTCCCTCTCCCTCTTTCGTTCCCAATCCCTCTACCATTCCCACTCCCGCTTTCATTGTCAGGTAATTAGTGGGCGGATAAATTCTCTGATTTCACCCGCCAACTTAGCGGACAAAGAAAAAAAGTTAATTTCACTCAGTGGCCCCTCCCACCTCCCTCAAGAGAACACTCACACAAACTTATAAAAATTAGATCACGACTGGACATTCGCAAATTTTTCTTCAGCAATAGAATAACCAATAGCTGGAACAATCTACCGCCCAAAGCAATAAATGCAAATAACACAAAGCATTTTAAACAAAATTAGTCATTTATATAACCCAGAGTGGGACCTCGTAGGGCAGTAAAGACAATGGGACGCATGATCACTCATGTACATTTCCTAAGCTGCAGCATGGATTACCGTAACTATTTTCGAATCACTTTCGTACCTAGTAAGTTCACATGACGTTGCGTGGATTTGTGTGTCAAGTGGTGACATTGTTTGTTCACAGTTTGACAACTTGACGAGACCTACTGAAGTATTTGTCGGACTTCTTCGAGGAGTGTTCCAAGGGTGTTTCGGAAACCCTCGACCGGCCCCGTCACTTCTTTTGCCTGTCGAAGAGTTTTCCCTATTCCCCATTTTTTGTTGTCTGTGCATTCATATAGATGTTTATTGCCAGTTGATAGCAAATAATCACAATGTTTAGTGTTTTGGTTGAACTTTTCCATCACCACTCTGAGCATGACATCGTCTTCCCTCGCCAACCACTCAGGATTTTCTGTAGGCAGGTCACGTGCTTTGTGTTTACATTTCCTCGGGTCGAGCTCGGAGTTAATTTTGCATTGACTAAAATTGGAGAGTAGGGCCCTGCTGCCTTGGAAACCTATTCCATCATCACCAGTAGCTTTGATGGCTGTATCATTTAGACTCACTTCGTCTGGCAGCTTTTCCCAGTCTCCCCACTCTGTCATTTATGGTTAAGTCCTCTTACTTTGGATGATCTGAATTTTGCCTTATGTTTCACCACATAAGCTAAGCTCTGGAGGTCAGCTTGATTCTGTCTGTCGGAGAGGGATAAGTCATCATTTAAGAATACCTTCGGATATCCTACTTTCATTTTGTAGGCATTCTTGAAGATAGCTCCTTTCTGTTCGGTGTCCCGTAGGCGGATCATGATGTTTTGGTGCTTGCCTTTATTGCGACGACCCAAACTAAAAGCATTGAGAGCATCATCTGCTCTGAAACCTACTCCTAGGTGAGTAAACAATTTGTCAATTACATTTTTTAGATCCTCATCTTCCTCCTCCTTCAAACCTGTTATGATAATATTCAACGACTTTTTCAGCCTGTCAGTGTCGTCAAGTTTGTTGTTGGCCGCTGACACCTCTTTAGCTTCCCGTCCGAGCTGTGCCTTTTTCGGAGTTTACTGTTCTCTCTTCTTTCCTGTTCCAGAGATTCCCTTACGTAGTTGAGCTCAGTACTGTTGTTCCTGACAATAGAATCCAGCAATACTAGCTTTTTCCTCAGAATCTCGTTCCTAGCCTTCTCTGTTTTGGCACCAGCCGGCCAGTTGTCCAAACCCAGCGCTTCCGCCATCTTAGGCTGGTAGGCCATCTTACCATTTTCGTCCCTCGCGTATAGCATTTTCAAATAACTGACTGAAGGATTCTGAAGGATTCTTAGTAAATCTGGCTGATTCCCTGGTATAACCTAGCAGTTCTGGAACAACTAGTTGTTTATGGAGAAAGCTAACTTGGTTTTTGGCTTCCTGGGGCAACTGGTGCCTAATCTTTAGTGAGAAAATCGGTGGAGCATGTTTGTTGGGTCTACATGCTATAGATGCGTACTGGGCCCTACCTCAGTACTATCAGAGCTCTTATTGTCTTATGTATCATTCATTAGGGACTCCCTTATTCAGTTAATAAGATCGTGGCTATATATCAGTTATATGTAGGCAGCGGTGGGTGGTGCCCTCTAACGGTAAACGTCCTTGCGAGGGTCTGGGCGGAAGCTTTGGTTGCACATGTGCAAAATACAAACTTCCGGTTTAGATTTGGCGTCGATTCAGGGAGTTTAGCAAAAAGGTTTGTGATATATACAGTCTTATAGAAACGTTTCAGTTGATTTTCAAACCTTTTTCATAGATTCCGTCCAATATGCCCCTATTTAAAGCGTCTAGAGTCTATATTTCTGGTGTTACAACACTCGGCAGCTTCCTTGCTGGGTTGGCGTAAACAAGAGTTCAAAATGGCGGCGATTTTAAACGCTCACTCGGGGACCATGAGTCCAACCTCGAAGCTTCAATAATCTATTTTCCTTTGCTTGTTCAGATTCGAGTAGCTAATGAGCGGGATCCTGAGTGTTAGCTTGATGTTTCTGAAGCTTTTTCAGAAATCTTTTCTCCTCGCAACTCTGTATACCTTTAGCAATCGTTTCCGCCTAAGCTGATTCTTTCTGATCTCGAATAACTCCCAAATTTGGCGTATAGCCTGGTTAAAGACCACCTACAGCTGGGCTTTCTGCGCGCTCCTTATCATACCACTAGATTTCAGAACATCAATAGATTGAATTTCCTTTGAAGGTATACGCGGGTGTCCACGCCCACGCCACCTAGCGGCTCATATTTTTCTTTGAAATATTTCGTTATCATGATAAGTTGAGATGTATTTGTGCACGATTTCCAATATCTACAGGGTTTATTTTCATTACAGCACTTTTGAGTCATGTTTTTAAGATTCATTTGTATTGGTTATGCTTATGTTTATTGGTTTTTATTGGTTATTTTATACTTCAAATGACCATAACTTTTTTTTAACCCCGTCAACGTGTAGTTTTTTTTTTGTAAATCAGTAGCATGATACACCAAATATATGTGTAGAAAGTTTTGATGAAAAATCACCGATCAATTTTTTTTTATATAGTGAAACGTGAAAAAAAACCACATTTTTCCATAGACTTTAATGCTAAAGCACTGTTATTTTCAGGCGGCTGTAGAAAAAAAAATAAGTCGTTGAGATATACTTTTTTTTTCATTTCTTGCTTTCTTATGTAGTCAGGAATGATCCCTGAACTTTTCATGAAAAAGTCACCGACCAATCTTTTTTCCATTGAACACCCGCGTATACCTTTAAAACAATATCTCTCGTTATTTCTTCATCTGATTCAAAAATCGGATACATGGGGTCTTCTTCAGTGTCATTTTCAAAAGCCCTTACTGATGATTTTGGTAATATCTCACAGAAATTTTTATTACTGTAGTTTGCTACATCAACACCACAGAGTTTATTTCCATCAGTATCGATTATAGACTCAATACTTGATAGGCAAGGGCCAGAAATTCCAAAAATATTCGATATATGTGACCAGAATTTTTTCTCATTTTTCTTAAATCTATGACAGATATCATTCAAAGCATCTCACTTTAACCTAAGTACCATCCTCTGTACATCAATACAAAGTGACCTAGCCAGCTTGAAATCATCTACATTTTTAGTTTTCCTGGCTTTGTGGAAGGTCTTGTTTTTTCTAGAGATAAGTTGTCTAAGTTCTTTATTATAAACCACTCTACCCTTCCCGATCTTAAATGTCTGGGTTGGGTATAACCTGTCTTGTATGCTCAAGAACTCAGTTGCCATCCTGTCGCTCAGTATATTCAGATCATTTTCATTCCAAAAATTACCATCCAGAAGTAAATCGCCCCAGATTCTACATTTTAATGTGATAAATTAGCTGCTTATGAGAAAACGTTAACCTCTCTCTATAGTCTATTGGACCGTCTAGCCTCCCCCCCCCCCTCCCACACAAAGCTCTTGATTGTTGTGTTGACAAATGTTGGTCATGCTCTGTTGAGCCTGACCAACTCCACCCGGTAGGTAGAGTGTTGATAGGTACTTATTTGGCAATGTTCGGTAAGCAATGTTTGTAACGGAATTCGGTAACCACATTTTTTGTTCGTTTTTTAAATGTGGCCTTATGAAATTATTCCTTCCATCCATGTTGTAGAGTAGTATCACTGATATAGGTAAAGAGTGATAATAGCGTAGTTTTACGGGGAAAATACATCGGAAAACGCATATCCCCTCGCCGTGTGTAAGTATATAACGAGAGACCCGATTTATCGGGCATCGGTCGAATGTTCAATGAATAGCCACGCTATGTACACATAGGCGATTAGATGCCGTCCGTCAAGTTCATTAACATGATTGTTTATGGCTTCAAATGACATACATGCTATTGGACGAGATGTGTAGCTCTTACTATCATCATCGATTACAGGGCTGTGCTTCTTTTTTAAAATTATGAAAACAGGAACATGATCACTGATTTTTTTGTCAATGGCACCAGATCTATAAACATACTTACAATTTGAGGCAATGAAATCAATAGCCGTACTGGAGGTAGAGGTTATACGGGTAGGTCCTTTGATATGCTGTATCAAGAGATTAGAATCGAGTAAGCTTTTAAAAAGTCTAGTGGTAACATTCTGTTTTAATAAGTCTATATTGATATCACCGCCCATCATTCTCTTCATATTCCTATACTTTTTCTTAGAGAAACCTAGCAGTACCTGATTTAATCCATGGAAGAAATTATCAACCGAGCTACTAGGGGGTCTATATATTACAGACAGCAAGATTTTCTTGTTATTTCCAGCTTTGATAGTACAGCTTAGAAGTTCAACATCCACAGAATTAACACAAAGATCTTTTATCATATCAATATTAACAGTATCTTTGACAAAAATTATAAGGCCACCACCACCACTCGCTCTATCCTGTCTAATAAATTTATAGCCCTTGATATATAGCATACCATCCGATACATCCGCAGACAACCAACTTTCCGAGATACATACAACATCATATGAGCCATTCAGGAACTCAAGTTTTAAATAATCCAGTTAATGGAATATACTACAGACATTGAAATAAATTATCTTCAAGCCCTTAGTTGTCGATATGTCAATGTTAGAATGACACATTCCGTTCGTCAAACCAAAAAAACAGTACCCACATTAAAAGGTGGTTAAAAATAATATATACACAACTCAAGAGATCACAGACCAATGCGATAATCATGTCTGCGACGAGGGGTCTATCGGGAGAATACAAATGCAAGTCATACATATTGGGTGAAGACTACAACAAACAAAGTTTATAATCATACTACCGGAGTTCAGATCGATCCATTCACGGGTCGCCATCTTGGTTAGATTTACATAGCGTAGGCCTACCCACCTACGACCAGTTGGCCCATATTCTGACCTTTGTTAAATTCAGACATTTCACAGGAATAAATCAGACATATGACTTCATGCAACAAATATACACCAACTAAAGTTACAAATGAATTCTGATATATTCGCAATACAACAGCAAGATGCATAGAAGATTACGACATACAGAGCTTTACACCGGCAACAAAAATGGCGGCGTTCTACTTCCAGCGAGCCAAGTTTAGCTAGTCCGTGCCACAAAAATTGTATCTAGGAAGAAAAATAATCACCAAAAGACCAAGAAAATACGCATAATTCCTCTCAACTAATGTCTGATTTAGCTACCTCCATAGCGGATTCCTGCAGTTCAGATATGTTCTTTGAGATATCAAACCTCAGGGGCTGTAGCTGTCGTCTCGATCTATTCGCCACGCCCGTAGATAGGTTGATACTTGCTGTGGTGTACAGTTGGGATCTCTGGCCACGTCTAAGGAGTGGAGGCAAAGGGGTCATCGTTCTATCATGTGTAGAAGAACTGTCCAGTGAACTATATTTGTTTGAAATATTGGTTGTTGTCGCCCTAGGTCGTGCTTTGGCAGCAGGAGTCGCTATCTTCGGCGTGATGTACCCAGCTGGGTCAACCTTTGCTGTACGATGGACCAAAGGCAGTTTCATCTTTTTACATTTCAACTGCTCAAATGCATTATCCCTCAAGGCATTGGCAACTTCTCCACGTACTACCATCAGGATTTTTCCCAACTCGATATGTCAATGTGTCAATTTTTGCCAGTCCATGAATCCTCCTGAAGACGCCTATCGCCTAGGAAACACCCATAGCCCCAGTATGAACTATTTGTGCCTCTATCAGTCGAATGGAGCCAGTAGCAGCAAGTTTGGTGGCCAGTGAACGGTCTTGATAAAATTTGCACCGAACAATATCCAGCTCCTGTTCAATGGCTTTCCACTTTGGTTTCACTGCTATGTGGTCACCGAGAGATTTTGTTTCCCTAGGATCATCTTTATTCAAGATGGCTTTCGCCTATCAACTCTACCAAGAGATATGCATTTTATCACACTGTTCGCTGGAGCAGAAATCCTGATATATATATCCTGATATTGAAATTCACACGTGAAGAAGTTTGATAAACAAGCTCTTTCACCTTGAAAGGCCTGGCCATTTTCAACTTTGACAATTTTAACATTTTCGACACTATACTTATCTTCAAGTGTGTGCAGCTGCCTACAGTTATAGGTTCCCCCATCAATCAATACCTGATCACCCTTCGGTTTGGTATAGTCCTTGTCAGCTCCAGCAGATATGGCATTTTTTGCCAATAATAACTATCTGAATGCTAATAATATCTTGAAATGGAACTTTAAACTGTGGAATTAATTAACCTCATTAATCTTTATGTCCGCCATCCCCAAATACCATACATCATCTTATACCTGATGCAACTGTTTACCTGTTTCTGTATAATTGTTGAAACTATTTTACAAGATGGTACAATATTTGGTCTTGTTTATATACCTCTGCGGTATTAGATATGTATAAAGATGTTGAGATATCAAGTATTATAGACATGCAAAGGGCATAAAGCGCTAGCATTGCCAAGACGTTATAGTACTTCACCTCGCTATGTTCCCTATGTAATCGTTAACTATTCTTAATCGTTAACTACAACTTTACGCTGCACTGTAAGTGCAGCCGGATGTGCAACCCTTGCGCAGCCATTGCAGATCCCAGCCAACTGCAGCCAAAGTGCAGCCGGATGTGCAAGGCTGGCTTACACTGGCTGCACTTTTCCCTGAATCCGGATGTAGTCCATGGCCGTGCAAGGGTTGCGCATCCTAAGTGCATCCGCGCAGCCTGGGACGATCGGTATTTACATCCAGGTAGCAATAATCATCGTAGAAATTGAAGTTAGCGCTTGTAAAATCCGATTCAGCCCGAGACAAAACTTGCAAATTGATACTTTCCGGACAAAGGTGGCCATCTTGCTTGTTTTGGCCGGAAGTCTTGGGCTGAACGGGATCGCATGCAGATTTCTCTTCCTTTTGATTCTTAAATTGGCAATTTTGCATAGAGTGGCGATACCTGCAGTGGCCACAAATGTGTAATTTAGAGCATCTGACAGGCTGACAGCCCTTCGGGTTGAAATTATAGCATAATTCTTTATCCCACAACTCTGACCGAGGCCGAGTACCACCAAAGTTGCGTGACTTCCGGCCTGCTCGATTGGTGGTGAAAGATGGCGACGCCTTTTTTTCCTCAAGTAAAACCCACTCAAGTAAATGCCAGCAGCGAAGGTATCCGGGTCACCAAACGTACTACGACCAGACACAACCTGATCCACGACCTCATGATCATATAAAACACATCCGAGGGTTGAGAAACCCGGTTCCATTGCATGTCAGCCAACATACAGTATGTGACGGAGGTCACCTGGAGTGTCGGAGCCCTCTTCGAACAGGTGATCGAAAACACATAGCATCCCATATAGTAGTTCAGTGGCGGACAATTTACAATGATCAACCTGTTTCATGGTCATCATCTGTGATTTTACTTAATACTCTAGACGCAATTCAATACCTTTATTGGGTGGTAGACCTTTGTTCACATTCAAGGAAAGCTGAGCTATACTGTCAGTCAGCTCTACGAACTGGCTCTCACCACCGAATGGCGAAGACGATGGCTTGCCGAAGGAAGAAGAAGGGGAGCCTTGTTCAATCTTGTCCAAATGGGCCAAAATTCTTGATAAGGCATCATCTGGTATCTGCTCGACTTTAGGAGATTTGGAGGCATTTTCGGTAAAACATTTCTCCAGGAATTCCAAATATTTTGGATTGGCTCGGTCCGTATAGCCACCCACCGCCATGATCAATGGAGGCAAAGAATAGGTCCTGGAATCACTGGTAATAGTTGGTGAAATAACTATTTTTGGAACTGTATACCTGCATCTGGACCCGAAGGGGGCAGAATGAATAAATTGACACTTTGAGCAGCGACCTTTTGCCGGCATCAGACATAACGGTAAGTGAATCACAAGAAAATATTTTCCTCTCAGGCAAAATTCACGTCCAACAAAACATGATGCAGGTATGCTTATTCAAATGTTCGCAGGCTGGTGGTCCATGTGACGGTCGTGTCATGTGACCTATCCTAGTTATATATGTATACCTTCACTGTACGTCACCATTTTCACCCTATACATATTACAACATATAGAAGCAAAATAAATAAATGTCAATAAATACATACAGACATACACAGACAAAAAAAATACATAAATGGGAAATTTCCCAGAATTGTAAGAAGATTTTTAAGAATAGAATTTCTCGTGGCAGCACCTCTATATGCGTTGAGCGTTGGAGGGAAAGTGAGGGTTCCTCCAGGTGGAACGAATGAGTGAGGGAAAGGTTTGCGTTGATTGGCTCACAGGACGCACACCTGAAGGTTGCGTCATAATAGTTACTGATGCGTCACCCAAAATATATTCACCGATGTGTTGATTCTGCGAATTCATGAATTGAACTGAATTGAATTATCTAGGGTGTTTGAAGTTGACCACTTATTTTTTTTACACTGGTGAAGTGTTCATGTTCTGATTCTGTTTTAATTTATATAGGGCACAAAAAAGTCAAAATATTTGTGTTGAATTTAGTTATTACACTGTGGAATGTGCTGAAAAGACATGATAGATGTCTAAATGATTTAATGATTAATGTTAACCTGTCGAATATTTTTTGTAAACGATATTTGTGACTGATGAGATATACTACAATTATGAAAATTTGCCAATAGAATTTAGTTATTAAAACGTAAAAAGAAATATATCACATTTTCTCACGAAAGAAAAAAAGGTATGCATATATATGTGTAGTGGGTCCGCCACCCGGAATACATTGACGCTGCCGATCATCGCCAAACACCAGCCGGGCTACGACAGTGGGGCACTTCTACCGGAGCCGGAGACGACCATCAGTTCCGTCCGCTTCCGTCAGAGGGCGACATATACCATCGTGCCGACAGCACTGGAGACAACCTCCAACGGGCGGTAGGTGGAGGATACTACTACCTCCGCAAGGGGATCAAGGCTTCGCTTAACACTACGGACTCGAGCCGCACCCGGACCGAGATACTTGATTCCAAAACGCAAACGTCGGGGGATGCTAAGGATGGTACACAAGGGACCAAAACTGAGGGCCTTACGGGTCAACAGAAAGAGACCGCAGACTCAAAAATCATGTTAGATTTTTTGACTTATGCTCTGTGTTCTTACGACAAAACGGGCGAACCACCGAACGATGTCTCCGCAGTAGAGATTCGAGTTACGCTCGATCTTCTATGGTTGGTGCACGATACCCTCCCACTGAAGCGTGTACAACGGTTGTTTTGTGGTTTACATAAGTATGCGGCCTGGCCACAATATCTAATCGATATGTTGGATCGTAGATATCCAGTCTTGCTACAACCAGGTAGTCCGGATCTGCATACTCAGGCGCCACTGCACAATATGGGTCGTTCTGAAAGACGAGCTCCGCGCTTGCCAAGCACTCTGGCAGGGTTCAAGACAGCAGGAAGGCGAGTCGATTTCATGGACTCATCTCCGTCTGATAATGGTCTCAACTATTCGTTGAATAATTCCATTGTTAGATAATGATTCATGGGCCAAGACGGTTCGTGAACCAGTTTGCCATAATTCGGCTGGAACAGTCACTCTGAAAGGGAGACGTTCAATGATGCCAGAAATCGGCTCTAGTGTCGTATATAATGAAGACCGCCCGGCAGAAGTTTGATAATACGGTTCTACGGGGAAGGGTGAAAATCCTACACCTAAAAATCTCAAGCCTTTCCGTAACGGAGAAGACTGGGAGGAGTTTCTCGCTGCAGCGATAAACTATGCTGAACTTTGTGGTTGGTCTGAGGACACGCTAATGCGGGAACTCATAATGGCGACGTCACGGCATGTGAATCAGTCAACTTGGGGAGATTCCAGAGCCCTGACTTTAAGTGACGTTGTCACACGGCTTCGCGTCATATTGGACACGAAGATGGAGGAGCAATGCCTGGAAGAGTACCGTAGTCGTATTCAACAACCAGGAGAATCACTTCAACACTATGGTGAAACGTTGCTCACCTTGTGCAAATGAGCGTACGAAGGCTAGTACCTCGAACACATGAAGAAGGAGTCAATCCGTATCTTCTGTACAGGTCTAGAGGATAAGTTCCTCGGCATGTGGGTGCAAACTAATCACCCAAAGTCTATGCAAGGCTGTGTAGATCTCGCGACAGATTTCGTGCGATTGGAAATCAATCCTATAGCAGTAAACCAGACTATCCGTGAGCAACAACATATATAAGATGGCGCAGATCGCTAAGGTCGTTGGCTGATACTGGGAAATGAGCCGCCCAAAATCCATGTGATTAAGACTAATATCGGAAAATCAGACAATACGGACAGTTCAATCAACCTAATGTGCAAACCCTGGACTATTTAGTGAATGATTACAAAAACCAAGGAAGTGCTTAGAAAGGATTACAAAACTTACGTATCTGCAGTGTAGCTATTATCCCCCAATGGAGTCCGATGACTCGGTAACACCGGTAACACACACACAGCTAGCTCTACGTAGTGGGAAAATTCTTACAGACACGCAAATATCAGTGAAATCAAAGTCCAAAGACAGAAAAGGGTCTAAACAATTAGTAGAGTGCATCAAAGGTCCAGAAATAATGTCAGAGAATGTAGATAAATCCAGTCAGTTAGACTCGGAAACGGAAGCATGTCCGGATGCCCAAACAAACAATAGTCCGACAAGGCAAGAAGGAAACGGTGCCGTTTCAGAAAAAGAACTGACTGGCGATCAAACGCATGAGGATAAAATAGGATCAGCACAAATAAACGCTGTAGTTGAGTCAATAAATGTAGATAATACACAGGATCCTAACCATAAATCACCAATTAAATTATCAGTTGACGAAACACCAAAACACGAGCTTCCATCAAATGAAATGGCCACCAGTAGTCTGAAACCACCAGAGAAACAAGAGCTCACTATGGACTCGATAAAACTATACTTCAGTGGTATATTCGAAGGTCTAAAGACGCATAATGAACAGATACTGGCAACACATACGGCTTCAATCGAAGCTAAAATCAAAGCATCAAATGATGAATTACTGAGAAAACAAATTGAATATGATGAGAGACTAGAAAAAGTAGAGTCTTCCCTAGGCCATAGGGAAAGAACCCTCGCTAGAAGAAGCAATAAAGATTCAAGTAAAGAAAAACGTGACAACTAGATTGCAAGATGTTGATAGAGATTTAGCACTGAGAGATGCGGGACATACTAAACTATTAACAACATTAAGAGCAGAAATAAAAAAGGTTGAAGACGCGCAAGATATGACCGGAGCCTTAGCAAGAATCGGAGAGCTGGAAAATCATCAAATTGAAACAATAAATCAAGTAACACATGCACACAAAATGAACGAAAAGTTGACCATACAACTGAATCGCGCAAAAGAAAAAATTGAAATATTGGAGGAAAGAAGCAGAAAACTAAACCTGGTCATAGAGGGAGTACCAGAAGAATTACACGAAAATCTGCATGATAAAATATATAACTTGATCAATCCAGCAATACCAGAAATAGACACCACTGATTTTGACGCGATATATAGGCGCGGCAAATTCAACAAGAAGAAACGCAGGCCGATCATGCTAACGCTCACGAATTTGCAAACAAAGGACCAAATTCTTCAACAAGCGCCAGCGATCAAAAATCATTGCAAAAATGATAAGCTCTGGATCAATACGGATATCCCCATCGAAATGCAGCTAAAAAATGCAACAGTAAGAAAATGTGGGAAATTACTAGAGAAATACGATACAACTGACTCCCCCAAGATTAAAGCAAATCACATCATTTACAAAGGCGAGAAATATTATCATAATGACCTTGACCTTTTGCCCGAGGGCTGCAAACCCGAAGATACGAAAACACAAGTTTTCGGCACACAAAATGCAATTGGGTTCCAGGGAGACAAAGTGTATTTGTCGAATTTTTACCAAAGGCAATTCTGGTACAAAGGAAATCAATTTAGCTCATCAGAACAAGCCTTCCAATATGAGAAGGCTATGAGCAATAAAAAACCCCAAAATACGAAACTAGCCAAACAAATCTCCCTTGAGGACAATCCATATGAAATCAAATCCCTTTCGAGCAAGATCGTACCGGCGAGTGACTGGACAGGACAAGAAGCTGACATTCTCAAAGGTATCGTAAAACATAAGTTTCACCAACACCAAGATCTAAAAACCAAACTTATGAATTGCCAACAAGATACATTTTACGAAATGACAATGGATAGAAAATGGGGGACAGGATTTCGCTTGAATGATACTAAATTTCAACCCGATCGTAAACAAGGAAACCTATTCGGAGCCATACTCGGGGAGTTGAAACAAGAGTTCATTAACGAGGCATAACAATAACAACATAGTTAGGGTCAGGAAGCCGGTGGGGCTATGGTCTGTTATACCTATCATTGAACACAGTATATTTACAAAACAGCTGAGCGACGCGGTCTAAAGCACAGTGGGTCTATAGTCTGTTATGTCTGACATTGATTACTATATATTTTCAGAACAAGAAAAGTATGGAGCGAGTTTTCGTAATAGGTGACTCGAGAGTTAGACACCTACGACCATATCTAGCTCCATTGATGTCGCCAACACAGTATAATAACATATCGGTATATGCATACTCCGGGGCTTCAATGAAGCTTTCAGCCAGTTTAGCATACGATAGAATCAACCACCTTCACCCAGAAATAATAATCTATGAGTCAGGCCTCTGTACACTGACTAAGAAATACAAGGGCCAAGTTGAATTGGTATGGCCGTCAGTAAGCGAGTCAGTGATTAAATATCAAGAGCATATGGAGTATGTCGACGCCATAACAAACCAAGCGATGTACCCAAGAGAAGCAACCATAATCTACTCGACAGTGATTGGGATGAACCTGGCGATATACAATGGGCAAGAACATAACGATAAACAAGATCTACTAAATGAGATAATTGGAAAAGTCAACACCGCCATAATAACAAAGAACTCATCACGAGGCCTTCCCACTCCATATTTACACGATCATGTTCACCACAATTGTAAACGAACGCATAAACATTATTACAACAGACTGACGAGCGATGCCTGCCACCTCAAGCCTCATGGCCTTAATCACTGGGCAAAACAAATCGCCAAAACCTTGGACAAATTGAGGGTCTAAAACAAGAAACCGCAAGTAGAAATCTATATTTTCTCTAAAAAACCAAAAAAAAACCCCCCCCCAAAAAAAACCAAAAAAAACCCCCAAACATATACCCATGTTGGCGCGAGGTGACAGGTATACAGGTATATTTACATAAGTATAAACCATAATATAAATATGAATGATAAGAATATATACATGTATGAGAATGTAGTTATATAGATGTATGTATAAGACTAAAAGAGATAACAGATGAAGGTATTCAGGTAGAAACATGATATATAAAATGACAGATATAATTCCCCCAAGGGAATGCATATGATATATAATATAGGACCAAGAGTATAACAAAAAGTACATATGGCCCAAAATGTTTTAAGGATATGCCTTATCAGTAAAGTAAGAAACTGTGATGATGGGGGTACATGAACGGGCCCCACTTGTTTTTGTTCTGTTCCGTTCTGTTCTGTTCGGTTTTGTGTAAAATGCTCTTCTATGTTCAGAGTATCTAGGAGGGACAAAAAGACTTATGAGTCATAAGTTATGAGTCAGTAAAGTAAGAAACTGTGATGATGGGGGTACATGAACGGGCCCCACTTGTTTTGTTTTGTTCTGTTCTGTTCTGTTCTGTTCGGTTTTGTGCAAAATGCTCCTCCATGTATTCTGAGTATCCAGGAGGGGAAAAAAAAGAGTTATGTGTAAAACTAGCTCTAAGTGATATTATAGTTAATACCAGGTAGAAAAGTTTGCATATTAAAAAAATTACAATACTCACAACATCAAATGAAAGTTTTGAAATGAATATTAAAGATAAATACCAGTGTTGTCAGCACTGCAGCAGGCGGGAATTCAAGGAACTAATGCATGAAACAATAGAATTCAATATATTTTGTTCAAATTTTGTTTTGAGAAAGAACATGGTTGGGGGAATACAAAATGCCAAAAAAACTGGATATTATCATATTATTTTGTGTTTTAGGGATGAGTGAAGTTTACTTCCCTTCACCATTGATTTCAATGGGGGAAGCTCATCGTGATGCAAGTTTAGCTGAATAACTTTTTTTTTAGTTCAATGACCCCTTATTTTTTTAAATTGGGAGGGTAGACTAACATGTCAGCAATGTATATGCAAATTTAGAAGAAAATTGTATGATTCAATCATATGGTATTGGGGAAAATGCAGAAAATACCCGTTTTCCCATAGACTTCTATAGTGAACAGTAATAAATTTCAGTGGTCCCTGAAATAAAAACTAATCCAATGACATATGGTTTTTTGGGGCTTTTTGGGTTCCCCCAACCATGTTCTTTCTAAATCCAAAGTTTAAAGAAAATTCCATGATTCATTCATTTTTTAAGTGAACACTGGTATTTACCTTTAACGGGGTGGTGCGGCTCATGCCCCATAGTTTATCGGCTGAACTATATCAGCGAGCCAGAAAAAGAATGAAGAGAATGTGGAGTTGTCTCTCTTAGAAACAGAGGAGTTCAACGAAACAAAAGGCTTGAAAATAATATGTCTGAATGTACGTAGCTTACTAAATAAAATTGAAGAAATTGAAATATTAGTTAATAAACTACCAATAAATATATTATGTCTGACGGAAACATGGTTAGATAATAAGGTTTACGAAAACATGATTGAGCTGAAGGAATATAACTGCCAAAGACAAGACAGGATGACGGACAAGAAAACAGGGGGTGGCTTAATAACTTATGTCTCAAAAAATTTAAAGATACAAACACCCAACCCTGAAATGCAAATATGCACGAAAGACATAGAAATTCAAACAACTAGGGTAATACAAAACAAAATAAAAGCCATCTCCATTTTGAACGTCTATAGAGCTCCTGACGGGTGTCTGGCAGAGGCCATGAAATCATTCAATACAATATTGGATTTGCTACCAAAAAATGAAGAAATTACAATAGTAGGAGATTTTAATGTAGATTATACCAGATCATCAACAAGCAAAGCCCAGTTGCAAGCGATTGAATACAATACTTCATTAAGACAAATAATAAGCCTCCCAACAAGAGTAACATCGAATACACAGACAACTATAGATCTGATCTTCACAAACACAAAATTTTTTAAAATGTGTGGGACACTCAATGTAAACATAAGTGATCACAAACCGATTTATTTAATAAGAAAGAAAGAAAATAAGCAATATAATCATATTAGTTTTAAATGTCGCTCATACAAAAGATTAAATGAAGAAGTATTGAAAGAAAAATTGCTATCACAAGACTGGGAAAAGCTTTTTGAATCAGGTGAACCGGATATGTGCTGGGACAATAATTATGCTAAACATAATTATAAAAGAGGTGGATAATATGTGTCCAATACGCGAGATGAAAAATGTAAAGGCGAGGAAATCATGGATAACTGGAGATATACTAGATTTAATGAAAGAAAGAGATAGGCTCTTTAGAGCAGCAAAAAAATATAATAACTTAAAATTACTAGAACAAGCCAAGAAATTGAGGAGAAGAGTAAATCATCAGGCAAGGAATTTAAAAAACAACTTTATATGGGAAGAATTAGAATCAAATAAGAGTGATCCAAAAACATTTTGGAAAACCCTTAACCCATTAATAGATAATACAAAACAACACCAGAAGAAAAAATTAACACTAAGAAAGAATGAACAACCGATACCTCTAGAAAAAATCCCAGACGAATTTAATGATTTTTTCGCCTCAGTAGGAAACAACCTCGCAAAGAAAATATCTCCACCAAGCCAGGAAGATACTGAATTATATAATGAAAATCCCACCGACCAGGTACATGATAATGGAACTCAAGAAAATTTTAAATTCCAGCCAGTAACACCAAAGGAAATAATAGAGACCATTAAAGGTATCCCATCATCAAAATCATCAGGATTTGATAATTTACCAGCCTGGCTTTTAAAACATATTTTAATTATATTGGCCCATCAAATGGCTAGAATAATAAATATGACATACGAAACAAGTAAAATCCCCCCAAAATGGAAAGAGTCAAAGGTAACACCACTATATAAGGCAGGTCCCAGCACAGATCCAAGTAATTATAGACCAGTATCATCCATATCCCTCCCTGCAAAACTACTTGAGAAAACGATGCACAAACAGTTAATGATGTATCTAGAGAACAATAATCTATTATACGAATATCAATATGGATTTAGAAAAGATCGCTCAACAAAAGATGCCCTAGTCAATTATTTATTAGAAATATATTCGTATATGAATGATGATTTGACTACAAGGGCAGCCTACCTCGACTTCAGAAAAGCTTTCGACACTGTAAATCATAAAAGACTATTAGAAAAAGTGGAACAAATTGGAATAAAAAATAAAGAACTAAATTGGATAAAAAATTACCTATCAGAAAGATATCAAAAAGTTGAGGCAAACAAATTAATGTCCAACTTAAATTGAATAACTTGTGGAGTCCCACAAGGAACAACTTTAGGCCCACTATTATTCAGCATATACATTAATGACATACCCAAATTCATAAAAAAATCCACCATTCAACTATTTGCAGACGATACCATCATATTTGTCTCAGGCACGAATGTCCTAGAAGCTACAAAACTGCTTCAACAGGACTTACATGCCATGACATATTGGTGTAAAGTTAATAAGATATCACTGAATTTAGACAAATCAAAAATACAAACATTTCTTCCAAAACAAACGCTGAGGTCGAGGTGGGCAAATGAGCAACAATATGACATAAACGAGAATATATTGAGACTGGATGGGACTGCATTAGAAGATGTAGAATCTTATAAATATTTAGGAGTCGATATAGATAGAAACCTGAAATTTAAAACAGTAATGAATAAATTAACAAATTCAATAAATTATAAATGTTGGCAAATCTCAAAATTACGTGGTAAAATATCGAAAGAAATACTACTGTTAATTTATAAAGTCATGGTCTTACCACTGATAGATCAAACTGATCTTTTTCACGACTCTCATACAACCAATAGTACAAATAGATTACAAATAATACAAAATAAAATACTGAGAAAAATCTATGGACTCCCATCCAGAACAAATGTAGATAACATCCATATAGATAAAAACATATTGACATTGAAGCATAGGAGACGACTGCATCTGTTGCAGGTGGGCTACCGTCTAGCAAGAGATCCAAAAAGAATAGACATTAGAAATTTGAACACTCGAAATTTTGCAACAGGACGTAAACCCATGAAACAAATTATTCCAAAAAATGAGCAGTTGCAAAAATCAATACTACATAGAATACCATTCACATGGAATATGTTGCAGACGGAAGCCCATGGGATAAAGGATACGAATACTTTTAAAATGGTAGCAAAAAACACCTTAATATGGACTGATCAATATTTTATTGATTAATAGACTAAGACATACAAAGAAATTACTTCAGACTGTTATTATCATAAATTCAAGCTACTTTCAGAGAATTATAAATATAATAATGATCTACTGCGCTAGAGAATTATTATATAACAAATGTATATTAAAATTTACTCAAAAGACAACGTCCCACTTTCGTCAATGACGACTTGGGAATTGTAAATTGGAAAAAACAGCATGTAAATCAACAGGGAGCTTGTAAACCTTCCAAATGCCGGAGATAAGTTCCCTGATAGTGATATGATCAAAAATAAAAGTTTCTTAAATCTTAAATCTTAACAACGCACAAACGATATGACCAACCGTATCATCAGTTTCCTGGATAAAAACCAGGAGCCCACAAATCTGACTAGTGAAAGTGATGAATTCAGAACAATCTGGAGTCACAAGACGGATTTGTGCTTGGAGGAAGGGGTACTCACATACAAGAGGAGAAATCCTTCCACCGGACATGTCTTTGCGAGGATCGTGTTGCCGTTTGACCAGCATCTAGCTATGGTCAGGCGATATCACGGCCCGGCCTCAGCAGGACATTTTGGACACGCCAGAATGAAGGATGCTCTTAGGAGAAGGTTCTTCTGGCCTGCTCAGTCCGGGGACATAAAAAGGTGGATCCAACTATGCCCGGAGTGTAATGTGCGAAAGACACGGAAAGGAGTGAACAAGTCGCCATTGCAAAAAGAGCTCACGGGAGAGAGGTTCAGCCGAATCTCGATGGACATCCTTAGTGGCTTTAAGGCTAGCACGAGAGGAAACACTTGTGTATTGGTCATTGTGGTAGGTAGGTAATTTTTTTCTCCCCAAATGGGTAATACCACAAAGGCGGAATTTATTTGAAATCTATTGGTCATTGTGGATTACTTTTCCAAATGGTCCGAGGCGTACTGCCTACCTAACCACAAGGCGACTACGGTAGCCTGGCCAGTCTTTCGCAATTGGATCCTATGGTTCGGCGCGCCAAGCGCTATACAAACCGATGGCGGTGTTATGCCGATTACGGCGCGGATGACTGGGACAGTTATATCCCATGCATCTCGGCCCCCTATAATAATACGGTTAATGCGAGTACGGGCTGCACTCCTCATTCCGTGGTTTTCGGGACAGAGACATATACACCAGCGGATTTAATCCATGGTGTACCTCGAGACGGCTTGGCCTCCGGTTCAGGTTTTATTGCGGGTCTTCGTAAAAGTTTATGGTAGTCACACGAATACGTGCGGTGTACGTTGAAGAAAACAGCCATTGCCCGAAACATCATTTTGATATGTCCGCTAAAAGCCGGTCATTTGAAGTGGGGGACTGGATATATCGATATTACCCACCAAAAGCGGCGAACAAATATAGCGCAAAATGGGATGGTCCGTTTCAAATAACCTGAGCATTAGGAGGAAACTCCTATATCGTGGACACCGCCGCAGGTGGTGTCAAGTGGAGTGGAGATTTGATGAAATCCGTAATCGACCCTGACAAAAGGAGAGAACTTCGCAACGCGACCGGGTTGGAACAAGCCCCAGAGTATAGGAGGCTTGTGGCTGCTGGTAGAGATGTGGTGTCACTGGATAAGGGCAAGGTTGTGGCAGGTCAAGAGCTCGCTGAGTCGAGAAAACACTTCGCCGGAAAGTTAATCTCACGAATAGACGTGGCCGACCACCAAAACACAAAAAGGGATGTGTTGGGGTGACTGCGCCCCCTCCAGACCAATGAAACTCTCTACCAAAGAAGCCAGGCAAGGGAAGCAACGATCCTATAGCTACACAAAGATATACAACTCCCTGGCCAACTGTGTGACGTTCCGCACACAGCGCCCCCTAGAGGAGTCTGTGGTTCCGTGCCGTGGCACCCTCTGTGGAATTTTCTTATTAGTAGAATCGATTATCTATCAGTAACTTATAGTGCTGATTATCACTCCATTGAAGTAGACCTGTTAAGATTGGCGGGGGTTACTTGGTTAAGTTGGTAGAGACACAGAACTAGATGCTCTAGTTTTGTGGTAGAGAGAAAGAAAGTGATACTATTAGATGAATATTGTTCTTTCACGAGTAGTGTCAACTGTGGGGGCTGGGAGGGTTGTCCACGGCTCCTGGGAGTTCGTGAATGATGTCAACACCTAGGGTGTGACTGAGTTGTCTAGCTCGGTTGGACGACTATATAACGACCCGGGAGGGATGATTAAGGCAATTAATTTCAGCCAACACTTGTGGTTGGTTGTGCTCTGTCTCTCTTGCGGCGGACTACTAGTTAGGCCATTCGTGTGCGAGATATTCTTGTGACGGTGATTTGACTGCTTCACTTTGTATTGCAGGTTATAGGTTTGGAGTCATACGGAGAAGGGACTTGACAGATGCGCGGGTGGGACTGTTTTCGTAACCATCCCACTACCAGCTTGGTAGCCCCATGGTCACGCTCAACATGAGTGATGACGACGGCAACCAAGGCGGAGACCCCTCAAACTTTGAGGAGTCTTCGTCTAATCACAAATGACGGCTGTGTCGTAGCGCGCTGCACTCGGATGCAGGCCCATCGGATGGCCTTAAAGACCCCGATGGGGCTGCTGGCAAGTATGGCCGGCATAAAGAAGGCGGCGAAGAAGCTCAAGTGGGGGGAGGACAGGAAACCCGTCCTGGCTCTTCATCCCACAAATGAGAAAGAGAAGAAGGAAGCGGTTCGCGACCCTCCGGAGGCCGACTGTTTCTATGACTGCCCTCAATACCACGAGGAAGTCTTGGTAAAGGAATACAAAGCTTTCTTTGAAACCTGTACCGACCCGCGGAAAGTCTTGCGGAATGCTGATCTTCAGTATTCATACGAGGCGGACCGCAAGCTACAGATGGCAATGCTCTGCAGAACGAAGGCACTCGTGGGCAAGTCACAGGTGTTTAAATCCCAGCTTCTCTTCACCAGACATCTGTGTGAAGTGCATACCCCTGTGACGCCGGCGTAGCGGTATCCGATCAAGTTATGTCCCGTAACTGCGGACCTTCGTTCGGATCTTGTTGCCCACGCTTCTAAGGAGCCGCATAAGATGTCGAGGCAGAAAGCCCTTGACAAGATTATGCCGGCTCTGAAGAGGAATGGGGTCATGTATCTCCTGCAGTGGGCGTACAAGAGTACCCTCCACCTCCCTCCCGCAACCGCAGACGCCGTCGTGAACAAGCGGAGGAGCAGGGGTTCACCTTGCGCTATCCCCTTGAGAAGGACTTAAAGAAGCCTAAACGCTCTGGGAAAATGAAGCGTAAGAAGAAGTCCTCGGACAAGTCGGACTGGTTCAACTCGGATAAACCATCCGCAAAGAAGGCGAAGAAGGACTATGTTCCAGCTCCGCCTCCGGCCAGGAATGCCTGGACCGATGGGTACAAGATTCCCACCGTTAACAAGGAGAAGGAATTTCCCACACTGCCAGCACCTGCTGGACTTACGGTCTTGCAGAAGTCGCGACGCAGCCCACCGGCTGCGGCAGAAGGGAAGGCACCCAGTGCAAGGCCGGAAGAGCAGTTCCGTAAGGAACAGGAAGCTCTCCTTAAAGAGAAACGGGTGGCGAAAAAGGCTCTCGAACAGAAACTCCGTGCGGTTGAGGCCGAACGCCAGGAAGCGCACCGACTCCAACAGGAGGAGGAGGACTGTCAGCGGGCGGCAAATCCGTGAGGAAGGAGGCCGAACAAGCTGAATGGCGGCGCCGTCATGCAGAGCAACAGGCTTGTAACCAAGCCTACTTCCGGGAGCTGGAGGAGAAGGAAGAGGCTGAGCGCCAAGAGGCTGCGCGACAGGAGGCTGCCCTGGAGAAAATGAATCTTGAGATTTGGCAACTCCACGAGACGGAAAGCCTGCAAGTCGAGGCTCTCGATTCACGGCGGCCGGCCGTGCCCCTAACCCCCCGGTTAGTGGCTCCATCCGTCCAGGTAATGGATCCTGCAGGGATCCCGATGGAAACGGATGGCGCTGTGCTCGTAAGTGTAGTCGACTTGACTCGACAACGCGAAAAAGAGAATACGGTTAGTACGAACACGGGGAGCGCCCCACAGTTGTCGGTAGCTAACTGGGGCCCTAACCTGTCTCAGAGCGACCACACCGCGGAATGGTGTGAGAAGACGGAGCAACCAAAAGTTGCCGTCTCCACACCCTGTTTGTATGGACAGCCCCGGGGAGATGTCTCCTCGGCAGCTAAACGTCTCTCGTTCATAACCGAGAAGACTTTGGTGACTAGGCTGGAACCGCCCCCGAGTGGTGACGGCTCACCAAAGTTGACGGGAGTGTCGGGAGTTGACGGGAGTTGACGGGAGTTGACGGGAGTTGACGGGAGTTGACGGGAGTGTGGACACACATCCACGAAGGAACCACCAGTAGCTGAATCGGTGGTTCCTCTTTCACAACCCATGGCTACGGACGCGGATAAGGAAGAGGCTGGGTGTGAAGCACGGGTTAGCCCGTTGCCTCTCTCTCCCAAGAGAGGGTGATTGCTCCGTGGAAGGTCCGGACGCAGCGGGTTCTGGCTCTGACAAGTCGGTAGAAATATCAGACGTGGCAGAGCATGAACTGTTGCAGGATTCAGACTCCGAAACGGAGTTAATCTACGACACCCTGGGACAAGAGGACAATGTGGTCTCTGTCCCGGATCAGCGGTTTGACCCGTTTGATGAAGCCCTTATTGGGAACTTGTCGCTCAACAGCGTTTCGAGGGCGGAAGCTGAAGCGGACAAGGCGGGCGGGTTTCTCTGAGACTCCTCATAAGGGATAGGGTTTCGCACTGCGATTCCCCAAGTCGGCAGTCTTGTGTGGGTTCAACTCACAGCGGGGGCAGGACTCTCCTCTCTGCAGGTGGTGGTTTTATCCACAAGATCGGTTTCGTTCACCGATCTTGTTTTTAATAATAAAGCTCGTGCACAGAAATTTGTTATGCTCTAGTGTATGCTTCCGATTGAACTGCGCTGCGAGATCGGAACAGACAGGCATTTCTGTTGGCCTCTTTAGGCCTATGAAGGCTACAAACCTTGGGGGCAAGTGTAAGCCTGGCTCTAGGACCTGTGCGGAGTGCAGAGTGGCGTTACTTATGCCCCGCTGACCACGAAGGTCTAGAGCCGAAAGGATCTCCTTGGTGTCACGGCGGACCCTACATAACTAGTTATCATGGACCTCCTCAACTCCAACTAGTGAGGGGGCAGTGTAGTGGGTCCGCCACCCGGAATATATTGACACTGCCGATCATCGCCGAACACCAGCCGGGCTACGACAGCGGGGGCACTTCTACCGGAGCCGGAGATGACCATCAGTTCCAGCCGCTTCCGTCAGAGGGCGACATATACCATCGTGCCGACAGCACTGCAGATACCCTCCGACGGGCAGTAGGTGGAGGATACTACTACCTGCGCAAGGGGATCAAGGCTTCGCTTAACACTACAGACTCGAGCCGCGCTGCGGACCGAGATACTTTTGTTGTTCAAATTAAGCACCCTTTGTTCAGTGACAATACCTTTGTAACTGTATACCTTTGGGAAATAAAGCCAGGTTCAAACGAATCTCCTTGTATTTGTGATTCTTTCCGGAATTTCGTAAACTCGTGCCCACGAATCTGCGGTTCACTACATATGTATTTTACAATTATTCAAAATTTGGATGTTTTTCATCGAATATCTCTAACTTTATGCTTAGTTTTACATCCCCACGGCCAGATTATACCCGATTCCGCCACCTTAGTGGGGCATATATTTTTTTTTTAACAATTTTATTAGGAAGATTTCCACAATGTGGTAGGTCTCATCTCCTACAAAGGTATTTACAATATTTAATTTTAACACAATATCATGACGAATCGAGTCTTGGTTACAACACTACATATATTGCATTGCACTCTATTGCACTCCATTGCACTCGTATTGCAGTCGCCATTGCACTCCATTGCACTCAGTGCCCATAGGGTGTTCCCTGTACATGTGTCAAATCTCAAGGCTATATGTATGACCTTGGGAAACACACGTATTTGAATGTGTATCACGTTGGTATCTCTGTATTTGCAATCTAATGTATTTTTGAAGCACAGTAGTGATTTTATTTGTGTTGCTCTGGCTCAACATAGATACCCATTCTCAGTTTAGTGTGGGTCTGGTGACGTCGTTAGTACCATAAGTTTCGATAATTTCAATTTTCTATTCTGGAAACGCATTTTATTATAAGCAGAATAAGCAGATAAGCCGAAAGGACTTTGTCTAAACCCATCAGCAATACACTGAATTACATCTAACTAGGTGTTGATGTGCATATCAAATAACTTTTCTGTTTTATCAACGAGATTATACTCACACCTATAAACTCGTTGGTTTTATGGAAGGTTTAGGCCTTACTATCACCAACGAGTTTATAGGAAGTGGGTATCCCTGTACACGTTGGTATATCAGGTATGGTATTAAGTGGTATTTCTTTCCCCAAAACAATTTAGAAAGACATCGGGCAACAAGTTGGGTAAAAATAAAAGGAATTGGACAAACAGTTTATCCTATAAATACTTGAATTTAAAAACGACAAAAAGTGATCCATTTATTTTACTTTTGACCATTATTTTTATTTTTGTTGTTGACAGTATTACGTTTAAATAGACGAGTAGGGAATGATGTTTAAATGAACCAAAGAGAAATATGAATTGTGTCGTCCAGGAATTATCTCCATGAATTGTGTTTGTGAAAATATAATATTTTCTCACAGGGATAAACGGAGACTCCTGTACATATTAAGCTGAACGTTCTACGTTTTTGTTGAGCCGATTCAGCTTCAATTAGTGTATACACATATCACAGTAATAGAATATTGACAAATTAAGTCCTAAAAGTCATAATATGAGTAAATTGGGTCAGACTTTGTTTGTCGTAATCAACATCAGCTGACAATTAATCTGTAGATGTGTATTATCTCTTTTTGTTGTTGACCATACTATTACATTTAAATAGACGAGTTGGAAATGATGTTTAAATGAACCAATATAGCATTATTACCCGAGGTTTGGTGGTTTGTTGTGGTGTGGGTGGTCATAGACACTCGAGGGCTTGCCCGAGTGCATTTAGACGCGATTTGATCAGATCAACTTATTAATACCAAAATATGTTTACCAACCTGTACAGTTATTTATTTTAATCAAATATGCCTTACAAAACAGGTATTAAGTGCACCTACATTGAACCGGAAGTTTACCCACTTAACTCCGCCAGGTACTATAGGTGGCGCCACCCTCTATGGAGCTTTAACACTGCCGTTCTTTAGAATCGATTTGATGAGATTCTGGGAGGTTTTTTTTCTCTATAGAATCCCGCCTACGACTTCCGTCTCGAGGGATCAGTGGTCGGCCGGATCTATAGTTCCCGGTCACTTCCGTTGGCCAGCCAAGCGGTGACCGTATTCAAACGCTGATATAAAAAAACGGGACTTTGTATAACGACAAAATCTTCATGACATCTTAATCAATATGATTTCTTATGACATCTGAAATCTTGTTGTCTTCCAATGATTCCTTCATAGAGAAATGTTAATAGGAACATCGCAAGGATGAACAAAAAAAACTGCCCAGGCAAGACTCGAACTTCCAACCATTGGCACTGAAGGCAAACGCTCTGCCAATGAGCTACGCATTTTGGTTTGGATGGTGTGACAGAATTTTGCTATTTATAGGCCTATGAGAAAGGCAAACGCATGCATAGCGGTGGAAAGTGGCCGAAATTGTTTATTCTACAGTTGTACTGACAACGGCCTTATTAAAGAAGGTTTGTCTATCTTTTTTTCTCTACCATTAAGGGAATCTCATCAAATCTCTTCTAAAAGCACTAATTTCCTCGTTTTTTTTCTAATCTTGGATACTATAGCCAGCCGGAAGTTCTCGGGCTTCGCCCTCGAACTTCCCTCAGGCTGTAGTACCCTCGATCAGAAAAAACTTTCTTAAATAGTCCACGCTTCAGGGACTTCTGTCGATACAAAGGTGGTCTATAGGCAAGAAAATACCTCACAGAATCTGATCAAATCGCGTCTAAAGAGAGATATGAATTGTCTCGTCCATGAATTATATCCATGAAGTGTGTCTATGAAAATATATTTTCTCACAGGAATAAACGGAGACCCATGTACATCTTTAGCTGAATGCTCTACAGTTATAGAACACAGTGAATGTACATACAACCAATGTGCGTGTGAGTTAGGCTATATGTCCTACAACAGTGGATACAGCTGTAAACTAAGTGAGTTATAAATCTATATTTATTTAATATATATACGCATTGTTCTGAGAACAATTTATCTAGGGTGAGATATGCACACTGAGCTATTGAGTTACGTCTGGTAGTCATAGCAACTAATGCTTTTTCTTAAACCAAGTTCACCGCCAAAATTCAAATTTATGTCTCAAAAATGTTTTCATTTTATAGTATCAATTTAAGAATAATATATAATAAACAATTAACTAACTTGTTGGTGTCAGCTGCTTAGAATATCGTAAATCTATTGCTAGCCTTGGATTAGCTTCATGCAAGAAACTAACCTCAATATAAATGCCCTAGGGAGGAGGTTCTGCGGGCAAATGTCCTGAGAGAAAGGCCCGGGGCAAATGCACTGGGGAGTAGCCTAGGGAGAAAGGTCCATGGAAAAAGATCCTGGGGGTGTTGGGGAGAGGGAAGGGTTTCCTGTCATCCTGTATTTGCAAGGATGGATAACCCTTATATATGGTCAAAAGTAAAATAATGGAGCAATTCATCCTCAGAATCCACTCTATCAATTTTTCTTTAATCAAATTCATACTTTGGTGGTGTATGATATCACTATTTGTGTACTTAATCCCGAAGAGTGCCCCAAAAAAATCTCAATATTTTCCACATAGTGATGAATTGAATGATATGACTTTATACTAGAGATACCAACGTGTACAACCCTATTAAATGAGTAAATTCCTTATTTTGGGGGATCTTTTCTTTTATGTTTTCCACTTTTCACAGCTGTGATTTAAAGAAAACACTACAACGTTCACATTAAGCCACTGACACAAAATTTTCCCATCTCAGAAAAAAAGTTATGCATATCTAAGTATTTAACAAGTATACAGAATTTTGAGTAATTATTATTCCATATCTCTATCTTTACTTCTAACTTTACAACCCTACAGTTGAATTGTACCAAAATTCGTCATGTTAGTGAGGCATATGCCTCCCTTAAATGTGTAAAATCTCACTTTGGGAGATATACATATTTGATTGTGTATCACGTTGGTATCTCTGTAATTGCAATCTATGCATTTAATGTATTTTGAAGCTCAGTAGTTTGGTTATGTAAATAATGCTCTGGCTCAACATTTATACCCATTCTCAGTTTAGTGTGGCTCTGATGTCTTCATTACTGCCCTAAGTATTGAAAATTACACAATTTTTTATTCTGGAAAAATATTTTATTTTAGGGGACAAATAATAATTAATATCCTAAATTCAACAGGTAAGCAGAAAGGACTGAATTATGGCTAAATCCATCAGTAATACTCTGGATTGCATCTAACTAGGTGTTGAGCTGCATATCAAATAAGTTCTTCAGAATTTGTTTTTGTTTTTATTGAAGATTTAGGCCTCACTATCACATGTACACGTGGGTATCCCTGTACACGTTGGTATCTCAGGCATGGTAATTAGTGATATTTCTTTCCCAAAAAAATTCTAGACAGAATATTTTCCTATTTTGCAATTTTTTCTATTGTCTTAACTGATTGGCACATCTCAGGAAATTATAATTTAGTATATACTCTCATGTTTATGATTATTGAATTATCTGATCTGTCTATAATTAATTTAAACCCTCTTTACTTAAGATCTAAAATCAGGACAAAATTGTTGACACTCAGAATTACTTGTAATATGTATAATGAATCAATTGAGCATTAATAACAGAATCATTTGCATTTTTTTAATGAATTATGAGTGTCCCATTGGTGTATCACGTGGGTATTGCATGTACACGTGGCTATCACAATCCAGATAATCATTAGTTCTTTCCAAAAAATACCTCAGTGATAGAATATTTTACAATTTTGAGTTTGTATTTACTGTTCTAGTGTTAATATCCTGCTATCTTACTAATATCACTAATATTCGAATCATATTAGACTTTTCACACAATTGTGAGAAATAATTATGTACAATTTCCCCATCCTTGTGAGGCTTGAGGCTCATATATCTCAATAATTGTTTTGCTTTGCTTATACATTATTTCAGAGATTAGTGTGATTTGATCTGATTTATGTGTGTATTGAGTATAGCCTAGACTAGGGCCTCATCTATCAATCTTATCATTTTATATGAAACATTACCTCACAGCAACTGAGTCTGTTAGGCCATATTATTCCTTGTTATTGTCAAATCAGAATATATAGTATTACCATTGGTATCATCCTAGAATTTCGTACTAAATATCTATCAGATTTAGTCTCTATTACCCTTAGTAATTATAACGCCATAGCAAACTATATTTGAATATCTCCCCCCATAATAATGTGTATTAATACAGGTTAATAAGTTAGATAGTATCATTACTCCAACCTCGCTCACATTATCATATTATTCTTATGTACCTTCTCATTGTTCTAGATTATACCATTTACCTCTATATCTCCCCTGTGCACGACAGACTATGTTAAATTCTCTCATTAAAAACCAGTCAGAGAAAGCTTAAGAGCCAATTTATATCATCATTAAAGAATTTAATGATTAATAAATAATGTATTTCATTTAATACAACACCTACATTTGGTAGTGATTACCATCCTAATCCAAGATTAATTCTATCATTTGAAATATGATGGTAGCATCAAAACCTATATATTTCGGATTTAAATCTCATTTTCCTGTGACACATCACATAATATTTAAAAGCAAAATGACATATTATGAAGACAAATTAGTCTAACATATTTTAAGGTGATGATCTGTTAAACATAAATGATTAATTTGATGATAGATCCCTTGCTATGTGATATTAGTTGTCCTAAATAGCGTTCTGTCCTAGACCCATCATGCATCTAACAATAAATATTAAATTCTCCAAATATATCCCAGTTAAACTAGATTATATGAAACCAATGTGTACACCTGATACCAACGTGTACACCTGATACCAATGTGTACACTCACTAAACTAAGAAAAATACCTTTCAAAATGCAGAAAATAACCTGATAAATTATTATTTAGATGCACAAATCCATCCACAACACATTTTGGTAGGATTGATATGTTAACCTCTTATGAAAAAATAATTTTCAATTGTTTAGTTGGAAGTTCTTTTTTGTAAAAAAAATATTTCATTCAATGAAAAGATAAAACAGGTTTAAGTTTGCATTCAAATCATATCATGAAATTGTATGTATGTTATAGATAAATTCCATGCAAAATCACTAGATTCTGATTTAAATTGATCGTCTAATGAAGGTTTATGGTTAGAACAGAGATACCAACGTGTACAACTGGTACCAACGTGTACAGTCAATAAACATAGAAAAATACCTTTGAAATTGCAGAAAACAACCTGATAAATTATGGTTTAGATGTACACGTTCATTATCAACATAGTTTGGTAGGATTAATATGTTGACATCTTACAAAAAAATGATAGTCAATTGTTTAGCTGGAAAAAATAAAATATTTCAAGATGTATCATCCAATAAAAATGAATAAAACAGTTTAAGTTTGAAATCAAATCAAGTCATGAGTTGTAAGTACATAATAGATAAATTCCATGCAAAATCACAGGGTTCTGATTTAATTTGATCCCCTAATGGTTAGAACAGAGATACCAATGTGTACAAGATACTAACGTGTATATCATGTTTTGCCACATAATTGATTTGGTTTATTATTGAGTTGATTTTAAAAAAACTTCTTGAGACATATCTTTGCAATATAGCACACCATCCTATAATAAGTAATTGCCTTAGAAATGAAAACTATGGACAGGTGGACACTTGAATGTGTACACGTTGGTATTGCCACTTTTTGGGACATTTCTGACTTTTTAAAACATGACTAAAACGTCAAAGAAATAATTTTTACAGGAACTTGATATTATTCATGTTCAATAACAACCAATAAAGGAAGGCATTGCGTTGCTAAGAGTTAACATGATGGAATTATTTCTGTTGATTCTTTATATAGGATTTTTTATCACGTTGGTATCGCACCAATTCTTTCGTTATTAAAACCTTCATAACCTTTTTCAGAAGTTGACCCAAAGTATACAATTAATACCCGACCTTCTCAAGACATGGAACAATAACTCAGGCAAACATAAAAAGAATCGCACAAACAGTTGTTGCTCTATTAACACTTGAATTCAAAACCGCTGAAAATGACAAAAAGTGCTCCATTTTTTTTACTTTTGACCATATAGTTATATATATTTGAAGTGACTATATAGATAGGGAGGTTATTCTGCCTATATTAGAACTTACCACAAAACCTCTCACTCAAAGTATAATGTTTCATCGCACTGATGATATACGCTATAGGATTCGTATTCACATCACAGCCTATAATAGTTATCAGACAAGTTCTTTATATTTCATAGGAGCGCTAGGAGATGCTTGTACTGCTGATGCAGACTGTTTTACTGCATTAGATAATTCAGGATGTGGAAACAATACCTGTGAATGTACCACTGGATTCTTTGTCAATGGAACTGAATGTCAGCAACGTGAGTAGGAAGAAAGTTTTTTAATTTGTCTATTGAAATAGAGGATAGTGGTTCCTGTACCGGGCTTGGAATTAAGATGAAAATTGTTGTGCATTCCAAGAAGTAAGAGTGTACAAGCACAATGTTGCTTGTGGGATTCTCAATCATATTATTACTATTGTTGGTCGTAATTATACAAGAATCGTTGTATCTTTCCTCATAATATAATAATATGATAAATAAGGCAGGGGTGTGGAGACTACGCTGACTTAATGCTGACTTAATGCTGACTGAATGCCACCCTTAACTATGAAAATATGTAACCACTCTCACACACTCTGGATAGGCGGTCGGCTAAGGTGTTCAAAATACCAGGGACATCTTTAGCAGTAACATAATAATTATAAGTTGCACTAAGCCAGAATAGATGATGCAGGATGACCTTACAATATGCATTTGAGATGATGCCCTTGTTTATGAGGCCCATCGCTTGAGTGTTGTCAGTGAAAACCACAATATGATGGTTCCTCCACAGTTCCTTGCAATTTGTAGCTACCACAAAAGGAATAGCTTCCAGAACATTTATATTATTTGCATGTTCAGGCTCAGTATCTATAGTAATCCAGTGATCATGTGTGGGATCACAAGCACACAAATCAGTAGGAACAGAATCTTTGTTGTACTTTGTTGACCCAGTCGTCAGAACAGACCAGGCCATAACCTCCTAATGAAGCATCAGTAGTCCAGGATAGTTCAGGAGACAAGCTGCAACCAATTATACAAGACGTACCATTAAATAGCTCATACAATTTTTGCCACCAGATCATGTCCAACTTGAACGAGTCACTTAGATGTACTCATACATTCCTATCAGGCAAGTAATTGTGAAGCGCAATAATCCTATGACTATCAGGTCCTGCCCCCTTCGAACAATGGCAGAAAATACCACAAAGTCACTGCAATTGATGCGTCATGGCCCTGGTACGATCACTGAAGAATTCCATCTCTGAGTGAAGCCTTGCCAGTTTGTCCTGCGGTAAAGATAAAGTCAGAACAAAAGAATCAATTTCAATACCTAAAAAGGTTGTAATTCTCGATGGGGAAGAACACTTCAGAATCAAAAAACCTAAGTTTCCTAGTAATGTGATCAGTTCCATCTGTATTGACTGGCATTCAGCAAAAGAAGAGTCTAGAACAATGAAATCGTCTAGATAATTTACTATCTTGAAACACCCACGTTGGTTCATAGCTCTGACAACAAAGTCACTGAGGGCTGAGAAAACGAAGGGGGCACATTTTAGGCCAAAGCATAACCTAGTGTCATGGTAAAACGCCCCCTTCCATTCAATTTCTTGTAATTTCCAGTGATATTATTAATACAAACTGAACGATATGCAGCTTTTAGATCTACAGTCACCTATAATCAGTGGCTTGCAGCATATCACATGCCAAATCTATGGTTTTGAGCTGAACGACTGGGTCGTTGTATCCATGTAGTTGTTGATCGACCTGCCTAAAGGCTATATATATATATATAATGCTTTTATTCAATATAATTCATACAGTTACATAGGTACGAAAATAATGAACAGGGTTTTGGTCCTCTGCCCCCTCGCAGGTCTTCCTCGACCGCCCAAAAGGCTGATGGCAGTCAGTAATTGGTACAGCTCCTAAAAAATAGACACACAAGGGAACACAGTCTGTAAGAGAAAATTTGCCATCGTTCAATTCCTCAGTAATTAGCTCATTGATAAACGAAAAGCAACCAAGCAAGAATTTCCTCATCCTAGAAACGAAATGTTTAAAAAGTCATACTTGTATCTTATGACCGTACTATGGAACAAACTTCCAGAAAAAACGCAGTTGTTAGAATCACACAAAGAATTTAATAGGTATTTAAAACAGATATACCAACGGATTTTGATCAATGTCTAAGCAAGCCCATCTATATTAAATGACGAAACCATATCAACATCACTGACCGAGTTAACTAATTCTTAATTCTTAACTGTATTGCTAAGGATAGAGTTATCTTCAAGGCAGTACCCAAGTAGTATGACAAATAATCTAGAATAACTGTAGATCATAACGACATGAATTCTTATAATATAAATGACCCTTGACTACAAGGATACATGTGAAATTATCAAAAGTAAGAAACTGATATTATAAGGGGACAGTACAAATGATTATTAATGTTATGATTCACTGTAAAAAGTATTATAAATACTATATTGTCTAAAAAAACTTCGAAGCGCTGTACAATATTTCTTATGTACTGAATCAATTGTAATCTTGCCAACAATGTCCATTACCTGGGGTTAAGCGAATGATCGAAATAATTGATCAATTCTGTATAACATGATATATTAATGAGTGTATAATTGTATCAATTATATTATTATATAGGATACAATGGAAGACCTACTATGGAGAATTGTTTGACCTTTTCATGAATGTATATATATATATATAAAACTTTTATTCATAATTACATGTACAATGAGATATAATCAGTAGAAAAGGACACAGTCCTCACCAAGGTGATCTTCCTGGGGGGGCCCTTTTTAAATAATAATGCACAATTTGCGTTCGAGCCGACTTAAACTAACAGTGAAAAACTTAAGTTAACATACAAGTTTGGCAAAAGTCTATAGGATAAGAGGTAATAAATTTATGGTAAATTTGAAATTTATTCAGATAGTTCGAACCGATAGAGTGTCCTTGATGGTTGTTTTATCTATTCACTATTAAATGTTTTTTGAGTCCATTTATTATTAGATGTTTTTCTGAGTCGTGGATCTTCATGTTGTTTCTATAGTCTGTCTAGAAAGTAGTTGACACGTGATTCCTTTGTCCCTTTAAGGGGAGGGAAAAGTGGGGGAGTTTTGACTTCAAACCTTTGCTCCTTGAATCGCCGTTTGCGACTGACCATGACCGTTTGCGACCGACCATGGCCAAATATCCAGCTGCATTGTATTGCCCTGTCTCTGTTCTATCTGGAGCAGCTGTTGTTTTGCTTAGGTGGAAGGAAGAGCTGATTATACTGGCCCTGTTTCCCCATGGTTGATTGCAATGGGCGACTCGCTGGGCAAAGGGTTGACAAGTCCTTGTCATAAATAGAAATACAAAATCTCCCACTTTTCCCTCCCCTCAAACGGACTAAGGAATCACGTGTCAACTACTTTCTAGACAGACTATAGTTGTTTCTTCCTTGTCGTTGGTTCTATTCAGTTTCAAGACACATATTCTTGAGTGGATTTAGTTCCACTATTACATTAGACGATTAAACATTGATGTTTAGAATGATATTTCTTCTGATAACAGAATATGTTTAAATGTGACAGGTACAATCTTTCAGATAAAAGCAACCATAATGATTATCGTTACGATATAAATTAACATGGAATTTTTCCTTCCTATACTGGAAGAAAATTTGACAATGATTAACAGTAATCATCCGTCCTCTACTGGATGGATTTAACTTTAATAAAGAAAATATACAATGCAACAATGATATTCAATAGACAACATTCCCATACCTTCCCCATCGGTTAATCCGATTTTCCGATATCTCGGTCATATTAACATAAGACTTACATGCCTATATTTATCCCCCCTCCCCCCGCCCCTAAGCTTGGTCCAATAGCATTTGAATATGTACATTTGTAAACAATTTAAACATTTAAACATTTAAAACACATACAGAATATTTAACGGTTTAGAGATTAGTTTCCTCTTTGAGGTATACATCGTGTTCCTGGGGGTAGACATTTTTTAGATAATACCGAAAACTCATTCTATTTGGAATCTCTCTAGCTAACTCAAGTAAGTGTGCATCTCTTCTTGTAACAAGGGAAGGGATGTTCACTTCTTTGTGGATCTCCTTGGAACTAGTATATTTTGGGAGTTTTAAAGATATTTTTAATGCTGAGTTCTGTAACGACTGCAGTCTGTCCATATATTTTTGTGGGGCTACTTGGTAAAATAAGTCCCCATAGTCAATGTGGGGTAATAATTATAGTAACTTTATAAATTGTTAATAGCGTTTTTTTATTGCAAATACCATACAGTTTGGAAAGCGATTTAACCTTGTGCCTTATAATATTTATTTTCTTCTCAAGAAAAGTTTTAAAATTAAGTTGTTCGTCAATCTCCACACCTAGGAATTTATAATGTTTAACCATGTCAATTTTTTGATTACCAATAGAGTAATTCTTAATATTATTTTTAACAAGTCTCAGACTAACTGTCATAGATTTACATTTACCTAAGTTCAATGAGATCTTATTTCTCGCACACCATACAGCGACTCTATCCAGATCCTCTTGTATTTCCTTAGTATTAACAGAATTTTTGTCTCTGGATTCGTAAATGACAGTATCGTCAGCAAAGTGTTGTATATTGCTATTTTTAATAACCTTATGTAAATCGTTGATGTATAAAATGAACATTAATGGTCCCAAGGAAGTTCCTTGGGGTACCCCGCAATTTACCGTTTGTAAGCTGGAAAGCAATCCATCAACGACAACCCTTTGAGTTCTGTCCCTTAAATAATCCTGAAACCAATTATGAGAGTCATTATCAATTCCGAAATTCTTTAATTTATTAAGTAAAATATCGTGGTTAACGGTATCAAAAGCTTTTTTAAAATCTAAAAATATCATGTCGGTTAATTTATTATTATTAATATTATCATAAGTATAATTTAGCAGATGATCTAGGGCGTCGTTGATAGATTTCCCCCCCTCTAAAACCGAATTGTGATTCACATAATAAAGATTCTTTTTCTAAAAATGAAGTGACTTGTTTTTGTATGCAACTTTCCAATATGTTGGCCGGAAGGTTAATGCAAGATTTCGGCCTATAATTACTAGTATCATTCTTTTTTCCCTCTTTATAGAGAGGAGTAACTATAGCAGTTTTAAATGCCATCGGTACTTTAGAAGTTTGTAGAGAGAGATTAAATAAATAGGCGAATTGTTTGCTGAGAGCTATCATACAGGGTTTAAGGATTTTCGTGGGCATTAGTTTTAACCCAGAGGCCTTATGGTTTCCTATACGAGCCAAAGCATATTTAACAGAGATATCTGTAATTTCAATAAATTTGTCTTGTCAACCTCCATTTTTTGAGAATTATCTACAACAATTTTGTCAGCTAAACGAGGGCCAATCTGAACAAAAAAGTCATTAAACTCAACTGCCGCTCTTTGGCCGGTAACTGTTTCACCATTTTCACACATAATGGAAAGTTCACTATTTCGGTTTTTACATTTTTCACTCAAAATAATGGGTTTTATGGTTTCCCAGAATTTATGAGAGTCAGATTTATTCAACTCAATCTGGTTCATTAAAAACTTATTTTGGGCTTTCTTCATGTCCTTGTTAACATTGCACTTCAAATTTCTAGCCAGTACCCAATCTTTGTCCTTACCGGAGGTCTTAGCCTTTCTGTAAGCTTTAGACATAACTACTATATCATTATTATACCATTCAGGGCTTTTATTTACTTTCTTGAACACTTTGACGGGACACATCCTGTCTAAGAAGTGTTCAATAGTGCTATAAAGTATAGACCACGCTTCGTCAACGTCCCTACAAGAATAATAGTTAGTCCAATCAAGGTCCCTTAATATATCCTTTAAAATCTTGATGTCTAGGTTTTTTGTGTTCCTAGCTTCGAAGGTTACTTGTGTGTGTTTATTACGCTCCTTCTTTACTTGAATAAATACAGGTAAGTGGTCGCTCAAGTTGATATTTATCGACCCACTGTTTCTAATGTCTTTAAGATTGGTATAAATATGGTCAATACTTGACTTGGATTTTCTACTAATCCTTGATGGGACGTTTATACTTTGATGAAGGTTATATTTATTAAGAAGATTATTAAATCTGTCAGCGTGTTTGGTCTTTCCTAACTCAATAATCTCGGAATCGTAAATGAAATCTCCTAAGACAACTATATCCATTGTAGAATCAATAGTATTTAACACGTTGTCAAGGTGCGAGAGTGCCTCACTTATGCAACCCTGAGGCGGTTTGTAAATGTTGAAAAGGACCTTATTTTTCATAAATTTTTTTTGTCAACTTTAACGCTTGTATTTCTATATCCTTATTAGACATCGAAATTCCCATATTATCCCAGTCTTCAACCTTAATGGACTTATGGACGTAGGTTATCAGGCCTCCCCCTCTTCTTTTTTGCTGCCTATCAAGCCTTATAAGCTTATAATCAGGAATTTCTATCTCCGTATCCCTAATTCTACTACTTAACCATGTTTCTTGTATCGATAAGATTTGCGTGCTTGTGTTTTTTAGAAACAGACGTATCTGATCTATTTTTGCTACAATGCTCCTGATATTCCATGAGATAATCCTAAATCCATTAAGGTTTTCGTAATCAGTTACTTCATACTCCATTAAGATTCCCTTCATCATTCACCATCGTCCCTTCCCCAAACTGTTATTACTTCATGAATAAAAATTCAATATATATATATATGTAGTGGGTCTGCCACCTGGAATACATCGAGGCTGTCGACCATCGCCAACCACTAACCAGGCTACAACAGCGGGGGCACTTCTACTGGAGCCGGAGACAACCACCAGTTCCGGCCACTTCCATCAGAGGGCGACATTCACCACCGCGCAGACAACACTGCAGACACCCTCCGACGGACGGTAGGCGGAGGATACTACTAACTCCGCAAGGGGATCCAGGCTTCGCTTAACACTACGGACTCGAGCCTTGCCGCGGACCGAGATACTTCTGTGGTTCAAATTAAGCACCCTTGTTCAGTGACAATACCTTTGTAACTGTATACCTTTGGGAAATAAAACCAGGTTCAAACGAATCTCCTCGTACTCGTATCCCAGGTCAGTAAGATTTGTAAACTCGTGCCCACGAATCTGCGGTTCACTACATTGGTGCCGTGAGCCTAGGGCCAATAGGGAAGTTCCCGAAAGGATCCCCGATGAGTCAGGCGATGACTCCTGCCGAGGATGCAGCCGCGGCGGTAGCCAAGGCTGATGCCGAGCAGCAGGCATGCGAGGCTCTCGCTCAGATGTTGACGAAACATCAGGGCGATGCGCAAACTTTTGCGAACGACTCTTTCGCTCAACTAGAGTCGTACAACAAGTAGTCTTACAACAAGTAGTCGCACACGTAGACGATATGCATGCTAAAGGATTGGCCGTCAATCTGGAGACACAAAGCTTGGTTGAGAAACTAGTAGCTGCGGTGTTAGGATTGCGCTCAAGTTTCAACGAGGACAATCTTCACAAGCTCATAGAGCATGCGGGCTTCAGCGTCGAGACAGGCGAGGCGGAGGAAACACAAGATTCCAAAACTATTTCGTGGTCTACAAGAATATGCGGCTTGCCCACAATATCTGATCGACATGTTGGATCGAAGATCTCCCGCGCTGCTGCCTCCAGGTAGCCCGAATCCGCGTATGCAGGTGCAATCACAGGATACGGATCGCACGGAACTATGAGCCCCGTGCTTGCCTAGCACTCCGGCAGGATTCAAAACTGCAGGAAGAAGAGTTGACTTTGTGGACTCATCTCCGTCTGATAATGGTCTCAACTACTCTTGAATAATGTTTCAATTCCATTATTAGACAATGATTTACGGCCCAAACGAGGTCTGTTAGCTGGTCGTGAGCCAGATAGCCATATGACGGTGGCAACGAGCATTACTAAAAGTAGACGTTCGATGATGCCAGAAATGGAATCTAGTGTCGTATACAACGAGGACCGCCCTGCGGAAGTTTGTTTGTACGGATCTACGGGCAAGGGAGAAATTCCTAAACCATAAAATCTCAAACCTTTCCGTAACGGAGAAGATTGGGAGGAGTTCCTCGCATCAGTGATAAACTACGCCAAACTTTGCGGTTGGTCAGAAGAAACGCTTATGCCCGAACTGATAATGGCGACTTCACGACATGTGAACCAGTCAACTTGGAGAGATTCACAATCCCTAACATTAAGTGACGTCGTTACGAGGCTTTGTGTCATCTTGGACACAAAGACCGAAGAACAATGCCTGGAAGAGTACCGCGGACGTATTCAACAGCCAGGTGAATCACTTCAACACTATGGTGAGACACTACTTACCTTGTGTAAACGTGCGTACGAGGGCCAGTACCTCGAACATATGAAGAAGGAGTCAATCCGTATCTTCTGCACAGACTTGGAAGATAAGTTCCTTGGCATGTGGGTGCAAACTAATCGCCCAAAGTCTATGCAAGATTGCGTAGATCTCGCTACGGATTTCGTGCGAGCAGGTGGCCCGGCAGCATATCAGCGTGTCTTGGGTTCCACACCGGGGCAGTCCTCTAAATTTAAATTGAGAGGATATAAGTTCTTTGGTCAGAAGAAAGACAAGGGGCGAAGAGCTTCATATGCAGCTGCGGAAGCAGAGGCGCAGTCTGGGTCTGACTCGTCTGAGGACGAAACTTCGGAGGCGACTACTGCACAGGAAGTTTCTGACTCTGATTCGGAATCGGATTTGGTAGCCGATTTTGCGGCCTTCCAGGCATTGCGGAAGGACATGCAAAAGGGAGACGGGAAAAAGTCTGACCAGAGCACGAAAAAATTGTGGGATAAAACCAAGACTTTGTCTAAATCTTCCAAGAAGACGGTCACAAAGACTGACTACCGGAAGAAGGACACGAAGGCGACTCGTCCAGAGCCTGCCTGTTGGCTTTGCGGGAAGACAACCCACTTGCAAGCCAATTGCAATCACCTCAAGAAGTTTCACGCTTTCATCGCGAAAGAAAAGGGTGAGGAAGACCATTCCCCGGAGCAAAACAAACCGCCTGAGGGAAATTGAGTTGGGTCTCGCAAGGAAGCGGTAACAAGACCCACGAGTTTGACGGAACCCCTAAAGGGGAGGGGGGGGGGAATCCTTCCGTAGCCCGCTTGGGCAAGAAAACTCCATATGGGTCGTACGATCGGAGGAGGTCAGGTAGGCAGGCAGAACAAAACAGAGAGGAAACTGTTGTGGTGGAGGGTAAGGACCCGTCGAAGCCCACAGATACAAAACTTTGGTCGAAGGAGTTGGTTAGTAACATTCGGGCCATCCCACGCGATCGTGGAATGTGTTTGGATAGTCACTGTACTGACGCTGGCATGGCGCTGCTCGCGGTTAGCTCTACCGTGGGTGGGGAACGCTGTGTTAAAGATTTGACTAGTTCTGCAGCCAGCTGTCATCTCTCTATTCCTATCGATGTGGTAGCGGTAGTGGATAGATGGTATGTGCCTGTCAGGGTGGGTACTAGGCGAGGAGAATTTTTATACGACACAGGTGCAACTACCTCAGTAGTGTCTACACAGTTCTTTGAATCCCTGGCCCGCAAGCCGACCGGTGCGGGTCAAACCACTTGCAGGTGGTACTCCAGAGAGGATGGGGTATGCAGTCTTTGACTTTAAGATCGCAGGGCGTTCGTATCCAAATGCTTGTCTTGTAGTCAGTGGTCTAGGCGGCGGGGAGGAGGCTGTTCTGGGCCAAGACTTCATGTGGGCTATACTAGCATGACGGGGCCTGGGAAGATGCTCCTGGAAGGAGGCAAGAATCACGTACTCTGTCGACGGAAAGGTGTGATATCAACCGCATTCCTACGGGAGGATGTGTGGTTGGCCATGTTCGAGGTGAAGGTCGCGTCTGTGGATGTGTCACTACCCGAGAACGATGTTGGCTACATGATGGAGTCGGATGAAGGGTTACAAATAGACGGTTTCGTGGAGGGTTGCGATACATATGTATCGTCTGGTCACTGCCACAAACTTCCTATTATGAACTCAACAGGACTTCCAATAGTCATTCCACGCGGGACGCCCATGGCATCCGCATACAAGGTTGCGGCAAATTTCACGGGTGACTACTCGCATTTGGCGTGTGCGAGAGCCGAGTCCGTGGATGAGTCCAGCACGGGGGGGAAGTGGAAGCTGACCCCTGGTAGCTGTTCAATTACTAGCATCTCTGAACTGGAATCTATCATAGAGGGCGCTGAAGTAGCAGATACTGAAACCTTGAAAAAGGTGCGCGAGTTGGTATATGCGAAAAAGTGGGTGTTCTGATTGCAAGGCGAGCAATTGCGGTTTACGAACAGGGTTCTACACTCCATTGACATGGTTGACACTAAACCTATAATGTTACCTTTTCGTAGAGTTCCCTTAGCGAAGCAGGAGGCTCTGGACTCCCAGGTCAGTAAGATGCTAGCAGAGGATAAGATCGAGGAGGGAAACAGCCCGTTGGCCTTCCCCACCGTTCTTGTTCCAAAACCGGATGGTTCAACTAGGGTTTGCGTTGACTTCAGGAGACTGAATAACGTGACACGAAAAGACTCGTATCCACTGCCGCGAATAGACGACTGTCTAGATGCGCTCGGTGGCAATGCATGGTTTTGTACCCTAGATCTGGAAAGTGGCTATTGGCAAATAGCTATTGATCCGGACAGCAAGGAAAAAACGGCTTTCTACGGGTTTATACCATGATGCCGTTCGGCCTTTGCAACGCCCCAGCCACGTTTCAGAAAATGATGACGGAGGTTCTCCGGGGGCTTAATGGCAAGATCTGTGTTGTCTATCTTAACGATGTGATCATTTATGGCACAACGGTCCATGAGGCTATTACAAACACGGGTTTGGTGTTTGACAGGTTAATGGCGTACGGCCTAAAGTTGAAACCGAAGAAGTGTCGCCTCTTTCGTAAGGAGGTACAGTACCTGGGTCGCATCGTATCTAAGGAGGGGATACAGGTTGATCCGGAGAAGACGTGAGCGGTGTTAACTTGGCCTATTCCGTTGACAGTGAAGGATATCTGTCTTTTCTTGGTTTCGCTTCATATTACCGTCAGTTCATTCCGAGTTTTAATGATCTCGTACGGCCATTGCAGGAAACTGCAACAGCCAGACAAAAGGTACTACGGTATAAGCTTACTTGGAATAGTGAGCTCGATGATGCATTCGAGGCTACGAAAAAAGACTTGCTTTCCACATCCGTCTTGGCATATCCGCGACCAACCAGCCAGTTTATTCTGGATACGGATGCGTGTGGTACGGCCATGGGGGCGGTCCTATCGCAGGTTCAGGACGAGCAAGAGCGAGTGATCGCATATGCTAGTAATTCGCTCTCGAAATCGCACAAGAACTACTGTACTACGTACAGAGAGCTATTGGCAGTCGTATATTATGTGCGGAAGTTCAAACATTATTTATACGGCGCTGATTTCATAGTCTGTACGAACCACTCGTCCCTTACGTGGCTTATGACTTTTAAGGAGCCAGAGAATATGCTGGTGCGTTGGCTGCTGGACTTACAGCAGTACGGGTTACCAATAAGGGTGTTATTCAGCACCGCCCGGGCAAGAAGCATGAAAATGCTGATGGCCTCTCCCGAAGACCTTACAGTCGTTGTAAACGTACAGATTGCGATGATTGTGGGGCCCACAAGGCTACTATTGCGAGTCTCGTGGGGGAGGGGGTAGGCACGGATGACAATCCTGTATCTGTAAACCAGACTATCCGTGAGCAACAGCGCACAGACGATACAACCAACCGTATCATTGGTTTCCTGGAACGCAACCAGGAGCCCACAAATCTGACTAGTGAAAGTGACAAATTCAGAACAATCTGGAGTCACAAGACGGATTTGTGTCTGGAAGGGGTACTCACGTTTAAATGGAGAAAACCCTCTACTGGGACATGTTTTCCCGAGGATCGTGTTGCCGTTTGACCAACGCCTATCCATGTTCAGGCCATCAGATATCAGCGGGACATTTTGGGCACGCCAGAATGAAAGACGTTCTGTGGAAAAGGTTCTTCTGTGTGGCTCAGTCCGGGGACATAAAAAGATGGATTCAACTATGCCCCAAGTGTAATGTGCGAAAGACACGAAAAGGTGTAAATAAATCGCCATTGCAAAAGGAGCTCATGGGAGAGAGATTCAGCTGAATCTCGATGGACATCCTGAGTGGCTTTAAGACTAGTACAAGAGGAAATACTTGTGTATTGGTCATTGTGGATTACTTTTCAAAATGGTCAGAAGCATACTGCTTACCTAACCATAAGGCGACAATAGTCGCATGGACCGTATTTCGCAATTGGATCCTACGGTTTGGCGCGCCCAGTACTATACAAACTGAGGCCCGAGTTTGATGGAGAATTATTCCAAGAACTCTGTAATCTCTACGACACAAAGAAACAGACAACCCTCCCGTATAGGCCACAGGCCAACGGGCAGGCGGAAAGGTTTGTGTTTGTGTTCTTGTGGAACAGCTCTAGTGTTATGCAGATTATGGCGCGGATGATTGGGATACGTATATATCCCGTGCATCGCTGCTGCCTATAGTAATACGATTAACGCGAGTATGGGCTGCACTCCTCATTCTGTGGTTTTCGGAACAGAGGCATATGGCCATTTCCACCAATTTGACAACATTTGGGCCCCTAGACACCCCCTAAGTACCCAAAAATAATTTTTACATTTATCAGTTGATTTTTTATTTTCTATCAACCTTATATATATGCACATTAAACTGCCAAGTTTGGAACCATTCTGATAATTAGGAATTTGTTTCCAGGGGGGTCGAAAATAGATCCCAAATATGAAAAAAATGCTAAAAATAGCATGACGAATAATGGTACATATTTCTACATAAATGAGTATTTAAATTAGAAATAGATAAAAAAAATATGCACATAATGTATTGAACTATTTTGTACTTGATAGGTCTCGACATAAGGATCATAACACCTTTTATTTGGTGAAGATATTCTAAATAGAAGAAAAGTTACAGCCAAATAACCATTCAGTAATGGTAATGATAATGGCAGCGGCAAGGGTGACAGGTCATTGACCCTCTGCCCACATTATAATGTATTTATACACATTATATAACCCATTATGTTTAGAATATATATAACATTCATTACCCTTGTATAGGTTTTTAAGTTGACTCAAATACTTGTATTTAATGTTCCTGTTCTGTTTAAGTATTTAGAGGCAAAATCTTCAAGGATAAACGTTCTAATATTATGTATATATGTTAGAGATATAATTTCTGATATTATGTAACAGCATGCGTGACGGCACACGACGGCATGCGTGACGGCACACGACACAACGTGACGGCAAATTTTTAAAGCATTTTGCCTTAAGAATCATGTAAAAACTGCACAGAAATCATGAATTCCAATCTACAAAGGTTGATATTAAGCAAAGTCAATTATAAATGTCAAATTTAGAGTTTATTATTAAATTTATGCCTTATAAAGCTCTAAAAACCCTAAAATATGCGTGACGGCACACGACATGAACTCTGGGACCCACCACCTTTTGCCACCATGTTATTTCTCTGCTATGGTCCAAGAAAAACTCAAATAAATACATTTAATGTTTTTACATATATAATCCCATGCATTTTATCATTATTCATAATAATTTGATAGATATATATATTTTTTATTTTTTTATTCCACCTTAGGCACACTGCGTGACGGCACACGACATGGGGGGTGCCCCACACAAAAAAAAATTGGTTTTTGATGGCTTTTGGAGAAAAAATATTTTTTTTTGCATTTTTTTTTACACAAATCATGTTCACGTAACCTACTATCACAACATATAAAAAAAAATGTTCAATTTTGAACATTATTTAGAAATTCAGCAATTCCATGGACTAATGGCAGTTTAAAAAAATGAATTTTGCCCCCAAAATGGGATTTTGAAATAAAAAAAAAAAAAAAATTGGACAAAAAATGCCAAAAATGTGGTTCCGCAGGTTGTTAGAACCATCCAATCAAAAAAAATTATCAAATTGATAGTAATTAATTTGATTTAAGCCCATTTTATCACTTTCCACGGTTGGGGGCCAAATGTTGTCAAATTGGTGGAATTGGCCATATACACCTGCGGATCTAATCCATGGTGTACCTCGAGATGGCTTGGACTTCCCCTCCGGTTCAGGTTTCATTGAGGATCTTCGTAAAAACTTACGGAAGTCGCACGAATACGTGCGTCATACGTTGAAGAAAACGGCCATCGCACAGAAACGCCATTTTGATATGTCCGCTACTAGCCGGTCATTTGAAGTGGGGGACTGGATATATCGATATTACCCACCAAAAGGTGCAAAGTGCAAATGGTGCAAAGTGGGATGGTCCGTTTAAAATAACCTGTGCATTAGAAGGAAACTCCTATGTCGTGGACACTGCGGCTGGTGGTGTCAAGTGGAGTGGAGATTTAATGAAATCTCTTCTCAACCCTGACAAGAGGGGAGACCGGGTTGGAACGAGCTCCTGAGTATAGGAGGCTCGTGGCTGCTGGTAGAGATGTGGTGTCACTGGAGAAGGGCAAGGTTGTGGCAGGTCAAGAGCTCGCTGAGTCGTTAGAGAAAACACTTCTCCGGAAAGTTAATCTCACGAACAGGTGTGGCCGACCACCTAAGCACAAAAAGGGGTGTACTGGGGTGACCGCGCCCGCTCCAGACCGACCAACCTCTCTACCGAAAAAGCAGGACAAGGGAAGGAAACCCTTGGTACCTAAGGCAGACAAGCCCGATAAGCTTGTACGACGGGGTACGGAAGTGCCAAACCCCACGAGGCCGCCCGATGTTGCTATATATAGGTTACCTCACTACTTTATTTTATGCCTTTATTATGTACTAGCAAAATACCCGTCCTGCGGACGGCCACCCTCTCTCCCCACACTTCCCCCTCTCCCTCTTTTCCCTCCCCCTCTTCTCTGACTTTGATACCTATTTTTCTCTCCCATCCCATCTCCGAGTTTTCCACCCTCTCCCACTCCTCTTCCTCATGTTCCCCCTCCTCGCTTTCTCTCCCTCCTCTCTCTCACTTCCCCTATATCCTCTCCCTCCTCTCTTTCCCCCCTCTTTTCTCCCCCTCCCCCTCTCCTATTCCTACACCCTCTTCTTCACTCTCCCACTCCTCTGCATGTAGGACAGTCACCTTCTCTCCCCATACTTCCCCCTCTCCCTCTTTTCCCTTCCCCTCTTCTCTGTCTTTCATACCTGTTTTTCTCTCCCAATCCTATTTCCGATTCCCCCCTTTTCATTAAAAAGTAAAATGTAAATCAGCCCACTGACAGCAATTTAGACTGACAGGAGGGCCTGCCCCCAGACCCTCTAGAAGCGGTCCCTGTATTTGGCAGCCACCTTACTTGGACACAAAAAACCTCAGGGTTCTGGGCCTTCCAAAAGTTGGCTGCCCTGAGTTAGGTCTCCCTGGACATAGGTTGTGGGAAATGACGTAGTATCTCTCAGGGGCTTTCCCAGGATATAAATAGAGTGTGGTTATCCCGATTTAAAAAAGGCTTCAAAATCACATTTCCACCCCAAATACCTTCACAAACCACATACGACGACATCCAGAGAGGGGGGAGAGACCTCTAAAGATGAGTAAAGTGGTTTGTAAAGCAACAAATTCCGAGAACATTCTGGACAAAGAAAACCTTCTTTCTACCATTTCTTTTCTACCTCCTTTCCTAGAAATCGCTCTAGCTTTATATTATATGGATTATTATTGTATTACTCATATGTATGTACGCATTGGGTAGTAACCCCCCTCTCACGGAGTGACAGGCCTGCGTGCCCAGTCACGTGGGTGACCTCCGCGTCACCCACCAACGCAGTTATAATAAAGACTCTTACAATAGTCATTGCTGTGAACGGACCTTCTTATTCCATCGCTCCCTATAATATAACATCTGGTGGAGAAACCTAAACGTTCCTAAAAACTTATTTAAAGTCATATATCTGGACATTTTAATTTTACCAACATGTACCATGATACCCAAACGATCCAATAGAATTAGCAACCCAAACTACAAGGGAGTTTCCGACTATAGGAAACAACTTGGACTGCGGACCACTAAACGTACACCTATAAGGAGAAATATTACACCTCAGCATTCGTCAGAGTCTGAAGTAGACCCACTGTCGGACTCGGATTTATATTCTCCAGTGTTTAAGACTACTATCCAGCAACAGAAGGACGATTTAGTGGATTTCTTGAGAAAAGGTGGGAACAAATGAACTACAATCCCTACCTATTCCCAAGACGATAGCTTCATTGCCTACCGATCAGCTAGAGAATCGGAAAGTTCTTCATCTTCGGACAGTACTTTGGCTGATACTACTGAACGTTTCTCTGGTTTGTATGACTTTAAAGCTTTAGCAGACCTGGAAAAAAGAGAGGAATAGCGGCAAAAGGAGCTAGCCGATACCTTAAACCAGGAGAAGTTGAAGCAACAAAAGTTAAAAGCAGAGGCAGCAGAATTAGCCCAGGAAATAGAGAAGAACAGGCAATTCAACGAGGTTAAGCAACTTCGAATAGATCAAGAAAGAGTCAGAAAACAGCAGGAAAGGAAAGGGCGCAGAAATTAGCTGTTCAGAAACAAAAAGAACAGCAAGAAGCGCAGAAATTAGCTGTTCAGAAACAAAAAGAACAGCAGGAAGCGCAAAAATTGGCTGTTCAGAAACAAAAAGAACAGCAAGAAGCACAAAAGCGTGCCCAAGCACAAGCAGACGCCCAAGTCCAAGCCCACCTACAAGCCAAGCAGCGTGCCCAAGCACAAGCCGACGCCCAGGCCCAACACCAAGCCAAGCAGCGTGCCCAAGCACAAGCCCAAGCCCAAGCAGATGCTCAGGCGAAGGAACAAGCCCAAGCAAGGAGAAAGGCCAAGGCAAAGGAGGAAGCTTTTGGCGAGGTAAAACCAAATATGAACTATTATCCACAATTCAACCCTATGGATAATTATGGACAATTCCCACAAAATCCAACTGGAGGTGATGTGTACGATGGTGGACAAATGGGAGGATTTAACCCAAGTCAAACTCAAGGAAATAGCCATGAAATGTTTCGTTTCATGCAAATGATGCAACCCTATAACAAATTCAACCCACCCCCACCTCCACCTGCAAGGGATCCAGATACGGTAAAACTGTTGGCTACTTTGACTCAAATGTTAGATAAAATGAATAAAACTCAGGATGAGTTGGTCGAAAAGAACAATTTCCAGCAAGAGGCAATATTAGATAAACAGAATGTAACTACAGACAATTCTAATCGTTATCAGGAAGCAGTACAACTAAACGTGGCTGAAACAATGAGCACTATGGTAAAGAAAATTGAAGATTTAGCAAATGGTTCTAATCGTGAGAACGATGGGGGCACAAGGAAGCTGTTTGCTATTCCGCCGAACAATTTTTCACAGCCAACTGCCTTAGTGTCGGCAGAAAGGTTTATCAACGAACATGAATCTTATGCCAAGGCCATGAGAGTCGATGAAGAACTCAAATACTCAGGGGTGTTAAAATTCCTATCAGGAGATGCTGAGTGCTTCTATGATCAGTTTAAGTCAATGATTCCTGAAACTAATTTCGATCTGTTCAAGCAAGCTTTTATTAAAAAGTTCGAACAGCTAGATTATGACGAAAGTGCTAAAGATTTCGCCATGAGAATGCAGGAAGACGAGGAGGATGTGAGGGCATATGAAAGGGACAAGAAAACCATGCTAAATAGGGCTTCTATCTCAGAGTTCGTTAAAGTGAAGTTATACATTAATGGCTTGAAGAAAAATCTGAGAAAACTTGTGTTGGGATCAAGACCCAAAACACTGGATGAAGTCTGCGAGGCAGCAAGGAAAGCTGAGCTAGATATCGAGGTACATAAGAACAAGAACAGATCAGAAATCTTTGAGATGTCGAGTTCTGAAAAAAAGATCATAAGAAAGATTCTAATAAGAAGGAAGAAAGGAAAGACAGGTCAAAAAGTAGAGAACGAGAGAAATCAAGCGAAAATCGGGGAAAGAAAGATATGCTTATCCACCCCAGCAACAATTCTATCAGGGACAACATTTCCAACAACCATTCACTCAACCTTTTTACCAACAGCCGTACCAGCAGACCTATCAGCAGCCTTACCAGCAGCAGTTTCAACAGCCATACTAACCCCCTCAGCCTCCACCTTATGGAATGAATCAATTTTCATATGGAAACCCAGCCTATCAACAGAGACCAAGATTGGCAAGCAGAGGTAGATCTACCGATGGAACCTTGACTAGTTCATCAGACAAATCTCGATCTTCCTCCAAAGATCCTTCAAAAGAGAGGGGTCATTCCAAGGAGAGAAAATCGAATTCTTCAAGCAGGAGCTCGTCAAAGGACAGTAAAAATCAATACCGTCCACCGACACCTCACCAAGTGAAGTTAAACTAGTTGACGGCAGCATTACGGAGACAATCACGGAAACGCCCACCGATCTTGACGATGATGACGAACATGACATAGACGGCCACTTGGAACTGAAAAACGGTAAGGGAGACCCTATAATATTGAATGTCAGCAAAGGTTGTATTGCGATAAAGGTTCAAGATTATAAATTCCCTGTGCTAATCGACACAGGAGCTAATCTCTCTTTCATTTCAGCAAGATTTTTCAAAGCTTTGAAAGCAAAGTTGAAAAATATGAACGCACAAAACTGTAATGTTAAAGTTTACATAGCCGATGGCTCGGCACAGTCAGCTAGAAAGAAGGTTAAATTTTCTTTTGAGATAGACGGTACAAAATTCAAAAACACTTTTATAGTTGTACCAAAATTAAAAAGGTCTTTAATCTTAGGTGTTGATTTCTTGAAGAAATACCAAGCTAATATTGACTATGACTTGTACAAAAGGGTGTACTCTATAAGAGCTGCTAAGAAGTATATAGTGGAACCAAGATCCAAATTGATTTGTTCTAATTATGTAGTTTCTCACGAAAGCTTAAACCATACTATGGGAGTCACCGATAACTTGAAAAGACCAAAGCCAGTGAAATACTTGGTAAAAAGGGTTTTAACTAAGCCTAAAGGGCCAAGCAATAGAATAAATAGGTGTGTTTTCAATGGTTCAGGTAAACGATTGGTAATTCCAAAAGGTTCCTTGGTGGGAGTTTATTCTGTTCGTCAAGAAAGTGATTTTGTAAAAATTGATGGTAACATCAATTCAGTAGATACAGAAAGAGTGGCAGAACCATTTGATCTATCTAAGACTATTGGGAAAGATTTAACTGATAGTCAGAAAAAGGATTTGGGAAAATTGTTGGGCGCTTACGAAGATCTATTCGTGGGTAAAGACAAGAAACTGGGTAGAACTACTAAATACCAGCACCCCATAGAGTTGAAGGACAATTATCAAGCCAAACAATTTAAAACTTATCGTGTTAACCCTGTCATCAGAAAGGAGATGAAGAAGGCGTTAGACAAACAAGTAGCCCAAGGTGTCATAGAAAAAACAGATTTTGGAGTTTACTTCTCCTGCCTTTCTAGTCGAAAAGCCTGGTTCTAAACAGGATAATCGATCCTATAGGCTCGTGATTGATTTCCGTTTTTTGAATTCCCAAATAAAGGAGCAAAGTAAACTCTTCCCCTCAGCAGAAGAAACACTGGAAAACGTGGGAGAAATAGGGGGAAAATATTTCTCTAAACTAGACTGTCATTCTGGCTTCCATCAAGTCCCCATTCGTAAAGGAGATGAAAAATTAACAGGTTTTGCTACTCCTTACAGTAATTACATCTATAAGGTAATGCCAATTGGTTTAAAAACTTGCCCTAGAGCTTTCCACGGGGTAGTTGACACCTTGTTGGAAGATCTGAACTCAGCAGTCTTCTATACCGACGACATCTTGGTAGCAAATGATTCTTGGAATCAGCACATTCGAGATCTGGAAAAATTATTTAAGATTTTCAGGGAAGCCAATATTAAATTCAAAGGCGAAAAGTGTGTATTTGGCGTATCAAAAGTCCCATTTTTGGGATTTATGGTAGACGGTAAAGGTATTTCCCCAGACCCAGAAAAGATCGAACCCATTCGAACGTACCCAAGACCCAAAAACATTAAAGATCTGAGAGGTTTCAATGGACTGGCAAATTACTACAGAAGTTTTATTCCAAATTTCAGCGAAATTATGGATCCTTTATACAAGCTGACAAAAGCAAGAATCATGCGGCGGCGGTAGTTGAGTGTCATTCAATTTATCAGCACTGGTAAGGTATTCGTATGGAAAGTATTTCTTTGACAGCTCGCCGTCCACCCCAAACGCCGTGAGAAACTGGGCATAGGAACAGCCATGCGCTAGAAAATTGGCAATGTCCATAAATTTCAAGCGCTCGTTCTGAACCACAAGATAGCTGTTATTTCGCTTGGCTACGAAATTTTTCCTATCGTTGAAATTCATGTGCTTAAAGAATAGTTCCTTCACCAAATTAATGTCGTAATTCGATGAATTGAACCCAAACACAGGCAACACACTCATGTAATCCTCAAATTTCTCCTTCAGCCTCACAAGGTATCGGTGCATTACTTTCTTTGAGCGGTTCTCGTCCACTTCGGTTTCAACAAAGCGAGCTTCTTCTAATTCTCCATCCTCCTCCTCCTCCTCCTTGTCCTCCTCATGATCATCATCACCATCATCATCATCATCATCATTGCTAGCATCATCCATAGTTTCAGGTACCTGCCAAAATGCCAACTGTCGTTCCAACTCCAAAGTCACCTTTTGCCATTTTTGTTTAGCAAGGGCAAACGATGTTTCTTGCAATAAATGCAAGTAAGAAAACATGCTCCCTAGCAGCTCATCAAGGTTTTCCTCCACAAAACACAAAGGCTCTGTGTAGCCCTCAATATTCGAACACACACTCACAGAAATAGGTTTGTGGTTTTGCACCCAAACTAACTTTTCTGAATTCTGTTCGTGTGTCGTGGCCAATATCGACTCAAAATCAAATGCAGCAAACCACGAGAATGTAACATCATCGCTGCATATCCCAACGTCTTCCAGGTCTTCGAAAACGGTCTTGCTCGGGCAGTAAACTCCCCCACAAAGCTGGAATTTCGTCTGCGCTAAGCAAACCAACCGATGCCTTGTCAAGTCGGTTTTGTGTTTAAATATCCGCTGACATGTTTCACACTCAAACTTTTTGGCAAAGCTTTTAAAATCCGAAATATAGCTCAAGTGATCCTCATAAAGGTTCAAATACAACACAGAATTAAACTTTTCATGCGATAAATACCTCACAAGCACGGCGCCATTGGGTTGTAAATCATATACCTGTAAACAAACACTAAAACACTGCTCAAAATTGGAAAACTCCTCCATGAGCAAGCCTTTGTACAAAGCCGGGTCTTCGTCCAAGGCTACATTCAAAACACTTTCATTGTATTGCCGCCATTCTCTATACAACCTCTCTGCAAAGGTGTCTAAATGTTCAAATTCGCAGCCCATATGCAAGGCCAAGGCTCGAAAGGCACAAAGTTTGTCTTTGATCGGATGTCGATGTCTGGAATTGGGTTTGGTATCCAAAGTAATCACACTTGTCTTTCGGCGGAGATAATCCGGGCAAAGACCGCGACCTAACGGCCAATTGGTTAGTGTTACAAAGTAGTTTACATTCAAAACCATCACAGGCTTCCATTTGGAATTAGGCCTCATTTGCCTAATGAGCTCATCAACGTCCAAGTTAATTAATCGCTCTTTCAACTTATCAAAGTCCTTGTGTTTGGATATGTACATTGGTTCATCAAATAAAGACGCGTTCGAAAAAGGGACATAATAACGATATTCTCCCGTCTCGCTATGCCTCAATAAAATACCTAAAGACACATCAATTTTACAAGTCTGGTCTAATTCAGTAGACATGCTATCCACTTGACTTTCAAACACAGCCGGAGTCAAATCATCCACTGGAAAGTTAAACACAATGGATAAATCACCTCTTGCGTGATTCCGTAACACATGGCCTCTATTTGCATTAAACACCTCTTCCATAGCGGGATCATCAAAGGGCGCGTTTTCAGGATCCCAAGGCTCTGGTTGAAGTTTGCCGCCTCTTCCATGCAGTCGACCTCGGTGTAAGTAAAGAGCACGTCTATTTGCAAATTTTTCATCACATGTACGACACCTATAGGTCCTGTTGTGAAGACGTGCGTGATGAATGGCATCGGCTTTGGACAAGGGCTTGTAGCCGCAATCTCCACAAGGCTTTAGGCGAAGTTTGCAAGTCACCTCATGCCGTTGACAATTATACTTGCGCTTAAATGGCTTTTCGCAATACTGACACAAAATAAAACGGGGTGGTTTCTGTAAGGAAAAAAAAGAAAGATTATAAAATAAAAAATCAATTTCTCAATAACGTATGACTTTTATTCTCTTAAGTAAAGTATTTACTTTTCCCATATGTATGTTTTCCTTATCCTCCTCCTCCTCCTCCTCCTCATGATCCTCCTCATGATCCTCCTCCTCCTCCTCCTCCTCATGATCCTCCTCATGTTCAAGTAAGATTTTAGAAGCCTTATCATCAACCATCACCACTTCATCATCATCATCATTGCCATAATCCATTTCTTCCTCAGGAGCAAAGGAAAGGGAAAAGCACTTCCCCAAATTATGCATGGCAGAAGTCTTGGAATTAGATTCAACCATTAATCCACATTTGTCACAAAGCTCCTAAAATATAAAAAATAAATTGTAGAGCCACTTTCAACATTTTTTGTATTTTTCAGAAAAAAATCAAGACAGGAATTTTACCTGAGTTCGCGACTGGAATGTCTCATCAGCCTTCACAGCCTCCTCCTCCTCCTCCTCCTCCTCCTCCTCCTCCTCCGCCACCACCTCCTCCGCCACCTCCTCCACAACGCCCTCCTGCGGCGCCAGCGGCGGAAGTACAACAGACTCTCTTGAACCCTCGTCGCATGATGAAATGGGACTGTAAAGCACTGAACCAGCCAGGGGCACTTGAACCAGCCCCTTCTTCTTGTTCTTCTCCGCGTCCACTTCAAGTGGTTTCTTCCCTGTACCTTCTCCCCCAGAAAATGTAGTTTGTTCGGCTAACTATTAAATAAAAATATACATTGTAATTCTCATCTCTTAGTTATATTTTTTAAACAGAATATTCTACTAAAGCCTAATAAAGCCCGAAGTTACCTGCTGTTCCAAGGCATTCAATATATCCAAATCGCTTGGTACATTGTCCATTTTATCTATTCCATACTCCTCAATAATGGACTGTAGTGTGGGAGCCTCAATCTCTGTAGTGTGGAAATCAATCTCTGATATATCCAGCGGAATAGACAAATCTAACGGTGACAAATCCCCCTCCTCAGGTACACTCACAGGCAAATGAGCCGGTAAGGGAGCAGGAGCAGCAGGAGCAGCAGGAGCAGCAATTGCACTCAATTCATGAGTAGTCGTTGGAAGCTATAGAAAAAAAAAAAAATTCACTCTAATCAACTCACTGTAATCAGTTCTTCACTTTTCACTAATGCAGTCAATATAAAATATAAAAATAGCTCACCATACAAAAAGTACTCCTCTCCCTATTAGCTGCTTCCATCTACAATATCATAACATAGACATAGCCGCTCTATTCCTCGCTCAAGAGCCCAAAAGTATAATTGCACTGCATCGGAAAATTGAGTAACTTCCTCATACGTAACTTCTTCCATGGTCAAATGTTTTTTCAAATTAATCACGCGCTCTTTTTCCACCATATATGGCCAATTCCACCAATTTGACAACATTTGGCCCCCAACCGTGGAAAGTGATAAAATGGTCTTAAATCAAATTAATTACTATCAATTTGATAAATTTTTTTGATTGGATGGTTCTACCAACCTGCGGAACCACATTTTTGGCATTTTTTGTCCAATTTTTTTTTTTTTTTATTTCAAAATCCCATTTTGGGGGCAAAATTCATTTTTTTAAACTGCCATTAGTCTATGGAATTGCTGAATTTCTAAATAATGTTCAAAATTGAACATTTTTTTTTATATGTTGTGATAGTAGGTTACGTGAACATGATTTGTGTAAAAAAAAATGCAAAAAAAAATATTTTTTCGCCAAAAGCCATCAAAAACCAATTTTTTTTTGTGTGGGGCACCCCCCATGTCGTGTGCCGTCACGCAGTGTGCCTAAGGTGGAATAAAAAAATAAAAAATATATATATCTATCAAATTATTATGAATAATGATAAAATGCATGGGATTATATATGTAAAAACATTAAATGTATTTATTTGAGTTTTTCTTGGACCATAGCAGAGAAATAACATGGTGGCAAAAGGTGGTGGGTCCCAGAGTTCATGTCGTGTGCCGTCACGCATATTTTAGGGTTTTTAGAGCTTTATAAGGCATAAATTTAATAATAAACTCTAAATTTGACATTTATAATTGACTTTGCTTAATATCAACCTTTGTAGATTGGAATTCATGATTTCTGTGCAGTTTTTACATGATTCTTAAGGCAAAATGCTTTAAAAATTTGCCGTCACGTTGTGTCGTGTGCCGTCACGCATGCCGTTGTGTGCCGTCACGCATGCTGTTACATAATATCAGAAATTATATCTCTAACATATATACATAATATTAGAACGTTTATCCTTGAAGATTTTGCCTCTAAATACTTTTAAAACAGAACAGGAACATTGAATACAAGTATTTGAGTCAACTTAAAAACCTATACTAGGGTAATGAATGTTATATATATTCTAAACATAATGGGTTATATAATGTGTATAAATACATTATAATGTGGGCAGAGGGTCAATGACCTGTCACCCTTGCCGCTGCCATTATCATTACCATTACTGAATGGTTATTTGGCTGTAACTTTTCTTCTATTTAGAATATCTTCACCAAATAAAAGGTGTTATGATCCTTATGTCGAGACAAGTACAAAATAGTTCAATACATTATGTGCATATTTTTTTTATCTATTTCTAATTTAAATACTCATTTATGTAGAAATATGTACCATTATTCGTCATGCTATTTTTAGCATTTTTTTCATATTTGGGATCTATTTTCGACCCCCCTGGAAACAAATTCCTAATTATCAGAATGGTTCCAAACTTGGCAGTTTAATGTGCATATATATAAGGTTGATAGAAAATAAAAAATCAACTGATAAATGTAAAAATTATTTTTGGGTACTTAGGGGGTGTCTAGGGGCCCAAATGTTGTCAAATTGGTGGAAATGGCCATATATGTACAATGTAACATATGACCAACTCCACCTGGTGAGGTAATGAGGCAATACATTTCGCTGGGTTTATTTAAAGAAAGATCGAGCGTCGCCCGACTCAAAACAAACAGTCTCCTCAACGCAATGGGTCCATACAGATATAGATATCTCAATCGCATTCGAAATGCACAGAAAAAAAAAGCCATGGAAAACCCACGTAGAACACTACAAATTCTGCAAGAATTCATACGCGATAACGCAGGGGTTCAATTCAACATCTGCAGTGGAGATAAAGCAAATGCTATAGCAAATGCTTGCCTATCAAACGGGGAAGAGTGGCGCCCTGTTAAAAGCGCAGGACTCAAAATTCTATTCATTAAAAAGGATACCAATTTCATCTCACATAGAGCCTTCCACGACTTAGCAACACACTATAAACTAGTGCTAGTGCAAAAATTATTCAAACAAACCAAAGAGTTCTTTATTCCTCCTGGAACCTTTTTGGAATATACAGGATTTACCAATGAGTGCCCATTCAACTCAGCAATCATATTCATCGACACATTAAAGACCAAAAGATTGAATAATTTCAACGCAGCTGAAGTTCTCCCCGTCCTCTCGACAGGAAATACATGCTCACACAGCCGATTAATGCTAATGTTCAGTCAAAGAAAGGAACAATACCCAGATACACTCATTTCACACCAATACCCGCACGATTGGAAAATACAACTCATAAGGCAGGGAAAAAGCCATGTGTCCTGTTACTGCGGAAAACAACTCCCATTAGACGATATGGATATATGGGATGACAACTGCTGTGACGATCTTAATCTAAACCACATATTTCTAGCCTTTGAAACGCCATTCTACCCTTACACAATTTGTGCACGTTGCCATTGTTGTTCCGAATCAAATAGCAAAAGTAATTTATATCTACGAATATCCACCCCATACCCATCCACGTCAAATGACACTAACTAAAAAGCGCAAAGCATGCACCCAGAAAGGTCTCATAAAAGGATTAACGTAGGACTTTATACATTAGATGTGCTTTTGTAACACTATATACCCAATTCAAATGGATAAACCATGTTCAAATAAAGGATTTCTATACACTTCATCTCTTGTTACACGCCATCTCTCGTGTACCCGCTCACCTCCATCCATGTAACAGCCCAACAAAAGCATACAATCACCCATCCAAACACCCCCTCTTCCCCACCCTTATACACACTTAATCCCCAAGTACATATACATAGGCAAAGACACCAATCTCTCCCCTCTCCTCTCCACACCCCCCCCCCCCCCCACTACCACCACCACCACCACCACCACCACCCTCTCTCTCTCTCCCCCACCCATATCCCCCTACCAACGCGCTACGCGCGCGCGCACGCGTCTCTACTGCGTCTACCGCGCGCCGTCTCACCGCGTCTACCGCACGCTGCCTGCCGAACAAGCATTGCACAGGTTGCCTTTGAGTCTGAATAACCCATAAACAAATGCTGGGGAAGGTGTTAAAGGTAATGGGGGTTAGGGTAGGCAGGGGAGAAGAGTGAAAGTGTCAAAACATTACCGCCGTCGCCGCCATTATTTACGCATATGGCGTTCAGTTTCTGAGTAGCAGGGAGAGGTTTGCACGCACAAATTAGGGGGCTCTTGGGTGAATTAAGGATATTTATAATTTGTATATATACTAATACGAATATCCAAACATTCTATCTGTATATAGATCATAATTATCAATTGAAAAATTATATGTCCAAGACAGGGGTAAAGGCCTGTGCCTTGTTCTGAGTTGTGGTTCATATACGTCATCAGAGGTCACATGACTTACAGCAATGGCGGCTTCCATACAAGTTGTCTGCTATAATTAATTCCATGTAAAATAGCTCCCCACACTATACAATACAAGTCAAAGCATACCCTCATTACACCATTAGTTCACTTTTTCTCATTTCAACCGGCGAAGCCAGATCCATTATTTTTCACTAATAGCAAACATCAATGCCATCTTTAAACAAGTATTAAGTTAACTAACACATTTTTCTTCCCGGCACTGAGATAAATTACTAAAGTAAATAATACTAACATTTTAGATGACAGGATTCAACGATTACATTGATAATAGGCCTAAGTAAACGAAGCCCCTCCATGAATGCATGAATGCTCCGCTAGAAATTCTACCGTTTCTTGATCGAGCGGCATTAGTACGTGAAAAATGTTTCTACATATTATTTCTCCCGATTTAATGATCACAAATGATAGAAATATCAATAAGAAGTATTATCCATCATATTAGATCATTTAAAACCCATCCAGCTGATGATGACAAATTTAGCGGAGCCCAAAATGATCTCCGCTATTTTTAGCGGACCCTTAGCAACCTTAGCGATATATTGTTATTATCATTAATTATGAAACGGCATAGCGATATATCACTAAAATCGCTAATCCTTACAGATTGCTACCAATCGCTACTACCTATGAAACGACCCCCAGACAATCAGAATATTGAATGCAGACCCAGTTTAACTATGATCTAGTTCTGTGGTCTGGTTTAAGTTTTATATAATTTAGGGCCTTGTCAACGCCACTCGAGTGCCACGATTTCGCGGCACTCGTAATCGGCGGGTTTGCTCGATTTTCAAGATATTTGGTAGAACTGACCACCAAACAGCATATATTATTGGACAGGAAATCGCCCAAGCTTTAATTGGATATAAAATATGTTCCCGAATTCGTATTATTAGTTTTTCTGGCCCTAACTTTCATCCAGACATTTTTGTCGACAACTATGCCGATCAGGACGCAATATTTTAGGATGTAACGTCACCTATTGCAACGTTTGTTAGTAAAGCATCTTTAACAACACTTTTTCCCGCGTAGGGAGTGTGTGTGTGTGGGGGGGGGGCAGGGTCAAGAGGCCAACATAAACTTATTTTCGTTTATTTGAAAATGCAATAATAATTAGAAAACAAATGTATATTAATTGGATATCTAAACGAAATTCACATTTATAATGAAGTATAAGTTCTAGCCCCCACCATTTGTCTTTGATATCAGAATTCAGGTTAAAGTAACTGTGAAGCTCCCTTGACCACAATATCTATCATTATCATATACAGTTAGTGCGGTTCAACTTGTAATAATAATAATAATCATAATTTACTAACTGTATATGGTCCATTCCTACGAAATGGGCCCAGTGGCCTGAAACCATTGTACAAAAAAATATCCCTTCAAAGTTTTCCATAGTTAGGGAACTTAAAGTAGAGTAATGGAATCTTTAAAATCTAAATTTGCTACTAAATTGATCAAATAGTTTTTAATCTATATAAAATCAATGACTGGGTTAGGATTTCCTATGTTTTTACGTCGCACATCAAATTGGCATTATATACTAGGCATTTTGGCTATGGGACATTGGTTTTGATTAGATTAAACAATTTATTTAGAAAATAGGGGCAATTCAACATATGTTTGGCAGTTTATGGTGCACAAACTCTCCTACTTTGATATAGGAATTCCAAAATTAAACACAGCTCCATTATTCAGTTATAGGCTTTTTCAAACATTACCTTTTATCATCTACCACTGTTTTCTTCATAAGCAAGAGATATAAGAAAAAACGACTTAGATAGCTTTGTTATCACCTTACCTTGAAGATTCAAGTGTTAATCCTGCCTGGAATTATATTTCTGTTTTCTAAACCAGGTTGAAAATATGGGCGACGTAAAAACGCTATACAACTATTTTCTGAAAAATCTTGCTTTTCAGTGATGGAAATGAGAAAAAATGAAATTTAGATTAAAGATAAGAGTTTTCTAGATAATATTTCCTAAAAGCCCACATTCTCCGCTATATAATCCTGAAATAAGTGACACCCCAAATCAATTATCTAGGAATCTATGGCCTAAAACGTTTATTTTAAATATTTAAATCAATAAATGTGACAAATGGTCATTCATAAAGTAAAAATGTATATATATTCATTTGGGAGTAGCCTTGTCTCTATGAAAGGGATCAGGATCATCTTACATCTGCAGAAAGCTGATATTCTTGCAGTTTGTTTGGTATATTTTACAACTTTCTATCTCAAATAGTATTGCCTCTGCTAAGCAAATGTTGCGACCTAAAAACGTGCAACGTAAGAATGTGCGACCTAAGAGTGGGTGATTTTTCTCTCTATGCAAAAGGCATATTTCTGTTCAGTCCATTTGGAGGATCTGAATGATTATATATCAGCAGAAAGCTGACATTGTTGCGGTTCGTTTGGTATATATTACAGCCTTCTATCTCAAATATTGTCCCCTCTATCAAGCAAATGTTGTGAACTAAAAACGAGCGACGTAAAAACGTGCGACCTCAAATCGGGTCTTTTCCCACTCTATGCACTAGTCATTTCTATTCGGACCATTCAAGGGATATGGATGATTTCATATCAGCAGAAAGCTGATACTATTTCGGTTTGTCTGGTACATGTTACAACTTTCTATCTTAAAGAGTCTTGCTTTTATTAAGCAAATGCGACGTGCGACGTAAAAACGTACGACGTAATAACATACAATGTGCGACGTAAAAACAGGTGTTTTCTCCTTCTATGCACAAGACATATCTGTTCAGACCATTCATATTGCATACACAACAAGAGAATTGGTTGCTCAATATATTAATGTTAATTATAAATGATTTTTTTCAATAGAATGGAAAAGCACAATCAGTGAATGTGGCGATGTAAAAGCAGACATAATTAGCCATTTTCCTATTGATTTTTTTTTAAACAGGCATAACCTGCTTACTAACAGTTCTATTGAGACACATTAGGTATCAAATATTAGAGATTGGTTTGATCATATATCAAATGATCTTTATTCTTGTATGATACAACAAGTTCATTGCATGAAAGTGAGCAACATGTGCGATGTAAAAATGAAAAAAAAAACTTTTTAATTTTGTTTGTGCAATTATTCTCTTAAAAAGTAAGTTGGGTTACTAAAATACATTAGAATTCGAACCTTGTGACTGAGCAAAATTAATCAGATATAAAAAACACAAATTGATGTAAATTTCTGAATCACCAAGTTCCAAATGTTTATACATTGACATTTTTCTATGAAAATATTGATTTTAAAGGGTCTTAACACATAAAATATCCACCAGTCCTACAGTAATGTATATATCAGCGGAATACCCATGCAAAGGGGAATCTGTCAGTATGATTTGTTTTGATATCAATGAATATTACTCTGAGATATGAGGCATAGAGGGGCCAAAGGGAAAAGGGCACTGGGCCCATTTCGTAGGAATGGACCATATATAATCGTCATAAAAATATTAATAATCGTGTTTTTTATGATGGAGTGGATTAATATCATATTAATTTGGAGGGAGTGAAGCGTTGTTAGGTTGGGTTCAATGCATGGGTACATTTATCAGTAATAAAGTAGGTTTTTATTGTTTAATTACACTTCGAACACAGAACTACTTTCTGTCCGAACAACACTTGTGTAAGTATATGTGCACTACTTTCGGATTCCCGTTTTTCCCGGGCCTACTTTTGTAGGCCTATTCCCAGATTTCGCAGCACTCGTAATCGGCCGCTTTGCTCGATGTACAAGACCTTTTGCCTGACAGTACACACCATTGGACAGGAAATCGTCCAAGCTTTCATTTGATATAAGATATGTTCCTGAATTTGTATTATTAGTCTTTCTGGCCTACCTTTCATCCAGACATTTTTGTCAACAACTATGCATATCAGGACGCAATATTTTAGGACGTAACGTCCTGTGATTTACGCTACGTTAGCAACGCGTCCTTCGCAACACTTTTTCCCGGGTAGATTATTGATTATTACCTATAACAGTACACATCATCAGACTGCAAATCGTCCAAGCTTTACTTTGATATAAAGTATGCTCCTGAACTCGTATTATTAGTACTCAAGTCCAGGCATAACTAGGCCTACACTTCTTTGTCAACACCAATGCCGGCGAGGATGCAATATGGGCCCTAACATTAGACTGTAGACGGTCAACACGCTATGGGCCTGTCTGGTGGCACCCCGCTTAGTCTTGCTCGATTTTCAAGCCTTGCTGTACTTCTGATTGGATAGGAAATTGTTTAAGCTTTAATTTGATATAGAATATGATCCTGAATTTGTATTATTAGTCCTCCTAGCATAACTACCATCCAGACATGCCAGATTTGTTGTCAACAACTATGCCGGCAAGGACGCAATATTTAGTAGGACGTAACGTCCTGTAATTTACGCTATGTTAGCAACGCGTCCTTCGCAACACTTTTTCCCGCGTGGATTATTGATTATAACCTATAACCTATTAGCTTTAAATATAGCAGCCTACATGTAGGCCTAGGCCTATGAGCCGCAAAACTGTTTTAAAACATATGGACCATGCACCATGTTTTCTTGTGATTATATGTACAGTTAGTGCGGTTCAACTTGTGATAATAATAATAATAATAATTCTGGAAATGGGTCTCCCTTTCTATGGTAGCCTTAGCTCTTCCAAGGTTTTTTTTACTGATTGTACTTAAAAGGCTTTAGATATAATTTCCTCTGTCAGATTTCCTATATGATATTTCAGTTGATTTATCATTCTCTTCTTAGGACGTATTGGCGAGTCCTGCTCACTAGACGAGGAATGTACAGCATCAGTCAACAAAAGTGTCTGTAGCACTGAGGGCAAATGTTCATGCGATTTGGGCCATTATCCCAGTCTAGATAATTATATGTGCATCCCAGGTAACACTCCTTCTATGAATATAGTGTAAAGAGTAAATATTTCAAATCAAATGAACACCAAATTCACATCCTATATCACCCTCGATATGCTCAGCCCATAGAAATAACATATATATGCTCTGTATATTGTTTATCTGGTCAGTAACAGTAGTAGATGCGGTGGGCTACACAGTCCAGAGTTTGTCCGGAAAGGACTATCAGCAGGGGGAAGATTTCCTCCACCTTAATCCCTAACCCAAACATGTATCAATTAGTCCCCGAATGTAAGTGGTGTCAGTATCAATCAGCAGGTGGTCCACTCATCTTTAAACTTTTTTTTAAATTGTAAAATATACTAACTAAATCATTTTTGGAAGTATTCTCCTGGCCATAAGAACTATTCTCATCTTTATTTCATCAATGTGTGACGACTATGAGGAAAGATATTAAAGCTTTGTATTTTGGAAAAATTCATCAATAATCAAAATCACTACTGAGTCACCTTAAGAGAGGGAGAGAAGAGAGAGAGAGGGGTGCCTCAATGGTGAAACACATGGTGTTGGTTAGATGTGACAGTGCACTCGGTCGTGGTGCTGTAATGACCTGTTATACATAATATACATTCGCCGAATGGTATTACATAATCGGCCCGTCAGAGCCGCGAAATCACGGTTCTGGCTCTCACTGTACAGGAAAATTCCAAATCTCCTTACCTCATCTGGTTTACCTAGGCGCCTAAAAACATTAACTGTCAGACTATAACCCATCACTATATCTCCATCTAGATACTGGCTCTGATCCTAGCTGGATCCAATTAACCCCACCTCACCCCACCTGGCTGTACCTCGATCCTTCCCCTAATTACCCTACCAATTAGACCACCCCGTTGATCACCTAGTGAAGGAGTGTCAAGTAATAAGCAATTTAACACCTGATCTTGCTAGGGTGACTTGTAGCCCACCGCATCTACTACTAGTAACTTTAGTGATATATTGATACCCCATGCCTAAAATCATAGAAAAAAAGTATTCACACTTGATTATATATGTTGATATTTCCCCAAGTTATGGCGTTTCAAAGATGAAGTGGCGGCCATTTTGTTTTTCTCATTTGGGGCATTTTAGATCTTGTCGGTTCTGATGCGTTGTTAAGATTGTCCCAATGTCAGTTCCTGTATATATTATTTTATATTAAAAGAATAGCATAACAAAATTGTCCAAGTATCAGAATTCATTGTACTCGATTTAGTACTATATCTCTCTTATCTCTATTTCGATTGCTGGGCTCATTAGGTGACACTAAAATCATTTTGGACGACACTGAAATGAAATGAGTGAATGAAGAAAGGACCTTTTGATATTTGAGTAACCTGCCTGGTTAAAAACCCTTCCCATTTATCTCTTATATCCTCTTGTCAAGTTTCTTTCACATCCCTTTCTTCCACATCCCTTATATATTGACAAGTTTTCCCTTTTCTAATTTACTATAGTTCGTCTGGGAGCCAGGTGTAACGATGATGATGCTTGCACTTTCACCATACAAAATTCGTTCTGCCATCAGAATGTGTGCCTCTGCCTGAGTGGATATTATAATGCTGGTGACAACACTAGCTGCATTCCAAGTACGTTAATTAAGCCTTCATTAGGCCACAACAAACTAGATGTGTTTCCGATTTATTGTAAACTAAGTAGGGGGGTGGTAATTCTTTTTTCTTCGTAGGAAACCACCTTTCAGGAACAGAAACAAATGTCTGTTTCGTAACAAAAGAAAACAAGAGAAATATACATTTTGAGGGTTTTCTGGTTAGAAACACTGTTCCTGCTTCATACAGTAGATATCTCCTACCTAGGCAAGGGAAAATAGCTAGCTTAACAAGTAAGTAAGTAAGGATTTTGTATGCAACAGGCCCCCGGTATTTGAAGCGGGTGACACCTTCATGAAAAACAATCTATGCTGTTCATAATTATTGTCTTTTATATTGTGTGTATATGTCTCAGTTGAAAAATTAACGATGGATACATCAACAAGTCCTATTAGCGCCCAATATTATATCAGCGCGATAGCAAGATACAAGTACCATCATAGCTTTTCACATATATATGAATAACTTATAAACTCGGAACATTGAAGGGCGCCTTGGTGATGACTGCAACAATGACAGTAATTGCTATTCGGTAATGCAAGACAGTTTTTGCATCTTGGGTGTCTGTGAATGTGCAGCGGGTTTCCATGCTACGCTGGATAAGTCTGCATGTATCAGAAGTAAGACGACTACACACTAGAATTACACTACTATAATAACTATGCTATAATAATGCTATAACTGTAATAGAATGTGGTAATGTTATCCTAAGAAGTATTCATACTCGTCTAAAAAATTAAGGTGCCTGTATTTTGCATACTGATTACTATTCTTCCTCCTTTTATGGCCACTACAAAAAGTATACAAAAGGTTGTTCCTTTTATTATGTTAATGCTATACTAAACGATACCATACTATATGTACATGTACATTATCTTATACTCTACTATACTATATTAATACAAACGTTCAGGTTAACGAATGATGCCAGAAATGTTAAAAGCAAAAGCAGTCAGTCATGTTTCTACAACTTTCTGCGATGAGATGAATATTTTTTACCTGAATACCTGAAATACCTGAAAACCTTGATACCTTGATACCTGAAAATATTACTTTTGTGATAGTGTATTTAAATAAATATTTAGTGAAATGATTGCCTGATAGAATTCTAGGACCAATTAGTTGTATTGACTGTTAACAAATTCAGATTATATTGGTGACCACTGTGACAACGGTGAGGCGTGTCTGAGTGTTATTGCAAATACAGTCTGCAGTAACAAGTCGTACTGCGAATGTACCCTTGGCTACGTGGCCTCAGAAGATGAAACAAGCTGCATTAAACGTACGTACCTGAAATTGTAATCGGAGTAATAAACCCAATTATTAGATATATAAAAAGCTCAATCTAAATAATTTCTAAATAATTTCATTAACTATTGTCATGATATTCTTTTGCCTTATCCATAGAATCAGCTTAAGAATCATGATTGTTACCACGACAGCAACTTTTCAGACCAGAAAAAGTTAGATTCGATTAGATATTCTGTTTCATCAATTTATTTACAGGAGATCAGTGTGGGGACATTCCAGTGTGTAGGGTTTGTCCCTAGTATTCCCATTGTCACTAATATTAAACATATTCATCGTTATGCTATCAGGCTAATTACTTGATTCTTTGAATACTTTGAAATAAGACTATTTTATCTGTCCTACATAGCTCGCTAACTTTGTACATAGAAAATGGAGTGCATTCAAAATATATGAAGGTGATACATCACCGCGTATATTGGTTTGGGAGCATGATAACAGAAGCTAGGCCACGCCCTCGTGGTAACGCCACATCATAGTCCCACGCTATCATCCCATTTTATCATACACTGTTATAATTAAGCGTGTTTCCACTCGAAAGATCGCGCTGTGCAACGAGCCTAGATGAGTGCTACACTAGTTTGCGTATTCCCACGCGCCCCAGAATTCCCACGCGCCCCCAGATCAGTCAGGCGCGACATGCTGCTGGCTTTCTCAAAGGATGCCACGCTCCACTGACCACCCATAAACATACCATGGAAAGTCTATATATCTTAATATTCCATAACTATTTGTTTAATGGGTCAGTTTTTTCAAGTGTGCTCTTTTGCATTTTGGCCACATTTTGTGGACTATTTTCAACTGTATGAGTTGAATACTTATTATTCATGTGTCATGCGTTTCCCCTGAACGAGCTCTTTCATTCCACATATACATTTCCATGTCTCAAAACGATATTAAGTATCTAAAACAGGCAAAAACTGTCATTTTACCTTACTTTTTGATGAAAAAAGATAAAACGAATAAGGCATAACAATGTTCACATAGGCATAAGCATAGAAATATATATTTTTCTTGGTTTTAACTTGCTTTCATAGGTCTGAAGTATCTATGAAACTATTATTTGAGCTTATTCAGATCTCAACACCACTCCCCATGGCCCCCCACATTTTTCCAACAAATTTTGTAACGTAAGTATATCCCCTTTTAAAGAGCCAGTTATCAATAATTATTTTTGAAGCACATATCAAAAAATGCTCTTGATAAAGAGCACTATATCATCACTTTATTATGTAGAAAAATTGAACGCATAACTTCAAAATTAGTTTCACAGGAACAATCTATTTTTTTAAAACCCATTTTCCAACTTTTAGGCTATACTTACGTCACCACCATCAAATCAACTCCACAGAATAGGCATTAAAATATTAAGAATTAATTTACACATTTTGTGATCTCATTTCAACCTCTCATGATGAGAGGACATTCATTTTTTTTAAATATACTCAATTAATGCATTTCAAGGGCAAAAATCCTTCAAATTGCCTATGTGTGACGTAAGTATAGCCTCCTAAATTATTAGACAATACAGACTCAAAAAGTCTAGCAGATTGGGTTCAGTCCATATTTTGTACTTGGATGCAAACCTTGTCAACACCTGTATCATGTGGGCTGCATATTCTTATATCAGACTCACATAATAACATTATTTGTACACACATGTAATGTTTAGTATGTGACGTAAGTATAGCCCTTGTGGGTCATGAGACCTGACCCTTCTGTCTCACATAAATAGTTGAAATAATGAATAATAGGAGATAAGGGATAACATATGGTGTTTTGGAATAACCCATTTAAAGTTATACTAAGTGTAATTAGGTTATTATAATCTCAAAATTATAGTTTAGACCTCATGTGAAGGATTTTGTGACGTAAGTATAGCCCTTTCTGGCCATGATATTTGACCCTTTTGCTATGCCTAAATAACTGAAATAATGTTATCAACTAAATATTGTATATTGAATGGTGTATATGGTGTGCTGCAAATAGTTTTTGTATTGAAATGAAATCATTTTTGTTGCCATTTCTTTTAACATGGTGAAATATTTATGAATTTTGACCAATTTCCACTTTAAAAAGTGACTCATGGTGACCCAAGTTGTTTTTTCAACTGGTTTTCTATGCAAAATCTATTCTGCTAACCGTTCTTAATCACTTAAATCATAAAAAGTTAAATTAGACTATTCTTATATAATTATTATTGATTTCACCTAATGTGAAGTATTTTGTCCTTAGTGTGTGACGTAAGTATAGCCCTTGCTGGCCATACAATCTGGCCATTTTCTCATGTGTAAATAGTTCTAAAAATGATTCCAAGAGGATATGGGACTTTGAATGGTGTATAGGGTGTGCCATAGTGTTCTTATTTCAAGTTAAAATGATTAATTCACCTTATTTAAAGTCATTTACAAATGGTGTGAATCATTTTCTCTTATGTGACGTAAGTATAGCCCTTGAAGTCCATTGGATTTGACCCTTTTGTCATGTGTAAATAATTGAGATAATCATTTCAACTCTATTATGGGATGTTAAATGCTGTATATTGACCATATGAAGTCAAATTAGGCTATTGTAAACCAAGGATTATTGTTTCACCTTATGGGAATTATATTGTCTTTATTATGTGACTTAAGTATATCCCTTGCTGGCCTATAGATCTGAGCATTGTGTACTGTGTAAATAATTGAAATAATAGCTTCAAATGGATATCAGATATTGAATGGTGTTGAAGAAATGCGGGCCATTCTTCGTAATAATTCAGGGTCAGTAGTTGGGTGAGAAATTAATCAACGCAACACACAGAGATGTATGCTTCGAATCAGTACCAGCCTCGGAAGAGACCGATTCTCATCTTTTCTTTATTCTTATACTAGACAGATTAGAACGAATACACTGGTCCTGCGCTGATTGGCTTTGGTCCCGTTGGTCCAATTAATTGACAGGTTAGATTAGAGATCCAATCAGCCACAGGATAACAATGACAGACACTTATTAAAACGAGGCTCAGAGTGACCACTGCCACTCTGACCAATCTCTTTGGGTGGTGACCAGGTCACGGGGTTATCTCCCCTCCCCTCTCCCTCCCACTCTTTAATCAGTATTCCCTCCCCTCCCCTGACCTGGCGGTCAGCCCCTCCCCTCCTTTCCCATGTGATCGACTTTGAGATAACGGTCAGACCTGGACCTCACCTGTACCTTTGGACTTTGGGATGATAAGAAATCCGCAAGCGTTGTGGCGGTAAGAAAGTGTGGGTAGCCTTCTGGCCGGTAGGGGCGCGACGAATGTCTGGCTGAATGAGACAACTTTAACTCAAAATTAGACAATTTAGGCTTGTCAATTTTACAGTGTATCAGGTGGGGCCCATATAGTTTGTATTTGAAACGAAATAATTATTCCTGAGATTTCAGATGAAAACTGGGAATTTTGTACAAATTCCAATGAATTTCCTCGATAAAAAGTGCCTCATTTTCATCTAAATTGATTTTCCAACAGGTTTTCTTATTAGAATCTATTCTGGACACATTTTGTATCCAGTTGATATTATACCTGACATGATTTGGCTATTTAGATTATTTTCAGCTCATATGAAATATGTTATTGTGGTGTTATTGGGTTTCACTAGAGTTTATCTCTAGGTGCTGTCTGCTGTGGGTTAGTTCAGCCGATCTACCCCAGTGGGCAGTACTGGTCCGCAGTGACTTTTTAGTCTATGTATTAACTTTTACCTGTTGCATTTTACATATAACAGCAGTCCAGCTGTTGTTGCCAGAGTAACGGCAACCTGGGTTAACCTTATTTTGCTAATGGTTATGAATGTTCTTGTTCTTGTAACTAGTATCTTGTTACTCTTATATTGGCTTGTGCCATGTTTACTTAAACCTGCATGTTGCCTAAGACACCTGTGGTCATGAGTCACCTAGCTGGCTAGGAGGCCCGAGATCCTCAGACTTGGGCAGGATTGTGTAAACTGACGCTCAGCTTGCAATTCCTCACGAGAATAAAACCCTTTGCGAACAGGTAGTGACTGCCTTTTGTTCCATTTGTTTTATACATCGGTAAGGTTAAGGAATACAAACCTGCGAGATCACTACAATTGGTGCCGTGACCAAACTTAACCAACCGGTTTTGTTAGCACTGAAGTGCTGAGTTCACTTGCTTGGACCTATTGCCATTCTTCATATATCCTTGAGATATAAGTATGCCAAACTTTGTGGTCCTGCAAAATTGCCTCTTCAGAGAAGAATCAAGATTTGCCTTGATTTTTCAATGCTGAAAAATCCTTGCATTGGCCCCTCTTGTGAATCTGGAATCTCGGATTTCAGATTCAGAATCTCTGATGGAATCTCTGATGGATTTCTGACGAATTTCTGATGGATTTCTGACGGATTTCTGGCGGAATTCCGGACGGAATTTCGGACAGATTTTCGGACGATTTTCGGACGGATTTTCGGACGAATTTCGGACGGAATTTCGGACGAATTTCGGACGGAATTTCGGACGGATTTTCGGACGGATTTCGGACGGATTTTCGGATTCATGGAATTTCGGATTTCGGAAAATCCTGTCCCAAGGGTGCAGGGCTTCAGGTATGAAGGAGCAATGGGATCAGAACTCACCTTTAGGTGTCAGTTACTGGCGTAGGAAGCTAATTTTGCCCCGAAGCTGGCAATAATTAGGAACTGGGATCCGAAGGATTCATGGAGTGGTTTTGGACAATACTCTACGTACTCTGTGCCTAAGAATTTTTCTTAGGGGCCTAATCGACCAGGGGAGAGCTGCTTGGGTGAAGCTAAAACAGCCGTTTGACCTTCTCCATGCTATTCTCTGGGCCGAAGTATGGGAAGTTGTAGTTGGACTTAGTTCCTGCTGCTGCTCTACAAGCCGCCTTCATGGGTCCGAAGGCTGTAGCTATTCCATTGGAAATAGCTGCAGCCGAAGCTTCCCAGTTGAAGAGATGCAGAAATGTGAACGCCAAAGAAAAGGCCATGGTTCAGGTCAGCCAGGCACTAGCTTTGCAGGATTCTGACGATGATGATCAGTCCGAAGATCTTAGCAATGCCGTAGTGCAAGCTGTCCAGGCCTGGCATGGAAAGAATGAAAAGACTGGTTCCTCTGCTCAGCAGGTGATGACAACTGCTGAAGTAAAAGGGGTAAAGAACCTGGCAGGTTCAGAAGTGCTACTTCTGTAGTGAGGAGGGACATTTCGCCTCGACTTGTCCCAAGAAAGTAGCTCTCCTTGAACTCTTGAAGAAGGCAGATGCTTCTAATGAGAAGCCTGCTACTTCGGGAAACTAGGTTCGGCTCCTGTAGAAAGCGAGACGGGAGCCTTGGACAACACGCTTCTTAGTACCACAGTCTGCGAGGATCTTGGTAGTAGTTTAGGAACTGGGAAATCAGCCCAGGCACCGGTGTGTAAGATAGGGTTAAAGCTTAGCGACAAGAAGCTATCCGATCTGATAGCTGGAGGTCCTAGGCCGTTGCCGGACGGTGATTTTCTCCCTGAAAAGATTCAGGGATGCTCGGACAAGAGCCCTGGCGTGCGTTGGGGACAGGCCGAGTACCAAGCTGAGTCAGGTCAGGTTGTCTTGGTAGAAAAAGGCCAAGAGAAGTCTGCTCGGATTCAGAAAGTTTCTGTTCAACAGCTGGAAACTCTGGAGATCCCTTCTAAATTATTAGTGAGGGAGAGATGGTATGCCCCTGTAGGCATAGGTGGGAAGAGTGGTTATTTCTTGGTAGATCCAGGCGCAACGACAAGTTTGATTACCAAGGATTTCTATGAATCCCTTCCACATGCGCCGCCTATGATTTTGGTGCGTATGGCGTGCTCGATGGGTAATGGAACGCCTATAACTACATATGGGAGCGTGCTCTGTCCATATGAAGTGTCAGGTCGGACATACATGATGACATGTCTGGTAGTCAGCGGTCTGAAGGGCCCTGAAGACGGGATATTAGGTGCAGATTTTTACTATGTGCACCGTTGTTGTTTAGATTGGTCAGGAGTGTTTTATTTGGAAAACTTCGGACATTCTGTTGTATGTAAACAATGGAAGAAGAAGTCCGAAGGTGAAGAATTTTCCTCTATAAAGACTATGACTGTGAGCGAAGTAGATACTGGAATAGCTGTGACACTTAGGAAAGCGGTGATCATGGAGGCCAATTCTATTACACTTGCAGAACTAGACTTTGATAGTGGCTCAGACGCATCGGATGCTTGGATGTTCGAGCCAGACCAAGGATTGCTAGAAGACTTCGCCTTAGGGAGCCTGAATACATATGTTTCAGGTGGAGGTTCAACCACTTTGGTAGCCTTCAGCAATCCGTCCGGCAGCCCAATGAAAATTGGCAAACGGAGAGTGGTGGGCAGATTAAGTAGAGTTACTCTTGTGGCAGAGGATTCTGCTTTGTCTGGAGATGACGGTAGCAATATTATCAGAGAGGCAATCATTAATTCTATACAGGTTACAGAATCGCCTGTGGCGGATGATGATCTGATAGCTCCCAACATCTTAGTACCACCGAGTGCAGAGTGCCCGCTGAAGAAGCTGGTCAATGATTCGGATTTGTCCGAGAAAAACGAGAAGAACGTTGCTCTGTCTTTGCTGGAAGAATTCCGAGATTGTTTCTCTCTTCCAGGTGGCAAAGCCCTTGGTTGTACTGATAAAGTTCGCCATGTGATAGACACTGGAGATGCTTGCCCGATCAAACAAGCATACCGGCGTATTCCTGTGGCGAAGAGAGACAAGGCAGAGGCAGAGATTTGGAAAATGTACAGAGAGGGTCGGATTGAACATAGCAGTAGCCCATGGGGTGCTCCTATTGTCAAGGTGGCCAAGAAAGATGGCACACAGCGTTTTTGCGTTGACTATCGTCAGCTAAACTCTGTCACTATAAAGGATAGCTTTCCACTACCTCGGATCGATGAGTGCATAGAGTCACTTGGTGGGAACCAGTGGTTCTGTACTTTAGATCTTGAAAGTGGGTATTGGCAGGTGGCGATGGATGAAGATAGCAAGTCAAAGACTGCATTCTTATCCAGTGTAGGGTTATTTCAATTCAAGGTTATGGCCTTCGGATTGTGTAATGCCCCCGCTACCTTCCAACGCATGATGGATCAGATGTTGGATGGCCTTCGTTGGAAATCATGTCTGGTCTATCTGGATGATATCGTGGTTTTTGGGAAAACTCTTGAAGAGTGCCTAGATAACCTGAGACTCGTCCTTGAGCGTATACGGGATTATGGTCTTCGCTTGAAACCCAAGAAATGTGAATTTTTCCGCAAGGAAGTGGAATACTTGGGTCGGATTGTGTCAGGCCATGGCATTTCAGCGGATCCGAAGAAGATCCAGAAAGTCAAGGACTGGCCAGTCCCCACAAATGCTAGGGAAGTAAGGCAGTTCATTGGATTCGCCTCCTATTACCGAGATTTTATGAAAGATTTCGGTAAATTAGTGATTCCCTTGCAGGAAATTGTAACCGCGGCAGGCAAGGATAAACGATATGCTAAACCCATAGAGTGGACTCCTCGTTGCCAGGATGCATTCGATACATGCAAAAATTTGCTAATCTCTTCACCTACTCTCGGATATCCTCAACCCTCGGGTAAGTTTATCCTTGATACAGATGCAAGTAGTTTTGGCATGGCGGGAATCCTGTCTCAGGTCCAGGAAGGAAGGGAGGTGGTTCTGTGTTTTGCAAGCCATAGTTTATCTAAGTCACAGAGGAACTATTGTGCGACAAAACGTGAGCTGCTTGCCGTTCTGACCTACCTGCAAAAATTCCGACATTACTCGCTGGGTAATAAGGATTTTATTGTTCGGACAGATCACGCCTCCTTGCGTTGGTTGCTCAATTTCAAGGATCCGACCGATATGTTAGCTCGCTGGCTACTCACCTTACAGGAATTCGGACTGGATCAGAGCATGATTTTGCATCGGGCTGGTAAACAGCATGAAAATGCTGATGCGCTGTCGCGCTTACCAACCAGAAAATGTGGAAGACCAGACTGCCTAGATTGCGGTGCGCATGATGATGTTATTGCCACTAACGAAGTTTCCTTAGGGACTCAGTGGAACGTGTTGCAAGAAGCTCAGCAAGCCGACCCACTTGTAAAAAGGTTGCTGAAAATGTTAGATGGAACTGTGCCGATTCCTAGCAGAGAAAATCTTGCTGGTGAGTCTAATGAGTTTCGGGCATTTGTCAGACATCTTGGTAGTATGGAGGTCAGAGAAGGTGTGCTATGTCTGGGGTGGACAAGACTAGCCACCGGAAAGAAATACTGGAGGAAAATTGTCCCTGTTTCCATGAGGAAAGAGATCTTCCAGGGCATACATGGTGCCAAAACTGCGGGTCATTTCGGAACCTTCAAGAATGTCTGGTCAGCAAAGATGAGATATTTTTGGCCTGGTATGAGTTATAATCTAAGGCGGTGGGTACGAGCTTGCCCGGAGTGTAATATGAGGAAGACTAGAGGTGGTGGTGGGATTTCTTACCTTAAGAAAGAAAAACATGGTGGTAGATGGAACCGAATATCGTTGGATATTCTAGGGCCTCTTCGGAGTACCCCTAGAGGCAACAGCTATATTATGGTTGTAGTAGACCATTTCTCTAAATGGGCCGAAGCCTACCCCATGGCCGATCACACCGCTGAAAGCTGTGCAGAAGTTCTTTTTCGAGAATGGATCTTGAGATTCGGATGTCCTGTGTCGTTGCAGACAGATGGAGCTCCTGAATTTCGGTCTCAACTCTTGAAATGTCTACTTGACATGCTGGGAATCGAGAAGCTAATTACCCTCCCATACAGGCCTATGAGTAATGGGCAGTCCGAGAGGCTGAATAGAGTTCTTGTGGAACAGCTATCTTGTATGACTGATTCGGACGAAGTAGATTGGGATATGCTGACCCCTTGCATTGCTCATGCATACAGAGGGACAGTACATGCTGCTACTTTATGCACACCTAACTCAGTAGTCTTCGGAGAAGAGTTGGTAATGCCCATGGACATAGTTCATGGAGTTGAAAGAGGAAGTCTTGATTTCCCTTGCAAGGTTGCTTTTGTTGAGAACCTGAAACAGTGGATGAGAAAGGGACACCAGTACGTGCGGGATAATCTCGGAATATCTGCGGTTCACCAGATTAGGGATTATAACAAACGTTCTAGGCCCCCCAGTTTTGAGGCGGGGGAGGTGGTATACCGATTCTGTCCCCCCAAGGCAAATAAGAAGCTCGGACCCAAGTGGGACGGGCCTTATAAAATCAGAAGGTTCATAGGAGGTACCACCTGTGAACTGGAGACAGCCGAAGGTCTAATGCGATACCATATCGACTATCTGAAGCCGGCTTTTGATGAAAATGGGCCGATTCAAGCAGTTAACTTGGCTCGGGCTCCAGAATTCCGAAAGCAGGAACAGGCTGGTATGGAAATCTTTAGACTAGAAGCTGGGAGAGTGGTGCCAGGGAAAGATTGTCCAAAGTTGGTGGAGAAGGAAAAAATTACTGTAGGCGTCAAGCCGAGAGGTAGACCTAGGAAGATCCGAAAGGGTAGTTCCAAGGAAACCTCCAGTAAATCTCTGCCTCTAAAGAAAAGAGGGGGTAGAAAAGGGAAATCTGTTGCCAAACCTGACAGTTCCTTAGCAGACTTGGGACTTACGGCTACCCCGCCTGGGCTTTTGGGTCCGGGAAAGACTTTATCTAGAAAGGAGAAGTCTAAGGTAGCTACGGTCTGTCCGAAGAAGCGCGGGAGGCCGAAGGTTCGCACAGATACGTCCGACCAGCCGGTGGTGCCCCCGGTCGTTTTGAATAGGAAGCGCGGAAGGCCTAGGAAACAGCTGGTCCAAGCTGCTCCTGTACCTCCAGTGCAGCCGAAGAAACGACCAGGTAGACCAAGGAAAGGAGCTGTGGTTAATGCAAAACCACCAGATCCTTCTTCTCCTGGCATAGCAAGGGCTAGACGTGTACGAAAGGCCCCAGTTCGGTTGCAGATGAGCTAATTGTGGTACTGGACCGAGGGTAGGAATCTCCGAACTGATTTCTACCCGAACTAAAAAAATCACACAACGAGAAGTCAGACGGGTGGTGGACCGAACTAAGAGCCGCCCTGTCCCCTATTGATAAGCAGTAAAAATGGACTTTATTCAGTTAATTCCATTTGTGACTGGGAGACGAACATGAGTCTCGGAAAGTACTTAACCTTGCCCTGGGTACCGCTTGTATGTTAAGCTGGAAATCCAAAACGTCTTCAGTGGCCACGGACTTCAGTGTCAGCATCGGAATATATTTATGGACAAATAGAGTGTTGCCTACGCCTGGGTTGGGTTTGAGGAAATCAGGGAATGATTACACCTCTGCATCGTCTCAGCAGAGACCCGAATAGCTGAGTGGGAACACGCGCCCAAAGCTATTTTCAGGCTCAGAAGGTGAGCGCGGGAAGGAAACTAGCGCTGCAGTAGTGCGGCGACTGAATGCAACTCTGGCGTTGCAGTGGTTAAATACGCTGGTGTTTTACCGTTTCAGTCAGTCTACTTCCTGCTTCCGCGAAGCAAAGCACCGAGACTACCTCTTAGAAAGAGAACTGTGCAGTAAGTTTTATCAAGTGATGATCCTTGTGAAATATATTGCCCTGTGTTTGTAGTCCCTTTGCTCGAGTAGTCAAGTTGCATGAATGCTGTGGGTCGTATACACGTTGATAATGCGCGGGCTGGCGTGGGACCTATAGCGGCCATGTTGTTTTCGCCATTGGTGTAGGAATGAATGAACGTTGCTATCCGAAGGTGTTAAACTAAACTTGAACAGCGTATCCACTGCTGATATACCAATAAACGTTCAATCTTTGTGTTTTGGAAGTAATCAACCAACTCACTGTGCCTCAAGCGTGGGTATATTCGTGTAGTGAAGGTTTGGATTTCTCGATACCACTACGCTCTATGTGTGTAGTAGCTGTCAGCCACAGCCGAAGCGTGTCCGAGAGGAGTCCGAACGTCCATCTGCAGCAAATAACAGGTATTTTCTGTATTTATTACTACCCATACCATCATTATACTTTCAGGTACCGATTGATTAGTGATGTAGACCTCAGGAGAATTCAAGAATATGACCGAGGACCAGTTGGCTGATTCCCTCAACGCCAAGCTGTCCGAGTCTGATCTAGAGATGGATCTGGACGGTTCGGACTGCGAGGTATTGTCGGACGAGGAGGCTAAGGTCTTGGAAGGGTCTCGGATCCTTGTAGGCATGGGTCAGGCTGACGCAGGTGGCTCTGGGACCGGCACCATAACTTGCTGGGGCGCAATTATGGAGGCCGAGGATGCTAGGAAAGCAGCTGCCGAAGAGGAGGCGGCGATGGTAATAGATATGGCTGAGGTTGAGTCCGAGACTCCCGAAGCCAAGTCTGTACCTTCGGCTGGTACCTCTAAGCAGAAACCTAGATCCCCCAGAAAGCAGGACAAGCCGAAGATGAAGGATGGAGAGATGAACGAGTCCCCGCGGACTCTATCTCCAGATCCTGCTGATTCTTCGGCGGCAGCGACTGAGGAGCTCATGGGTTCACCGGCCAAGAGCACCCTGTCTTCTGCCCGTCAGGTACGCAAACCCCGGAGTTCGGACCCCAAGTCGAACTCGAAAGGCAAGGCACCTGCCCCAGCGACTGGAACTACTAAGCTGAAGTTCCGGAAGCTGAAAAAGGTCCATGTGCATCGTGCTAAGGTGAGGGAGGATCAGTTGGCGCACTTGGGCTCGTTGACTAAGTTCAATGCCGAGTTGGACAAGGCCTCTGATATTGTCCCGCTGAACCCTAGGCACGATCGGCCAGGCTCACGTCATCTGATGGCCACAGAGTCCGACTCTGAAGATGACCATGGACTCATGCTCCGGTATGAATCCTGTCTCTACCCAGGGTTGTGTAAGGCAGGTAAAATGGAACCTGGTACCAGTGAGAAGCTCCGACTGGTACCAACTCTGTGGGAGCCTGGATTTTGTTGTCCGTACTTGGTGTGTAGGCGAGTGAAGCTCAATGCTTCAGGTGTCCGAATTTTCTCCACCCGAGAAAGATTCTTCAGGCACCTGTGCGAGGTTCACACCCCTCAAACAGAAGTGTGGGTCTGTCCATACGAGAACTGTCGGCAGCAGCTTGACAGGAAATCGGAACTGGTCAGCCACATCATGAATGGGGAGGAGCTGCTACATAACCAGGGAAGGCCGAAGGCGATGGAGAAGGCGGCGAAAGTGAAGCCTGAGTGGAAGCCCTTCGGAGCTTTCATTCGGACTACCCATCTTTCGATGGCCCATCTCCAGACCCTTCGAAAGGCTGGTGAGGTGGATGTTTCCAGAGCTGGTACTGGAAAATCCAAACCGACTCAGACCCCAGTAAAGTCTAGCACAGCAACTTCGGACAAGTCAAGTGCTAGTACTAGCTCGAAGGCCGCAGCCTCCAAGCGTCCGAGGACTGAGAGCCAGTCGAAGGCAGCTGAGTTGACTGCTCCTCCTGCCAAGAGGAGCAGACGTTCGAGGAAGGCCCAGAAATGGGTGGACACAACTCTGGCCGAACTGCCTTGTGCTTTGGAGACCGCTGCTCTGGTGGAAAAATCAGAGACCGGCGTGAACCAGGCGTTGAAAGCCCTGCAAGTAGCTGCAGAGGATGCCAAGAGGCAGGTCAAAGTGACCGTGGCCGCTCTGGTGACTCCTCTGAAAAAGCTTCAGGCGGTGAGGGCGAAGGTGGATGAGGTAGGAACGCTGAAAGAAACGATCAGTCAGCAGGCTCTCCTCATCCGGACTCTGAAGGCATCCAATCAGGAGAAAGAACAACGCATCCTGAAGCTCTTGGAGGAGAATACCAGACTCCAGGGCTTGCTTTTGGATGATTCGGACGAGTCCAATCAAGGTGTGAGCAGGTCGGAAAGTTCCCTGGGTGGAAAGCCGACCTCTCTCCCTGCCAAACCAGTTGAGGAAGCTCAAGCCTTGCCTTCTTCAGGCTCGGGCGAGACTCCTGGTTTGACCATGGTGTCCAGTCAAGCTGGTGGGACATTGGAGGTTAACGACCAACAAATCCATTTCCTCACCAATCTCCTGGACCAGATGAAGTCCCAACGTGAGCCTCCCCAGCCTCAGAGAACTGTGGCTTCGGCTGCGTTGGGCCGGGCGCCTCCCGAGCAAGGTATGTTTGGCAGTATGTTCGATACTCCGGACAGACCTTCTGCAAAGGACTCGCCCGATGGAACGAAAGACGACGACGGCAAGAATGACTGAACGGAGGAAACGCATGGACGATGATGACTGGACCGCCCTTCGACCCGATTAAACCACCTCAGACACTGCTCGGACGCCCTGGATCCAGGATCGCAACCTTGGTGTGAGGCGCCGACGATTCTAAAATGTCTACAAATTGACCGTGAATTCCTTTTAATTTCTGTTTTACAGAAAATGATTGTTTGCTTGTTAGTGAGGACACAGTATGCTCCTGCTTGTCGAACAAAAAGGTTTTTCATAAAATTTTTCTTACTTCGGAGATTGTTAATATTAGTTAGGACACTGAATGCTCCTATGTTGTCGCTCAACCTGAAGTTTTCATAAGAATCATTTGTTGTTCATTTTCGTGAGGACACTTTATGCTCCTGTATGTAGACATTTTGCAACTTTTTAATACCCTGTCAAGTTTTAAAAAACGAGGTGTGAGCAGGTCGGAAAGTTCCCTGGGTGGAAAGCCGACCTCTCTCCCTGCCAAACCAGTTGAGGAAGCTCAAGCCTTGCCTTCTTCAGGCTCGGGCGAGACTCCTGGTTTGACCATGGTGTCCAGTCAAGCTGGTGGGACGTTGGAGGTTAACGACCAACAAATCCATTTCCTCACCAATCTCCTGGACCAGATGAAGTCCCAACGTGAGCCTCCCCAGCCTCAGAGAACTGTGGCTTCGGCTGCGTTGGGCTGGGCGCCTCCCGAGCAAGGTATGTTTGGCAGTATGTTCGATACTCCGGACAGACCTTCTGCAAAGGACTCGCCCGATGGAACGAAAGACGACGACGGCAAGAATGACTGAACGGAGGAAACGCATGGACGATGATGACTGGACCGCCCTTCGACCCGATTAAACCACCTCAGACACTGCTCGGACGCCCTGGATCCAGGATCGCAACCTTGGTGTGAGGCGCCGACGATTCTAAAATGTCTACAAATTGACCGTGAATTCCTTTTAATTTCTGTTTTACAGAAAATGATTGTTTGCTTGTGAGTGAGGACACAGTATGCTCCTTCTTGTCGAACAAAAAGGTTTTTCATAAAATTTTTCTTACTTCGGAGATTGTTAATATTAGTTAGGACACTGAATGCTCCTATGTTGTCGCTCAACCTGAAGTTTTCATAAGAATCATTTGTTGTTCATTTTCGTGAGGACACTTTATGCTCCTGTATGTAGATATTTTGCAACTTTTTAATACCCTGTCGAGTTTTAAAAAACGTATTTTTCAAACTCTTAAAAGAAAAGAGGGGGTATTGTGGTGTTATTGGGTTTCACTAGAGTTTATCTCTAGGTGCTGTCTGCTGTGGGTTAGTTCAGCCGATCTACCCCAGTGGGCAGAACTGGTCCGCAGTGACTTTTTAGTCTATGTATCAACTTTTACCTGTTGCATTTTACATATAACAGCAGTCCAGCTGTTGTTGCCAGAGTAACGGCAACCTGGGTTAACCTTATTTTGCTAATGGTTATGAATGTTCTTGTTCTTGTAACTAGTATCTTGTTACTCTTATATTGGCTTGTGCCATGTTTACTTAAACCTGCATGTTGCCTAAGACACCTGTGGTCATGAGTCACCTAGCTGGCTAGGAGGCCCGAGATCCTCAGACTTGGGCAGGATTGTGTAAACTGACGCTCAGCTTGCAATTCCGCACGAGAATAAAACCCTTTGCGAACAGGTAGTGACTGCCTTTTGTTCCATTTGTTTTATACATCGGTAAGGTTAAGGGATACGAACCTGCGAGATCACTACATTATCTTTTATATGTGACGTAGGTATAGCCCTTGCTGGGCTGGAGATCTGGCCTTTTTGTCATGTTTAAAATTTGAACGATTAGTTTCAAATGGATATATATGGCAGTGAATGATGTATGGGGTGCATTCTATATTAGTTTTATTGTGAAATAAAACAATAAGTCATGCATCATGGTATAAACAGTGGGAATTTTGGGTGGATTTTCATGAATTTCCAGTTTGAAATGGGTCGCATTGTGACCCAAGATCATTTTTCACTTGGCTTTTAAGGTTGTGATGATGCTGCTTGAAGTTGAGAATTTATTTCTAATGTTACAAACATATCTTTATTTATTTCTATTTCATAAATTTGAAAATTGGAATTTTAAAGCATATCTGTGACGTAAGTATATCCCATTTAGAGGTTTTTAAAAGAAGCCCTAAAAAAATGTGACATGTTTGAGGCCTAAATTGTGAGCATCTACTATATAAAAGAATATGTCAGAAAACAATATGTAGAAAAACTAAATAGTCAGCTGTTTACTTGAAGAGTAGGACAAATTGGAATGAAAAGTATGTTTAATATCAGAAAACCCCCGCAAAAACAAGGTAAACTGATATAAATCAGTTGAAGGCCACATTGTACATATTGGTCTTGAAATATTGGGACTATACATACTTATCATGACTAATAAAGGGAGTCTCCGAACAAAATAATGTTCTCATTTGACATTTCCTTCAATTAAAATTCAGAGTTTTCACAAAATTCCAACAGTGAATACTATACTTACGTCACAGTATTTGGGCAAAAATATTCAAAAGACCCCAAAAGACATAATTACTGGTCCGATTTGGTTGGAATAAAGTTTTTTTGAAAGCTCAAACCCCGTATTATACACTCAGAGTGCTGGAAAACAGTTTAAGATATTTTAAAATCTGGCCCTTCTGTCACACCCCAATGCGGCAAAACAGCACACTTGAAAAAACTGACCCTAATAGTTATGCTGCGTAAAACAGCCAAAATGTTCGTCGGAAATTTCTGGTAAATCCTAAATCTCGCACCCATAGTAGTATAGGCTTAGTATAGTTATTCTCTAAGGGAGCTTAAAAACGCTAAAAATTAACATATTTTCGGTGGCGGCGGCGGCGGAGACCTTAGGGACCGACCTAGACAGCTATATTCTATTTATATACCTACCAACCCTTTACCACACAACCTGCACCTGCTGCTTACACTCTCATTACTTCGCCGACCACAGAAAGAGCTAGTCATGGAGGAAGATGTAGATAATCGTGTGTAGGAGGCTAGCTGGGCCACAAGCTGGACTGGACATAGGACCAAAGGCAATTGCCGATTTACTCTGAATTACGGACTTTCTGGACAATACAATCTCTTCAATTGTTCAGTAATACTTATGGACATAGGAATGGAAATTTCCTACATATATATACATCGATTGTCCTGAAAAAAGGACCATACATTCATCTTTCATCTACCTCTTCTCCCTATCCTATGTATCCAACGCAATAACCAAGGATACAATTGATCAATAGCAGATTTCAGACACTATAATACATACTATATATTAGCGCTCATTTTACTGCTAAACAAATTTACAAGTCTACTATATTTGTGTTTCCCTATTGATGTTGGGAATCAGCGCAACATACATGCAGGGATAGGGATGCATAGGACGCGAGCAGCCATTAACAAGCCTCATCAGGTAGTACTGGTACACACATATATGTACACACAACAAAGGGCCGATGGCCGGCGTGGCGTCCTGCTGTTATGCAATACACCAACATGCACTCACACACAAGCCAGCGCATGTTGCATGTTAGATGCCTTGTTATTGAGGGTTTAACACCACCACCACCCAGTGCACATTGTTGGTGCTGTTTCAAACAACACTTCTGAATCTGAATCTGAATATCGTTAACTACATTTCTGGACAGTTTAATAATAGCCGATTCCATGGACAATAATTGTGGTATCATGATTAACTTGCAAATTTGTGTTTGCATTTGTGCGAATCATGTATAGACAATCTATACAAAGGTTAGGAAGAAAATCAAAAACGTTCATGCACTGATATAGACTAGTGTTGCATATAACACTAACAGCGCTCATTTCACTTAAATTCGGAAATTCTGCAAATGATGAAATGATGAAGTCCGCCCACCCCAAATTCAATGAATGAAAAAACAAATAAATCAAATAAAAAAAAATAAAAACAATTAATTCCCCGAAACCCCAACCACCCCCACCCACCCCCAAAACCGCCTAGCTTTTACACGCACCACTGAGCAAGCCAAGCTGCCACCGCCTCGGTATGGCAACTGATTTTACGCGCTTAGCGCGTGGTGACGTCACTAGACACTCGCGGCTGCCAGTAGAAACGTACGCGAAAAGCCAATACAGACAAGCGCTATGAGCGTGCAACAAGTTGACCCGCCTTTCGTGTACTTTCACTAGGGAAATGCGTGAAGTCTTACCACAGTGTAATAAACTCACTCCACGCCCATCTTACGAGCTGCAAGGACATTCAAATCATTTCTTTTACTGCATTTTGTAACTGTTTTTGGTATAATAAACCTCCTATTTTGGATGGTTCAGGCCAACCTCAGTGTTTGTGACTTCATTACAGCATCTATATATTCTACAGTGGACAAGCCATATATCGTATTCAGACATGCTGACCTTTTCTTACCATAGGAGAGATAGGTTCATCATGTGAAAAGAATGAAGATTGCTCTCCTGCCGTTCATCACAGTGTCTGTTCTTCCAGTGTCTGTAGATGTTCTATAGGATTTTATGAATCTCAATACCTAGCAACATGTATCAAAAGTAAGTTACAAACGTTCTAACAATCTCATTGTGAATATTTGTCATAAAATTAGGTTTCGACAAACCTGCTTGTCAGTATAGTTCAGAACTTGCAATTGGTGCAACTGCTGACAGGCAGCGCCATCTTTGATAACTGAAACTTGTTAGTTTTATATATAGTATTTTTATTCCAATAATAACTTTACAATCAGAAATGGGTGCGATCTTCTGCCTGAGCAGTTCTTACCGAAAGATCCGCGACATTAGGAAAACTAATGTAGGCCTACACAAAAATGATTTTCTAGATACATGTAAACGTATAGTATTTACTCAGTGGTATCCAGTTTTTTAAAGTTACTAATTTACTAATAATTATAATAGATTTGTTGGTCCTTGATCTCATACCCGTCTGAATGTATTTAATTGTTCGTTGCAGTTAAGTCTCCCACCCAAAAAATAATTTTTGGGTGGGAGACTATTAATTTCTTGCCGTGTCTTAACCTTCTCAAGCCCAATTCTCTATTATCAATATAATTATATAATCATAGCTTAATGAGCAAAGATATAGAAGAAGCCAAAATATTCAAATACTTAGGACTCTTAATCGACTCAGTGCTAAGAATGGAACAGATGATACATCATACAACTAAAAGGGCTTACTTTGAAATATCAAAAATAAGAAAAATTCTCCCATTTATTGGTTCAAATATTGCCGTCTCGCTGTACAAAACATTTGTTCTTCCCATACTAGAAAATGGTATCATTTGCACGGATCTGGGTCCACAAAATGTTTACCAACGACTACAGAAAATCCAGAATAGGGCCCTTAGAACTCTTATGAACATAAGGGGACATGTGTCGAATTTTGACGTCCATACTAGATGTGAGATATTTTACCCATATGCATCAGGAGGAAAAGTAGAATACTGTTTCTGATCTTCAAAATGGGCACCTTTATAGAGAGGAATATTAATATGGACATTAGGGGAAATACCGGGAGAAGGGTTGAAGTTTACCGGTGGAGAAAAGAGAATACAGTCCAGATCATATCCAGGAGAGTGTGGGGTGCTAGAGGTGATTCTTTGGCTATTTACTTCTCGATTATTTTGTTTTAAATTTATAGTACATAACGCTACCCCCCCACCCCCTCCACGCGCTGCTGTTAAAAGCTGGGTACTGCTGCTCCTATAGTGCAGCAGTACCCAGCGCTTGTAGTGGAGGTAGCGCACCCGAAGTTTACATGCGTACGGCCGAGTGGGAGGAAGAAGGCTTAAGCACTGGAGATCGCTAGACATGCGTTGGGAAATCAGGGTATGTGCATTACGAGTACAATATAGACACTATGAACCCTGACGTTTGGCTTCTTAAAAATGTTGAGGATGTCAAATCTGGCATTGGTTTTTCACCTGGATGACGAAAACATAGGAAATCGGGACATCGAGCCAACTTTCCTAGACTAATTTCGCAACTCCAGGTGACTGGTGGCGCGCTCTTGTGCCTATGGGAGAATCAGGATTCCCAAGGGAACCCACTGCGCCATTTCGTCTAGCCAAGTCAAACTCCTTCTGGAATGACTTGCCGCTGGAAATTAGAAGCAAGCTAAACCTTTCTACTTTTAAATCTAGAATCAAAAACAAATTATGGATAGAATTTAGAGAGAACAGAATTGTTAATCAGTAATGAATAGAGAGAGAGCATGTTTGGAACATGTGTGACTGACTAGAAGCAGGTACCGGTGAGCGTGCGCGTGACGCCACCTGTGGTCACCTGAACACAATACTTATGTATATACATTACACAAAATATAGTATGGTAACTGCAATGATTTTGTGGACCCAGAACCAGACCGCTGATTTTATATTTTGTATTCATAACTGAAAAAGAGTATAAAAATTGTTGCGTTGATTCTTATCGTTTTATTTACCTTGATGTTCATAATTATGTATAATAAGAAATTATAGCTATTGGCTTATTGAGCGCTCATTGAGAAATTAGTTCTTGGTCGACCCACTAGGCGGCGTCAGTAGTACAAATAATTATAGCTATAGTTTGGCACCCGATTCCTTAACAGGGAAGGGGGAAGAGGAAGTGGGGAGAAAGGCCATGTACTTTGGTCATTTAACTGTCATAAACGTCGGCTACCCGCTTAATTGTATGTGGTGAAAGAAATACCGAGAATTGAAGCTAAAACAGGAGGAACGTTCCCCCAAATTGGGTCGAGGGTCGAGGGTCCAGCTGGTTTTTCATAAGGGTGTTAACTGATTAACAGGAACTAATGGTATTCTTCTTCCACACATCGACATAAGGGAGAAATCACTGTTGTTTAATTATCCTGTCATAAACTATAATTGGCTTAGTGAACTATGGTACCGGTAGCATATGTGTTTTGTGACTGATGTCTACCAATAGCGATTAATAATTAATTAATATTATAAATGTTTACTACGATTTTTCTAGCATTTTGGATATGCTGAGTACTATCATATGTACGATAAAATGCTATCAATAAAGAAACAAACAATATTTCTATCATCCCTTGAACGAATAAAAGCCAAGTCGAGAATATGGATTTCTCTGTTCGTTGTGCGAGAATATTAAGTGAGAGTATATTAAGTTCCTTATGTAAATCCTTCGTACTGGTGTATTTCGGAAGTTTTTTAATCCTTCTTAGAGCTGAATTTTGCAGCGACCGCAATGTTTGTAATTGGCTCTTGTTGTCGAAATGTAGAACAGATCTCTATAATCAATAATTGGTAATGCCATGGTTTTATAAATAAGTAATAAGGTGTTTTTATCACAAGATACATGCAGTATCGATATGGTTTGAGTATGCATTTTGTTCATCATGAAGGCTTTAGAATAGCTTAGAATTAACTCTACTATCCAGTTGGATCCCAAGAATATAGGTCTCTACATTCTCCAGCGCATGCCCCTTAAAGGTAAATACCAGCGTTGTCAGCACTGCAGCAGGCGGGAATTCAAGGAACTAATGCATGAAACAATAGAAGTCAATATATTTTGTTCAAACTTTGTCTTGAGAAAGAACATGGTTGGGGGAATACAAAATGCAAAAAAAACTGGATGTTATCAATTTTTATTTTATTTTGTGTTTTAGGTATGAGTGAAGTTTACTTCCATTCATTATTGATTTTATAGGGGGAAACTCATTGTGATACAAGTTTAGCTGAATACCTTTTTTTTAGTTCAATGGCCCCCTATTTATTTAATTGAGAGGGTAGAATAACATGTCAGCAAGGTATATGCAGATTTTAAAGAAAATCGTATGATTCAATCATATGCTATTGGGGCAAATGCAGAAAATACCCGTTTTCCCATAGACTTCTATAGTGAACAGTAGTAAATTTCAGTAGTCCCTTGAAATAAAAACTAATCCAATGACCTATGGTTTTGGGGGGCTTTTAGGGGGCTTTTTGGGTTCCCCCAACCATGTTCTTTCTAAATCCAAAGTTTAAAGAAAATTCCATGATTCATTCATTTTTGTATTAAACACCGGTATTTATCTTTAATACTATAATTTCTCATATTGGCTGGGTCTGGTTCTGTATTTCTATGGATTCTTGGAAAACCAATTCTGATCTATCAATAATTACCATATCTTTTTAGTTTGGGTTTAAAACTGATTTAGTGCTTCGAATAATGGTTGTATTAATCCCTTTTTTAAATTTGATTATTGACGATATGATTATTATAAGGATCTTTATAAATTATTATGTAGGAACGTTGGATACACCCTGCTCACAAACCGTGGATTGCTCAGCCGTTATTGCCAATAGTGTCTGTGAGAATGGTGTATGCCAGTGTGTGAGTGGGCACTATGCTGCGGCTCAGAATAATTCATGTGTACCAAGTAAGTACTCGATAGTGATAACACAATTTCTTCATTTTGTTTAATTGCTATGTTAATGGATTATCCTCTTTAGCCACATGGAATAGACGTTTGGTCGCATATTGATCTACATACACCACAAATTTATAGTTATTTACTTTACATTCAGATTTTACATAAAAATTTATATTCAAATGATGTTATTATATGGCAAATATAGTTAATAAAATGTGACAATATACAATATAGATTACAGAGGACTTCGACCTATGCATAGCAATGCACAATTACTTCGATGGGTTGGGGGGGGGGGGGGGCACGAAGGGAGCAGTTCAGTAGTTCTAAGCGCCTTACCCCTTTTCATTAGTTCTTGCCTTTCTTTCTATATGATATATCTCTTTCTGCACATAGGGCAAGTAGGAGAACTTTGCAACATTGACAGCGACTGTGCAGATGCCGTGCACATGAGCACGTGCAGTAATGGTCGATGCAAGTGTATAGAGGGTCACTCCTTGAGGGTGTCGGGTATAGTATGCATTCCAAGTAAGAGAGATTTCAGTTTTGTCAATCTCACAAAGACAAACTAATAATACATATTCAATATCTCCTGATTAAAGTGATGAAAAAGTAAACATTGTCACGTTCAAAAATGATGATTTTTGATGAGGGTATTAATGTACTCTTCCTCTGGATTAAAAGAGTGCAGCTCTTTGTTGTAATATTGTTGTTATTGGGAGTGGGTTAATTAATATATCTTAGGACTAGATTATAAGAACAAGTAAACATGTGTTGACTCCAGGATGGTGTTAAAGGAAGTGAGTTCTGTTTATTAGCTGACTCATAGTGACCAAGGTTTTCTGAGTTCCTTACTATATATATATGCTATACATATTGTTACAGGAAGGTAGACAAGTCTCCCTTGTTGGAATGACCTCTGTGACCGGAGTATCTGGAAGTCACTTAGTCCACACATCCCCATACATAAATCTATCCACACCTCTTTCTTTAACTCATCCGTGGACGGGTTGGATGGGTGAGACGACTTAACCTGTCAACACCCTTCCCTACTTTATGTCTATTTTATTGCTTATCTTGTATATAAACCCAGTGTGGGCTGGGTAATATTGTCACTCCCTGTTGACCATTCCTTGGATGATGATGTGAGCCTGTGTGTGGAGAATAAAGCTTTGCTAAAAACCATATTCCTCTTCTCTGATGTCTGACTAGTCAAGCGCGGGCCGAGCCGTCTGAACCCCAAGGTCATGAGTACCTTTTCTACTTAAGTAACTAATATCGCTAAGTCCCTCTTCTGTGCTAGCTGCCGCGCTACCCCTGATAGCTGACCATTGGAATGGACTATGTAATTGAGCCTAACTTAGAACAAATCTGGGACGAATCGGCCCCAAGCAACCAATCATCTCCCCCTCTTCCTCCTAGCGGTCAATTAACGAATAACAATAATTCATCAATAATGACATCCCCCTTCTTTAATTAACCCACTCCCAATAACAACAATCTCACAACACTCATGAGCAAGTTATCGGATAGAACCCAGCATTATTTTTTTGCGATTCATTTTAGCTTTATTTTCCATGAAAACAGGTATATCCAGGGATCTTCTGCATAAAAGACCTTTACTTCTAATGTTGCTTGCTAAGTTATTTACCCTTGCTTAGTTAGGAAATTCGTACTGTAGGGGAAAAAATAGCAAAGTCTGTATAGAAAATTCTTTCCCCAAATATTCCTTACCAGCTGTAAGGAAAATATTAAGTAAGGATTTTTTATGCAATGGGCCCCTAGATCACCTGTGTCTACATCTTTGTTGACAAATAAAATTAATGTAGGTCATTCTGATAATTGTTCTTTATATCCTGTTTTATGATGCAGACCTACTGGGAGACCCTTGCAACTGGGACATTGATTGCTTAGTTCAGAATTCCTATTGCCACAAATATGTGTGTGACTGTAGTGCACCATTTATCGGTTCAAAAGATTCAAACATCTGCTACCGGCGTAAGTAAGAACTTGTAACATGTTATACCTGGTAACAGGAACTTTCAACCCCTGGTCTTTTCCCCCCAGGTCTTTTCAACAGGTCTTTTCAACCCTGGGTCGTTTCAACGCCGGTTCGTTTCAACCCTAGTCTGCTCTCCATACATAATTTGCAAATAATCAGTGATAGAATATATTATACCTCACTGAATATTTGTGTCCCTAAAATCTCCCTGATTATTTTTACTAGATAATTCTGAACAACAACTGTTGGGTGTTGAGTAAATCATGACATTTAAGTTACAACGCAAAGTTTAAAATAAATGATAATAAATTATTGATCACAAATCTTGTTTTATTTGATATTATAAATAGGGGCATTGTATACTCAATTTAGTGGGGTTTTTTTCAAATATACATGCAGATTTTCTGGCCAACATGAGGGTGATAGTCTTCATAAACATATTTTAAAATTGTGATTGTGGTTTACATTTTAATCGTTTTTCTTACATTATTATGGGAATAATTTAAGGGAAGACAGGCTGATGAGTTCTTACACAGCTTTGGCATAGTGTATAATGCTTTGGTGACATAAATATGTCCGTGTAGAATCACAGTAGCATAAGTACCCAGCTAGGAAGTGAGCTCATGTAGATCTCGCTATGAGCTCAAAAACGTCTCACACATGTGATAGCAGAACGTTGAGGTCTGGGTGAGCTTTTTGTGATCTTGCATATGTGATCTCACATGAATGGTTTCAGTGTGATCTCAGTGTGAGTTCACAAGTTCTAGCTCACATTTAGCTAACAGCTGTGATATCTCAGTGAGCTCAGAAACTTCTCATAGATGTGAGATCAGAACTATGAGGTCTGGGTGAGATGTTTGTGATCTTGCATATGTGATCTCACATGAATGGTTTATGCCTTTTGTTCTCACCAGGTGGCAATACCGTAGAACTTGGCTTTCACTAGGTGGTGTCACAGGTTACTGCATTACATTTACACTTACAAAAGTCTCACTAATCATACTTATATGAGGCATTTATACTTCATAGATATTACACATCATAAACTTGGGAATATTAAAAGCAATGGACTTAATAGTTTATTTGGATAATTTACCTGCTTTAATGCTGAGAAGAAAACACCCTCACAATACTACTAGGTAGTAGACCTATACTAGGGTTCCTAGGCAAATACACTTAAAGCCAAATAGGATACCTATGTCAGCTACCAGACTGGACTGTATGAAGGGTGAGTTAAAGTGATGAGAATCTCAAGCAAAGGGACCATGCAGTCTCTCCTTGAATGCTCTTGGGTGAAATGCTTCTGTGGAGAAACATTCTACCCTAGCACTGAGCTGCTGTTTAGAAGCTGATCGAGGTCACATTAAGAGATCATTTTGATGCCACTGTGATAGCTCACAGTGTGCTCTTACTTATAACCTCACAGTGAATTCATAGTATGAGTACACTGTGAGCTCACACTGTGAGATCATTCTGAGCTAAATAAGAGGTTACAGATTGACCTAACTATGAGCTCATTGTGTGAGCTCACAGTGTGCTCTTACTTATAACTTCACAGTGAATTGATAGTATGAGTACACTGTGAGCTCACACTGTGAGATCAGTCTGAGCTAAATAAGAGGTTACAGATTGACCTAACTATGAGTTCATAGTGTGAGCTCTCTGAGGGGAATTTTGTGAGCTCTCTGTGAGCTCTCTGTGATGTCAAATTCCTAGCTGGGTAGCCCAGGATCAGGTCTAGTAGACTGGGGCTTGGTCTGAGAGACCGGGGCTAGAGACTGTAGTAACCATAGTTAAGACGAGGGGGCAGCAGGGATGGGTAGTAGGGTAGGATATTTAACTTTGACTAAGGCACACGCCACGGGGTGGGAGGGGCTAAGGGGAAGGGAGATGATAGGATCAGGGCCCACCAATGAATACACCCGACACTCCCCACCTGAGTATACATATCGCAACCCCCTTGATCAATACAGTAGTGGTATAACTAAACTCTTTGGCGTTGTGTTGTACTTAATAAAGAAGATCTACCTATTTAACTGCTCATATAAGACATGTCAAGGCACCCCAGGACGATCTACAACTCCCAAGTATATAATCACCAAGAGGACTTATATTGTAGTATAATGCATATCTATCTATCTATATCTATATGAGACATAAGGAGGACAATGCGAATATACTACAGGATAGCCGACTACCCGTATGCTCTTAACATCTAGCTAAATATATACACCCTGGTCCCGAGGCAATTACCAATGGCATAAAGATCCGCAGCTACGCGCACAACACTGGTTGGAGAACCACGGGATTGGAATAATTGTACAAAGGATTTGGGTGGAGATATGACGGGATAAATGTCGGAAAAAAAGGCTTCTGTGGCGGAACTGGTGGAGGAGATACAAAGGAATAATGCACAAATAACTCAGTCTGCAAGGGATTTTGTGGAAACAACGGGAAGGATCAACCAGGCAGAAAGGCAAAAGGTAACAATTTTTAAAGAAGGGGTCAGGAAGATCGCAAAATTAATGGAGAAAAGGCTGGCAACAATGAGTGCATCAGCAAAACCTAGTGTGGGGTTTCACGTAAATAGAGATGTTAAGAGAGTAAAGGATGAGACACCAGAAGGATCATCGCCAGATTCTGCAGTAAGAGCCCCACCATGTTATGCAAATTTACATGTAGAAAATGAAGCAGTGGGAGGAGCAAGACCGAAACACAATAATCCTTTTGCTAATGACTGCTATGATGACCCTAGGGTGCCTATTCAGCCAGAAATGGTACAGGAGAACGAAAAACTGCCTTATTATGCGGCGGAGGTCTTTGCACCGCTCCCCTATAACCCCAACTTTGATTACTTCAGTCCACAGGGAACTAGAGAGGATTTACTTAGACAAAGCGTGGAAGTCATTAGCAAGGAATTACAAAGAACCCAGGCCGCCCTTAAAACTGCAGAAGGAAACACACTGAGAGCTGTCAGTGACATGAGAAGTGACTGGAAACGAACCAATGAAAAAATGTTGAGAGATACAGAGTCGAGATATGAAGCAAGAATCGATAGATTACAAGCAGCTTGGGAAGAAGGTACAAAAAAGAGGGTGCGCGCGGCTGAAGCAGACAATAAAAACACAATAATGGCATTACAGAATGATTGGAGAAATGTCCAAAAAGGAATGGAAAGGAGGGAGCAGCAGAGAAACGAATGCCTGATAAAAGAGAGAGAGAAACATAATCAGGAACTTAACAGCCTAAAAAAAGAGCTGGAGGAGGAAAGACAAGAAAGGGCACAAGCAGGTAGACGTGGAGAGAGTGACAGGGAAGAATGGGAGAGAGCAGAAATAGCCAGACAAGAGTTAGAGGAGGAACGGGAGGCTAGAAATAGAGAATGGTGCGAGGATATGGAAAGAGACAGGGATATGAGGGAAGCAAGAGCCGACTGGCTGTCATCAGAGCTGGATAAGCTAAAAACAGAAAACGAAGAAAAGAGCATTTTAGAAATACGTCCATGAAGTATAAAAAGGACCAGAGGGAGCTGACGGAGCTGGTCAGGGATCTGGCTCACATGAGGATGGAACAACCCCACCCAAATAGATTACCAACGACACCACGCACTCCAGCCCAGCTACCAGCTAAAACGGGGGATAGCAGTACAGCTTGCTCCATAGAATTTGGGGACATGCCAGAGATGCATAGATTACCTGACGTCCACCCTGCACCAGCATCGGTAACAACAAGAAGGTCATCTGCAAGGTCAAATGGAGGGGGGGGAGCAGCTGTGCACCACTTCATAATAGTGTTGCGATTCTTGCCTATGTTCTTTCCAGTGTATGAATGGCCATCGTTGCACATCTGTGTTTCTTCTCCGGGCTTAATGTTAATCGATATTTAAATAATAATGTTTCGTGATCGTATAGGTTTACTTCTGCGAGATGAAATATATTACCAATATCGATAGCAGGAGATGGGAGGAAAGGAACTATAGTGGCCGGATTAAATTAAAGTTCCAAAGGACCAAGGGTTGAAATATTCTATGTTTCAAAAGCGGCTCCGAGCTATACTATCAAGAGTGAAATACTTCTGTCATATATTCTCTTTATTCCTCCTTGTGTGCTGGGTTGAAGACCTTGCTCCTCAACCCGATTAGTGAAGAAATACATTGGGTATATCATTGGGTATACAAACTTGTACATAAATAGAGAAATATGTGATAACCATCATGGTTAAAATCCGGATGGAATAATACGAATGGTTGATTAATAGTAAATTAATCAAGTAATACAAAGTATAAATATCATAATGAGTTGAAATGTACTCCTAGTGGGTCTATCTAGCAGGACGTCTAGAGGGGTCTGCAAAAACATATTATCAGCAGGTCGCCTCAGTGTCGGCTAGAAAGAGGGGAGCAGTATCATACGCTGATATAAAAGCCAAATTCTTGAGTAAATTTCAAGAGATGCCATACAGTTAGGTAAAGGATGATTATTCACGTCGGCAGCAGGAGTCAGGAGAGAGTGTGGAAAAATATGCGGATGCTATGCTGGTTCTATTAGCAAGAACATCACTGCGAGAAGATGAAATATTGAAAGCATTTATAGCAGGACTCAAGGATGGATTGGCAGAAAGGGTCCTAACAGAGGCACCACGAACATGTGAGGAGGCTAGGAGAGTGGCGATTAAACACGAGTTACTGGATGTACAAAATGAAAAGGCCCTGCGGCTCCATTTAGTGGGATCAACACAATCTATGATCGCTTCATTAGCTATGAAGGGATATGACATCACCCCGAGCGACAGCAAAAATGTACGTGGACATGGTGATGAGCATGAAAACCAGTCTACCAAAGAGAGGGAATGGACTCCCAGGAAGGAGGAGAGCGAGAGACGCCACGAAAAAGACATGACAAAGAACACCCAAGGAAGAACCCTACGATCAACTGGAATGGTCAGAGATGGGGTATATCACCAAAATTTTCAGTAGGGCAGCCGGATGATATATCGCCAGCCATCACGGCACCGTTAGATGAGAAGTCTGAAATGGGAATGGAAAAGGAAACATATGAGGAGAAAAAGATGGGCTCAAGAGACAGGGAGATAACAAGAGCATTAAAGAAAAGATGGAACCGGAAAAGAAGAAGAAGGAAACAGCAGGATGAGAAGAAAAAGAGAAAAGAAGAAGAAAAATCATCGGAAGAAGCCATATTTCAGACACTCGACAGCGGAAATTTAATGTCTTTTGGTGATAGAGAGGAGGCAACACAGCATGATGGAGTGAAGGATGGAGATGGTGAAAAACAATCTGTTCAGTTAACACTCCAGGACAAGGACACAGGGAAAATAACAATACAGCTGGAGGATTGCAGAACAGTCTGCAAGGTCGGCTCATTGCGAATTAACTGCCTGGTGGACACAGGGGCTAGCATCAGTTGTATATCGACTGACACGTTGAACCAAGTAGTACAGCAGAAAGGGGCTTTGCTTCATAGGACTAAAACACATTTGGTTATATATACAGCCGATGGGGGGCGCCACAGTACAAGGGAAAGGGTGGAAATTAGGATCACTATAGGGGAAGTCCATACTAATGCATGGTTTTATGTTGTCAGGGGTCTTTCCCTCCAATGTATCATCGGGGTAGACTTTCTTAAAGCTTGAAAAGCCTTGATAGATTTCAAAATGCAGGATCCTGACCACTACACCGTTAGATTAACAAAACCTAAATTAATACCTCCTAAATCCGAATTCACTTGCATGGCAGTGGTCTCAAGTCATCAGGATTTGAATAAAAAGGTAGGTAAACGATGTGTGCAAGTCCCATTTGCGGTGAAGAGGGCCTTGGTAAGGCCTCATAAAGGGGGAAATAATGTCCCGATAACTCTCTTCAACGCGGCAAACAAAGTCATAAAACTGGAGAAGGGATCTGTCTTGGCAGCCTTTTCAGTGGTGGACGAGAATGACTATACAAAAACTAATATATGCGCGTCTAACAAACAGCCCGAACAAAGCGATTACGATAGAGAATCGAACGAGGACTCCAAAGTCGACTATACTCTGGGGGATCAGCTGACAGCGGAGCAAAAACGGGATATGGCAAGCCTGCTAGAACGTTATAAGGCGGTTTTTGCTACTAAAGCTTCGCCGATTTTGATCACCAACATTTTGGCACACAAGATTGAATTAAAAGAAAAATACGCGGCGCCCATTAGGAATCCATATCGGACTAACCCACACATGACAAAAGTATTGGAGGACATGCTAAATGAACAGATGCGTTTGGGGATTATCAAAAGGACAAATGGAGAATCTGAGTTTGCAGCGCCATGTTTTTTGGTGGAGAGATGTAAGGCAGCAGAAAAGCAAGACAAGAAATATCGCCTCGTGATAGACTATAGGGGGATCAATAAAGCCATCAAAAATCAATGTAGAGTCTTCTCCTCTGCTGATGAGATGCTTGAAAATGTTGGGGGGCTGGGTGGAAAATTTTTCTCAAAAATGGACTGCCACTCAGGATTTTTCCAGGTGCCTTTGCAGCCCGAGGACAAGCCGAAAACAAGTTTTGTCACACCTAGAGGGGTATATCAATACAAAGTAATGCCAATGGGTTTGAAGACCTCACCAAAAGCATTTCACTCTGTTATTGAGAGCATGCTCAAATATGTGCCTAACGCTCTGCCTTATATGGATGATGTAATTATTGCATCGCCAACATGGACAGAACATTTGCAGCACATAGAAGAGGTTTTGCAGGCCTTCAAGAATGCCAACCTCAAGTTCAAGGCAGAGAAGTGTGCCTTTGGGTATGAAATCATGCAGTATCTGGGCTTTGTGGTAACAAAAGATGGTTTGCAACCAGACCCGGAGAAGGTTCGAATAATTCGCACATACCCAGTACCAAGAAGTGTCAGGGAGATGAGGGCTTTTATTGGCTTGGCAAATTACTACAGGTCGTTCATTCCTAATTTTCTGACAAAATGGTTCCTCTGTACCAGCTGACTAGAAAGCTGGGACGCAGGGAGCGATTCCAATGGAATGAGGAGGCGGAAAAGGCCTTTAAAGCAATGAAGCGCTCCCTGTGTGAAGATGTGGTCTTGTGATATCCTAATTATGAAAAGATGTTCACCATTTGGTGTGACGCAAGCCGTGTAGGAATCGGCTCGTGTCTGACACAGTTACATGATGATAAATTCCATCGACCTGTTGCCTTTGCAGGAAGGAGCTTGTCCTCGGCAGAGCAAAATTTTTCTGCAACAGAAAAAGAATTGGCTGCAGTCCGCTATGGCATGGAAAAATTCAAGCACTATGTGATGGGGAGCCACTTTGAGGTATATACAGATCATGCTGCCTTGTTGGCCCTGAATGCGAAACAGGATCTAACGGGAAGAATGGCAAGATGGATTGATTGGTTCAGTAATTATGATTTTACGTTGAAACACATTAGGGGCCGTTGCAACATCACGGCTGACACTTTCACGAATGCCTTATTTTGGGGAAGGTATACAAGCTAGTGAGGAGCCCGGAAAGCAGCAAAGGACGGTGAGATTCAAGGCAGTGAGCCACATTAGATTTTTTGAGTCAGACGAGGTGCTGGGAGCTTCCCCAATCAGGAAATATAGGAGACCATCAATCTTGAAAGATGGATGTCTACGAAATAAAAGGCGGGATGAAAAGGATGTCAACCCCACCATACAGGTAGGAAAACAGGAGGATATAGATCGTGAGCTTCTGCTTGAAAAAGATTGCATTGAGAATGATGGTAGTGACTTCCCATACAAGGGTAATGACGATACGTTGGTTGTACAGCTGGGAGCGCCAGAGACGCGGCTAATGGCTGTCACAACAAGAAGGAACCGGCCAGTAACTAGAAAAATGGCCCTATGGATTGAGGAAAGACAAAAAGAAAGGCACATAGGCAAGAAGAAGCCGGTAGAGAATGTTAATGAGCCAGTAAATGACTCACGATCAGGACCTGGAGGAATTGGAAGCAGAAGCACAGGAGGAGCCTGCCCTGATAGACAAAGGTATTTCCAGGCGAAGAAAGGTACTAGGTGTGCCATCGTTAGCAGGTAAGTATCATAAGGAGAAAAGAAGGAAGGGGGTCAGGGGAAGAGCAGTACAAATCTCAGAGACTGCTTTTTATGAGAAACTCATAACAGAATATGGGGCATTGGGCACTTTAGAAGTATTTGAAAAAGAACAAATCTCTGACGAGTTCTGTAGTGATATGACGAGCTATATAGAGCAGCAGAAGCTCCCTAGAGATAACACAAGGGCCAGGGGGGTTTTGCTACAGCATGATTGTTTCTTGCTGTCGGAGGGAATATTGTATAGGGTGCCCCCCATGACAAGGAAGGCACAGATCGAGGAGCAGGCTCAGCTAGTGGTGCCTCAGTCAATGATAGAGAAATTACTGTGCCAAATACATGATGTAAGTCTGGGCGCGCATCTTGGAATAAAGAAGATGCTCAGCATCGCTTCGCCAAGATATTACTGGCCTTCCATGGCCAGGGAGGTGAAACCAAATCAGAACCCCATCAAGGTGCCCCTAACGGTGAAAGAATTATCTCAAGTGCCATGGGATGCGATCGAGATTGACACAATTGGACCTCTGCCTGAATCAGACAGAGGGTATAAATACGTGCACACTGTCTGTGACGTGGCTACAAGGTTCTGTGTAGCCTGGCCCACGAAGGACATAAAATCTCAGACATTGATAGCTGAGTTCTTTGAACATGTGGTGGCTGTTTTAGGAGTTCCATGTACTCTGTTCAGCGACAACGGGTCGTCATTTACGAGCAAGATATTTAGGAACTTCTGTACGGTAATGGGGATCAGACAGGTCTTTGGCAGCCCCTATACCGTCGAAGTCAGGGGATGATCGAACGGCTTAACAGGGTCCTGAAAACAGCCCTGAGAGCATATGTGGATAAGTCTCAGACAAACTGGTGCCGTTTTGTAGCACCAGTAGTTTTTGCGATGAATGCGTCCGATTCCAGGACAATGAACTATCCTGCGTATCTTCTCATGTATGGAAGGTTCCTACGGTTGCCCCACGAAAATGTGTTAAAAAATTATGAGGGAGAGATGAGACCCCTTTTGGAACAATTGGGGAAAGTAGTGGAAAAGCAACAGGTGTATGGGGACCTTGCTCAGGAGGTGCTACTAAAATCCCAAGCGAAAATGAAGGAATACTATGATAGACAGGTGGGTGCACACAAACTGAAGCCTGGTTCATTGGTTTATATGAAGCTTCATTGACTACTTCAACCTGGGACGGCATACAAGCTGCAGAAAAATTTCTGTGGACCCTTCGTTATTTGCTCAAGACCTACTGGATGCACGGCAAGGTTGCGAAGAATGGACACTGGAATAACCCTGTCAAGACCTGTGCATGTCTCCCACCTAAAAGCGGTAAGTATATCTAAGACAAGCCATTTCATGGAAAGGTTACTGTCCCCAGACTTAGTGCCACTGTATGAATATGAAGAAGAGGCCCCCGTGGAAAAAGGGGGGTGGCAGGATATTTCCTGCACAGAAGAAATAGGCCCTCAATGGCCTGAGGAAGAGGAGGGGGAAGAATAGCAAAATCCGGGGGGTAGGATTGATGGGAAGGGTCTAAGACATGATGCCTTGGCAAGAAAGACAAGTGAGAAATATATTCGGTATTAGAAACAGGCGAACAGACTATCGAACAGCTGTCGTGGTTATAAGGCTACAACCACAGAGCGCAGGGTATGTTCTGTTATAAGCAAAAAGGATGGGGAAGTAACAATACACCGATGTGTGCTAGGATAGGGTTGTGCAATGTATAAACGGTATGTGTCTCCAGGCAAGCATTAATAAAGTGAATCAGGAAGTTAATAATAAAGGGAAGAGATACGTGATGTGTTGAAAGGATAAGATAATTATATCAGAGCGACGGAGGTGGCCTCCGAGTTTGTTGTTGACAGGATCGGTTTCATGTGAAACGGTCTATAAGCCGCCCAGACAAACAAAACACTAGGTCGGCGCGGCATGCCTGCCATGACAATTAAGTACACATGGGTACACAAAAATGGCTGAGTTAAAAACTCAGCAAAACACTGCTTCTGTTTGACTTTTATAGCTTAAAACACGCTCTCAGGGAGAGTAGGTTGATAAGTAAGGGATAATTACAACAATAGGTACGGGGAATAAATGCTTTGCTTATCCGAGAAAAAGGGTGGAAAAACTTAGGCATTAGAAATAGGATGAGAAGGTTGAATGGAGTGGAAAAAGGCATGGAACTCTACGCTAGGAACGGCAGTATAAAATAAGGAAGGGATACAAAAGAAAAAATTAATTAGCTAATGGCAATGGGCGATAAAAAGGGGGTATATGTAGAATGATATACATAACTTAGTAAGGGGGGAGCAAAAATATCAGGTAATTGAGGCACTAGCGATACTAAGGGGGTAGTTTAAAGGAACTTAAAAATTGCTGGCTGCCAGACATGTTTAGTTATCATACAACATCATGTTCAGCAGGTAATTATAGAATGCAGGGACAGCTGAACGACCGGTACCGTGAACAAGTACGGTAAGGGTAAAAATGACAGTTATATATATTAGGAGGGCGGAGGGGACTGACGAACTGCATAGTTGCTAGGCGTTGAGCGGTGGGGTAGACTACTAAAATAGATATGATCAACATGGAAGAGGGAAGAGAGGAGGGAGGGGGGCAGTTGCTGAAAAGACACTCGGTAAAGAGGAGGAGAGAAATATGGCCGAAGGAATGGCCAATGCAAATGATTGCATGGACACATTACATACAGCAGCTCTTATGGTTCAGAAAATGTTCAATATAGAGCGATTACTAGTCAGGCTGCTGAGAATATTTCTCACACCTCCAGCAGAACGATACGGTCAATGCCCAGATAAGAGGTTGGCAAATGAATGGTATCTATGGCATATGAAATTGGATTTACAATTACCAGAGCAAGAATTAAGACAGCTCATGAATATCTTTCCCCTTTCTAGAACCAGATATCAACAGCATGGATTTATTGCACATGTGTTGATACCAAGGATAATAATAAATATTTTGTCACTGGAGGTGGAAGAAAAGAGACTTGCATATACGCGGTGCGACAAGGAAATAATGTATCAGTATATTTGTGGTCTTTCACTAATTCCAGCTGACTTGGTCCGAATGATAATGATGGAAGATATAGACATTACAAACGTAGAAGAAATATGTCCGAAGGAATGGGCCGTTGTTCGGGTGAGTACACTGATTAAATTATGGTTGTGGTTAAAAGAGACTTTAGAGTATCTGTGTTGTAACAGATTTCAATGTTGTTGTATCTACCGATATAAGAAGTAGATGGGTTGAGTGGGATTCTCCTTAGTGGATTGTGACAGTTACCAATGTAGTGTTAGAAAATTGATAAGTCTGCTGAGCAGAATTGATAAGGTTGAGCGTGAACATTAACAAATAAGAGAGAGAGGGGACAGGCGGGGGGAGACGTAGAGGGCCTATACCAAAGCGCATATAGAAGGGAAGAGAGAGGAAAGGTAAGGGGGGGGGGGAGGGGGGGAGGAAAACACAAATAGATAAGGATGAGGTGTTAGAGAGCCAGTTGTTCTCTTGCTTTGAAATAGAGAACACATTCTGGCTCACATTACCACAACTAATAAGGACGACCGGAAGGCAGAGCAACTCTGCAATGGCCCGTCATGTGACAAAAATAGAAAGAACTCATGCTACTATGGTCACCAGGCTAGTGAGATTATATATACAGAAACCGCACCTGAGATTTAGGGGCTTCAGTATAAGGAGGAGGATTGAGATGGAATGCCATTTGAAAGATTTGTGGTGGGGGGCTTCTGGATTTTTGGCACAGAATATGCCTGATGAAACAGCTAGAAGGGCAATTAATCATATGAATTGGCAAGATCGAACGCAGCAACAGCAATTGGTATATTTGTCAATGATGACATGCTTCTTCGTTAGTACCATGTTACAGATGGGAAAATGCAGTCATAATAGGAATACCATAATAAAACTATTGGCAGAAAACACAGGTGTAACAAAGACAGACATGGAGCGATTAATGGTCGCACGATGGAGTTGGAAGCGAAAAACGCTGGAGGAATGGACACCGGTGTCAATATATAGGCTAATCTGTAAGTATTGCAACCTGCAACTCATGTCTAACTGTTTGAATTGCTGGAAATAAAAATGAATAAGGAAAGGTTGGGTAGAAGGTTAGACTTACCAGGAATTGTTGGGTAGTTGACTGAATGAAGGTAGGTAGCTGGTAGGTGTAGGTAGGCAGGATACTGATAGGGTTTCTTGGGTATATAGGAGTAACTAGGATAACTAAGATATTAATAACTAACGGAGTATAAGGACTAAAAGAATAAATATAACTAAAACTAAAAACTAGTGTCTATGCGGAGGGTGAGGGCCATCCTAGGCATCGGCCAAAGGACTGGCCCTCCAACGCCTCATGATGCGCCGAAATAAGGCGTAGAGGAGGCCAAAAATAAAGAAAACCCAACCTCCGGCAATGAGAATTGCTGTTTTGTCACAACGACCTCCTGGTCCGGACAAAGTCTCTGTCCTGGCGATCCATTATATAAATGTTAAGGTGCTGTGAGTGGTGAAAAGTCTAAAAAGTCTAAAAAGTCTAAGAGCCTGGGTTGCTTTGGAGAAATCCTGAAAGCTAGTGAACCGGGATCGAGTGGGTAGAGAGCCGGAAAAAGCCAGAATCCCTTATATGGTTGCAAAAGGGGAGGTCTAATCAAATTAACTGATTGTGATTGACGTTCAAAACATGCCTAAAAGACCGTCCCACGCTCAGAAGTCAGCATTCTAGGCAAAACTTATGACACATCCAGTTATCAGGTCATCAAAGGTCAAGACCCTTTTTTCCAAAACAATAGATAAGGCGTCAGAAGGACCGGGAAAAGCCTAATTACGCAAAGACATAAATTAGTAAATGTATAATTCTAGTAAGATTAAAACAAAATGTAATGAGTCATTTGACTCGTGAAGCATAGAAATTGATAAATATTAACATCGGAATTAAGATATATATGTACAGAAAAGTTCAATTAATTGACTTAGAGACGGGGGAAGAAGAAAGATTTGAATATTGTGAGGGCTTGGGGTAATTTGACCCAGAATCATTGATTCATTATACGAAAGTTTACATCTCAATCAAAATAAGGTACGGGGGAAGCGCTAAAGGGTGGTGACGTCATGAGAAATAAATGAATCTATATAAGTTACATGGGTTTGCATACAGGGATTGCTTGGAGATAACGCTAATGGAGTAGGGGTGGGAGGGAAATAGAACGTTTATGATAAGGTTGGAACACACGGGGGAAAGAAGAAATATACATGGGGCAAAAATAACTGGTGGAACGCGTCATTAATGTTGTGCCTTGAAGTGACAAGGCAAGATACTGAAATAAGTACACATTCGCGCCTTTGTTATGGGTTTGGCTCAGAGTGGTGATATTACTGGGGTAGAGAGCAGTGAACTTGTGTTTAGGAAGAAAGGCGCAGGAATACAATAAGAAGTGAAAATGGCTGCCTACAATGTAAAGGCCTTGCCTAAAGACATCAGTAGTGCCTCTATATTATATATCAGGGTTTATAAATATATGATGCTGCCACCATTCTTAAGATATCCTTCAAAATTGCCTGAGCATAGATTGTGCATTGAGAAACACTTATTGTCTATATATGATAAATGCGAGCAGTTTCTTCAAGGCCAACATGAGAGGCCGGGGAAATTATATTCGAATAAGGCATTCAAAAGAATGAAGAATCAAAAAAGGCTGGTGGCAGTGGTACACCAAATTTATAGAATGCTGTTGGTTATACTGCATATATATACCAGCAACTACTTAAGACGCAGAATATCAAATTTTAGCCGCAGAAAAGTGCAACAATATATGAGGGAGACGATAAAAATTGGAGATGCAATAGGATGGCTGAACCTAAAGCTAGTACCAGCAATTGTAAGTACAACAGTATGTCCTATAGATAGTTAAATATAAGGTAGGAATGCATTTATATGCCATATGACAGGGTGAGCTCTGTAGTCTTGCGAACTTGTATGATAGGGATGGGTATCCTAGATGATTGAGTAGATCTGAGAAATCATGAGTAACAATAGTATTCTAATCGGAGAAATTATATTATCAAGACGAGACATTATAAAGACGGATCCCTGGGAGTAACGATACCATGGGAAACAACTACAAAATGGAAAATATTTGGTTTTTAAAAGTTTTTATTCAGTCTATCAACAGATTCTTTCTTCATACAGGGTCGATCACACTGTTTTACATCGTACCCTCTCTTTTCCTGGAATTTGTATTTATTTAAAAGTGAAGATTGAGAAATAAAAGAGAAAATATTAGCTTCATGCGCATAGAAATGATCTTTTTTGTTAATACAATATGACATGTACAGAGAATGACTATTTGGTAACGTTCAAGGTTTGTGTACGGAGTATGACACTTTGGTAGCCAGTCAAGACAAACTACTCTGATTTAAAATTTGTTGTCTAAAAGATTTATGTACCGGGAATGACTTCTTGGCAGCACGCAGGTTATACATTTGATATGAGACTTTATCACTTTAAAAAAGGGGTTTTTAACATCGACATCGACGTTCCTACGACTAGCTTAAACCTATAATTCTCATATGTACTGAGGATGACTTTTTGGTAGTCGTCTTAAGATATATATTAAAATTTGTTATCTAAAGGGCTTATGTACCGAGAATGACTTCTTGGCAGCATGAACAAGCTATACATTGGATATAATTTTTCTTTTCCTAAAGAGGGTTTTTACCATCTACAGCACCACTTCTACAACTATCATGAAACTATAATTCTCATATGTACTGAGAATGACCTTTTGGTTACCGTTTTTTTAAAAAAAATATATTTCTATGTAACTTGGTTACGTATTATATACATTTCCAGGTTTAAGCCTGACTAGAATATTTTAAAATCTCAAACTTAACCTGAGAGGTGTTTGGATTTTCTTGTCACCATTTTTATTACCTGAATATTTTGGCGAGGGAAAGTGTTATTTACATTGTGTTTTGAACTATATATTAAGAACTAAAAATGCAGAAAGGAGATCTTCTTGGCTAACTAGTTGATTCCCTCAGAATCTGCTTAAGTGTACGCCAAGGTAAGGATTGAGCTCTGTTTTTTTTGTACATCGACATACTTTTCACTTGGATTTCAACTATAAATTTCAGTTCCAAGAGTACTAAGAGTCTGGAAATTTCTCCCATATGGAATAACTTGCGTCTATATATAAATGCTTTCACCTGTAGAAAAATCCAATTAATAATACTTACATTATTATTATTTTCGTCAATACCAAACAAGATTTCAATTGGCTTGATAATTACTCTTCCTGACGAATTTTTCCTAATAATAGGTTCTTTTTGCGCGTTTATATTAAGAAAGTGTGTTTCTATAATCCAATTAAAAAGATCTTCCCATACTTTTCTCGTTTTCTTACATGAAACAAAGAAGTGACCAGGGTCGTCTCTATGGTTACAGAACTTACATGTTGGAGACAAAATTATTTTGTTATGAAAAAGATACTCATTACATGTTATTGCATTGTGCAATAGTTTATACTGGAAAGATTGAATTCTGGTTTCTGAGCTTACTTTATAAACTCGAGAAAAGATCTGCTTCCAGTTTACATGCTCAAATTCTTTGTCAGACATATGTAGGTACATCTTCCATTTTTCAAACTTTTCAATGTTTAATTTCTTTTTCTCCACTATAGCCTGGTGTATTATTTTATGCGTACATTTTAGTATATCGAAGTCTTCATTCACAATATGAATTTCAATTTTATTATTGTCAGGAATTCCTGTGCTTGATCTGCACATATTTAACCATTCTCTAGGTATGGCTCTTGCTAGATCCAATCTTTGTTCGAAAGTGGTATCAATGTCATAATAAGTTTTAAGCTGTCTAACAGACATCAGTCTCCCCTGCTCATCAATAATATCACCTATAACTTTTATACCTTTATTTTTCCATTTAGGCCACTCTAGCAATTTACGTTTGATTTTAATATTATTATTTGACCATATCCTCTCCTTTCTTACTTGTGAAACATTTCGAGGAGTCTGACTGTAAAAACATCTATTCCAATATAAGAAAAGCTCTCTATAGAAACCATTTAGGGCCTTGGTTGGCTTATTTCTTCTAAGGAAAATCTCTTCTTTGGACATATTCATGTCTTGTTCCAGTATGGCGTACCAGGAATTGTTATTAGTATTTATTATTCTTTGGATCCACATCAATCTATTTACTTCATAGAAATCTTCCATCAATTTTAAACCCAGCCTCCATATTCAACTTTTTGAGTTAAAAAATCGGCGCTTATTGGGAATTTCTTCTTGTTATTCCATACAAAATTGAGAATTAAGGTATCCACTTTTTTCCTAGATTTTACATCAATATTAACGCATGACATAATATGCTGAATGACAGGGAGAATAAAAGTGTTAGACACTACGACTCTGCCTTTTAATGTGAGAAATCTATTTCTCCAGTCGTTTGCCACATTCAACATTTTTTCTAGACACTTATCCACATTTATTTTTGACATTTCTTTTTCGTTTCTTGGACTCGTTAAAGTAACTCCCAATATATTAATTGTTTTTTTCCACTGAAACTCTTTGGCTTTGGGCGATTGTATTGTAATATCTCCTACTAACACACCTACAGATTTAGATGAATTAAGAGAGAGGCCCGAAGCCTCCCCAAACCTCCTCAGTACCTCTAGAGCCCTGAGAAGGGAGAATTCATTTCTGACAATTATAGTGGTGTCGTCCGCAAATTGAACAATTTTCATAACAGTATCGCCAATTTCTATACCCTTTATCTCATTATTTTTTCTAATCATCTCCGCCATTTTTTCCACACAAATATTGAACAGAACAGAAGATATGGGGTCTCCTTGTTTCATACCTCTAGCAATCTGAAAATATTTAGACATGTGTCCGTTGTTAGTGAATACCGCTTTGTAGTCTGTAAGGAGGGTTTTAATCAAAGAAATGAAATTTTCCGAGACACCATGAGCTCTTAGGGCTTCATAGAGGAATGACCAGCTGACAGAGTCATAAGCTTTGGAAAAGTCGATTGCAGCAATAATACCGTTTTGTTTTTGTTTTTCCATCATAGAAATAACATCATTGATTTTCCTGATAGCTGTTCCTATATATCTGCCCGACATGAAACCGAACTGATCTTCTTTTATAATTTTCGGTAAAAATTTTGATAATCTTTTGGCTATAAGTTTCGAAACAATTTTATAATCAACGTTCAAAAGAGTGATAGGTCTCCAGTTCTTCATGTAGAGCGGATTGACATTTTTTTTAGGTATTACGCTTATTATACCTCTTTTTTGGTTTTCTGTCATATTCTTATCTTCTATACATTTTCTGAGCATATTTATAAAAAGACTCTGTACCTTGTACCAGAAGAAACAGTAAAACTCCACTGAGAGGCCATCACATCCTGGGGCCTTATTATGTTTCATTGATTTCAGGTTTGTTTCAATTTCTTGTAAGGTAATCTCTCTATCTAAAAATTCATTTTCACTTTCGCTTAACTGGTTATAATTTTCAGGGTCATTAAAAAGAACAGATTCATCACTATTCGAGGCTCTTTCAGCGTACAGCTGAGAATAAAAATCATGACCTTCTTGTAATATTTTCTGTTTTTCGGTTGTCAACGAACCATTTATAATCATTTGGGAAATGGTTTTCTTCTGGCCATTGTACTTTTCTAGGGAGCAAAAAAACTTTGAAGGCTTCTCACCTTCAGCAACCCATCTGGCTTTTGATCTTAAAAGAGCTCCTGCCGCTTTTTTTAATTTGATTTCTTTCAGTGACAACTTAATATTTTCTTTTTCAACTTTTTCTTGAGGAGATAATACTGCTTTGTTGGTTAACTCATCTAGTTTTTCTTGATATATTTTTTCTCTACATCTTCTTGCTTTAGCAAGGTCAGAACTTATGACAATGGCTAACTCTCTCACCTTAAGTTTGAAAAATTCCCATTTTAGCTTATCATCTAAATTGTTTTCATCTATATTATCAACAATATTTTCAACACCACTGACAAATCTTTCCTCATTTAAAAGAGTTGTGTTAAATTTCCAGTAGCTTTTGCCACGCTGAGCTAACCCTAGAAAGGCTTTCATGCTTAAACACCTGTGATCAGACTGTACACTGGAGCTTATTTTAACATTATTAACTCTCTGAACCATATTAGAAGATACAAAAATGTAATCTATCGTTGAAAAAAGGTCTCCCTTCTCCCATGTTCGTACTGAGGGTCTTCTTCTGTCATCCGTTGTTCTGGAGTTGATGTCTTCCACGTCTAGGTAACTCATCATTCCTTTTATTATTTTGGCTTGAGGCGATGATGGTTTGTTCACAATGTCCGCATTCATATCGCCCATTATAACCAGGTTATCGTAGGGTAGTTCTTCTATCTTTTCTTGAATTTTCTTCCACATGGCCGATTGTTCTTTGGTAAAGGCGGAGGTTGGAGCGTACACGTTACAAATAACAGTAGTAAGATCATTTATACACAACGAGATTAACATCCATCTCCCTTCATCACATTTATCAATCACTGTAACATACTGAGAAATATCACTGGAAATTAGATACATTATACCCCTCGAGGAGGAGTTGCCATGTGCATACAAAATCTTCCCTCCCCACTGAGAATTCCACACTTTCTCAACTAACGGTGTTGAATGAGATTCTTGTAGGGCTACTATAATGTTTTTCTTACTAATATATTTCGTGAGCACTGCTTTTCTCTTTTTACTTTCGTTGAGGCCATTAACATTATGGGAATAACACATTACCGCTTCTCCATCCTGTTCCATATTAAATTATGGATTCTCTCTATCTGATGCAGCTTATACTTTTAGTTTTGCTGCTTGGGGCTGCTTTGGAGGAGCCTTGGCTTGAGCTTGCTTGGGACTATTGAGGGTTGTTCTCACCGCCATCCACATTTTGCCCAAGAAATTTCCGGAGGTTATCCAAGCTTCTTGATCTAAGACCTGGGGATTGTCAAGGGTCATACCTATACCCCATACCTTGTCTAGGGAAGCTTCTCCTATTTCTTTTTTTTCCGTGAACTTGAGGAAATCCCTCACTACCTCATTGTTTCTCCATTTGGCTTTGAGAGCTCGTTTGATCAACTCCTCTTTGTGTTGATTCCACTGGTCTGATCCTTGTGTCAGAGAGTACATGTTCCTCTTGCACTCCACTGGATCTAGCGTTGCTAGTGCCAAGGTTGGTTTTTCTGGATCATTTGCATACTTGGCCCTGTGGTAGTAAATAAACTGTTCTACATGGTCAAACATGTTCCCATCGATGACGAATTGGGACGGATAGTGATTTGAAAGCGGGGAATCGCTTGTAAAGAATACTATGGTTGATTCGTTTTGTCTCATGGAGAGCATAGACGGCATTAACTCCCTAGGTAGGCTTCCTAGTTTATTATGCCTGTATAAGATCCCACCGACAATGACCCCAGCTCTTACCACTTTGACATCTTCATATTGTTGTTCTCTTGCAGCATCTGCTATCATCCCAGCTCTCGCCATTCTTTTTCGAAGAAAAGCAGGGAAATCTTTCCTTATCCTTACTTTGTTCTTGTCGTCACATTGTTGGGCAGAATCCAGTTGTGTTTTGGCTTCAAACACTTTGTTGACGTCTTCCATGGAAGCGAATTCTAGTTTGATGGGCGAATCCTCTCTCCATCCCACCCTGTAGAACTTGACCACGGTGATACCAGTAACTCCCATCATTTCTTCTACAACATTTATGACTCTAATCTTGAGTTCTTCTGCCGATTCTTCTGACCCAGACTTTACTCCCATGATTAAGAGGTTTTTTTGGAGTTTGGCCACTTCCTTATTCACGAAGTCTTCATCTTCCTGTTGTTCATTTCTGGCCATTTGTAGGTAGTCTGTATCCTTCGGCCTGGCTAACTTTTTTGTAACCATCTTGAAATTGTTTTCTGTAACTTCGACTCTTTTTCTCAGAGTACAGAATTCTTTCTCTCTAGCGTTGTTCGATTCTTTTAGCTCATTTACATTGCCTTTTATTTCCTCTATTTGACGTACTGCTTCGAAGAGCTTGCAGAATCTGGTTTTATTTGTTTTGTATCTTTGGTCCGCCTCTATATCCATTTTTTGCAGCATGTCCAACACATCTCCCTCGATTTTCTCTACCTTGGGGCTTTCCTCATCTTCACCTTCCAGACTATCCAAGTCGTCGAAATCCATTGGGGTGTTTGACAGTGATAAGTTAGTACTCGGGTTCGGGGCTATTGGCATTTCTTCCGATCTAGTAAGCTTAGCGGATCTGTTATCTAGGACTGGAGAAGCGAAACGCTTTATACTAGCTCTCTCCGATTGATCGGTTTGCCCGTTTTCTTTGCTGTTAAACACTATGCTAGCACTCTTGTCCAATCCGTTTGGATTGTTATCCTTACTACCGAAGGTAATGCTTCCGCTTTTTTCTTTATTTTCACCCATACCAGCTTGTAACACACACTAGAACACTATGTCCACCACTCGTCTCGGTTTGTTTATATTATTGTTCTGCTTCAAACCAAGATGGCGGACTTAACTTCCGGTTAGAGTATATCGGGGTAGTCGGAAAAGCTTGAAACTTTCACAGTGTTCACACGAAGGTCTTATAATGTATTTCTCTTTTGGAACATAAGTAAACTTGGTTTCCTTGTCTTTTCTTAGCGATGAGCACTTGACTAATGGTTTATAGCTTTAGTTTTCTTAATTATTGATTTTGTCGGATTTCAACTTCTTTTCCGCGCGACTCATCTATTTTCACCTTTCCTTGCAGTGAAACACGTGCTTAGGTTAGACTCTCCTTCCACTGTAAGAAACCAAGATGGCCGTCTCTGCTTCCGGTCGCCCGGAATGACACTAGCACGAAGTCTGAGTTTTCGTACACTACATTAATAAACTAACCTTGGACATTGAATATTGTTTAGAATAGCTTTCCTAGGTTTTTAGAATTTGTTGTCTTTATTTTCCACTCTTTCTTTTAGTTCAGGATGGTGTTTTTCTCTCACTGCTCGTCAGAGTCTTGGATCGATGTTTGGACTAGCGTGATAAACCCGCCTGCTCCTATTCGTGACTGAGGAGAGCGCGCTTTCGTTGAGTTGGCCTTATGCTTTTTGTTTCCATTGTATTTTCACTGGAAATATGTCCTTTTGGCTGTTTTACTGAGCTAGGGAGAGGTTATGAAATATCCGTATTCAAACTTTATTCTCTCGAAAATAAAGGTTCATTTGTATTGTGTCGTTGGTTAGTTTAGGTTATGACTCACTGTCAACCCACGCTATCTTTTCCCGCCACTGTTGCACGTTGGAGAGCGATATTAGGGTAATCCGGGTTGTTTCGCCTTTTAGATAGTTACCATGTCCTTTGATATAGTTTTTAAATTTTGTAATGTCCGCACAGAGATATTATTTCCAAAAGTGGTGTTATTTCACGTTGAGTTTAGGTATTTTGTCCTCTATTCCTCTGATTAAACCGTCAGGAGTGGAAACTGGACGATGTCCAAGATGGCGAAATTCCTCCAAGGTAATTGTCCACGCTTCGAAAAGTTCTTTTTGCAGGGGAGTTTTAGATGTATAATCCTGGAAATTACTTTCAGCGTGTTCTGTCTAGGTTAATGAAACTTTGACACTTTTCTTAGTTTTCCGTGAGACTGTAAACCTGGGTAAAAAAGGTATTTTCCCTCTCTTCGATCCGATTCATGTGTTCACTGTACTTAGTATCAACCGGAAGTCAAATGGAAAATATTTAGCAGTGCGATAACATGATATATGTGGTCGGTAGATTAATACCTATTATTGATAACAAACTGAGCTTGCTTAGCAACACTGAAACCAAGGCAACACCTTGTTGTGGTTGGGCCTGACAGGTCACGTGATGGATGAGAGTGATAGGAAGCTCAAAAAAGCGTAAACAAATGTGGGAATGTAGATGGATATTGGTGTGTCATCATAATAGATAACAAACGACTCACGAGGGCACAAACACTTGCCGGGGGGGTTAGGGGGTTAGAATGTGGAGAATAAAGAAAGTTTAGGATGCTACATCGTGGCTATGCTATTCATAAAGTCTTAATACTATACATTAGGGATACATATTATGAGATAAGAGATACCTTACCATATATATACCATATCCCAGGGGTTTAACAAGCAGTGCTAAAATCATGCAATGAATTTGGCAAGCACAAAATTTGACGGCTGATGGGTTCATTGGTGTACGAACTAAAGTTTAACAAGAAATAAGAATCAGAAAAATATAAGGCGGTGGCAGAGACCGGAGGATTATGGTTCTCGATGAGAATTTTGTGCCATGCCATGTTTTTTTGGGTTTTTTTACAAATCTTTATTGAAACCTATCCTGCCATCTTGGCTTCTACAATGCTAAAGGACATTTTAAGAGTTAACTTGTTTCCCTCGCTAGGGATGTACGAGATGAAATATCCGAGTAAACCACCAGGTGGCGTTACCATATGTAAGGCCCAGCCTTTGTATTAATTACCATATACTACCCAGCTTTCGACACACATATACAGTGTTAATCTTTATTTTTATTATACCAACTCAATATTTTCGGTTATGTCCGCCTCCAGATATCTCCAGAGCTTGTTCTCCTCCTTGCTAACTTTTCTAAATTTATGCGAACTTATTACAACCCTACACCTTATTCTTAACTGATACAGTGCATTTTTGGCATTTACATTACCATCATCAAACAATTTCTGCCTGTGAATAAAGGCTTTAATTTGGAGGAATATCCAGTTTATGATTTTCGAATTGAGATTAGTTATTTCAATTCCTAATAATATATTCCGCAAATCGATCACAAAAACACCTCTTCTCTTGTGTATTATTGGTTCACCATTTGTATTTACATTCAGGTGTCCCGAATCATAAATCATGCGATAAACAATCTTCCACAGGCTAGTAGTTGCCTTACATGATACAAAAAAGTGGGCTAGATCATCTTCATCAGAGCAAAAGCTGCATTTCCTATTCTTTTTAATGGTTATATTGCATAAATATTTATTACAAGTTATGATCTTATGCAGTATCTTATACTGGAAGGCCTGTATCCTAGTTTCAGTTGACACCTCGTAGGGTAGTTTAAAAATTTTCTTCCAATCTAAACTCTGAAACTGCTGGTCATTTAACCTTAAGATCTCCTGCCAGCTGTTTAACTTCTTCCTTTTAACATTCCTTTTCAAGACTAAGTTATTATACAGTATCTTTGAAAAACATGTTACAATATCGATTTGAGTACCAGCAATTTCAATATTCACCGTACCCCTTTGGGGTTTGCCATGCCATGTTTAACATCTATACTAGTGACTACCTACTACTAGTTTGGGGAGTGCTTATCTGGGTAATGGATAGAGCTGTGTGTCTAGGGGACAAACATAGAGGCAAGCACACGTGGAACTTAGGCATGTGAGTCCAGGTAATTGGGAAAAAACAAAGGAGAAGAGGGTGGGGGAGTTTGTTGGTAATAAAGGATGATGGAATAGGCAAGTGCGTTTGTGGCCCCAACTGTACCAATTAAACATTAGGTACTGCATATGGGGTTATGTTATCCGGTGCGCTCTCTAACACGGAAGCAGGGGCGGCTGAAACAAGCTGAGCGGTTAAGAATCTGCCATGGAAGCGAGTTTACAGGCTAGGGTCAAGCAGGCTGTTTTAAAACAGTCTGTTAAAGAAAGACGCAGGATGGAGCGGGAAAAATTGGGAGTAGAAGAAACGAAGGAATTAAGAAAACAGAAAACAAAGGCTGGGATCCTAATGGTTAAGGCCATGATGTACTTTATGACCAGCCCAAAAGAACGGGACATAGAAAGACCTTTAGATGCAGCCAAGAGATTAGAGACAGACACATACATATATGTTTTAAAGGAGAGATGTCGGATATACGCGGAAAGCAGAGGCTGCACACCAGTTATAAGAATTACTACGGGAGGGGGGCGAATGAGGAGTATAATTGAGATTCAAACAGCCCGAACGATAGAAGAAAAATTGACGCAATTGATTAAGGGAATGGCAGAAATTGATGGATGTGTTAGCAATCTATGATGCGGAGAAATATAGGCTGGAATGCATACAGGATAGGAAATTGGGCAAAACGTTGCCCTACCTGCAATGGAAAACAGGCCTGCCAAAAGGTTTGATTGCCTCATACATGAGAGCGAAAATGGATTTTAGTAACATCAAGTCGATTCTCCCAGAAGACTACATACCACAGATAACGGGTAGGTAATAGATATAATTGTCACAATACATATAAGAGAGGGGAAATACCTGTGTAATCCATACTGCTGGTCTATAATCGGCACTAATGGCCGACGGGCAGCTCAGGTTGCTCAAAATAGTGGAATGATATTATGGAGTGTATGAAAAGTAGGATAGCGGAGAGAGAGGGGTGGGAGGAAAGTGAAGGGGTCACAAAAAAGCGGGGGACAGTCAAGTTGAGAGGAGGTTGGAGTAATAGGGGAGTTTGCTTTACACATTTAGTAAGTTAAGCGTAATGAACAACGAAAGAATTAATGCAGATATTATCAGGAGAGATGGCAGGGCAGCCAGATTGATGGCCATATTAAACCAACACACTCTCCCGCGCACCGTACCCGTGCGATACGGAGCGGCGAGTTTTTTCGTCTTCAGTGTGACGATTTTTGTCTACCGAGCACCGCGAGCGCTACTGGTGAAGTGTGGTGACGAAATTGCCTGCACTTCTGATACGAAAAACGGTGGTTTGAATCATGGAGACGAAATATGATATGCTCCGTATTCGCGCAAAACATTGGGCACAATGAAATAACAATTCTAAATTCCACGAATCCATTGTTCTTCCACGCAACGGCGCCGCTCTGTCTGAGTCTATGCCGCACTGTCTGAGTCTATGGTTATTACGTAATAAGCCAGTCCCGTCACCGAATGTTCCCGTGAAATGTTCCCGCAAATACTAATGTTCCCGCGAATGTCCTACATTCTGAAACGCCAGGCAGGGACATTATTTGTAACATTGAATTGAATTGAATTGAAAAATCTTTTATTTGTCAATATAATAACAGGTACATTAAGAAGAAAAAAAATGACAAATCGGTCTACAGACTTCTGGGATAGTCCCAGTTCTTCCAGTCGTTACCATTATTTTTGGAATATCAACTAAAGTTAACTAAGAGGCTAGTTTGCGTACAGAGAACATCAGTATTAGTACGAGTTGGTTAAAATACACATTAATTAAGTACATAATTATGTGTTAACAGGTAAAACGTATTATAATAGTGGGACTACGTGGTTAGCTATGTTTTATCGTATAGTACAGTACGACTAATAACATAGTATGGTAATATAATAATGATATGGCATAGTACAGTATCATATAATCGAGGTACATCAATATTTTTATATTTCATTTTCAGATCAGAGCTGGTTATAATTACTTTAACCAGACATTATTACATATAAACACCAGATAATCAATATAATAGCTTGTCGGATATACTTCCTTGATATACTACATTTAGTTACTTTACTGTTTAGTGACCCCTAGAAATATTGGAAACTTTTTTTTTCAAAAACGAAAATATCAAACTTAAAATCTAGAAATATACTTATTATTTATCAGATCTCATCTTTTCAAATATAATAGTATCTCAAAATCTATTTCTTGCGACTTATGTCTCATTTTCCTGAAACACATCACATTTGATCTTGGTTTTGACTATCTGCTGAGCAGATATCTTCATCAAATCCGGTGGTGTAGTGGTGTTCAACCTCGCTTGTGAATCCTAAGGTTGCTAGATCGAACCCAAGCATGGGAAAGTTTTTTTTCTCTGTTTGGTTCTACTCTAGTGCCCGTCATACACCAATGGTCACGCCAGCTTGTCTGGCACTGGCCGGCTGGCCGGCCGTAGGGGTCTAAGGGATTAGGAGACTATAATCCTTTAGCTTTCCCAGGTACGAAAAACGCTGTGACGAAAAAAATCGTATCAAAAGTGGGGACAAGAAATTCGTATCCAATTTCGTATTGCGCGGATACGGCGGGCGGGAGAGTGCAGGTCAAGGCAAATTGGCTCTTGATGGAGATCCTGCGCTTTTATATGTTGCCCCCACAGGAAAAATACCCGGAGGTGGAGCCAATTAGGAGATTACAAAAAGAGACACACATTGTCAAGTTAAGAAAAGCAAGGGTTGATTTCTTGAGGGGATTACGATATGAACCAATTCGTACATTGAGGATTAACATGGCAGAACGTCACGCCCTTCCCCCACTACGACGCCTACAAGATACAGTTAGCGTAATAACTGATTTTGTTGTATGAAATACTAAATTTATTTCGCCCAAGAATACGGGGTTTATTTCCCGAGACAGTAGAAGAAGCTGTGACATTTCTGGATCGAATGACAGAAATGTCAGAGGCGACCATTAGATATCACTTGCGTTTACCCATCAATATCTGGAACGTGGAACACACCATGCTGGTGGCATGGATGCCGGTGGGATTGAAGGTAAGATGACCTATAAGTTTAGCTGAATAGGAATAGGAATTTAGGGAATTCAATTATGGGAGAATATATGAGGATTGCCGATATCATTTCCCTTAAAAAACAACAAGTCTAGCTTTTAACAAAAAAGAGGAAAGTGTGTGACGCGTTTAGCATGGTGAGGTGGTTGGCTAAATAATCCAGGGGTAGATGTTTTCGGGGGATTCATATTATAAAAACTTATATACATAGTTACATTTTATAGGAATGGATACAAGAATGCCCAGATTAATGAGACAACATTGATTAGATATTAGGATTAGATAGGGATCAAATTCCTAGTGGTTCACTGAGCAGATTGTATAGCTTTGGAATGGGCATAGCATCACTATGAATTGCGTGGTCAGGAAAAACAAGTGCTAGGAGACACATATTGAGACAGTAAGAGGACGGCTTAAAATGAGACAAGGGGAGGGGGGTACAGTGCTGGTCTGCTGGGGGAAAATAAATACTGAGCTATAATAAGATCTAGAATATTAATGTACAGGCTGGAAGCGTTCCTGGGGTATGGAGCTTATGAGATAGGACAGTAGAATAGACACAACAATTGGTTACAGGCAGTTGCTTCCACAAGGTTATGCATAATATTAGGGGGTGTTCTAAAAATTGCAGGGCAGGCCCTAGTGTTTGAGGAGGCCAGGTGGAGATTGCGCAGTATCTCCTCTGGTGGGGGATCTTGCCAGGAGCAAGAACAATCGTGCCCTAATAAGAAAGTGGGAGGGGCACTGCTTGAAGAGGGAGGGGGAAGAGGAAAGCCCAAAGGTCTTGGACTGGTCCAACTCAGTAAACTTGTTCAGTACAATAGGGATCGACGAGGATTAAGCTGCCGCACTTTGTGTAAAGCCTGAGACTGGAGAACACACACTCAATTATTGTCTTGCGAGTAGGATATGTGAATATTCACTGATACCATAGGAGAGTAACTCGAAAGCAGAACCTAGGTGGTACTGAAGATTTGACTTGGTAATACCATACGTTATCAAAATGATCGGCCTACTGATAGGGTAAGTGACGTTTTTGAAGGAACTACATTCACTTGTACCTTTATGAATTAAAACTTTTGGGCTACAAAGTTCTTGTGAGTCTCAAGATAATACCCATGAAGGGCACATGATGAGCAGTATGACACCAAAGGGGTAATTTTAGACAATTGATTGGGTTCTGACCTTTAAGTAACATTAACATGCTAAGCTAACATTTCTTTTATAGGGTCGTCTTGGTGTTGCAAGACAAATGCATGGCAACGGCCGTTCTAAGGCATAATTATGGAGTGGTGTTCGCAAGTTGTGGTACACTTTTGGCGGGAGTAGAGACAATGGAATTAGGCTTTCGTTCTAATCTACAAATTTGACCTCCAGGGCCTGTACAAATTGCTAGTATTAATTGGCCGAAGGGATATAGGGAGATGGGAAAGTCTTTAGCGGCCTATGAGAAAGGCCTACTCTCCCGGGGAAAAAGGGAGTATGAGCGAGCCAAACAATTAAAATTGATTTTGCTGCGCTCAAAGAGAAACAAAAGGGGACTTGGAAAGCCGTTGGGGCAGGCCGTTGGGGCATTACTAGACCTCCCGACTAATTCAGATTTAAAACAAGTAGATAGACACATTATTCACAGGCTTGCGCCTGGGGTTATAAGAAACCCACACTTAAGGGATGAAGCGCTAATGAAGCTTGTGGCCAATTCTAACATTATATTCAAATTCTTAAGATCACATGTAAACGAATCAATAAGTGCGCTGGATGAATTGGAAGAAAGATGGTTGCAGTTTGCAAATAAAACGGCACAATTATCAGACACAATGCATAAGGATTTAGAAATACAGGCATCGGTTCAACAAAAACTTCAAAAAGCTATATTAGGGTGTATCACAATAGGAAATTATATTAAGGATATAACAGTAATAGGAGATGTTTTAGAAACATTAAGGGAAGGAAAATTACACGAGTCACTTGCCAAGGTATTTATGGAGAGTAGGTGGAAGGAATGAGTAGAACAAGCATTGGGGGAAAACAGCATGTTGGGTATTCTAGAGGAATATATAGACTGGAACATGAATGTGGGGGTGCAGTTTGGGGCTAATGATACAATCGAGGTATTGGTACCGATCCTTCTGGCAGAAGAATCGGAAGCTCTCCAATTATATGAAATGGAAATATTTGACACACCATTGCACGTGCCTCACGGGAAAGATGCACCAGGTTGAGGTCAGCCATGCAACGCATGCTAGCCGGAAAGCAGTCAGGGGAGTTAATGGAGGTAGACGCCATAGAACTAACACAATGCATAAAAAGAGATAGTTATATTTTTGTACGTTTAACTTCATAGATAACACTGGTAGGGAGGAGGATTGCATGATCGCGCTTTTTAGAGATAACAGCGCTAATATTCTTAGGTATTGCATGTTTGACATATACTTAGAGAAAATGGCACCAGACGTTGTCAAGAATGTGGCTGGATCAACCTATTTGCTTATAAACAAGGGCCCTAAGGGAAGTATGAGATGTAATAATGAAACAAGGGAGGTCAGTATAGTAGGAATTTCGGTGTTCGAGGTGTCTTGTGGATGAGTCCTTCAGATAGACCACCATAGATTAAAACCCAAGAGGTTGACATGTAGAGAATTAAGTAAGGTGGAGGTATCGGAGCGCTGGTAGTGTACCTAATAAGTCAGTTAGCACAATGGGCTTGTAGGAAATGTGGGTGTAACGAAACCCATGGCCACAATACAAAAGGGCACACGATCCTCAGCCTCCGAGTGCAGGAAGGTGAGAAAAGATACGCTCTCTTCTTGTGCAAGTCAGTTTACCCAGTTGAGGTACTAAGATCGGCCAGACCACCTGTCGTTACAAGAATGGTAGCAAAAAGAACCTGTGGCTCACTTTGCACGATTGTGTGTTTAAGATGGCAGGGAGGCCTCGAGGTGGAGAATGCGGGGTTAGCAGAAACGGTGGAGCTGCCAGAGGAGATTGCATTCTGGTCCTTCCGGCAGAAAAGATGGAGCTCCTCAACTCCACCTCAAACAGCCGGCTCTTGGTTACCACAAACCGCCATGGGGATGAGGCAGCTGTAGGTTCAAAAACATGAAAAACACATAAGTAATTAGGGTAAGACCAATAAAATGGGACCCGCGACATCAGTAAAATATTTGCAATATGTTATAAATTATTGAGATCGCTGCCTAATGCATGCCTACCCCATAACATGCGCCACCTTAACAGAAAAATGTATATCTAATACCTCGACAACTTCCCACAAAAAACACAAGGTAACACCCTAGTATCACCTCCAGGGAACAGAAGGGGGAATATTAACAAAGAAAGGAGAATAAGACTCCCCCTTTAACAAGAAGCCCGATCGATAGACAAGGGTATTAATATAGAGGGAAAAAGGGAGGGGGGGGGGGGACTTGATGAATATTTGTATGAAATGACTCTTCCAAACAATAATCCTTGCAGGAGGAGGATGAGACGGATAATCGGGATGCAGACCGGCGTGTCCATCGGAATTTAAGCCAGGGTGCAGCCAGAAATAAGTAGCCCAGTCCTGAAGGAAGCAACTTGAAAAATACCAGACCCACGTGACGATATCCGGACGATGAAAAATCCCAAGTCGTCCGTTCGCCCCCACGTGGCCCCCATCCACCCGGCAAACGGGGCGGCCCGAGTGGATAACGCTATCCTCTTCATATACCTGCCTATATAAAAAAGGAACATTGACAAGTATGAAATCCACTACCTTCAGGACATGTGATCAGGACTACCACCCATTGCATTATGTAGTTTTAAGTAATATATCATTATGTAATCATATATTTATCAAAATTTACCCGCCCTCCCATAAACGGGGAGCACTTTAACCCTATCCATACGCTGAGCGCGCGGGAAAACCGTGGCCCAACTACGCTGGCCCTGTCACTAGGGTGCATCTCTTATGACGACGCAGTTGCTTAGATACGCAGAGCAAAGAACGGCTGCTCAATACGCAAGTTGCGTCGTCAAATACGATGGTCCTTTAGCATGGAATTCCATACGGAAATGTTATATCTGTTGACGTTTTACTGAATAAATAAAAAACGACTGACTCAAATATCAAAAGATTTTCTACACATATATTGGAGGTTATATGCTAGACATAAAAGGAAGAAAAACTATATGTCATCGCGATAAAACACAAATTGCAGCCGTCCGAAGTTGACATGTTTAACGAAAATAGACCTCTTGGAGTGGGGCAGATTGGGGGGTTTTCAGGCCATGTTTTGAGGCATAATGTCAATATTGCTATGGATATCAAATTAGAATGTTGCAAATACTGTTTATTTAATATATGAACACAAAAATGTTAACAAGTTACTATTTTTTTATAGAAAAGTGGTTTTTGAATGATAATAGGTAAAAAGATGCCTCAGGGCATTGTGGCGTTATTCATGGGTAATGACCTGAGGCATCATGGCGTTGTGAGCCTGGGAGTGCGTCAAGGGACTGTGGCGCACTTGTCCTGGGAGTGCGTCAAGTTATTGCGGCATTTTTCACCTGGGAATGACTCAAGGCATTGTGCAGTATGGATAGGGTTAATAATATATACGTTTGTAGTGTAATATTTAATCTCTGGTGTTTTAAATAATATTTATTATACCTTTCTAGAGGTTGGTATGATACTCCCATTGGCTTAAGCACTGAGCGTCATATCAAAGAGAGCGGGTAATACGGCCGCCGTATTACCCGCTCCCCGCCGTATTACCCGCACCTAATGAACGAAATAGTCCCGATCGTTTTTTTAATATTTGTATTTAAATAATTCCTTCTGTACACAAAATACACATAATCTAATCGACCATGATTAAAGGAAAATAAACGAGTAACTTATTTTCTCTATTTAGTTTATGTTATAATCGATCATAGGTGTAGGTAGAAACGAACCACCGCCGAAGGCGCTTGTGGGAGCAGACAACTGTCAATAACATGATCGTATAGATCGGCGTGCTTAGTTACGGTATTGAAGCTATCACTGGGAGCAGTCACGAAAAAATCTGATCAAATAAAGGAAATAATCCAAAATCCTTTCATTTTTATCGAAGTCTACCCGTTACCAAAGCATTAGTTGAGTTTTTAATAGATGTAAAGCTGCGAAAAGGCAACAAATTGATTAAAAAACGTGAGCGATTTTCCTGCACATCACCTGTTTTGATTTTGCGAAGCTTAGCCTAGGCTTAGGGCCTAGGTCCACTCAGTAAACCGTCGATCGTTTTCCCGATTTTCTCCCGAAATAATAAAGCTAGGTACTTGAAATGAAAATTTCAACAGAGGAATCATATGTAATAATGCGATTTTGCTAAGAATATCAAAGATTTAAAGCTGTTGAAAGCTGTGAAACTCACAAATCGATTGACTGACACAGAGAACTAGTTCTATGAGGCTTGTGTACTTGGGTCGGAGAAAAACGGGTGAGGTGGAGTCACCCGCCGAGTTCAAATGAGAAAAGTACAGACATTTGAACATCAAACTGAACAGCATTTATCTTATTAAGTATTTTAAATCGTACTCATGTCTTAGTGATGGTAATTAACCGAAAATTAAGCGAAATAACGATTCAAAATAGAACTACATTCTGCTGGACTTGTCACAACCCTGCAGGTCAAGCGCCCATTGATATGTACGGATTAACAAGACTCGGAACTATAAACAAGATCAGGTGGGAGGGGCAGCGTAAATGCACGTTTTGCCATCAATTTTCATCGAATTCCAACCATTTTCCAGCTAAAATGTTGAAAAATGTATCGTTCCAACCTCTATTAAGGTGATAATAAATGCAAAAGTTCATTTGGGACGATCTGTCGTCCCATATTTCCCTTGGGCTACGTGATTTTTGGTTCATTCGCTACGCTCATTCACCGAAAATCACTACGCCCGCGGGAAATATGGGACAACAGATCGTCCCTCATGCGCTTTTGCCTATATATGCTTGTAGTGTAATGTTTAAGTGTGAAGAAAAGGTGTATTTGGTATGAAGAAATGTGTATTTACCATATTGAGTGGTCAAGTAACTAGCGTTAGAAGGGTTGGAGTTGAATCTCATTCTCATTCAAAAAATAAGAACAATATATGTAGGGGGGGGGGGGAATTAACGATAAGGATCCTGTTATACCTGACGCAGGGGAAACTCCTGTGATAGAAGGCCTCTATAAGAGACCCCCAGGATAATGAGGGATGACGTTGAGAATTATTGAGAGGACTACTGTTCGGTAGTCATGTATACTTATTTTACATTTTACATTTAACATTGTTTTTTGTTGTATAAGCGATCACCAGGATCCTGTGCACGGGTTTACTGTCCCCTAGATGTCAGACGTGTAGTACCTCAATTCTATTTTTATACTTTAAATGAATGAACTTTGGTGATGTACCTTTCTTACCTGACAAGGCTGTCGGCTTTTTGGCTATCTTGGAGGCCTCATCAAGAGTACGCCAGAAGGCATAACAGAAAGACTATTATACTTACCCCTTGTGTCCCTTCGTTTACTTACCAAGGCTGCAGGGCCTAGCTCGCAGGCCCACCAAGACTTATAGACTGGCAATCCACCACACAGATGACACCTCACTTTTGTCTTCTCAGCCAGTTCTTTTGAGATGGAGCTCACTTGAAAAGCTAGTATTAGCTTCATGAGTTACAGAATGAAGATATATATTACCTGTATAGGTATGAAATTATCTTACAATGATAAAGTAGTAACCATTGTTTAGGCACGCACCATCCAGTGTAATCTAGGCCAATCATTATTCATGATTGACCCAGCATTTGTTTCTGCAAGGTCCCAAGTTCCCTCTGATTTACTTTCCATGTCTTGATGGATATTAGCACCAGTCCCCCAGTTCTTTCCAGTGTACCTTCTGTCAAGCACAAAATATTAACACACAATCGATGAACCACTTCCAATTATTACAGGAACTTGTACTGTGCTCCACAGGGTGTACAGGCCCGTAAGTGATTCACCATTGGGGTTGAGTAATACATCAAGTCTTAACACTATACATTATGTACAATAGAGGCGGGAAGCCAGCCTGAGCCCCCCAGTGCACCACGAGTCTCCTTTTGATTGCTAGTGGTAGTAATGAGGTCTCTACGATAGTGACTGAAGCAGTATTATTCATGTCCTAAGGCCATGGTGACCTATAGGCTTTAATGCAACCCCAACTGCAAGCTTGGCATTTCTTACAATTCCAATTACATGGGTTCTGTACGAGAGTGAGCCAGGAGGGAATTTGCTTGTAAGAGGGGGGACATATCATATATAATATTATAGGCGGTCCCCTATTTACTGCAGTTGACGCCGTGCACGGATCTTTGATCGTTTGTGATTTGTGGGTTACCTTTATAAAAAACTTACTTTCTTAAAACATGATATACGGTTTGGTTTTGAGTTTATATAAATTAATGCGGCAAAATTCTCAGAAGATGTCAATGCTAGTTGGACGGGATTAAGGATACCATATCCCAGTGGTTTAACAAGCAACAACTGGTACCAGAATTAATCGTCCAAATTGTCCGGGTAAAATTTAATGGCACAGAGAAATGCAAGATGCGTGCGCGTAAGCGATTGTACTTGTTAAGAAGAGAATATAGGCGTTGATGTACTTCGTTGGATTGCTTATGTATAATTAATCAACAAGTGATGTCCAGCGCTGGAATTTGGGCAATGAGTGTCGGGATGTCTTAGGATTTTTTCGGGGTAATTTTTGGGCTATTTCTCTTGTTTTGCTTATCGAGTAAAAGGGTAGTGTAGTAACCATAGTTAACACGAGGGGGCAGCAGGGATGGGTAGTAGGGTAGGATATTTAACTTTGACTAAGGCACACGCCACGGGGTGGGAGGGGCTAAGGGGAAGGGAGATGATAGGATCAGGGCCCACCAATGAATACACCCGACACTCCCCACCTGAGTATATATCGCAACTCCCTTGATCAATACAGTAGTGGTATAACTAAACTCTTTGGCGTTGTGTTGTACTTAATAACTATAAGTTCATGCCCTGGCTGTATAAACGTTTGAAAAGTGATTTAGTACATAGTACTGGCAAAACAGCATTGCTAAAAACACACCCTTCAAAGGTGATCGTTTTATACACGCCACAGTGTGCGGAATTACAACCCACCCGCCCACCGCCAAATGCAGGATTGTGAAAGAGGAATATAAAGAGTTAGAGAGAGGGTGGGAGGGGGTGGGGAGTGAGAGGAGAGAGAAATAGAGAGAGTGAGAAAGAGTGCGGGGAGAGAGAGAGAGAGGCAGACAGATTGTGCAAGGATTAATATAAATATACCTCGTAATACCGAAAAAGGGAAATTCCATAATTCTAAGTGGCAATAAATCCTGTAAATCCTTATAAATCATTTCCAGATCTGAATAAATATTGATTTGTATGAAAGAGAAACTCCTTGCTATGTCTATATATGCTAGCACATCGCCTCATCATAATAAGGGTGCTTCTCAGGGGTAATGTATGGGTGATACGTTTTAGACCAATACACCCTTGAACATTAATTGTTTAAATATATGATAACTTATTTGATGTTTTGCCATGAATTAATCAGGGCCTAACTAAACAATCATTGTGTTAAAAAAGTTAGCTTTTAATGTCACCTACATTGTCCACTTTGTTGTTTAAGGTATTCTAAAAAATGGAATTTATGTGATTTTATCGGGGGGACAAATTAGTATACAACACAATACAGACATGGGTCAGTTTTTCAAGTGTGCTGTTTTGCATTTATTTCTACTGCTGACTGAAAAAATAAAACCCTAGATAAATGGACACTAATGAAATATCATTATACCTCTGTCTCTGATAACCTCTAATTTCCTTGAATAAGCGCTGGGCCTTTAAAACGCACCTGGTTAAGAGATATGAATCCCAGCATATGCCATTGGACATGTCACTATACTTAGCTGTAGTGGCTATCAGTAGTGTCATTTTGATATTAAGTCATTGGTTTGGCTTTCTCTATATCAAGTAGTTTCCTTTCTGTTGTGGATTTAGGCGTCTTGAGGTTATCATTAAACAAAGAATCCTAATTAGGCTGCCAAACAAAGAGACCTAGGCATCCACCTACATGCTGATGGTTAGCTAGGGTTTACTGTTGTGATAACAGTTACCACAAACTAGCATAAATTATCATGTCCGTTTTTGAGTAAATATGATATAATTCTTCCAACCATACAATATAAGGGATTCTGGTAAAGTAAAACTTTAATTTCCATGATCATTCTGCCTTCTTTGGAAAAACGCCGAGCCTTGAATAAACGCTGGCCTTTGTGACATGTTAATCTGAAATATAAAAGTACCAAGACCCAGTATTGACATGAAACTTGGATAACATAATGGAAAAAATAATAGAAACATACTGTTATACTTCTATGCTCACACCTACCAGTCACTGGCGTCATAAACATTCATAAGTAATGTAATTAGTTAATTGTATTACCCAATGTAATTGTATTTGTACCTGTATTAACCATATAAATATGATAAATATTCCTTTCCTAAAAGTTTTTTCACCAACTATCACCTTGACCATTTCCAGTTACTGTTATCAACCTTTTACCAATTTTTCGGGGAAGTGCACAATTGTTTACTTGGGGGGCTGTTTGTTGACATGTTGCTATGACAATATGAGTGCACATTTTTACACCTGAGGAGCATGATTTCTGTAAATAAGCATCCTGATGAAGGTCGAATGTTAGACAGAAACGTAGATCGCCCCAAAGTATTAAACCTCCTTCAAATATAAACATCTGTGTCCCTTCGTGTTTTGAGTTGTCTCAATCACTTAGAAATTTTACATCATCACAACTCAGCGATCCTACCCTGGGATCCGCACTGCACACAGATCCAAAGAAAAACAGCGGGCTCCATACTATAGTACCAACCACCACTGATCCCTATGGGAAATACAACAATAGACGCATCCATATAAGATCTGGGCCCAGGAGTTCCAAAGGTGAACCCAACCAATAAGCACACCTAAAACCCCAACACAGACATATGGAAGCAACACAATCCTCAAAAAAAACCCCCCCAAAAATGCCGAAATGAGTAAACAAACTGAAGTAAACACACCAACCACTTCAACATCAGCAGCCCCACCACAACCATTGGCCCAACCGGATCCCATCCGCTTCCCAGACTCTGCCATACCCTACTTCCATGCATACCGAAAACTAACACTATCTATCAACAAGTGTCTACATCACTCAACCTACCTGGGCAACTGTATTGACAACAATACCACCCCTAAAGGGCTACAAGTTAAAGTAGCCCCTCAAATACCAGCCTCAGACTTCGACTTCACCATCAAGTGGCAGACCGCCCACATCGAATTCTCAAAAAAAATAACTAAGCTACTGCACGACTACTACACTGAAAAAATCAGCGAACTAAGAACAACAAGAGACACAGCCTGGAGCAAACTAACAGAACTATGCAACAAAGCACAACTAGACCACATCAAGAACCTGGTAGAATCACTACAACAGAAACAAATAGAGGGACTCAAGGAACGAAGAACAAGAAAAACAGGCGCATCAAAAGATACAAACCCCCGACCCCTGATGAATACATCACCAATCTCTCAAACAAACAACTCACCGATGGACACTACTCCCTCCTCTGGAAGGGCCTTAGCTATGTCCCAACACCTAACAGACCATCACCAGTAGACACGACCCACGACACCCTACTATTCCTACGAAGAATCCGACTAGCCCACCTACTCCAACACTCGACATACCAACCAGAAAGCTCAATATTCCCTAGAAAAGCCAGTGGCTTCTTGCCACAGAAAGGCCTTGAAGAAGAAGTAGATACATTCTGTACCTACATGCTCAATAACATGTCCAAAACACCCAATGCCACAACAACCACCAACCTGACTGCTGAAGAAATCATAGCCATGAAGGACCTAATCAACGACCCAGACACAACTATAAAACCCACCGACAAGGGGGGGGCCATAGTGATTATGAACACCAATGACTATATAGCAGAAGGAATGAGACAACTGTCCAATAGTGACCACTACACAGAAACCCATCTGGATACCACCACATCCAGATCAATAGCGATCATCCAAAACTTGAAAGAACTGGAAAAACACAGCCTCCTACCTAAGAACTCCTCTACACTCCTCATGCCAAACAAAATCAGAACATCACCTTTTTATCTACTCCCAAAGATTTGTAAGGCCAACAACCCTGGACGCCCAATCGTATCAGGCATCAACAGTCCCACTGACATAATATCATCCACACTGGACCGCCTACTCAAACCCATCTTGAAGAAAATCCCCTCATACATAAAAGATACTAAACATTTCATAAACATCATCAACAATATCAGGTACCTACATGACGATGAATTCATGGTGACCATCGATGTCTCTGCTTTGTATACGTCAATCCCCCACCAGGAAGGTATAGAAGCGGTGCGACGAGCACTCAATGCCTATCCTAACCTCTCACTTGACAGCAACACAGCGAGTATACTCTTGGAGACAGCCATCCCGTTGTGCATTGGAAAATCCGCCAGTGCATGCAAAAGTGCATCTGACCAGTCACAAAAGTGCAACCCTCTCAAAAAAGCAGTTTTGCACCTGGTTTTGAACCTGATGCAATGTGGATCATCAGATGCACTCCAAAAATGCGTATCAAATTAATGTATATAAATCGGGTATCAATGCACTAGTTACATGAAGTACATGAAATATTGAGGATCTAACATAAGACAATTCATGACATATTATGGTAGTGAAAACGGTTCCTTTTTCGAGTATACCAATATATTTAGCATAAAATCGCACATGGTTTTATCAAATATGATGTGTTCCAGGAAAATGAGCCACAGGTTCCAAAATTTATATTTTGTAAGTGTTTTTTTCACAAGATCTCTTTATCGAAATGTTTTCTAGAGGTTTTAACATTTATTTTTCAAAAACTTTTTTTTTCAAGAATAAAAATATCAAACATGTAATATAGAAATACTAATTAGATGTCCTAGTGTTTACTATCATTGGAATATGGAGGTAGGCTTGTCTCGTTTAGCTTTGGCTTTATGTACAGGGGTTTCTTTTACTCTGTGTCAGAGAGTGAGTATGAGTGTCAGATATTTGCGACAGTGAGTGTGAATGCCAGGTGAGTGTGCAGTACCACCTATTGTGGCGTGTTGTGGCTTCATTGTGTTGTATAATTTTATGGTACACATGGGGACGAATTTGGTTTGAATTATTATTTGTAAAGTGTTGCAATTGTTTAGGTTATACAGATGATTATCTAAGATTCTCAAATTAAGTCAATATGCTCTATACCTGATTTATAAATGTGGTCCTGATAATGTGCTACTGACCAGGCATAAAAACACAGTTATGATGCACTCAGTGATGCACTTTGAATGCTATTGCTGTGTGCTGTGTGGACTTACTGAGTAAACATTATTCATTCATTCACAATCATTATTCATACAAAAAAACAGGACATTTAGATAGAGGTTTAATTCATAAGTATTTTATTCTTTATAGGCATATATATGTGATCCGTTTTAGGAAAATGTGTCATAAGTCGCAAAATATGGACTTTGAGGTATTTTGAAAGAAAGGTGTATTTATGCTAGAAACAGTGTAAAGCTCCCCCCCCCCCCCCCCCCCCCAATGAAAACATTCCCACAAAGATGTTTTGCGAATATAACACTTTGAAAAATACCCCTTTTGCGACTTGGGACTCGTTTTCCTGAAACACATTACATCTAACATCAATATTTAATCATATTTATATGTTTCACCAAATTGAAGCAGGCCTAAACAATTATTATGAAGGTCGGAATTACATATAAACATTTTTTTTTAAATAAAAAATATTGGAGATTATTATATTGCATGTCGTAATTCTACATGAAATATATCCATACCAGTTCAAGGAATATTATGTAAGGGAATAAAAGGTTTCGGAGACATCTTAGGCTAGTAACCTTTATTTTTTATCAAAATAGACAAATTCGTCCACAGATACTAATGCAAATTAATATTTATGTTTTGTCTTGTGGTATTTCATTATTTTGAAGCTAATATATGTTGTAACGCAACCCAAATATTCCAAAATGATATTTTCCATGTCTAGAACAGTGTAAATTATTGATTACATAAAAGTTGTAATATAACTAATGAACCACCGTGCATGTATAGAAACCATTCTTTCTTGCAGAAGTAAAATAATTTCTAAATGCGACTGTGTATTATATTAAAATTCAATAATAATTACTTATTTTCTAGTCTGAAACTTTTATGCACTTTTATCTCAACAGCATTGAAGATTTGAGGATAAGAACTTTGAAAGTAGGGTTCCCACGGCCTAATTTCGGCCAAAGAATTTAAATAAAATGGTTATGAACATGTGCAACAATTCCTTACAAGTTGTAGAAACCCTAGGCTGGAAAATCAAATGATGCCCTATTAAGAGAATTACTTATATACACAGCCATTTCAACCAGTTTGACAACATATCCGTCTTTGACACTATGCTACAATTAATATCAGAATTAATATCATTCATGAGTCATTAAACAATATCTCGTTTGCCTCCCTTATTTAAGACTTGGTCATAATGACACCATCAAATATCCTCATTGCATGGTGCCTCTAACAATTGTGCCACTTATTTTCACCAGGTGGCGGCACTTTTGCCACCAGGTGGCCAGTCAGGTCACTGTGTTGTGCTTACAATTTATTTTGACAATAGACACACAATAGACTACACTTTTGTGCTATTTACACACTATAATTGTTTCCCATCATTTAATTAGGAATAGTGTAAGTAATATCCATCCATATTATATTTGTGTATATTCTCTGTTTGATATTGAAAAACGTTGCCATCAAGGCACCCTAATATTTCTACATATAGATTGTACCTACTGGCTTGGGCAACCAAGAGCAACCAAACAACCAAAATAGAGTGCAAGCCATTCTGCCAACCTCATGGCTCCTCTAATAGGCCTAAGTGGCTGGGTGAAATTGATGAAATGAAATGTTGCATTTAATGGAGACAACACTCCAGTGTGCCAAACCCTTTTGGAGATATTTGGGAATATAGGCACCATTCAAACCTCTTTGTGATAAGAAAAATACAGCTCTCCAACAGAGCAACAAAAGAGCCTTACTGAGTGCATCATAAGTGCGCTTTTTAACCTGGAAAATAGAGTATTATTAAGAGCATCAGAATCACATTAAACACACCTGGTCAGTAGTGCATCGTTGAGTGCATGAGAAGTGCATTTATAAATCGGGTCAATAGAGCATTGTAAAATCAAGTTTGAGCCTCATAATCGTTTACGATTTCCACTAGTAAAGCACCAGGTCAGAATCAGGTGTAAATGTCCAGGTAATAATCATGTTAGAACTGTTCTATTGCACATCGGGATGGGGACCAAAGTTGCCCCCACATATGCAAATATCTTCATGATGTATCTGGAGGAACAAATACTGATAGACGAAACCATCCAACCTACCCACTGGTACTGCTACATAGATGTAGAGATCCATCAATGGTTCTTAGATGTAGAGATCCACAAATTACCTGACACATCCCTAGGAACCAGAGTGTTCCGCAAACCCACTGATGCGAATCTCTATCTACACTACGAGTCACACCACCCAAAAACTCAAAGAGACTCGATTGCATATAGTTGAGTCGTAAGGTTTAGACTAATATGCTCAAACATTGATGACTTTGACCGAGAGTCAAAAACTCTCCTCAAACAATTGACTTTTAGGGGGCACCCACACAAAACAGTCAAGAACTTCATAGCCAAAGCAAGGGCTATCAACCGCAATGATCTACTCGGCACCAAAACAGGTGCCTCAAAGAAAATCATCCCATTCATCATACAGTACAACCCATATAACACAAGAGCTGAAACTCACCTGAGGAAGGCATGGGAATTGTTCAGTAACAAACTAGCCAACAGGAAATTCCTTGAGAACCGTGCCATGATCGCATACAAAAAAGGTCCCAACCTCCGGGACCTCATGATCAGCTCCCAACATCCATGTCCACGCCGCCAGAAAAAAAGCAGGCCCTGCATGCAATTCGCCTGCACCGTCTGCGACAACATCATCTGCAACAAAGAATTGAGTTGCAACAACCAGAAATACAAAGTTATCGGGGACAACACATGTCAATCATCCAGTGTTGTCTATGCTCTAACTTGCCCCGCATGTAACAAGATCTACATCGGCGAGACCGGACGTACACTAGCCACTCGACTGAAGGAACACAGACGGGACGTATCAAACAGGAACAAACTCTCACCTGTCGCCCAACACATGGTATATCATGATGTAGATTCAAAAGAAATCCGATGCACAATCCTGGATTCATCATGCAACAATAAGAACAACCGCATGAGAAGAGAAGAAGCGTGGATATGAGTCCTCGATACAATGGCGCCTAAAGGCATCAACCTCAAACTCTGAGGCGGAAGGGATTCCCCGACCTACCGGAAGCGGGATCCCCTCGCCGCACAATGACGTCACCATGTTCTGTTGCCACGAACGGCCGCTTCAATCAAACCAAGCCGAGTGCACATTTCTGCACTTGTAAAGGTAAACAACAACAATCACACATGCTCCGACCAAAACAAAACCTTTCCACCGACTGAATTCTCAGACGACCGTAGATATGGAGAACTTCAAACAATGTGAACTTTGTGATGAATGGATTTCCATCACAAACAAGGGCATTCTGACCCACCTACGACGCAAACACACCAGCAAAACCACCACAACTGCTACGATGGGTAAGTTAATATGCCCAATGTGTGATAAAGCCCTGGCCAACCCCTCTTCGCTTAGACGCCATCAAATCAATTCACATGGCTTCACCTCTGAACTACCGACTCCCACACTGTCATGCAAAAAGTTGAAAACTCCTAAAAAGATTATCGATTTCATCCCTACACCTTCCACTGTCAGATTTAAAATAGTATATGTTGAACAACCCTGCCTTTGCAGAAAAGCCTCGTGTGAGCACTGCAAAAGCCACGGAAAAGTCAGAGACTAAGCAACCTTCTGAAAACAGTGAAGCAAGACTCCAGAAGATAATCAAACGCATGAAATCTCCATCCAAATTTCCAACCAAAAGAAAGATCGTTCTGCTAGACACTAGGGAAGACGAAATCATCACCAAACGAGTCAAACGTACACACATCCACCCTATGAATCTGATTGCGAAGAAGGGAATGGAGAAAATGGCTGAAAAGAAAAAGGGCCCTGCCGTAGCCTCAACATCTAACGCTGAAAATAGGTTCCTCTTAAGGCCAATCGACCTAACTGGAAACTTTCCACCAACACCAGAAAAGAAAGAAGACACTGATATCTCCATCATCCCCACACCCACAAAAAACAACGACACCACACAAGACGAGCCACGTACCACAGGGGCACCCTGTACAACAAACACCAACAACAATGACTCTGACAACAAGGCCCCAACACGCTCAGAATCAAACGACAGAAATCAAAGAGACACTTCAGATATTGATATCTGCCGACCTTGACAAAAGTGACTCAGACACCGAGGATGCACCCACGACATCACCAACACCAACTCAACTAAGCACAGCCACAAGCGTTAGCTCCAAAGAATCCGGACAACTACTATCATCATCTACAAACACACGCACACCTTCACCTGCAGACATAGAGAGATACTCACCTGGCCCACCCCCGAAGAACTCAGTGACCAGAGACTACAAACCAACCACCATAGTCCGGAGGAGTATACTGAGACACAGTGACGCCACTGAATACAGAGAAGGTGAACAACCCAGAAACTCCAAGAATTCCAGCTAACGAGATCATGTTTGATCTGTATAGCATGGTGTGTAAACTGGACCAGGATGTAGCCCAGTCAATGTGGTATACAATGCAGAACAAAGGATATCTGTAAAAAGAAAAAAACGAACTGCTCCAGATTGACCAACAAGACCAAAACACCAAGAACGCTGTATGAAAAGGAAATTAATATTAAAATCATAATCTTTAGTCAACCAATGAATAATCAAGAATCCGGACTGAATAATTGTATATACTGAATAACTAATTAATTCATACTACGTATGCAAGAAAATTTTGTTCGCCAACTATCACCTTGACCATTTCCAGTTACTGTTATCAACCTTTTACCAATTTTTCGGGGAAGTGCACAATTGTTTACTTGGGGGGCTGTTTGTTGACATGTTGCTATGACAATATGAGTGCACATTTTTACACCTGAGGAGCATGATTTCTGTAAATAAGCATCCTGATGAAGGTCGAATGTTAGACCGAAACGTAGATCGCCCCAAAGTATTAAACCTCCTTCAAATATAAACATCTGTGTCCCTTTATGTTTTGAGTTGTCTCAATCACTTAGAAATTCCTTTATAACATCAGAGTCTAAACAGGACCAAACCCTTCTCATATGTATGCTGCCTAGATACTTATGCTACGAACACACCTCCCACTGGTTTGATTCATTATTTTCCTCAACGACTTGAGGAGGAGTGCTGTTTTTGCTCGTATAATATATATATATATATATATATATATGGCCCATTCTCACCAAAATGGTGCAGTCCTCTCTACAAGGGTAAAAATTATTTTTTGTTTGATCGATCTGAGAGTTGGTAGGTTTAATGGTAATATATGGGCGGTAATATGTCTGGGTTTGCCATTAAATTAGACCATTAGTTTTTGTACAGGAGGTTATCAAAGATTGGTGTAGAAAAGTTGTTGAAAAAACGTCGCACACCCCTATATATCTTAGTAATGATCATTTCTCATATCTAATTTGTATATGATCTATTATTTTTATCACTATACTCTAACTAAATGTTTTCTTAATGTAATAGCCCAAAAAAGTTTTTTCTTTCCTGTATAAATACTTTTCAAATCGGGCACAACAAAAAAGTCAGAAACTGGATTCCCATATCAATCAGATGAAACATCCTATCATTGACTGTATTTTTATTTATTATTCTCAAATCAATCTTTTTTTCTGTTCTAATATGATCAAATATTATCTTTTACCCCTGAGTATGGTAAGTTAGCCATATTTTTGGTAAATTATCCATGTTTTAAGACTTCAAATTTGGGCGACGTTTTTTCTGAGTGTAAAAACGTCGCCCAATCTATCTCTAATTTAGTCAATTTTATAAAGTCTGATTGTTATTTTTTATGTTTTTAATACATGATTGGCACCATTTTAGACCATTTTAGCATTATGTTTTGAAAATTTGTCATTCATGTCATTATCCACTCAAGGATGGGAACGTTTTCATGCAGTAGAGTCCTATATGATGTGTCTCGGGAAAATGAGTCACAAGTTACAAAAGTGATGTTATTCAAAGTGATTAAATCATCAGATTTCTTTGTTGGAATATTCTCATTTTTGGAGTGCCTTGCGCTAATGATCATAGCAATATCTGTACCAAATTTCAGGACTGTGTTTTAAATATATCTTTGATGTATCCTTGCATTCTTGTCAAAGAATAATTACAAGAATTATGTTGTATCCTGTGATGTCCATACCTCTTCCATGCAATGTATCATAATCACTCATCTACATGAAATATATTTATCAATCTTTTTTATTTTGTTAGAGGAAGCTACCTAAGGGCCTGTTCCTTAAAACTGAGCAGGATATGAACATCAAAATCAAATTATTACTTGAATACAAGGATTCTAATAGGGGCGACGTTTTTACACTGCCAAGTCATATATTGAGTAAAAACTGTAAAAACGTCGCCCTATCTAAAGTCTAAATAACTCACTTTTTGGAATCTTAACAGTTTCTGGATATCGTTTCCCACAAAGTCTAAGATGATATAATGGTAAATAAGTGGAAAATGATTTAATTTGGTCAATATTTAGCTCATATTTTCATGTAAAAACATCCCCATAATGTGGAAAAAACGTCGCCGGGGGGCGACGTTTTTTCCACCCATTATTAGGATCAGCCCTAAGGCCTCAGGCCTAAGGTCTGAGAATCTTCCAATGGTGATATACATGTGTCTGCCAACCTATGCTTATGAAATCATACTTCTTAAACAAAATTGATTTAATCATTTCAGAAAGCACAGCTATTATGTCTGGCGACGTTTTTACACCTCAATTTAGCCATTTTTACATTAATTGACTTAGGACCATAAATTCTGCAGCTATATTCAACCTTAATACATCATTTTATTCGGTTTTTATGCTCCATTCTATGGCACAAATCTTATTTATGCATATTGATTCAACTATATTTTATCCCAACATAACTATGAGTTTGGTAGTGATTAATGGGGTTTTTTCCTTGATTTGATAGTATATAATTGAAAAAATATACGTCACAGATACACAAAAGTATATACTTTAATTATGCTTATGCCAAGACGCATGTAACTTATCACTTCCTATGTACTTGAGATCAATATCGACCAAAATATTGACCAATAAATGGAAATAATGGGGGGTTGCACTACTTTCGTGAGAATGGGCCATATATATATGGTTTGATTTATTAGGTTGGAAACTCTTGAAGATCGTTTTGAAATATTCCTCCGAATGCATCAAACACCAGAAACACCTTCTATTAAAGAAACTGGGGTTGAAACGACTAGGGGTTGAAATGACTAGGGGTTGAAACGACCTGGGGTTGAAACAACCTGGGGTTGAAACGACCAGGGGTTTAAAGTTCCAGGACGGAAAAGACCATGGGATGAAAGTTCCAGAAACCGTTATATCTTTTATGATGCTGATGATGATATAAGTCTTGTATTATACATCTGTAAAACATGGAAACCTTTATAAAATATCTGTTTTTCTTTCTTTTGATTAAAACTGCATTTTCAGCTGCTATTTTGTCCCCCCCCCCCCCCCCCCCAATGTACTCATATTATGACCTGTAGTACTGAATTGATCAATATTCTGCTGCTGTTTTATGTGTTTATACAATAATTTAATATGTACCATGTGCGTCACCTTACTGCGCTACCACTTAGATCTATTGTCCCACCTGAACTCACCTGGCAACCAGTGTAGTTGCCGTGGTTGTGTGGCGTTCCCTTATTATGCCATGATATGTTACTATGAATGTCCTCACTTAGTTTAGCTCTGGCCAACATTAAAATATTTTGGGCCTCTAATCAAGATTAAAGTTTAATCAGGCGCTAGGTTAGCCACGTTGGTTGCATTTTATTTCATTCCGGGCACGAACAACCGGACAGAATCTTCCAAAGTTTTGGTCAAATGACTTTTAGATGAAAAGGGAATAAAAAGTAGAAAATATTTTGCTTTTGACCCCGATGGTATCTGAGAGTGCCGGTTTAAGCCTCTTAAGGCCTAGTACAGGAAAAGGTGGCCGATGTTAACTGGGAATGCAGCATTAATTGTTAAACGTTAATAATGGCAAGTGTTGCTCCTGTAAATATCATCAACTTAACTGTAAAAATCCCTCCAGTGATAAGACCTTTATTAATGATCATGATAAAAATAGCGAACAATTGTTAGCTTAAAGAAAATAGGAGCAATGGTGCCCTGGCAGAAGTTTGCATGTTATAAACGTGTGAATAGAAATATCGTTACATTTAAGCATTTAAATAAATTGTATCCCACTAGGCCGTCTGGGTGATCCGTGTACGTCGAACGACCAGTGCCAGCAAGCAATTACAAACGCTATCTGTCTCAGAGGTGTTTGCACATGCAGTCCATACTTCATAGGCACAAAGGACAATCTCATGTGCAGACCAAGGGAAGCTTACGACATGTGCGAGGAAGACATCCACTGCTCTTTCTCTATACCTAACAGTATCTGCCAACAGGAGCGCTGTCTTTGTCCTTTGGGATACGGATATAATAGTTCTCAAGGAATTTGCGAAACACGCAAAATTGAAGATGGACTGCAGTGCTTGTACAATCCAGATTGCACTCACTCTCTATCAAACAGCTTCTGTAAAGATAACATCGAATGTCGATGTTTACCAGGGTTCTATCCTACTGTAGATTATGAGGGCTGCATCCAAAGGAAAGTTGGCGAACTTTGCAGAGGCCATTCTTCATGTGCAGCTATAGAAAATAGTCATTGTTATAGAGAAAGGTGCGGCTGTCTCGATGGTTTTTCTGCCAGCAGGTACAACATGAAATGTGGTTTGAACATTCTCGGCTCTCAATGCACCAATGATACAGAATGCAGTGGAATAGCCAATAGTCATTGTGCAGATGATAATGAATGTTCTTGCCTACCTGGATTTTTACGTGTAGGGGCCACATCCTGTGTAAGGAGGGTTGTGAATGATACTTGCATCAAACAGAGGGACTGTGAGAGTTTACCTGACTCAATTTGTCTCGGGGGATTCTGCGAGTGTGAAATCGGGTATTATGTGGACAATGAAACAGGAACATGTCACAAATGTTCGATCGGTGAGAAATGTGCTAGAGATATTGACTGTCGTGTTCATGCGGATAACTCAGCTTGTGTCAGAGGTTATTGCATCTGCGAAGTTGGCTACTCCAGGACAAATATATCGACATGTATGAATGGTAATGTATCATTTGCAATCCTTAAATTACTGTTCCAGAATTAATCCATTTAAACTGAACACTGTGCCATTATATATTTGAATTATTGGTATGATTCCACATTTCCAGTTTCTGTTATTAACCTTTCAGCTCTATTCCATGAGGATTGGTAAGTATTAATTTTTTTTTTTTTTAATTATTATTTCTTTTACGGCCAAGACAATTAAATAATGATTTGAAACCCTCTATGATATCAAATGTTTAATGAGTTGGCTTAGTATGGCTATAGTTTCTTTACGTCCCCCTCCCTACTACCACACCCACACTCCCCATAAAATTCTAGAAATATGGCTGCTACCACACCACATGATGGCAGGGATATTTGACTTTGCGAAAACCTACCACTAGCCAACCAAAACGGAGGCAGTGCAATTAGTGAAATTTGAGGCACACCACTCCAACAATCTAAAACATGCAATCTTAACCACCAAATGTTTATAAACCTCTTATGGGGCGATGTATAATCATAGAGTGAGTATTTATGCCTCCAATGCTAGGTCTATTCCGGTCAACAGATTGGCGTAAGTGCACGCCTCAATTACTCTAGACGAGAGGTCAACAGTGGCTTAATAAAATTATGCATGCATAAACACGGTAGCTAGTAAATTTGACACAACCGCCGTAGGCCGAAAACTATATAGGCAGATCCCGCTATAATTTCCAAATAACCCCCTATATCCTATGTGGCCACACTTCTGACCTGTCCCAGTGTCCAGATTAGACATTATAAGAGAGGTTTCAACAAAGATTTTAAGCTCTTACTAGTATAATTACTGCATAACAGACCTCACACGCTAATGCCTCTAGGGCTCTATGTTACTTTTCGATGCCGACATTCTGCCCGTCACTATCGCACACTCTGCCATACTCGGTAAACTTCGGGTAACTTCGGTAACACGCTCCAGAACGAGACCCATGTAATGACGTCATAGCAGCGGAGATTCCACCACACAGCTATAAACAAAGCTTATATATGTGCAGAACCATTGCAGAACGGCAATGGTTTTGCACATGGATTTAACACAAAAATGAAACAATTTTAATGCGACTGGCCATGGGAGGAGGGAGGGACAGCTTTGAGAATGGTGGGCGGGATGGTGGGCAATGCCAACCTACAAAAACACTCCATGTTTAATAAAGTAAATAGCCCAAGACTTCTCCTGTTGTGACGATTCTCCTGTTGTACCACATACTCTCCTGGACCACTCGCGACCACCCCGCCCTCTGAGAAGAGGCGGAAAGCCACGGAACTAAAAATTCGTCGCATGATCTCCCAGTCCTTTCCCAGTAATACCTATACTATATATCTCGACCTGTTATCAAACTTCCACACTACATACGGCAGTTTAAATGGTGTTAATCGAAAGCTATAATCATAGGATACGTTTTTGATTGGAAAACTACATACAGTTACGGTACACAAACATCAGGATCGGCACCTCTTTTGGTCCTATGGCTATGAACCATTCGAAGTTGAGTCTGTTTGCACACAACACCACTCGTCAATACCACCATGCATGTGGTAGTTGCACACAGGCATAGAACATGTAGGCTATTTATAGGGCGGGCGGTTAAACCAACTCTCTGATTGCCTATATATTAATTGATGCTGACTGAACTCAGAGACAACTGAACAAGGAAGTGGCCAACAGTACAGCGGCGAAATGGCCGCCTTTATTAAATTATATATATATAAAAAAAGAAAGAAAGTACAGGTGTGCAAAAGTATGTAATGGCATACAATGCAGCAATGGTACCTGGTAGAGAACAGACAATAACGCTAGGGGGCATGGCATAGGTGGTGGTTGCAGATATATGAATAAGCGGGATATCCGCCAGGGGGAGGTATATCCACGCAGATATTACCAAGGGGAGTATAACAGTTCAGTATGAGTTTGATAATACAGAGTATCCCAATATATTTTTTGGTTGCCGCCCTTAGGATTAGAAAGTCAGCTAGGGGTCAGGGGCTGTGGGTCCTGGTCAATCATGGCAGCCATAACGATATTCACCTTGCTTCCCACTCTTATTTTCTAGTAAGTTCTTGAATATCAGCTCCCAAACAACTAACAACAGAAACAACCACGATAAGGTGGGCCCAAAATAGTGAAAATAACATATGGGTGAAATCCCTTGATATTATAAGCATACCTTTCATTGGAGCAAGAGACAAGTACACTATTGTTGTTTTAATCCATTATTTACTGAGAATGTGTAGCTTTATTACTATGCCTCTGTATCAACGTCTGCAATGAGAACACACCCAGTTACGTGCTTTACGTTACGTATCTTAATAATGGTATCTAACGTTAATCCTCAGCAAAGATTCTATATTCTTCCAAAACTACTGGATTGGTGAGCAACGTCCAATTTCTAATTTATGTGAGACTTTGTGTGTTGTATTCGTTACTAAACCCTTTGCCAGAAGGAATGGGAACACATATATTATTATATTGGAATGCCTATAAGTATCTGTGTTTGATATGGTCGTATATCTGCTTTAATGAATTCTTGCTAAGCTTAAATATATCATGCTGGAGACATGTTTTGCCATCTGGTGCAAATGTTATTAACTGCTGAATAGAATAATCCGTTAATTGCTCTAATTGCTCATTGACATAATGGTAACTTCCAATTGTCTAGGGACCATTTGAATGTGTCGTTTACATTGTATTTGTTTCATCCACGCCCACACAAGAAACATTATCTGTATACATTTCACGATGTAAAGGGGTAAAACCAGGAGTCAGTTACCCTTTATTATATCCCTACTGCAATTAGACTGTTGGTATTGTTATGTAACATAACATAATACCATCTAAGATAATTATAACATTATCAATTATCATCACCATTAGTAAAATATCAAAATTATATTTCAAAACTCTTTATTCCCCTAATGATCTGCTGGACCGCATAAGATTATTAGATAGGATCTCCTACTCTATTCAACTAACTTCCTTATGTGTATTTGGTGTAAGAAACACAGGATCAGTCTTGATCTGACCTCATATATATGTTGTTTGGCACCCAGCCTCGTCACTCATAGACTTAGGGATTTTGCCTTCCAAGATGTCGATGCAGATCTCTTGCGTTTATTGATATTTTGGTCACTTGCATACCAAATATTGTTATATGCATTGTTATCGCTAGGTTCTGTACTAACTGAAATTATAATATAAGTAGTGAAAACTTGAAAAGTGAAAAGTTCCAAAGCTTCCTTTACCAACGGTATTTGCGGGCAGCCGCATCGGGGTCTTTATGACTCTCCTTCACGGTACTGCCATCCGAGTCAGATTGACTGGATGGGCCATCAAAGTCAAACGGGCAACTTGGGTAACACAGACACTTCCGTTTGTGTACTCCACATGTATCGTCAATGGCGGCGACCATAGAAGAGCAGGATTTTCAAAGGTTTCTTGTGCCTGAATTATGAAAATTCTTGACAGAGAGAGGGATACAGTCAACTGGGAAGAAAAAGAAAGAACTTGTTAAGCTATGCTTGCAGGCTCAGAACCTTTACAGTCCCCTAGTAACTGGGAATTTGGTGTTTCAATATTTTCCAAATTTTCAGTCGTTGTATTGCCCTTTCTAAATGAATTCTCACTTTTGCTATGGCCCTGGTCCGTCGGATTTCCATTACATTGAGACGTTTTCCTTTCCCATTGTTCCATTTCCTTGTGAATGGTGGTGCTACGAGTACTGCCCCCTTTTCTAGTAACAAGTCCTCAATCCTGAACCCCCTGTCTGCCATAACCTCATCATCTTCTTCTATAAGATCTATGATACCACTGTGTTCAGTAATATACCAACCGATACCTAGTTTTGGAAAAGTCTTTCATAAATTCAAATGGCATTCTTGACCGGACTTGCCCCTGTGATGGCCAGACAAGAAGAGCTGGTACAAGGATCTGATGTAGAAAACTTATCCAGGTGATTGTGATGTTTGAAACAGTTGATTTACTAACATTGAAAAAGTCAGCTAATAGCATCACAGGGAGATCAAGCCTCAGTCTTACAAGTGTCATCAGAAATTCAGCAAATGGGTCCAGCTTGCGTTTCACTCCTACATTTGATTTCCTATGCAACCCACTTTTTGGTCCTTCTACCCTCACTTGATTCCAGTACGTCATCCCAGGGGTCTGTCCTTTATATTCTCATACACACCTGAAAGTAAAAATGAAATTACATCGTAGCGACGGAAAAATAAAAAATGAATGAAATAAGATATGTTGATTTAATTGGACCAAGCCCATCACCCATAGTAAATGTTTAATATTCTCCTAATATAGTTATTCGTCCAATATAGTTTTAAAAGAATAAATCATTATATTACAAATACATATTGGTGTTATATGTATACTATCAATATAGTATATGTTGTACTGTTAAAGTATATATTTTCGCGCTGCTAAATATTCTAGTATGTAACATCCTGTTTCCCACATACACACGGTGAGAGGATCTCTGTGGGCATAGCATTTGTCTATGAAGCCCTGTACCACGCTTATACTACACTGAATGTAATACCTACATGAGCTAATCATGTCAGTGAAAGAGATAATTATAGTACTAGCAAACGTAACATTCCATATAGCTTATACAAACTCCAACCATTGGTCCTACAGGTTAACATTCATTCAAGGATGCATTGAAAGCGGAAATAGTATACAATAATATATAATCAATATCTCAGATAACAGTATATATTTTCTCATGTAGGTAGCAGTATAGAAACTCACCGTTCATCATCTCTTTGCAGGGGATTCCAGTATAAAAGTTAACTTTCTCATTTGATTCTGTGATCTGCTTCACAATAGGAGGAGTTGACTTTTTTGACTGTTTGACTTTGGTCTGAGATCTGAGAAGTTAACTGAGCAACCTTCTCTTCCAGAGCATAGATATCATTCATCCATATAATATAAAGCTAGAGCGATTTCTAGGAAAGGAGGTAGAAAAGAAATGGTAGAAAGAAGGTTTTCTTTGTCCAGAATGTTCTCGGAATTTGTTGCTTTACAAACCACTTTACTCATCTTTAGAGGTCTCTCCCCCCTCTCTGGATGTCGTTGTATGTGGTTTGTGAAGGTATTTGGGGTGGAAATGTGATTTTGAAGCCTTTTTTAAATCGGGATAACCACCATCTATTTATAGCCTGGGAAAGTCCCTGTGAGATACTACGTCATTTCCCACAACCTACATCCAGGGGGACCTAACCAAAATCTTACAGATTTAAAAAATCAGATAAGGATTTCCAGGTATAGTTAGCACCTTAGTATTACAGGACCTTGAATTCCTTGAAAGTCTCGGAATTTCAATTTACCCAGGCTTTAGAATAGATAAAGATATTTACAATTATATGTATATTCGAATGTGTAGAACAGTAGTAGTAGACTTTTCAGTAGATGAATCTATGAGAATTATAATATTAAAAAAAAGATACAAAAACAATTAATGCACAGAATGGGTTTGGTGATTATTAGGACCTTGACAGACTGTATCTCAGGTGAGGGGAGGGGGAGGGAAAAATGAGGGGGCGAAAGAGAAGGGGGAGGATGGAGGGGAAGGGAGGGAGGGAAGGGAAAAAAAGGGAGGAAGGGGAGCATGAGAATGCGGGGGTTGGGAAATAAGAGATAAGGTTGGGAGAGAAAAATAGGTATGAAAGTCAGAGAAGAGGTGGAGGCCTAGGGAAAAGAGGGAGAGGGAGAAGTATGGGGAGAGGGGTGAATGTCCTATACATGCAGAGGAGTGGGAGTGTGAAGAAGAGGGAAAAGAGGGAGAGGGGGAAGTGTGGGGAAAGAGGGTGACCGTCCGGAGGACGGGTACTTTGCTAGTTGATATATATATATAAGAATTTTTATTCAGAATCAAAATGATACAAAATCGGACGTTCCCTCTACAATGTAAACTAGCTGATAAGACTTAATAAGTCAGTCTGGCACGTAACTGTGCAGTATGTGACCGGATACTACAACCAGCCATTGAGAGGTGCTGCCCTCTGGTGTAGCGTTGTCAACCTCTCTGACCCAATAAAGACCACCGAGTCACTTGAACCTAGATCTTGATACGAGTAGTTCATTTATCAATACAGTATGTTGCTGGGCTTGAAATGTAACAGTGATCTTGGGGCTGTTCTATATACTCGTTCTGTAGTGCTGCCATACCTAAAAAATAAGAGTTTAAAGTAATTAGCAGACATGTTTCCTCAATTGAGAAGAAGTTAAATTAGTGGTGAATTCTGAATTCTGAATTACATGATAGGGGTAGGGTCGCAAATAATTAAGTAATATTTTTACTTTTCATAATCACCAACGTAAAAAGCATTTTATTTGGTGATGAACCTTTATCCCGGGCAAAGTGAATAACTTACTTCCTACATTTATTTGGGTAGTCATGTCATTTGAGCTATAATCAGTCTCCGATCCAATATCAGGTACCAATACGTCAGAAATGTCTTGAACAAAGTCGAGTCCTTTTGGTTATGACAAAATTGTCAATAATCTTACCCTCTTTATCAACTCCTCCATGCTTAATTAGTCTTTTCCATTGATTAGAGGAGTACAGGTCTGTAGGCCACTTAGGTCAAAATGGCGCGAAAACTGAACATGACAGACGCTTGAACAATCGCGGAGACTAGTTACCGATCTACCATCGACCTAAGATTTTATTTCCGCATATTGAACTGCCTAATCAGACTTATACCGCTCAAGGATTACTGTGAAATCTAAATTGGACTAAAATTGTACGATCTGCACACCGGTCGAACATAATTTCAAGCCAAGGTGAGCGAAAATTGAGGCATTGACCAGTGTTTACACTATCCGTGCGAAGACATGTCCGGTGGAAGGCTTTCTCCATTTATAGTTTAATAACCCGCCTTCCATGCACAAATCTGCTCTATGACTCCAGATTGTTCTGAACTCATCGCTTTCGCTAGCAAGATTTGTGGGTTCCTGGTTTTGTTCCACTAAGCCCGTGATACGGTTTGTCATATCATCCACGAGTTGTTGCTCGTGAATAGTCTAGTGCATTGCACCAAGGTCATTATATGTATGCTCCTCCCCCCTGTGAGACATGCCACAGCAGCCTCTTGGGCACCACAATCATCGCAATCTATTCGCTTGCAACGACTATATGGTCTGCGGGAAAGGCCATCAGCATTTTCATGCTTCTTTCCCGGAAGATGTTGAATTACACCTTTATTTGGGACCCTATATTGTTGCATATTGTTGCAAGAGCCAGCCTATTTTCCGGCTCCTTGAATGTCATAAGCCACTTAAGAGACAAATATTCTGTACAGACTATGAACTCAGCACCGTATAAGTAGTGTTTAAATTTTCCCATGTAATATACAACTGCCAATAACTCCCTGTATGTCATACAGTAATTTTTCTGTAATTTCGAGAGAGGGTTACTCGCGTATGCGATCACCTGCTCTTGCTCATCCTGAACCTGCAATAGGACTGCCCCCATGGCCGTACCACTTGCATCCGTGTCTAGAATGAACTGGCCGGTTGCTCGCAGATACGCCAATACGGACGTGGACAGCAATGCCTTTTTCGTGGCCTCGAAAGCATCATGTAAGCTTATACCGTACTACCTTCTGTCCTGCCGTTGCAGTTTCCTGCAGCAGCCACACATGATCATTAAAACTCGGAATGAACTGACAGTAATATGAAGCAAAAACCAGAAAAGACCGAATATCCTTCACTGTTAATGGTATGGGCCAAGTTACAACCACCCGTGTCTTCTCCGAGTCCGCCTTTATCCCCTCCCTAGATACGATACGTCCCAGGTACTGAACCTCTTTACGAAAGAGATGACCCTTTTTCAGTTTCAACTTTAAGCCATACGCCATCAACCTATCGAATACCAATCCCGTGTTCATCATGTAAGCCAATTGTCTTGGACATCAACGCCATAAATGATCACGTCGTCCAAATAAACATCACAGATCTTGCCATTCAGCCCCTGGAGAACCTTCGCCATAATTTTCTGAAACATGGCTGGGGCGTTGCAAAGACCAAACGGCATGATCTTAAACAGGTATAAACCCGTCAAGTCGTGAAAGCTGTTTTCTCCTTACTGTCCAGATCCATAGCTATCTGCCAATAGCCACTCTCCAGATCCAGGGTACAGAACCATGCATTACCACCTAGCGCGTCTAGACAATTGTCTATTCGCAGTAGTGGATATGAGTCCTTCCGTGTGACGTTATTCAGTCTCCTGAAATCGACACACACCCTAGTGTAGCCATCCGGCTTGGGAACAAGAACAGTCAGGAAGGCCCACGAGCCATTACCTTCCTAGATCTTATCCTCTGCTAGCATCTTACTGACTTGGGAGTCCAGAGCCTCCTGTTACGCAAGAGGAACTCGACGGAATGGCAACTTTATAGGCTTAGTGTCACCCGTGTCGATGGAGTGTAGAACCTTGTTCGTAAACCCCAATTTTTCACCCTGCAGCCTGAACACGCGCTTCTTTGCATATACCAACTTGCGCACCCTCAGCAGGGTTTCAGTATCTGCAACATCAGCACCCTCAATGATAGATTCCAACTCAGGGATGCTAGTACTTGTATCACTGCTGGTGTTGGATGCTCCAACTCCCCCTGGCTCATGTTTGTCCACAGGTTCGCACTCCACCTTCGCCAAGTGAGAGTAGTCTCCCATGAAATTAGCAGCAAACTCGTATGCAGATGCCACTGGCATCCCCCGTGGCATGACTTTTGAAAGTCCCATAGAGTTCATGATAGGAAGTCTGTGACAGTGAGCAGGCGACAAATGTGTCACAACCCTCCACGAAACCATCCATCCGCAACCGCTATCTTTCTTCCGATAGTCTTTCTTCCGATAGGACTTTTTGTCCCCCTTTCGTACGTCCTTCCTCATTGCTTGGAAGGCTGCAAAATCGGATATTACCTCTGATTCCGAGTCGGAATCAGAACCTTCTGGAACCGTGGCAGAAGTTTTGTCGTCCGACGAGTCTGCATCAGAAGCCGCCTCAACTTCCGTTGCGGCATAAGCAGCCTTACGCTCCTTATATTTCTTCTGAGTTTTAAACTTTGCGGAAGGTCCAGGTGTGGTACCCAACAGAAGCTGATAAGCGGCCAGGCCACCTGCGCGTACGAAATCCATCTACGCATTCTTGCATAGATTTTGGGCAGTTTGTTTGCACCCACATGCCAAGGAACTTATCTTCCAGGCCTGTGCAGAAGATACGGATGGACTCCTTCATGTGCTCAAGGTATTGACCCTCATATGCCCGTTTGCACAGAGTAAGCAACGCTTCCCCGTAATGTTGGAGTGATTCGCCTGGTTGCTGAATGCGATCCCGGTATTCCTCAAGGCGCTGCTCCTCCATCTTTGTGTCAAGAATGACCTGAAGTTGTGTGACCACATCACACAATGTCAGGGATCGCGAGTTCCCCCAAGTCGACTGATTAACATTTCGATTTGTGGCCATAATGAGTTCTCGCATCAGCGTCTCCTCACTCCAGCCACAAAGTTCTGCATAGTTGACAGCAGATGCCAGGAACTCTTCCCTATCCTCCCCCTTTCAGTTAGGTTTCAGGCTTTTGCCTTTCCCCATTGAACCGCATAAACGAATGTCCACTGGACGATCCTCGTTATACACAACGCTTGATTCCATTTCTGGCATCATTGAGCGCTTACCAGGGGTGGTTCTCCCATCGGCCGCTTATCAGCTCAATTCTTCACGACCCGTCTTGGTTCGCAAATCATTATCCAACAACGGAATAGAAATATTATTCAACAAGTAGTTGAGACCATTCTCGGATGGAGATGGTCCCTTGAGCACCGTGAAAATCTGTGTTTCCTCACGTTCACCGGTATCGACAACATAACCCACTCGCTCAAAAAGTTTGCGGACCTTGTCATCCTCGTAGTATCAATGTAGACCCAAAACCGCAGCTATCAGTTTGTCAACTGAGGTCTGTATTTCGGGTGCCATGGCCACCGTGTCCGCACGCATCTTTTCAACGTGGGTTACGACTTCGACCAGTTGGGTGAAAGTACTTTCCGCAAAATCTTGCGTCACACCTTGACGTTGAGCCAACATCAATGCAAGGGCCTCCCATGCCTCCTGCGCTGCATTAGCCTTGGCTTCCGCCTTGGCTTTATTCTCTGCAGTTTCAGTCATCATGTGACAAAACCATCAGATGGGAACCTTTCGGGAATTTCCCTACTCGGCTCTAGGCTCACGGCACCAATGTAGTGAACCGCAGATTCTTGGGCACGGGTTTACGAAATTCAGGAAAGAATCACGAATACGAGAGGAATTCGTTTGAACTGCGTTTTATTACCCAAGGTATACAATTACAAAGGTATTGTCTCTGAATGCGGGTGCTTAATTTGAACAACAGAAGTATCTCGGTCTGCGGCACGGCATGAGTCCATAGTGTTAAGCGAAGACTGGATCCCCTTGCGGAAGTAGTAGTATTCCCCGCCTACTGCCCATCGAAGGGTGTCTGCAGTGCGGTTGGCACCCCCCACCCCCCCCCCCGCTGGTCGTAGCCTGGTTGTAGGTGGTATTGGATGGCAGCGTTGTTATGATGTATTCCGGGTGGCGGACCCACTACATATACAATTCATGTAATCATATGATGCTTTCTATACAATTTTTCATGGAAAGAAAGATATAGAATAAATTACCCATTGCTTCAAGAAACTATAACGATGAAATCGTGAGATCAAATTTCTGGATTGAAAGAGACCAGGAGATGTATTGAAGTATTTTTTTTTAAAAATCACCCACGTGTTTTTTATGTGACATGGCAGATAAATGTGTGGCTACATTCCTTTTGACCGAACATCTAATTGTGGAAATGCATTATTAATATGGTTAAACGTATTTTGCTATTTATCTATTTTCGACACTATACTATATTTGATTAACACCATTACAGGCCACCTTCAATTTATATACCGGGGTCAAATTGTAACAATGATTTATTGAATAGGTGTTTAAACAAATATGTATTTCTGGCAACCTATATAATATAGTACATACATCTATAATATCCAAGACTAAATTTCCTGTAAGTTCCCTTATTATTATGCGATGATGATAAAAGTTTGATATAGTATGGGTGCCGAATATTATTGGATATTATTTAAACAATTAATTATTTCCCTGGTATATTTCAATATGAAAATTTCTTTTCTATTTTTTCGGACGCACAGCAATTCTCGTGACAGTTATTGTCATTTGCACTGTGATTGGAATTTGCATTGGTTTGTTAATCCCGTATTTCAAGGTACTTATTTATGTTACTCCCAACATTTAAACTATGGGTAATTCTCCATTTTCCGCAAGTTTTTTCCAAGAACATCTAGCATGGTTCACATGTGTATAGGCTTATATTTTTTATAATATGTATCAGATTTACCCACTCAAATGCCTTATATTAGTGGCACACAGCAAATCATCATTGAATATCATTTGTCCAATTATAAACATGCCCGCCTTCTTAGCATCATACAAATACATTTATTCATTTTATCACAGCGAAAATGTCTGATTACAAGGAAGAGGTGCGGACGCAGGAAGATTCTACGCAGGAACTCATCCCGTATTGGGCCCGCCCATGAGAAAGGAGGTAAACGATTGCCAAACGGTCATTTGGGTGACGATATCTACCCCGATGTTACCAAGAAAGGAGCCGCATACAATCTTTCTAGCCAGATACTACTTCCCAATGGCATAGGTAAGGAGTTAATGAATATAGACGAAAGGGAGAGCTCAGCAAAACAAAGAACCTTGTTGCCCTACCAATCTGGTCAGATTCCTCCGAGGCCAGGTAGTGTGCCACCACCCGAGGATGGTAGTCGAGCTATCTCACCATCATTTGGGTTGTTCATGCACGAGTCAGAGCTGGATCCTACCCTGGAGGACAACGACGACAAGGAAGAGTCCTTGGATCAGGAAAAGGAGGAGCATGTAAAGGAAACCGATGGATTCCGATTTCCGGTAGACTTCACAATCAACCCGATCCCCCCTGCGACTGAAGTATACCAACTATAAAATGTATAGACATATTATGTGCACCTCTTATCTCTTAGACCCTGCCCACACACAGCCGATTTGGCTCCCGATTGCCCCCCGATTTGGGTCTCCCGATGAATCCTAGGATTCAATTTCCAATCCTGGTTTATGTTATTGAAATAACATAAACCATGATTTGAAATGAAGTCATAGCATTCATCGGGAGACCAAAATCGGGGGACAATCGGGAGGCAAATCGGCTGTGTGTGGACAGAGTCTTACGTGCATGACGGAATTCAAATCAGGGTGCAGACATTTCCGTATAGGGACCCGTAATTTGTTTTTCTGACGGACAATTATGTCTAGAGATGGAGTGGGGGGAAGCATTAGAGATTAAAAACTACCTTATATAATCCCCTTAATGGGCTTGAATATCTATATTTTCTCATTAGGTTCCATCTCTAGCCACCGGAGGCATACTTTCCATTTGCCATATTATATGGTTATATAGGATGCCAAGGCTTCCGCGCAACTTCCGTGGGTCACATAACATCTTCCGTGTGTAATTTGTACAAATCTTCCAACAACTGATTCTGCACCCCAGTTTACCTGCTTGACGGAAGATTCATAACTTTTGGTTCCGTACCCCAATATACATATAGGCAATTGTTCTAACATACTCCAAAATGTAAAAAAAAAACTGAGAATGTATTTGGAATTAAGGTGAACGTTTAAGGTTAAGAAATCAGTAATAGCTGATGAGTTTGAGCCGTACCTTTAGGCAATTTAATGGGGTAGGTGCATAAAAAAGGACGGAAAGATTACGAGCATGACGTGGGTGCAGAATATTCTGTGTTGGCTCTCGTAATTTGTTTTTCTGACAGAAAATTACGTCTAGTAGAGGTTGAGACATGAGAGATTAAAAACGACCTTACATAATCTTTTAAAATAAAAAATGGGTTTGGATATCTAGTTCCGTCAAAACATTCTGTCTTTTTGTATGCACCCAACCTATTGAATATAACAGATGTGGATTTAAAAATATATTCTGGTCATATCGAGCAACCCCCAGTATGGGGGCACAGAGAAACACTATGTTGAAATCGATATTTAAAGTAATAATGTATTTTATTACGATCCTCTTGTTGATTTTATATACCTGTAAATACTACATGTAAACCGCCTGTAGTATCAAATCGTGTTGATATTTAAAGTAATAATGTATTTTATTACGGTTCTTCTGTTGATTTTATAAATACTACATTGATTTTGTAAATACTACATGTAAACCTGTAGTATCAAATCGTATTGTACTGTACTGTACACATGAACGATTTAAAAATACTTGCCATCTGTTATTATCACTCTATTATATAAACATGAAATACCCCTATGGTATATAGTGGTGCCCTACTGCACATTGTCGTTTTATTTCTCTAAGTCATTTAGTCTAGCTTACTTTTATTTTTTCAAAATTACGGTAACAGCCGGAAGAAATGCACTCTATGTAGTCCATATAGTTATGTCGACCCTTTTGTCTGTTTATATAGTACTTGGTTGTACTCATTTGTACTCATCGAAAAGGCAAATAAAAACATCTTATCTTATCTTATTGAGGCTTATTGTATGATATACTTTATATAAGGCGAAGTCTTAAATTAATCTTAAAAATGTACACCTCATTGAGGGCGGGTTCTCCACATAAGTCTGGATGTTGGTTATTTTATTTTTTTAGATTTCATTTAGAGGCCAGGTCATTAATTTATTATATCTATATTGTGTAGGGTCTCTGGTAAATGGGTATACTATTAATATTGAGTTACTTATGAGTAACTATGGAAATGTGAAACAACGACTGCACTCTAGCACTGAGTGTACGTAAGTGATCTTTATTTAGATATAGCACCTATAGTCAGTGTTTCTTGGTATCCGGGTGAACTAGCGGCTTCTCCTACAATGTATGTCTATTCAGTCTAGGCTCAGGGCCTCTCACATCAGATGACAATTGTATTTCAGTGATGGAACGCCTACTGCGCTAATGGCTTTCCTGGCCAGGTGTCCTATTGGAAATAATGACATTTTACAGTTTGGAGCGAGAGGCTTTCCCTCAGTCTGGAGGGACTCTCTCAACTCTGAGCCCAGTCTGTATTTACATCTTGACAAAACAACATTAAATCAGCGTGTGTTTAAACCTCTTAAATTGTCTTAAATTCTGAAGTCTTTCAACGGCTGAGAATACAGAGAAGCCTGTGGTACACTGTCTAAAGTCAAGAGCAAAACGTCAAGCTTACCTTTTATGAAGTCAAGTCGAGCAAAAGGAAGTCAAACATTCATATTTTATGAGTTTATTGGCGTCCTTTGTGAAAGGAAATCGTTATTGTAAGAAAATATGATAAATTAACGGATGAAGACCATACGGTATACTTGCCAGACGCTGATTAGTGTTATTTCCTTATACTAATACGTGACACAGCAGGCGTTTTAAAATAGAACAATTACAATCTTTTCGAAAAATCTGATAGGAATGCCGAATTGTTTGTCAAAATGAAAAGGTACAGGTGTAATCTACTTTAGAGACATGAAGCACACGGAAAGGGGAATTGACGTTGCATCCTCAGCTATTACGACAAAAGAAATCTTACCAAATTTACCCATATTACGACTTATAGGACTGACTTAATCGATACTCTGCTGCTGTTATGTGTTCATACAAGAAAGTGAAGTCAAATCGACCGAGAAAAAAACATCCGCTGGTAAGTGAATAAGTGAAGCCACCATAGGAAAAGATTTCGGAGGGAAATCTATTTAAATTAAACACTGTAGCAACGTTGTTATTTAGGTTTCAAAATGAACAAAAATTAGAAATGCTATACTTTTTGATGGATTTGTTTTAGACTGCAGCTTTCAGGGAAGTGAGAGGAGGCCTGTCTCGAGTCTTCCTACAGCAGGTAACTTCCTCAAGACATGTTTACATAGCAAATATGAATATTATGACATTAATACACCTTATGTATATCCTTTGATTATTCACCGGTCTCTGCCGATATACCGAGAAGAGGAGCACTGCATGAAAGTAGCACAAATACGCCGCGATGATTGCGATTTGGGGAAAGGCATTGCATAATGATAAGAATGTTGAATTTTATACTCATTGTTATTTTTTAAAAAGTTTAAAAAAAACTTAGTGACAGTTACGATGGATAAGGGGCCATTGAAACCGCACTGAGATCTATGAATTCATTTTAAGAGATCATAACAATTGTAGTTAAAATAACGTAAAATATGATTTTAATTGTTATCTTTCCCAGCTTTAGAAACATCAGAATACAGGCTTTCCGAAATGAAATAATTCGAAAACATATATAATTTATGTAGTGTTAAACAGGTCGGCTATTGTCCGTGTCAGAAATAATCTGTGTCGGCTATTGTTGCGTAGGCCGTTGTCTGTGTCGGCTTTTGGCTTTTCAGCTATTGTCATGGAACCACAAGATAAACTATAAGAGGACTGTGACATGGTATTATAAGTACATCAGTCTACTTACTAACTGTACTCTATTGGTATTAATACATGAAAGGTTTGAGTAAAAAACAGTTTGGTTGAATGATGCCAGCGATGATAATATATCAGGTGTGACTGGGGACGACGCGGTCTCCCTCTGGGGTTAAACAAAGAAAGCGTTCTGGTTATATTACCAATGCCCATAGGCATTAACTTATGAGATTGAACTTATGAGATTTAATGTATATTCATTTTAAGCTGTTGGAGCGACGTTGAACAGTCCAAAGGCGAGTCCACTCAAGAGTCCAAATATATTCTGCAGATTATAAGTGATCGCACCCAAGTGTTACACTGGAAACATATAAATGTCACTCGTATATACAGGTCCTTTCGAGGGATTCATTTTTACAGGGCGCCCAAACATACAACTCGTGCATGGATCAATAATTCCTCATTATCATGTTTACTTAAAAATGCACTACCAGCTATGCATGCGCAAATCCGCGCATTTTTTCCTTTTGCCACATACACCAAGTATAAGACAAACCCAAACATGTCCCTGAATATCTAAGAATTCAGAGCTCATTAAAAGCATGTAATTAGCCAAAGAAGTGGCCAATTTTTCATTCGGTGCACACCGAATGGACGGACATTGGATGGTCTCTCAACCAGATATTTCAGAGGGATTTCCCCCTTGTTAGTATACGTCATATATTGGAAATGAGGGTGCAATATAATGCTTATGATCTGATCCCAGTTGACCTCTAGTTCAGTATTGGACATATCAATTGATTGAATTTTAAGTGCCAATTGTCAGACCATAGTCATGTATACATCTCTATAATTATGTGCCTATACTGGTGATTCATTGCTCAACTGATTGGTCTGTGTGTTTGTTTCTAACTGTGACCCAAAACTTGATTGTCTATTAGCCTTGCTTCTTTGGATCCGATACATAAACATATATGTGTATCCAAGTGTCAAGCCCATGTGCAATCACCCAAAGCTATATGAAAATAGACCCTACAATATCTCCCTGCGCACACGCGTATATGTGACCAGGGATTCCCCAATACCCCGCCTGTTTTGAATGGGCAATAACAGGGCACTGGTGCAGTGGTATGCAGAGAAAAATTCGAGGTGGAATTTGTTGCTTTTAATCGGTTTTTCTTCATTTGAATCGTTCCTCCAGGATATATGATAGCTTTAGAGTGTTTATCTCAAGGATAGTCATTTTATTTCAGGATCTTCCACAGCTGGTAATCCATCTTTAATTGGTTAGGTAACTCATGAATGAGTGAATATTAGTTAATTATATACTATTACTAGCCACCAGTAGAGTATAGGTTGACCGATACAACAATGTTGCGTTGTAAAAAAAAAATTCTCCCAAACTGAATAAAAAACCAGGAGGGCTGAATAATTTTGAAATATAATGTTGCGTTGTATATCAAGGCAGCCAAATTAAGCGGATTTTTAAAAAGTATGCCTTCCTCAACACGTCTACACCTCGAATCTTGCGACGTCGCCCTATGTGAAGAAACCAGCGCAGTCAAACTATGGCACGATTCAAGAGGTGCCTATTAATGTTACAAAGTGGATTATATTGCTTTGCTTCTAGTATTTAGTAAGTGTGCAGTCTTTTGCTGCGAGTGAGTGCAAAGTAATCTGGCTGCCAACCAACGCTTCCCTGTACGAGCGCGCGATCGGTTATTATATGAACCAAATAAAGAGCCAACGACACAAAGATCCAATTGAGGCGGAGGTGGATTGTGGATCCAGTAGTGGCGTAATGCTTAGTGGTTAACTTAGGCTGGCGAGTGGTTTCTATGTTCAAGAGAACACTACCAAGTGGTCACCAAGCTATACCAATTGAATCTGGAGTCAGGCCGACTTATTAGTGATAGGACGGCTAGTGTATTATTTAGACCGCATGTCCGATTCCTATTATTAATTATGGAGCTGAGTTTTCCAGAGACGCCTCCGCTTTAGCGACGATAGTAATTTCGGAATGTACCTGATATTTCAAACACCATTTCGGGTAAGTCATGCGTGTGCAGCAGCTAGCAAATAACTAATAATAACAAATTGCCGTTGGTCAACTCGCTCAGTTAATTCACGGAGGATAGTTGGAATTATGAACAGGAGCAACATCTATGATCTAATTTCAGTACACATGCTGAAATCACCGCTTCTGGTAATACAGATATGGGGAGTTTAGCATAATATAATTTATCAGTGTCAGAAACGTCGATTTTTCTTGATGAATCGATGTAAAAACATTGGAGTGGGAGTGCATTGGATTAGTATATCAATTACCAAACCCATGAACTGTTTGTACCATTATTTCCTCTGTATCGATGAGATTGTTTATGGTAAGTGACAAGCTGATATTCTGTGTAACAGGCTGATATTCTGTACATTATACACCTCTACATGACTTAAGATGAATTAAATAATTCGGCCATGATATTAACCTTTTGATCCTCTTGAAGAATAGCTAGTATTGTGCCACACTCTAATGATGGTATATGCCATTCAGTGACTAGCTTACAATGGCTAGGAAGGTATTAAGACCCGATCCATTGCTATATGTTTTGAGGCATCAACTTAAGACACATTATACCGTGTGTTTAAACAGTATTCTATAGACTGTATATAACATGGGTATTTCTACGCCAGGGTATTTCTACTAGTATTCTGGCGGTAATGAAACCGTGCATTTGGGCAATGAACTCTAAAATAATTCTGATTACTTGAAGTTACAAAGAAAAAGATACTTTACTGATAGTAGTAACATAACTTATGCCCTGCTATCCTTGACGGACTAGGAAACGTATAGGATTCAGTGGGAATCGTCCGAAATTAAAGTGTACTAAAGGCATTTGACAACTCTGTATTTTGACTCATACTTAAATAACCTTAGCATGGTTTAACCCTCATGACGAATTAAACATTATGATATATTCATTAAAGTGTAAATCATAAACAAAATAGAAATAGAGGAATAGGAAGCACATTTATAAGTAAGCAACATATTATAAAATGATATGAATAAGAGTGAAACATTATTACATGTATAGAGGCATAAAGCAATCAATACTGCTACATGGCTTCCAATATTGTCCCCACTGATTGCTTCAGTATCTTTAATCTGCAAGCCAAAGGTGTTCTGATTTAATATAAATATAACAAATATATATGCTCCTAATACCACAGTGGGAGATCTTCGGGACTTAGGCTGGATCCCATCTCGCCGTGTATGATTATCGTCTATATTCCCGTCTCGTACTATTAAACAATTGTTTGCATCATAAACGGTAGCCTACCACAGAATATTTGAATATATCTCAATTCCTGGACCAAAATATTTTATAATGCAATCGAAGGGAGCGAGTGGTTCAAACTTGACTTATAGAAGGCGTAGGACACTGGGCACCCATATTAAAGCTGCATTCTCAGTTAACTCTTTTCCCATTTTTTTCAGTATTGAATGAACGTATATTAGACTTAGATAACAATAACCATTTAATAATAATCCTGAGATATAGAGTAGACCCTAAACTGAATCAAACAAGCATTCTCTTTCCCCATTGTGAGGGAAGAAGTCTTATGTCTAATGGAAATTTCTTTAGTTCGAAAATATATGGCTTTTTTAAAATCATAATCTCTCCGTGTAGAAAGGAGTTAGAAATAGCAGAAACATAAAAACAGTCTGTCTACTAGTCTACTATACTGGAAACGATCTGACTTCAGGCAATTGAACTGAATGGTCAATCTATAAAATACAATTACAGACCAATTATATTATTCGCCACCAATGACAGGAATGTAAATTCGGTGTGTTTAGTTTTTGTCTGTTTAGCAAAAGGAAAACATGATTTCATAAGTCCAAGCTGGCCTAGACTGACCTTGGTTGGTCAAACAAAGGGTTTCAAGTAAGTTTGATCCTTTGTTTGACCAACCAAGGTCAGTCTAGGCCAGCTTGGACTTATGAAATCATGTTTTCTTTTTGGTAAACAGACAAAAACTAAACACACCGAATTTGCATTCCTCCATACCAAAGATAGTGACCTAGCTATCAATGAGCCTTGCTTCAAACTGAAACTCGCACTTAAGCTGGACTCTCAGTTAACATCGGTTAAAAATACAGAAGTGGAAAAGAATACATACTGATATTTCAGAATATTTGAGCTGTTAAAAGTTTAATGAACCTCTTCACACATCACCTTGTTATCCTGTGACATGTAATCTCTATATTAAAAAGATAAGCATTTCAAGCCTTAAACCGCTATCTTCTCTGAAACCGCTGGCCAGATCTCCATTATATTTCACATACACATTGCCAAAAATGGTGCCGAGCCATTCCACTATGTTTCATTAACAAATTAGGGTTGGAAAGGGGTTAGAAATGGGTTTACATCGAGCACCCCCATTGGGCCCCCAGTACTGCCTGAAAACAAACCTATCAGTGCCCCTACACCAGGTTTCTGGGTCACCCAAAGCATGGCGTCATGAACAGGTATCATGGCAAGTCGTTGCTTCACTTCGGGACGGGATTTGATATATTTCACCATATTTCCACCAAAAGGAACTCAGGAAATGTCCATTGTGGGGGCAGGGGGAGAGGCAATGGGAGGCAAAAAAACATCTTAACAGGGTTCCATTTGAGGTATATGGGGCAGGGGGAAGGGGGAGGGGGTAGGAGAGGGGTAGGGGTGGGGGGAGAGGGATGGGGGGAGAGGGGCAGGGGGAAAGGGGAGTGAAAGGGGGGCAGGGGAGGGGAAGGAGGGAGAGGGGCGGGGGAGGGGAGGGGTGGAGGGGGGGGGGGGGAGAGGGCAAGGGGGAGAGGGAATGGGAGGCAATAACAATACAACAGTGACAAAACAACATTTTAACAGGGTTCCATTTGAGGTATGAATGTTAATACAGATACTAACTTACAGAGACTAACTTGAAAGAGAAAGATGGTTGGAGAGGGAACAAGAAGAGTGGGAAGATGTGGGCCCCACTGTCCCACTAGCAAATCCCATGCGAAGCGCGAGTATTTGCTAGTTTTATTTATACTCCCTATGTTCTCCTGGACCTGATGGAAAATGAATGTACACATCATAAGAAATAAACCAGCTGTCCAAAACATCGGTTAAAAACTAAAGATTTTTTACTCTTTGTTCCGTTCTTCCGTTCCAACCCATCTAATAGTCATCAGTCATTTGACCAACAACTTGGAGGAGCTTGGAGGAACTTGGTTGTTTTTGCTACAGGGCTTTATAATATACTTGGAGGAGCTTGGAGGAACTTGGTTGGTTTTGCTACAGGGCTTTATAATATTATTATAAATTTGTTTGTGAAAGTAGGTAGATTGATGGAATCAGTAGTGGGTTGGGAAAACATATGCAAATATGGACACATTATGCAATAAAAGTTTGATGTACAACTTTATTTTGATAATACACATACCTTAATATCTGTCTATCAACAACGGAATATTGAACAATTAATTCCATTTCTTAGTAAAGCAATACCAAATCATAGCTGAACATACCCTAAAATAATATCCTTGGCAATCTGATCAAATACTATAGTTAAGTAAGCCTTGGTTTTGTACGCTTTCCTACGCATAAAATCAAGAATACTGATACCTGGATAGAATAGTATTCAAACTGCAAAACATTTTATATCTGCGCATCTGTACAGAATGCAGAAGAAACTGGTGGTACACCTGAATAAAAAGGTGGAATTCGCAGATGAAGAGTAGTCAACTTTTGGGTTAATCATCAATATACAACCACTGTCTGCATGCAGATATTCAGCGATAAATCACGCCAGCTAAATCAGTGTGGAGAGCATCCTTTTTCATTGCGAACTCTAATTAATAATGAACAAAGTGGGTCAGTCAACAAGAGCACTTGTAGGTAGCTCGCATCCGTATATAGTTCATCAACATTATCAATATTTGCTTGCCTGACCACACACGCTAAACATATTTGCCATAGTCTTTATATAGCAGCCCAACTACCCTATAGTTATGAAGCCAACGTGGTTGTCGGTATTTGCTGGCATGAAATGACGCCCCCAAATATAGAATTGAGATCCATTTTATATTTATGATGTTTGGTAGAAGAGCAGAGAACAACTTTAGGCTAAATATAGCGCCACTGGATGATGGAACTGCCCTGCCAATGTTTAATATTTGTTTGATATTTTATTCAGATTAATGTTTTATTCAAGATCAATTTTCTCAATCTTACCTGACATTCTACTAAGTTACTAAGTTGTGTGTAACAACATAATGTCTCTTAGTTGAATAAGCATATTTAAAAAGAACAAACATATGGAAGTAAACATGGAGGAAATGTGACGAAGTCATAGGCCAAAAGTTAGGCCAAGACATTAACGCCAAAACTTATTAGCAGAAGTTCAATGCAGCAATACACTATAGAAGTACACATTTTATCTGATTTTCTAACTACATGTAAAATTTATAACAAGCGTAATACCAATACAGTTAAATCCCAAGTGATTTACAAAACATGCATACTTCGGTTCTAGATGCTGCCCATTTCTTGTACCCAAATTAGGACTGATTTGCTACTCCTCGATTTTGGAGAAATCAGTTATGTGAAGAAAGATAGTCAAACGTTCCACAATTGCAGGTCATAGATGGATTTTCCTTAATTGATAAATTAATTGCCCGAGGTGCATTTATATATGATAATGCTCTTACACATGATGTATGTGTGTTGGTTTGATATATGTATGTTGTGATTTTATGTGTGACGTTGATCACTATTTGTCATCTTTGCTTATTCTAAAAGCAATGTTTATATAATATACTTATCGTATATGGTAGTTCATTACTATAGTAAACATAGAACATAGATCCAGATAGTGTACCGCTTGAAAGATATAGTTAATATTTTAGACCTATTTCAGCAGATCGGAACGCCTAATATTGTTTTTATATATACAAACTCCCCTCCACCCAGCTGTCCCGTGAATATGTGCCGACCTCCCCGCTATCCCCACCCGGCAGACCTACGCTCACTAAAGGTTGTGTTGCTTCTCAGAAAGAAGGGTTGTCAAGTGTTTTGCCTGGTCTTGTCTGCTGCCGATCTATGGCACAGCCATACAACGACACAGACAATCTAGATTATATATTTTGTTACCTTTTTTTTTGTGATAATCCTAGATCCTTGATAATCCTAGATTCTCGACGTTTGTTTTGGAAGCCATTGTACGAATCTGTACGACCTAATTCCTAGTCTCCTGATCCCGTGACAGCTCTGGGCTGTTCCATGTTCCATTCTTCCATGCTGGTTCCCTGCGGCTCTTCCATGAACCTTATAGCTTTCCATCTATTTGTTTTCTTATTTTGTTATGGTTGACTTCACTCGCTTCGAATATTCGGTAAGCGATAACTTTTTAATTTATCAGTAAATGACACATGTTCCCGTTTGGACCTTGCTACCCTTGACTCATTCTAGCTTCCGGGATCGGTTAGAAAGTTCCCCCCCAAAAAAGCATGAGAAAAGGTGTTCGGAAGACAGTGTTGGTACCATATCGTTCTGGCTTCGGAAAGCGCCCCAGTGAAGTCATTTGAGTAGCATAGCAAGCTATCCTTACGGATAGCGGTAGGGGGGCTGCTCGTCTAGAAAGTATCCGATTCAAGATATGTACTGATTTCTATGGTTTGGTTAGAACGGTATGTTTTCAGTGATAGTAAATGAAGAAAAATGGTTGGCCACTGGATATCTAGCCTCCCGCCCTCCCCACCCCCATTCACACAAGCTATTGATTCTTGTAGCGTTGGTCATGTCTCTGCTGAGCCACGACCAACTGTGCGAGGCATGTGTACAGCCAGCGGGAGTGTGTATGCAGGGGCGCTTGCGGTGGTATTGGGAGACACCATTTTCGGCGCTTGTTGATATATTTCGTGGCAATGGCCGTCGATTCAAATCATAACACACCAATCGAAAGTGGTAAATGGGCTTATATCTTCTTTTCTAGACAATATTGTTCCAGTAATCACTAGCTAATATCGTTGCTTACTAATATACGGTAGTTCTCACACCCGAGAAAAAGCTGAATGAGCATTTATTTCGTGGGCAGAGACAGCAGCGATTCCCTTTTCTTCTACTATGTGCGTAGGACCGTGATAATGGGTACGCCTGGTCTAATTTTAGTGAGTAGCCGGTGGCGGCTTTTTAAAAAAAAAGCGGTGGTCGTGGGAGAGTCGAGTTAGGTAAATAATTAGATGTCAGAATCTTCTCAGAAAAGCAATGTAATGCTGTAATATTGATTCCTGATAAAACCATTTAAACTAAACTACAATATATGCCTGAATTATCATTTTAGTTGGTGAATATGATCTGAATGCACTTTCTAAATATTTTTTAATGTGTATAATATGACCTAACTAATCTAGACTTCAAGTGGCATGTCTAGGAGCCAAGGCAACCCCATGTTGAGAAGATTTATGGTACGAAATCACCTTCCCTGCCTTCACTAGCTGAACACACATAAACAAATCCATCCATGTAAATTGAACACATCCTAAAAGGTATGGCCCATTAATAGAAGTTCACAATATTGGGCATATGTTCAAGAAAGTTGTTAATAGAAATTTTGTTAGGGGGAATTGGCCAAGCTTCCGGCGCATGTAACTATAATAAATGATGTTAGCCAAACATGGAAAGTGCGTTTACTGGTTTCCAATCCGTCCTGATCCCTATTTGAATAGGGGATTACAGGTGTTCTGATCACTTGAGATCAGTAGCCTTCATGCGCGATTGAGTTTGAAATAATATTTAGAGTTATATACTTGAACAGTGAACATGATTCATATTTGTGATTAAGAAAAGAGTTACAAAGTATTGCAAACAGATTAGACCTGACCCGGAGTCCTAATTATATGACTATTTGAACTTTGCATAATATATTGAGGAGATGGAATCAATGCAATATAGTCGCTAGACACACTGAAATTAATTTCAAATTGACACCACGTACACGATGTTGTACTGAATGAATTCGTCTCGAATAGGTCTCAACCGACTCTTTTAGATGTAAATTAGACTTCTATCAACGGTACAAACGAAATACATCCTTCTATTGGTATGATAGTTGTATTGCTTTGGGAATTTCTAGGACATTGCAGTTGTAGACATGTCGAACATTAAACAAATTGATAAATATCCAATGATGAACCGTCATGGAATACATAAAATGTTAATTTTAACGCCCAAATCAGGTTCCATCTGAGAAAAGGAAAACTAATTTTAACGCCCAAATCAGGTTCCATCTGAGAAAAGGAAAACAAAAAGGCACTCTACGATGTCACATGCAGTTTATATGGATTAATCTTTCTGGAGGACAGGACTTATCTTCAAATGATTTATTATGGCCATGTTTACGACGTTTTGGAAGACATACGTAAGGTTGAGCGAAACGTCTATCATCATGGACATAGAAAATGTATACATGTGTGAAAAATCGATTCCACACATTCATGCTCCTCATTGCCATCATTCCTCTTACGTCTGGACATTGTGAACACTAAGGATCAATCTTAATATTACGATTGTCATGTTGTATCTGAGCCTGCACCAATGATATAATAACCTTAGATTATTACAAACATTTCCGAAAGTAGTTTAATCACGGCAATGTGCCAAATGTATCAAAATAGAAATAAACTGAGCATATTGATCATTAACAAATTCAAGTTCAAGTTTCACCTTTGGGTAAGCTTTTGCCTTGACCGTTAATTCATAATAACATACTTCATTTTGTACTATCAACCGTATCAAATACAATTATCAAGTTTACAATAACTTCGACGTTTCTTCTGCGTATTATTCTCAAAACAAATTGCTAATGGGATAAGCATAAGCAGAGTAATTGACTGAAAGGTTTGTTGATACCGGTATGTTAAAGAACCCAAATTTGGTGAAATCGATTTTGAGGAAAGTAATTTCCACAGGGTACATTTTTTAAGGGTCCTTGTAGGTATCCACGACAGTCCTATCATCATTCTAAATAGGGCTGGCCTTGAAAACGACACAAAGTGACTGGGAATGCAGGGCCGAACTTCATGTGTTTGAACAGAAAGATACTAAATCAGTGCCAATGGAACTAAATGTGCTTAACATATGACATGTCTTAATGCTTACTGTATATTCTTGGGAGATGATGTGCAGTATTCACAAGAGAACTGGTAGTTTAAGAACATCTATTTGTCATTATCTGAAACAATAGCGACTCGCCCTGTTGCAGATGGCTTTTAACCCTATTCTGATATTCGATTAAGTATGACAATGTAACAATGTAACACCTGTTATCATATGAAATATGTCAGAATAGAAATCTTATATATAGGACAGCTGACCCATCGGCGTCAGCGACTATACCTCCGTAGTGAATTACTATGGAAGACCGTAATGGGTAATACCGAACTCGGGCTTCCGATACCGGGTATACCTCGGGCCGGGTACTATGGAAGACCGTAATGGGTAGTATACTTCTCGGCATTCCGATAACGAACCGGCCCGGTCCCGGTCAAGACCAGACCCGGTATATTAAAAAACTATATCATACCATAGTATTACTATAGCGACACCTTAAAAATAAAACTTCGATGACCAGGGCTCCGATGACCGGGGCTCCGATGACCGGGACTCCAATGACCTGGGCTCCGATGACCGGTACAATACCGGGTCGGTATCGGCCGATGACCGGGGTAACATTTTCTCGGAGCCCCGGTCATACTTTCCCGGTCATCGGAATTCGATCCGATTTAAGGTATATCAATGATTTTCAACACAAGAGAACATTATGTTTGCAATACAAAACAGGAATAATTAAATAAATATAATAATGAAATAAGTACAAACTTGAACATAAATAGTAAAATATGTAATAACCATCATGGTTAAAGTCCAGATTAATATGAATGGTTAATTAACAATAAATTAATCGCATAATATAAATAACAAATATCGTCATGGGTTGCAATGTAGACCCCAAGTGGCGTCCGAAGGTACTACCCAGAGGTATCCGGAGACAGAGGTGATCTCTATTGATGTAGTTATATCTATATTAAATCAGTCATAATACTGAGGAATGAACATTGATAATAAGAATTGCATTTTAGGATTATTGAAATAATTATTGTTTCAGACGATTTTCTTAACCGTTGCTCTCAACTGAAAATACTAATTGATAAAACAATGTTTATATTTTATTATAACCTATCTAATATTTAAGAAATCATTTTGAACAAGGTATAGGAAGCATTGTGTTAAAAGCTTGTAGGGTTGCTCACCTGTGTTAAAAGCTTGTAGGGTTGCTCACCTGACTAAGGGTAGCAACCAGAGTTAATCCTTGGTAGAGGAAACATGATCTGAACATGTTTCCATTAGTTTTACCTGTACCTTGTTTGTTTATATGTACCGATTTTATATACTAAATGTATTGTAACCATGTTGTAGTCATGGAGTCATGGGGACAGGGCCAGTCAGGTATATAAGACAGGTATTTGGTGAAGGTAAGGCAGAACTGCTCTGTACACAGAACTACCTGCTGCTGCTACTTCACCAATACCTGCTCTATACTTGATTGACTCTGGACTCTGATTGCATGGTTATATTATTTACCTGAAATACAGTTTTCATATGATAGTGGCTATATGATATTGGCTCCGATGACCGGGGCTCCGATGACCTGTCAACTAATGTCTAAAATTATGTCCGAATATTTATGCTCATTACTCAAAAACTACTTGAGCTTTTTACACAATTTAAATTGTATTAAATACCCCAACATATCTATTCAACTTCCCTAATTTTACAAAATTATTGCACAATTATTTGTACCTCTATTTCCAATCGTTGGTAAAGTAGCTATACAATATACTCTATAGGATGAGCTATTCGCCGAAATAATGTCTAAAATTGTGTCGGAATACTTATGCTCATTACTCAAGAACTACTTAAGCTTTTTACACAATTTAAATTGTATCAAATACCCCAACATATCTATTCGATTTTCCTAATTTTATATAATTATTGCGCAATTATTTGTACTTCTATTTTCAATCGTTGGTAAAGAATACTTATAGAATAGAATAGAATATGATATGATGAGAGTTGATTATACAGTACATTTCGGGTAAAAAAATCATTTATGCAAGTTTTAAGACCCATATCTAGCTACTAGCAAGTTAATCCAGTACAGGGTTAATCCCAGGCAGGTGATAAAACTATCTTAGAATATAATTTGAAACGCTTGTGTTTAATTAAAGAAAAATCACTTTCATCATGATTAAGCAAGCTTTAAGAGGTTTGTTAACAGATGCTATAGTAAATGCCAGTTTAGCTTGATATGTGCTATAAGATAAGATAAGATAAGATAAGATAAGATAAGAAGTTGTTTATTTGTCATGTTCAAAGAGTACAGAAACAAGTACAGTCGGGTAGTAAATAAAAGGACAAATAGGTCGACATACCTTTATGGTACAACTAGGTACTATTTCTTCCGGCAGTTGCCAGAATTTGGAATAATTAGTAAAAAGTAGACTAAATAACTAAGTGACTTAGGGATAATATGAGTCAAACTACCATTTACAGGTTTGACAGGGAGAACATTTCAGAATATAATACAATGATAATAACAATAGTAATAAATGTCGTAATAAAGAACATTATTACACAGTGCTGTTATAAGATACATATAAGCTTGTGAGACCTAGAATTATGTAGGTTTACATTTCAGGTTTTTTACCCTTGTACTAGGGCAATCGAGTGAGTAGGACGATATTACCATCCAAATACATTCATTACATAGGATACAAAGTCATAATATATTGAAGAAATGCGGGCCATTCTTCGTAATAATTCAGGGTCAGTAGATCATGGTCGCCAATGAAAAAATGCGGGCCATTCTTCGTAATAATTCAGGGTCAGTAGTTGGGCGAGAAATTAATCAACGCAACACACAGAGATGTATGCTTCGAATCAGTACCAGCCTTACAAGAGACCGATTCCAATCTTTTCTTTATTCTTATACTAGACAGATTAGAACGAATACACTGGTCCTGCGCTGATTGGCTTTGGTCCCGTTGGTCCAATTAATTGACAGGTTAGATTAGAGATCCAATCAGCCACAGGATAACAATGACAGACAATATTAAAACGAGGCTCAGAGTGACCACTGCCACTCTGACCAATCTCTTTGGGTGGTGACCAGGTCACGAGGTTATCTCCCCTCCCCTCTCCCTCCCACTCTTTAATCAGTATTCCCCCCCCTCCCCTGACCTGGCGGTCAGCCCCTCCCCTCCTTTCCCATGTGATCGACTTTGAGATAACGGTCAGACCTGGACCTCACCTGTACCTTTGGACTTTGGGATGATAAGAAATCCGCGAGCGTTGTGGCGGTAAGAAAGTGTGGGTAGCCTTCTGGCCGGTAGGGGCGCGACGAATGTCTGGCTGAATGAGACAACTTTAACTCAAAATTAGACAATTTAGGCTTGTCAATTTTACAATATGTTTGAATACAATACAGGAATGATAACAATAAATATCGTAATAAAGTACATTATTACAAGGTAAATGAGTATCTGTGCGAGAAGGGGGATCCATATCCTAGTCAGCTCTCATCTGAGCCTGGATCATTGTTTGCACACCTCTTCGAAATTCCTTTCTGAGGTCAAGATTTTGTAGATTTTTCTTTAAACCATTCCAGGCTATTCGAGCTTAATAAAAGAAAGAATTTTGATAGAGTGCAGATTTTGGATGAATCATTTTTAGATTTTTTCTATTTTCCGAATGACTCCTCGTAGGTACTTTTCTCAGGTCGACGTTTGATTCTTTTTTTTGCAAGATTGTGTGCACATTCTATAACAAGTAATGTCAGTGGCGACGCCCTAGGCGACAGAGAAAGCCAGAGAATGGCCCAGAGAAAGCTTGAGAATGGTCGCCCAGTAAGTTAGCTTGTTGAAGATTAATATTGGTTAGGCTATAAAACCTCATGTGAATGTGAATAGAGGGGGACTCTTGCCTTGCTCTACTATTGTGACTGAATACAACCACATTGAAAGCAAGAAAATGTCTTTATTCTTCATTTATTCCTTACCAAGTGATTGCTGAAAATGACTATTAGAATAGTATTAGGATACTATTAGAACCTATTCTAAAACAGGCAAATGTAATCTAGTCTCCGGATACCTCTGGGTAGTACCTCCGGACGCCACTTGGGGTCTATATTGCAACCCATGACGATATTTGTTATTTATATTATGCGATTAATTTATTGTTAATTAACCATTCATATTATTTAATACGGACTTTAACCATGATGGTTATTACATATTTTACTATTTATATTCAAGTTTGTACTTATTTCATTATTATATTTATTTAGTTATTCCTGTTTGTATTGCAAACATAATGTTCTCTTGTGTTGAAAATCATTGATATACCCGAAATCGGGTTGAGTTCCGATGACCGGGAAATTACGACCAGGGCTCCAAGAAAATTTTCCCCCGGTAATCGGCCGAGGAAAAGCTAGACCAACCCGGTATAGTACCGATATCGGTAAGTCATTACCAGGCCGGTGATCGGGGACCGGGGTTTCCCGGGTCGGGCTCATTCTTTCCGGGTGACCGGCCGGTCCGGTCCCGATGTTTAGTTACCCAATTTTTTGGGAGGTTTAGACACTTGTGTTTAAACAGTTTTAACTCAGCTGTGCCCGCCGGGTGCGCTGCCGCGTCCACTGACCACACACTGACCACGAGGGTTGGACGCGAGCAGGGCACTTGCATCTTGGCACACGCAGCGCGAGGACGGTCAAACCTACCTACTGCAATATGGCGGAGTTTGTACTAGAGGACTGGGTTACACAATCCGGCTTAAACCCCAAGACCGTAGAAGTACTGACGAGGGAAGATTGTATCACCAAAGATGTGCTAGAAAAACTGACATCAGCGGCTGCGACCCGACTTGGCCTCACTGTTGGACAATCTGCTATGTTGCGAGATTACGCTCTATTGGCAACAACCACATGCCTGTCTTACCTAAGAAGGTGGAACCAGACGGACAACAAGCAGAGACCGATGAGGCAAACCAAGCGCACCTAGAAGCGGATCTTGACAAGATGATGAATGGAGGTGGAGGTGAGGGCACCGAGAGACCTCAGCCCGCCGTTGGGGCTGCCATGTTAGGGAATGATCCCAGGGTGACCCTCACCCTTAGGGCAGTGAAGAAGAAGGCGCTCAAAATCATTAACTTTGTTCCAGAGAAAGTTACACTCCGTTTAGCAGCGAAGAGGAAAGAAAAGATGGCCCTGGTTGAAGGCAAGACTGGAGTCTTTACTATACAGACAGATGATCACCAGCACCAAGCATACATCTCTCTGGCTGAGTGGGGGGCAGCCAACTTAAGATTGCTCCACCAGCTCTTGCAGACGGAGGAATTGAGCCGGGATAAGGTTGATTACTATCATGCCTACACCGTCACCATATATGAAATGTTGGAGCATTATGAGTGGGCATCAATATTGGAATATGACACCAGATACCGTGAGTTACAGGCTGAGTACTGTTTGGATTGGGGCTCGCCTATCCCATCGCTGACCGCCTCCCTCCTCACTGCTAGGAAGCAAATTACCAAAGAGAAGGGAGGAGACCGAGGAAAAGCGCAAAAGAGTGCAAAGGCTAAGACAGAGCTCTGCCGCTTATACCGCACAAAAGGAGGATGCACGTACAGGGATAACTGTATGTATGTGCATGAGGAGACAACCAAAACCGCGTAAAAAAACGGAGAATAAATAGGGAGGAAGGTGCTCTGATATATGCAGCCTAGGAAAACCATTTAGCAGCTGATGATAAAGACCAAACTTTTATTCTGACAGGAGTGAGGGAGGGTTTTCATATCACCAACTCTTCCGTGCCACCTGAAGAGGCCTTTATGGAGAATTATCACTCTTGCACCCAGGCTAGCACTGCCTCCCTAGTGGAATCACAAATCAGAGCAGAATTAGATAATGGGCGATATATAGAGGTACCAGCCCCAGTGACTATAACGTCGGCCCTAGGGGCCATACCCAAACTAGAAGGAAATAATATACGTTTGATACATGACTGCAGTCGACCATTGGGTCGAGCAGTCAATGATAGAGCTGTGCACCAACCCTTTAGCTATCAGTCCTTTGATGAGGCTTTGAATATGATTACACCAAATAGCTGGTTGGCAAAAATGGACCTACAGGGACCATATCACTCAGTAAAAGTGCACCCTCAAGACCATGCGGTGCTAGGGCTAAGTTGGAAGTTTAAGGAAAGATCTGAGGTCTGTTACATGTATGACTCTAGGCTCCCCTTCGGAGCTCGTTTAGCACCAGGGATATTTAATACATTAACGCAAGCCATACGTCGGATGATGGCAGGCCTCGGATACAAGAACATCGTTGTATATTGCGATGACTTCCTGTGTGTTGGGGATACACAGGAAGAGTGCATTAGTGCTCTCAACGCTCTAATGAAGCTGTGCAGGGAATTAGGCTTTGGCATTAATTATAATAAAGTGCTGGGGCCATCAAAGTGCCTCTTTTTCCTGGGAATCGAGATAAACTCTCAAGACATGTGTGTGGGCCTGCCCCCAGACAAAATCACAGACTTGTTATCTATTCTCAGAGAGTCATTAGGAAAGAGGAATGTGACGAAGAAAGCACTCCAGAGACTAGCAGGGAAATTAAACTGGGCGAGGCAAGTGTTTCATGGAGGAAAGCATTTCGTCCACAGTATCTATGACAGAATAAAATCTTTGACATCCCCTTGGCATAGGTGTCATGTAACGCAGGGTTTGAAAGTGGATCTTATGTGGTGGGTGGATCAAGCTATTAATTTCAATGGCTCCCTACCCATATGCGATGCGTGCGCATACACACCCCTAACCATACACACCCCTATGGGATCCGTCAGGAAGACCTCAAATTGAGAGGCAGGCATCCCCTTCTGAAACGATGTAGTCTATGAATTCAGAATAAAAATACGATATATATATATATAACCATAGATGCCTGCATCAAAGGAGGGGGTGGCTATCACCTTGGCCAGTGGTTCTATGTCCGATGGGAGGACTGGCAAGGGATGAGTGAAAAACACATTAATTATAAAGAGGTGCTGACCCTGGAGCCGGCAGCCGCTATCTTCGGGCCCAGATGGCGGGACAAGGATGTCACAGTCCACTGTGACTCCAGGGCAGCGGTGGGTATGATACACAAGGGCAGAGCCCCTGATGAGGACATCAACCACTCACTGAGACGTATATACCAGCTGTCCATGATTTATAACTTTCGGCTAAAAGCGGTGTACTACCCGGGTCGGTACAACACAATTGCAGACAGCATTTCCCGCCTGGAGGAGCCTGGCGGGGTCCAGCGCATGCACCACATTCTGACCTCAGTGAGGAGGGGGGATGGAGGTTGCCCTCCAGGAGGAGGTCAATGTCTATCAGAGCCAAGCGTGGGCAGAGAATACTCGGCGGGCAAACACCACCCACAAACGAACGTATCTGAGGTTTTGTCAGGCTTACCAAAAAACCCCAGTACCTGCCACATCCCACACACTGTGCCTGTATGCGGCCTGGCTGGCGAGGAAGCTAGCATACAACAGTATTAAACAATATATAAATATAATAAGGATAAGGACATAAGGTCATAAGGACATGAGGACATGAAGAGTGTGGATAGATTAATCCTATGCCTAAGGACTACCACCTCAGGGCCACATTAAAAGGCATCCAAAGGCTGAAAGGCTCAGCCGTCAATAGGAAACCTCCCATCACACCAGAGCTACTGGGTATTATCAGAAGGAGGTTAGATATGATAGGAGATAAGCATACAGCAGAGTGGGCCGCCTGTCTTTTAGTGTTCTTTGGATACCTGCGAAAATCTAACGTGTTTTGGGATCTAGCCCGACCCAACAATATACAACCCATAACAAAAGGAGACATAAGGTATGTGAAAGAGGGCATCGTGATTGATGTCAGGTGGTCCAAAACAAACCGATTCGGAAATAACAACCATCAAGTGGCCCTCCCCAGGATGAGGGGCCATGACTTATGCCCGGTGCGGGCAATTTACGCAATGTTGAGATCAACCCTGAGCTCCCCTCCCACTGCAGCAGCAGTCGGGTATCAACAGGGGGGAAGCTTTGTACATCTCTCCTCTCAGGTGTTCCTTGACTCAGTAAGGCATGCTCTGGAGGGCCAGGTGTCTGATCCCTCCTCCTACTCCTGCCATTCATTTCGACGTGGTTCTGCCACTTGGGGACACAAATGCGGTTTAAATTCAGACTCAATACGTCTCCTAGGCCACTGGAGATCGAACTCTTATCAGAGCTATCTAGAGCCAGGAGAAAAAGACAGAATGGAGGCAGCAAAGATCATGACTCTAGGCCTCCCCTAAAGAACTACTACATACTGGGTTTCTGGGGTCATGGGAAACCTCAGTTGATTTTATTGCTCATAAACATTGACAATTAATTTTAACAAATATATTATTATTGTCTTATGTAATTCTTTAATTGGTTTCTATAATTACAACCATGCTTATTCTTATGTTTACTCATATACTTCAGTTTATGTACTGGCACGCTTCTTGTAACTTAGCTGAGTTGAATAAAACTCCCTTTTACCCACACTCCTTGTTTGAGTTAATTATTTAGAGGTGTCACTATGCTTCAAGTATGACGAAATTAATTTACCGGGTCTGGTCTTGACCGGGACCGGGCCGGGCCTGGACCGGACCGGACCATTATCAGAAGGCCAAGTTCGGTACTACCCATTCCGGTCTTCCATAAATTACAGACACCTGGAGACAGTGCGTCATCGCCGTTCCACCAATGTTGAAGACAAGAGCAGTCACACTTAAAATATTTTGTCTTGAACGTATACTGATATATATATGTAGTGATTCGCAGACTCTCGACAATAATAAACAAGTCAACAAGGCAACTCCTAGTCCGTCTGTTTATTACAGTTCTCTCAAGCGGACCCTAGTCCGTATTCCCCGGACAGGGTAGTGTGTTTACTTACACAACACATCAAGGTGCATAAACACGGTAAGAAGTATGGCAAGACATACAGTAAAGAGATACATAAGATAAGAATGTTATGGAATAGGTAAACAGAACGGATACTCTATGAGAGTAATAAGGTAAGAGTTGATATAAGAATATAAGGGTAAATGAGGCATTTAGTGACACACAAGGTATAAATGCAGAGGATCAAACGTAGATCCCTCTGTGGGAATATAAGAGTACTAACCCTTTATGGATTGTACCTAGAGGATTATAGTAGAACTACTACAATACCCCCCCCTTAATTTTAGATTTTTAAAAATCCCTTTAGAAAAATCGTAATAAAGATCAACACAGTACAAAGTACTAAAAAGGCTTCAAGTGGATAAAAAGAGAATTAACATTGCGGACCTGGAAAATTAAAGTTAAATATAGGTCTTCAAGGCGACAAAAAGGAGCAGCATAAGGTGTCCTCACGATATAGTTAACAAAATACCAGGTCGCTACATCTCTAGCACATACCACAAAGTAAGAAGAAACATAAAAGATACACACAGGAGCATAAGTGTCCTCACTACATAGGATAACAACAGTTGGATAAAGAAAAATTTTCTCATGGAAAATACAATAACCCAAAAGTATCCGGAAAATGTAGAAACAAGCTTCTAGTGAAGTATCTAAACATAAGGTAACCAAAGGTTGACAACGCAACAACAAAATAATATTCTTCAAAGGCGAATGGCAGTTAGAGCATGGAAGAATTTAAAGAATGTTCTCACTGTTCTTTTAGCACAAGCTTATTCCATGGGAGTGTCCGTCTGGTTCTGCGGGTCCACAGTGTTTCCGTCCGTACCAAGTGGTTGCACGAGAGTGGTCGGACTAAACAACCAGGTTGGGATTTCAAACGCTCCCGGATTGTCCCGTACAGGGGTGCGATGAGCTTGCTGACCGACAGCTGCAGCTGGAGGCATGGCAGTGGTGGCTGGAACTTGCTGTAGTGTACGCAGCAAATTACTCAGCATGAGCAATTGCGGGAGTTGTGATGGGTCCAAGGGCAAGGCAGCCACCGGATTTGGAAGTGGAGGTAGAGGAGCTGTAGGGGTAGGCACTGTAACTGTCTGCTTCTGTTCTTCTTCAACAGGGTCGACAGGGGAAGAGGAGCGCGTGTCGTCCTCAAGCAGTGACCTCAGTCTCAGGTTTTCTTCCTCCAGGCGGCGGATCTTAGAGTCACTGGCCGACAGGGATCGGCGAAGTCCGTCTACTAGACCTTCCTGGCTCTTAGCTTCCTCCCGGACGTCTCCTAGCTGTTCCACGGACGTCTTTACATCACTCAGCGCCAGCAGGGGTGTAGTTACCTCCTTGAGCAGAGCTTTTAGTTCTGCACGGGCGGAATCAGCTGATGCACAGACCTGCTCCAGGGCTGTGTCTACAATGATCTCGGCTCTAGCCACCAGCTCCAGGCTGTCATCAACGGAAGGTAGATGTTGTAACACACTTCCGGACCATTCCCGAGCCCGCCTGCATGCCCGCTTAGACAGGGGAGAACCAACTTCAGATGTAGCGGGACGGTCTCTCTTCTTAGATGAACCAGAACTCACGGATTCCTTTACCACAGAACTACTAGCATCAGTGGCCCTGGCATGGCAACTCCCTGCTGCAGCGGCAGCAGAAGAAGAAGCTCTGGACTTTCCGGACGTTGACCCGGACTCGATAGTCACGGCAGAAGAGCACGACTCTGATCTTGATTTCTTGGAGCCTCTCCTGGTACTAGTGGCTCTCCTCATGACTCTAAGATGCTGCCCGGCCATGTAGGTTGTTCGTTGGAAGACATGGTTGGTATGAATGGAGGGCAGCACCTTAACAGTTTTGTCCAAGGCATCTTTGCGGTTGAGATGATGCTGCACGGACTCCCCGTACATCAAGTGTTGTACTAGTTCGACATGTCTATCCAAAACTTGGTGACAGTTGGTAGACGGACAAACCCACACCTGGACGAATGGGGCGTGCTCCTCGCAAAAATGCCTAAACAGACGTTCACGAGTCGAGTACGCCCGGACCCCACCCGGATTCAGGGACAGAATCCGGCAGACCAAAAATGGGCATCGGTGGCCGGGTTCCCAAAGACGGTGGGCCTCGATGACCTTCTGGTAGGTTCCAGAGTCCATAGAGTCTGCTCTCAGAATCTCAGGCCAAACATGAGATTCATACCTTGCCATATGTCCGTCATTCTTGAATTCTTTGTCTTCGGAGTCGCTCTCCGGACAAACCACAACTCCAGATCCGGGCTGGTCGGAGCGCGGATCTAGAGGCAAGATGTCCGTGGCTGCATCCAGCTCCCTTCGGAAGGCATCCATACTACCTTTTCCGGACAGCTGGGCTCTCCGTCTGCCAGCGCGGTGGTAGTGGCGTTTCTTTATTTTTTTCTCAACAATCTTCTTCTCAGAGGTCCTGGAAGAACTGTGAGGCTTCTTGTCCTGTGAGTCTTCTCTAACAGTCATGACCCCACTAGCTGTGTGGTGTACACCTGGAGTTCTTCCACGAGACGTCCGTTCACGAGGAGCAGGGGAGGCAGAAGCATCACGCCTACCCGGAACTTTCTCATCCCCAGAAGACTTGGCTGCCTTCCTGGGAGAGACAGACTTCCTCTGACTTCTCCTTAGAGCGGGTGAAGTCTCAGGCTTCTTCCCGGACTTGTCCGTACCGGATCCGTCCTCCTGCTCATCCAACAGAGGCTGGATTTCTGTACCAAGTGGCTTGATACCCGAAACCGTCCGTCGAAGAGTCTTGACCGCAGCCGCATTCGCAGGATCCAACCCCATGAGGTCTTCTGCTCCCTCAAGGAGACGGTTCTCCTCGGCCTCAGTCATCGGCGGAGCCGATTCATCACCCGAATCCATAGGTTCGTCCGTACGTCGTTCTTGCAACATCCTGATATCTGGCTGCTAACAAAAAAATCTTTCCCTATAAAAGGAAAAAGAATAACACTAAGCAAGATGGAAAATGCCAGAATCTATGTTGTGTTTACATGTAATACATTACAGTGCAAAACAATACATTACCCTCCACACCATATATTACATACAGGTGGAAGAGGGAACACAAAATCAATTATCACAGACTAACTTCTTGACAGAAGTTACCTAAAGTCAAGTATCATGAAACAAACTCTTTAGAAGAGCGATATGGGTTGGCGGATAGCCAAATAAATAAACATTGGTGGTGTAAAGAGCCCCAACACAAGCTACACTTTCACCTCATACATTCGCCATTCATTCAGAAAGCACCGGTGTCATGGCTGACGTCTCAAACATTTCACCGAACTTCCTCCTTCCATTACAAGTAATCAAAACTTTCCTAAAACTCCAACACACCGTGTCTAGTAGCAGACAACTATAAACTATCAAATTGATATCAACTCGGAATATGACAAGCAAGTTTTAACCCAATTCAACTCACTTCTTTCCTAGGGAGTTCCGAGTCCAAAGTGCGTTGGCTAGCTGTTGTTGTGCAGAGTCACAGAGGTGGAGTGAGAAAGGGTGCAACACTACAGCGCTCACGGCCAGCGTGGTAACTGTAGTACACAAAGTCGCCACCTCTCTCAGCGCCACCTTCCCGCTCAAGACCACGGCCAAACACAGCTATTTCTAGTGCTCTACTACAGGGCGTACATTGATGTTTAAGTATGCAGCCTGCTCTGATCTTCCGCGGAGACAATTGCGGATACATTGTCCATAAAGCCCACTATCCACTTAGCCGATTCAAAAGCAATTTCAACCCAATTTCTGAGCTGATTCAAGCTTCCCGGGGAGTCTTAGTTCAGTTAGAACTCAAGGGTTCTCCCAAGCTAAGCCTTTCTCAGTGCAGTTTCTAACAAGCCATACGGACTGGTTGGTTCTTTCCCAGCCACTCAATAAATTCAATAAAGAATTTCTCAAATGTCGTGAAAGGGCAGCATGACTTATCCGATATATCAGCCACCGACTTCTCGTTGTGTATAACTTTTGTGGAACCATCAGGAAAGTTCCACCTGTACTTTAAAGCCTAAGTTCCATATTGCAATCTTGATGGAGCTTTACGCGTGCGCTTAGCCCTTGCAATTACTGGTGGAACACTGTCCGTCTTCTTCACAGGAGAAATAGGAATATTTTGAACAATGTCCAAATTTTTCCTCGGCCTCCCCCTCCCTCTTTTTAAGGGCTTAGCAGAATCCGCCAAAACCAGAGGAACTGGTTGCTTTTTTACAACTGTATCCGTCTTAGCTTCTTTGGGCCTGCTTTTATTCTTAGAAGGGAGCACAACCGGAGAAATTTTTAATTTCTTCTTTTTCTTCTGAGACTTCTTCTTACCAACCCGGATAACAGCAGGACCAATATCTACTGTCTGTTTCTTGTTGGAAGAAGGAAGTTTCACTCCAGCTGCGTTTTTCTTAGGTCTACACCTGGGTTTTACACCAACGGTAATTTTCTCCTTTTCTTTTCTTTCCGGACATTCAGCACCAGCTAGAACTTTTCCGCCTTCAAACTTCAGAATCTCGCGCCCAGCCTTCTCTAACTTACGGAATTCAGGAGCCTTATGTAAATTAACAGCCTGAATCGGTCCGTCCTCATCAAAGGCGGGTTTCAGATAATCTATATGATATCTGACGATTCCCTCAGTCGTCTCTAATTCATAGGTAGTACCCCCTATGAATCTACGCACTTTGAAAGGCCCATCCCACTTGGGACCGTACTTCTTATTAGCCTTAGGGGGACAGTACCTATACACAATAGCCCCTTCCTCAAAGCGCCTTGGACAAGCCCGTCTGTCAAAGACTTTCTTTTGGTGCACAGCAGCAACTCCAAGATTATCTCTGACAAACTGATGTCCAGTTCTCAATGACTGTCGCAAATTCTCTACGTATGCCATCCGACAAGGAAAATCCAGCCCTCCGGGCTCAACTCCATGGATCAAATCCACTGGAGTCACAAGCTCAGTCCCAAAAACTACTGAATTGGGCGTACACAACGTACTGGCATGCACCGTACCCCTGTAAGCATGCGCTATAGACGGAGCGAGCAAGTCCCAATTTGAATCCGAGTAGCTGGTCAGGCAAGAGAGCTGCTCAACAAGAACTCTGTTAAAACATTCTACCTGTCCATTTGACTGAGGCCTGTACGGGAGAGTGATTAGCTTCTCAACCCCTAACATGTCCAACAAACTTCGCAACAGCTGAGACCTGAATTCCGGCGCCCCGTCCGTTTGCAACGAAACCGGACAACCGAATCTCAGAACCCACTCTCTAAACAGAACTTCAGCACATCTTTCCGCCGTGTGGTCCGGCATAGGAAATGCTTCCGCCCATTTTGAGAAATGGTCTGTAATCACCATTACGTAGTTGTTTCCTCTAGGGGTAGTCTTAAATGGACCAATGATGTCCAACGCTATTCTACTCCATCGTTCACCATGGATTTCCTTTTTCAAAGGTGTAATACCTCGTCCGCCTCTAGATTTTTGCATGCTGCATTCAGGGCAAGCCCTAAGCCATCTTTTCAAATCATACCGCATTCCAGGCCAAAAATATTTCATTTTTGCCTTCCAGCTGGTCTTGAAATCACCATAATGGCCCTCCAACTGGGAACCATGCAGACAACGGAAAATATTTTTCCTCATAGAGGCAGGAATTATCTTCCTGACATACGTGTGCCCAGTGTTCTTACGCAGCCACCGCAGACATAAGACACCCTGGACAATCTCCAAATTATCTTTGTTACGAATGTAAGTACAGAATTCCTGCGGCTCACCAGACAATTGTTCTTTGCTGGGAACCGGACTGGATCCGTCCAACACAGCCATAACTCTCTTCAAGAGGGGATCACCTTGTTGAGCATCCCGGATTTCATCCTCCAAGGAACCAAGAACAACCACAGCCTCCGCAATTACAGCATCATGGACACCACAATCGGGACAGCCGGGATTCCCGCATTTCCTGGTCGGAATTCGTGACAACCCGTCTGCATTGGCATGTTTCTTCCCCGCTCTGTGAAGTATCATACTCTGCTCCAAACCGTATTCTTGCATCGTGGCTAACCACCTGGCAAGCATATCCGTTGGATCCTTAAAGTTCAGGAGCCATCTGAGGGAAGCATGATCCGTTCTCACGTAAAAATTACGGTTGCCAAGGAGATAGTGTCTAAACTTATTCAAGTAAGATAGCACCGCCAACAGCTCACGTTTCGTAGCACAGTAATTCTTCTGTGGCTTGGTGAGGCTGTTACTAACGTATCCCAATACGACTTCTTTGCCGTCTTGCATTTGAGACAGAACTCCGGCCATTGCAAAGCCACTGGCATCTGTATCCAAGATGAAATAACCTTCCTTTCTAGGATACCCGAGAATCGGAGCTGATGTTAATAAAGCCTTAGCTGTCTTAAAAGCTTCATCACACTTCTTGGTCCACACTATAGGTTTACTATAGCGCTTCTCAACCCCAGCGTCCGTCACAATCTGTTGCAAAGGAGCTACAATTCCACCAAAGTTAGGCTGAAACTCCCTGTAATAGGAAGCAAAACCAAGGAACTGTCTCACTTCTTTAGCAGTTTTTGGGATAGGCCATTCCTGCACTTTAACTATCTTAGCCGGATCCGCCCGGATTCCAGCAGCAGAAACAATCCTACCCAAATATTTCACTTCTTTCCGGAAGAGCTCGCATTTCTTAGGTTTGAGCTTAAGCCCATATTCCCTAATGCGCTCCAATACCAATTTCAGGTTGTCCGCACACTCCTGGACAGTCTTTCCAAAGACCACCACGTCATCCAGGTATACTAAACAAGCTTTCCAACGCAATCCGTCCAACATACGGTCCATCATGCGTTGGAAAGTGGCAGGGGCGTTACACAGTCCAAAAGCCATAACTTTAAACTGGAACAGACCCACACTGGACAGAAAAGCAGTTTTGTGCTTACTTTCCTCATCCATTGCAACCTGCCAATATCCGGACTCTAAGTCTAAAGTGCAAAACCATTGGTTCCCACCCAAGGCTTCAACACATTCGTCAATCCGAGGAAGAGGGAAACTATCCTTCTTAGTCACGGAATTCAGCTGGCGGTAGTCTACACAGAACCTCTGTGTTCCGTCTTTCTTAGCAACCATAACTATGGGAGCTCCCCACGGACTACTACTATGCTCTATTCTGCCTTCTTTATACATTTTCCAGATTTCAGCCTCTGCTCCATCCCGCCTAGCCACTGGTATTCTGCGATAAGCTTGCTTCACAGGGATTGCATCCCCAGTGTCAATCACATGGCGAACCAAGTGAGTGCAACCAACTTTGGTACCAGGCAAGGAAAAACAGTCTTTGAAATCATAGAGCAGTTTTTTAACTAACTCTTTTTCTTCTCTTTCAGACAGATGAGTTTCATTCACCAACTTATCTAACGGATTTTCCGGACAAGGAGGGACAACTATATCAGGAGCCAGAAGCTCATCATCCACAATAGGCGAGTCCGTCACCTGTATGGAATTAATGATAGCTGTCTTAATCATTTCATTCTCTTCCTCCTCAGGTAGGGAAGCATCGGACACCAAAGTCACAATGCTAACTCTCCCTACTATCATGTCACAATTCAGTCTAACGGTAGAACCGGACGGATTGGAAAAAGCTACCACGGACGAATTAACGTTACCCGATACGTATGTATTAAGGCTTCCCAAGGCAAAGTCTTTTAACAATCCCTGATCAGGCTCGAACATCAATCCATCTGATGTGTCAGAGCCTCTACCCAAGTCTATCTTAGCAAGTGTCACGGACCGGGGTTGGAGGACCACAGGTTCTTTCAACCTGACTTCTCCCCCGTCCACGAACTCTCTCACTTCAACAGCTTGAACAGTGGACTGTCTCAAACTTCTCTTCATGTGCTTCCATTGCTTACACATTACAGATACTGTTTGATTCTCAAGGAATAGCAATCCAGACCAGTCAAGATTACATTTGTGGACGTAATAAAAATCCGCCCCAATCAGTCCATCTTCCGGGCCCTTCAGGCCGGAAACTACTAGACATGTAATCATGTATGTCCGATCCCCTATCTTTAAAGGACAAAGCGCGCTCCCATGAGTGGTTATAGGCAGCCCATTCCCCATTGCACACACCATTTGGACCGGAACCAAAGGTGGTTTGGAAGAAAGAGAATCATAGAATCTCTTGGTAACCAGGCTAGTAGTAGCACCAGGGTCCACCAGAAAATCCCCATTCTCACTGTCTAACCCCACTGGGGCATACCATCTCTCACGGACAATCAAATTATCCGTGATCCTCAGCGTCTTTGGCTGTTGCACAGAAACTTTCTGTATCCGCGCCGACCTGTTGGGGTTCTGTCCAACCACAACGATCTGACCTTCAACAGCTTGGTACCCGTCCTGTCCCCATCTCACATGAGAATCAGAATCCGGGCTATCCAGGGAAATATTTCGACCTGAACAGGTGTCCCTTTCCGGCAACGACCCGGGTTCTCTTGCTTCCAGAAGCGCTTGACCTTGTGACAAAGCTAACTCCTTACTAACAAGTGCCTGGGCGACACCCCCAGTTTCCATACTACTAGCTAAATTCGTCCGAGCTGTAGTACTATGAAGCGGCGTCCCCACGACCCCTATATGGCTTCCTATAAGGGCCGTGTGGAGTTTTCCGAAGTCTTAGAGGCGGGTACCTTCGAAGACTCGGCAACCTCCTTCAAAACCTTAACGGTCGGACAATCAGGAGAGATGTGTCCGTCCTTCCCACAGAAGTAACATTTCTTGGGTCCATCCCTTCTCTGACCGGAGAATGGCCCAGAAAATGATTTCTTCCATGGTTGTCCGTCTCTACTGTCACCAGGCCTCTTCCTGAAATCCCTATAGGCTTGCAAAGCCTGACAGATAACTGCTGACACCTCCTGTGTCTCCGAACCAGAGGAGGTAGCATCATCCAGGGTGTCAGTCACCTGGGCTACAGCAGCGCCGGACTTGCGGCGGGACCTTCTTTTCTTTACTGACAAGGCGCGTTCCTGAACTGGTTCAGGAGCTGGCAGCGCGGCAACTTCTTGGATTACCACATTGGGTTCGGACTCCATCAAGCATCCCTCGTAGACCTCTGACCAATGGAGGCCTCCTGTAGGTCCGCAGGTTCCTTCAAACGAGCCCAATTTGCCTGTTTCCAGTTTGTCAACCCCTTCAGGTAAGCATGAAGAGCCATTGTTACTATGGTGCTGTTCATCCTTTTCCCGAAGGCGTACCTGGCCTTGCGAGCTACCTCGTTACCAAACTGCCGGACAGCCTGTCCGGGAGTCTGGCGACAAGCATGAAACTCAGCTTGTCTCTTTACACGAGAAACCTCGCCAAAATTCGCGTCCATATGTTCCACAAACTTCTTTAAAGTCAGGCCTGCAGGCAGATCACCCATATCCGCCAACTGCCGCTTGCATCCCCATTGCAACTGGAGCAGGAACTCCTCTTCTGACCAGTTGCATGCAACCGCCATTACCCGCAACTCAGCCAGGTAAACACGCCAAGGGTCCTTTTGGTCCCACATCTTTATGACAGGTGGACGCATGGTGTATTTGCTCTTTCCCGGGCCTTGGGAGTATTCAAACTCGCCAAAATCCGAGTCGTCCGTACCGTCATAACTTAATCCCTGGACCAGGGATCGATCTTTTCTAGCTATGCTAGAACGTTCTCTGACTTTCTTGGAATTTTTCTTTGTTGGTTTCTTTGTTTTCTTCCTTGGAGCTGGAGATTCTGACCCAGAGGAGGAAGAAGATGAGTTGCTAGGGTCAGACGGGTCACTAGGAGAACCAGCTACTACCCGGATTTTAGGTCTGTAGACGTCTCCTCTCACTTGACCTCTCACAAAGTCAACGTCTGTACCACTAGCACCATCCTTTTTCCCACTCTTTTCAGCAACTTCCTCCGTCTGCGTACCCGTACTAGTAGATAAGTCACTTATCTTTACTGAGTCGGTTTCACAGGGAGTCTGTGTACTGAAACTTCTGCTGGTAACAGAGAAGCTTGTCCGAGGAGGCGTTCTTTTTCTTTCACTGAACGAACTTGTTGCTGGTGGTGTAACCCAAAGAGGGAAGGTTGCAGACTCAGTCTGTGTTGTTACCGACTGATCAGGTGAAGCATTTTGCAGATGAGACAAATCATCTACCCTTGCAACCTCACATTTCATTTTTTCATTTTCTACCAACAACGTTTTGATGTAGGCAGAGTCCCTCTCAGTTACAACATCCAGAGTCTCCTGGATATCTCTGTTCTGAAACACGAGTTGTTGCATTTCTGCTGCAAACTCGAGGTTCTTCCTCTTCTCCGTGGCCAAGTCTCTCCTCATCCCCAACAGCTGCAGTCGAGTTGCTTTTAGCATACTCTCCTCGTCTGACTCCACATCACTTGCAGGGGACCTGTAGTCCGTTAAGGCTGCACGGTCTTCCCTGCCAGTTCTATAGTCTTCAGACTCCGAACCTACATCGGACAAGTCCGCCAACGTGGCACTCATGGTAAGAAGCTTACCAGGCTGCTCAGGTTGGTCACCTTCCTTCCGTCCAAGATCCGGCGGGGGTCCGCCCTCTGCTCCGGGAGCTGCTGCCATCTCTGAAAGAGAATCAACAAATCAAAAATCCACGGATTTCCTAATCTGGTCAAGGCTTAGCTTAAGGAACTGGTCAAGAACTGGTCACGGCACCAATTGTAGTGATTCGCAGACTCTCGACAATAATAAACAAGTCAACAAGGCAACTCCTAGTCCGTCTGTTTATTACAGTTCTCTCAAGCGGCCCCTAGTCCGTATTCCCCGGACAGGGTAGTGTGTTTACTTACACAACACATCAAGGTGCATAAACACGGTAAGAAGTATGGCAAGACATACAGTAAAGAGATACATAAGATAAGAATGTTATGGAATAGGTAAACAGAACGGATACTCTATGAGAGTAATAAGGTAAGAGTTGATATAAGAATATAAGGGTAAATGAGGCATTTAGTGACACACAAGGTATAAATGCAGAGGATCAAACGTAGATCCCTCTGTAAGAATATAAGAGTACTAACCCTTTATGGATTGTACCTAGAGGATTATAGTAGAACTACTACATTTATCATATTTATTCTCTATTTCTTTGTGTATTTGGTCGATTCCAGTGAAAACGGGGCCAAAACCTACTTTTTTGCATTTTTTGCTATAAATGAAAAGATATTGATGATACGGCCTTCATATTTTCAGGAGATAAGCATATCATAGACCTGTTCATCCCTATTATAATTACTTTTTTTTTGCAAGTTGAGTATTTCTGCAGTAGCCAAAAGTTACCAGCGATAGATTACGAATGCACACCCTAAAAATTGCATATTAACACCAATATTTATTATCTGAAAACATTTTAAGACAATGAAATGTGCTCAACATATACTGGAAGGGCTCGTCAATGAGTAGGAACCAATATATTTGTATTATGATCAAATATGAAGCCACCAGGCTCAGTTGTTCGAGGTGTTCTGCTGCCCACCCGAAGCATTGGGAGTGGTGTTGGATGTGGTGTTGGAACCACCACTGGCTGCTTGGTTAATTAGCAAGGAGTCAAACTTGCCAATTATTAGAGTATCAATCATCCCCTTCTGATTAACACTGAGTTCCAGGAGTTTGTCATAGTCCAAAGGTTCGGTCTTAATCTCATGATAGCGACTCCCACCTGGCTTGAAATTGACACCTCCCTCAGTGTCGTCCGGGTCAATATCGAGGAGATAAGTAGCAAAATCCTCCTCGTCAGCCTTTAGTTCCTTGCATTTTTTCAGAGCCGCCTTCCTATAGATACACACTGAATCACCACATGGGCGTTCGTGGATACGCGAACAACCGGCACAATGAGGCATATTGCAAGAACAAGTATTGCGAAGAAAAAATACAAGTCAAGTGCTGCTGGTTGGAAGGTTGAGAGGAGAATGGGGAACCGGTAGTCTGGTCAGCCGGTGGTCGGAGAGCCACCTGGTGTTATTCCTAAACAATACTCATGTATTGAATATACATCACACCATGACAAAGTCGGCCAAATTTTACTCTAAGCGATAGATTACGAATGACACGTTTCTCCTACATATTTTTTTTCGCTTTGAAGATTAATGAAAGATATTTCTCATATATATTCCATAGTGTGTTTTGCAAATTATCCTAAATTTTGGTGATTCTGCAACCATTTTGAGGCTCCCAGTGAGCCTTTTGGATGCAAAAATCAGGTTTGCATTGAATTCCAGTGCAGCATGACAATTAGCAGCACTTGTACAATAAATAATGGAGAATAAACAACTATTTCTGGTGTATTTGATCATTATTCAGGTCTTGATATGTTAGAGGCACTAAAAGTCATATCTACATTCTTATTTCTTGTAAACATGTGATCAAAATGTCATACGTAATCTATCGCGATAGATTACGTATGCAATGATAGATTACAAATGACATGGAGAAATGCTATTTCTGAAAGCAAGAATCATAAATGATTATTTTTTGTTGTTTAGACTATCTGACAAGTGACAAAGTAAGAGAACTGACACAATTTTTTTCAGTAAATAGCAACATTTCTCATGGAATACCACAAATAAAAGATCGCAGATAGATTACGAATGACATAATTAATTGCAAAAAGACATTGGTAAAGTGATATTTCTGGAAGCAGTATTAATCATGGAGTAATTTATATTGCCTCGAATATATGGAAAGAAAGAAATTAGAGAAATAACATGAGATCTATCTTTAAATGGCATGTTAAAAACAGGATAGATTACGAATGACAGATAGATTACGAATGACACTGGAAAGGGGGTATTTTTGAAGGCAGAAATTTTTCTCAAATGATTTTTTTTGTTTAGAATGTATGGGAAAAAATAAAGTAAAAGAAATCAGATAAATATTTTCATAAAAATGTAATATTTTTCATAGCTCATGGCAAATAACTGAGAAATCGCATCAAATGAAAAATGTAAAAATAGCAGAAAAAAGATCAATTCTGCTGTTTTGTTTAAAATATGATGGTTATTCAACGGAGGTCAGCTTGTGATTATGAAATAGTAATAGATAGATGATAACAATAGCAGTTTTATGACGTTAGCTAGTATGTGATATTAGTAAATAAGCCCAATATGACCAGAAATGGCTATAGCAATAGATTACGTATGCTTTTTCAATTATGCATAAATACATTACTATTTGTGCTAGGTACAAATCGGTTTCACCTATCTGAAGACCCAATTGTGAACTTTTATGATAAATTTAGAGATTTACTCTTCATGACATATGGGGTATAGTGAAAAAATGAGAAGAAGGTCACTAAGGCAAACTCAAGGAATAGAAGGTTGCAACGATCCTTAAATACTCACACAAAATGTTAAAAAAAAATTAAAAAAACTTGTTTTCAATATTATGATCAAATTTAACCGCTTCTAAATGGTTTTGAATAATTAAAAATCAGACATTTTCAAATTAATATATCAAAATATCCTATATTCAATCTTAAGGGGTGTCATTCGTAATCTATCACTATATTTCAATGGAAACACTTGTATCACCTCTAGTTCCCAGAATTCTAAGATTTAAGAGCTAATATTTTGGGCTTTTCATCCTTCAACCATCTTCATTCAATGACAGAAAAATGATAACAATTGGATAACATGATGACAATTCGATAATGGAGGAATAAACCTCGGGTTTATTAACCCAAATCGCCATTCCATAGTTTGTATTTTTGTGCTAATGTTATGCTAATGGATAATGGGTTAATGGGAAGCAACGTCAGGAGAATATATATATATATATATGGCCCAGTCTCACGAAAGTAGTGCAACCCCCCATTATTTCCATTTATTGGTCAATATTTTGGTCGATATTGATCTTAAGCACATAGGAATTGATAAGCTACATGGGTCTTGGCATAAGCATAATTAAAATATATACTTTTGTATATCTGCATGTGACGTATATTTTTTCAATTATATAATATCAAATCAAGGAAAATAACCCATTAATCACTACCAAACTCATAGTTATGTTGGGATAAAATATAGTTGAATCAATATGCATAAATAAGATTTGTGGCATAGAATGGAGCATAAAAACCGAATAAAATGATGTATTAAGGTTGAATATAGCTGCAGAATTTATGGTCCTAAGTCAATTAATGTAAAAATGGCTAAATTGAGGTGTAAAAACGTCGCCAGACAAAATAGCTGTGCTTTCTGAAATGATTAAATCAATATTGTATAAGAAGTATGATTTCATAAGCATAGGTTGGCAGACACATGTATATCACCATTGGAAGATTCTCAGACCTTAGGCCTTAGGCCTAAGGGCTGATCCTAATAATTGGTGGAAAAAACCCCGGCGACGTTTTTTCCACATTATGGGGACGTTTTTACATAAAAATATGAGCTAAATATTGACCAAATTAAATCATTTTTCACTCATTTACCATTATATCATCTAAGACTTTGTGGGAAACGATCTCCAGAAACTGTTAAGATTCCAAAAAGTGAGTTATTTAGACTTTAGATAGGGCGACGTTTTTACAACTTTCACTCAATATATGACTTGGCAGTGTAAAAACGTCGCCCCTATTTGAATCCTTGTACTCAAGAAATGATTTGATTTTGATGTTTGTATCCTGCTCAGTTTTAAGGAACAAGCCCTTAGGTAGCTTCCTCTAACACAATAAAAAAGATTGATAAATATATTTCATGTAGATGAGTGATTATGATACATTGCATGAAAGAGGTATGGACCTCACAGGATGCGACATATATTCCTGTTACAATTCTTTGACAAGAATGCACGAATATATCAAGGATATATTTAATACATTGTCCTGAAATTTGGTACAGATATTGCCATGATCATTAGCAAAAAGCACTCTGAAAATGAGAATATCCCAACAAAGAGATCTGAGAATTTAACCGCTTTGAATAACATCCCTTTTCTGACTTGTGACTCATTTTCCTGAAACACATCATATATATGACTCTACTGCATGAAAACGTCACCATCCTTCAGTGGATATTGTCATGAATGACAAATTTTCAAAAAATAATGCTAAAATGGTCTAAAATGGTGTCAGTCATGTATTAAAAACATCAAAAATAACAATCAGGCTTTAAATAATTGAATAAATATGACATAGATTGGGCGACGTTTTTTCACTCAGAAAAAACGTCGCCCAAATTTGAACTTAAAACATGGATAATTTACCAAAAATTTGGTAACTAATCATACTCAGGTGTAAAAGATAATATTTGATCATATTATAACAGAAAAACTAGAACGATTTGAGAATAATAAATAAAAACACAGTCAATGATAGGATGTTTCATCTGATTGATGTGGGAATCCAGTTTCTGACATTTGTTGTTGTCCTTGATTTGAAAAGTTATTATATAGGAAAAAAAAAATTTCTTGGCTATTATATCAATGAAACATTTAGTTAGAGAATGGTGATAGAAATAATTGATGATATACAAATTTAATAGAGAAATGATCATTACTAAGATATATAGGGGTGTGCGACGTTTTTTTACTAACTTTTCTACACCAATCTTTGATAACCTCCTGTACAAAAACTAATGGTCTAATTTAATGGCAAACTGAGACATATTACCGCCCATATATTACCATTAAACCTACCAACTCTCAGATCGATCAAACAAAAATTAATTTTTACCCTTTTAGAAAGGACTGCACCATTTTCGTGAGAATGGGCCATATATATATAATATATATATGTAGTGGGTTTGGGTATTGTATATAAGAAAGGTATGGGACATGTAATGTCCATTCTTATTGTTGTGTGGTGCTGTCCGCTGAGGTTGGTACACCTGTATTAATCCAGTGGGCAGTACCAGTTTATTCCATAACATTTACCTTTTGGGAAGAAGTTTCCTTAACGTTTCTTATTTACCCTGTGTATATGTCACTTTTATATCTTGTTATGTACAAGCCTTTTGTATTACATTAATGCTCATGACTTCCGAGAATGGGTAGAATATCTCTTTATGCCATGTCTTTACCTTCGGATTTGACACCATGTTTGTGTTGGTGCGAGATTTATGAGGTGGCCGGACCACCTCCACTGGTCAGGTCGTTGGGGAGCTTGTCCCGTGTCGATCAATAAAGTCGTGCAAAAGGTCTTTTCCTTGTTGTAGTCTTTTATTGACGTAGCTGAGCGGATCGGATCCGAAAGATCACTACAATTGGTGCCATGACCAAAGCTTGCCGCGGGGCAAACCTCTATTGGTGAACTAGATTCATTTCTGAGTTCCAAGAAATATTTCCGAGAAAATAAAGGTATGGCAGCCGCTAAGCCTTTGGTAGACGTTGCTACCCAGTTGCAGGACAACCTTGCAAAGTCTAGAGCTGCTACTCCGGAGAAGGATGATTTAGTTGGCATTGGAGCTAGGCGGAAAACCGGTTCGCCAAGTGTGAAATCACCTTATTCTGTTCCGAAAGAACCAGAAGCTCTAGGTGCTGCTGGGTTTGACCCATGGGGTTATCGTGATCCGGCTAAGAATACTGAATCCGAATATGAGATAGAAATATCTATGTTAAGGGCTCAGGTGATGAGTTGGAAAAAAGCCTACACCAACTCTCATCAGCAGCTCATTATGATGCGTAAATCTGTGGATCAGTTAACTGAGCAGAACTCGGATTTACAGGGTACCCTAGAGGAAGTTTCTAGGGATGCTTCTGCTACCACTAGGGAGCTAAGAACTGAAAATGAAAAATTGAGAACGGAGGCGTCTCGGGTAGACGATTTGTCAAGGCTCCACAACCATTTGCTAGATTCTGAAGCAGATATAGCGGAGAAGCTTGCTTTGACTATGACTCCTTTGAAGATGATCCAGCGAGCAACTTCTACATTTGCTGATGCGGGTGCTGGTCCTGGTTATCAGGAGGGTGACTCCTACAAACTTTTGTCTCCGAGGCATTTTGGAGCTCAAAGACAGGTGACAATTAGAGAGCCTGCAGCTGTAGCTGAGTCCTCACCTAAAGATGAGGGGGAGAAAGTAGTTGAGTTAGGCGGGATGTCTAGCAGAGGCCTGCTACTCCGAAAAGCGACTCTTATGTGTGTGGACATGTCGTTAACGAGATCTATGTCCGAAGAGATCCGGTGGGTACTACACCTCCAATGGTTACTACACCCAGAGCATCGGTTCAGTTTGATCCGGATGGGCTACGTGTGTGTACCAACTGGTATGCATTCGCAATCACTGACTTTGCTTCCGGCGGGTCCCCAGAAGGCTACTTATGGTAATAAGTCATTGGTACAGGGCCTGACGTATGTAGGGCCGGACCCAGCAGACACTCATTTTTCATACACGTTCTATACAGACGAAGAACATATTAGCCCACGACTGGGAACAATTATGATAATGATAACAATAATGATTGTGGGACTCCACAAAGGATACTTGGCTTCACCATTTGGCTGAGATGAAGGTTGTGGCCGAGGCTCACAACTGGACGGAAGCTATGTTCGTGAGACAGCTAAAGAGTAGTTGCAGGCGTCAGATTGCCGAGTTAGGAGAATTACCCCAGGGGGTTACTCTTTCTGAACTTGTCGCACATATGGACGTCAACTATGGTGAACATTCTAGGGAGAAGAGGGAGGCGGAATTGTTTAAATGTCGCCAAACTCCTCGCCAGAACGGTCGAGCATTTGCTAATGAGGTAGCAAAGAGGGCTAGGTATGCCTTTGGTACTGTGGTGGATAGTACTTCACATACCATGGGTATCCGAACCTTTTTGAAGGGACTTTCTGACCCGAAGCAGGCTCTTTGGATTAGGTTCAAACAGCCAAATGATCTAAATGATTGTGTCCATTGGTCAGAGGTCTATGAGAGCTGCACTCAGGACATAGATTCTGCGACCCTTCAGGAGATCAGTGTAGAGCCCCACAACTCTATGACCTCACCTGTGTCCGCCGCTCCTAGCGGACTTGGTGAGAAGAAAGTTAAAGCCAGAGCCATAGCCCAAGTAATGGAGCTGTTGGAGAAATCTTCACTAACTGAATCCGGACCAGTAATTTTGGATGATGTGAGTGAAGTGATTGTACAGGCGTTACAGGCTTGGCAGCAACATAAGACAACCGCGCCTGGTGCTGATTCTGCCGCTCCCTCCTCAGGAGGTGGACGTGGTAGATTCAGGCGTTGGAAGCCCAACCGAGATTGCTGGTTCTGTAGTGAGGAGGGGCATTTCAATTCAGCTTGCCCCAGAAGATTGGCTCTTCTTGGACTGGTTCGCAAGGCAGATGCTGCGGCATCTAAGGTCTCGGGAAATGCGGTGGGACCCTCATAAGGAGCGAGGTGGGGGTCGGAGAGAGGGCGCTTCATAGTACCACAGTCCGAAGTGAAGCTGTGAGTAGTGCAGAAATTGGCGGGCAGGCCCAGGCACCAGCTATTACGTTGGAGGCTTCACAACAAGATGAACCCCCTCCGAAAACTGGAGATTCCGGATCGTTGCCGGATGGTAGAGCCTTATCACAGGGCCATGTGCTTTGTGATGACTCAGATTCTACCTCAGATGTGAGGTGGGGGCAGTCTGGGTTCCAAGCTGAACAAGATCAGATTGTGTTGGTCAAGGGCGGAGCAACTAAATCAGCTTGAGTTCAGTAGGTTTCTGTACACGAACAGGGAACTTTGGAGATCCCTACCAAATTGTTGGTACGGGAGAGATGGTATGCCCCTGTAACAATGGATGGGGAAACTGGCAGCTTTCTGGTTGATCCGGGTGCTACTACTAGCTTGATCACCAGAAGGTTCTATGAATCCCTTCCAAATCCACCACCAATGACGTCGGTACGAATGGTGTGTGCGATGGGAGATGGAACACCTATTGTTACATATGGGAGCGTGCTTTGTCTGTTACTAGTTGGCGACCGGACATATATGATTACTTGTCTCGTGGTCAGTGGACTGCAAGGTCCTGAAAGCGGGATACTAGGTGCAGATTTTTATTATGTGCACCGCTGTAATCTGGATTGGTCAGGGACTTTCTTCTTGGATAATTACGGGTCTTCTGTAACTTGTAAGTTATGGAAAAAACCTGTTAGCGGAATTGAAAGTTCCTCTGTTAATGCAGTTCAAGTTGAGGATGCAATTGTGGGGAGAGAGGTAAAACTGCTTAAGGCAGTTATCCTCAAACCCAGGGCAGTTACTTTAGCCAAACTTGATCTTGACAGTGGCTCAGTCGCAGTTGAAGGAATGATGTTCGAGCCAGACCAACGATTGTTGAAAGATCTAGCCTTGGGCAGCCTGAATACTTATGTACCATGTTCTCCGGCCGTGGTGGCTTTCTCCAATCCGACCGGTCGCACGTTGAAAATAAAGAAGAATAGAGTGGTTGGCAGAATAAAGAAGAATAGAGTGGTTGGCAGAGTATTTGAAGTTGCTTTGGTAGCTCAGGACTCTCTGTCTGACGATGGGGAGAATGAAGAAGTGATTAGGGAAGCAATCATTAATTCAATACAGGTGCTGGAGTCTCCTGTTGCGGATGATGATCTGATCGCTCCTACTCTTCCCATTCCGGCCACTCCGGAGTGTCCACTGACAAAGATGGTTAATGATTGTGACTTGTCCGAAGTCCAGGAAAAACGAAATGCTCTAGATCTCTTAGAGGAATTCCGTTGCTGTTTCTCTCTACCAGGGGATAAGGCTTTGGGATGTACTCATAAGGTCTGTCATGTTATTGATACTGGCGATGCTTGCCCGATCAAGCAAGCATACAGACGGATTCCAGTTGCTAAACGTGATAAAGCGGAGGCAGAAATCTGGAAGATGTATAGAGAAGGCCGAATTGAGCATAGCAGTAGCCCTTGGGGAGCTCCTATTGTTATGGTGGCCAAGAAGGACGGGACACAGCGTTTCTGTGTAGATTATCGTCAGTTGAACTCCGTCACGATTAAAGACAGTTTTCCTCTGCCTAGAATTGATGAGTGTGTCGAGGCCCTTGGTGGAAACCAATGGTTTTGCACACTTGATCTTGAAAGCGGATATTGGCAGGTGGCTATGGATGAGGCTAGCAAAGAAAAGACTGCTTTCCTCTCCAGTGTGGGCTTGTTCCAGTTCAAAGTTATGGCTTTCGGACTGTGCAATGCTCCGGCTACCTTCCAACGTATGATGGACACCATGCTGGACGGACTCAAATGGAAGTCATGTTTGGTTTATTTGGACGACATTGTGGTTTTTGGAAAAACACTTGATGAGTGTCTCCATAACCTCAGGCTTGTTCTTGAAAGAATCAAAGACTATGGCTTGAGATTGAAGCCGAAGAAGTGTGAATTCTTCCGTCGGCAAGTTGAATACCTGGGCCGGATTGTTTCTGGTAAAGGAATTCAAGCCAATCCAAAGCAAATTGAGAAGGTCCAAAATTGGCCAGTTCCCACGAATGCTAAGGAAGTTAGACAGTTCATTGGGTTTGTTTCTTATTATAGGGAGTTTCAGCCCAATTTTGGTGAAATTGTCTCTCCTTTGCAAGACATTGTGACGGCTGCATGTAAGGATAAGCACTATACCAGACCGATAGTGTGGACTCCGCAGTGTCAGGCTGCATTTAGCAAGGTCAAGGAATTGCTGACCACAGCGCCAGTGCTTGGATACCCCCGGAAGGTGGCAGATTTCATTTTAGACACTGATGCAAGTGGTTTTGGAATGGCTGGAATCCTCTCACAGATACAGGATGGACGTGAACTTGTCTTAGGTTATGCCAGTAATAGTTTTTCTAAGGCTCAGAAGAACTATTGTGCTACAAAACGCGAGCTGCTTGCTGTCCTAACGTATTTAAAGAAATTTAGACATTATCTTCTGGGTAATAGAAATTTCTATGTGAGGACGGATCATGCCTCTCTCCGCTGGTTGCTAAATTTTAAGGATCCGACGGACATGCTTGCTAGGTGGTTAACTACCTTACAGGAGTATGGGTTGGATCAGGCCATGATTCTGCACCGAGCGGGTCGCAAGCATGAAAATGCTGATGCGCTCTCTCGCCTACCAACACGGAAATGTGGAAGACTGGATTGTCAAGATTGCGGACTGCATCATGCTGTATTAGCTACTACTGAAGTTTCCCCTGTTGTGGAGACTAAAAGTAATAAGCTACAAGAAGCTCAACAGTCTGATCCGATGATCAAGAGGTTAATTGCAATGTTGGATGGCTCTGAAGAAATTCCTAGCAGGGAAGATCTTGCAGGGGAATCCGATGAATTTCGGACTTGCGTTCAACATCTAGGCAGTATGGAAATGAGGGATGGTGTGCTATGCTTGGGCTGGGTCCGGCTAGCCACTGGTAGAAAGTATTGGAGAAAGGTGGTCCCTGCTTCAATGAGAAGGGAAGTATTTTTGGGCATGCATGATCCGAAGACTTCAGGTCATTTTGGTGTTTTTAAGAACACCTGGTCAGCCAAGATGAGGTATTATTGGCCTGGCCAACGTTATGATCTGAAGCGGTGGATCAGGGCTTGCCCTGAATGTAGCACAAGGAAATCTCGGATAGGAGGTGGGAAATCTCTCCTAAAGAAAGAAAAACATGGTGATAGGTGGAACCGTATATGTTTGGATATTCTAGGACCTTTTAAAGAAACTCCTAGAGGAAACAATTATATAATGGTTGTGACGGATCTTTTTTCTAAGTGGGCCGAAGCCTATCCCATGAGAGACCACACTGCGGAGAGCTGTGCGGAAGTCCTTTTTAAGGAATGGATTTTACGTTTCGGGTGTCCGGTAGCTTTACAGACCGATGGAGCTCCGGAATTCCGATCACAGCTGCTGAAAAGTCTTTTAGACATGCTTGCGATTGAGAAGCTCATAACTCTTCCGTACAGGCCTCAGTCCAATGGACAGAGCGAACGGCTAAATAGAGTTCTTGTAGAGCAGCTCTCCTGTCTGATGGACTATCATGAAGATAACTGGGATATGCTTGCTCCGTGTATAGCTCATGCTTACCGGGCGACTGTACATGCCAGTACTTTGTGTACACCAAACTCTGTGGTTTTTGGTACTGAACTGGTTGCTCCTATGGATATTGTTCATGGGGTGGAGCCGGATGGATTGGATTTCCCTTGTAAGGTTTCCTTTGTTGAAAACCTGAACCTTTGTTGAAAACCTGAAGCAGTGGATGCGTGATGGCCACAAGTATGTACGTAATAATATCGGAATTTCTGCTATAAACCAGAAACGAGATTATAATAAACGTACACAACCACCAAAATTTGCTGTGGGGGATGTTGTCTACAGATATTGCCCCCCAAAGGCAAGTAAGAAAATTGGACAAAAATGGGATTGCCCATTTAAGATACACAGGTTCATAGGCGGTACCACTTGTGAACTTGAGACCACTGAAGGCTTGTTGAGGTATCATATTGATTATCTCAAACCCGCTTTTGATGAGAATGGTCCTATCTAGGCTAGCAACCTTCATAGGGCTCCAGAGTTTAGGAAACTGGAGAAAGAGGGTAGGGATATACTCAGGCTGGAAGCTGGTAAAGTGATAGCGGGAGTAGAATGTCCTTCCAAGTCCGAGAAAGAGAAGATCACTATAGGTGTTAAGCCTAGAGGTAGGCCGAGGAAGAAGGTAACTTCTACCTCGACCGCCAGTGTTCCTCCTCGGACTAAGAAGAAGAAAAAGGATGCTGTTAAAACAGGTGATTATGTATTGCCTGTCACAAAACAGGTTCCTAAAGGTATCAGACGTAGGCCTGGGAGACCTAAGAAAGGGGGGACGGGGGTCGGAACAGCATTGGCTGATCCCCCTGTCCTGCCTAGTACTGGTGTTCTTCCAAGGAAGAAGCGGGGTAGACCGAAAAAACAAACTTCGGATCAACCTGCTGTTCCTTTGTTGCCTGTTAAAAGGAAAGTGGGTCGGCCCAGGAAGTTACCAGCTCCAGTGGACACCTTGCCAACCCCTTTGCCTAAGAGGAGGGTGCGGAGAAATCCATTTCCTAATTTGGGAAACTCCTCCCCACCACTGGTGAGGGCTCAGTGCACGTGTAAAGCCCCAGTTCGGTTGAATCAGTAAGAAAAATGGTATCAAGGAGGGAAATTTCTGGTTTTCCTCCCCTAAAAAAGTACACAATGAGAAGTCAAGCAGGCAGTTTATTTGTACCGAATATTAATTGTTTGCTCCCATTTTGGCAGATTGGATTGCTGTCCAACATGACTGGGAAACAAATGTGAGTCTTGGAGAGTACTTGTTTTGAACGATAGGAAAAAGCTAGGCCTAGGCTTGCCCTGCGAGTGATGGTAGCTCGGAAATTGCTGTAAGGCCGGAATCTATTTATAGTAAATAGTTGGTTGCTTGAACCTGTCCAGAAAGGCAAGGAAATTTGAGAATAACACCCTGTATAGTCTCAGCAGGGAAGAACAGGTTAGCCAGACTGGTCAATCACGTCTGCGCTAAGGCTCAGTGTGAGCGCGGGAGTCGAGTGGCGCTGCTAATAGCGGTGACGGTTGGAAACACAGGGCGTGACCACTGGTTCCGCCGGTGTGTTTTACCATTTGCACTCTACTTCCGATCTTCATGCAGGCAACAGCTACAACAAGAAAAGAAGTTCAAACTGTAAGTCTTTCGAATGGATGAACTTATTGCTTTGTGCCTTGAAATGTCTGTAGCATGTTGCAAGAAGGTGACAAGAATTTTGGTAACTTTGTGTACGGTATTTGTTGTAATATCAGTGTTGGAAGTGACTCAGCAGTCTGGCGTTGAACACATAGTCGCCATGTTGGTTGTTTTGTCTAAGTGAATGAATGGACTGTAGTGTTCCTAGACTAAACACGCCATTTCTTGTCAAGTCCCGGTATTTTATGTGGGTGGAACTCGTGGTAACATACTTGTGCGCACTTAGTGTGTTATTAGAGCTAGAAACCAAGTTATAATTACACTGGTAGTAGGTTTTGGACTCGCCGTGTCTAAGATTGGTAGTGAAAGACCAGACTTTGAAAGTCCGAAACGTTGTCCGAAAGGGGTTTAGGGTGGGTTGTGACCAGTTATACTCTGTTATACCCTGTGGTTGACTGTTTCTCTCCTTAATAGTTGCAGAGTAAGTGTATCATTTGTTTTTCGGAATGTCAGACTGCGAGAACAACCATGAGGAGCTCGGATTTTCCAAGTCTGAGGGAGAGCCCCTGACAGAGGAGGAGGCAGCCGCAGTGTTGGACGGCCTGCTCAACGCGTGTCCCGCGGAAGAGGCTCAGCCACCAGCCCCATTTCAGGACGGTGAAGAGATGGATGTTGAGGAGGAGACGAGAAAGGAGTCAGGTGAAAGACCTGCAGTAGAGGGCCATGGGTCCGAGACCTTCAAGGACAAGCAGTCCAAGGTCGAAAAGATCTGTAAGGTGGTCGCTGACAAGCGAATGTCTGAGGTGGCCAAGGAAGTGGCGGAGAAATCCGCAACTACCAAGGACAAGCTGTCCGCAGCTACCAAGGACAAGTCATCCGCAGCTGGCAAGGACAAGCCGTCCTCAGCTGCCCAGACTATTACCAGACGGTCCGGCAAGCAGTCCGGCAAGCCCTCGGACTCAGACCCCCTGACCAAGGTGGGTCCACCACCATTGCGCCGGAGCCCGAGGAAGCAGTCCATTCGAAGGAAGAGTGATGAGAGCAAGTCCTCTTCAGCTAGAGCATCCCGCTCTCGTTCTCGCTCTCTCTCTCCCACCAGGACAGACCCTCCTCCTGCTAGTGAGGCAAGAGGCCGAAGTATGACTAGGGCAGCTAAGTCCAAGGCTAGCACTGATACCCAGGTTGCTAGCTCTAGTTCAACTTCTCGGACTAGTGTCTCGCATGGTAGAGGTCAAGCCTCTCAAGGCATTTCCCAGCTCCCTCGGATTAGGAAGCTGAAATGGGAGCATGTGCACTGCTCGGAGGCCAGCCGGATCCAACTGTCAACCATGGGATCATTTCAGAAGTTCAAGGCTGACATGGACCTGGCAGAGCTAGTGCCCATGAACCCTGCGCTGGACCAACCTGGGTCCAGTAACCAGGCGCCAGCGGAGTCTGATTCCGAGGAGAAAGACTTCGCTGACAAACAAATGTCCAGGTATGAAGAAGTGTTGTGGCCTGAGCTCGTTCGTGAGGACAGCCTAGACTCTGGTACCTTCGGGAAGCTTTCCAGTGTCCACAAGCTCTGGCAGCCAGGGTTTCGCTGCCCTTTCATGGTTTGCCGGTTCCCTCAACTGAATGAGAAGGGTGTAAGGGCCTATTCCACCCGGGCCCGATTCTTCCGCCATTTATGCGAGGTCCATGCTCCATCCTCCCAGGCATGGATTTGTCCCTACCCCAACTGCTCTCAGGTACTGGATCGAAGAGTGGAGCTGGTGAAGCATTTAATGAATGGTGAATCGGTCATCCACAATCAAGCCAGAGAAAAAGCAGTTGGCAGGGTTATGAACGTCATCCCAACTATCGTCAACAATAGTGCCTTCTTGAGGATGACATATTGTTCGGCCCAACACCTTCAGGTTATGCGCCGGATGAAATCCGCCACCAAATCTGCCTCTAAGACCACAGCTAAAGAGAAGGAAACCTCTTCTTCTCCTGCCGCTAGTGCCAGTGCTCCGGGTAGTTCTGGTAGTGGTAAGGGCAAGGCCGGAGGTAGAGGAGGACGGGTTAAGAGCTCTGGTAGCAGCTCCAGCCGGAGTGGTCCGAGAAGTGGAGTGAGTGACTCTCAGAAGCGCGGGCGTTCTGGCTCCGCGGAACTGGTGTCCCCCGCCCCACCCGCTGCCAAGAGGGGGCGAAAAGCTCAAAAGGAGACAGAAGAACTGGTCTCCAAGTTACCTGAAGCGGTTGACACGGACAAGCTCATGAAAACCACAACTGAAGAGGTGCAACGCTACTTGCTGACCTTGCGGGCAGCATCAGATGCAGCTCAACAGCAGGTACAAACCTCTCTGGCAACGCTGACCACTCTGCTGCGTCAGCTACAAGGGGTTCAGCAACAGATTGGGGAGGTGGCCTCTCTCCGAGAAACAATCAGGACCCAGGCCAAACTGATTCAGGCACTCTGCACCTCCGCTGAGAAGAAAGACAGCGCCATCCGCGGTCTCACTGAGGAGAACGCTAGTCTAAAAGGCGAACTGGCGGAGTGTAGTAGGTCTACTACTCAGGAGAATCTGGATCAGAGGGATGGAAATGTCGAGGTGGAGCAGTCCACCCAGTCCGGCGGTACTATTGCCAGCACTAGCACGTCAGTTGTGTCCGCGTCCGGCGGTGCTGCAGTGAGCGTTGACGCAGCTCAATATGAACTGTTGACCAGGCTGCTGGCACAGATTAAGCCCGCTTCCGCTCCTGCTCCTCGTTCTTCTCCACCTAAGGTCAGCAGGACAGTTGCGGATAATACGGCAGATAATCCTTATTATCTGGGGAGTATATTCGGGACGCCTGAAGCTGCGGTTACTCCTCTACCCAAGGAACCAGTCGCCAAGCCAGCGGCGCCCGCAGATCCCTTCGAGAAGCCTGAGGATCCGGACAAGGCTGATGACAGTGCCATGGACACCGCCTGAAGATCTGCGCAGTTGTAAGCCTCCGCAGATGCAGCGTTGAGCACACCAAGTCTTCCCTCCGCTGTGTCAGCGTCGAGCATCGCCTCTTTGACATGCTATACTGCCCATGGATCTCCTTTCGACCATCGGCTTTTTGAAACCCTTTAAACCACCAGAACAGAGTGAGACATTGAATTGTATTTTTATATTGCTCAGAAGTAGTAATACGAACAGAAACTTTATTCTCATTTTCTCAGAAGGAGAAATGTGAACCCGTTTACCGGACTACATTTTATATTTTCTGACTTCTTTACACTGGATTCTGTAGATTTTATAGTGAGGACACCAAATGCTCCTTTGTGTACTTGCCAAAAACTTTTTTTGCTTCTACGGATGTGTGAGTTGTTCCGATTTGCCTTTTTTATTGTCCGAAGTGTACTGTTTCAACATATTTGTCTCTGGTGTGGTTGTATTTTGTGTTATTGCCTTGTTGCCGAGTTTATATTGATGTTAAACTCTTTTTAATGAAGGGGGAGTATTGTAGTGGGTTTGGGTATTGTATATAAGAAAGGTATGGGACATGTAATGTCCATTCTTATTGTTGTGTGGTGCTGTCCGCTGAGGTTGGTACACCTGTACTAATCCAGTGGGCAGTACCAGTTTATTCCATAACATTTACCTTTTGGGAAGAAGTTTCCTTAACGTTTCTTATTTACCCTGTGTATATGTCACTTTTATATCTTGTTATGTACAAGCCTTTTGTATTACATTAATGCTCATGACTTCCGAGAATGGGTAGAATATCTCTTTATGCCATGTCTTTACCTTCGGATTTGACACCATGTTTGTGTTGGTGCGAGATTTATGAGGTGGCCGGACCACCTCCACTGGTCAGGTCGTTGGGGAGCTTGTCCCGTGTCGATCAATAAAGTCATGCAAAAGGTCTTTTCCTTCTCGTAGTCTTTTATTGACGTAGCTGAGCGGATCGGATCCGAAAGATCACTACATATATATATATGGTCGATTCCAGTGAAATGGGGGCCATTATCGAATTTTTATCATGTCATCCAATCGTTATAATTTTTCTGTCATTGAATGATAATAGTTGAAGGATGAAAACCCAAAAATATTAGCTCTTAAGTCTTAAAATTCTGGAAACTAGAGGTGATATAGGGTTTTCCATTGAAATATAGCGATAGATTACGAATGCAACCTGTTAAGATTGAATATAGGATATTGCAATATATTAATTTGGAAATGTCCAATTTTTAATTACTCAAAACCATTCACAAGTGGTTAATTTTGTTCATAATGTTGAAAAAAATTTTTTTTTATTTATTTTTATTATATTGTGTGAGTATTAAAATATTGTTGCAACCTGCTATTCCTTGAGTTTACCATAGTAACCTTCTTCTCATTTTTCCCTATACCCCATAATGTCATGAAGAGTTAACCTCTAATCTATCTAAAAAGTTCACAATTGGGTTTACAGATAGGTGAAAACGATTTGTTCCTAGTACAAATAATAAGGTATATATGCATAATAGAAAAAGCATACGTAATCTATCGCTATAGCCATTTCTGGTCATATTGGGCTTATTTATTAATATCACATAATAGCTAAGGTCATAAAACTGTTATTGTTATCATTTATTTATTCCTAGCTCATAGTCACAAGCTGACCTCCATTGAATAACCATCATATTTTCAACAAAACAGCAGAATTTATCTTTTTTCTGCTATTTTTACAGTTTTCAATTGATGCAATTTCTCATTTATTTGCCACGATCTATGAAAAATATTGCATTTTTATGAAAAGATTCCTGTCATTTCATTGACTTTAATCCTTCCCATACATCGGAAACAAAAAAAATCATTTAAGGAAGGTTTCTGCTTTAAAAAATACCCTTTTTCCAGTGCATACGTAATCTATCTGCATTCGTAATCTATCGTGGCATACGTAATCTATCGTTTCTCAAAAGAAAAATGCTATTTAAAGACAAATTTTATGTTGTTCCTATGACGTTTAACCTTCCCATATATTCAAAGTAATATACATTAGTTAATTATCAATCCTGCTTCCAGAAATATCATTTTCCCAGTGTGTTTTTGTAATCAATTATGTCATTTGTAATCTAGCTGTAATCATTTATTTGTGGTATTCTATGAGAAATATTGCTATTTAATGAAAAAATTCAAGTCAGTTCTCTGACTTTGTCCCTTTCCAGATATTCTAAGCAATCAAAATTAATTCTAGATGATTTCTCTTTCAGAAATATCATGTTTAACATGTCATTCGTAATCTATCATGTGCATTCGTAATCTATCGCGATAGATTACGAATGACATTTTAATCACATAGACACAAGAAAAAAATGTAACTGTGACTTTTGGTGACTATTACTAGTCAAGACATGGACAATGATCATATATCCAAAGATGGTTGCTTATAGTACAGCGGCCAGAGGCTAAATTTGGAAGGGAACCCCTACCCACCGTATAACAAGCTAAATTTGAGGTATTTTGTGTAGAATTTCATGAATTTTCTGAATCTGGGGAAAAAATATAATTATAAAAATGGCCTGTTTCCATGGAAACTTGTGATTTTTTTGTATTTTAGCAAAAAATAGGTTTTTAGTGTCCCATTTCTACACTTTTATCAGTATTGTGGCCAAACTTGGGAATAACAATGTTGTATCTAAGGGTTATTACTTCCTCTCAAATCAATGACCTTGCTCAAGGTCAAGGTCACCAAATATGACCTTGAAATGTAAAAATAGCAAAATTCAGGGATGTGACATCCTATTTTCTCTTATGAAAATATGGCAATAGAAGAAAATGGTAACCTAATGCATAGAAATAATAACTGACATTAGGGGAAAGAAAAATAACCCATTTTTGGTATCATCGGAATGTCTGTTGCCATGGTAATCAAGCCTCACTTTTCATTCTATGCTAAATTTTGTGTAAATCTAAATAACATACTGCAGTCTATATCTTTTGAACAATTTATTTCAAGGCTACACAATTTATACATGTGAAAGGGATCTGAGAGTACTTTCATAATAAATCTTTTAATTGACCTTTGTCAAGGTCAAGGTCACCATTTTCAAGGTCAAACATCAAATTTTGGTTCAAATTTGAGTATTATGTATGTATCTTTGGAACTATTTATGTCTTGTGTATACAATTTATGCATGTGATAGAACACTAGCAAACACTTCCATCGGACATCTTGTCAATGACCTTGGTCAAGGTCAAGGTCACCATATCCAAGGTCAAACATCAAATTTTGGTTTAAGTTTCAGTAAAAGATATGTGTATCTCTGTAACAATTTATTTCCAGGCTACATACTTAAAGCATGTAATAGGGCTCTAAGTGCCCTTCCATGAGACATCTTGTCAATGTCATATGTCAAGGTTAAGGTCACGATTTTCAAGGTCAAACATAAAATTTTGGTACTAATTGAAGTTTTTGGTATTTATCTCTGGAACTATTTATCTGTAGGGTGCATAATTTAATCATGTGATAGGGCTCTGAGAGGCCTTCCATTAGATATATTGTCAATGACCTTGGTCAAGGTCAAGGTCATAATTTTCAAGGTCAAACATGAAATTTGGGTCCAAATTGTGGTATTAAGTAAGTATCTCCAGAACTATTTGTCTCTAGATTACACAATTTAATCATATGACAGGGCTCTAAAAGGCCTCTCGTTAAATACCCTGTCAATAACCTTAGTCAAGGTCAAGGTAACCATTTCCAAGGTCAAACCTGAAATTTAGGTCTAATATTTACTACTAGGCATGTTTCAGTTGGCACTGTATCTTCAGATGCCATGAATTGAATATGTGACTTACTCGATATTGTTCCCTTAATCAAGAGCTCTGTATTGGTAACAGTATGGAGGGTATCATAGTATATTCATGGGTCATAAAGCAACATAGATAGTATAGCAGGGGGATGGGGGGGGGGTTATTCATGTGGTACTATAGCACTTCCCATGAGGCCGCCAGTGGCATCTCCTTAGTGGACACTGGGTCTAATAGTACTCATGGAGCAACATAATGGGGTCAGCATAGAGGGTATTAAGGGGGTCATGGAGTAAGATGGAGGGTAAACTGATGGTCATGGAGCAGTGTAAAAGGTATAATGGGGCCCATGGAGCAGCGTAGAGGCTCTAATGGGGGTCAAAGAGTAACATGGAGGTTAAAATGATGGTCATGGAGCAGTGTAGAGGGTGTAATTGGGGCCATATGGGGCAGCATAGAGGGTATAATGGGGGTCATGGAATAACATGGAGGGTAAAATGATGATCATGGAACAACATAGAGGATATAATGGGGGTCATGGAGCAACATAGAGGGTATAATGGGGGTCATGGAGGATATAATTGGGGATATGGAGCCCTATAGAGGGTATGATCGGGGCTATGGAGCACTATAGAGGATATAATGGTGGCTATAGAGCATCATAGAGGGTATAATTGGGGCTATGGAACCCTATAAAGGGTATGATGGGGGTCATGGAGCATCGTAGAGGGTATAATGGGGGTCATGGAGCAGCATAGAGGGTATAATGGGGGTCATGCAGCAGCATAGAGAGTATAATGTTGGTCATGGAGTAACAGAGTGGGTGTGATAGGGGTCATGGAGCAATATAAAGGGTATTATGGTGGGGTCATGGAATAACATAGACAGTATGATGGGGGTCATGGAGCAGCATAGAGGGTATAATATGGGTCATGAAGTAACATAGAGGGTATGATAGTGGTCATGGAGCAATATAACAGGTATTATGGGGGTCATGGAATAACATAGAGGGTATGATGGGGGCCATAGAGCAGCATAGAGGGTATGGTCATGGTTATGGAGCAGCATAGAGGGTATGATGGAGGTTATGGAGTAACATGGCGGGTATAATGGTGGCCATGCAGTAACATAGTGGGAATGATAGGGATCATGGAGGACTATAGACAGTACAATAGGCATCATGGAGCATTATAGAGTGTATAATGGGGGCCTAGGAGGAGTATAGAGGGTATGATGGGAGCCATGGAGTACTATAGAGGAAATTAATGGTGGTCATAGAGCATCATAGAGGGTGAATGGTGGTTATGGAGCAGCATAGAGGGTATAATGGTGGTCATGGAGCAGCATAGAAGGTATAATTGGGGTCATGGAGCAGCATAGATGGTATAATTGGGGTTATGGAGCAGCATAGATGGTATAATTGGGGTCATGGAGCAGCCTAGAGGGTATAATGGTGGTCATGGAGCAGCCTAGAGGGTATAATGGTGGTCATGGAGCAGCCTAGAGGGTATAATTGGGGTCATGGAGCAGCCTAGAGGGTATAATTGGGGTCATGGAGCAGCATAGAGGGTATAATTGGGGTCATGGAGCAGCATAGAGGGTATAATGGTGGTCCTGGAGCAGCATAGAGGGTGTCATTGGGGTCATAGAGTAAGTTAGAGGGTATGATTGGGGCCATGGAGCAGCCTAGAGGGTATAATTGGGCTCATGGAGCAGCCTAGAGGGTATAATTGGGGTCATGGAGCAGCATAGCTGGTATAATTGGGGTCATGGAGCAGCATAGATGGTATAATGGTGATCATGGAGCAGCATAGATGGTATAATTGGGGTCATGGAGCATCATAGAGGGTATAATTGGGGTCATAGAGTAACTTAGAGGGTATAATGGGGGCCATGGAGCATTATAGAGGGTATAATGGGGCCATGGAGCATCGTAGAGGGTATGATAGGGGTCATGGAATAACATAGAAGGTATAATGGGGGTCATTGAGCAGCATAGGGGTTATGAATGGCGGGTCATGTAGTAACATGGAGGGTATAATTTGGAGTATGGAGCCCTATAGAGGATGTGATTGGGTCCATGGAGCACTATATTAATATAGAGGATATAATGGTGGTCATGGAAGAACATAGAGGGTATAATGGGTGTTATGGAGTAACATAGAGAGGGCATAATGGTGGTCATGGAGCAGCACAGAGGGCATAATGGGTGCCATGGAGCCCTATAGAGAGTATGAGGGGGGCCATGGAGCATTATAGGGAATAAAATGGTCGTTATTTTGCAGCATAAAAGGTATAAAGATCATCATGGAGCAACATTGAAGGTATGATGGAGGTCATGAAGCAGCATAGAGGGTATAACAATGGTCAATGAGCAACATCTAGAGGATGTAATATTGGTCAATGAGCAAAATTTGCGTCAAAGAATGTGTTAGGCAGTCATACTTACTCACTTGACACCCCTTACTCATAGAATCCCCCTATGCTATACTATGTTATTAAAATGAGTGTCATTGATTGTCATTGAATAGATCCATGCAGCCAATCGAAAAGTAAATTCAATGCATTTGAAAACCTGATTCCTCTACTGAAATCTATCCATGCAAATGCCATAGGCAAAACTGGCCCTCTTTTTGTGGATACGCACACCTACCATGGCTTAAATACATCTTCTATTCACAGCTCTTGTGTGTTAGATGATTATTAGGGATTATAAGGGATTATTATTAAAAATTCAGATAGAAATCTTACATTTGTCCTTGATAATTGTGACCTTATCCTTCATTGATGAAGGTTATTGACAACATGTCTTATGAAAATGCTGTTAGAGCCCTGTCGCATATTTTAATTGTGTACCCCAGAGAGAATAGTTCCAGAGAAACCTACCTAATACAAATATTTGGACCAAAACTTGATCTTTGCCCTTGAAATGTTGACCTTGACCATGACATAGGTCATTGATAAGACATCTAATGCCTGTGCACCCAGAACCCTATCAGATGCTCATATTGGGTAACCTAGGGATAAATAATTCCAGAGATAAATATACCCAAATCTAAAATCAAGAAAAAAAATTATGTTTGACCTTGGATTAGGTGACCTTGACCTTACCAAAGGTCATTCATATGATGTCTCATGGAAGTGATGTTAGTGTCCTATCACATGCATAAATTGTGTACGCCAGTGATAAATAGTTCCTAGGATACATACATAATACTCAAATTTGAACCAAAATTTGATGTTTGACCTTGAAAATGGTGACCTTGACCTTGACAAAGGTCAATTAAAACATATATTATGAAAGTACTCTCAGATCCCTTTCACATGTATAAATTGTGTAGCCTTGAAATAAATTGTTCAAAAGATATAGACTGCAGTATGTTATTTAGATTTACACAAAATTTAGCATAGAATGAAAAGTGAGGCTTGGTTACCATGGCAACAGACATTCCAATGATACCAAAAATGGGTTATTTTTCTTTCCCCTAATGTCAGTTATTATTTCTATGCATTAGGTTACCATTTTCTTCTATTGCCATATTTTCATAAGAGAAAATAGGATGTCACATCCCAGAATTTTGCTATTTTTACATTTCACGGTCATATTTGGTGACCTTGACCTTGAGCAAGGTCACTGATTCGAATGGAAATGATAACCCTTAGATACATCAGTATTATTCTCAAGTTTGGTTACAATACTGATAAAAGTGTAGAAATGGGACACTAAAAACCTATTTTTTGCTAAAATACAAAAAAATCACTAGTTTCCATGGAAACAGGCCATTTTGACAATGTTCGCCACCTTTCCGGCAATTTTTTTCTTCAGATTCGGAAAATTCATGAAATTTTACACAAAATACCTCAAATTTAGCTTGTTATACGGTGGGTAGGGGTAACTTCTTAAATAATGGCTTTTTTGGCCCTTGGCCGCTGGCCTATTATACTTGATTATTTAAACATCAAACGTTGCTATTTGTAATGATACACTGGAATTCAATACAACAATGATTTATGCATCTGTAATGACTCCAGGAGCTGTAAAAATTGTTGCAGGACCACAAAAATTGAGGATTATTTACAAGACACAATTATTAATATATTTGAAAAATATCTTTCCTTAATCTTCAAAGCAAAAAAATATATGTAGGAAAAACGTGTCATTCGTAATCTATCGCTTATAGTAAAATTGGGGGGACATTGTCATAAACAACTGAGCCTGGTGACTATATATTTGATGATTATAAAAATACATTCATTCCTATGCATTGACAAGCCATTCCAGTATATGTCCAGCACATTTTATTGTTTTAAAATATTCTCAAATAATAAATATCTATAGAATAATGCAACATTGAGGGTGTGCATACGTAATCTATCGCTGGTAAATTTAGGCCACTGCAGAGATACCCCACATTCAAAAAAAAAAGAATTATAGTAGCTGTGAACGGGTTTATAGCATGTTTATCTCGAGAAAATATGAAGGCTGTATCATCAATATATTTCCATTTACAGCCAAAAATGAAATAAAATAGGTTTTGGCCCCGATTTCACTGGAATCGACCATATATATAAATCAAGTTAGTATTGTCCATTCAAAAGTAGTTAGGCAAAAACTATGTTCATTGTTTGATTCATAAAATTAATAATTGATAAGGTTTTATAAAATTATGTTTAGAAATTACAACATTAGACTATGACTATTCCCTGTTGAATTAACTCCCGTAAGCCCTTATTTTGATCACCACACTGTATTGTAATCTGACATTGATGCGCTGCATAAACATCCTAGATCTCATCCTAAATACATGTCTTTCTAGGAAGTAACAGCAGGATGAATGTGGTAAATCTCCTCACGCTGGTGCTGGCAGCAGCAATCGTACAAGGTAGGAATTCTTAGTACAATCCGCATACTTATCATATATGATGTCCTGGTTCATTCAGGACTGAAGTGATATTCCTGGGTTCATGTATATATGGTTATATACTCTGTGTTTTCTTGGCTACGCATGAAAATAATCACGTTCAAGGGCCATACGTCTTTTTGTAACGTTTTGTAAATGTCTATGCCCAATAAAGTCATTTAACAAAAAATAATATAGGATCGATTTACAGGTAGTATATAGTGTGGTGTCCAATGAAGCGGTATTGAACATTAATATTACTGTATTGAAAGTCCCAATCTGAGGCGATATCGGAGGGGTAACATCTATTCTTTTATAGATATTATCATTCGTGGAACCCCGCCGTAGAACTATGTTGAAGCGATGTAGATCTAAGCGATTAATGTCTACTAAAGAGGAACAGAGTTTGGGCTATCGCAGGGCACAAGCATGCAATATGAAAAATCCCTTGTAAATCGCCCCATCAGACCAAGTCCATAACAAATTAATCAAAGGTCCCCAGTTATTTTGTCAATTGAAAGGCGTGATTATTGGTACCAAATCTGTATTTATAATATTATATACCAGTATATATGCAACTTAACTCACGCTACAGGAGGGGCGAAAACACCAGGAGTTTTAATAGTGTTTACTCTGTGTGTTTATAATGAACAAACTGCAGGTTACTACAGAGCTATTTACACTCGGTGGAGCCATGCTAAGAGTGCTAAGTGGTCCTCATAAAGGTGCTAGACCGACCCTTCCTTACCTTACTATTAGCCTTTAGTGAACATCAAAGACGAGTGAAAAATATATATTAAACCATCAGCTTTCTAGGAAGCAATTAAAATACACTCTGACGTTTTGGATTGTGCTTAAAAGATGTAACCGTGGGTCCCTACTCATTTTGTTTACACTTGTTGGTATTCAAATAAAAGGGTTCTATGGTGTGGTAACTGATGGATTACAGACATAATTAAGAATAAAAGAACTCGTGAAAATACTGCTTTGAATGCCATTTACCACAGTATTGTCACCAATGGGGTAGTGGGGCGAGGGAGGGAGGTGAATTATCTGCCCCTTAAAGCATAATTATGCACCCGTTTTAGAATAATGGATTTCTACATTTTTAGCATATATATATATATATATGCTGATGCCACACAATTAACTTATTGACTCGTTTAGCAAATTGTATTATCGAATTGTGAAATACTTTTTATTACTATATCGAAGATGGTAAAAGAGCCTTGTAAATGTCTTAAACTATTGTACGATGCTTTTTTTGCAATCGTGTATAACCTAATGACCAATGACCTAATTACCACACTTGTTTCGCTGCCTACATTTTATAAACCGAAACATTTAACTGTGTTGACATCCATCTTGCACTGAAGGCTGTTGGTTTGCCAGTATAGCACTGCTGTGTGCACCTGCTGACTCAGTACAGTAGGCCGACTTACTTAGTAGTTCAGTGTATAATAAGTGTCAATATGGAATCCATACAGTTAAGAGTAGACCAGCTACAATCACTTGGCATTATTGGTAATAATGTTGATCTGTATAACCCCAACGAGTACATAGACTTCAGTCTATACTCGTTGATAAAACCAATCTGTATAATATATGTCACAGACAAACAAATCAATTGATCGATTAAGAAAATTGAATTTGACACTATAACTCTCTTGGTAATACTTCCTTACGCAGCTATTGTAACATACTTCAATCAGCTAATATGCCAGATTATTAAGAAGTCAGTAAAAACTGTAAGATGAATGGTACTATTTCGGTGCGACCTATTAATTTAGTGATAGAGATCGACATATGTTGAATATGCCAGAACAAATAAATTATCCTGGACGATTTTAAAACCTGGCATAGATGTGTAAAATTGGATGATAAATACATTTTTGCAGACATGTTGTCTATATGATTCATATTGAAATATATGGGATCATGCTTCACTGATACGCTAGATGGCGCCACCGCCACTCTCTCTCCACGCACCGCTCCTCCCGATGAGGGTCAGTCGTCGATCAGCCATCAAAATATAAGGCAGTATCAAGAACTGATCTGTGCAGATATTTTTCTTTTAATTTATTTGTGACGGCTCATAACAACGGTAAAAATGCTTTCCTGCTCTGGTTGCAACAGGAAACACAAAAGACCTTGTGGTAAAACCGTTTGCATTTATGTTTTAGCAACCCTGCGAACCAGGGCAGATTCTACTAATCTAGCCCTGGCCCATCGTGGCCGTTTTCTGCGGACAGAACACCCGCTGTGTGTGTCTGACCCCCTTAATTGAGTGCAGCTGAGGCAATAGGGGACTTGTATGTCCGCGGACTTGAATCCAGAAATTTTACCCGCTAGTACTTTTGCTTGCTGTACTTATTTGTTTTTGTTCTTATAGTTGTCGTTTTTCTCACCTTGAATAACACTGCATGCCCACCAGCCACCCACCCTTCACTCCTCCCTTCACATTAGAATCCATGGGTTAGTGTTTGATACCTGACTGCCTACCTGCCTAGTGTGTGTGTAGCCTTGAGGCAAGGCTACACACATACTAGTGGCAGGCAGTAGCAGGCAGTGGCAGGCAGCGGGAGGGGCAGTGTGTGGTACTGGGCTATGTGAGTGAGTGAAGGTGCAGTGTGTGTGTGAGAGGTGCGACAGGGGTGGGAGACTAAACCAATCTTTATATTTAAAATTGCAACTTTCCTGTACCACATTATACATAAGTTGTCCCCTGAAAAGGCCTCATGAGGAACAAAACTTGCCATTCAGACGATGTAATGGTACCCATTTAGATGGGAAAACATAAAAAACAGGTCGATGGATGGGAGTTCTGTCTAACTGAGAATACCAGGGGTAATTGAGCAACGAAAGGAAGTTTAAAGGTGGTCTAAATCCGCCCTGTAGGGGGCGGGTCGGTTGCGCTTGGTCTAGATTTACATGGAATTATGGGACTTATGGTACTGGGTAAAATCTCTATTTAAAAAACGTCATGTTCAGCATGGGATATTTGTCAGTGCTCTAATGTCAATATCCATGCGTTTTACATGTTTCCAAAGCACAAACCTTCATCTTTCCCTGACATGTGCAGTGGTACATGCAATTCCCCTATTGAAGGAGGGTCTGATAGGGCCTGGACAAGTGACCACAGCTAAAAATAGGTGCGTACAGAAAGCTTGACGCAAGCCCAGTGATTGGATGAGAGGGCTGATGAATCATTCATGAATCCCCGAAAAGTCCTAACGATGGGGCAGGGCGTCTGAGAAAACGTCTGAGAAAACGAAAGGAGTAAAGCTCTGCTGGGAGGATGTGTTTTAGCTGCTATTGAACATTGCAAAGCAGCTAAATTATCTCGGGAGGATTATATCTAGACCATTTGGAGGAGATACCCGTGGATGACATGGACAATTCTGAGGAAAAAACGAAGGTAAAGCCTGACTTTAGTGATAGTATTTTGGCTGGCCTTTTGAAGTCTCAGGATGACCAGTTTAAACATCAAAATGCTCCAATGGATCGGTTGGTGGCTGCTATGACCTTGCTTCTGATGCTGAAAAGAAGAAGAAGAAGGCTAAGAAAGGTGCTAAGACGCGTTCTGTGGTTCCCAGTGACTTCCCCGAGGATATTGTGTTTTGGGCTTTTGACAAATGAAGATTGTCGTTTTTCTCAGCAATTGATATCTAATTGTTCTTCCATGGTGTCACAAAGAGTTAGCCTCAACAGAATTTGTGTGATTATTCTTCACTTGGAAGTGGGGAAAATAGCACGATGTCACCATTCGATTCGACAATGTTAGGCTCGGAATCAGATCAACTGCTTTTCAGTCGGCCTATGGTGAGCATGAATCTTGTGCCTGTGGATTCTTCCCATGTGATATCTGAGGTGTCAGGGGTTTACAAAGAGTTGCCTGACATGCCTATTAATTGTGACTACTCTGCCTTGCTAAATGATTATGATTTCATTATGGACGATCCACTTCAAAGAATTAATGATGTGCATTTGATTAATGGTTGTCGTTCCCAGTTGAAACTTGGCATATGGTTATTGGAACTTGCATGTGAGGATGACATTAAGCTGAAGCAATTTCTTACTTTCGGCATTACTGAAGGCTTCATGGTGGTTGACGATGTCTCACTTGTTCCCCACTATGAATGTGAAAATTATAGTTCTGCTCTGAAACCCAACGCTTATATGTTCATATCGGATCTTCTCTTGAAGGAACTTAGAGAAGGCAAATATATTAAAGCTCCTCATGACTCCCAGTGTACGCACTCGTTTGGTGCTGTTCCCAAGGGCACATCCTCGAGTCCTCTCGCCCGATTACTGACTGCAGACGACCTCTTGAGATACCAATCCATTGTGTGAGCGACCCATGTCTGTGTATTGTGAGTCTGCTGGAAAATCATTTCTTACAATTTCCTGCATCTGACGACGATCCCATCTTTGTGAACCCAAGACATCCGTCTAAGCCTCTTTCATACCCTGAAGTATTTGCTTTCTTCAAGAGTTGTGTTTCTTCTATTGGGCTCGATCCTGCTCTTGCTGGCATACACTCACTGAGGAGAAGTGGGGCCTCTTACCTCCATCCATTAGGCGTTCCCCTGGAGGATATTCGCTTGATGGGCAATTGGCAAAGCCTTGCTGTGCTCACCTATTTAGTGTCTAATTTTGAGAGGAAAGATGCAGTAGAGGCTAAAGTTGCCTTATCTCTCTCTGAAAAATCAATGTAAATTGTGCTTGTGTTTATTTTGGCACTATCTTTCCCTCCCCTGGCTGGAGTAGTTGCTTGTGGACTGGCAATTATTATTAAAAGAGAAGAGATTATTCTAAAAAGTTGTATTGGCATCTGGCGGCCGACAAAGTCGCCGGCTCATTTGCCGCAACTGTATTCACTCTCTTCTGTGTTCATTCAGGAATATGTTGTCTATATGATTCATATGGAAATATATGGGACGATGCGTCACTGATCCGCTAGATGGCGCCACCGCCACTCTCTCTCCATGCACCACTCCTCCCGACGAGGGTCAGTCGTCGATCAGCCATCAAACTATAAGGCAGTATCGAGAACTGATCTGTGCAGATATTTTCTCTTTTTTTTTCTATTTTTCTTTTTTTAAAAAATGTGTTTAATAAAGGCGGCCGACAAAGTCGCCGGCTCATTTGCCACAACCGTATTCACCCTCTTCTGTGTTCATTCGGGAATATAGTCAAATTAATATTAAGATTAATTAATTATTAAAAAAACTTTGTATTTGAACCTCTCATTTTCTTTGATAAAAGAAATGATGGTCAAAATACGAACAGCTGACATCTTACATAGTCAATTCAATTACTGTTCTATATTGCTATATTGTTCTGTAGAATGGCCAATACATTACTGCCCACCTATAACATTGGATTGTACAAACACTACTTAAGAGCGTCATGCATTACAAGCATTAAGTGTATTCCATATGGTCAGCATCACCATCAAAATATCGATGTATTCTATACCCATCCATGCATTACTTTCTTACAAGTTACGTGAACCCAGTAAAACGGTATCCTTCTACATTTCCTTATGCATAATTTATCAGATCCAGTCATGAAAACTAAGGCTGCTATTTGTTAGGATGTTTGGACCAATTCACCAATCATATGCTTAACCAGTCCATAAACACGTAGATTAATCAATTAATGTAGAAAGGGACCCCTTGGAAGAGCTAAGACCATCATAGAAAGGGGCACTCATTTGTAGAATTATCACTATTTTTGTATTATGTTATGTACGTTATATCTCGAAATAAACACTGTACAATACAATACAGACCATAAAGAAACCAAAGAAATCGACAAGACCCAACTTCACACCCAAAGAAAAAGGAGCTCTATATGAGCTAGCAACAGACTACAAAATCGAAGCAGAACGCCAACTGAATAATCGTTCCCTCTATGTGAAACTACCTTACTATACAACCGCTACCAATGCCCAAAGAATAAAAAATATCTTGGAGAAACTTGAAGAAGAAGGAAGTCTGCCAGTGAAAGCGGCTGCATGACCCCTACCAAACAACAGCAGGCGTGGCGGAACAGATACAATATTGGGGAGGGGGGATTTCTTTTTGGTGTATGTGTGTGTGTGTGGGGGGGTAGAGCTTTTTTGCGAGGGGGAGGGGCTATGCCTATACTACCATAAATAAATCTTTAAATTTTAAATATTCAAATATTCAGCACTAGAGCGCCTGGTCTAGGCTATACACAATATACACACATAAATCAAATCAAATCACAATAATCTCTGAAATAAAGTACAAATAATGCAATACAATTGGTAAAATAAATGGAACTCACAGTACCCAAGGCTGTAGAGAAGGACAGGAAGAATACAGCAGAAAATAAAGAATCAAACCAATTGTTCTACTGAACTTTCAGGGACCAACCCATTCAGTAGCAACAATCCCTGTCTAGTTCTTCACTCTCCACTGGAATCTCAAAGTCTGATTTCCTTACCATCCTTCCCCGCCTTTTATACCCATCCTCCTTAATAATAAGAGAAATAACCTTGTGTGATTGGTTTAGAGAGAGTCTAGCATTGTTTTTATATAATTAACCTTGTCTAGGGTAAAGGGAGAAAGGTTAATTGGCCCAGCTTTCATAAGCATCCAGCTGGCCCCCTTAGTTTGTCTAGCATCTAATCCCATCTAGGAACAACCAAGCGTCGGCAGACAAGGCATCTTATTAATCTTTAACCATCAAAATATGTGTCAGAAGCTATAATGAATGCCGTGATTACATTGACGCACTGCAACACATTGACGCACTGCAACGCCTGCGGCCACATCGTTATAAATCTTCACAAATAACTAACATTAGCATGAATTTGTAATTTGACCCAATACAATTTATTTTAAAAAAAATAGAGTGGTGGTCCTCTATTGGCTGAAAAATCTAGTAATTAAAGCTAGAAATTTAATTTGAGGTCAGTTTGAGCCATTCATTGTTCAAGCTTCTCTGTCAGCATGTGATGTTTGTGGTCTCAAACATTTAAAACCAGACTGTTTTGTTCTGAGAATCCCTACTCGTCCAGCTAAAGGGAAGCAAACAGAAAATACTGATACTGCAGATATGTACGGGCCATCCGTTGAATTGCTTGCATCACTGCTTCATATAAGCTTCATATAAAGAATGAAGCGGTTCCTGAGAGAGGATCCACTGATTATCAAGAGGCACTAAATTCAATTCAATTCAATTCAAGACATTTTTTATTTGCATAGATGATGACTACAAAAAGGAAGGCCCAGTTTTGAAACATAGGTTCCAAGTCTTCCAGTGGGTTCCTGGTGGTTGGTTATTGCCAAAACTGATTTACAAAAAAATACTCCGATATAAATTTCATGGCTATTTAATTTGATATCCAAGGGCTATTTTCTACCTGTCTATGTTTAGCTGTTTCTTTAAGGGTAGGCATATTTGAATAATATACAATAACTACCTAACAGTGAGTAGTACTAACTAGAATATGAGGTAAAAGTTAGGGTACAATAACAAAGTGTAATCAAACAATGGTTGGTTGTTGGTATGGTCAGTCCAGACCAATGAGTAGTGTACATACACAACAAAATACACATATAAAAAATATCAGAAATACAATAGCAAAAAGATAAGAATGAAATGAAATAAAATAAAATAAAATGTTAGATCTGCAACAGATCATGACATATATACAGTAACATATACAGAGTTAGGTACAATGGTAGGGGGTGATCTACAATATTTCAATTGTATTTAGGCACGTGTAAATAATATTGCTAAAAGTTTTCCGGTCCTGTACCTGGTGAGCAGCAGTTTTTAGGGAATTCCAATATTTAGCCGATTTATAAGTGAAAGAGTTTAGAATTTTTGTCGATTTTGGCTGTAGTAATTTTAAATTACGTCTACCTTGGGCATGACTTCTAGTCGAAATTTTTCTATTATCCAAATTGGTTTCATTGGTAGCCATGAAGTGGCTTAAGTTAATTATATGTTTTTGTCTCCTCTTGTTTAAGTGTAATAAGTTTAGGTCTAAATGTTCTTCCAAAAATGATTCGAAGTGCCAAGTTTTGTAAGGACTGGAGCTTACCAAGTAGAGATTTTGGTCCGGAGTCATACAAATAATCACCAAAATCAAAAGTGTGGGAGTATGGTCATTTTATATAAGTCTTTTTTGCTCTTCTCTGTCAAACAGTGTCTCACTCTATACAATAGCCTTAATTTTGTACTAACCTTATTTCTGATGATATTTATATGTTTCTTGAAAGAGAGGCCAGTGTCCATGGTTAGGCCCAGATATATATATTCATTTACTGATTTCAGGATATTTTTCCCCAGTTTTATGGGTTTTTCTTCTTTAATTTTTAATTTGACATTGAAAAGTGTATAACATTGCTTTTGGAAGTATTTATGGATATTTTGTTTAGTCTACACCATAGGTCAATCCTGTCCAGGTCATGTTGTATGTTTTGATTTACAGTTTCAATTGTGGCAGTATAGAATAGTATCATCCGCATAGTACTGGACTGTACACTTTTCCACAACCATATTTAAGTCATTAATATAAATTGAGAATAAGACCGGGCCCTGGATAGTGCCCTGTGGCACTCCATATGTTATTTCGCCTTCTGTTGACTCTATAAAGACTATACTATATCTATATATGACTAAAGAAGGCAACCATAGAGGTTCAATGAATGGCCAACATATTGGAAATATACTGTTATTTCAGAAGGCTTTAACCACTGCTGAGGAAAAGAAGAATGTTGAGGAAGAACCTAGGAAGTTTGAGGAGGAGTTGCTGGACATTTTACACTGGTTGGATGGTATCGTGAAGGAAAGCCCTCCTCGTACAGATGAGGCCCAAGGCTTCTATGGTCGGTGGTTAGATCCTGAGTTTATGGTCCGAACTTTTGTCTAAGCCTGCCGGGAACAAGACAAGGCAAAGCTGAGGCTTGTTTCCGCCAGGCTTAGACAAAAGTTCGGACCATAAAGAAAGGATCTAATGGCTTTAGTACCTGTTGATCTGGCTGTTACTATCACTTTAGTCCATTACTATCAGTTTACCCCAAAAACAAAATTCAACATTCAGCATTACTCAGGATTTGCTTGAATTTTATTTCCCCATTTGGGCTCAGTTTGTTGACATTTGGGCACTTTCAAATGGAAGGAGGAGTGCGTTAATAGACTTACACAGTGCAACGCCAAGTGCACAGAGTGACTATGTGTGCCATGCCAAAAGTCTCTACTGTTTGACCAATCAACTCACAGGCCATGTGTTGTGTCTTAGTGGAGAAAGCAATCTTTGGTACCCTGTGATGAAGACCCCATGTGGACATGAAAACAACACTAGGATTATGGTGGGTCTATGTCCGCTATATGCAGCCAGATATATAATCAATCTAACCAGCTCAAGTAACATGGAATAAATCATCCCCATCACCCAAATAAAGAGATGGAAGAGGGTAAATGCAGAGGCATTGGTCTGCCTACTGCCGGGTGTTTACAGAGAGTGATACTGCAAAACTGGACCCCTTCCCGCAATCTAATTACCAAAACTCATTGTTCCATAGAGGCGCGTCTTCCAGCTTAGGTGGACCATTCTATGCCTTTCTAAAGGTCCCCACCAGACCAACCAATGGGGACTAAGTGCTCATGGATCTTCCTCCTCTCATCGTCAGCAGGGAAATACTGGCAGCCATGTACTAGGTGGGTTCCGTGAAGACACTGCATAGTTAAGATCAGACTATTATATTGTTCCGAAAATAGCCCCAGAACGGCTGTTAGTAAGAGAGTTATTGTACGGATGCACAAAGATGTCACAGTTTCTTGTTGAATCAGGTATTGATGTTTGTGTCTACCTGGCCCATCTGGCTTTCATGGCACATAAGGCATCCAAGAAAGAATATGTCCGTCTAGCACTGGTTCCAGAAAGTAGACTGAATAATTTAGTGGCTAGAGAACCAAAGCTTGAAGGCCAGTTTTTCTCCACTGAATATTCAAAATTATTCCAACGTTTGCAAAGTCGTTTTAGACTGGAAGCCAGCACAAGTGTGGCGTCAGATGTTGACCATTCCATGCCACCCTTTGTATGACTTTGCCAAGTGGCCAAATATAACAAATACTTAACGATTAAAACTGAATCTCTGGTTCCATTGATGTGCAGTTTTGGTGCACCAAATAAAACACCCAGCCTAAATGAACTTATTGAAATTAATCTAAATGTGAGTGATGACCCCTCAGCCAATGAGTCAGTATATAAACCAACAGAAAAGTCAATAACAACACCTACAGTGTACTACAACCTCCAATTCAGCTTCCAATGAACCAAGCCCCAGCCAGAGCTCCAGTAGCCTGAGCACCTGATTTGAGAGTTGCTCATGCTCGAGCAAGAAATATTGTGGGCCTAAGACCAAGCCAATACTAGTGCCGATAATAAGTGAACAGCATCCAGTCAAACACATTCCCAAGCCGGAAAAGAGCATCAAAGAATATGTTCCAAGGAACTGTGATAACAAACCCAGGGACCACCCGAGGTACTCACCAACACCTCAAAGATTCACCACCACCACTACCACTGCCCCGAACCCATGTTCGCATGAGTGAGATCTTAATTAATTTGCACAGATCGAATAGTTGATAAAATTGATCAACAAATAGTCAGGGCCATGCATAAGGCCATGGTACACCGTGGTTTCTCTAAGCCAAGGAAATATTGGCAATTATCATACAACGTATGAACTGAACATTTTTAAATACCAAACTAATCCAAAATTGCTAACTTTACTTGATGTTCCATTTTGCTCATTTATTGATATACTCCCATGATCTTCACCCTCCTGAAGAAGCCAAAGATAGGCAAAACGCATTGGAAGGGTCGCCCCGAATAAAAAATCAACAAAACACAATACATGGTTTGTTTCAGTTGAGTTACCTTCAAATCAATAACCATTATATGCCAATGTATAATCATGAAGCCAAACCAAGGCGTTAGTGCACCAGCGGGTCAGATTTTGAGGTTATTAATACTTTTAGTCTTAACCTCATTCAAGGTGAAAACTAAATTCAATTTAACCTACATATGTTTCGTTACTGGAGACTTCTAACTGGTCAACCCGGTTTCTAAATATGAAGGTTATACATGTAGACAACCTGGGTGATTCCATACATTTGGGCCATACTAAAATATATCATATCATATATGTATGGGTGTATGGTTATGTACAATATCTTAAGCAATATAAAGATTGGTAAATCTGTTTTTTTGTCAACCATTACAGAAGCAACTGGAGCTTGCAATGCCGTGAATGAGTATACTTGCACCTACAAAAGTGCATGTGTTCCTATTGCGAAAAAGCAAAATGGTGTCAATGACTGCCTTGACAACTCTGATGAGGGTAAGTATATGTAATTGTAAGAATATAGACAGACACTAGGAATCGCGTAATATAGTTTAGCCTACTAAGGGTTGAGCTGTTGGGATAACTTACAATAAGCCTTAATCAGATAATAATCTCTGGTCAGCGGGCTAAGAATAGCACACAGAGTGATGACGTAGTCCTCATAAATCATATGTTAGCGTTAGTATTGTGAATTTTGTAGGGTGCGCTAAATCTCATTAGTGACATTAAGCAACCGACCTATCCTCCTCCACCCTAACCTATCTCCGCTTAACCAGGTCACTATGTCAGGGTATGCATAGGTAATGAGGGAGATAGGGAGGTGGTCGACGTAAGAACCACCACTCTTAGGTTGTTTCCATACCTATCAACATGGCCCGCCCCTATGTCATTAGTGAACAAACTATGCATTTCTGTTAACTCCTAATTGGTGATTCAGAAACCTACATATCTTGGCTGTACTAGAAGAAAGAATTATGTCTGAAATCGTGAATTTAGTTGTATAAAAGTTGCATTGTACCAGCCATTATATACTCGCCCAGGAGCGTGACTCCTCCCGTGACAGGCTGCCGTGCCTGCACCAGTTTATTGCCATCATGACTGACTGAAGGTAGCCGTGGTTGATAAGGACAGGGGAACTTATATGCTTAATCTCACTTGGTCTTATCTACCTACGTCTGGACCTGATAGGGTAAGGTTAGCCTTCAGCGGAGATAGGTAGCGGTTGCTTAATGTCAATAATAGGGACATTTAGCACTGACAACGCAACAGCACAACACTAACACAAATGCTAGTTGCTCACGATAGGGTGGGCCGAACGTAGTGGCAGGAGTCAATCAGTTTTAGACTTTGTTAAAGGTGCAGAGGTGTTTTCAGAGGGCTAAAAAGACCACAATTTCATGAAGGTGAGTAGTGTCTTACACCTGAATATAAAGAAAAACACCTCCCGCTCAATTGTACATAAAAATGAAATCCCAATTGACCATCATTTTAGCGTGAAATAGACATACGTTGGGAACGTACGCTAAGAATAGCACATCTAGCAATGACATAGTGCTCATAAAACATATGTTAGCGTTAGTGTTAGCGTTAGCGTTGTGGTTGCTAAATCAGCCTTATATCTCCACTGAGCTCCCTCATCGAACTTTTATCACCTTTTACTTGTCACATAAATCTCCCCTTCATATCATCCTCTGCCTTTATTATTTTAATCAAAGATTATAATTTGTGTACTGTATACTGTATTTTGTAAGACATATATATTAGGCAGGGTCAAATCCCAAACCTACTATCAAAGCACATGCCAGAGGGTCTCCATTGAAATAAAATTGGGTTTTATCTAAGCATAGATGGATACATCATTCAGAAGTGGTCCGAACTTATCTCCGAATTGGGTCGTACAGTTGTCAATAATGGGATTTATTTGATAATTCAGTTTTCATTGGCATGATCATTACTGATACTTGTGTTTTCTATAGTTTTGTCACCATGTGATAAGGCCAATCATTTAGTGTGTAACAGTGGGGCCTGCGTTCCACTCGTCTACAGAAACGATGGTGACAAAGATTGCTCTGACGGTGTTGATGAAGGTAAGCATACTGCTATGTTGATGTATTCTTAGTTATATTTTTAAAATCTTGTTTTTATTCTGCACACATATCTATACACTGTAGATATTCCCATCACACGACCAAACAATAATACAAACAAGTCAAATAATATCTGCCAAACTAAGGTTACACTAAGGAAAAGGGAAAAGACACATTTAAATTATGTTAGTACAACCAAAGATTGTTTACTATGGTCACAATTAAAGCTGACAGAATTCAAATGATTGACAGAAAATAAAATAGAAAAATTAAGTAAAAGATATAAAGAATAGAAGGGAATGAGAATAAGATCGCAGACAAAAAGGCAAATGATAAAACTGGATGCAAACCAAAGCAATCAAATCAAAGCAACAGTAAAGTAAGTTAAAAATACAGGCTGAAATTTTGGGTATGAAGTCTAGGGTGGAAGTCCCCTGCATATATCTTTTATGAGTATATTCTTATGTAGTGGTCCTGGTGGTTAAATCTGGGATTGTGACCTGCCGAAGTTCTGCCTGCCTTGATAGCTCAGTTGGTAGAGCATTGGAAAGTTAATGCAAAGGTCCGGGGTTCGGTCCTCCGTCCAGGCAAGGGCATTTTCAGCAGGTTCACTACACTTATATATATTATTATTATGATAATATATAATATTATTCCCTCTACGTGTGGTGAAATATGATTGATAATTCTTATTTTATGAGTCTCTGGATTGATTTCACCTGCATAATATTTGTTTTTCTCCACACAACTTTCCACAATAATTTAAAGGGTATCCTTGTGTACCCTAGGTTATAAAATAGGTTTGTACGTAGAAGTGTGAGAACAGGGAAGGAGAAAGTTAGAGAGGTAGAATTTAGTTATATGTAGTAGCCAAAAAGAAATATTGATCAACATATGGTGTACATTTATACTCTACTTAACCGCAAATACATTGTCACAAAAGCATGACCTTTCCAAACAATAATAAAAATGTAAGGTACCCGAGGCAGAAGAATTCGAAGGCTAACAAAATCCCAATACATTGATTATAGCTACCTCAGTTCTGTGATTGTTTTATCTGCCCAATTATTTGTATAGAACACCCAAGCATGCCTACTTAAATTGATCGACGGAAACTATGTATTACTTTGGGGGTCATAGGTTAGTTTGAAATGCATATTAATTGACAATTGATTTTCATAACTTACAATAACTTTTCCTTCGGTCGGACTCGAAAGGAACTAGCCTGAATAGATTGACCCTTAACATTCTATTTAGGGGAAACGACATCAATGGAATAAATAGCCCAGTTGATTGCAAATCTCATTTAAAGATCTTGAATTCGAAACCTGGTTCTGAAAATAAAACTTAAAGGTACATACTGCATTCCTATCCACAATGTAGAAGTGAAACAATTATTGAACAAATGAATAGAGAAAATGACCAAGACATCTCAACATTTTAGTCTAGTCTAATCTACAGCCCTCCCAAGCCCCCAAATGTAAATATGCTGTATTTGCTAGAGAAAGTGTTAAAAATACAATGGTGACATCTATGTTGTCCTCTGTACTTTTAAGAATGATCCAGTTATCTCAGAAACATGTTTTGAATTACAAAACAATCATTTTTCGCGTTAGTCATCGGATGAAAAACTACGTCTACTTTTCTATATTCTGCTTTTTGTGCTTTTAGCGAAAATCGTCGGGTCCTACTGCAATTCAAGTTGGTGTTGCCCATGCGATTGGTTCATACAAAATTCATTCTGCGACACTTCCTACACATGTCAGTGTAAGCCTGGCCACTATGCAGCCCCTCTCCTCAACAACTGCATCAGGAGTAAGCTATTTCTTAAATTTCCAAGAGTTTAAGCTTTTATTCATGAGATGTATTGCAATGATGAATTGCATCTTAAAAGACCAGATTTGTAATCTGAAGCATATATACCACCTATATTTCGTCTTGTTCTGTGTTCAAATGTACCCACTATTATATCTTAATATAACCTGATTTCATAGATAGCCCTAAAGGTGATATAGGTCTTATATTTAACTAGTATCAAACTTATACATTCTGTCTTTCCTTTATTAGAAATGACCATACCATAGCAAGTAATCTTACAAAATCATTTTCAATTTTCAATGACATAAGACCACAATCAATTAACATAGGTATACACCATAATTATAGTAAAAAGGTGGAAGAATATTGGGAAATAGTGGAGTGTTATAGCTATAAACCACACTCCACAGCTATAAACCCATCCTATCAATGTTGCAATATTTGTATTTTTGTGATTACTGTTTTACTGACCCGAGGTCTCTCTGAACATTTGATGGGAAAAGGAACGGGAATTGATTGTGAAAGAGATATCTCTGATTGTGTTTGCATTACTCCCAGCAGGAAGAATGGAACCATAAACACTTTCTATTCATTTGACAGGAACCCTAGGCGACTCCTGTTCAACTGTGATAGATTGCAGCGCAGCGGTGGATTTTGCCACATGTACGAGTGCACAATGTGCCTGCAGTCTGGGCTACTACCCTGACACCAATAACACATACTGTATAGCAAGTAAGTGCAACAGGGACAGCTTCCTTTTTGTTTAAAAAAAGGAATATTTATTCACCTATGCCTATGGGCACACTTATAGCGGTTACATTCAATCAATGTAAATTGTATAAGATTGAAACATCCAGCTCACCATTACGGTGGTCTTCCACTGGCAGCTGATGCATTTGAGTACAGATATTACATTAAAGTTGCATTACCAACTAATTTCTAACTGAACGTCTGAAAGACATCGAAGGGGAAAAGTTTGAGGGTTTTCACCTAATCTTTGGAGCATTTGGCCCCACAAAAGTTCAAGCTATCCTTGTGTAGTGGATTCCTCACACAAACTGGTTCGGCTCTTAGCAACGGAATAAGGACTCAACACATAAAGTATCAATCGCTCATTTATTCCTGGATTCAGTTATACGTACGGCATAGCATATCCGGGACAGGTATCCGCGGACTCTCCTCTATCTACTCTCCTCTAGGTACATATGAAAGAGGTGCAAGGACATGAATGAACAGGTACCCAAACATATGAAATGGCGTTGTTATAGTTATGACAATTGTAAAGTTCTACTAAAAGTATAAGAGAAGACTACAGCTTCCCATAGTAATATAAAGAAAAGTACAACTAGAGGCACATAACCTTTTGGTAAATCTAAGGTGGAACAACGCTGTGAACACACCTGTTGCGTGCCTACTAACTGGCAGAATAATAGAAATATGAGCATAGGCTATACCCTACAATTGACAACACCAATGCACCAATTACTGCTCATACCCACTCTCATACTCATTGTTTGCTTCTGTTGGGGCATCCTGTATATATTTCAACATTCTAAGCTTCAATGTTTCTATTTGGTGATTTAGTTGCTATTACAGCTTTAAATTCAGGAGGATAACTAGTGTATGAGATGAAGGGGCATTTGAAACTACTTCTAGGTGAAATATATTGATCAAGTGATAGTTTAGTGACAGGAGCTAGAATAACAAGATTAATTAATAATCATTTATAGACATTTTGACAGTTTTTATTGTATAGTCAAATTGCTAATTGATTCTGGAACAGACATTTTACGTAATTTTAATAGACTGTACAGGAAATATCTTGCCTTATATGAAATGAGATATGATATACATTTCGCCTTAATGATCGGATCTTTGTGACCAACTACTACATACCGTGAGCCCATATCCCTTTATGTAAAAGTCCTCAACTCATTAGTGTGCTATTTGTTTACTACATGTGCCTTACTATAGTGCTGTAAGATGTCATTTGTCTGAGGATATGCTGTATAAAGGTTCTAAATAAAAGATTTAAATAATCACTTCCTTAGACTTACTGAAAGAACTACTATGTAGAAGTTTTTGTCCAATTCCTGTATTTATGCAAACTGGTATAAGAATTCAATATAATGATATGACCCATTCTCACAAAATTGGATCACCGCCCCCCCCCCCATCTTTTACACTTGATGCTGAGAGTGGTTACTACTTTGTTATATGTTATCAAAAACACTTCTATTGCATAGAACTGCTCAGGTTCTATCTTGCCATATATAGTTTTGCATACTTTCTGTTAATATTTTAATATATTTTTCATGGAAAACAGTCTCATTTCGTAATTTTTCACATATTGTTTTTACAGATAACCTAGAATCACCAGTCCTATTAAAAATCCTAATCATCTAGTACTAATTTCAGTGCTCAAAAGTATTTAAAACTGTTTAAATTACATGGTGAAAAAGAGATAATACTGAAATTACTTAAAAATAAAAATATATTTAACTTTTGGTTATGGTAAAAATAAGAGTGTCTTTCCGTAGCCCAAATATGCTAGGTCACTATATAAAAAATAAAAAGGATTAACTGTTATATTATGCTATGGGCACAAACCTTGAACTATCCTTTAATCAGAACAAAAACAAATTCATGGAAAAATATAATACCCTTGATATGAGATGATGCAACAATTTGAAACCCTGGTGTGGTAAAAACATTTTTGTCTTTACATCGCTACAATAAATAGCTCCGCATTTTTTTATAAACAATAGAGCAGGTTTGATAAGAGTGTTAAATTATCCCCCCCTGCACTCCTCAACACTCCTGAAAATTGTTTTAGAATCCATTATTGCGCTGAGGAGCTACAGCAATATATGCTCTAAAAACGGAAAGACAAAAGATAGTCTTTCCATCGCCACCCTACTCTTCCTCCTCACTTTTCTGCCTGCCTCCTCCTCTGCCTCACTCATTCTCTCTGCTCCTTTTCCTCCCTCCTCCTCTTCCTTCTCCCTCCTCCTCCCACCTTCTCCCTCCCTCCCCTGTTGGATATTACTCAATGATAGCAAAAGAAATAAATTGTAATGATTCTCAGTGTTAAGTGAACAATATAGTTGTAGTATACTAAATTATGATATTCAACTTACAGAACAATACTGGGCTAAAACCTGGATATATTGAAATAAGGGGTAGAACCATTACATTGAACCAGTTAGCCTGTGAATGTAGGCTACGGAAAGACAAAATTGCCTCTTATATCAAGGAAATAACAATGTTAAAATTTCATCTAAGCAATTATAGTCTATATGAGTACTTTTCATTACTATCTTTCATTTTACCATTAAGAACATAGAAAAGAATAGAGCTAAAGAGTGTTCATTTACTCACCAGTGTATTTGAAAAGTAAGGGAATTTCATAATTAGACAAAAACGTATTTTTCATTAAATTAGCCTTCCTTCTTTAGCCATGAGATAGCATTAAATATGGGTTTTCCTCACATTTTTTAGTATTTTCTTCAAGTCTGATATGTTTTCTATCGAATTATATCAGAATATGGTTAAAGCAAGTCCATAACTAACTAGAATATGACAAAACAGCAGAATTTGACATGGTGGCGATGTAAAGACAAAAAAAATGGGGTATCAAATGTGACAGGCTGTCACATGAAGAATATTCCATATATCACATGGCAAAATTCACCCAGTATATCTCATGATGCATAGATTGTGATATACTAAAGGTAATTTTTCTAGAACTGATATGAAAAATTCATCCTCTTGGAGGGGGGTGATCCCATTTTGTGAGAATTGGTCTATATATCTGTCTATTGCAGGAGTCTTAGGGGATACCTGTACCATTGATGGAGAATGTACCGCAGTCATGGAAGGAGCTGAGTGTCAGGGTGGAAAATGTGGCTGCAATTCAAATTGGTTTGAGTTTTCTAACCGGACAGGTTGCTGGCATCGCAACCTCGGGGATGCTTGCACAAAGGACAGCCATTGCTTGGCCGGTATAAACAATGCAGTCTGTGATAGCAATGTATGCGCCTGTACAGTAGGCTGGGTGCAAAAAGCAGGAACAGTTGACACATGTCGGAAAAGGGTCCTGGAGCTGGACCCTTGCTCAGATGACATCACATGCTCCTCTGGCATCTCAAACTCCACATGTGTTAGCAAAGTGTGCAAGTGTGACGAACGCTTTTATATGAATCCAGACAAGACAGAATGTATTCTGCGCAAGATTCTCGATCAGTGTGCATCGTCTCCACAATGTGCTGGTGTTGCTAACACATATTGCAGTACAGCATCCGTCTGTCTGTGCCTCGGTGGTTATTTGGCCAGTGTAAGTAAAACCTCGTGTAACACACTGAGAGTTGGTGATCCATGCAACACCACACAAGAGTGTACGGTTGGTTTGTCTTACAGTTCTTGTGTCAATGATCAGTGTGAATGTAACACTGGGTACCTAACTGACACTGATAAAACCTGCAGACCTCGGCAGCTGGGCGTTGATGCTTGCAGCACAGAACCTGAGTGTGCTGGAGGGGTAGCCAACAGCAACTGCACTAATGGTGTCTGTAGCTGCAACACAGCTTACAAACAGAACCCCAACTCCCAATCTTCCTGTATATTAATCACTTTATCAACCACTTCATGTTCAACAAATACTGATTGCTCTGATAGGTTTCCTTATAGTATTTGTGCATCAGGGACATGCACGTGCCCGGCAGGATACATGGATAAAGTCACAAGGTGCTTGAGACGGTCCATTGGAAGTCCCTGCAGTATGGATGCTGAGTGCAGTGCAGTCATCATTGACAGCACTTGCAATGCTACAGCATGCGTCTGCACTGATATAGACTATACACTTCTATGGGTAAGTTGTTATGTTTTGTGAGAATCTATTACAGTTTGATTGCGATTGAAATTATGAGAGCCTTTTTAACATCAGGTGGTAGCTTTAATAGGGGATGGTCTTGAAATAGCATGATGGGTCAGATTTTCAGAAAATGTACAATTCGCCATTACTAATCCTCTCAAATAACCCACATTTAAGACAAAAATTAGCTCAAAATGCAGTTTCACATAACAGAACTGATACTTTAAATCAATGCGATCCCAAATATAATCAGATATACCCGGTATTCACGGTATTCATCATTTTTCAGCCAAATTTAGTAGAATTTCCTAAATGTGTAGAGCTGCCAATTGTACATTTGCTGAAAATCTGACCCACATGATACTCAATATTCCTTTCAAGTGGCTTCTGCTTTATGGTGGAAGTAGTATTTCTGCTGTAGACAATGATATTTCTTTAATAGCCTTTTAGTAGCTACACATGCTGGCATTGCTTATAGTATGATCCTATCATCAGCCAACTGCATACAACTAAATGAGAGAAACATCTCATATTCCCACACACTTAAACACCAAGGTTCAAGAGCAATAGTTATAGTTTTTAGTTTTATTAAATACCCCAAACATATGCTTCAGGTTGTCGGTATAAGATAATTAATCTTCAAGTATACCAACGCTTGTTAAAAGTGATATTCGTCGATTTGTTTTGGATTTGTAGAACAAAGAACTTCATAAAAGATATTTTCATATCTTTATAAAATTCTTACTATATGCCGATGAAGCTCAGCAAACCTTAATGTTTAAGAGCGGACAACTACATTATGTATTGAAAAGATCATGATATTCTTTATGCCTTCAATTTACAGGTTCTGGGTCCTTCGGATAGCCGTGATGAACTAATAATTTATGAATCACTAATGAATGAAATGCAATGTATACATGTGTGCTTATAACAGTTATAACATTTGAAGTCATGTGCACCTGAAGTTTTCCTTCTGTCATTTTACATACCATCATGTTATTTTATTAACTCATCAAGTAATCACTTAGTCACAATTCAAAATACATGAATACGTTATCATTCATATGTAGCCTACGGCAGAACTAATAGATTTGTTTTGGAAATAGAAGATGTTGTCAACCAGTTCGAATTGTTTGAAAATAATACTTAATCTGAAACTGGTCGTTTCCCATTAAACACGCAACATAACACATCACACAAAACGATATCAAATATAATATATTACATACGGTTTCACTTGTAGTTCTGACTTGATTATTTCAATTGTAACTAATAACAAATGTTGATGCACTACAAATAATTACAAATAATTAGCGTAAGTGTTTACTGAAAATTATATTTCCATATCACCCACCAAACAGGGAACTATTATTTATGTTTTGGCACATTTGGAAATGGTTAAAACACGTTAGTAAAGATGGTGCTATATATGAAGATGGAGTACTAGTAAAGATGATGGAATCTTTATAAGTTGCTGATAAATTCTGAATATTTATGTCAATTAAGGAAGCTATGAAAAGAATAGGATAATGCTATATTCTGGCACTGTCTTAGCCAACCAATCCACCAGCAACGATCTTGTATTAGTAGTTCCATGGCAGATGCTTGGTCACGACCTATGCCAGAAGGAAAATTGTCTAGCCATTGCCTGGCTTATATCACTGAGATTGCCAAGTGATTAATATCCTATAGTCATGGGTCATGCAGTAATTGTTATTTCTTCTATATACGGGTTTTATGATTACACATTTCACATTTCAATATTTTGAGCATCCTTGTCTTAACCCTCTCATGTTTTAGGTCATTGACCTCTTAGAAATACGATTAACCTTAAATCTCATCATAAATGTATGTTGTTGAAATTCATGTATATGCAAACCCACATTGTTGGGTAAAATGCAAATTCTGCGAACCGCACGTCTTACCCAAAAGTTCATCAAGCATACATAAGGGGACAGCTGTGGAAGTAATTAGTTGAAAAGTTAAATACCGTTACAGAAAACTCAAATATATTCTAATGAATGAGAAGGTATAAATATTACCTAACGGTATGATTATTTCCTGACAGAGCCAAACATCTTGTAGAAGGAGAGTGATGGGAGTTGACGCCTGCACTCTGGACAGTGAATGCAGGGCAGGAATTGGTAATTCCTACTGTGCTACAAACAGCACTTGTTTGTGTGGCCCTGGGTATGAAGCCACTCCTGACAACTACTTTTGCCTTAGTAGTAAGTGCACTACTATACAGTGGAACCTCGCATAAAGACCACCTCTCTATAGAGACCACCCCTCTATTAGATTAGGACCAGTTTCTCGCAGTCCCAAATTGCTTTCCTCTTATTAGATTAGCCCCTCTAATGGGACCACCTCGCTATGAGACCACAAATCGTTCAGTCCCAAGGGGGGTCTCAATAGAGAGGTCCAACTGTACTCGGTACAGTCCCTTGATGCATGCTGATATTGCCTCCTTTTGTAATATAAATTCTATTCAGAATATTTAAAATCATAGGTAATGTCCTTCTTTGTTGATAAGACATCCCCCTTTGAATGCGTATATTATACATGAAGTGCTAATATTTCGTAGAGACGTCTGTTAAAGGCTGTTTAAATCTGCAATATAGAATATGCTTGTACCATACAAATCAAAACCAGCCTCTCATGTCTCATGGTTCTGCTTTCAGCTGGAGCATCAACTAATGAAGATGAGTGAGTTTGCCCTGGATGTTTTGGTATTATATAAAATATTAAATGACTTTAAATAATTGACAAGATATTATTAAGTAATCCTTAAACTTCTAGAAGGTATACTATAAAACTGGTGAGGATGAATTGTCTCTATACCAATAAAGCTACTGTGTTATAAACGGATATTGACAGATAACCTTGACAAACGTTCTAATGGTATAGATCTATATTCTGCTTGTCATGAATAAAAAGTGAAGGTGAGCCGTCACCGCATATATTGGGATGGGAGCTTGGCAACTGTGACTTGGTCACACTCCCTTCCATGGTGACGCCCACGTCATAATACAAGCCCCTTCCATTCCACCACAACAATAACACTCCAAGATACAAACACAAACAATGGCCGACGGCGGATGTGCCTGGTAAGAGTGCTGCGCATATTTGATGTAAAGAACACCAATCTACTACATTTTTTACGACCTAGATCCACGGATTACCCTACCGTAGGACTAAGGACCATGTATGTGTGTTTTAATGAATGATTGTATGAAAAGTAAGGTCTTTACGAGAAAATAATCGACCCAAATGAGCGATATTAGAGCTTGTTGACATTTGAAATTCCCGCCGCAGGCCGACCCATGAGTTACTGGACTATGTACGATGACAACAACAGCCTCAACCTCCACCAGTACTAAACGCAAGTCTAATGATTCCACAGGACTATCCCCAAACTTGAAAAAGACAGTTTATGATAATATCAAGGGTGATCCAATACCTAAAACGGAGAACTTTGACATCAATTCTGGTGAGTTACAAATAACTGACTTAAACATGGCGTCAGCAAAAGATCTGACAATGGAGGAAACTCTGACAAGTTTGATCGATGGTCATAATGACTTAATTCTGTGTGTCGATAATACAAATAACAATGTACAAAGCCTTATCAAACATCACACAGATGAGGTTCGTAGTAGGATTGAGCTTGAGGAGGATAATAAGGCTATGAAAAAGCACCTGATATCACTTGAAACAACTGTTAGGCACCTTCAACAAGAATTACTCGGCCAGAAACAGATCAATAACAAAGTGGATACCAAACTGAAGGGAAAGTCGGTTGTGTTCAGTGGAATACAAGAACCTAGGAACGAGCTGGTTGAACAGACTTGTACAGAGGTCATAAATCTTGTCATGCCTGGATTTCCTACAAACCACATCGATGATTGCTATAGAGTGAAAAGTAATCCAGATACCAAGTTCAACAATAGGCCTGATAATATCACATGTACATTCAAGTTCATACATGACAAAAAGGCATTTATGAAAAGGCATATATTATAGCAAAATATTCGATAAGAGTATCTACCCTCTTGAGCAGTACCCGGCCCATCGCTTTTGGGGGTTCTAGGATGATGTTAATACTGACGTAAGGCGTAACAGAAGCATACTCAGACAAATAGCAAAGAGGGCATGTGAAACAGGAACAGACAGAGATGCTAAACTAAAAGGCGACAAAGTACAAGTGCATGGAAAGAACTATGGGGTAAATGAGTTGGACTCCATACCAGAAAACATATGACCTGAAACCCTCAAGGTTCAGAAAATCGGGGGTTGCAAGGCATACCAGGGCCCCTATGCATAGCCAAGCAATTTGTATGCAAGTAAATTCCAAATGAAAGGGCTCCATTTCTTCTCAGTAGAACACTGTTATGCATATATGAAGGCAATCAAAAACGGCCATGTCGCAGCCTCCAGGCGGATATTAAATATGCATGACCCATTTGCTCTAAAAGAGACCCAAGGCAAACTAAAAACAGATGAGGACTGGAGGAGACATGAAATCTCCTACATGAGAGGGATAATGAAAGCCAGGATCGAGCAGAATGAAGATCTTCGCAAGCTCCTACTAAGTACAAATAACATAGAGCTGGCCAAAGCTACCTGCAACAAGAAATGGGGCATAGGCAGTTTTCTAGGCTCCCTTCAACTTCAAACTCACACCTGGAGTGGGGAGTAATCTCCAGGGCCAACTACTAATGTTGGTGTGGGAGGACCTGCGCGAAAGATATAAGCATGAGCTACCTGACCTGACCCCTATATCGCCACCACCACGCCCAACGTCCCCATCGAAGTTAACTCCTAAGTCAAAGAGTAAATTAGCACCTAGATACTTCGACACTCACCCATCAAATGATGAGAGAATACTAGAAAAGAAACTTACCCAACTGGACCTTCTGGAGACTTCTCTAGATGAAGGGCAGCAACCGTCTGATGAGGAATTGGACGACAGTATGTCAACTGCAGCAGAAATGTCTAGCACCGAAATGCCGAATGAGGATGAACTAGGGCGGTCGAAGACAAGTACACATTGGCCCGGCAGACCTAGGACCATCTTGCGCGTAAACTCCACTAAATCATCTCGAGGTCTTAATAAATCCATGAACGATCTGTTACGATTAAAAGCAGGCAAGAAGAAGAGCAAGAAAGGAAAATAAACCCTTCACGTGCACACACTTGACCAATCGGGCCACTTCCGCCTTTTGCAGGCAAAAGCGTAGCTTCTTCTAAAACATTACAAACGGCCCCCCATACCACAAAAAGATCGCCATTAGAACCAGGACCACGTATAAAACACTTTTCTTCCATATTTTCCCCGGGTTCCTCCCCAACCGCCCGCAGATTCACTCTATTTGGACCTACCTACACCGATCAAGCCAGTTAGAACTTCTCAACAAGACCGTCTTAAAAACAGCGAAATTTACGACCCACGACATGTTAAATCATTTGAACCGACCTCCATTACGTCCATCGGAAAGCTTGCATAAAGATTTCCATAGGGACTAGGTCTCTTCTGCGCGTGCGCGATGCTCTTGTTCTGGGTTCACTTCCGTCACGCGTCAAGAATCTAGGATTATCACATTAAAAAAGGTAACAAAATATATAATCTAATTGTCTGCATCGTCGTATGGCTCTGCCATAGATCAGCGGCACACATAGTCAGGCAAAACACTTGACAACCCTTCGTTCTGAGCAGCAACACAAAGTTTAGTGACAGTGGCCAGGACCGCGGGTCCCAGGTGGTGATGGTGGCGGACAGTGTACATATCAATCCTGTCAGTCAACAATTTATAAGGTTAACTCTAAGCAACTAATTTATCACAGGAAACAAATGTTCTCAACGATTCTGGCGGCTATACTTCTCTGGATATCAACACCAGCATGTGTAGATATACTGACTTGCCTCGTCAATCTAATCAGCTGATGACGTGTTTACATAATGGTTTAAATATGGACTGACGGATTCAAAGGGTTTCGTTGAATGAAAATCATTGATACACTTCTACCTAGTTATTATAGGATGTTGATATGTTCTGGCACTTGTCAATCAATCTCGTTAATCATGTTGTGTTAAATACTTGCATGGGAGCATCTGTCCCACTGAGGTTAGTGAGGTCATTGAGTATGTTAACTCTGCACTGAATGTAAATGTAGCTTTGTGTTTAATAGAGTTGGATGGATGTTATTTAAATTCAGAGTAAATTTGTGGCCTGACTAGAATTTCATCCCCCTAACATAGCGTATTGTTGAGAGCTGTTAGAGTCACTTAATCAAATTTGCGCTGATGCATTTACTGCGTAGGAGACAAATGGCTGACACTGTCCAGTTTGTTTGGAGGACAAGATAGCCACATGATGTTTCGGGATATGTAACTATACACATTGTTATCAACCCATGAAATAAACAACTGTCATAGTTATGTGTGCATAATTGAGATTAGGAAATGTTTTTAGGTGTATGATGTGTTCAATACTAAAGGATATGTGTAAGCAAATCAGTCTGTGGCCTAAGGCACGAAGACAGGCCGTGGTGTATGCAGCCATGACCTGAAATAGGGTGACCTACTTGTTTTTATCCAAGCCCATCTGTATCTTCTCTCTTTTTTTTTAATAAATTTTATTGACAGAATTTCTACAGTTTGTAGTATGTCTCATTCGTCCAAAATACATAAAGGATAGAAATGATGGTTATAGTACGGTTAATCATTTGGTCATATACCTTTGCACTCATTATTTTAATTATCATTTAATATTTAACATTTAACAGTTTGCATTCAAGCCTCATATTTACCGTCATCTAACGGATTACACACAAAGTGGAGAACATCAATTGGAGTCCCACTTAAAACACAGTGAAAATAACATTTTTTTTTTTTTTCCCATGTAAAAACACAATATTGTACATACTGCATAAAATACATTGTGACTCTATACCCTACTCAGGTCATGTTAAGCTCCCCTGGTCTATCTCGAAACAGTTCTCAGTATTATCGAACTGTGAAATACATAAACACTTCTACATCAAGTCTTCTGCTATCTTGGTACTATACAGATCTAGTTCTGATCTTACTTCAATAGCCAGTTATCATTTCTTTTTAAGGTGTTTTTGAGCTTTTTCCATGTTGAGTTCTTACTCTCAATGTTAAGGTTGTTCCACATGGAAGGTCCCAAAACATGAGGACTTTTTCTGAACTTTTCGGATTTGGGGTGTGGCACCTTTAGGTTAGTCCCTTCGGCCAGTCTTGTGAGGCGTGGCACTTCCTGTACATAGCGGTCAATATCTTTCAACTTAAACATCAATCCTAACATAGCAATACCACCCCTCTTTTCCAACATTAAGATGTTGTAATTATCCATTATACAGAGATGCCAACTTTTTGAGTCAGGCTTGCGGGACACTATCCCAGCCATTAAGGCGTGGGGTCTGGGGCCCGCGTAGGGCCCCAGAAGCCAGAGGGTTTTCCTTGCTCCCTGGTGCATTTTAAGCAATTTTGGGGGGTTAAAATGTTGTCTAGATGACAATATAAACTTAATACTTTGATTCGCATGAAATATAGGAAAAAATAGAAAAATATTTATGAATTCATTGGGATTTAAAATTTCCTCCAGTTTCACATGAAATGCTTTTACAGCTCTAAGTTTTTTTGCTAAGGAAAAATACGGTACACAATCTGATGGTAACAATTGATTATCTTCATTTATTTTGCATAATATTAAGAATGTATACCACTCAGTACTAGCCCAATGAATGGGAATGAATGGGTTGATGTAACACATAAGATTTAAGAAAATTGATGGAAATAAAATTCTCAAAGCTGCACAAGTCGGCAATCCCAGCCTTTTTGCAAGGGGTTATGGGGGGTGCTCCCCCAGAAAATTTTGGACTCATACTCTTTAAATGGTGCATTCTGGTGTATTTGGGTCAGATTTTCAGAAAATGTACAATTCGCCTTCATCAATCCTCTCAAATAACTCACATTTAAGACAGAAATGAGCTTCAAAATGCAGTTTTACATATCAGAACTGATACTTTAAAACAATGCGATACCAATAATACTCAGATATACCCGGTATTCATCATTTTCTGCCTAATTTAGCAGAATTTCCTAAATCTGTAGAGCTGCCAATTGTACATTTTCTGAAAAACTGACCCATTTGCGACCAATACATTTTAACACTTGTAAGTTGTATTTAAAAGTTACTTTACCGAATCAGACTCTATTTTTTTTCGGGGGGGGGGGGGGGGGGGGGGGGGACATAAACATATTGATTACCGATGATTACCGGTAATAGTTTGATGTTCTAGAAATATTTTTCAGTGGGGGAAGCTGGCATGTAGCCTAACCTTGCGAGCGAAAATTTTGAAAACGTAATTGATCATGGTGCATGCTGGTGCATTTGAGACAAGAACCTAGAGTTTTCAATATGTTTTCATGATGTTTAGGCTATCCATTGCAACTATTCATATATAATAGCAATTATTAACTGCTAAATAAATAAATAACCAGAGTAGTCCGGCAGTGGGAGAGCCTAACCCGGAAATCCCGGATAAAGTTTTTTTCTCTCTTGATTTGTCATCTATAGGGTCCCTATATCACATTCCTGTGTGATGTGAAGTTCCTGACCTTGAGCAATCTGAGATATTCAAGATGGCTGCCACCGAACATGTCAAATCTGTAAACTGGCATATCTCTGCTCCTAATGGGGCTAGGAATATGATCTAGGTGTCTAAATGCATGTTTCATTAGCCTACAAATGTAATACAATCATTAAAAAAATCATTGACCCAACAATTTCTAATAAAAATTGCATTTTAAGGTAAAATAATTTAATTTGGCCGCAACCGATCCAGCAAATCGGTAAACAGGATTATCTCTGCTTCCAATGGGTCTAGGAATAAATTCTAGGTGTCTAAATGTATATTTTGTTAGCCTACAAATGCAATACAGTTATTAAATAAATCATTGGCACAACGGTTTCCAATGAAATTTGCATTATAGTGTAAAATAATTCAATTTGACCCATACTAAGCCAGCAAATCTAGGCATATCTCTGCTTCTAATGGGGCTAGTTATACATTCTAGATGTCTAAATGTATGTTTTGTTAGCCTACAAATGCCATATATTCATTAAATAAATCATTGGCCCAATAATTCCCAATGAAAATTGCTTTTTTGTGTAAAATAATTCAATTTGAACGTAACTCAAATTACATGTCAAATCTAAAAACAGACATATATATATAGATCCCGGCTTCTAACAGGGTTAGGAATACATTCTAAATGTCATTTACCTTAAATACATTACATTTGCATAATTGAATCATTGGCTCAATATTTGTCAATGAAGATTTCATTATTGTGTAGAAGAATTTATTATTTTGCAGTGTTATTTGTCTATGACCAGACTATAAATGAATTTCTTCTTTTATCATACCATAACTGATATCATTCAACTCTGTATGGTATTTGTAATAGGGTTATCATAGTATCAACACTAACCTCATTATGCCGTCCATTACATGCATCCAATGGAAAGCATGCTCAACTTCTGAATGAATGCAAAGTATAACATGCATGGGCAAGTTTGATGGCAGTTGAGTCAACTGAGGTTTGGTAAAGACTAATCAGGTATCACCCATCACCCTCAGACTTTCAAAACTTACTCACACCTTGAGCAGAATTTTCAAAACCTTTGTCACAATGAGGGTCAAGGGAAAAGTGACATTATATTGTTGATTGAACATAAGGAGGATGCATCATCAAAGATTATTATTGTGACAAGCTATCCAATAGGCTAGAATCTCTATCCAGCTGGACTTGTGGACATCACAACAGGTTATGCTATTGGTTAGAAGTTCAGTCCTCTGTCTCCTCTGCTGTTGCTTAATGGTTTTCTCATCTCCACCCTCATCCACCTTTCTAATATATTTGTTCTTCTCATTATAGCAACCTTACAACTTTACAACTTTCAAAATCCAGATTAGGGAATAAGACCTATGCCCCTGCCAGAATATTTGCTTCTTCCCCACCATATTTAAACTAACAAGGCAAGGTTGGGTCTGAAGGTACACCAGTCATGATTAAGCTCTTTGGTAGACCAGGTTATCTACAGCCTGCATCAGGAAAACAGAAATTTATATCCATTTAAGAGTCAAGAAGTCTGCATGTAGTGTTGAATGACAGGTTGCCTGGTGATGTCCTGCATTACCCATCTACTGACCATCACACATTCCAAAGCAGAACACACTACTGAATAAATATTGTATAAAATGCTATATTCCTGCATTACATTTGCTTGTTCAAATTAATCAGTAATGAAATCTATCATTGATTTTACCTCAAACATGAGACCATTGCTTTCAAATATTGACAAAATATATGAAGCAAGTTTACAGGACAGTGGTTTGTAAACAGCAACATTGCCATATGAAAACCCTCAGCCCAGGTTTATTGAAATAAATTATGCTGCTTCTGTTAATGTCTCATTGAATTTGATGTGTAAAAGGGTAAACTCCAAGGACATTTACACTTCTTCCCAATATCTAAGGCACAGTCAACAAGTACTTTGTGGAACTGATAGAAATTCCTGAAGCAATGTTCACAAGTCTGTTCGGGTAGAGTGGTTCAATAGAAATGGGTAGAAATTGTCCAAAAAATCTTTGTGACTTCCTCTGTATGCTCTAATGAGCTCACTTTTTCCTTGGCCCACATTGTGTCTATGCTATTAACAATTCTGCTCCAGGATTGGAAACTGTTAAGTCTAGGTTTTTGCAGTCTAAGCATGCTGGGAAACAACCTATAAAAACTTGCTTGCAAATACCAAAGATCATAAGGGTTGGTTCTGGTCTGTCAATATTCCTTGGAACAGGCCTGCACATAGGTGAATGATTTGCCCTCCATTCATTCAGGACAGGCAATCTATTAGGCATGAGTTCCCAAAATGAGTTTTATAGGAAGTAATACATAGTATCCACATGCTGTCACCCAGTCAGTGGCTATCCCCATTGGCAGCCGTATTGTGTGTCTGCTTAGAGAGTGTAAGTCAGCAGATTGAAAGGCTTTTCCCATTTGGACTATTTTGCTAACCCCTGACTATATCAGCATACTTTATATTACATTTGCTAAAACTTCTGGAGGTGAAAATGGCAGCCTTGGAGCACATAATTATGTCCAGCTAACATTTACAAGGGGTGATACAGAACATAGCTAGCCCAGGCCAACGCTGTGACATCAGTGAATACTATGTATAGCTCATGACACCCTGCTGTTAAGAAGTTTAGTAATATTTTTATCACATTTGAAGTGCAAGACAATGGAATGATAAAAAAGAATATGGTTATGGTCTTTTCATCGACCAAATCTGACAAACATTAATGCATATAATGAATTATTTTACACCATAATGAAACTTTCATTGACAAATAATATGCCAATTATTAAATGTATGCAGATGCATTTGTAGGCAAATGACATTTAGAATGTATTCCTAAACCCATTAGAAGCAGGGATCTATATACTATTATGTCTGTTTACAGATTTGACATGTAATTTGAGTTACGGTCAAATTGAATTATTTTACACAAAAAAGCAATTTTCATTGGGAATTATTGGGCCCATGATTTATTTAATGACTGTGTTGCATTTGTAGGCTAACAAAACATACATTTAGGCACCTAGAATGTATCCCTAGCCCCATTAGATGCAGAAATAAGCCTGTTTACCGATTTGCTGGATTGGTTGTGGCCAAATTAAATTATTTTACCCTATAATGCAATTTTTATTGGAAATTGATCGGTCAATGATTTATTTAATAACTGTATCACATTTGTAGGCTAATGAAACATGCATTTAGACACCTAGATCATATTCCTAGCCCCATTAGAAGCAGAGATATGCCAGTCTACAGATTTGACATGTTCGGTGGCAGCCATCTTGAATATCTCAGATTGCTCAAGGTCAGGAACTTCACATCACACAGGAATGTGATATAGGGACCCCATAGATGATAAATCAAGAGAGAAAAAAACTTTATCCGGGATTTCCGGGTTAAGCCAAAATTTGCCTTTCCACTGCCGGACTAAGGGTTTTCTTTGCTCTCCGGTGCATTTTAAGCATTTTTTTGGGTTAAATATTGTCCAAATGATAATATAAACTTCTTACTTTTGATTCGCATAAAACAATGAAAATATAGACTTGTACTTTTACAGTTTTTTACTTTTAGTTTTACATGAAGAATGGTGGCTTTGGAGTATTTATACTATTACTTAAAATGCTCCCACTGCCAACCCCCACCCACTTCCAATGATATACATGGATTAATTATATTTTGAATACTTTTATGTAGGTAATTGTTATATTGTGATTGGAATTTCAATGAACATGGGCTTTGAGGACAATTTAATTGTACTGCATCTCGACTCATGATGCATGGGGTCTGGGGCCCGCCTAGGGCCCCAGAAGCTAAGAGATTTTGCTTGCTCTCTGGTGCATTTTAAGTATTTTTAGGGGTTAAATATCATCAGGTCAAAATTACATTTTTCCGGGACAAAGTTGTCTGCGGGCGGGACGCGGGACACAGGGCTAATTTCCGGGACTGTCCCGGACAAATCGGGACACTTGGCATCTCTGATTATATCAGATACAGGGATTTGCGGGTTTCTGTTTATTAGCCTAATGCCCCTGTTCAGAACATTTTGTATTTTCCTGATATTGCAAGTATTGGTCATGTTGAAAAACAGTAGCCCATATTCATTCAGGGGTATAATAATTATGTGCCTTGACTATAAGCGAGGTTATTTTATCATTGAGGTAGTATCTGATCCTCGATAACTGATTAACCTTAGTTAGTAAATTGCCGGTTGAAATTCAGGTTACTATTGATCTCAAAGCCAAGATTGTTCACAATGTCAACCCTTGATAGAACTTTCCCTTTGATATACAGTGGGCCGTAGATGACCATGTTTAGTTTCTTCAATTTCGTCCTAGACCCAATAATCTGGTATTGACACTTATTACATTGATTTATAATTTGTTAGCAAATTTCGAGTTGTTAACAGTGACAGCTATCTTTTACGCTGTTCGCAGGCACTCATTAATGTCCTTACCCATGACACTCGTTGCTGTGACATCTTGTCGTGCTATTGCTACTAAAACATCTATGAGATCTAACAAAACTTGAGGTGTAAAGAATAGGATCTGCTTCAAATTCAACAGTATTGGATGCCCTCATTCGCCTTGTGACTTCCCCCATAAGTGCTCTATGTGTGGGATGGTGGATCATGGCGCCAAATCTTGTGGAGTGTCAAAGTCTAGCAGATAGGATCTGGGCGAGAGTCGAGTAGGTGGCGATGACTGTTGTATTTCTTGTGAAAATTCATGTAGTTCTCCTGTTTTGGAGATGTGTAATGATGGCAACATTTAAAAATATTTATTCGACAAGATTTCATATGATGAGATACATTTCATTTGCCGACAAAAATTTCAATCTCAGATACTATTATCGTTCATAACTATCTTTCGACTTAATCTTTTACTTTCTTTACCAATTTACACCATTAAGGTTCAATCTCTTTAATACAGTTTCTATAATATGATTTCATACATTACTAATATAAATCAAGACAAATCCACCCTGGTATCTTCTTTAGTGGAGGAGAGATAGCAGATGTATTGGTCATCCAATGACAGCGATTCACCTGCCATCCCGCCCCATACTTACTTTCTCATGATTTCTAGAACATAATCATGCAACCCCCGTTTTTGTGATTTTTTGATGCCCTGACACATAGTCTAAAATACATAATAATACAGTCTGCATAGGTAAAAACACATAGGTCAGCTTCTTATGCACCATTTCCAGATAAGTTCACTCATATCTGCTAAAGGCCATTCGGTCAAGGTTTACGATAAATGTTTTCTTGGTGATTGTGAATGTATTCATATGTTAGGCGGTTTAGCCATTCAACTTAAACCATGTTGTTTTGCTGCATCATTATTTTACCAAGGCTGTGATGTTTTTACTAAATTTCTCTATGTGTAAGTTATCGATGGAATTGATGTGGTTGATACGCCAGTAGAGGCATAAGACTGTCCGAATTATGCTTCTTTCTTGGAATATTCGGCTCATAAGAAAATGGACAAAATAATCTCTAACGAAATAGCTGAAGGTTATGTCTCTATTGTTAAGGAAAATCCTTCTTGTATTCAAACCCTTGGCGCTGTTTTTAAACCTGATGGCGGAATTCGCCCAATTACTGACTGTTCTCGTCTGGATGCAGAATCTGTCAATTTTCATTGCTCCAGTTTAGTACGAAACATACTTTGTGTGGGTTCCGTTGGACCATTGATGGTGTAGAACAATACTTGACTGACAACCGACTTTGCTTCGGTTTGCAGATTGGACCATGTGTCTTTGATAACATTTCCAACTTTATTGCTGACTCAATGTATTATATTTATGATGTGCGTGTAATTAATCATTTAGATGACTTTCTCCTGTCATCTATTTCCCTCCGATCCTGTACCTTAGCCCGCAATGCTCTAATCTCCTTCCTGAGATTTCTAGGCTTCCATGTGGCGTGGCCAAAAGTCACCAGGCCCTCAACATATTGCACCTACTTAGGCTTTGAGATAAATTCTCTCGACATGACTCTTTGTCTACCCCATGGGAAAATTGAGAAGTTACGCCTTCTACTGGAATCTATCAAGTCTGCTACCCACATATCAAAGAAGGATTTGGAGAAAGTGTGTGGTAATCTGGCCCATTGTGCCTCGGTGTTTAAAGGTGGGCGTACATTCTGTAGAAGGATGTTTGACTTATAGACAAGAGTGACCAAGGGGGATCACGGAGATGCATATATTGCCCGAGGGCATAGTGATCTCAGTGACTGCGTGTGAGCGCACAAGCAGAGATCACGTAGCCCAAGGGCAATATGCATTGGAGGGATCGCCCAAGATTACTCTTGTGTTTATTATACCTTTTTCCGGTACTTTACACCAAAAGAAATCGGTGAAAATCGATGAAAAATAGCCTATATGTGGCCCCTCCCACCTACCACAGTCCCGTTGCCAATGTCGCGTTGTTAACCTAAGACAACGCACGTTTTCACATGAGCACTCATGTACATTTCCTAAGCTGCTGCGTGGATTAGGCTATGGTACCGTAACTATTTTCGAATCACTTTCAGTCCTTTTCTCAGTTTTAAATCTTTTAAAAACACAAGTAATGATTTGGTAAAGGGTAGCTTCGATGAACATGAAGGTATTTTAGTTTATTTCCTTTATTTGATTGATATAGCCTATAGAGGCTGGACAGGGTGTAAAGGCAGTGTGCTAGCTTCGATCTACGGCGATCTACTTGTCAGTCAGAGCCTGTCTGGCTAGATAATGAAATAAATTATCATTGTCGATATACTTTAGCAAAATCGCATTTTTACATATGATTCCTCCATTGAACTTTTCATTTGGAGTGCCTAGCTTTATTTTTTGAGAGAAAATCGGGAAAACGATTGACGGTTTACCGAGCATGCTGTAGGACTACCGATGCCGTACCGATAGTTTGTTGTCAGTAGGAAAATAGCCACACAGCCACAGGCACATTCGGCTTCGGAATGTGGTTAAACCACTGATGGAATTAGTTTCTTTTAAATACCTTATTCTATGATAGATGTATATTAGGCCTATGGGTATCTTCGCCCAACAGGATTATCTAAATAATTACGATCGGCACTATTTTTTTTAAAATGCGGGCAATATGGGCTCTTTATTGCCCGCATTTTTCAATAGGAGGCTCAGTGCTTAAGCCTATAGGAGTATCATACCAACTCCACCAAAGGTATAATAAATACAAGGTTATGCTTAATAAGAGGTTGACTCATTTGCCTATTTCTAACGCCTTCTGAAGTGATATGGACTGGTGGTACACCTTTTGCAAGGTCTTTAACTGCGTGGGCCTATTAGGAAAGCAAGAGTTCAATTTACCCATGATTTCTGATTCTTCGAGCAAGGGTTTTGGTGTATTCCTGGGCACAGATTGGATTGCTGGTGCCTGGGGCATGAATTCCATACCCTGGACAGACACTTCTTGTTCCCACATTGCCCCTGGACCTTCTGAAAATGTAAAATGGGACAACATTAACAAATTGTTTCCTGTGCCCCTTGGAACTAAACGCTGGAAACATCTGTTCAAAAACGCAAAAGTTCACTGCTTCATTGACAATACATGAGTAGTTGTGATGCTAACCACGGGCGTGAGTGGCAATACCAAGTGTATGCAGTGGTTGTATGAGTTAAACTGGGTGTTGTTCTTCTACGGCATTGAGTTGATACCACATTTCATAAACACTAAGAACAATGTTGTGGCTGACTTCTTATCAAGGTTACCTTATATGAAGCAACCAGTCGATTTCTCTATTCTATCTAATGCTGGATTGTGTTGTTTTAACCATATTGACTATCATTGTGACAGGCTTGATGAAGTGGATGTCCCAGGCAAAAGAGTTGCAAGCTTTATCTGTCGCGCCATCGACACTCCAACAGAGGGATCGCCAATGGCGTGTATTCCAGTCCTTCATCAAGCAGAATAACTTGTCTACCACCACGATTCGTCTGGATACACTAGCCTTTATGAAAGCTTCTTCTGTATCAACCTATTTATGTGGTGTGACTTTTGGAGCCCGTCTGAGGCTCCTGGATTGCCTGTCTTTGTCGCACCTGGTGCTTAAATCTGTTCTGAAAGGAATAGGCCGCTTGCCCGGCGCAGCACCTACGCCATCGGAGCCTCTTCTTCCACGCCACTTATACAAAATGTTCAGGTTTGTCGAGTGTTCGTCCACACTCACTGCTACATGAAGATGTTACCACACTGCCATGGGGAATTGTTATCAACGCCAAATCGTCCAAGATGTCAAACACGCCCTTCCGTATTCGGATTGTTTAACTCCAAGACCACACCTTATGTGCAATCCATTGGTTACTGCAGGTATGGGGTGTCTTACAACCTACCTGATTCTGCAATAACCACTTGCCAATGCCCCAAACCTGGCTATGATGTTGGCATTGGCATCACCATGTCAGACATTAAATCTAGAGGCCACTGGGTCTCGTCATGTGTAGATTCATATATAACTCCGGACTTGGAACTCAAATTAAAGGTGAATGCATTTACAGCTAGGCGCTTATCTGAATAATTCTTTGGTTTGGCCTGTTTTGGTGAAATAAACCTCCATTTCATTGGTGGTTCAGGCCAACCATTATTACAGATATTACCTTCTCCAGTGGACAGTCCATATATGTGAAGGTGAGCCGTCACCGCATATATTGGGATGGGAGCTTGGCAACTGTGACTTGGCCACGCCCCCTTCCATGGTGACGCCCATGTCATAATTTGATTTGATTTTAAAAATATTTTATTCACGGCATGTTAACATTTTCATACATCAAGCACAAAAAGCACCAATTTGACATTAAAGTAACTACTAGATAGATTTAGTTCGTTTTCAGATTTTCAAGCAAGAAAATGACAAAGTTTGGACTTTGTAAGTTATATTACATGTCTAAAATATTTTAACAGACCAGCATGTTGAACCCATTATAGATTATAGTGGTACATGTTTGGAGTGTTGTATTAAAATACCCATCATCTGCGCCATGCTCTCACACGCAAACCTTTATACATCATGTTAGTGTAATGTTAGTATAATACATGTCCCTTCCATTCCACCACAACAATAACACTCCAAGCCCGTTTCCTAACCGCTCCACACGCTCAAATTTTTTCTTTATTATTCTATTGTATATGCTATGGTGAAATAAACCTCCATTTTATTGGTGGTTCAGGCCAACCCTTGTGTTTCTGTCATTATTACAGATATTACCTTCTCCAGCAGACAGTCCATATATGCTGTATATAAAAACATTAAAAAAACATTATTTTTGCTTTCCAGATGCACAGATTTTGCCTCATGTAAACCTTGGGCAAGTAAGTGATGAACTATAAATATTCCCGGTCCCAAACAAATTAATGTGTTGGTGGAGTTCTGCTTCGTTGGGCTTAATTTGGCGAGGAAATTTGTATGTATTGAAAGAGAATAAGCTATTTGTCACTTCTCTGTAGCAAATAAGCTATTTGGGACTTCTTTGTAGCACAAATGACATCAATAGATCTGCCTACAGGAGTCTAAAGCATGGTTTATCTACTCTTAGCATTATACCAGTCCATCATAGTGTTCTACCAGACCACATATATATTTGTTTCAGCCTGGTTTAGCAGAATTTGTTAAAAGTGTAGAGTGGTCAAATGTACATTTTCTGACGATCTAACCCATGTACGCATGCCGGTATATAACTAGGTACATGCACGTAATAACAATCTGGCCATGGCCTAAACAGGGGCGGTACCAGAAGGCAGGTCTAGGGGGGCACACTTGAGGTCAAAATCTTCTGAATTTGCCTGTTTGGAACGTCATTGCAATGCATAACAGTTAATTTGCCTAATGGCAATGAAATAAAGCCCCCAACAACTCTAATTTGTCTATCAAAAATGACAACCCAATTTTCTTGCATCACAAAAAAAAATTTGAGAAAATGAAATTAACAAAATGAATTGTCTCTTTTGAGACCCTCTTGAGGCCTCATATTTTAGGCATATATAGGTTTATTTTGTCTAGAATTTAGATTTACTGGACCCTGTCATGTTTCCTTTGGGAAAAGGAAATAACTGAAGACCCCGAATTGTCCACATGATGAACAAACCATGACTGTAAACTGTTCACCCTGACTGATTCTTGTTTGAATACCAATTTTGAGACCGTCTGAAATTTAAAACCCTGTTGAGACATTCTGGGTCAAAAATGCTTTTTGAATAGAGGCCCTGAAACTAAATTATAGAAATTTAGTTTAATGTTAAAAGAATTAAAGAAGCTAAAATAAAATATGGGGTTATTGGAAGTGTTGTACATGTTGAATCACCGGTTTGAAGGAAAGTGCAAATTCGGGCAGTGCTTTAGGGGCCCTTTAGGGGCCCTTTAGGGGCCCTTTAGGGGCCCTCTGCTCTTCTGAGTTAGGGGGGGACACAGGGACCATGTTAGGGGGTCTAGGGGGGGGGGGGGGCGGTGCCCCCCTGGTACCGCCACTGCTACAGTAAAAATGCAAACAACCGAGTAAAGGTATTCTGGAGTCAGTATCTCTAAGTAAAAAGTAAATTCATGTAGTCACAAAAGCAACATGGCATTGGGAATAGATATTAATTACAAAGGATCAATAAGACATGGAAAGTGAGTTTATGAGTTTTCTATTATGCTTTCGATTTTGATTTTCCCTTACTCTGCATATCATGTACTATACATATTATATGTATAGTACATAATTATTATATGTTATTATTATATATCCATTTCCTACTTGAAAGACTTGTGACGTAAATTGTATATCCAATTACAGTATCATCAAATTGACCCATTCCTGTGGGTCGATGGAAAACACCAGGAAACGCTAGATGTGCAATTTTGGTGGTACATGATAATGTTTTAATTGAGTGCCACCTGAGTAACATATTGATTTCGTTTCCATGGTTACATGAATGCTGAAGTACGTGAAATCCCTTCTAGAAGCACAATGGTAAACAATACCTGATCGATTCCGGGTAATATTAATATTGTAAACTCTCTGGACGTGACATGCCACTTCATGACCATATTTAACACTGTTTGTCTCTGGCTCCCTCGTCACCACACCTCCTTCTCAAATTATGTTTCCTTGTATCTATATGCAATTGCACTAGTGCATAAACTACTGCATGCACATTCAGAATTACAGTCTAGGCTAGGAGTTGATAAGAGTCCCTCCAAACTGAGGGAAAGCCTCTCGCTGAAACCCTCAAAATTGCATTATAATCTATTGGGATGCCTACTCCAAGGTCGGGAAGCCCATTAGCGCAGTAGGCCCCCAATCACTGACATATCATTCTTATCCGACTGAGAGGTTCTTAGCCTAGACTGATTAAATGAGAATGGGTATTTTACATATATGGACACTACCCATTCTATATGCATTCGCAGAAAGAGTGATTCAAGGGAGAGCTCAGGAAACAGAAAGGGTCAATTTAACTACGTAGCTTATCATCTCTTTGGCCTACTAATTAAGACTATGTGTAATAAAAAAGTCGTAAGAGCTACAATATGTCGTAACCCTTATGACAATGTCGGAAGTCAAATCAGCGTGAATAAAAATCCGATCATGTCGTAACTTTATGTCGTAACTTTTTTTTCAGTCGTAAGTGCCACAAAAGTTATGATGCCCTGGGTGGGCATCATAAGGACTTACGACATGATCATAAATCCTAAAACTGTTGTATGTGGCGTTATTATAATTGTAATTGATGTAATTCTCCCCGATTAATTGGTATTTCATTAGGACTGTCTGCTTGGCCATTGTCGAAATGAGAAGTGAATATTTTTTTTAAATTGGATTTTCGCTGGTAATGGTATACCTCTGTGTAAACGCAAGTGAGTTTGGGAGTGCATTGGTCATATAGGAGAGGTTTTATTTAAGGGAAGAGAAATTCAGAAAAAGGTCTACTGATATTATCTAACAAGTAAATATATCTAATTAAATTCATTAATTAGATTAAATAATGTATATATATGGTCAATTCTACCGCTAGGGGCTAAAAATTCGAACCTCTTGAAATACAGTTTTATTCACATGGTACTTAGGTATGGTAGCCCTGGGTAGTTCCTGAAAATTTGGGAGGGCTAATCACATTACAGTGTTCTCGAAAACTTTTTAGTGATGCCGGCCAATGTGGCCGACGTGAGCAAGCCCCACGCCGGCCATTTGTCACTGACGCAGGCCATTTTTTACCTACAAAAAAAATTGTAATGGTACGTGCAAATTCTCATGAAAAAACACCTTATTTCACAACACCTATGGCCAAAACCTTATTTCACCTATGTCAGGGTAAAATAAGATTAATCCTGCTTGATATTTCAGTGATAGCATATTTTTTTATGCACTTCACATCGATTCTTGTCCACTTTTAATATACTGAATGCATGAAAAACAACGAAAATAGAACTAACATAAATGTAGGGAAAACTATTTGTACCTACATCGGGGCACAGGGCATCTAGCCTACAATGGGGTAGGCTACTTATGATTTTGTGTATGCACATCATTGAATGCAAATAAAACACAAAAGTCATTAATTTTGATTTTGTATTAAGTCATTAATTTTGAGTAATTTCGCCCCCCATCATTCAAAACTCAGTAATTTTCAATCAGAGCAATATTTTTTTATTTATTTGTTTTATTAAAAAAAAACAAGCAATGAAATGGTGCCTTCTGGGGGACAATTTCGCATCATTTACTAGAAATCTGAAAGCGCTCACTCTCTGGTGCATTTTAAGTATTTGGGGGTAAATATTATCTGGATATCAACATAATTTTCCCAGTTTGATTCACATATTAAATACAGTTTTATTATTCGCAGAAATTTGGATGAACTGCTTCTAGGCAGGGGGGAAATATTCTAATGAACCTGAGGGAAAGCCTCTCGCTCCAAACCGCAAAAGATACAAAATCTTGTTATGAGTAGCTTTCGTTTAGATTGTCTCTTTTCTCTCCGTCTTATACCTATGTCTCTGACGGGATTGGATAGTGAAAATGTCTATGTTTGTTTCTTGGTAATTTGTATGGATTAACAAACGTTTTTCCTGGATTTTTCGCGTAGATAAGTCTAATGCAGGAATGAAGAATTAGCTGTGTATTCATCCTCAGGGAAAGATTTATTGCGTCACGTATGATATACGTATTTTTGTTTTCTGTTTTCTTAAGCAGACTTATTAATTTTGCTTGTCCGTAAGTCTCCTTCTGAGATATGACTTTGTAGGCAACGTATGAGGTACGTCCATGTATTTACACTTTTAAAATGACTTTTAAAATGTTACGATCCCTACGACCATGTCATAATTTTGCGTGCAGCATCAGTGGTCGCAGTGTTCCCTTGGTCGTAGGGTTCGTAACTTTTTGTCGGAAATAAAGTTACGACATCGGAACTTACGACTTTTTTATGCACCACCCCCAAGGGCTGATCCTCAATGGTGAGGTTTGGAATGGCAGAGAGCTGGGTTTGGACCAAGAGAAATGGGAATGTTGTGGCTTCGAACCCTGGTGTGTCTCCTCCTAGCTTTGCGCCCCCCCCCCCCCTCCGCCATTTAACCCTTCCCCACTAACACACACACACTAAGGGAGGAACAGTGGTTTTAGCTGATCTAGTCCTGGTAAAATACTGTTTAAATTATTTTCTTCCCCAAGTTAAGATATTGCATGGGCGTTGTTATTCCAGTTGCACTGATTATAGTTCTACTACTTCTACCACCTATCATTACTGGTGTCGTAATGATAACATACAAGAATATCCAAGATAGAAAGGCACGGTAAGGAATCGACTTATTCTGTCTGTAATATGCAAATGTAAATCCACATGTAAAGGGACAAGATATATGCGTATTCCCTTCCTATTTTTTGCTGTCTCCTTCTATACGTTTAGTACTTTCATCATTATTGGGAGTTTATGTCTCTAGTTTGAGCATTATACTCCAAGGGGAGGTCTTCAGCTATCTATACTCGAAACTTTGCAAATTGTGTGCTTTGTATTTTCCAAAACAATGCAATCTTATATTAGTCGATATTTAACAAATGTGTGCTTAAATTTGAGACATAACTAAACAAATATGTAAACAATATCTCCCATTTCCCATATTTCGTTATGTTATGGGAGATTTAAGGGAATACTTGAGATGTTATAATGTTATGATATTGATGATGTAGGGTAAAGTTTTCGTAATGTGTGTGTGGGGTGGGGGGGGGGGGGCAGGAAAAACCTATTTTTTTCTTTTGCCTTATTTTTCTTTTATAAACAAAACTATAGTAAGACTATTGCCTACTGACAAAAACCTGTAAAATTAATTCAGATCAAATTTGTAAACCCTTGATGAATAAAAGAATTTTCTATTCTATTCTATCTATATAACCACTGATGAAGTCCCATAAAAATGTTTTACAACCGAACAATTATCCTAATATTTCCACTTTTTTCAGATTAATGAAAAGGAAGGGTGTTAAGTACGGACGCACTGACCCTTACCGAGATCTAGGCATGGCCGCCATCCCCACCATCACCAACTTTACCGCTCCCCAGGATACAGCTCTCCACAATCTCCCCGAAATAGGTGCAGACTGGAGCATTGACAATGACGACACATGTAATCATAAGTTGTAACCTACTAATTTTTGCACTCTGCAATTTAGGAGGCAACGAGCGCTGTGTCCTTATATTATTTCAATCTTCAATCTAGGTTTTGCCAATGTACATCACTTTGACAAACTATAATTTTTCACACAGCACCGCATTGGGGAATATAATTATATCAATTTTGTTTTGTTTTGGAAGAATTCGGTAAAGATTTTCATATTACAAGGTTCAGAATGAACCTTTATTTTCCATGGTTAAATGCAGCGTCAAAATTTGGATATAGGTCACACAGGCAGATACATGTGTCGAACAAGAAAGCTCTTAATAGAAACTCTACACCAATAACCAGTTTGATCCCATAATCCATAATAATAACTAAAAAGAGAGACCACAAGTAGAGTAGAATACACAGAACCTTTATTTACTTCAACAAATCCTTTAAAGATTAATTTTAGTCGATGATATGCTTATATGTTTTCTATCATCGCCTGGTGCGAGGGAGGAATGCCCGGAGCATTTCGATTATATATTGGTTGAATATTATTTTGGGTTCATATAAACCTTTTTGCTCAATCTACAAAAATTATGGATATCTATAGTTGAAATGTCTTTAATAATATTTCTTGAGAATCACAAATACATTTTTAGTTTGCGTTTATTTTCTGCACATTTCCTCGGTGGTATCCATTTTATTTCTGGCTTTCATGTGATATTATGGTGGTATTTCGATATACAAAATTACTACAACACACAGCCGAACGGTATGCTATACTTATATGGAGTTACATAATGCTTAATCATTAGACTGAGATGTGATATACCTCTTGGTTATATATGATCACTAAGGACAGTCATGACATATGACCATTTCTTTCTAGCATCTACCAATTTTGAAAAATTAACGGCTCTAGGTAAGACACCTAGATACAATAATGATAGCTATCTGATTTAAGTGATTATTAAGGACAAGATTATATTTGGTGAAAGGTTTATATGTAATCCCAATTTTCAACATTCGCCACCAATGGACTGGAACTTAAAATTCTCTCATTTCGGGCTTTCTTTAAAACATGATCCTCTTCTCATTAAACTTAAAATAAGGTGGATTTAAGAACGTCTCTCATGGATTCCAGCGATGTATGTACTTGGATTATTATTTTGCCTTTTCATGATCGGTCTTTGATGTAGGTTAGGTCAAAGACGTTTTGTCCTTTTTGTAAACAAGAACTGGTTGCGGGAGAATGCTAATTTTAAGTTGGACATGTTAAGTCACATCAAACTGTGATCGTTTAAGTTCTTCCATGTATCTACCCGACCTTGCCATCGTATTCATCTAATACTTTGAATAGATCTATAACCTAACACTTAATTTTTCCCTCGATAATTTTTGCATGCACTGAACCTTTTTCTATATGAAGTCGATGACATTCGCAAAGGCCAAACTATCCAATGTGTATGTCTCAAAATCTATAATGTGACATATTAATGGGATATGTAATTATAAGATCAATGTAGTAGTTATAAATATAGTTTAGTACGTTTATTCAACTAGGAAATTATGCTATAAAATGTATATATGTGTTAATCAGTTTTAATCATGGACTTGGATAGCGGTCGTTGCCAACTAAGATAATTTGTTGTAATCTCTTAATCGTGAACAATTTACCCATTACGCACCAAAATCTATGCACCGTATATTCATAAATATCGTGAGGTAAGTGGGCCCAAAAGACTGGAGATGTTTAAAGCTATTTAGATGAGTTGACTAGCGTTAGATATTTAGTGCGTGCCTAGCTAGTAATTCTATTTGACATAATAATATTATCAACCTATCGCTATAAAAATGGAGTTTGATTTCTAGGTTGCTTGTCTAAAAGTTGCTCTTCTCTAGGTCTTTCCTCTACTGGTTTTTTCTTCATATTTCATATAGCATTTCCTTGTGGCTTTCTTCCTCGAGTACACTTCCAAACAGGAGATTTCCTGACTATTCTTTCTTTACATCACCAGGACATTTCCTTACTGGATTTTTCCATCACAACTGTACCCACTTGGTCAATTCCACTCAACCCATTAGTTTCCTGACTTTTATTCTGAAATCACCTTCACCAGGCATGATCGACTCAGGACTTGTCCCCCAACACCCACCCCCACCCACCCACCCACTTTCCCCTCCCTCCACAAATGTTATCATCATTTTCTTCAATGCTGCGCACATGTTTTTATTGCAGTGGTACATATATTTTGTTTTCAAGTGATATTTTTCAGTTTTAATCATGCAATTTTGAATATCTTTGAAGTAAATTTATGCACGCTTTTATCGGCCTTGGAAATGTGCGTTTTAGCGCAGCGCGTATCCTTAACAGTAGCTAACAGTGTACAATAGTATTGGAACCAGACCAGAAAGGTTTTGTGATACAAATTTATGTAATAGTAATTAGCCACGGGAAACTCCATTGCTTGGAGAGGACACATCAAGGGGTATTCCCTGTACATTTGACATACAAAATCAGCGGTCTCTGAAACAACCAAGATGTAAATAAGAATTAAACCGGGGCCTTAAGCCCAGTAACATGTTATAGGCCTACTGTAATTTCATTTATAGTAAACACAAGTAATATTTCACTTATGTAGTCTAGAAACTTTCAACAGCTGCCTTCTTCAAGTCACATGACCGATGCGTTCATGTGGCCATTGGATCGAGGTGGTGTCTATAGAGGATGGTTCATCCGCGAACTCCATGTAGGGAAAGTCCTGGTATCATTTTTGTGGCCTTGTTTGAAGCAGTCATCTTATAGGCTTTTCTGCTGCTTAGAATATTGTAGGCTGATTTTGTATTTGCCATCGCTTGGGAGATTCTTTGGAAAGCTTTCCCTATATATAGGAGTTAAGATTTTTGTTAAGGCACATATAACATCGGTAGCTTCTACTCATAAATAATATTTATATATAATCAATACCCCCATTTTGGGTAGGTAGTTTACCTTCGATTTATAGCATATCAATATGTAGGTTAATAACTTTCCGATTATAAGTTTAATCCAAGAATAATTTCTTTTTATAAGTTATTTAAGATACTGACATTAATTCTTCAATTATAAGACCAACCCTTTGCTCATTTGGTAAAGGACAGCTCAGGACAAACTGTGTCTTTTTGTGACAATGGCTGCCATGGACGTATAAGGGGAACCCAGTGGTATCCAAGGGTACTAAATGGGTCTATTGGGCTCACAGACTTATGCCGATGGCATTTACCAAACCCCATACAGCACCAGAAGTTACCAGACAAACATGTCAGTATTCAAAATACGTCAGGATATTCACCTCTTTCATGGGTACATGTGCACTACTCAATCACAGAAACATGAAATTAATCTTCTCCACGACAATTGCAGATTACTTATTCCTTCATATATTAGTATAGCACACAATCTAAGACCTGTTAATCATCAATTGAGTGTACTTACCATATATTGCACACACCTGGACCAAAACATGGTGCATCCTCATGGTGATCGAATATAAACCTCAGATTCCGAGATTCATGGTATTCACAAGCACTCCCGCTTGCAAATAGACACCCACTATTTGGACACCACATTCATGTAGACTCATAGAAACGAGAGAATTACATTTTTTCCAGACATGGTTCACTGAACATTTACCTACCCTGCAAATATACATCCATATGGGACGCAAGGTTGATACTCAGGCCTACATACATGAATATATTATTGCAAAAAAATACTTCAGATCGTCTCCTCTAAGCGAAACAGTTACATTTAAAGCTGCATTACCAGACTATTTCCGTCAATTTCTTTTTAATGTTGTGGTGTTTTTTTTATTCCCAACCTATCTAAAAGTCACCAAGATAGAATATCAAATGATTTTGGCATATTCTTCCTTTTCAAAAAAAACCCACCAGAATCCTACTATTATCCTGGATGGAGTTGAAAATATTAGGAACGCACTGCCTATATAGCTATATCGAGAGGCTAACGAATAGTACTATTAATACTTGTCACCCCCAAATTGACACCGTAGATCAGCAAATAATGACACAAATAATGACACTTTCAAGAAAAGACATGAATTCATAGTTTGGGTCGATTTAGCTGGGAATGCAGCTTTAATTCAAACACATGAAGATCCATCTCCCTGGTTGAAGTTCTCTTTGCCCTAGGATTCCTTATTCAAAGTCTTTGGTTTCCTTTTCCATATTTGAAATTGAAGAACTACAAGATTCGAAAAGGTTCAGAAATAGGATGAGATCGTTTGTCTAGATTGTTTAATATCTTAGGCACAAGGTAGCTTAGATAGAGAGGTGGGGTCTTTAATGATCATTAAAAAAAGCAATTTAATTTCCCTTCATGAATTAAACATCGCAGCTATTTTCCCGTTAGGTCAGATTTCTGGCTAGTTTTTAATCAAAATATATTTTGAAAGTGAGACATTAGTTGAGGTATTTGGTCATTTGTTTTTTGGAATTCATGGCACTTTCCCAGGTGAAATTTATTTAATATCAATTTTGCTACTGTACGGTGCCTATAAACCTGAATTTATCAGAACTTTTCTGGTCGACCACTGCTGAAACTTTACTGAGCAAATATGATTGAAAGGTAAATAAATAGAAATTTACAAGAAAGATATCAAATTATCAGTGCATGAATCGAATAGTCGTAGTGACTGAACGTTCCAACCATTGGAGTATTGAATAGATAAATTCCTTTATGTTCGTCTAATCGCTGCTTCTTTGCGGAGGAGTGGCTTTCAATTGTAACAATGGCACTGATTAGTTGAACAATTGGGACGTCAAATTCCTGGCAAAACCTACATTTCAATACCGACAAAAGATACATGTAGGGGAGTAAGGTTTGCTATTAGAGGCATACATGGACAGCTTTATCTTCAGCAAAGAAGCTGCCATTTGTTTTGATGGATGCCAATCATGGAACCATAATCGGTATGAGAAACTACAAACATTCACACTTCATGTGCTGATAGAAATTAATGATCACGTCAGATTCAATGTCTTGTGCAAGTCCACACTTACTGTTGTCTCTTTCTTTTTCTCTCCAGACTTCACTAGTACCCCCAAAGGAGCAGGTACATGATAGTTATATTGATAAGGACTAAAACTTTCTCTAAAGATAAGATAAGGGTCAATTGGACACACTGCCATGAGCTAACGCCTAAAACCTTGCAAATAAATTCTTACAAAAATCACTGATCACTATGGAACCTCGTTTTGTTTCGTTTGTATTTTGTGGAAAGGATTTCAATGGTACATATTTTGTGTGATGACATTGGCCCTTGTCTCTCGATCCCACGTTCTATCTCTCGTCTAGTACTAACACATTACATCCAACTTCTTCTCACAAGCGGGCAGAGTGCTATATGTGAATAGTACCACACCTTGAGTTTACGTTGACAAACATGATAGTACATAATATATAAAACATAACAATGACATTCATCCCATTGGTTTTCCTCCTTCCAGATTATGATTTTGTGAATCGATTTCAAGACACTTCAGAAGAAAAGTACTGGAATACTGTATTTTAAGACGTTGCCTTATAACATACGACAAGTAAAAGATTGAAAACATTTGAGGCATCTTGAGAAATATGATATTTTGTAATAAAGCCCCCTTATCATGACAAATAACACTAATATATGTATAACATATATTATATATATCATCTATATATTATATATATCATCTATATATTGGTGTTTTATCCCACATCAAATTGAGTATATATATATGTGTTTTATCTTCTCTAGCCGGCCTGGTGATTCGAGATAAATCGTTCTTCCGAGATATAACATCCATTACATCGAAGGTTGGGAGCATGGACGACGGGCTGTTGATGAGCAAGGTCGATATTTAGACTAACATTCTGGAAACCAAGACAAGAATTAGAAAATGACGTGCTTATGACAATCAGAAGATGCTTTGAAGGCGTATTTGTATAAAGTTAAAAAAAAAAGCTTGTATAAATAACAAACATGAAAGACGCTTAAGAAATATCAATTTTTCCGGCATGATGCCAAAGTTTATTATCATGCTTCGCTCGATTGATATGTTTAGGAATAAGTATGTGTACATTTCTCACATATCGTGGATCTGCTTAACATAAGGCATGGGGATTTCTTTTAACAATAAGAAATGAAAAAAAAAATGGGGTTGAAGTATTTTTAGATAAGATTAGAGTTGAGTCCCATTGATGTTGTCAAGCAAATAGATTATGTATTATGAAATTGCGAGTTCTTTGCGATTATGTATTGTGTTTCGATTTTCGACTGTGTTAATGAATATTTAATTAATATATATAAATATTGAAGTATAAAATTCCTGTGATATATACACCAACTAGTGGTCTGGTATTTGGTCCTGACTTTTCCTTGAACGATTTGCATTTAAACCAGGTTTCGTATTTGCTGTTGAACCTCTGTCATCTTAAAACCTTTGAATTAGAGTCGATTCATTAATAGGATCCAATACATAAAAACATTCGTTGAGGTTAGTTCTGTCCTTTATTATACCTTTCTAGCGGGTAATATGGAATGTCATAGGTTACAGCATTGGCACTCATACTACATACACGAGTGGTATGGCCTGTGCATCACCCGGTAAACTTTCAATAACATATCAAATTTTACACCGAAAAAGGTGGGGGGCGGGGGTCTCCTCTATGAAACCATAGATCTTCCTGAGGCCCCCCTTTGGAAAAATGGAGTTACGTTATTAAACAGATACAGTAGTAGTTAATATATAGATAAATGTTGCGACTACATTAATATGACAAACTAATATGGCAGTAATTACAACACAAACAAGATAAAAGGCATGAAGGCATGAAGGCATGATAAAATATGTTCTTGTATCATGGCTTCCTATATCTTCCACCTCACTCCTTTGGTCAACCCATTCTAAATAGCAGCGGTCACTTCATTCACCATTTGCCCACTGTCACTGGTCTCCGGGGGATTCTGTCAGTAGTGTCTTCCTAATGCCTTAACATGAAAGGAATCAATCAAAAATAACATTGATGTTTAGGGCCATGCGGAAATTCCAGTGACCCAAGAAGGCACTTTTATAGTAATGACTTTGATAGTATTATTCAACGGGATATTTCGAGAGCTGAGGGCATTATGTGGTTTTTGGCAGTTCCAAGGGCAGCCAAATCCACATAATGCCAAAAACCATGGGGAATACAGAGTTGTCTAATATCTTCAGTTTTGAAATGATTCCCACTGAATCTGATATCTTTTATAGTCTGTCTAGTCATTCCTGGAAGTAGGAGGTGGTTATGTGAAAATAACACACCCCAGTATTATCCCCACGTACAGTGGGGTGGTGGTGGTGGGGGGGGGGGAAGTCTGATGTTAAAAATGTTTGCAGATGGATGGACATGTCTTGAATTGTAACAACTACGATTGTCAAACTATGGCTATGTTAATATAAGGAGGCCCATTATGTTACTTTATGGAATCCCATCAAATTCTCACGTTGCTTAATCTTAAAATGATGATGAATACTGTTCGTTCTTCCATATTGGTTTCATAATTTATTACGTTTTTTCATATTGGTTCATATTGGTTCGTTCTTCCATATTGGTTTCATAATTTATCATGTTTTTTACAAGTTACACTGTGTACGGTTTGGGGAAATACTTGGGCTTTCTGTGTGACACTAAATCCTTGAGGCTTCAAAATGTAAAATCTCAATGGGAATTTTCATGAATAAAAATGTCACAAAATATTTGCTGTCTCCCTCTTTTAAATGTTAGTTCATATATTAATGTTACATAACAATGCCAATAACGATGTAATCAGGTAAGGCAAGCAATTAAAGCTGCAGTGTCTTACTGTCTCAGCTACGACAGGTAGCTACCAAGGTTACTCATTGTTTGACATACTTGACTAGGCGACCCAAACAGGCCCCTGGGCCGGAGGACCAACACATGACAACAAAAGACGGGTCACCCCTACATACCACCTAGTGCTCCACTGGAAAAGAATGAGATTCAACTAACTAGGAAATTCCTCCTGTGGACCTCCCACATGACTTTGTGCAGGCACTCACAACAACCTAAAGAAGCTTTGAGTTTAGAGGGATTATCATGTAAATTGTCTGCAAACATCTGTACAATAATCTTGTTATTATTTGGTTATTATGTTGTCAGCCTCACTCTACACAGAACCCACTTTCCAATGAATCAAGCTTTGACAGTGCAGAGCTGTGACATTCTCACGGCTCTGCGCTCCATTCTTCCACTATTCACACCCTCGTCACCTACGACCTAAACTGCAGTTACCAGCATTCAAAATGGCGGAAGGTGGGCTCCCATTAGAACAAACAATGTTGGTTTTTACCTAACAAAAGCCGTTTTCAGTAGCTGTCATGTTCTGTGGGTGTTTACTATAGTTGCATTTAGGTTTGAGTGTTATCAGATACATGTATCTGGCTTATAATACAGTGTAATCTAGGTGAAAAACATTGAGTGGTATACCCGTAACTGCATTATACAGTTACGGTCATAGTGGAAAACAGTTGGGGTCATACAGTGTGTTATTCCAAGTACAAAATATAAGTAAACTTCAACCCTGGTACATTATTTGAACCCATCACAACGGTGTCATACCTAAAAGGAAGAGATCTATCGATTCAGTTTATTATATAAAGTATTTTTAAGCAAGATTTCAAAGAAAATCATCAGTGCCAACAACAACAACAATGCTGGTAACTGCAGTTGGGGTCGTAGGTGCCGAGGGTGTGACTATTTGACCAGTCTGATATCTTTCATGACTCTGCATGCTAACACTGCAAGCTAACTCTGCATGCTAACTCTGCAAGCTAACTTATATAAATCACAGACAATAGGACACTGCCATGAACGTTATTCACACCCTACCATCTAAAAGCGGGTCGACTCTATATTCTTAGTATCTAAACAATGTAATTGTCTATAATTGTGAATTCTATCCTATTTGCATTATAATAATTTCTGAAGGGAACCCGGGAAGAACTCAGCGTTGTAGAATACTGAGAAGGACTTTTCCGCTTCAGTACAACATAGCAGAAATGTACATGTTTTATTGAATAAAAGTTTCATAATAATAATAATACCTTACATTAGCAATAATCTCTCTCCATCTCCCTAAATCCCTTTTTAAAGTTTAACTATTGATCATTTAAACTTTCCACTAGATATATTTATACCTGCTGTTAAACATGGTATATTATTCATCATGGAGTGTTACTATTTTATTTCAATTAAGTTCAAACATTCAAACAATTAACATAGGTTAAACAGTTCTTCTTCATACGTTGCCTTGATATCAATTTTCTAGTATTAAGTACAGAAGTTACTTTTTATATGAAAGTATTTAAGATCCATCATACCATTTTAAACAAAATAATACCATATATGAGTAATTCTCCCAATCGGGCAGCATTTGATTTTGGAAGGCCATTTTTTTAGAAAAAATAAAAATCGTTGAATCTCTACAATCTTTGGTGTACATATAGCGGAGAATATCAGCATAATGCAGGTGAAGTTTGGGAAGGCTGGGACCAATATTTCGATTTCTACACCTATGATTCAGATACCTATATTTTCCCTATTATTTTGCCTTATTTCGGCCTCATTATGCCCAATTTATCAAATGATTTAGTGTAAAAATGGGATATATTACTCACTAGTTTGTCTAGCAATAGCAAATGACAAAATAACAGTTAGGAAATCGATTATGGTCCCCAACATAGGACCTGGTTTTAACCAAAGCTTGAATACCTTTTTTTTCAAAATGTGCCTTTTATTTCTATACAATAACTGTGCTAATATATAAGGATATCTATATTTCTATTAATTATGACATAACGGCGACGCTATAGTCGTAACGGCGACATGCCAATATATGTTCACTGCAATTCAACAGCATCTGTATTTATTCATATGTATATTTTCGACCATTTTCCAGCAGGCATGAACACTTATTAGGAAAGACGAAATTTCATGAAAATGTTTTTTAAAAAAATTATTGTAGATATATCACATGTCGTAACGCGACATGAAATATTCCCATAACAGTTCAAGGAATCTTTTGTGAGGTATTATAAAGTTTCAGGGATATTGTGGGCTAATAACTTTTATTGTTATCCAACTATACATACATATACATCTTTCCTCCACAAAAAACGAAATGAAATTTAAAATTAATTATTACTCTTGGAGTGTTACATTTTTTTTAAGCCAATACATGTCGTAACGGCGACACAGTTATTCCAAAACAATATTTTCCAAGTCTAGATCAGTTCAAATTAATGAATACATGAATGTTGAGTTTTTTCATAATAATGAACGTGTGTGCATGTGTAGAAAACGTTTCTGTTCAGTAGAAGTAATATATTTTCTAAATTAGGCTGTGTATTATATTCAAATTCCATAATTATTATATATTTTCTATCCTGAAAAAGCTCTTTTATCACAATAGCGGCGAAGATTTTAGCATAAGAACTTTGAAAGTGGGGTTCCCACAGCCTAATTTTTGCCAAGGAATTCAAATAAAATGGTTATAATCATGTGTGATCATCCTAAATACAGGTTGTAGATACCCTAGACTGGAAAACCAAATGCTGCCCGATTGGGAGAATTACTCATATATATATATGCTTGAATACTGACTCAACATATCAACATCCACAACGGATGTTCATTGGGCGTTGCGGATCATAACCCGAAGTAATAGATTTCAAAATGTGGATGAATACCACCAGCAGTCCAGCCTGCTCCCATTGAGGGAAGGGAGGAGATTGCACCTCCTGCAACAAGCATATCAAATGAAAACCAATACAAAACTTATAGCTGAAAAACATAGACAAACTAGACAACTGTGTCCTGCCAAGCACAAAGGTACCTTCCCACGGGAGTTATAGTTCCTGGTATTCCCGCTAGGAGTCACATCGCACAAATGTTTATATTAGGAGTTCTGAGAAGCAGGTAACTTTGAAAGTCTGTAACTTCACTAATTGTTGGAGTATCAACAAAATTCTTTCACTTTTATAACGCTCATTTCTCCTCCTGTACATCCCTGTCATTTTTTTAATTTTAAATTGATACTTATTTTTTGTACATGTGATGTGTCACAGGAAAATGAGTCACTCCTCCAACCTATTTGAGATCATCTACTGAAAACTGACATAACTTTACAAAAAAGCCCATATCTTGGCAAATTCTGGGAATTTACAACGATCTTTTTCGGTTATTGAGTCAGCAGGACATGCAGATTCAGAATGCCTGGGTAAATTATTGATAATCTATCAGCGGGTACTGAGCTGAGGAAGGATTTCAAGCCCTACCATATAAACTTTAAGCATTATTTGCGCATAGGTAACAATGCTCCCTAGGATCGACAACACTAAGGAGGCCTTCGCAACGATTGGTTTGCAAAATTTTAGAATTTTTGGTGCAAATAAAAGTAGCAACAAGAACAACAAGTGTGGTGAGGGGGGTGGGTGGTGGGGTGGGTGATGGGACAGATAAGCTACAGCCATATAAACAATGACAGCCTAGGGAGCATAGAAGTTAGAACAGACATCTTACTGGTGCCGTACGCTTTTCTAGACTAGGCGACCCAATGCGGACCGTAGGGCCGGAGGACCAAACCATAACAACAAATAACGGGTCACCATTCTTCCACCTAGTGCTCTTTACAGGTATGGGGAAAAGAATGAGATTAGAATAACTCGGAAATTCCTCCTGTGGACTTGTTCCTTGACTGCGGAAATAATATGCCAACAAACTCACAATCCTAAAACTTTAGAACCATTTTCGTCTACGTTCTCCATTCTATTTTGCCTGTATGCACATAAATGGATCAAGACTAGATGGATGTATACAAACAATAGCCTACATTGACCATGTGATGACCAGTAGCCTACCGCCGCCCCCGCCGCCCACATTCTTCTCAGACCTGACATGAAACATGCATGGGATCCTGTTTCAGAACATGGTATCACTCCACACGCTAAGCTTCACACATTGAGACACTTCTTGACACTTCAAGGCACACTTAGGGCCTTTATACAAACGGCAAACAGCCCACCAGGGATTTTTATACGGATATTGCCTGCCTTCATATTTCAGTTCATTTTGGACGGATTTACATACGGATATTCCCTGCCTTCACGGTTCACATAACACCTGTTCACTCTCCACAACACTAGGCCAAACACAGAGCTGACAGCACAACAACACCGCTAATTCAACGACCCAATACGGATACTATTGGTCACTGCTGCACCAAGAAACACCTCACAAATTATACACCCAATCAACAGGGACCTGTTGCTTCCAGTCGTGCACATACACAGTGAGCAAGATGGCGACTAGTACGGACGCCCCGTGCAGCTAAGCGCAAAATCCCACCAGCATATGAACAGATTCTTGCCGATTGCTCCAAATAGGTTTTTACGTCGTGGCCTATGGACCAAGGATTACGTATTTTTATCCAGACGATTCGATTCGGGCATAATAATCGAATTATCCAAAACTTTCACCTGAATAGGGCGATATTGGGAGCTTTGATCGAGTGGCGGTAAACCCAAACAAAGGCCAGTGCACTGTGTATAGCAACAACCCCATACGGATACCAGAGACTGACTACGTGTGTGTATGGACTAAACATTCGATATGTCTAGGGCAGCAAAGAAAGCCAGGAATAAGCGTAGACGGGACAACCTATCGCTAAATTCCATAAGTGGTGATCACAGTGAAGGTGAACTAGATGCTCTTAAAGAGCAAGTGAGGCTACTAACAGTCGAACAGAAAGCTCTAAAAACAGCCCTGGATAATAAAGAAAAACCAACACAAAAGGTGGGTCAATTGGAAACAAATATAGCCACGAACACTCATTTTTTGAATAACGTGATAGTTGATCTAGACTCCGAGGTCTCTAGGAGAGTCCAAGTCGAAAACCTAATCGTTGATTTGAAAAAACAAGTAAATTACCTCACCACCGACCAAAAATCGCTGAGGAACCAAGTAGAGGAAAGTTTGACAGTTGCTAAAGAAAACTATATCGAAATTGAAGGCTTGGACCAATATGAAAGAGGAAATCCTACTGATAAAGCAGTATCTATCATCCGGCTGCTAATACCCCATTTCACAGATGAAAATATCGAGAAGGCATACAGGGTAGGAAAACAGCGAGGAAAGATACCCCCGAAACTGGTGGTTAAACTGATTAGTGTCGGGGACAAGGAATTCTTACTAAAGGAGCAATCAGTATTCCAAGACAAAAGGCACTTTCCACCAGACAAATTCGGTTATTTAAAGTTCGTGAAAATAAATCAGATACTACCTCCAGCCGTGCAACAAAAGAGAAGCCTCATCCGTCAAATGGCGAAAAGAGCCAACGAAGTCACGGAGCATAGGGCCCAAGCAAAAGGAGATAAGCTCATTGTAGACGACAAAATATTCTCTCAAAGCATGCTCGAATATGTGCCGGACATTATCCATCCATCAAGCACCAAGATAATCCCGGTAAAAAACGGGTATGCGTTTCAGAGCGAAAAAGCCTTCTTGTCCAATTTTTATAAGTGTAGTATTGAGTATAATGATGACGACTACTGTCACGTCGAGCAGGCTTATCAGGCCAAGAAAGCCGAATTCTTCGATAAAGACAGGATAGCAGCAAGGATTAGAGCCACAAGAGATCCACGTGAATGCAAACGAATTGGGGAGATGATCTTGGACGTAAAACACCCAAAATATCCGAACTGGCTAAAAGAACGCGATCGAATCCTTGAAACCCTGGTAAGGATAAAATTCATGGATAATCCCAGTCTAAGATGTAAGCTCATAGGAATGGGAAGATGCCAGCTGATCGAAGCTACTCATGACAAACACTTTGGAAGTGGTTGTATTCTGGGGAGCAAACGACTGAACGATGGCTCATGGGATGGGGAGAATATTCTAGGCAACATCCTAGAAATGATCAGAGAGGAATGTTTTAAGAAATATCCCCTAGACACTCCGATCCCCCGCCGCAATCTACACGTTGACCATCACAAATTCCTGTACCAAAGACCAAATACCACCCCTCCTCCCAACAGATGCATCAATGTTGGTAAGGACTCAGGATTAATCAGACCAGGCACCCCAATGGAGGAAGCAGAGACAACAATGATCCCCGGCCAGATAGCAAGAGATGGAATGAACCAATACGCTCAGAATGGACCCGATTACGAACCCCTCTGGATGGACCGCGACGACGAAGACAAACACATGCCCTCTCCTATCCCTAGTGAAACTGCTGTTGACAAGAACTTTGCCAAAGGACTGGAAAACCAACATATATCAACTCCTGCTGATAGGGTTACCAAAACCCCAAGATACAGGATAAAGACCCGAAACACACTAGAAGAATCGTATAGATCTATGAAGGACAATTCTACCAGGAGCTCTAAGCTTGACAAACTCCTTATGCCATAATACAATCATAGTCGCTTTATTCACTAAGTACTCCAACAGGTCTCCATGCGATTGTTAGATTCACCCTACTGTTTTTAAATATATGCATCTAATGATCCCCGATCAAGTAGTCGTGCAAGAAGATATACACTGTAATTACTGGTGGTAGTCTATATCAGCTCGATACATACTTAAGGTATGTTGTCCCAATGGGAAATTGTATTGAAATCATTGTTTGTACTGTATATCACCGCTGTTTTTAATCTTTGTGATAGCGAAACATATTGGAAAACAATCCCCCTGTTCTTTAGAGACTATGGCTAAGAATATGTCGAAAAAAATGGGTTGCTCAATAATCAGCTTCAATGTTAGAAGCCTCAACAATCATCTAAATGAGGTACACGTATCAATACTCGATAGGGGTGTAAATATAGTAGCTCTCAATGAAACCTGGTTATATGATTACGATCGAGACTCTTATCTGGCCCATAATGATTATAATCTTATAAGACAAGATCGAGTCATCGAAGGAATCCCGAGAAGGGGTGGGGGCCTTGCAGTGTATCACAATAATTCCGTGGTTGTTGACAAACACCGGTTTGGTTACCTAAATTGCTGTAATAAGGATATAGAATGCCAACTACTGATGTGTAAATATCGAATGTATGGGAAATTCCTCCTCGTGAATACTTATCGCCCACCGATTGGATCTCCTGATGCTTTCATGGCCCATATCAATAAAATACTAGATATGATAAGAGTACAAAAGCTAAAAGCCATATTCTTAGGGGACATGAACATTGACATGGCCGGCAGGAGCCCACAAAAGAGGGTACTATCTGATACCATGAACAGAACCGGTTTAAGATTACAAAATAATTCGTTCACTAGGGTAACTGATAAGAGTCAGACGCAGATAGACCTCATATTTAGTAACATAGATATGGCTGCCTGCGAGAGTATGAACATAAATATATCAGACCACTTCCCAGTGAAAGGTGTTATATTTAAAAAAAAACGAGTGGCTCTTGGTGAAAGGGAATATGTATGGACTAAATGTCGAAGTCCAGCAGCGGTAACTAGGTTCAAGAACATTATATCACTGGAATCAAAAAAGATTCAATGTAAAGACAGGTCGATTAACAACATTTGGTCTGACTTTTACAGATCTATAGAAAGAGCCGACAAGAAATGTTTTATAACTATTCGCAGACGAAAGAAACCAAATGTGTCCTATTTGTCTCAAGAAACACATAATTTGATAAAAGACAGAGACAAAGCATTTCGGCTGGCCAGATCCACAAAGGTACGTGGTGATTACCTAGAGGCCAAATCTCTCAGAAAAAGGGTGAAACAATTGATAGATCAAGAACGTCGACAATTTTTAGTCGATAAGGTAAATGAAAACAATGGTAACCCGAGGAAATTTTGGGAAAATATGGGTGCGATTTACAGCAACAAGAATTCTAAAGATAAGAACATTTTAGAAAGTTTTGAAACAGAAACAGGAACATTATCTGGTATGGCTGCGATAGATTACGCAAATAATTATTTTGCAAGAATAGGAAAGAGCGAGGTGGATAAATTCATCTTTGAAGGAAAGGCCTTTGGTGATTTAGACATTACTCAACATGTACAAGAATCGGAGGTTTTGAGATTGGTGAAGGAATTAAAAGATTCTAAGTCTTCAGGTATGGAAAAGCTAAACAATTTCACAATAAAATTGGCGATTACTAGTGCTATAGGCTTTTTCACAAATCTCATAAATTTGATTCTTAAAAATGGTACATTCCCTCATGCTTGGAAAAGATCTCCAGTAGTACTTATTCCAAAAAATGGTAATACTAAACGTATTGAAAACACCAGAGCCATTACTCTCGTAGCCTCGACCAGCAAAATACTCGAGAGAATTGTATATACAAGACTATATGACTACGTAGAAACACATAATATTCTGTATAAACATCAATACGGTTTTCGTAGTAAGAAGTCAACAAACGATGCAATATACATGTTGTTGTCAGAGTTATATAACGCCACAAATTTAGGTCAATTGGCCAGTGTAGTATATTTCGACGTGTGCAAAGCGTTTAATTCCGTCAATCACTGCCTACTGCTAGAGAAACTTCATAGCCTAGGTTTGAACAGGTCATCAATAGGATTGCTGTCGAGCTTTTTAGACGACAGGAAACAATATATTAGATCAAATTGTGGCCTAAGTAAAGATTGTACAATTGCTGCAGGCGTTCCACAAGGCAGTATTCTAGGCCCTTTAATGTTTGTATTGTTCATAAATGATATCTCTGACCTTGATTTACACGGCAAACTTGTTATATATGCCGACGACGTGGCTCTTATATCATATGATGAAAATATCAACAGTTTGAAAGCAAAAACTCAGGAAGATATAAATAAATATCTGAGTTGGTGTACGACAAATAAACTACAGGTAAATAATAAAAAGACCAAAGCCCAACTATTCGGTCGGAAAGGAAGGAACCAAAATAATAATGACATAGTACTATATTGTAAAAGCACACGGATTGAACGCGTCTTTACATTCAAATACCTAGGGTGCATCATCGATGAAAAGCTGACTTTAAACCAACATATTTCCAACACACTGAAAACAGTGTATTGGAAACTTGGTGAGTTGCAACGAAGGAGAAGATATATGTCTCCTCAGATATGCATACTAATATTCAAAACGTACATTTTGCCACTGTGTGAATATGCTTGCTCCTTCTTCGGACCATGTAATAGCGGCTTGGTCAACAAATTGAACAGGTCGTGTAGGTATGCGATAAGAATCGCTCACGGTCAACAAACCAATGTCGATAATAAATTGAAAGAATATAATATTTTACCTTTAGAATATAGGAGGAAAGCGAATATGCTGACACTCGTACATAAACACCGCAACGATGCACAGATGGTAATCCGTGAGCTTGGACTACGAAATGATATCGCCCCCAATCTGATTCTATCTCGACCCAATACGGAACGATTTAAGAAATCAATTGTGTACATTGGTAAAAGATACTGGAATGAATTGGACCGAGAGTATAAAGTAATTGTCGACCATCAGCTGTTTAAATACGCAATCATGAGCAAATACAGAAACCTGTTAGACGTAAACAATTGAGAATGTTGAATTGTTTTTAGCCTGCCCGGTTTTATCTTTCTTTTGCGGTGAGATAGCTACTTGCTTTGAAATAACAACCCATGTGTTTATTTCCAGTGTCATTGTACTGGGTATGCGAATATGTGTAGATCAACATTTTCTATGTAATGGTTTCAAACCTGACTATCTAGAACGATTTCATTGTCTTGTATTGTATTTGTATTGCACAGGTAGACTCGATCTATAGGTAAAAGGAATATCTGAACTCGGAATTAGTAACAAACACAAGAATATCAACGATTGTGAATCTTTATTGTACCTTAGTAAAGAAGAGGCAACGCTTGAAATATAGCTGCGTGGTCAGTTAATGCGTATTTTGAAAGTATAATGTATTATCATTTGTAAATGTAGGCCAATAAAAAATATTTAAAAAAAAACAACACAGGCACACTACCCTCATCCACTAGTTCTATCCACGAACAACTCATACCGATAGAGACTACGGAATTAAACAACAGGGACAAGTTACATCAGCCTGCAAGTGCAACCAGCTGATTGACCCACCCAATCACCCCAGCGTCATCAAGCAGTCTACCCCCACACTGAACTGGTAAGTACTCGCACTTCTGGAACAATACAGTAACAGGTAATCACCTCTCTCAATTAAACACCTGCACCCTTACCTTACACACATCCATTTCACACAACAACCACGATTAATGTTCACTCCCTAACTACACTACTAAAATCGTTTTAAAGCTTTCGTTTTCAAACCATCACAAAATCACACAGGACCTACAGTACAGGAATCAGCCACAGCAAACATTACGTAAAGCACATCCACAGTTTTATTGCCACATACACTGTATATTTAGGCGGGTACAGGACGTCAAACATGGCCCTTGATTTTTTAGCAAAACAGTCAGCTTTGTCGAGCTAGCATCTTCAGGGTCCATAGACGATTTAGTGTTCCACATGCCTTGCTGTAGAACGCATTAATTTATGAAACGTCGCAGAATATGGATTGGGAGGTACCATGCTATTGTACAAGAGGAGATCAAGCTGATTGGAATGATAGCAAACACTAGCACATCTTACAAATATTTCTATATTTTACGTTTGACATTGCTAGTTCTTAAAAATCTGGTTTACAATGTTTCGGAATCATAAGTCTAAACAAATATAGATTCGGAGCTACCATGCTATTTGCAAAGAGGAGATCAAGCCCAGTCTAATAATAGTAAACACTAGGACATCTAATGAATAGAGTCATATATTTTAGGTTCGACTTCATCATTTTGTACAAATCAAGTTTCGAATGTTTTGGGCTGGTTCATAACCAATAACGTAAATAAATACACTCCATAAGAAGGCATTCAAAATGTAAGTATACAATTGCGTACATACATTCAAATGATTGTCAGTGATCAACCCCCGGAAAAACACAACATTCCAACAAACCTATTTTATAAGTAAACTAATTTGAATAATATCAAAGCTGCGACTTAAATTGAGACTCAGTTTCAGGGAATACATCACATATAGACATTACAGTTTACCTTTGCTAATTATGATATAACAAATTTCATTATTGCCCTAGACCGGATTACCGATTCCCATAGTTTGATCTCTGGCTTAATTACATACACCATTTAATATGCATAGTACTGTTGACTTATCAGAGGTAAAAGTCAAATTAATAACTTTGAGTGATTTATATATTTCAGTACCTCGCCCAAGTAATACACACTACAGCGATACACATAATAGAGATACAATTAAATAGCGTACTACGTTGATAACCTCATTTAATTACATTCATTTCATAGTACTAGCCGATTTGCGATATTAGTATTCAATATTAGTAGCGTTACATAACTGGCAGATTACCTACATCATTTACTATGCAAGTTAAACTCTACTCAGAACAAATACACTCGAATTGATGTACACACAGAAATTAGTGCTTTAGTAATTTTAGTGGCCCCACACATTACCTTGATATATCAGTAGATCAATTAGATATTTCAACACTTACTTAACTTATGTACTTACATACATTACATTCTATGTCACACATTACACTGAGTTTCACCACATACATTACACACTGAATCACACGGTCAATACATATATTTATCAAATAAGTCAAAGCTACATTCTATAGTTTGTATGTAAACTCAGCGTGACAGACACAAATCAATTTGAGTGATTTCTGTATTTTATTACGTCTCATGTTAACTCCATACATTAGTGAACGTAGTACTCATTTAGTTAATTACATTACATAGCAGGGTGAGTGAGTAAGATTGGTTGCTTAACACCCTCATCAACACATTTCATATGGTTCTATCAAGGGCGGGAGAGCTGAGAGGGAGGCAGTTTCTGATGATAGCATTACATAGTAGGTCCCAAGTTCACTTGATAGATTTGTGAGATGCTGAGTACAGAACTTGCAGTGTTGTATACATTACAAACTAATTCCAACGTTCAATACTTAGATCAGTAGGATTACAACATTATATAATCAGACATCCTTCACTTACATACATTTCATTCTATTTTCTTAATAAATTGAGTATGTTTCACCGAGACTCAACTACATAGGTACACCAGTAACTTCATTCTATTTCTTTCTTTCACTAGGTCACCCTTTCCCTCAACTGCCCTTGCCAAACAGTACACAAGGGGATGCTGAAAGGAATTAACTGTTGTTAAAAGACTCAGAACAAAACCAAAGCCAACACTTTGGTCACATGAACCCCAGGACCACTAACACCAAAGCGATCACACAGACAACAATAACTAGGGTAAGTTACGCTCACACACAACACAATTTAGGGGTACGTAAATCAGTGGTATTGCCACATAATTATCACCAAATAACAGTACTAGTATAAATGTACTAGCAAACAACCTATACAGAACAGGACCTGCACAAGAAATGCTTGCACTGGCTGCAACTGTTAATATAAATACTACATGAATTCAATATCTCAACAAGTCATTGCTGTAAACGTTTTACAGTTATCACTCGGAAATAAGTTTCAGATTTTTCAGCATGGAAGTATGCATACACACCTGTTTACAGAATCTAAATTAAGTGGATCAATGGTCACTCAAAGATTACATAACTAGCAAACACAGACTGGTAATAAGGACCCACAATACAGAACATATTCAAAAAATAATTTCTATTATCTACACAGATATATTTCAGGGCGAAATAAAACAGTCACACATTTACCACAGTAACTAAGGGGATTGCGAGGCTAGCAAAGAATTAAGAAGTTAAACAAGGCACGGTTCAACAAAGTATCTTAACTTCGATTCACAATGGCTTAATTGGATATACACTAGACTAATTGGTCAAGCCAGTATTTACACTAATTGCAAAGTTACACCACTTTGGTACGACGAATGTGTCACTTATGTCGCTCACACTTAACTTTATTACAGAATTACTTTATATTTTACAGTCAAGGGGGACGTAAGCCAAATACAAGACTGCAAATTCTAGACTGCAATTCGAAACAGTATCAGTACTCTAACCAGATTGGACTACAGGTACAGACCGTCATCAGAAAGACACAACTATTAACAGGAAGAGTACTCTACCTTGATCGCACTACAGGTACATACTAGCACATAACCATAAAGTACATTTGGGTTCATCTTCAGGAAATAGCACATGCATTAGAAGTGTCTACACAGTAAATACCCCATACACACAGTAATTCTAATTTTTTACACAGTAACTACGCCAGACACGTAAGTATAAGTTTATACACAGTTATTACTCCATACACACACAAATTATAAGTTTTTACACAGTAAATATCTGGGTACTCTGCAGCTGCCGATAACTGTGAATGAACAACAGGGAAGGAAAGGATGGCCTTAACCACCATTACAGGTAGTTTTATTATACCAAAAAAGGCCAACCCGAAGTCACAGTTGTGAAAGTTGTTCCGAAATGAATGAGTCCACCTTGAGTTTTGTCTCCATGGACGGGGAAATGTAAGAATTGACGCACGATGAACGCCAATTCCCCCGAGCTTTGATGTCAGACATCGAAGAACCCACTGATGCCATGTAAGTCGCGCCTCCTCTGCGTAATGATTGAGGAGAGAAGACACCAGATAACTTGGCTCTAGCACAACAAGTCTGAAGAAAAAGTTTAAAGTCTTCGTAAGAGGGATTAGCCCTGGATTTCGTAGAGAATAAGAGTGTCTCTGAAGATAATCTGTGAGATAACACATACTTCTGTAGCCAGTATACCGCACACAGGGTGAGATCCTGAAGTTTCACGACAGGAATACTGAAGGGGGATGTAGACGTCTTAGACGAGTTGACAGACAATACCATTCCCCACGAGGTAATGCAAACATCTTTACGTCGAAGAACATGGGGGGAGGAGACGATGTGACCTACCCTCAGCAGGGATCTGAAGAGGAAGAGTGTCATCGCCCAGAGGACACACTGGCGGGAAGAAGAAAAATCCACTTGTTTGTGCATCTGCAACAAGTGAATTGGCAGGATGGGAGCCGAAGGGGTCGGAGAAGATCCAGGTAGACGGTTGATGCCGCGAAGTCCACATTTGATTGATGGATGTGACATAGCAGGGCACTCAATAAGACGTAGTCTGGCACCAAATACAACACCACACAAGTACGTAGTTACTGATGAACTCTTCATAAATGTGGAGAGGTAGGCAGCGTACATACACATCGCGTCTACTGACACTGGAGACCCTGGGATATTGTACTTCCGAAGAAAGTCAGTAAACGCCTTCCACTGGCGGTGGCGTTGCACTAGAGCCGATGGGGCCACCGAGTTCGCTTGTAGAACCGCTACCCTGTCCATCCACCTCTCTAGGCCTATGTAAATGTGAAGAGACATAGGATGAGAAACAACATAAGCCAGCTTCACGTAATGTAGAAAAGTCACAACTCTCGCCCATATATGGGAGACGAGAAAGATAATCCGCTACCACATTATTCTTTGTATTAATATATGAGGGGCATAGTTCAATTCCATATATAAATGTGATCCAGAATAGTTCGTATAACCACTGCATACACGTTTTATTGCAGCTAATGCCATTGGTAAGCATGGCCACCACTTGAGTATTGTCTATGAAACATTTAACACAGTGACCCCTGAGCTCATCTTTCCATCTCTTAACACCCAGGAGAACCGGGTATAACTCCTGGACATTTATGTTATCATGTTTCAAATTTTCACAAGGTCCAGAGGCAAGATGATGACAGTTGGTATCTTCCCAAGGGATACTGTGGTGTTTGAATGGGCCAGCTATCCAGTCACCACCTAAGAAAATACCGAAGCCTCGACTCAAGGCGTCGGACACCATAGGTAACTCATATTCAGGTCTGGAGAAGAACCCTATACCATTAAACACTTTGCAGAATGCATTCCACCATCTAATATCATCCCTGAATGCATCAGAAATGGCAGATCTGGATAGACGTCTAGATAATAACACTTTATACAGGTCGAAGGTTCGCCCGCCCCTGAAGACTGAAGAACAGTGGGCGAGGTAACCACAGAGACGTTCAAGGTCCTTCTTGGAGATATATTTGGCATCCTGAACTGTTTGCAGAACGACCCTGAGTTTCTCCAGCTTTCCTTGTGGCAAACTCAAAGTCATATTGGATGCGTCAATTTCAAACCCCAAATAGGTGCACACTTGGCTAGGGGTGGTCACTTTGTGCCAAGCTACATAAAATCCAAGGAAGGGAAGCAGGGCTATGATGAGGGAATCACGGGCATGAGCACAGGAGGACAGGGACTCAGTACATAGGAAGAAATCATCCAAATAATTTACCACACGCACATTGAAAAGATTTAACATACATTCTGCAATCATGGTAGAAATACGATCAAAAATGTAAGGGCCAATTCTGAGGCCGAAACACAGTCTATTGTCTGTTAAATATTCTTCCTTTCCATTGATAGTCCATCTAAAGCCGCATAGGGTCCTGTGATCCGGATTAATAGCAACTGCCCTGTAAGCAGACTTAATGTCGACTACGCTCATGTAATAGCCTAATTTAACCATGTCAGTCGCCATGTCAATGTTATTGTAAGAGAAGTTACGCACTAATGAGTCGCAGTGAAAATTGACTGATTCTCGGTCCGGACGGGAACAGTCGGTGATGGGTCTGATCCCACCATCAGGTTTAAAAATGGCTCCGAGAGAGTGAATACACTTGGGCTTAGCATCAACAATAGAAATACACCCTTCAAGAAGTTCATTCTTAACAATATTATCCATCTTTACACGAGCTTTATCTTCTAAGATTGAAGAATAATTAATACAGTCGTACGCCTCTACCGGCGAATCAACTACATCGACACCGTCAATAACACCATTAAATACATCTACATAGCGTTCAAATACAGAACATCCCTGGTGGAATAGAATAGCCGCAAAACGGCAAGGTTTAAGTTGAACAGATAATTTATCAAGTCGGTGTACACAATCGCAGTTACCTAAAAAGCAGCTACTAAATACATCAACAGAACGACTGTTCTTAGATACAGGGGTAGAGAATATGGATAATTCAGGTGAATCAACACTATTACCACAACAAAAATTTCTGACAGCATTGCAGACGTTCACGTACTTACAGTTACTATCGCAAGTTGCAGTATAGTCGATCAGGAGGGGAGAATCAGAAGGGGTATCATCCGACGAAACACTATCTTCGGCACACACATAGTCACAGGCATCCATGTTGCCATCATAATACACCTCATTTACAGAAGAGTCGCGCACCGTAGCAACCACTTCGCTCGGTAAACAATAGGTGTCAGCACCCCTCTGATTCTCCATCGCATCCTATTTTGTGACCTTAGTAGATCCACAAGCCTTGGCACCATGATCTGTCGAGGCACATGTCGAACAGCGGTGAGGATACTCACATTGAGCTTTGGAGCACCCACCCGCATTAAACTTGAAGCAGATCCTAGTAGCACTGTTGGACGAAGCCTTGGAACCCTTGGACGAAGATGCCGACTTGGAAGAGACAGCTTTTCGGGAGTTCTCGTAGGAGTAGTAGCGCAGAATTTCTTCTTGCTTGACCTCGTTGAAAGCAGGAAGCCCCTTCTTGTTAGCCCTAACTCTCACCGCTTGGTCATACAGTAAGGAGGCCTTGAGGGTATACATTTGGGAAGCGTTCTTTTCCGTCATGGTCACCACATGCGACAGAACACCAGACAATTCTTCATATGGTCTACAATCAACAACCATCTTCTCTAGCATGTGCAGGGACAACAACAACAAATTGTCAAATGTTTCAATCGTCTCACCCTTATCTAGGTGCTGATCCCTATCAAACGGGCCCACTCGCTTCCTTGATGAACTGCGACGACGACGGCCAGAGGTAGAAACATTATAGATCGAACTTTCCCTACTCGGGGACCTGTCAGTGTGATCATCACGAAGTGCAGACCTGGAATTACGGAACTTTATCTCAGAATCCGAAGAAGAAGCTTCAGAAGGATCTGGAGATGTTGTCTTCTCGTTGGCACGTTTCTCTAAACCTTCCACGGCTGACAGTATCTTGCCCATCATGCCCTCAAGACCAGTCACTCTTTCGGTAAGCACCGTATTCGCCCAGAGCATTGTTGTTGTTGCGAAGGGGGCGTGGCCTAATGAGGACGTTGCTTGGCGTTGCCGGGCGTTGCTTGGTGTCGTCCCAATATACCCGGTGATGGATCACCTACACATACCCCACACATGTTAAAATGCCTGCATTTGACCATTTAATTTACTTGCAACTAGTGCCAAGTTTACCAACACAAATCTGACAGAATGTGTGCTCTAGTACCGCCATCACTACCTTCAGTACTTAGTTGCTAATTGGGTACTAGAAAGATATTGGTTGTTTTGGTCAAACATGGTGATTGTCTCTACCTGTGGGTAACGATTAATTTCTTAGAATAATCCAACTTTTGGGGACACACTACACCATAAGAAGAAAAAGTTTGTATAAAGGCAGTACACACTGTAACAAAAGGAATGTATGACAACAGATCACTGCCACAAATTCGGATTAAAAATAATTATGTAGAATCACTATAAGGACATTACAGACATGTCTGACTACTACTCAGACGTTAGGAGCAAATGGCCTATAGTCAAATAAAATCACATTAACTTAAGCGTACTAGGACATACGTAATTCATGGGGCCCATCATTATCAGTGCTGTTTTTTTTATATTCTTTTTCACAGATCAAACATCACAGAGACATTGAACACCGGCTGCCCTACAAACTGTCTACAAGTTGGAAATGGGGGTACAAGACGTGCACGAATATGACAAAACATGTGCAACATGCTGCCGTAATACTACAGAAGACCACATGCTATACTTCAGAGCACCACCAACAAATTTTGTCAGAAGACAGTTTGGAGACAACCCTATCACTAACGGCCCGCATCCCGAGGTCTGCCAATTATGCTACAAGTACTTAGACAGAGACACAGACATTAGGACTGCCACAACATGGCAATGTGCTTGGCCAGCTGTTATATGGTCGTATCTAAATGGAACTTACCCATGCAACCATGACTTCCTTATATCAATTTTACCATTCTCTATCCGAACAATGTGGTGTATTGCAAACGACGACATTATATTGCCTTTCAGATTACGGTGGCATCGCACACCAGTTTTTAAAGATGTTATGGCCATATTGTTAAGTTTTTCAGATATGCGAGGCACATGTGAACTGGCCCCTATGATACGTTTAATTGACAAACATTGTTTTCCCCAAGTGAGGTGTCCATTAGGTTGTTGCTTATTTGTAGATGATGTGCTGTGTGGTCAGGCTAATCTAATACCAATTCACCACCTACTAGCAAAACACATTGACAACTTTGGTAGCTTTGCAGCAGATCAAACACTTTTCTTGGCAATGCGTCCCGATTGGTTAACTGTCCAGAGCAGCTTGTTGTGGGACATTCAACCAAGTCTTGTCATTGATGCGAACTTAGGTGTGTGTGTCATTGCATGTTCAACTAAGAGGCACTCATCAACAGCTTTCCAATACATTCACGTACCCCCAAATCCAGTACTTTCCAATCGACCAGGGGAATTTCAATCCGAGCTAGCACCAACCATGTTGACCCCAAACTTTGTTAGAGCAGGACGTCATAACACATATAATACATCATACACCGTTTTCAAACAGGTAGGAGGTTCCGCTGGTTTGTCAACATTCAGACCACAAACACGTATTCTCACAGAGAGAGATGCAGCTGCTGATGGCCTTGTTCTCGCACAACGTACAGACATCCAACAGTTTGCAATTAACTCACCATCTCTTGGAACAAAACATGTCAGCAACACATTGAAATTATGGAATGATTCTGCACAACACTATCCACAAGATATAGTAGAAAATGCAGCAAGTAGAAAATGCAGAAAGTGACGTTTGATGAATACAAACAGGCAAACATTCATGCGAAAGACAAAAACACCAACATGGCAAAAGAAATTGGCTTACCTGAGATGATGTGGTTTGCGCTTAATCTCCCATTTGTAATATCAGACACAAATTATACGCACGTCTCATCATTTGCACCTGAATATAGGGGCGCAATAACAAAGAAGAAAAACCCAGGGGCAGAGGCACAAGGTGGAGAAGAGCCAAAACCAATTCAACTGCGGAGCAGATTGCACGAAACTAGAAGATTCACACCGAATCAAGAGATTGTAATATTACAATACTATGAAAGCAAGTATTATGTTGATAGCACATGGCAATTTTCAGTTAGACCACCTGAACTAAGGTTCATACAGCATTTGGAAGTGTATTCGCGCTGCTTTGTTAAGCAACGGTCAGCAAAAAAGGTTGAACTGTCAGAAGACCTAATACACAGCACCTGGGTTGATGGTATAGGGAAAACACTCCGCATTCGACACCGCTACTTTAGGGAAGTAGTGGAATACACAAGAAATGCTGCAAACAACAATCAAAATCCATTCACTGATATGGCTAGGTTGATATACGATACAATTATGGCTCCATTACTTATTGTTCATGACAGTGGACAGCTGAATCACGACTACCATACCTTTGTAGATGTCACACAAACAACACGAAATGTTGTTGTGTTTCCGGCAGTTACACCATTTCAGTTTCCACGTTTCCTCATTCATTTAATGCTGTCATGTGGTCAATTCACAACCGAAATTGACTTATATTCGGGTGCAAGTTTGCCAGAAGCAATGGTTCAAAGCAAGTTGCTACCAAATCGACATCCATCACAACAAGACATAATGCACTTAGTCAGGCTATATCTAATGCAGCAGCTCATGTGGCTCCCTATAGGCAATCGACAATTTCAGCGCATCCTATGTTTCTTACCACAGGCTCTGCATTCTTTGATGCATGACAACGCTTTGAGGTATGAAAGCATGCCATTAGCAACGGATCTTGCTATTGGCAGAAAAGCTTCAGAGGAACTAACTGCTTTGGAGCTCCACATGAGAAGCAATGCAGTGGCAGCATTAGAACAGCAACAGTTTGTTAACTTCCCAGACCCAGGACAACTGCGGCAGGGCATATACACACATTACACTCCAACACTTCAACGAGCCCCAGAACAATCAAATCAATCTCATCAAGAGCAGGACCTTGCCCTAGCAAAACTAGTTGCGACAGTCAAAGAACTCCGAACACCAAGTCGTCTATTTCTCAAATTGCCACTTCTTCTTGGACCACCTGGCTCAGGCAAGACCTACCTTCTACTAATGACAATGACATATGCGATGTCACAGGGATTCAGATGTACCATCACAGCACTAACAGCAGAACGTGCACAACTCTTAGGGGGAGAACATGTCCACATTTTATTTGCACTGCCCGTGTTAAACGTTGGTGTACACACAGTAAACAACATGGCAGAGATGGCATTGGGACGGCTTGCCCGCCAACCAGTCAGGATGGAATTTCTGAGAAGATTACAGGTGCTATTTATTTAAGAAATTGGTTTGTTGTCGTCAGAAATTGTAGCTGCTATGGACCTTATTCTACGCCACTTGAGGGAATCACCTGTTCCCTTTGGAGGCATCCTTCTTATGGCCACAGGTGATCCATTACAGTTGAAACCAGTCAGTGGACAATCAATCTGGACCAGCAGCCACATATTCACATCATTTGCAATAATTATCCTCGAGCACTATGTCCGAAGTGCCAGTGATCCAGACCTACAACGCATTTTGACAGTCATGCGCAGGAACCCACCGACGGAAGCGGAAGTTCAAGAAGTACTTGCTATCATACGAAACCGATGTGTCCCCAACAGCTTCTACCATGATTGGACACAGGTTCCATTAAATGTCTTACGGGTGTTGCCTACACGCAAGGCTGTTGAAGCTGCAGTGAACACTCATATAGAGGAAAAGAAGCGCAACCCAACAATACAAACAATCACGTACACTGCAGTTGATGAGGTTGAAGCAAGTAACGGTAATTGGCTCGCAGCAGACAACAGTGTAGTGTCTACCTTAAATCGTACAACACCAGAGCAACAGCATATACTCATGTATAATGGAGCAATCATGAGACTTACCTACAATAACACCACAAACAATAACCAACCACGCTTCTCACAAGGCCAATTATGCATTGTCCAGCAATTGCCCCATAATGCAGAACAAGGCATGACTGTGGATATCTCAATGCGCCTAAACATAACTTTGATACCACCAGGGCAACGTCTTATGCAAATAGAAAACATACCAGAACAATGGCCACGATTTACCATTCAGCCTCGCATGTCAAATCCAGTCATTGTTGGAAAAGGAGCTACAAAAGGGCGGCGATTGCAGTTGCCTCTCATACTCAATGTGGCATCTACCATCCACAAAGTCATTGGAGAGACTTGCACACAAGTAGCCACCCAAGTAAACTCCAAATCATTTACCTATCGACTGTGGGATAAGGGCATGCTGCTGGTGTTGGTCAGCCGGGTGAGAGACTTACAGAACATAATATTTGTGGGCTCAATCACAGAAACGCTGGACAGCATTGCTTCATTAATTAGACGGTCCTCAATGCTGCAAAAGAACATTGAACAGATGTTGCGTCAACTGAATGTCATTCAGGAACTGCCTAGAACGGTGGAAAATGCATTTGTCCAGCTTAACAATGATATTCCTTCCTTTGACATGGGATATGTATACATGATTACAAGTACAAAAAAAAACAACACATGCTACATCGGAGAAACATCAACAATACAGAGACGTCTAACTGAGCACAATACTGGCCATGGGGCACAGTATACTAAAGACATACGCTTACGGCCATGGTGCCTCTATGTTCTGATTACAGGATTCCCGGGCAATGGTCATGATGCGACAAACATAAATGCTCGCAAGCACTTTGAACATTTGTGGCATTCAAGGGTAGCAACGATTCCTTATGGTGACAGGACAACAAGCACAATCTGTGATAAAGGCCGCTTAGTGTTTGAAACATACAAACAACGCACACATTCTTCGGATCTTCAGTGGCTACAGTGTGGCCAGTTGGTGGCTCAGGAGATACCTCAGGAGCCCATGGCTTAGAGAACAAATGTTTAAGGCAGAGATGTCACTAATAAAGAAATTGAGGACTGCACCGAAGCACACTACAATGGAATAAAATAGTCACAGAATGAACCATGGAAACACACCGCACATCAAAGTAATGCACCCAAACTTTATGATACAATACTTGAATAGTTGCCCAAAGAACAATTTTAGTCATGGGCACTCCATTCAATAATAATATAATCCTAATACAGCCAGTGTTCAAAGGAACAAATTAGCTCTTTTACTGGGTGTACCTTTAATCGAATAGTAAATGGTTCTTATACCATTCAACAATTTAGCAGAGCAGCTGATTGTCTTGATGAATTAGTTTTACACCTTCGGAGTTATATTAATTCAGGGGAAATAGACAGATATACATGTCATTATATCAGTGAAAAATGACTTCATAACCCATTGTTTAATTGATGCACGTCCTATACATTTATCAGTGCAAATGAGTGGAGATGTACAAGGACCATCGTGGACACCTTATTTTAAAACAGAATCTTCACCACAATGAGTGTAGCAGTTAAGAATGTACAGCAATATAATTGGCTCGAACGGTTGTACTCCAGTTGTGCCGTCTATTTGGTTTAACCTACTTACCGGCATTCGATAGAATATTGTGGTTTACTGGGACATTGTTTTCAGTAGAAAAAATATTACATAGCACATACTTTTTTTGTTATGGGCAGTATGTTTAAATCGCAGTACATATAATTGTATGAATAAGTAAGTGAACAAGTAAGGAAAGGTTCCATGCACAAAAAGGGATATATTTATTGCTACATGACTTTGAAGGTTGAAGGGCTTAACATCTTCAATGAATAAAACGATGGACTAACTATTTCTTTACACAAGGCTGTTAATGCATGTTCTAGAAGAATAGTTTGATAAAACAACTGATTTGTAGGTCGGCAAAACGATTCAAATTGATTAAGCCACCGATTGGCCATGTTAAAATAAACATAATTCAGTTGAGTATAAAAAGAGCATAAACAACACAACATACTGTGAATAGAGATTACATGTCAAATGTTGACACTGAAGGAAAACTAAAAGAGGCAGATCGCATAGGATTTGATTGTTCAACATTTTTATTATAATGGTCTTTATGTTATTGTTAGTTTCATACATTGTGCTGTTACATAACACAGAGTGAACAGCCAAGAGATTGGACTATAATATGGAAGAGAAATGGTATAAATGGCTGTTACATTATCCGAGCTATATTAAGCGTAATATTCAACGAATACATAGGTCATGTCTCCGGTCTTTAAGGTGTACAGCATACAAATAAAAGGTATTTTTAGAAGAGAATAAGTTGCTTTCTGTTATATGTAAATGTTCAGCTGTGTAACGAAAATGAAGTGACTTTTATATACGTTATGGTAGGAACTTTAATTCAGGAACGAACTACCTTTACATGTCCTTATTTCACCAACGCAGAAATGCAGAAATATACTGCCTCCTAGCGAAGTTCAGAAAAGCGTAACTATATTACATCCCAATAATCTAGGAAATTTGTTTCTTTTTATTAGTGACATGCTCAGTCGGTAGTGAATGCTTTATACTTTATATACTATAAATTCAAATCCGGAACACAATAACTTTTTACGTTGTACATCACTCAGAAATGAATGGAGAACCAGAGTCCAATACTATACAAGTTACAAAATGCGGAAATTTCTTACAACTCAATGCTCGATGGTAACTGTTAAATATGCTAGCAATTAATCAGGTGTCTATTTTAATGGAATATACTCAATAACTGCATTCGATTTAGGCCAATGAAGATCACAAATGAGACATTCAGTACAGATAATACAAAGTCCAAAGCTCAGTATAGCGGTTTTTATTGAACAGAAAAATAATACTGTCAGGTACATTGTCTCCATGGAACAGTGGTTACATAGTACGGCCTTCCTTTAATCGTAAAAAGGTGACAATATGTAATGACACACATGACCAGTTGCAGTGGAGTACCTAATGCAATAGCGGGTCACAAAGAGTTCATTTCATACAACATGACTAAATGCTTAATGACTGACTAGTACATGCACAGGACAGCATGCCTCGGGCCACTTTTATACAGGCAAGACACTGGACCAATGTCAGTAACTCTTAGTCAAATATGTTCTAGTACACTCCTTTCTTAGACTAACACATAGAAATAAATATACTTCTGTCTGCAGTGCAAGGGGGTTGGGGCCCCCCCCAACTGCAGACAGCACAGCAATAAAATTTCAGCACATTACATTTTTAGCACCAGCTCTTTGAACTGCAAAAAGCATTGTACGGCGCCATGGCACTTTAGATCATTCAACAAATGTACACTGCCAGATACAGATATGGAACAAAAACACAAGACTTTTAGACCCAATTAAAAAATACATTTTTCAATATGTATTTCAGACACATAAGATCACTACTCATGCAAACGACAAGTATTGTCTAAAGTTCACTTACACTACAAAAGTGCAACATCCAACAACATCCATCAGCAATTCAAAGTACTAAAACATAGCAGTTGTACAGAATGTGTGAGACACATGACAGGACAGCTGTAAACACTTTCAATCAACTTTCAGAATGACACTCAGTACTGGTACATTGAAACCAGAGTTCAACGGAGATACGGGAATCAGGGTAATAATTGTACAATCACTTACACAAACTTGCATGCAATAGAAAGTATGATGACGTGTTAATGACTTACACAATTATATCTGGCTAGACCACATTATCAGAACGTGTAGATTGATGCATGGAAAGGTTGCTTTAGGGCACAAACACAAATACACAAGTAAAACCGTCAAAATGTTCAGTAGGCGTCATACCATGGAACAAAAGAAAGTGTTCAAGTCAAGCACGATGGTCAATAATGGCTACGACAGGATGCACCGAAAACAGCAGGATTACGAACTGTTGAGTATGTTTCGGTTACAAAGATGAAAACTTGACAGAACATATGTACTAGAAAATGTGTAAATGCAGGTGAGGTACAGAAAACAAAATGCTCAAACAATACAATTACAAACTAAAGATTAAGTGCTTAGACTAAGGTTTATCTAGGTGACTAAACAGACTAAAGTAAAAAACACAAACTTTTAATAGGAACGGTCACCTAAGTACAAATACACCAAGTGTCAGACATGCTGCAACACTTTCAGGGGAACACCACAGGTAGTATTATGAGATCCCCTGTGATTAAATAAAACAGTATGCAATTCACAGTAAGTTATAGCAATTAGGAAATAAGAGTCCCTCCATTAACTTCGGATGCAAATTTCACAAACACAATGAGTGAGGACACACAAGTATAACCCCGATGTGCATGATTCCATTTCTGACCTAGTTTTTACCTGGAAATTGGGACCCGATTCTGACCTGGTGCTTTACCAGTGGAAAACGTAAACGGTTGTGAGTGTCATAACTTGATTTTAAAATGCTCTATAGACCCGATTTATAAATGCTCTTCTGATACTCTCAACAATGCCCTCAGTACCAGGTGTAATTATGCAGTTTTTATGCACGTTTAGTGAAGCACTTTCATTGCTGCTCCATTGCAAGTTTCTTTTAGCTCCCACGAGAAGAAGTGTTTAAATAATCTGGGATAAAAGTTATAATAATTTTATAGAATTCCCATTATTCAGAAGGGCCATCACATCTGCCTTTAATAGTTTACCGTCAATTTGGTCATCTCTTTCCAATCCACCATGATGACAGGTTTAGCTACCTGCAGGTGATGTGTGTGTGCACTTGAACAATGGCTACAGGGCGCTCAAAGCACCCATAGTATTTCTGTATACAGTTAAAGGGGGTGTTTCGAGTATTACTTGTTTTAAAATCAAAAGGATAAGTTACACTAATGAACTATTGTATATATAACGTTGAGATGTAATGATATAGTATAGGGGTAGTTCAGCTTTAAAGTTAGTGAAGATGTTTCAATATAGGCTATGTTGATGAAGCCAACGGTTCTTTTCAATGCAATATAAAACAATAAATCATCAATGAATATTCATTACCCAAGTATCTAAAGAATAAGAATTAGACCCATATATAACTGAATTTGGTGGATATGTTTAGGTAACCAAAAATACCTATTCCAAGCATATTGCTGATTATGCATACCGTGTGTATGCCTAGAATGAAAGAGATATGCCCATTGGAAATAGATATCTAGTTCTTGTACTTAACAGAAAAATATGTCAGATAAAGGGGTCACGCTAAATGTTTTATCCATAGAATTATATACTATTATAAAAGAAACCCACTGCTGTTTGAACTTAATTAAAGTGTAGGCCAAATGTTTGTCTCATGTGTGATACCGTGTGTATGGCTAGGAGCTTATAATGTATTGAAAAACTCTATAAATTTCTCCTCAAATTTGACAACATATGACAGATGCACCCAACTACAAAAAATGCAGGGAATAATTATTCGTCATTGATATGGTATAGTTAATCACAACTATGTAAAGTATACTCAAAATACAATGATTTCCACAAAGAAACACACTGATTTCGACTCCATAGTTATTATCTAAAATTAATTTAATCAAATATCTGTGACACTGAGACAATGATACATGTTTATCATATCAAAATATGAATAGACATATTTAGTGAAGTTGGTTGTATTTAGTGAAGTTGGAGTTTGAATAAATCACATGCCATACATACGCACGGTATACTTACTTTGGGCTTCATTTGATCCGTTTCCTATGTATCATTATTTCACATTTCATATTCTTCAGACATTATTATTACATATATTAATATCATTTAATTTGTTCATCTATTTATTGTGTGTTTCTGAATAGGAATACACTACACACCAGTTTCAACTGTGCCTGAATTTCCATTGTGACGGGCTTCCTTAAGGTGTTAAAGCTTTGCTAGGAGTTTGGGTGTTTGCATTATGTATGTGTGAGGGTTACCCTGGGAGAGGATTCGCACCAGATTGACACACTCACCTCTTAATTCTCCCCCTTCCAGCCCTCCCCCCACCACTACCATTTACCGGGGACAGGCATAAGTAGAGATTGTAGGTAATTCATAATTTAAATAGTCTCAAACTTACTGACCATATATGTGATGGGGTATCGGAAAATGAGTCACAACCCAGCTAAGAATGTGTGATCACAGTGAGCTCACTGAGAGCTCACAATATTTATCACAGTGAGCTCATACTATGACCTCACGGGTGAGGTCAAAGTGTAACTTCACAGTGGCATCAAAATGATCTCTCAATGTGACCTCACAGTATACTCATACTATGATCTCACTGTGAGGTCATAGTATGACCTCACGGGTGAGGTCAAAGTGTAACTTCACAGTGGCATCAATATGATCTCTCAATGTGACCTCACAGTATACTCATACTATGATCTCATGGTGAGGTCAATATCTAATGTCACAATGGCCTCATAATGTGAACTAACAGTATACTCTTATACAATCAATCTCACTCTTATTAATCAATAAGATGACAAGACTAGACTTGTTTTTAGCACTACTGTTCAGCTTCTAAACAGCAGATTTGTGCTCAGTGCTAAGATAGAAAGTTTTTCCACAGAAGCATTTCACCCAAAAGCATTCAAGGAGAGACTGCATGGTCCCTTTGCTTGAATTTTTCAAAGTTCCTCACCCCTTTCCATCACTTAAACTTACCCTTAATACATCCCTCTCCTGTAGCTGCCATAGGTATCCATTCCAAGTTGGTGTTAGACAATCTTGGTCACTCAATATACTTATAGTAATAATATTAGAATTATAAGGGTGCTTTCTTCCCAACATTTTTCAACATCAAGCAGGTAAGTTATCCAAATAAACTATCAAGTTCATTGCTTTCAATATTCCCGAGTTAATGATGTGTAATATCTATGAAGTATAAATGCTTCATATAAGTATTACTAGTGAGACTTTTGTTCTAATAGAAAGTGTAAATGTAATGCAGTAACCTTTGGTGCCACCTAGTGAAAACCAAGTTCTATGGTACTGCCACCTGGTGAGAACAGTCGGATTGCCGATAACGCCGCCACATTTCACAAAATTTCTAGGGGCTGCCAGAAAAAAGTCAACATTTTCAGTATTTTTGCCATAGAGATATGCCTAAAAAGTGTAATTCTTGCAACCCACTTTGACATGTCAAACAAATCCTTTGTTTGGAAAATGAAGGAATGCTTGGAATGGAATTTCCTTTGGCACCCGGGTATAACAGGGCCCCCTGCATCTCATACTTCAACAGCTAAGCCCTAGCTGCCCTAAAAGTTGGTCAAATCGGTCCAAAAATCTGACAAATCATTCATGTGAGATCACATATGCAAGATCACAAACATCTCACCCAGACCTCATAGTACTGATCTCACATCTATGAGAAGTTTCTGAGCTCACAGAGATATCACAGTTTTTAGCTAAATGTGAGCTAGAACTTGTGACCTCACACTGAGATCACACTGAAAATATTCATGTGAGATCACATATGCAAGATAACAAAAATCTCACCCAGACCTCACCGTTCTGATCTCACATCTATGAGAAGTTTCTGAGCTCACTGAGATATCACAGCTGTTAGCTAAATGTGAGCTAGAACTTTGAACTCACACTGAGATCACACTGAAACCATTCATGTGAGATCACATATGCAAGATCACAAAAACCTCATCCAGACCTCACCGTTCTGATATCACATGTGTGAGAAGTTTTTGAGCTCATAGTGAGATCTACATGAGCTCACTTCCTAGCTGGGAAGTTGCCCGAAAATTATTTTGAATTATCATCATAATTGTAAAGATGAAATCAGGCGGATTCCAATTATGGGAAACATTAATACATCTATGATAGGTACTCCTATATAATTTTATGTACAAACATGAATTAGATATAGTTCTTGATGGTTAATCACTATAATAGTAAAGTAAAATAGGTAGGCGCAGCATGGTTCACCTTGCCTGTACTATAGTAAAGTAGTTAGGCCTAAATATAGTTAAACATACTCCTTTGGATAACCTCGAAAATATATGAATATATTCAATTCAGAGTCTTGGGATTTTGCAGATGTATTTATACTACTAACAGTGTTAAACACTCCAAAGATGAAAAGATTCCAGCCAAGGGATCTGGTTAATAACCCACTTCAAAAAAGGTGAATTTTGCAACTTGTGACTCATTTTCCTGTGACACGTCACATATGGGATGTGCAGTAAAGGCCCAAACATTCTTTTATCAGTACAAATCTTTACATGTTCATCACTTGATAAAATAATTCAACTGCATGCAGCTAGTGCATTTACACCCGATTTAGATACATAACTTTGATACGCATTTTTGTAGTGCATCAGATGATGCACGTTGCAGCAGGTGCAGAACCAGGTGCAAAACTGCTTTTTTGAGAGGATTGCACTTTTTTGACTGGTCAGTGGCACTTTTGCATGCACTGGTGGATTTTTCCCATGCACATCGGGACAAGATCCATGGGTAAAAATAATTGCAGATGAAATTATAAGACACCAACAGTTTCAACCCAAGTGGCAAACAAAAACCCAATTATGCCATAGCATTAGAACACATCAAGTGGAAGAACCCCCTATAGAAAATAGTTTTTCATCAGGATGGAACAATTACAGACAATGCACACGGCAGACAAGTATTTATCGTGATGTATTACTTGTGTTATTCCTTGTGGGAAGTACAGTTATTTGATAACTGGCATTGACATGTCTCAAATTGCAAAGAAATTTATTCACACTTTAGACGTCCAAATATGAAATATATGGGTCCAGAAAATGAAAAAATATTAAAGCAGTCATCCAATATGTACCGGTTACACAAAAAAGAACTGTTTGCCAGGATAACCAAATTAACGACCTTCCCTACGCAGAATAAATGCAATTAGCATACATTGGGAATAAAGGCATATATGACACATTTCGGATAAAATGCGGATGTCACTCATACAGGAACACAAGCACAATTAAGTAATGACATGTGTTACCGCAGCAGCATGCACTTACAGACAAAATCAATCTTGAAACGAATTAAAGACTTGTTCAGTAGCCACATGAGGTCATATCACACGATAACAGTATAGGATAACACTATTAACCATCATCTGCTAGACGATTTTCCTGAATGGCATCAACATTTGCAACAACTGGTTCCTCTTCTTCTGGCGGCTCCAGAGGCGTGACGTCCGCCAAACGCCGTTCAGGAGAAATATAACTTAGATGGAACTTTCTACCAGTCGCCACTTCGCTGCCACTACGGAGTGCCGATTTATACCAGCCTGCGAGAATCCACTTTACATTCGCTGCCTGGTATGCATCGAGAGTTGTTGCCACATGGTCTCGCAACTGGTCAGCATCCAGAACTTCAGCACCGACTTGTGGCTGTGAACAATGAGAGATGATATCATGAAGATTTACACATTTACACACCAAGTTATAACATTCGGATGGCAACAATACAACACATATGACATAAATAATACAGGCCTTAGACATGCCTTCAAGTAATGTGTGAAGAAAACGGTATAGACACAGAGACTGATATATTCGGGTTACACCACAAGTTACAATTGAAGCCTAAGAAGGGATGGATTCAACAGTATTGTGAAGCAGGTATCTATATGTAATATAGAAATGCAGAAGTTACATGTGTAATTACTGAAGACAAAATATACATACATAGTATAAAGTAATGAATTCGAAACATATCAACACTAATGGAAATTAGATTTCATCAAATACTTAGTGAACAAGGAAAACATAGTTAAACTAACCCCCAAGTAAGCTCCGGCAAGAAAGAAACGAGCTAAGCGACGAGAGTACAATCTTATACCCTCCACATTCAGAGTGACACTGCTTACATCACACTGCAAGGAGGCTGTCGGTGCTGTGCTGGGTTCAACACCATAACAGCCTTTCTCCCGTCCATGGCTCCCATCGCAGGACTCAGAGCCACACTTGTAGATGAGGTCGACATGCGCCAACCGAAGATCCGCCACTTTACCACCAAAAGGGTAAAAGCTCCCTTCGCTAGCTGTTTCAGGTAAATATGGCTGCAGAGGTGACTGGAGATCTGTAGTCATGGAGAGGAGAGGTCTGTCCGTTTCGAACACTGGTATGGTGAACATCCGCTCAGAGCGATAAATAGGCTCAAATATGAGCACATTGGAACCTAGCCAAGTCACTCCAATGGAACGGAGTAGGTCACACGTCTCTTGGCTATTCGCTGTTTTCATAAAGAAAAGTTCCCCACTCTGTAATTCCCTGCAATGACAAAAATGAGGCGTTGAGAGTATATCCAAACAATGTAATCACATATCCACACTAAATAAACTGAATCACATTTATAATGCAATTATTGAATTGGTATTGCACTCATTATAATAAGTCATTTCACATGAATAATTAGAACATGACACTATACTGTAGTTGAGCCCAATGAAAATCACTCTTGTGAGTGAGAGTGTTCTGGCCTCTTAGGAAGAAAACGGTTCCAGAAAAAAAGAATCATAACATTTAATTAGGACATGAAACGTGCATAGGAATAGCAATTGAGACAGGTACCAAGTACGACAACATTACACAGCAATGTGCAAAACATGGAACAAATACAGTCCAGTGAGATCACTCCTACACTTTATTAGGGGTTGCCCAACCAAAAGAACTACACATTGTTCAAGGTTTGCCTCTATGACTAAATAAATTACCGGTACCTCAGCATTAATAGCCTGTCATAGGCAACGTCCAATTTGGTCATCTTTGAACGATCAGCCAGTTTTGCCATACGCCGCGGCCCAGCCTTCTTAATCTTAATGATCTGTGCCATGAGATATGTCCTATCCCCACCTTTCTGCGCTACGACGGTGGTGTGGTTCACCAACCGAGTATTGTCCCGCATCACATATATCCGGGCACCATGGAAGTCCGCTGCACGAACCAAGCGCTGCAGCTTGGAGGCCATAACCTGTGGAAGAAAATAATAGTGGTAACAACTCAAATGTCCAAACTAATAACGATACAGCCATTCGTCAATAAGCATTAGAGAATTGTCACGAATGATACCGGTAATGAAAATAATGTAAATTGACAATGTACACAGAGCGCCTTTACAAAGATGAAAATATAACAAATGGAAAGTGTTTGGGCCAAAATAGCATATACGTAACTAGGTTACAGGCACAACTTAATTAACCCATTCGGCCTCCCCCACCCAAAAATTTAAACTTCAGAAAACGCTAATATCGATCATTTCAGTATGCAAAGGCATGGCAACGATCAGGAAGACTGTCATACATCCTCAGATGCTAAACAAGATAGTTGTCCCAAAGGACTTCATGTGCACTACCTACATCGGTCGACAGTGACACAAACACAAATAAGTTGTAAAATTATGCTATCATGGATTACGATAGATGTTATAGGTCAGCAGAATCCACTAAAACATGAAGGCATTGATACACTTTAAAAATAAGGACGCCATTAACTACCGGATAACTTATCAGAAATAGTCCATAACCTAAAATAATAAATTAATAGGAAATAATGTGACCGCCAAGAACTTTAAAAAAAAAATGTCAGTGTGAAACACATAATAAATTTTGAGAATATTTGTTTCCTACAGCGGAAAATTCCAGAGAAAAAATCCAGGGGTAGGCCTACTATTAGTAATAATGGAGGCAGCAACAGCAGTGAGGCTGAGCCTGAGGTGATCGATCACTGCCAACTTTTTTTTCGTTTATGAATTTGCCTCAACTGAGCAATTGCCTTAACGTTGTATGCAATTGAACTAGTAAGTTCAGGCAAGTGAAATTTAAACGTTCAGGCAAGTGAACTATGCAAAAGAATGTTGTCAGCTACTTCTCTTGGCTTTCCCAGTCAAAAATAGCCTACTGATCACGACTGGTAAAACTAACTCGTACAGTAGGACCTAGTAGAATCATACATTACAAGCAAGTGGAATAAAAAGACAGTGTACTAACAACTAGCCACACTCGCCAAGTGACAGAATGTAAATTGTAATAAAATTAGGACAAGAATCAGCTTCACTTACGAAATAATGTAGGAGGACTTGAAGTTATGCTGCTGTCAGTCTGTATGGACGAATTGGCCGTTGTTTACATGTGCCACCACCTCTACCTGGTGGCAGAATCGACGGAAGAAGGAAAGTACCAACAGAAAAGGATAATAGCCAGTTCCCGCCTGAGTTATCCACACAATGTACGCCAGGGATACCACATATACAACACATAACACACAGATTCTACAAGTCTGCTCCCAACGACATATCCATACTAGTACATATAAATTCAAGGATCTAAATGTCCAAATTACGTGGGGCCAACAAACCACAAATACCTGCAGAAGTAAACTTCCCCTAATTAGTTACAACGGCTGCATTCACTATTACAGCTAGGTGGCACCACCCGATATGCTCTGTGGCATTTGGCGCTTGGCCTGCGCTATAGTTCCTGTCTAAGGTGTATGCAAAATATTGTTGGACTGACATTAATATGACTGCAGCCTTTGCAGAGTACAAGACTTGTGAAAACAGTTGACTATAGTTTAACCCAATATGTGACGTTGATGCTTAATTGAAGCTAACTAAGTGAACTTCGATTTTTGCCTATGAGACCATTGGATGTAGGCCTACCTATAAATGAATGAAAGATTTGTGGTATTTAGAATGTAATGTTCCGTTCAGCTCTACATATAAATCAATTTAGGAGTATAATTAATAGGGCACGTAACAGTCACACAGACATCAAAAATTAAATCTTGGGTGGCAGTACACATTTGTTAAAATTACACGTCATATGGAACCGTCTTAGCCTCAACATTGAATGACAAAAGGGAGGGTCAAACATCCAAATTATCCACTGAAAAATGGAAAACGACAATAATAAACAAATCCAGACATTATCGCACAATGTGTAGTACAAATGGATAAATGCAAACACCCCACTGGTGTCGCACGCTATTCTAGACTAGGCGACCCAATGCGGACCGTAGGGCCGGAGGACCAAACTATTGATCATTTAAACATTCCACTAGATATATTTATACCTGCTGTTAAACATGGTATATTAGTCATCATGGAGTGTTACTATTTTATTTCAATTAAGTTCAAACAGTCAAACAATTAACATTAAGATTAAACAGCTCTTCTTTATACATTGCCTTGATATCAATTTTCTAGTATTAAGTACAGAAGTTACTTTTCATAGGAAAGTATTCAACATCCATCATACCATTTTAAACAAAATAATACCATATATATAATGGCCAAGGCCAGCGAACGGACTACATAAAAGTGACTTCTGTTACTCTTGCTATATCTCCAAAATGGCAAGCCCTACCTATTTTCCTCCTATGCCCACTTCTTCTAGACATATTGGTCTGTGTATGAACATGATTTCAAACATTTGGTACAATTCCTTGTTTTGAAAATTTACTGATATTCATTTTAGTCATTTTTTGTGTCTCTACGACGCTTTTTTTCTGTGAGATGCAATCATATTAAAAAATATTAAATACAGACATTTCAAATAATGGGACATATGCTCAATATCTATCCTACCACATTATCACAATAAAAAACGTATATTCCCACACCAAAACCGAATGGCTGTCCTTTCATCTCATCAAGTAAGCAAAAACATGACTTTGGCTAATCCTGTCATGTCCCTACAACGCTTTTAAAAACGTCCGCATTTTGAGGCAAATAAACCAAAATTTTAGAAAATAACATTTTTATAATCTATGAACGATTGATGCTCCTACCCCCAAAACAAATTAAAAATGGCCCATTTTTTGTTGCTCATTTTTGTTGAATAATATTTGTCTCTACGACGCCATTTTTCTTTTATTTACTGCCGGCTTCCATTGGTATGTAACAACACTATTTATGCTTAACCCAAGTTATAGTATCCAATATTAATAGATTCAAGCCTTTTCTTGATTAAAAATATAATACAAACACTAAAAAATAGGCAAGGTTGATCTGACCCTTTTTTGCCATTTGTCTCTACAATTGCAGCGTCGTAGAGACTATCTTTAGCCAAATAAGTCCTGATTTTAAAAAATAACATTTTTGTAATATATAGATGTATGATGTTCCTACAAACAAAAATTAAAGATTTTAATACATTTTTGTTCCCTATTTTCATAGAATTAAATTTGTCTCTACGACGCAATTTTTCTTTTCTTTACTGTCTGCGTCCATTGGCATGCATATAGCATTATTATCTCACCTTGATTTAAGTTATAATATCCCATTTAAATAGTTTCAAGCCTTTTCTTTATTAAAAATCTAATACAAATACTATAAAATAAGAAAGTTTGATCTGACCCTTTCTTACCATGGGAGCATCGTAGAGACACAACTGACACAAATAAGATAATAATGTGACTGAATCGTGTTGATTCTGATGTATTGAAGGGGTTGGATAGCTGTTATAGGTGTAGGGGTGAAGAAGAGAATGGGTTCGGAGTGATTGGGGTTTTTTAAATCCTCTGGAACATCAATATATCATCAGAGATAGACATCCTATCCCAATTGAAAATAGGAGAAAAGAATCTATCAGGAGGAGTCTTTTTGTAAGGATTTTTAATTTTTGAAACAATCTTCCTCAAAATATAAGAACCATCGAAGATAAAAATGTAAAATAAAACCAAGCTAAGAAGATCCTGAACAAAAGTTTCCAGTTGAGAAATGATTTCTGGGGAGTTGAAGAAATATTTTGAGGTATGAATGTCAATGCTCGCAAGGGCAAAGGTCTCTGTTCTTTGTGAACTTTTCTCATTTGAATATATATATAGTATAGTATGCTTAGAACTCATTATTTGGTTTGTCTTGAAAATGGTACCTCCATGGGAACGAACACTCATCCTCCTCCACCTCCTCCATCACCTCATCATAGTCACGGAGGTGTCAGTTGCATTAAAACAAATGCATGTTAACAAGTAACTAAATTAAAAACTGAATCGTCTCAGATTTTATTTATGGTTATGTTTCATATGGCGATGTTACACATTGTTGTATTCCATATGATGGTGTTTCATATGGTGGTGTTACACATAGAGATGTTAAACATGTTTGTGTTACACATTGCAGTGTTGCATATTGTGGTGTTACTCATGGCGGTGTTACACATGGTAATGTCACACATTGTAGTGTGTCACATGGTGGTGTTACACATACTGGTATTACACATTGTGGTGTTACACATGGTAGTGTTACACATGGGAGTGTTACACATGGGAGTGTTACACAAGGTAGTATTGCATATGGTAGTGTTACACATTGGAGTATTACACATTGTAGAGTTACACATTGTAGTGTGTCACATGGTGGTGGTACACATGGTAGTGTTACACATGGTAGTGTTACACATTGTAGTGTGTCACATGGTAGTGTTACACATGGTGGTGGGACACATTGTAGTGTGTCACATGGTAGTGTGTCACATGGTGGTGTTACACATGGTGGTGGTACACATTGTAGTGTTACACATGGTAGTGTTACACATTGTAGTGGTACACATTGTAGTGTGTCACATGGTAGTGTTACACATTGTGGTGTTACACATGGTAGTGTTACACATGGTGGTGTTACACATGGTGGTGTTACACATGGTGGTGGTACACATTGTTGTGTGTCACATGGTAGTGTTACACATGGTGGTGGCACACATGGTCGTGTTACACATTGTAGTGTGTCACATGGTAGTGTCACAAATGGTAGTATCACAAATGGTGGTGTTACACATGGTGTTACACATGGTGGTATTACACATTGGGGTGTTACACATGATGGTGTTACACATGGTAGTGTTACACATGGTGGTGGTACACATGGTGGTGGTACACATGGTGGTGTTACACATGGTGGTGGTACACATTGTAGTGCATCACATGGTAGTGTTTCACATGGTGGTGTTACACATGGTGGTGGTACACATGGTGGTGGTACACATGGTGGTGGTACACATTGTCGTGTTACACAGTGTAGGGTGTCACATGGCAATGTTACACATGTCAATGTTACAAATGGTGGTGTTACACATGGTGGTGGTATGCATTGTAGTGTTACACATGGTGGTGTTACACATGGTACTGTTACACATGGCAATGTTACAAATGGTGGTATTACACATGGTGGTGGTACGCATTGTAGTGTTACACATGGTGGTGGTACATATGGCAGTGTTACACATGGTAGTGTTACACATGGTAGTGTTACACATTGTGGTGGTACACATTGTGGTGGTACACATTCTAGTGTTACACATGGTAGTGTTACACATGGTACTGTCACATTGTGGTGCTACACATGATGGTGTTACACATGATGGTGTTACACATGGGGGTGTCACAAATGGTAGTCTTACACATGGTAGTGTTTCACATGGTGGTGTTCCACATGGGGGTGTCACACATGGTAGTGTTACACATGGTGGAGGTACACATTGTAGTGTTACACATGGTGGTGTTACACATGGTGGTGTTACACATGGTGGTGTTACTCATGGTAGTGTTACACATGGTGGTGTTACACATGGTAGTGTTACACATGGTGGTGTTACACATGGTAGTGTTACACATGATGGTGTTACACATGGTAGTGTTTCACATGGTGGTATTACACATGGGGGTGGTAGACATGGTAGTGTTACACATGGTGGTGTTACACATGGTGGTCTTTAGCAAAACCATTCCTAAAAGAGATTGTAAAAGATGTTTCCATGCCAATGTCTCTACGAAGGCATGTATCTCTACAACGCATTTTGAGTTATTGATTGATTCTAAGAGTTAAAATTGTCACTCCTAATATTTACTGAAATGGTTGACTGTATGTGGAGCACTGTCCAGGTCGAGAATTAGCTCATTTTAAAGCTAATTTGTCTCCCAATAATGGCATTTGCATATTAACATATTAATTGACCTATTATAGGTGACTCTGTCATAACAAATAAATATTGTTTATGATATATTAGGTCATGGAATCCCTTCTGACATGTCTGAGAGTGAGCACAATCATTTTTGATCATTTCCAATCATATTCAACCATTTCAGAGACATGTTAAAAACTGATTTCCAGACAATGTCTCTACGATGGCAAGTGTCTCTACAACGCATTTTGAGTTATTGATTGGCTCCATGAGTAAATATTTTTTAAGATTGTTTTTGTCATGTGATCACTTCTGCCATGTCTGAGGTTTAGCAAAACCATTTTTTACCATTTCCAATCATTTTCTACCATTTAAGAGGCCTTGTAAAACTGTTTCCCAGCCAATGTCTCTACGATGGGATGTCTCTACAACGCATTTTCAGTTATTGATTTGTTCCAAGAGTAAATATTGTTAATGATTCCTTTTGTCATATGTTCACATCTGACATGTCTGAGAGTGAGCACAATCATTTCTGACCATTTTCAATCATATTCAACCATTTCAGAGACATGTCTTCCAGCCAATGTCTCTAGGATGGCAAGTGTCTCTACAACGCATTTTGAATGATTGATTGATTCTAAGGGTTAAAATTGATTGTCACTCCCAATATTTGCTGAAATTGTTGACTGTATGTGGGGCACTATGCAGGTCGAGAATTAGCTAATTTCAATGCTTATTTGTCTCCCAAATAGGAAATCTGAATATTGAAATATTAGTTGACCTATTATAGGTGATCCTGTCATAACAAATAAATATACTTTAGGACTCTTTTTATAATGGAAGTCTGAGAGTGACCTCAACCATTTCTGACCATTTCCAATCATTTTCAACCATTTCAAAGACATGTGAAAAGCACATTCCCAGCCAATGTCTCTACGATGGCATGTGTCTCTACAACGCATTTTGAATTATTGATTGATTCCAAGAGTTAAAATTGATTTTCACTACCAAAGTTTTGTAAAACTGTTGTCTGTATGTGGGGCACTGTGCAGGTCGAGAATTAGCTAATTTTAAAGCTTATTTGTCTCCCAATAATAGAATTTGCATATTGACATATTAATTGACTTTTTTCCTGCTGACCCCGTCATAACAAATAAATATGATTCATGATATATTAGGTCATGGAATCCCTCCTCACATGTCTGAGAGTGAGCACAATCATTTTTGACCATTTCCAATCATATTCAACCATTTCAGAGACCAGTCAGAAACTGATTTCCAGACAACGTCTCTACGATGGCAAGTGTCTCTACAACGCATTTTGAAGTATTGATTGATTCTAAGTGTTAAAATTGATTGTCACTCCCAATATTTGCTGAATTTATTGACTGTATGTGGGGCACTATGCAGGTCGAGAATTAGCTCATTTCAATGCTTATTTGTCTCCCAATTATAGAATTTGCATATTGACATATTAATTGACCTATTATAGGTGACCCTGTCATAACAAATAAATAAGGTTCATGATATATTAGGTCATGGAATCGCTCCTGACATGTCTGAGAGTGACCTCAACCATTTCTGACCAATTCCAATCATTTTCAACCATTTCAAAGACATGTGAAAAACTCATTCCCAGGCAATGTCTCTACGATGGCATGTGTCTCTACAACGCATTTTGAATTATTGATTGATTCCAAGAGTTAAAATTGATTTTCACTACCACAATTTTGTGAAATTGTTGACTGCCTATGTGGTAGTGTGCAGATCAGAAATTTGCTCATTCCAAAGTTAATTTGTCTCCCAAATAGGAAATTTCAATATTGAAATATTAGTTGACCTATTATAGGTGACCCTGTCATAACAAATAAATATTCTTTAGGGCTCTTTTTATAAAGGAATCGCTGTTTACAAGTCTGAGAGTGACCACAACCATTTCCGACCATTTCCAATCATTTTCAACCATTTCAAAGACATGTCAAAAACTCATTTCAAGGAATGTCTCTACGATGGCATGTGTCTCTACAACGCATTTTGAATTATTGATTGATTCCAAGACTTAAACTTGATTTTCACTTCCCAAATTTTGTGAATTGGTTGACTGCATATTGGGTAGTGTGCAAATTAGGAATTAGCTCATTTCAATGCTTATTGGTCTCCCCAAAATAAAAATTTGAATATTCATATATGAATTGATCTATTATTGCCTACCCTGTCATAACAAATACATTTAGTTTATGATTTATTAGGTCATGGAATCCCATCTGACATATCTGAGAGTGAGCACAATCATTTCTGACCATTTCCAATCATTTCCAACCATTTCAGAGACACATTAAAAACTGTTTTCCAGGCAATGTCTCTACGATGGCAAGTGTCTCTACAACGCATGTTGAATTATTGATTGATTCCAAGAGTTAAAATTGATTTTCAATTCCCAAACTTTGTGAAATTGTTGACTGCCTGTGGGGTAGTGTGCATATCAGGAATTAGCTCATTTCAATGCAACTTTGTCTATCACAAAGGAAATTTGAATATTGAAATAATGATTGGCCTAATATGACTGGCACTGTCAAAAAAATTAAATATGATTTATGATTCTTCTTGTCATGGAATCACTTCCTACATGTTTGAGAATGAGCACAACCATTCCCGACCATTTTTAACGATTAGCAATCTTGCTATGATTATTTCACTGGACATTGTATCTTTGCTAGAAAACGTCTCTACAACGCAGTGTCTCTACAACGCAAAATGTCTCTACAACGCATGATGTGTCTCTACAACGCACAATTTTAATTTGTCTAATAACTCCTGTCTCAATTATCGTATCTCTTCAATTTTGGGGGGATTGTAAGACCATGGTCATACCTACAGTTTAAATGCAGAAACATGATCATCAGCAATATTTTGATCTTGTTATTAAAAAGATAAGAAGGTCTAATTTGGATCAAAGAAAAATGAAAATGATGTGCAAAGTTCATTTGCTCCTAGTATTTGACAAAAAAAGCCTACATTCTTTATACTTGAGGATCATGTAGGTACAAGTGTCCACCTTTCGAAAATATATGAGACATGTTGATCTATTGAAATTATCAGGGGTAATTAGGGGTAATTAAACTCCAAGGTAGGGTGGGCGTCGTAGAGATATTTATTTTGATAAGTAAGTTTGGATCGCCATAACTCAGTGGTTTTTCATTCAAAGTCTTGCCAAATTGAGAATCAATAGGCCAAAACTATCTACTTTAGGCCTGCAAAAGGCGGATTGATTCTGACAACTTTTGTCTCAAGGCCCTGAGTGCATAAAATGTAGTCTGTTCGCTGGCCCTGGTCATTATATACATTTGGAATTTTTGGTGCAAATAAAAGTAGAAACAAGAACAACAAGTGTGGTGAGGGGGGTGGGTGGTGGGTGGGTGGTGGGACAGATAAGCCACAGCTATATAAACAATGACAGCCTAGGAAGCATAGAAGTCAGAACAAACATCTCACTGGTGCCGTACGCTTTTCTAGACTGCAGTTATCAATATTTTGCTGCTGTTCTTTACAAGGCACACTGTCATAATTTTCCAACAGCTATTCAAATGTTAAATATAAGCAACCTCTCTGTCAATTAACCAGATGATCACCACTGAGCTGGATTATCGTAGGGATTATATGTGCGCCTGTATAGTTATGCATATATATATTGTACTTATTCATATATACGCGTTGCCGCCGTTGAAACAACGTATTGTAGAGTTGTATATGCTGTGTGCGTATACAACTCCACGCTCTGAGTTGTGCCGTATACAACTCCACGCTCTGAGTGGAATCCTGAAGGCGCCTATCAGTGTGGCCGCCAAAAGTAGGCCCACCTGAGGGGAATCACGCGATTTGGAGTGATCAGTTGTCAATGCAGACAGAATCTTAGATGAGCTAGTAAAGTTGTAAGAATAACACTAAGTAGAGAAGGATCTTGGAGATGTGCTGAATAGCTGGTCTTTTATTCAATGTTGTAGAGTAACAAGTGGTAGTTTTACAACAAATCCTTAGTAGTTACAATATATCCTTAGTAGAGCATAGGTTACCCAGGGTTCCAGTTTGTATAGGTTCCAGTCAGTCCTCCTTGGTAGATAGTGGTGGTACAGCTTCCAGGTCCAGGTAGTAGCATGCATGGTACTGACTGACTGGAAGAGAGCACCTTTTATACCATGGACTCCTGACTGGAATCACATAAATTCGTACAGAAAACGTTTGCCTAGATGGCAGAATAATTGCTAAGATGTTTCAGGTTTGTTAGAGTACATGATGAAATAATTCCTTTTATAACCTTAATTACACCCTTAGGTTTAATTCCTGGGATCCCAGTCTCGCGATCTGGGAGCAATAGCTCCCAGTTGTTTCACAATATAAATCCTTGCCTCAGCTTAGAACATTGCGTCAGCATAAATCATTGCACCAGGCTATTCAATACAACTTACACATGCATTGATACATTTCAGAGTAATACATAAATTCATTGATAAATGCATGCTCAACATTAGGGTAATAAAACATTAATAACCCTGTACTTAGACATTAAAAATCGATTAGGGTAATGAGACATGCTAAATCCAGAATAGACATTAACAGGAGTTAGAACGGTGAAATTAGATCAAAAGGAAGGAGATAAACTAAAATACTTTATTCTTTATTCAAGTGCATCTTTTGTTAAAGCATTTCTGTGATTTTAAAACTATTTAAAGCTCCAAAAACGTTGGAAATTGATTCGAAAATGTGATTTCCCCGCAGTGGCCAAATGACAAGATGATCTGCAGATCGTCGTAACTTTCAACCCAGGTCGAGGTGTAATATCTCATTTAAATGAATTAATAAACTAAAATCCTTTCATCTCTATCAATGTCTACCCTTTATCAAACTGTTACTTTATTTTTTTAGATCTAAAGCTGTCAAAGAGTCTAAAACTGATTCGTAAAAGTGAGCTATTTTTCTCAACTGGGTTCCCCTTTCCGCGATGCCCGCTACAACAGCGTGATGCATAGTGATAGGCCTACACACAAAAATAAATGATTAAGTATTTAATATATACATATATATGTATATAATATAATTATATCATATATACGGCATGAAGTATTGACAAGTGGAAACTTTATGAAACAACCGATATTTCTTCTGTCGGAATCTTATTTACCCAGTCCGCCATATACGTGTCAAAAAGAAGAATTTGAATAACTGCTCTTCAGCAGCTTTCTAGGTTTCCTCGATCTAGTATTTACATAATTGAGCTCATTTTCGATCAATGTGTGTGTACAAGTCGGGTTTACTTGTATTAATAGAAACGCTTGCATATCTCCTGAATCACGTATAGATCTGCAATCTAGTAGGCTAACCGATCTAGATGAATTTTATTGAAGATAACATTTTATCCGACAGTTATTCAAATTCTTCTTTTTGACACGCTCATGGTTGATTTTTCCCCTGAAGTTCTCTCATGGTCATGCCGAGTCCCTGTATACGGTGGACTGGGTAAATCAGATTCCGACAGGAGAAATATTGGTTGTTTCATAAAGTTTCCACTGTCAATACTTCATGCCGTTCCTAAACAAATAAAGGCAATCAGTTGATACACCTGGGCCTGTTGGATACAAGCATCAATAAAGTGACCCTATCGCAATTTCACTGATAAAAGCCTTACTTCCTGTTTCTGTGAAGAGGCCATTAGTGCCTCTCACCTGCAAACAATTCCGGGCAGGTCATCAGGCCAGGCTATAGGGTCAATAACAGCCAAAGCATTATTAGTGGGATATAAATGTTCCATTGGTTGTAGGGGTATTCATTAGAAATTCCCTATCACCACAGTAATCCAAATAAAGGGCCTTCTAACAGGTATTAAGAGTTGCGCTCTATTAACAAAATGTATCAGAGTAAATTGAGTTGTACATTTTTTATGTACTGCAACAGTTGTACAACACCTCGCGGTGCGGCCTTAAAGCCGGGAATCCACACGGCGACTTCAGGCCCAAGTCGCCCATATTTTCGACCCAAGTCGCCCAAGTTTCCAGTCGCTCTATGTCGCCCGTCATGTTGCCCATGTTGGCTGCTGTGTGGACACCCAAAATAAAAACTTCTTCTAGCGACACCTCTAATTACTTCAGCGACTTGCACGGGCGACACAACATGAGCGACTAGATTAAACATTTTCATTCCAGTCGCTCAAAGAGTGAGCGACACGGGTGTCATAAACACCAAGTCGCCCGTCGGGAAGTCGCCCAAGTGGGTTTGATATGATGCATGTTGTGTGTGGATTCCGGCCAGTGAACTAAAACTCAGCGACTTGGGGTGTCTCAACCAATCACAAGCCAGGAAAGCTTTGAAGTCGCTCAATCTCCAAGTAGCTGGAATTGTTTGGGCGACTGAAATATTTTCATTTCAGCTGTGAAAGTTTGGCGACACCACCAAGTAGCCATACATAAATCACTAGTGGATTCCGATTTTGACTGGCGACTTGCATGTTGTCGCTCATCCTGTATCCTATAATAATGTCCCAAGTCGCCAATCTTTAATGCATGTCGCTCAATTAAAAAGATATTAAATGTTTTCTAGAATTGTGTAAAGTCGCTCACCGTTTTTAGGCGACAATGGATTTAGGCCTTAAAGCGGGGAATCTACACGGCGACTTCAGGGCCAAGTAGCCCAAGTTTTCAGTCGCTCTCTGTCGCCCGTCATGTCGCTCATGTTGGCTGCTGTGTGGATTCCCAAAACAAGATCTTCTAGCGACACCTCTAATTACCTCAGCGACTTGCATGGGCGACACAACATGAGCGACTAGATTAAACATTTTCATTCCAGTTGCTTATACAGTGAGCGACACGGGGGTCATAAACACCAAGTCGCCCGTCGGGAGGTCGCCCAAGTCGGTTTGATATAAGATTTTTTTTTTTTAACATATCTTTATTCAGGGAATATAAGCTGGCATATGCCATAATTGTTGTTGTATAAGGATCGGGCTAACCCGGTATTCCTCCCTAGCCTGAATTTTCGCTATTTCATTTTAAAATACATGTTAATTGTGTGTGTAACTCTTTACAATATAACCTTACCCTCTATAGGGGTTGAAATAATGTGATGAGATGGATGATTAGATGGATGAATGAAATAGGTTGGAAGGTCTGGTAATAAACAAACATATAACGAGATTCAAAATAGGACTTAGTTAATATTTAGAACTTTAAATTTAGTGGTTTAGAACTCAGGAGTGACAATCACCCCTGTAAGAATGGCATTTTTCAGATTCTGTTTGAAGATTAAGGCGTCTTGAATATTCTTGAGGTTGGCATTAAGGTTATTCCACATCTGGATGCCTGTGTACGCTAGCGATCGTTGGTAAATAGTACACGTTGGAAGGGTAACTTCAAAGTTAACTGCTCGGTTTTCTCTTAGGTAGTAGGCTCCTTCAGGTGCTCGCTTCTCTATCCAGTCCACTCTACATAGATATAACTGCTTGTGGAAGAATTTTAGGTTATTAAAATATATTCGTTGTCTTATTGACATTGTATTTGATTCATTATGTAGCTGGTCGATATTATAGCGTCGGGGTTTTTTCATGGCAAAGCGAAGTGCTTTGTTTTGGAAGACCTGTAGTTGGTTCAAGGAGGCCTTGATAAGATAAGATAAGACAAGAAAATCTTTTATTTGCCAGATAGTTTGATAATACAATATGAAAAGGACAAAAGGGTCTACATGTCTATATTCTTTGAGACGGGAATTCAGGTACTTCGCAGGTGGTGCTGCGGTCGTGGTAGTTGCAATTCCCGCGTAGGTGAATACAAAGGTGTTGCTAGGCTTGTTATGCACTGTGTGCAATGTGTGCGTGGGCGTTGACGGACGGATTTTAGGAAGTGTTCTTGCTTGTGTTTATAGTCAATATTCATAATCGGAAAGATCAGTATTTCCTACCTGTGCGCATAATTTTGAGAATTACTCCGAGGCCTAATCGATGTAGAAATTAATAAACATCGGGTCCCTATTATCACTTGAAGTGCCACCCAAGCCATAACTAGTCATATTATAGTCCAGTCCCTGAAGGTGAAAAACAGGTTCTACCCGGCAAAAATTGGTATAAAGACAATTTTGGTATCAAAAGAAGCTGTTATGTTATGATTCTGTGTAGAATAACATATCCAAAATCCGCAAAAATCCGTTTTGGGGAATTTGTTTTATATACGTTATTTCAATATTATATTATTTGCCACGCACCTACCCTGAAAAATTTGAGAGAAAGACGGTTTTGATGTCAAATGAAGCGGAATTCCGGGACAAAATTCGCCGGATTGAATGGGACAAAACCTAATGATTAACCCAATTGGTATTTACAAGTACCCGACTATGTGATGATTCCCATAAAAGGTTCTTACAATAATGCTATGACACAAGATGACAGGAAATCGTACATGTGTAGCGCAATCACCGCAAATACCTCATGTTTTACAGCTTTCCCCAGGCAGTGCTTCAAGTGATAGCCCCGATTGAGCCACTATTGTTTTGCCGATTGACCGGCAGAGCTGTGACACCTCGCCTACTTGGCAAAGCTTGAATAAGTCGAGGAATTTTATTTTTTTGAAATAAGCCTTATTAATGATAATCGGCAAGGTACTAATGATAATGTCTACGATTCCAAATAGTCTACGATTCCAAAAAGAAACGCTCAGTAAACAACAGAATAATGAATACAATTATTAATCATACCTTGAGGTTAACAGAGCAATACCCTCTTTTTTTCAACATTTTGAAATTTGTAACAGGCCATAATCTCATTTGCAGGTGACTCATTATTAAGATCAATTAACCTCAATCCCCTGTTTATCACACTTTGAATTTTGCGAATGATAATATTATTTGCCAGTTTAAAGAATATCAGGCCATACTCTGTAAGCAGTAGTATGTGTGCCTTCATTATGTTCATTGTTGATTTTTTGTCAATGTAGGCTTAGTATCGAATTTGATATTATAAAGAAAATAAATCTACGATGTATATAGGCCTATATAACTTACATAGGCCTACATTATTGTACATTTTCTCTCATGACTGTTTGGAAATACCGATAGCGATATTATTAGGCCCTATATAGCGTTTGTAGGAGAGATATTTCTAGGCCTATATAACTAGGTGGTGCATTCAAACATCATCGCGGTACGCGTTGCTAGCTGCTTCGCGTCACCAAAGAAAGATGGCGGCCGTCGTTGCTACTTGTATCACGTGACCGGAGTGCGGAGGCCGTCTCAAAGAATGAAAAGTTAATTCCATTTCTGCCGACAGTTACCATTAATTTAGAAGGCCTTTTTGCTATACTCGACTTAGGCATATAATTGGGTTATGGATAAAAATAGAGAATAATAAGGTGTATCAGATGGACCTACGACTAACAAGTGTTGAATATAGTAACATTTTTGAGTATCGGATTTGCTTCCTTATTGTTTCACAGGTTAGGTAATTTAAGAGAATACAAATAAATACATATACATTGTTGAATATAATTTTTTGTTGAGTATATGCATCGGATTTACTTCCTTGATGCTTTACAGGTTTTTTATGGTAAACTAAGAAACGAGACAGGTATATGACTCTGTACTAGAGTCTATCATAATACTGTGTTGGTCGGTTGATAATAATTATATTACCTAGAAATGAATGAATACTTGCATCGGATTTACTTCCTTAATGCTTCACAGATCATGGTAAAATAAGAAAACAGTACGACTGCATAAACTTTGTATTAAAGTCTACCAATAGTATACTCTATTGGTCGTTTGATGACATGTATCACAAATACAAATACGATAGCCCACTAGTATTATACTATAGTTGGTGTAATGGCGATCAACTGACTACATAAGTAATATTAACCTAATATATAATACATTGAGAGTTGGTTTGAATAGTACATAGGCGATTTGACAGTCAAAGTTGGAGAACATATGAGGTAAGAAGCAAGACATCTTTGTGGGAACGTTTTCATTGGAGGGGGGGGGGGGGGGGGGGGGCTTTACGCTGTTTGTAGCATAAATACACCTTTCTTTCAAAAATACAAATATGTGGGGCGCTATATCAAAATGAGTCCCATGTCGGCAAAATCGATTTCGGAGTTAGCTATTGGATGGGTAAGCAGCAGGAAAGAGCTTTCCAATGATGTATAGAGCTTAATTTTAGGCCTATCGGGTATATTTATAGGTTTGCGGTGAGTATTTAATGGACGCGGTTACTGGAGGAGCCGGAAACTGAGATATTGACCTTCAAAGTTGTGGGACGTTTCTTCGACGCGCCAACCTTGGTTACAGGCATTTGATATCAGCCGATATTTATGAAATTTGGGACACACGTTACTATTTACCAGGGCCAAAACATATACCAAATTCAGTTGATTTACTTATTAACTTTTATTTTATCGCCGGTGAAAAATGGGTAAAATGTGGACAAAAAAAATTTCAAGGCAACTTTTGTGGAATGTATGTCGGGCGCGCCGTCATGCAAAATGACCAGTTAATATGATCAGATTATTCTCAGATTTGGGACAGTTATTGTTGTTTACTAGGGCCACAATATATCAAAAAAGCATTTCAGTTAATATTTTTTATTTTATTACCCTGATAACATGAGCATAATATTCTGTACACAAATTCTTCGGTGTGTTCGCAATTATATACATGATAACACCTTTATAGTTCATTCTAAGGAAACAAAATGTACAGCAGTAATAACAAGTAATAACCAGTAATAAAGTCAGTAATAAAATCAGTAATAAAAAGCAGTCAGCCCCTTCCCCTTCCCCTACCTCTCTTTGCTGGAGGAGGTGCAACCTCCCCATCAGAAGAAGATTCTGAAGATTCCCTTGCCCTTCCCCTAACTGTTCCTCTACCCCTACCCCTACCCCTACCTCTCCCTCTTGCTTGAGGCTCCCCTACAGCCTCCTCCTCTGCCTCAGAAGAAGAAGAAGATTCTTCACCACCTAATTGTAATGATTCATCAGAAGAAGATTCCCTGTCCCCTCCCCTTCCTCTACCCCTTCCTCTACCCCTTCCTCTACCCCTTCCTCTTCCCCTCCCTCTTCCCCTCCCTCTACCTCTTACTGGGGCGACTGCAGGCTGTACAATGTATCCATCCCCCCCCCCCCCCCTCCCTGGCCCTTCTTCAGGTACAGTTGGTTTGGGGCAAACATTACCCCTTTCATCACCTACAAGTTGGGCCTGGTTGACCCCCCCTGGCGTACTGCGCTGCACACTTGCTTGAAACTGCTGAAGAGAAGAAATGTTGTCCCGACGAAACTGTTTTTTCAAGAGACCAAAGCACCAGTCGGGGGCAAACTTAGTGTGCCCAGTAATCAAAAAGTTAAGTGTAATAGACTTGTGCCTTCCAGTAAGGACACGCCACATCAAATAGGCCAAAACATACCTGTTCTTGTTTTGACCACTACAATTATCACAGTTAAGATCTAAATGCTTCTCCCCCAGACCATAGTTTTCAAAGTAATGATTCAGATAAGAAATAACTGCATTTGATCCCTTACTGGTGCAATGGCTCTCATCAATAAGATAATTCACTTGTCTAGGCATTCCTTCCATGCAAATACCGAACAGGCCTACCTTCCTTGGGGTCAGGAAATAAAGGGGACCTGGTTGCATTGGATAGAAAGGTAAATGCACTTGTTGTGCAAAGTCAAAACTGAGATGCACTCGAATGTCACATGAGCAAGGGGCATGTTTGCCCAGGGGGGGTTCTCCATTGTCTCTGTACGCTTCTTTTGCATGAGCACAAAATTTCTGATAAATAGTTCTTTCGTCGGTTACAGTGACTAAATGTTTCTGCTGTTTCTTTAACTTGGCAGCTTTCACAACTTCAGGTAAATTACTACTACAGGAATGAGGATGTCGTCTCTATGGTGTGAAGCTACTCTGCCTGGCAAGACAAGAGCATGTATTTCGGCATAAGATGTGATGAAGTTGTTCTTCAGATCATCTATTGGCAATGACCTGACAGCACGGTAACCACCACCCTGTCATGTATGAGTGACGAGACCATCCTCGCTGAAGGATTTTAGCAAAACAGTCAGCAAGTTTTGGCTAATCCTAGAAGCAAAGAAAGAGAAGAGAAAATAGAAAAATTAATGATTTAATCGCAAAGGAAGAAATTAAACATAATGCAGGATTGTAAATAAGAATACAAAATAATGATTCTTAGCAAATAATCATGTTATTATGAATAGCTATGTAATGTTCAGCATTAATGGGCACAACAAGATTCATGATAATACTCACTTGTAAAGGAATTTAAAGGTAGCTTTGCAAATAGGCTTGTTATGCATTCTGTAGTGGCTCTTTGGGTGTTGTCTCTCTCCCTTCCATTGGCGCCCCTTCTTTGTTGGACTGCATCAATCACTGTTGTCAGTAACAGTATTGAAAACACCAAAGAGTGCCATGTCAAGCTCATCTGAAATGACAGTATAACAAAAATATAATAATGATGTTGTGACCCACCAAAATATCACCGACACAAATCTTAAATCCCCCTCGATGAGCACAACCGACCGCTATCCATAAGGATAGCTTTTGCTATGCTTCTCGAATCATGTGACCGGTTGCCCCTCCCCGGCGGGATAAACGTACTATGTACCAACACTGTCTTCCGAACCTCTGTTTCAGTGCTTTTTATTTTTCGGGAACTTTCTAACCGATCCCAGATGCTAGACTCAGTCAAGGGTAGCCAAGTTCAAATGGGAACATGTGTTACTTACTGATAAAATACAAAGTTATCTCTTACCGCAGATTCGAATCGAGGGCAGTCAGTCATAACACAATAAGAAAACATGTACAGGGGGGTCTATAAGGTTGATGGGACAGCCGCAGGGCGGGCCGCAAGGAGCAGTATGGAAGAGCCGCTTAGTTCTATTAATTGACACCAGCGGCGCTGTTCACTGACTTGAGTCATGAACAGCGCCAAGGCCCGTGTGAGACGGCTGGGTGGAGGTGGAGGGGAGTTCGTATAAAAACAATATTAGGTGTTCAGATCTTCAGAAATATAACCAAACTATTAAAACAATTCAATTCAAGGCGGTGCACTTTCTGGACCAGCATGATTCGCTACAGTTAGCCTACGTAATTAGTTATCGTATGTAATTAGTTATCGTATGTAATTAGTTATCCTATGTAATAAGGTATCTGTGTGCTCATAATTGAACAAACTACAGCTTAAAATACTGAATGAGTATTATACATGCATGAGACAATAGAGAAAAACATTTTTAAAAATAATTACCTGTTCCGACCGATGAGTGATGCGCTGTTCCACCGTGAACTGGTCTATGCACGGCCCGTTGTTAAACAAATGGCAGTTACAACTGAAATGGACAAAATCCTAGATTTCAATTTGCCCAAAACTGACATGTTGTTACAAGTAATACATTTTTAACCCTACTTTCCACACGAGACGATTACGGAATATCAGACATCCTAAGTAAATAGTTTACTCCCCCGATCTCGACTCGATGCTTCCGAGTCCCAATGCATGAACAGCACGAGGCGAGGTAAAACCTCTACCGATCAAATTTAGAACATTTAAATATACACACAATATATCTCTCACACATAACAGCATTGGATTATAGATTTGATTGATTTCCAGGGATGTACATAGCATAGTTTTCCGATCGCCTCCCCCAACGCATCAACACACACGTTAGAAAACATGGCCGTAGAGCACCAACACTTACCTAAATGTGGAGCACTTTTCCCGTTCCTTGTCCAGGACTGCCTGCATGTGGTCAATAATAATAATAGGTTCTGATTCTTCCTCAGCTTCTTCCTCATTCATGTCCTGAGTTTCAGGAGGATCTGGGACGTCTGGTTCTCCATCCGAGTCAGATTCCACCGTCTCTGTTTCCTCGTTGAACACAAAATATTCCCCGATGAGGTTACGCCATTCGGAGTTGTCGACAACACCTCCCAAATAGGCTCGAGCGATGCCATTAAGAGCTTCTGCGGCGGTGGCCTCAGCTTCCATGTTTAAATATTAAACCTTGGTCCATTTAAAACTTTGTTGGAGAGTAAAACACACCTTGAATCATCTGGAATCGAGGAATAACTGGTCGCTTCGATTCAAATCCAAGACCACGCTAGAAGATGGCGTCAGCCGGAAGTTGATCTTTCGGAGCGGCTGGACCAATCACAGCGCTGTATCCACTAGACATGGGCTCCCTAGCAACAAGTGTTTACGCCGAATGCACTGGGATAGAGCTCTATGATTGGTTAACTTACGTGGGCATTCAAAAGGGAAGACTGGGATTGGATAGAGGAGATTCGTGGCTTTCCGAGGATACCAAATGTGCTGGGGTACCCTACACTCAAATATCCACGGCGTACGAGTGAATTTAGTGAAAAATAGCCTCCGACTCCTTTGTTTAAACCCATGCAACCATGTTATTTTTATTTTTTTTATTTAAACGTGTTTTTTTTCGACAAACAATTCCACACATGTGGTAGGTTTCAAGTCATCGAATGAAAAGTATGGTACAATTTAAGAAGAGAAGAAATAATATAATAAGCTTCCTTGAACAAATTACCTTTAAATTTCACATTTCAGATAATACATTACGATAGAGGACTAACTAAATACATTATCATCTTATATGACAATATTATTTTGTATATCGCTCTGCAAGTTTACAAACATTTGCAAAATACAAAAATATTTTACTTCAGGTGACACTCACCCAACAAACTAAAACTCAACCGACCTTACAACATGATATAACGACGAAGAGAAATACATTTTTTTTGTGATTTTTTGCCAACTAAAAGAAATACATCAGTCTATCCGCAATCTATAAAACTACGAGGTTTACATATAAGTTAACCAGTGGGTTTCAATAATTCAGGCAAGAAAAATTTGCACCGTTATCCACATGGAGATTAACAAGCATAAGTTCATACTATCTAGTCAATAATTATTGCGTTTCAAGGCATGTTCTTGAGATGAATTTTAATTTCCTGCCACGGTTTGACCCTAATAATTGCAGGAATGTTAATACACATCTTAGGGCCTTGACAGTGTGGGGAAGAGAAACAGACTGGTTGAATAATATTAGGACCTTCTGCCTGCCTGGTGTTGCGAGGCATTATCTGTAGATAATCAGGGTTTACTGATCTTATAGCCATTATACTTAAGATCGCGATTTTACCTCTTTCGATAATTTCATTGATGTTATACATATCTTTGATATCTTTTGTGGATAAGTCATGATTAGATGATTTTAACCACTTGCCAGATTGTACATAAACAAACCATAGTCCGCTAACGGCAATATGTGTGCTTTCACAATCATTTTTGCTATTTGATCATGAATAAAGAATCTTAATCTAGCAAATTTGTTCACTTTCATCTGTAGAGTGCACTTCATTTTAAAGAAATGTTCATTAAAGCTCAAGTTTGAGTCAATACAAAAGCCAAGGTATTTACAATGTTTTGCTTTCGTAATGGCATGGCCATTTATATAAACATCAGTAAGATTCTTATAATTTATTTTCTTCAGACGATGCTTTGTACTGAGAATCTGTAGCAACATTTCTTTGAGTTGATGGTAAGTTTATTATAATTCATCCACTTGGATACATTGTTGGCAATTTCTTGTGTTCCAGTAATACAATCCTGCAAATCCCTACCCGTTACAGTGACAGCCGTGTCATCGGCATAAATTGACATTTTTATTTTACCTGAATTATTAAGATGACGTAAACAATTTGGAAGATCATTAATATATGGTCCATTCCTACGAAATGGGCCCAGTCCCTTTTCCCCTACCTTTGGCCCTTCCATGCCTCATATCTCACTGTATTATTCATTGATATTAAAACAAATCCTACTGACAGATTCCTCTTGGCATGAGAATTCCTCTGATATATACATTGTTATAGGGCCGATGTATATTTCATTGGTTATCACAATTTGAAATCGATATTTTTATAGAAAAATGTCAATAATTAAATATTTGGAAGCTGGAGATTCAGAAATCTACATCAATTTGCGTTTTTCATGTCTGATTGATTTTGCTCAGTCACCAGGTTTGAATTTTTATCCATTTTAGTAACCCAACTTACATTTATTTTAAATTATGGCACAAACAATATTTAGAAGGGTTTTTTTTTGTTATTACATCGCACATTTTGCTCACTTTCATGCAATGAACTTCTTGTATGACACAAGAATAAAAATCCTTTGATATATAAGCAAACCAATCTCCAACTTTTGATACCTCATGTGTATCAATAGGACTATTAGTAAGGATATTATGCTTGTTTAAAAAAGTTCAATGGGAAAATGGCTAATTATGTCTGTTATTACGTCGCCACATTGATTACTTGTGCTTTTCCATCTTATTGTAAAAAATCATTTAAAACTAATATCAATATATTGGGCAATTGATTCTCTTGTTGCCAGTTCAATATGAATGGTTTAAACTCATATCCCTTGAGCATAGAGAGTGAAAACACCTGTTTTTACGTCGAACATCACATGTTTTTACGTCGCACGTTTTTACGTCGCACGTCGCATTTGCTTAATAAAAGCAAAACTATTTAAGATAGAAAGTTGTGTCATGGACCAGACGAACCGCAATAATATCAGCTTTCTGCTGATATAAAATCATCCATATCCCTTGAATGGTCTGGACAGAAATGTCTTGTGCATAGAGTGGAAAAACACCCGATTTTAGGTCTCACATTTTTACGTCGCACTTTTTTAGGTAGCAACATTGGCTTTATATAGGAAGAACTATTTAGGATAGAATGTTGTACCATATACCAAACAAACCGCAACAATGTCAGCTTTCTGTAGATATATAATCATCCAGATCCTTTGAATGGTCTGAACAGAAATATGCCTTTAGTATATAGACAGAAAACACTTGTTTTTATGTTGCACGTTTTTACGTCGCAATATTTGCTTGATAAAGGCAAAACTATTTAAGATAGAAAGTTGTAACATATACCACACAAACCGCAACACTCTCAGCATTCTGCTGATGTATAATCATCCAGATCCCTTTAATAGAAGCAAGGCTACTGCCAAATGAATATATATGTATACATTTCTACTTTTTAAATGACCATTTGTGATCCGTTCTAGGAAAATGAGTCATAAGTCGAAAAATATTGATTTTGAGACATCATTATCATTTGAAAAGAGGAGATCAAGCTGATTCCAATGATAGTAAATAGTAGGACACCTAATAAGTATTTCTATATTTTAAGTTTGATATTTTTATTTTTGAAAAAAAAAAGAAGTTTGCAATGTTTCTGGATGGATAATTATCAGTAAAGTAACTAAATATACTCCATACAAATGCCTTCAAAACACAAGGATATAATTAATACAATGTCCCGAAATTTGTTACATCGATTTATCTGACTATGAGTGCTAGACTCACTAAAAACATTTCAATAAAGAGATTTTATGAAAAAAAACACTTTGAAAAATATCAATTTTGCGATCCTGTGACTCATTTTCCTGAAACACATCATATTTATTGGTTTAAATATTTAACATGAACGTTTTCGGCCATAGATTCCTAGCCTCGTCAAGGCGGCCATTATCGCACAACCAAGAAGCCCAACCTTTCGGACGAAACTGACGCATAACACCTTCCATATAGCCGTGATCAGTCTCAGATGCACAGCGATTGAAGAGATCAGGTAAATATACGTCTGAGATTACATCATCAGAAGCAGTAGTCGGTAATCCGAGAAATAATTGGGTATCTGTAGATGTCAAAGTTGGCGAAAACGAGACATGGCCGCCATCTTGCCATCAATTTGGACCCAACGGTGGAGAGAGTTCCCCACTTCCGCCAGCACTTCCGGTGGCAACATCCGGAGAGGCGTGCTCGCGGAGCCACTTTAACTGGATCTCACATGTCTTGGAACGATGGGGGCCCTTGCACAAACCGCATATTCCATGACGGTATCTACAATTATAGCAGTCCCTCCCATCGTTCCACTTCCAACAAGCGTCCGCAACCCACTTGTTGCGAAAGTCAAAGTGAGGTGATAACGGTTTAGAACTCTCCTTCGAGTTCTGGGACCTTGCGTAGGAAGATGGCGGCGGGCGATAGTAGAGGCTTCTCATGTTTTCTGGGCATAAGTACATACAATCAGATTCAGTGTCAACGTGAGGCCACTCCTCAAGGTGGCGGGACAAAACTTTCGTGGTAACACTCCTCTCATAATCCAAAATTGCAGAATCCAAATATCTCTCTTTTGCTGCCTTGAAAGTCACATAGCGTAGGTGCCCCAAATAGCCGTCAATGGAAGCCCCACTGTCAACCATATCTTGAAGCACTCGAACACAACCATGTACCATGTTCCTGTAGGAAAGATCACGATACGATTTCATATCAGGGAAATAACTTTCAGGACGACATATACCTGGGATAGAAGCGGCAGGCGATTTGTTGAAAGGATTACCAGGAGAGTGAGACGAACTGCCGCCGGGGCTCCCGCCACCAGAGCCGGCTGGAGAAATTGACAAGCGACGTAGTGCATCTTCGGCCTCTTGGGTCTTCAATAACAAATTCGCTTGATCAGCCTCTGCTTGCTTTTTGACAATACACTGTTCCACTAACTTCAAATATTCTGCTGAACCTCTATCAGGAACTTCATCCACCCCGATTCCCGCAACAGAGGCCAATTGCGCCTTCTCCATTGTCAGGTGAGTTGTTACAGTTTCGGCTTTTACGATCGGGGTTAAACTTTGGGTCGTCAATAACAAAGATCTCTTCTTTTCTTGATTCGCCCGCCATAAACAGCTAGGACGAACGTGATATTTTTGGCAGCCACGACACAATATCAGCTTTGGCTCAGGCTGCATTAGCACTGGTATACGATTTTTTTTGAAAAATGTTCGCGTCCAATCAGTGCGACGACCCGGGTCTTTCTGACGCCTTGGTTGTCGACAGCAACGAGCAAACAGTCAATTCAGGAGGCAGATCAATATATTTATAACTATATTTATGACACACAAATATACCACATAAATTGCTTAATCTAACCAAAGCAAATGTCCCATTGCCAAAATGCATAGTATACAATGCTAATTTGATGTGCGACGTAAAAACATAGGAAATCCTAACCCAGTCATTGATTTTATGTAGAATAAAAACTAATTGATCAATCTAGTAGCAAATTTAGATTTTAAAGGTTCCATTACTCTACTTTAAGTTCCCTAACTATGAAAAACATTTAAGGATTTTTTTTTTGTACAATGGTTTCAGGCCACTGGGCCCATTTCGTAGGAATGGACCATATATTAAAAACAAAAGTGGTCCGATTAAGCTTCCCTGCGGTACACTGTTTGGTATAGCGATCGAATCGGAGAGCATATCATTGAGAAAAGTGTTCTGTTTCCTATCCGCAAGATATATATATATAAGAAACTTTATTTCCATATGTTATACAGACAGTGATAAAAGTTTTCTACATGGAAATCGGTTTTTGTTCTCTGTCCCAGACAGCTCTTCCGAACAAACCTTCTGTAACTACATTTCTAACTACACGTTTATAGAAAAAATAAAACAAAATATTACGACTCTTGTACAGTGTACAAAATTTCACTCCACTTTTGGAGGGCTAAGTGCCCTTGCAGTTTTTACAGTTTTTGGACCAGGACTTACACACCTGCTTTTGGTTTTGAGGCTTATAGCCTCTTGCCCACCTATACGCAAATAAATGTGTAGTACAGTAAAGACAAAATATACATAAATAAAAAGTAAATAAAGAGTACAGGAAACGCCAGAGGAGGGTGAAGGAGGGCGACCCAGGCTTTCATAATCTTAATCCTCTAACACATATCCTCTTAGGAAGGTTCTGAATTCCTTCATACTATATGATTTAACCTCATTTGCGATGCTGTTCCAAAGTATTGGTCCTCTGTATATCAGAGATCTTTTTATTTTATCATTTTTGGGATTAGGCACTTTTAGGTTTTTCCCTGAAGTTAAATTCCGAAGATTAATTTTTCTCCGGTCTAAATTTTCTTCATTGTTGCTCATATTGTAGGCATATTCTAATAAATGTGATTCTCTCTTCTTGGCAAGTAGAGGTATTTCTAACTCTCTATGGAGCTGATTTACATTTGTCCTTTTGTTTAGACCTTCTGATATCCTTAAAGCTGTGTTCTGTAATGTTTGTAATTGGTTTAAAATGTACTTTGGGGCAGCATCATACAGTGTGTCCCCATACTCGATGATAGGGCTGATAGCTACTTTATACAGCATTCTTATGGTACTTGGTGTAGCAAATGGCCTTAACTTTGTTAGGTGGTGTATCTTATTTTTGGCTTTTGTTATCTTATTCTGCAAGTGTGCTGAGAATGTTAGGTTCTCATCAATTGTTACTCCCAAATAGGTATACCTAATGGTTCTTTTGATTTCTTCTGTTCCTATATAAATTCTCATTGAATTTTCCTCCACTTTTCTTTTCGATTGTGTTACCGCCATTACATTGCTTTTACCTACATTTAACGATATTTTGTTTGTTCGACACCAAATATCAATATTCATCAGATCCTCTTGTAAGTTTCGTTCTGCTACTTTTATGTCCTTATGTGCTGTATAAATTACTGTATCATCTGCAAACATCTGTATTTTACATCTCTCTATAACTCTATGGATGTCATCTATGTAGATCAAGAACAAGAGCGGTCCAAGGGTTGTGCCCTGGGGCACCCCACACGTTACCGTTCTCTCCCCTGAAAGATAATTGCATACAATATTAATTATCATGGGATTTACACAATAATAGTTTAATTTCCTCTTTAATATGTCATGATCGAGCCGATTAAAAGCTTTAGCGATGTCAAAATAGCTTGCCACTGATAGATTACCAGTATCCATTCCTAATAATATAGGCTCAGTAAATTCGAAAAGAGATAAGTTGGTAGAAAAACCCTTTCTGAATCCACCCTGGCAACGAGTAAAAAGATTGTTTAATTCCATATGGTTTCTTAATGCTTCACATATGAAATTCTCTAATATTAGGTAAGGGTACAAGTGCAATCGGTCGTAAATTGTTAAAGTAGCAAAGATTACCACTCTTGGGTATGGCGACAACATTAAAGTGTTTCCACTCTAGGGGTATCGTACCAATATCAATACACTTTTTTAATAATGAAGTGAAATCATGTGATAATTTACTGAGATACAATTTCAAGATCTTTGTGCTTACCCAGTTAAATCCACAGTTCTTGTTTACGTCTACTTTGTCAATAAAGTCTAACACCGCTTTCTCCGAGATGTTAATTCTTATACCAATAGTAATGTCTGGACCATCATTTAGAAAATGATCAAAGCACCCTCTAGGATGTTCAGTGTTATCACCCAAATTCCTAAAGAATTTATCAAGTCCATTACTAGCCTCTAGACCTTTCAGGATTTTGCCATCGTGTATAAAACTTTCAGGCATAGACTTATTTGTCTTACCTAGCAGATCCCCTATATTTCGCCAGAACTTTTCACTATTAGTTCCACAATTATTAAATGAAGAGGTAATCTTTTCTTTTTTTGATCTACATACAGCCTTAGATACAACTTTCCTTTTTGTTATTTTAAAAAGTCAATCTCTTTCCTTAATAGCAGCAAGTACATCCGCATTTAAAGATAACTCCCCTCTAGTTACAATCTCAATTTTCTCCAAGGGACACTTAATATCTAGATAGTTTGTCAAATACCTTTTCATGCTGGCCCAGGCAATTTCAGGCGATACATTTTCCGACATAAAGAATTCTTTTTCCCCTGCAACTCTGTCTATATATTTCTCCAATTCATCCAAATTAACACTCTCAAACCTTCTTGTCAGTTTTGTGTTTTTCACAATTGGCTTAGGAACCTTCTTAAGGATTAAATATGTGACAGAGTGATCTGACAAATTGACATTTATTACCCCAGAGTCTTTTATATGTGGGTGATCAGTGGCAATAATGTCTAACAGATTAGCAGTGTTGCGACCATACCTGGTAGGTTTAGCAATACATTGATATAGAAATAACTCTTTAATTGTGTGTGTAAAATTTCTAACAGTATCATTGTTTTTTTCCAATACATTTATATTTACATCTCCACAAATCAGGACAGGTGACCCTTTGTGTTTATCCTTGATATGTTTCACGGAACGATACATTTTGTCAATGAAACACTGCTTATTGCCCGTCGGGGGGCGATACAAGTTTACAAGGAAAAAACTTTTCCTGTTTCCAGGCTTAATTTTTAGCGTTTGTATCTCAATATCCCCATCACATAAATTTAGTTCTTCCATTACCCATGGGTCGACTATAAATTTGCTGCTGACATAGCAGCATAGACCTCCTCCTGATTTTATTATATCATTCATTTGAGTCGATCTATCAGATCTATATAGTTTGTACTGGGTATTATTTATAAGTTGGGAGTCAACATCCGCTTCATTAAGCCATGATTCCTGAATCGCTAGTATCTTTATGTTAGCCTGAAGGATTGTGTCAGAGATTTCAGCCACCTTATTACGCAGAGACCGAACATTCAGTGATGTGACTATTAGGTCCCCAGAGTTTCGAAACTATCCTATACCATTATTTACAATGCTACAAGTACATTTTTCTGATTCAAGGTCAACTTTATCAAGGAGTGTAATTACACTAAGTACAATTCCAGATAGCATCACATTAAAGCGGATATTAAAACACAATACAAATGGCATAAATAAAACATGAAGATTTGTCCCTATGATATGGGTTGGCAAGGGCGTACAGTCCATTGGACAACAGAGAGTCGACTCGATCAAGTTTTAACATATAACTTGCAAGAAAATATATACAATCACATAAAATTTCACGGCTATTTATACAAGCAACTTACCCCTAAGGGGGCAGACCCGCAGTATGACCTCATGATTCGTAATCCCAAGAAAACATAAATCCAAAACCCTACATCAGAGAGGCAAGGGCCGGCGGACGCCATCTTGAATTTTACAGTACCGCACTGAATTTATCGACAGCCATCGACAGTCAAAATTTAGACCCTCAATACATTTTACAATTATGTACCATACTGTGTGACGCAAAAATCACATTAGGTTCCTGAATTAATTAAATAAACCTTTTCAGTTTTTCAAATAATGTACAGGTATCCATAAATAGGATAAACATTTGTTTACCAGAAGGCATTCAATGCTGACCCATGTAATTCTCATCGACCTCCTTATTGAACTTGGCGCACTGAAGGTGTGACCTAGTTTTGAAACAGCTGATCGTAAGAAGTGATTTGTACAACTGGATTCAATACAATACAGGTATTACAAGAGCTATAAATTAGTTTCCACAAAAGACATGGTTACCTCTAGCACAGTACAGTGCAGTTATTTACTCAAGAATTACCTTAATTGACTTCAGATAGGGTATTTCATAGTTTTAAGTCGCGTCTGTATATATATCGGCACAGGCACAGTCTGCGAGAAATGGCGTAGTTCTTTACTCAGTCAAAGTCGGGTTTGCTTTTTTTAGCATCAGGCCATTCTCTTCTCGATTCATTTAGTGATTTATTTGCGTTGGCTAGGTCTATTCTGTTGATATGTCTGAGCTTTGATACATTTACAGTGTCCCTGGGCGTGCTTGATGTTATCGGTGATGCTGGAAGTAGCTTCCTCAAACGCAAAGCTGGAGGACGTGCAGAGGCATTATCACTGGTCATCGTGGTCGAGCTGGACGTATTATCAATCTCCATGTCCGAGTCTTCATTGTCATCTTCATCTATCGAGGTGTTACTACACATCTCTGTGGCACCACTCTTTCGGGCAGCCATTTTCTCTTGTGGAGATGGATGACTAGAGAAATAACGATTCTGTGACTGGTTTTGTGAAGTAGGCGAACGAGGATTTGGAGAACGAGGCTTTGCTGTCGTCGGTGGGGGAGGAGGCGAAACTGGAACACATTTGGCGTACTCTTCTTTATGTGTTTCCTGCAACTCATCGCGGATCTGCATTAGTAGGATCCCCTGACGGTTTTCACCCATCCATGTATGACTTTGGAGCTTATATGAACCTAAAAAGGTGCCACACCCCCATTTTCCATCCGCAGTGGCCTCAACGAGCTCAATATCTTTGGTGCATAAGAGTAGACGTCTAAGCTCGGGGTTCTGCAAGAATTTTGCTTTCATTATGGATTTCAAATACGACTCTTCTTTCCTGCGCCACACATCATCAACTGTGATTTTGCTGCTAAGGTCCTTCAATTCAAAAGGATCTCTCATGTGTACAATGCACTTGGCAGTGTTGTATTTCTCGTTCTTTAATGCTTTCAGATAGACAAAAGCATGTTCAACAGAAAAGAACGTTAACTTCTTCACAGAAATTGGGCAGCAGAACATGTTTCCTGGCCACGCATGAGGCCCTTGGTAGGTCAGACAGCCACCTACTTTTTTAACTTTTAGTGTTTCTGGTTGGACTTGGGGTGGAAGAGTATCCAAATTATTAACACCATAAGTTCTGCCCTTAATTTGAACCTTATCGCCTTTGATTTTTGCAGATCCATCAATTTCGCATTCTTGAGCTGTGCGAGCTATCAATCTTAACATGCCTCTGTTGTGACAAACTTCGGGGTTTACGTCATCATCGAAGCTCCAAAATTTAATGGAGGGGTACTGCTCAGGATTGAAGAAGTTTTTGTTAAATAGTGCACCCTTAGCTTGCATGAAGGATTTCTTATCAGAGTGAAGATTGAACACCACAACAATAGGATCAGGTCTTTTGTTCTTGCCTTGGAACTTGCTAACCAGCCGGTACACTTCATCGAATCTTTGCTTAGTAAACCCTCTTAACACCATTGCAACAAGTTTGGCACATGTTACTTCTAGATCTTCGTTACGAGTATCCTTGACTCCATTAAATACAACCGACTTTTGCCTAAGGCAAGTGTCCAAGTCATTATTGATTTGTTTCTGGACTTTCTGGACTGAGTTTGTATTTAAGATTACCTACTACGGATACGAGATCATCTAGACGTTTCTCCAACTTCTTGGTCTTGTTTTGCATGACCACACGTTCACTGATTTCATCTTTATGAGAACTGGCTAAATCCTGGACAAAGGCATAAGTGTTTTCAACAAATTCGCTGGCATCATTCTGGCCGTCAATAAGGTTGCGTACATCGGCTCTGAGAACTTCCAAACCAGGAGGAGTGTTTTCTCCATGTTCGTCAACTTTAGGAAAAACCATATCACCATTTTCTGATTCCGTCATAATGGAGGTTTGTGGCTTCACAGGAGGAATATATGGTATAGTAAAGTCACTTTGGATGGCTTTCTTTAACTCAGGTGAATATCCAGTTCCAGTGCTGGCTCTACGCTTGCCAGACTTGGTACTCATGGCTAGGGTATACAACAACACAGGTGACTGGCGCGAAATATGAACACATTACCCTCATTGTCGCTCATGTGCAGTGTGAAATATTCAAGAAGAGATATTGTTCAAAGTCGTCAAGGCAGAAGGATTTGGTACCATCCAGTGTCTTCTAGTGAGTCAGGTAGGTGTATTTACAAGCTCTTTTCCAATAAAAACTGTGTGATTGTATGTTTAAAACTCAAGTTTGAGTCCACAACGATCAGTCACGTCTTTCGTTACTCGCCGCCATTGCTACTCTGCTGCTATGAAAATGTTTACCGGACATTATGAAGCATAAATTATTGTTTATTTTACAAAATACTTTCCAGCCTCACAAAAAACATTATTAAAGATTAATATTACGGGAAAAAAAGATTTCGACCGAAAAAGTCCTATACCACCTTTGGAGCCCTATATCTCAAAATGAAAGTTGCCGACATGGGACTCTTTTTGATAGATTGCATTATACTGAAATATTTAGTTCCAGCTCTTTTTTTTGACAATTTATTCTTTCTAAACATGATGGCAAGTCTTTAATATAAATTAAAAAAATTAATGGTCCTAGAAGGCTGCCTTGGGGTACCCCGTTTTCGATTGTACATGGCTCAGATATGATATCGTTCAATTTTGTCATCTGTTGTCTGTTATGTAAATAATTCTTGACCATTCTTATAATAGTTGGATTAACCTTATATCTCTCGAGCTTCAACCTAAGAACATCATGATCAATGCAATTGAATGCTTTCGCCACGTCATAATATGTAGCAGCAGTTACCTTTTTTTCATCAATTCCTCTAAGAATAGGATCTAAGAAATCAAATACACTAAGATTCGTAGAGTGGTTCTTTCTAAAAACCCCCTTGTTTACTAGAGAAAAAATGATTTAATTCCATATGATCTCTATGGTAAGGGTACGATCGCAACGGGTCTCAAGTTAGATAGTTCTCTAGGATTTTTGTTTTTAGGAATAGGGGTGATACAAAATTCCTCCATTCCTGAGGAATATAGCCGAATAAAACACATTTTTTCAGTAAAACGGTAGTCTCCCTTAGCATATAAATCAGGAAAAATTTCAAGATCTTTGAACTGACCCAATTGAATCCACTATTCTTATTTTCTCCTCAGATTGATGTCAACCTTACCCATGTTTTTAAAAACATTATTTAAAGTGTTACTTCCTTCTCGACCTTTTATACTGCTTTGAGAAACTGTTTTTTTTCCACAAGAAGATCATTCAATTTTCGCCAAAATTTCTTACTATCATTTTCACAGGAAGTAAGAGAATCCAAAATAAAGGATTGTTTTGCTCATCTAACGAGTTTGGCAGTATTTCGCCTAGCCAAGGTTGCTCTGTTAAAATCCTCATTCAATTTTGATCTTCTTGCGATTTTAAACAGCTTGTCTCTGTTCTTTATCGCTTCTATACATTCATGATTTAGAATTAATTTACCTCTCCTTATTACAGTTTTTTTCACATAAGGACACTTTTTGTCAAGGTAGGCAGTTAACTTCTTTTTTAGGTTAGACCAAATAATATGCGGCTCTGAATTCAACTCAGGAATAATCACATCATCTGCCGTTAACACATTGCAGTAGGTCTTAAGATTTAACAGATCAAATTGTCCATAATCTCGAGTTAATTTAACCTGCTTGTCAATATTACTCTTGCCCTTTTTTATATTTAAAAAGGTAGCATTATGGTCAGATATATTTATATCTAATAAGACGCCCGATCTGTTGACATGAGGATAGTTTGTGGCCATAATGTCCAACAAACTGTTTTTATTTATTATTTGTCGAGTCCCTCCTGAGATGAGCTGCTTTAGTGCCAGTTCCCAACAAGTGCTTAACCTCTAATACTGAGTCATTCTTCAAATCATTCATGTCGATGTTTATGTCACCACATAGCAATATACACCCATGTCAACACCTTTCTCTGATCGATTTCATGATATCATACAGTTGTTCAATAAATGATTTCTTATTCCCAGAAGGTGGACGATATATATTACAAAGTATTATTGATTTTCTATTGCCTGGTTTACATTTGATGATTTGAGTTTCAATATTCTCATTGCACACATTTAGATCGGAAAAAAACCATGGGTCAGCCTGATAGGTATTAGCCTGATAAAACCACCTAAACCACCTCCCTTTTTAATCTCATTACCAGACAAGGTTGATCGATCTTCTCTGTAAAGTTTAAAACGATTTCCGAATATTAACTGGCCATCAGCATCAGCTTTAGTTAGCCAAGTCTCCTGTAGTAATAGTATGTTTGTATTTTTACATAGGAGTGTATCATTAACTTCCCCTATTTTGTTTCTTAGGGATCTCACATTTAGGGATAGAATGGTCAGTCCCTTGAATTTTGCTAATTCTGTCATATCAACCAATACCATTGCGCTCCTCAGCTCATTTCACTAATATCAATTCTTGGCAAGCTCTTGAAACACATGAGCATTCATGTAGCTCTATACAACAGTAATGAGCGACAATTAAAAAAGAAAACAGCCCAGAGTAAAATTTGGTTATAGAATCGTTCCCTCATAGGGATAAGCAATGTGCTTTATGAATCATACAGCGACCGATTTTCAGACTATAAAATTAGCTGTCAATATTCAGCCACACTCCCCCAAGGTTCAATCTTTTCACATACGATGGGGATAGCTGGTATCTATCATCAACAACAATCAAGACATTTTTATGGTCAAATTAAAGAAAATACATACATAAGTCGTTTGTCATAATCCCCAAAAGCGAGTATAGTGCAACATCGTCTGCCATTTTGGAATAGTACTGCAGCAAATACAGGCCAAGCTCTTAATGGTAGAAAATAGAACCCTCATCAAATAGATACGCTAATCATATTATATTATACACTCTGAAAAATAATTCAAGTAAGTGACATATTTTCCTAATGTACGATACATAAAGCGGACATATTGAATCCAGAAAACGGGGGAGAACAACAATTTATAACGAAATCAATCTTCTTAGGATGAAACAGCCTTGATCTTTCGATTGACCTCGTGGAGGTGTGTTTGTAAACTTAAACACGTGCTGACCCCTCATTGGAATAGTATAGGCCGAAATTTGGCCAAACATTGTAGATCATTCTAATTCGAAGTAATATTTTAAATACACACCACATAAATAATCAATGATAATGTCATTCTTTATCACCATTTAAATCAATTTTAATATCTCAGAGATTAAGATCGATATGCGAGGTAATCCACTTCTGTCCGCCATTAGTTCAAAAGTTTTCAAGGAGGGAGCACGCTCTCCTTTGTTTTGTTTTTTCCTGTTTTTCCACGTCGACTGTTAACATTTTGGTCGGTGATGGTTAAGGGACAGACATGGCAACCCTACTCATATCAAGACGAAAGAGTCCTGTTGCTGGGGACTTCTTAGCACTGGCTGGAGTACTTGTTTTCGTCTTCAGTTGGTCGTCTGTGTTTACCGATTCTACTTCCATTTCACTAGTCGAGCTGTCATCACTGGTATCTGGATCCTCGTCTGAATCGTCGTCCAAGGAAGTATTCAGGTTTCGACCAGTCATAGAGGTGAGTTGCCTATTTGCATTCAATCTCTTTTCTTCTGGCGCAGGCGATTTCTCAAATACTCTACGTTGTCTTGGGTTCCTTGATTTTGGAGATAGCTTAGAAGGAGTGACGACCGGAGGGGGCGGGGACGTCAGGGTAATCTTGTTTACTTCATTACGATATTTTTCCTTCATTTCTTCTCCAATCTCCATTAAGATTTTGCCCTGCTTATTAAAGCCAGTCATGTCCCAAGTGTGGGTGCGTAAGTGGACAGATCCTAAGAAATATCCGCAGCCCCAGAAGCGATCTCCAGTCGCTTCGACACGTTCAATATCTTCAGTTTCTAGGAGCAAATTACGTATCATAGAGTTTTGGTCAAATTTCAGTCGAGTAATCGACTTCATGTACTGTGCTTCCTTAGTTTTCCATTCATCGTTTACTGACAATTTAGAGCCCTTTTCCTTGATCTGGAAGGGATCTCTCATTGAGTAAATAGTATGAGCTGCAGCAAAGTGACCATTGTTTAGTGCCTTCTTATACATGAAACAATGCTCAACAGAAGAGAAAACCAATTTCTTAATTCTTATTGTTGTATTATACAGATTGCTTGGCCAAGCATGCTGACCTTGATAGGCAATGACCCCGCCCACCTATTAGTGGAGAGACCATTCTTAAAACATAAAGTTTGCTTTCAATTAACCAAAAGGTTATCTAGGATCTAAGGATAAGTGAAAATACTTGATGTCTTATCTTTTATCTTTGACACTAATTTGTAATTATATTTTTGGCATTTCTTCAGGAAAAATGCATCGAAAACATATGATGCTCCATAAAATAAATTCCTCCCTTTAACTTTAATTTATTCATCTATGGCTTATGATACACATTTATGCCCTGTGGCTGGGAATTTTTTTCGTCTATAAAAACCATCTTGTACTTAGTTTTCCATTCAGTTGTCTTCATTCCCTTGGGGAAAACCGGATAATTAAATTGGGTATTATACATTGGATATTACTCGGATACTCTATCAGCACTTCATCGACCTGAATTAGGCCTATGGATCTCCAAGAGACACTAAGTGAACTGAGGTATGTTAATATACTTATTATATTGTCTCTGCATAAAAATCAACCTCTCCGAAAACAAATCATTTTACATTACATTAGTTCATTTGCTGTTTCTCAATAAGTAATTATTTTATTTATCTTATTTTAGAGCGATTGGGAAGAGTATTAAGGCTCTTATCACCAAAGTTAATAGACAGAGTAGGAATAAGGGGAGAAAAACAAAGAAAACCTCCCCTAGTCTAAAGGAGACTCCCCCTCTACCTCTTAAAGAAAAGAAAGGTATCGAGGAAGGGGGTGTTGGCGGGGTCGTCAAAAAACAACCCCATAGAAATTGACGCATCTAGCACTCCCTCCTCTATCCCAGATGACGTCAGCGTTGCTCCGGCTTCAGCTTTGGTCACAGCAGATCTAACCCCTCCTCCTCCTCCTCCTGATCACCTGGATTTTCCGATCCTAGATATTGGGAGTGTGGAGGAACTCGTTAAGGAAATAGATTCAATCAATAAGTAAGTATCAATAATTATATTTACTTGTAAAAAGTTTGGTGTTGTTGTTTATTTAATGTCTATTTTACTTATAAAATGATTGCAGTGGTTTATTTTCATCCTTACCTGATTCTAGTTACCTGTGTTACTTTTTTATTCATTGTATTTAATCTAAACTAGATTGCATTTGTAATATGATTTCTTTTAATTATAGTGATAGCTCCAATATGGAAATATCTTCATCTTTTCATCAAAATGGTATTTATTATTATTATTATTATTATTATTATTATTATTACAAGTTGAACCACACTAACTGTATATGATAATGGTAGATATTGTGGTCAGGGGAGCTTCACAGTTAATTTAACCTGAATTCTGATATCAAAGACAAAGGTTGGAGGGCGGAATTATACTTCATTATAAATGTGAATTTCGTTTAGAAATGAAATTAATATATATTTGTGCACCTTGACATAACGATCAATATCCCTACAAAAAAAAAAGTTACAGCTAAATAACCATTCAGTTATTAAGTTCTTTGAATAGTTTCAATTCAATTCAAAGCATTTTTTATTTATACGAGAAAGGTGTATTTATATATTAAAGGAGCCCCGTATCTGAAAGGTGATTTCCAGGTCTTCCAATGGGTTCCTGACTAGTTCCTACCGATGTGATAAATCATGTTTCTATTTATTATTGCATTCTCAAATAAATATGTGAAAATAAGTTTATGTTGGCCTCATGGCCCCACTCCCTACGCGGGAAAGTGTTGTTAAGGACGCGTTACTAACGTTGTATAAATTAGTGGATGTTACGTCCTAAAATATTGCGTCCTGATCGGCATAGTTGTTGACAAAAATGTCTGGGCAGAAGTTATAGGCCAGAAGGGCTAATAACACGAATTCAGGAACATACTTTATATCAAATTAAAGCTTGAAAGATTTCCTGTCCGATAATATGTGCTGTTTAACGATCAGTTGTATGAAAATGATTGGAAAACGGCCGATACGCGCGCCGTGAAATCTGCATGGGAGGAAGCCAGCTACTGGAATAGCCACCATTTATGGCGACGGATGTAGACCATGTAGTCCTAGTTCTGATATATTTGTGCATCAAATCTGTATTGTATAAGGTCTTAATTCGATTTGAACCCTTCATTCAGTAGATATATAAAAATGCAACCTAAGGATTGGGATCACATAGGCCAAAGTTACAGGCCTATAATATGCCTATACATATGCATAGGCCCAGGTCAAGGATTGGGCTGGAAACCAAGAATCCGAAAGTAGTGCACATATCCATACGCGAGCGTTGTTCGGCAAGAAAGTAGTTCTGTGTTTGAAGCGTGATTAAATAATAAAATCCTATTTTATTCTTGATAAATCTACCTTTGGATTGAACCCAACCTAACAACGATTCACCCCCTCCTAATTAATATCATATTAATCCACTTAATCATGAAAAACGCCGTTATTAATATCTTTATGACGATTATATATACAGTTAGTATATTTGGTCGTACGATGGCTGGAATGATAATACAGTGAATGAACGAAGACAAGGGTTGGCCGGAAACCAAGCAATGCTAGGTTTATTATTCAGCAAACAGATACAATCACAAGTAAAGAAAAAAATTAATTTTGAGTTCAAACACGTCCAAGCGTTGCAGCGATGAGGAGAGAAGTCAACGATGGAACGTGCTATTGTTTATACACGTGACGTAGTATGGTCACAGCAGAGTAGCACCGTAGTATCTCCTCTTGTCTGACGTCTGCGAAGGCTGCAAGCCCCGCCTTATTCGCACGGGACCTGACAGCTTGATCATACGAAATACTAGCTTTCAGAGCGTAAACCTGAGATCCAGACTTCTCACAAACAGTTATGCAATGGTTGACGACCCCACTAATCTCTTCTAAGGGCCTGTCATCGTCGACAAGTTTGGCAACGAGTTTTAAATTCAATTTTTCTATGGACTCAATGGATTCACCTTTATCAAGCTCCTTCCGCTGATCAAATGGGCGTGGCCGGGATCGGGACCTCGATCTACCGCGCGTCGTTCTAGCAGAAGAACCGCCCACCGCGTAAATCGAACTTTCCACACTTGAACTTCTAGGCTTGAATGTCACCGTATCATTGCTCTCTGCCGAAGTAGAAGCAACAGGAACCGAAGACGAATTAATAGCAACAATATTCCTCTCCATTGTCGAGACCAAGCCGCGGACCATTGCTTCCAAACCGTCAATACGACCGTTAACATTCTCGGACTCGGTGATCGGATCAGCTGCAGGATTCTCACAACCTTCTCCAACAGGCGGTTTATGAACCGTATTGCACTTTACACATGCCTTGCTGCCCTTAGGATTCATTTTGGCACAAAATCCGAAGATTCAACACAAAAAATTAATTTTGAGTTCAAACACGTCCAAGCGTTGCAGCGATGAGGAGAGAAGTCAACAATGGAACGTGCTATTGTTTATACACGTGACGTGCGCGTCATAATAGCTGAGCGCGACGAATATGATTGGACGAGAAGGAAAGGGGCGTGGTCAATGTCCACGTGTCTGCTCCCGCCCAAATATGAGCGTCGATGATTCGACTGTGGAAATTATTATTATTATCGCTTTATTCAAATAAACTAATAATCATTTCAAATCAATTTTGTATTGTAAATCCAATTTACATTATAACCATATATTCTCCATGTTACATTCATTCATTATACACACATAATTTTAACTATCTGTATCGTTTTGTTTCAGAAACTGAACTTCTGGATTTTCTATCTCTAAATTTATAGTTTAAAGTAAAGCACATAATGCTGGGTCTTAAAATTATAGAACCCTATTTCATAAATATTATGGGATTAATTTCCCGAGATTTGGTGTCTCAGGCATTCAGCAAAAGCCGAAGACACCAAAGCGAGGGAATTAATCACTTTATTAGCCTATTTTTGGATTCAATACAACTATCTAAACACATATTAACAAATATTAGACCCTTTAAAAAACGTTTTAGATGTACTTACAGCATGAAGAACTGCAATAATTTAGCTCCTCCACTGGAATACATGGGTTACTATTTTACTTCTTACACGGAAAGGACCGAGTCAAAATGCCACCTTTATAACGTCCAAATCAGCATGTTTTACACAGTTCAAACCATCACATTCTAGTATTTAGTTTATTTTACCTTTGTCACACCAATATCACATATGTACACATAATTATAACTTCAGAATGTTGGTTATGTCAGCCGCACTCTCCGTTCCATAAACAAACAAACCTTCCACTTTTTACATGCAACCAACGGAATCCGGACACTAGCGCCCCGAAATCAGATGGTAAGGCCCACACTATTAGTAGCTCTCACTGCTTGGGTATTACGGTCCAAAGACCCAAGTGTCTGGCGCTCTAATGTCGCGCACCCAAAGCTTCAGACTTCCGTTTACGAATGCCTTGTTCCGTGGGTCTAGGGACTTAAAAACAAAATAAATAAACAATCTGAATCGGTAGAAATGCTTGTAATATTGTTTTACTCCGATAGCAAAGATTTAGTCTACGGAAATCAAGAAATCAATGAATGGCGATTCCCGAAGCCATACGTGTTTACGTTCGAGCGAGCAAGGCGGAAGCATTGTGGAGACTTTCGGCATAGCCACTCTGTGCACGGTGCACTTGGTGTTGCATTGTGTACGGTAGTCTATTTAACACACTCCTCCTTCCATTTGAAAACACCTTGAACCGGAAGTTATTCCTGACCCGACCTTGACCTCTGAACTGTCATGGCCGTCTGTGGTGAGCATGACGATGTTTTGCCAGAATTGACAAATGGATTATTCCCTACTTCGTTGCTCACCACCATTCAGCAAGTGGATCATGCTAAGTACAAGGATATTTGGAACATTATCGGTGATTTTGAAGCTAGTGGTAGTGATATTTTGCAGTTTTACAGAGCCTGGCTTGTTTTGTCTGATTGTCACTGGGAGGCAGCCATGGTATCACAACATTGCTTGCACAATGTCTATCAACGTCATGTTATGGCGAGCCCTATGCCCTAAAAACGTAAAAATGGCTAATATTTCCATCGGAAACAGTGGAGAAAAGACTTTTGGGTGACCAGGACTTTATACACGTTCCAAACTGAATGCGGAATCAACGACAAACAACTAGTTGATGAGGTAAGTGAATGAGCGGAAACGCGGGAACCATTGTAATTTACTACATCCGAAAAATAATATACTACATCCGAAAAATAATTTACTACATCCGCTATCCTAAGTGACTACATCCGGTCAAAACAGTAATTTATCACTATCCAAAACCCCAGCAGAATCCAAAATGTAATGCACATAATGCTGGGTCTTAAAATTATAGAACCTTATTTTCATTTTTTTAATTTTTTATTACCATTTTGGCCGTACAAATTACAATAGAATACAAAAAGCGCCTGTCCAACTTGTGGATGTGTTCTCGCGTCACCTCAATTCATTACTAGATTTGCCTTACACTTCGTCATTTACCTTTACAATTGCCCTACTACTAGGTTTACACAATATTAGATTTCATCCTTAGTGTTTACTTAATCACAGCTCTTTTCACCTTACAATTATTCATCTTCCAATTCAAACTATCCAACAACAATTAGTTTTAATCTAATCAACTTATTAGTGTCATAATACCGTTTACCATTTTATGCGAACATCTACAATTCCATTTAGATGCTGTTTGTACTCACTATCGCCTAGCCCTTACGAGAGCTTTTACTAAAAACAGGGACAGATTAAAAACTACCACTTGGCAGTATCTAGATTTCGATCATTTCTGTTAGCTTTAACCAGTATAGGTCTTTCAGTTGCTTGCTGAAGCCTGCCGGGTCATTACAATTGCGAATTAATTCAGGTAAATCATTCCACAGTGTTATCCCTCTGTAGTACGCACTTTTCCGCATTCGTTCCGATTTAGGGGTGAAGGTTTTAAACGTGACACCTACTCTATTTCTGAGTTCCTTCACTCTCTCTCTCTCGTATCTATATAATCCTCTCTTTTTCTAAACAATGTCTTGATAAGCGCAATTTCCCTTCGGTAATCAAGGGGTAACAATTTTCCCTTGAGCAACAGTTCCTTCTTGGATAATTCCCAACCAAACGCTAATCTTAGTGCCGGAAAGGTTATCTTTTGCAATTTTTTCTGTGCTACTAGATTACAATTCATAATTACCGGGCCTGCATATTCCAATAAAGGGAGTACGTACATTTTACACAGCAGCCAACAGAGATCACCGTTTAGGTATTTTCGTCTCTTACTTATGCCAGATAATGACCATTTTGCCCTTGCTACCATGCTATTTGCTTGCATATTATTGCTTAATTTATCATCAATCGATACGCCTAGGTATTTGAATATGTGTACACGTTCTAATACATCATTATCACACCTCAACATAATATTCGTTTCAGACCTGCTTTTACTAAATACCTGGTATTTCGTTTTCTTTTTATTTATTACCAGTCCATTTAGTTTACACCAATTGTTATAGATGTTGATAGCATTTTGGGCTTTAGTCTCCAATTCTTTATCCCCACTCGCTGTTACAGTAATCACTGCGTTGTCCGCAAATAATACCAATTTTCCACCAAAATTAATATCTCCAAGGTCGTTGCAGAATATTAAAAACATTAAGGGGCCTAAAATGCTCCCCTGGGGGACACCGTTTAGAACATGCTCGTTGGATGTACATATTTCATCTTGTTTTAGGAATTGCAGTCTATCACTCAAAAAATCTCTCAATATACTACAAAGATTTGGGCCCATGCCCATCCTCTTCAGCTTTCTTAGGAACAAACCATGCGACACGGTATTAAACGCCTTTTTTATATCAAAATATATCGAAAGACACCTTTTACCTGCATCTAAGTTTTCATAGATCCCTTCTAGATTGCTGTGTATAGCGCCCAGAGTAGAACAGTTGCGCCTAAATCCATTGGGAGACCGAAAAGAATTCACTTTCCTCGAGAAAGTTGTATAGTCTATCATAAATCAGTCGCTCAATTACCTTACTCATAGTAGGCACAATTGTTATAGCCCGCACATTGTCTAGGTTTTTCACGTCACCCGGCTTCGGTAAAAGTTTAATTGCAGATATTTTCCATTCATCTGGAATTTTTCTAGTTAGTATACAACTGTTCAACAATGCTGTAAAGTATCTCACATTACTGTTTAATGCCATACACAGTAGCTTGTTGTTGATATAAGTTAACCCAGAGCTCTTATGTTCCTTTATCTTAGCAATTTCAGCTATTACCTCCTCTACACTAAAATCATCGGTGATATCATAAACTATAGGCACGTCAATTACAGTCGGATCCACCACAATGTTACCATCATTCCCTACCCTATGGGCACTGAGTGCAATGGAGTGCAATGGAGTGCAATGGCGACTGCAATGGGAGTGCAATGGAGTGCAATGGAGTGCAATGCAATGCCAGTGCAATAGAATTACACTCCTATTGCAGTCAAGTCTCTAGTTGAGTGCAATAGGAGTGTAATTCTATTGCACTGGCATTGCAGTATCTTATTCCTTTGCTATATTACATTCTACAACAATCATCAAGTTACATTTATTATTTAGATAACTAAAGGATCTTTTCCCATTAAATTATTGCCGTTTTTTTTTATACAAGAATTCCGACTGCAATGCCAGTGTATTTCTATTGCGCTACCATTGCGCAATGGCCATTGCATATCTATTGCAGTAATGAAGTGACCATTTATTGTATAAATCGTTGGAATTGGCATTTTTGAAGCAGGCAACACTTTTGGAACAGGCAACAGTTATGAAACAGTCAAAAATTTTTGTCGGAAATTTTGAAAAATCTAAATTTTCGCTGTTCATATAGGATTTGCATTGAAATTCATGACGACTCTAACAACACAAAATATGGAAATAATTTTAAAATCTTTTTGTCCATATGGTGGGAAAATTCCCCTAGACTACATAACCAGTATAGGAAATTTTCGCTCAAAATGCAACTTTAAAGTCATGGGCGATTTTTTGTATAGATTTCCGAATGCAATGTCAGTGTATTTTTATTGTGCTACCATTGCGCAATGGTCATTGCATACCTATTGCAGTAATGAAGTGACCATTTATTGTCTAAATCATTAGAATTTGTGTTTTTGAAGGATATATGACCCAAAAAAGGCTAAATTTTCGCCATCCATATCTATTTAATAGGTATCATGCATACAAAAAATTAAACATCTCCAAATAGCTATAAACTGAGTTTACTTAAAGGAGAAAATCAAGACAATAACAGAACTGTTTTCCTTTTTCAAATCGGATGATTATTCGAAGTTTAATGAACACTCAAAGTTTGAAGTAGGCTTTTTCATTTGAACTTTCAAATTAAAAAAAAATGTGCCTTGATGTGGCCGACGGAAATAATGTATTACGGAAGAACTAACTATCTGATTGTACATCGGAAAGCAGGGCTGTCTTCCCTGACATTCAGGGGATTCTTGGATAATTTATTTTCAGATAAGTAGCATTTTGAGGGAGCTATGAGCTATCTAGTTGAAATCAATATTTTTCAGCTTTTACAAGTGGTCACGATTGCATGTATACATGTAGCCTAGGCTATATACATGTATGTGTACAGTCATTTAAAAGGAAAGAAAGGCTATAAATCCTAACTTAATATGCACCGATTTGAATAAATCCTGATTTATATCAAAGAGCAGAACCTCCTTGCTATGGATATGTATGGGGCAAAGTGCCCCATCTATGATAAGGGAGCTATCAGGGATAATGCATGGGTGGTAAATGTTTGACCAATACATCGTTCACAATTGCTTGAATATGATTATTTATTTGATGTTTTTTTCATAAACTAATCAAGGCCTAACTCAGAAATCGTTATGTCTAAAAAGTTAGCTTTTAATGTATCCTACATCGTTCAATTGGTTGTTTGAAGGTATTCTGGAAAATGGAATTTATGTGAATTTATGAAGAAAAAAATAGAACATACTGGTGGTCTACTGGTGATCTTTTCCCATTGAATTATTGACAATTTTTTATACAAGAATTCCGAATGCAATGCCAGTGTTTTTTTATTGCGCTACAATTGCGCAATGGTCATTGCATAACATTTTATGTCCATCTTACTTGATTTAATATCAGCACAACTTTAGATCGTTATCCATCTAGTATAATATACACTGAATAAACATTATATACTAGCCTCAATGTTCTTGTGTTAAATCACAGGCCTAATTGGCCAATATACATTCCTTCAAAACACCCTTCATTCCTCCCTAACTGTAATTACTTAATTATTGCTTATAAACAACTTGTCTAAATAAGACTCATGCACCTTGTAACAATGACAATGATTTCTCAGCATACAATAACCTCTGTTTAAGAATTCACTGAAGCTTTCAAAGGTGCAAAAATGATGCCACACCCCCATAAGCATGGGTGAGCGAAATGTGGCATTCACAAGTGGTAAATGTGCGACATTGTTGTTATACTAGGATAGTGTATTCACAAAAGTGTGATATTTGACTCACAAAAATATAACAATGTTAAGATGAAATCATAAAAAATAAGTCACTGCATTGTTTGTGCAAGAATTCCGACTGCAATGTTAATGCCATGCAATGCCAATGGTTTGATATGACTGATTTTATTTATGGGCGATTCTCTCTAAAACAGTTATTCTTATGTCTGTTGGTATGTGCCTGTATATTGGAATTTATAACAACTCAATCTTTTGCGAAAATAGCCTGAATTTAATTTTGTTTTGGAGACCAGTAGTCCTACACCCGGGTCCTACACATGAATCTCTGGGGCTTATGAATATTGATAATGGATGAGATTCGATTTTCACTTTCAGAAGTACAATTGCTATATTTTTATCGTTGTTCATACATCAAGTTTCATGCTAAATACCACCGAAACGACCAATACTTTATTCCTTACGCAGCTGCAATGTTTCAGATCCATTCCCAATGGTTTTCCATTAGTGTGCTAGCCACAGGGTAGACCGCCCGGCCGCCGAGGAACCCCTACCGCTTGGTGTGGAGCGAGTCCCGATAAGGTTTCAGGGCAGACAAAGAACGCTCTTCCTAGCATCTATTTTGAGTGAGAAATGCCAAAACGTCTTGTACACCAAATATTATATATAGATTCAACGAATTTTATTTTTTCTAAAGAAATGGCCTTCTGAAATCACTTGAACTTCTTTGTTTAATTTATGTATGGACGGGTAAATCTCTGATTTTACCCGCCAATTTGGTGGGTGACGAAAAAAGTTAATTTCACACACTGCAAATAACTGTCATGAAGTACCGTATAGTGGCAGCTGATATCCGAAATATGATGTTTTAGAGGGTTTTGGTTGCCCTTTATGAATGTGCCACTTTCTATAAATTGATCGGCAAGATCAGTTTCAGTGAAAATGTTTTCTGCTCTTTAAAATGTAATAAGGTAATAGCCACTCAACCAGATTTAACCATTCAAATGGTTAAAACTGAGGCTCATTTCCTACCAATTATAGGCCTACACATGTCACTGTACTCTACAAGAATAGATTGTATATTGTCATATTATTTTGTGTATCGATTAAAAAACGTTTCTAAAAAATAAAAAATAAAAAAAAAAAATGACGTCAGGTCTGGAGATCTGAATTCCAGAAAGTATTGTTCTTTTTCTGGTGAAATGTATCTGTATTAGACCTAATGGAAATAAAAATAGTACATACATACACATACAGATTTGGTGATTTACGCGGCAGCACATGTAGGCTATACACAACACAACTAAAACCCAAACTTAATTGGAATGGATACTAGCCTACTTAGAACCGATGCGCCACCTATAGTGTATTGGCTTGTTATAGCTTGTTATAGGCCTAAACAAACGGCTGGACATCGCCCTCCATTTTGGAACTGGACTTTAATTCTACTAAGCTGGATTTCTCGCATAAAAGACCATCAGGTAAGGAGCATTATAGTACCCATTGTTTAAGACAAAAGGATAGCAATTGAACGGCTCATTTGTAAAAACTATTGATTTCTATTAAAACCATAATTTGCTGTAATCAATTTACAGTTACGCAACGTTACACAAACCAATTCCAATATGGCGGCATAAGCCAAACAAACAATGCCATGGGTATGACCGGTACAGTAACAGGTAGCTACAGGCTATGAGCCTTTTGGGACCGTCGCCAACACCTCTCTTGCACTGACACCTCCCTTCCGCTCACACTGCATCCAACAATTTATAATTCTTGGACGGGGGACCATTTCTTAATAATTCTTGGAACTATAATGCTTAGACTTCCCTGGGTATGTAGGAACATAATTCGTAACTCTGGGAATGGGAAAGGGGTTGTATTATAGCATATAGGTACCATTTAATAGCATTGGTACATACATGTACCAGTACTTATTTCTGAACTTCAAGGGAAAGGCAGAGCTTGCAATTACATCGTATATATCATTGATTTAATGTTTCATAAATATGATTGTTCATTCAGCGTGAATGGAGGTGACAAAGGTGTCAGCCTTGCTTCCCCTTAATCCTCCTCCCCCGTCGTCGCCAACATTAGCGTTCATGCCCGGGGAGCGTTCACACACCCGGCCAGCCCACTCAGTATATTAGATAGACACCTAGGGCTAGGCTCATTCCCAAATTTCAAAAACACCCCCTTATCTCCGGAAATAGCATCAATTTTAGACCCCCCTTTTCAAAGATTTGGATGGCTTTTTCCCGTTTTTCTACCCCTTATCTCCAGAAAAACTTCCCCAAAACACACCGCTTTATCTCCGGATATATATTAGAATGACATTATTTACAGTAGTTCTTTAGAGTATAACTGTAATAATTGTGAATGTGAGACTATTTCTAGGTTATTACATGAATTTTGATTAACACAAAATAAATGAATTATATTCTCTCAATGTATATTACCTTTTTAAGCTTCCTGTTCTATATGAATTTCATCATTATATGAGTAATTGTCCCAATAGAGCACCATTTGGTTTTCCAGCCTAGGGTGTCTACAACCAGTATTTAGGATGGTCGCACATGTTTATAACCATTTTATTTTAATTTCTTGGCAAAAATAAGGCTGTGAGAACCCCACTAAATTCAAAGTTTTAATGCCAAAATCTTTGCCACAATTGTATTTGTATTTAAGATTTTTATTCAGCAATTAAACATTATGTAACAGTTACACTATTCTCAGAATTTGCTGGTGTGCTTACAAAAAGGTAACAATATGTCATGACATTTATCAGAGTCATTTTCTATATATATATCGAAGCGAATCATTATGAATAAGAACAGTGTTAAGAGCCTCGCACATTAGCCAGTTTTACATGAAATAATATACAAATAGAATGAGATTTAAATAGATAATTTAAATTGTGATAAAAGGGTTTTTTCAGTCCAGAAAATAGGTAATAATTAGTATCTAGACGCTTTTTTCTGGGGGGAGGACGAAGAGTCATGTTCAACATTAGATTAGTTTATAGAATTCTTTATGAATGGCAATAGTGGTCTTGGTACAGCATTAAACTAATATAAATCTAGTATCTTTAATAAAATGATCGATTTAAAGACAGAGAGTGAGAGGGTCCGTTTGGGAGAATTACTCACATATTTTAAGTTATAAATAAAATCTTTAAAAAAACAGAGTTGTCCCATATGAGACCCACCTCAAATTCCATAGCAAAGGTTATATGATACGGTGTTTGGTCACAGGTGAGCGCCCACCAGGCAGAGCATTTTTCGGCCTGAGTTGACCGTCTGATGCATAGACATTTTAATATTATAGTTCATAATTTTTAAAAATCAGTGTAGGATTTCTAATGTCATTCGAGAGTTATATTGCTTATAGATATATATAAATATATCATATATCAGAAATCAATATTTATCAATTTATCAGAATTATCAATATTTCATGTTTATTGCAAGTTTATATAACAAAGCGCACTTGGCTTACCGCAACAAAATAGGATTAGGGATCCTCACAGGTTGGCAGCTCTGTATCGGCAGGGGAGGTATTGAACTCAATGTATCCACAACATGAAGTCTGTGTGACCAATCCGTAAAGGGGTGTATTAAAATATTATTGCGTTTATTGTCATGGGAAAATCAGATATTTTTCCCCGTTTTGCTCTGTAACTAAAAAAACATTTCGTCCAATGACCCCCCCCCCCCTCCCCAATGTCCTACACATATAGTATGGATCATGTACTGTAGTTCAAATAGCTTCTAATTTTTAAAAAGTAATCGTTGCAAGGGGTTTTAAATAGTTGTGGTCACCTGTAATAACTCTAAGGTTTATAAATAGAGATCGGAGGCTTTGGATCCTGGGATCCGTCTGAATTCTTTTATTGTACAAATGTTACACATGGAATGAGTCATGGTTGCGGTTGACTAGACTCTGATCCTCATGCTAGTCCTGCACAGTACTGTGATTAATTAATCTAATAAGTAGTAATTCTAGTTAATGATAATTTGGAATATTAATAATTATGTGGTCAATGACTTAGTGACTATGACACAATCATTAAGTAATATTGTGTAATATCATATAAGTCTTGCCTGAATACTGTTTCAATGAATATTAACCAAATTTGTATTTTTCTTCAGGAAGCGATAGGAACAGCCCCCCCCCCTCCCCTAGGCAAACAAGCATGAATCACTTCCATTAACAGGCTAATCCAGCAGTTGGATAAAGACAGGTACAGGTGGTTAAAAAGTACCACCTGTACATATTTATTGGTAGGTGAATCTACACATCTGGCTCACGCATAATTTGTATGTTTATTTTTAGCGATTTCAGTTGGACACCTTTACTTGATTTTTATATATTGAGTAGTTAAATTCAAGCCTAATGTTCACAAAAAACTTAAACAACACCCTATACTTTTCATCCAGTACCATATATTTACAAAGTTATTATGGAAGTGTATATTCTGCATACTTCACTTTAAAAGACATCAGACTAGAACTTGCTATTGAGGTCTTTCATTGTTACTGTTTTAGAACAGAAGCTGTCAGGATAACATATGCCCGATCCACCGCCGAAGATGGAGTCAGATATGCACAACAACACCTTTGACAATATGAGAGGAATGCTCCATAAACAGAAATCGATGTGCAAAGGAGCAAATTGAGGACAATGCAAAGAGATGATACGCATTTTATGAACAAGTTCAGGGTCTCAGAATACTTCAACTGCAGAATTATCGAATGTGGACCAAGGCTCACTCTCTATATCCAGTGTACGACATAGTGAAGAGATCTGTGCCCATGTCTACAAAGAACTTTACCTGGACTGTGTGCTATTGACATCAAGTAATAGTTTGGCACTTGTAAATCATAGAATTAATGCCTTAGTAGACCTTGGTTATAGCTGTTAAATTATTTATAAAGGTACAGTCATTTCGATTTGGTTATTTATTTCTTGTAATTTTTAAAGAAATATGTAATTAGTGCCATATTGTCAGACCTCCTGCCCGGGTGCATCCAATACAGACATTGCCGCCTGGTACACAAGCACACAGCCAGGGACTGGCCGCATGGTGGAATACCACGGCAATTGTTTCACTGAAATCACGCACAATAGGCCTTCACTGCAAAGCTATACATTATTGGCTGTCTTGCTGACGTGTGCTTTCTTGATAGCCTGTTGATGAAATAATGGGGGACGGGAGGGGAAAGGGTGAGGGTGGGTGATATCACTGGCTCCTTTTCTTTTACAATTGATATTTTCTTAATGTTTTTCTCACATTTTCCTGTACTTGTACTTTTTAAAAATCTCACCGACTGATGATAAATTAGCTCAAAGCAACCACTGAAATATATCATATATCCAGACCTGAAACATGTATGTATAAGTGCAGTGTTAGTTACATGTCACGCACTAGGTAAAGAGTTGTTATGAGGATTTTAGACACAAGTGTGTACATTTCTGCTCGTGTTGGCTGGTTGGTTAGAAGGAACTAGCAATATGCGAAATTATAGCAGTTTATCTACAGGATTTACATCACATACATTGGTACTTTTAATTGGCAATTATTGTATAACTCTAATGGTTTTTGTTGGTCATGATATTGGTTCAATTTTGATTTAATTTCGAATTGAATAAAGAAGGAGTGAACTGTATATAATGTAACCATTGTCTTGTCTTCTCTTGCTTCAATTTTGCATATAATAACTCATATAGCATGGTACAGTACAGTACAGTAATTGCAATATAATATTGGATATAAACAAACCATAATTAAACCTAATATTTTCCGTTTTCACCCTGCCGCCCCCGTGCAAAATTGACCACCCCCGTCCCCCCCTGAAGCCTGGCGCACGACGCTCCCGCTGCGCTAAAAATAGATTTCTGAGTGCAAAAAAAGCCCGTTCTATTGCAGTCACATTGCGCTACCATTGCGCTATGGCTATTGCGTTCACATAGCGCAATAAGTGGTTACACCCATTGCGGTCACATTGCACAATCATTGCGCTATGTGAACGCAATAGTGAGTGCAATGATTGCACTCAAATGCCCATAGGGTAGTAATGCAAAGAACTTATTCGCGTGTTCTAGCGCAGGCAGACCAGTTATTACAGTGCCATCCTGATAGAATTCATTCAGGTTCTCACTACTAACATCTTTATTATTGTAGATTTTATTAATCCACCTCCAGAATTCTCTTGGATTCTTTCTATTTGAATGCACCGAATTGACCAAACACTCCTTTTTCTTTTGACGAATTAATTTGGTGACTCTTATCCGAAGGGACTTAGCCTCCGAAATATCAACCACGTTTTTACTCCTCCTTGCTATAGAGAAAGCCTCGTCACGTTGTCTAATTACATTTTTCACGTCTTGGTCTATATTTGCCTGTGTCTTATATTTTATTTGTACCCTCATTCTTCTAGTGGATCTTTCTACACATTCTTTCATATCAGTAACAAACTGGTTCCAACTTCTATTAACATTCACATTCATATTTGCATCATAGTCATCGACCCTCTGTCTCAATTTATCATTGAATTCAATTTGTGCTTTTTGTCTACCTGTTTGAACCCATTTGTATTCTCTATCTGCCAGGCGTACTCTGGTTTTTACATTTATCATGCAACTAACCGGATAGTGGTCAGAAATATGTAATTCATGTATAGTACCATTAAACAAAGGCATGTTACTGTAGATTACATCTAACTGAGTCGCTGAATTCGCTGTTACCCGTGTATGCCCATTAACACCTATGGTTAGGTTATATCTCAACATTAGATCCTTCCATTTCGCTGCTGGTCTATTAGTACAACTCAGATCTATGTTAATATCACCTACTAGCATTATACGTTTCTTTTGTCTTCTTAGCCTACTGAGTACATCATTCATATGTTCTAAGCACCTTTCCAGAGATCCAGATGGTCTCCGATACACATTCATTAATTAATATGAACTTTCCCCAATTCCCTATTTTCACAGACAATACCTGCATTTCAATGTCAATGTTACATATAGACATACCTTCCAATCCTTTGCTTGTTACTGATATTCCCCTCCTAACATAGACTGCGAGCCCTCCTCCCTTTTCAGACACGTTATTCACGATTCGGTCCTGCCTATACAAAGCGTATCCACTATATGCGATATACGAGTCCCTAACATGGTCATTCAACCACGTCTCACATAGAGCTATTATCGAGAGACCTTTACTTAGGAAAGTTTTGTGCACCTTGGTTAGAAATAAGACTTCGACAATTGTATGACATAATAGTCTGACCCAATCTGTTTGGGTTTTGATTACCCTCAACCTGTCTAGCCATCGCCTTTACGATCCTGGTCTATGACCCTTTCAGTATTCAATTTTGGTGTATAATTATAATAAAAGGCGATTTGAAGACATATAGATAGGCTCTCGGCCATACTCCAATTCTAAATTAGAGCAATATACCCTGCTAGATTACAATAACAATAATACACAATCTCTGTTTACAGAATGAACACGGACAACACAATGTCCCACCTAATGACCTCATCAGCTGACATACTGTATGGTACCTGTTAGACATGGACAATAGTAATCGTAAATTCAACAATCGTTATCTGATCTCTCTAAACAACAGATGAATCCCTACATATATATACCATCTCGCCATCCTCAACATACATCATACAGTAGTCCTATCATTTACTTATTGATCTTTCTTTTTCAATAGATCTAATTTAGATCCACGTCTAGAATTCAAACTCATACGTTGGTACGAAGTGTTCAACAATTTTGCATTATCGGCTGTCGGAGTTGAAACCATACCTCTTGTGATTCTCGTGGTAAATTCACGTACATCGTCTAGCGCACCTGGGATTGGCTGCGTATCAACCACCTCTAGTGAGTCATTATCTTGATAGTCCATCAATTGATTAACTCTTTCTTCCCTATCATGATTTTCTCTATCATGATCACTTGCATTTGAAGGGTCGTCGTGTATCAGGTTACTGCTTATAGAACCATCCTGGGTGAGTGCTATGGCTTGATTCTCCTTTCCCTCCTCATTTTTATCATCCACAGCAGTCATTCTGGCCAATCCTGCCTCTTCTCCGACGGGCACTATCTTTCTGGTATCCTTCTTTGCTGCTTTAGTATATTTAAACACCAAGTGGTCATGATGCTTTCGGATAGGAGGCTCATCAAGGGGATGTCTGACTCACATTTTCTCACGTACCTCCATCAGCATTTTCCCTAGCAAGTTACCTCCTTCCCACGAATGATCATCAAGTTTGTAGTTGCCTAAATAGCAACCTGCTCCGAATATACGGTTAGGGGTAGCTTCAATGAGTTCACATTTACCCAACCCCACCAGCTTGCGCCTCAACACTGAGTTTTGCTCAAACTTCGCGACTAGGATTTTTTTCATTTCATCGTTAGCCATAGAGTCCCAATTATCATTCGATGGGATAGCTTCTCCATATCTTTTGCCTTTTTTAGCGAAATATGCCTGTTCCGATGAGGTATATTCAAAGTCTTCATAAATGAATTTAGTATGAAAGAAGTTGGAGAGGAAGGCCCTCTCCCCTTGAAATGCGTATCCACTGCTTACAGGCACAATTTTGGTCGTTTCAGGCAGTATTTCCTCAGGTATCGTGTCTAAGAGGCTGTTATCTATAATTCTTCCGTCCAGCATCAGCTGATCACCTTTTGCTTTGGTTTCTTCCTCATTGTAACCGATAGAGATTGCTCGTTTGGCAATTTGGTGAGCTAAGCTTCGCTTTTGTTGAACTCGTTGGGGGAGTACATTGTTCATCTTTACAAATTTAAGATAGTTGTAACATTGGCCTTGGAACTTGGTTCTATCCTTCAATACCTTTTGGCCCCGTATTAATTCTTCTTTTATGCCAATGTTCATCAATTTCACGATCATCCTGGGAGGTATTTTACCCTTTTGGAAGCCTTGCCTATAGGCCTTCTGAACCAGATCATGGGTGAAGTGAGGTATGATAAGTTGGCATAAGCTGACAACTTTATCGATAGGGCTTTCCCCGTTATAGTAATCCATACCTTCTATCTCCATATAGTTCTCCTTCGCCATGGTCTCGCATGAATCCAATTGGTTTCTCAAGCAGTGTAGATCTTGGTTTACGTAATCCGTTTCTCGTTTCACATCAAAAACTACATTCTCCATTTCCCTTCTTTTGGATATTTCACTATCCAGGTCTAATATAAGATCGTTGACAAACTTTGAGTTCATTTCTATCGCACCTTGCATGTCCTCTTTATCCTTAGAAAGTCTTTGTTCTACTGCCGTCTGAAACTCTTTTTGTTTCCTTAGCATCGTTTCCATTTGTAGACGTAAATTCTCCATTTCTGCAGATTGATCGGGGCTATATGTGCTCGATAAGTCCCCAGATTCATCAGGTGTATTTTGTACCACCTCCTGTGCCTGTTTTCTTTTTTTCCTTCGGTTGCCACGGCCAGCGCCCATTGTTCGTCCACTATTGTTTACCGTAGTAATTGGCGGGTAAAAGCGATCGTCCTCTACTATCGCTCACCGGGCAATCCAGGCAATATAAATGTCAGATATATCAGTTTAACGTCCCAAAAACCAATATAAATTAAAATGTCCGGATTCTCTATCTTAGTACAGAGATTTGTGGCTATAGATAAGCTCCATCGGATCACCAGCATTATATTAGATTCTCGATTTCGGTCGCTTCACTCTGACCGGGCGTCTATACTATCCATGATGCTCATTTTATGTATGGGAAAATAAAAAAAAAAAAAAATCCTTCATATCAAAATCTTATTTCTTTGATTTACTTACATCAGACGCTGCATTGAATCATCATTAGTAGTAAAGTTGTTTGTTTAATTTTAATAATACGTGTGTAAGAAGTAAATAAGCATTTCAATTTTATATGAGTTTTGTCTAATTTACTGCCTATCCTTATTAAATACATTCCTCGATTCTTCTTCCATGATTTGCGATTGCGGGCATCTCGTTCATAAAAAAATCAACACAGATGAATATGTTTTTTCCATCACCTTTATTTTCATATAAAAAATTTGCATGTAAATAAGTCATACAGTGTCATACACTACACTCCAATTCATTTAATATGTAAACCAATATCCTCCTAAGCATTTCTATACACATGCATGTAAATAAGTCATACAGTGTCATACACTACACTCGAATTCATTTAATATGTAAACCATTATCCTCCTAAGCATTTCTATACACATATATATCCCATATGTTGCAATATTCTTATTAAACAATAAGAATCGACTATGTTTCATTCTGTTTACTTGTTTCAGGTAACAAAATTTGCAGTAGCAGGAAATGCATCACATTCAGCACAACATTCTGAAGGACCACACTCACATTCCAGCTGAAACATAATAGGTGGTTGCTTTGCTTTCACATTCATCAAAATTTCTTTAAATTTATTCCACTCATTAAGCTTAAAAAATACTCCTTTTTTGGTAGGCAAGATAATAGTGGAGGTAGGAGCAAACCATCCTCTAACATCCACTCCATAAAAAGATTTTAACACCGAAACAACAACTTCACCCAGTTTAAGATGGTACTCATTAACAGAAGAGGAAAACACTGTTTCCAGCCACTCATCGATAACATCAATGTTCTTGATCAGTTTTTGTTTTCTCAGCCATAGGCTGAGAAAACATATGACTCAGTATGAAAACAAACTTTTTCCGACCAACTTCTTTTTTATGACAACTTTTTTTAACGACAATTTTTTCCAACCCAACTATTTCTTAGCGACAATTTTTTTTCAACCAACTTTTTACGACCAACTTTTTTTTTATGACCAACTTTTTTTTAACGACAATTTTTTCCGACCAACTATTTTTTAACAATTTCTTTTCGACCAACTATTTTTCAACCAACTTTTTTTACAACCAACTTTTTTTTACAGCCCTGGCTATTGCAGAGTTATTCATTATTGGTTACAGTTACTGAAGTGGAAATAAAAGTCAAGTGTATATAAACCCTAGTCTAGTTGACATTAGTATGTCTTTTGTGCCATATTAGATTTTACCTTCTGGTCTGTGAGGACGAGTGGAAACTCAGGAGGACTAGTGGATCTTATTTCTACATAGGTATTTCCCTAAGTTTATCATTTTTCTCCCTTTCTCTACATGATTTCAATGGTCCTCAGTGACTGGTCATAAATTCAATTCAATTCAATTCAAGAATTCTTTATTGCAATTGATGTTGTTTATGCACTTGTCAAATGCAACCCCCACCCCCCCACCCCCAACCCCACCCCCACCCCCGGGGATGTAGGGGAATGTCCTAGGAGTTTTGCGAAATATGCTGAAATCCCCGACCCCCCAGGGCAAGAGATTTGTGTAAATTCCCCCACCCCATGGGGCACATTTTTCTTATTATAGAACTTGTCCACCTGGAGTTGCCCAGTCACAGCAAATGGAGGATAAATTTGTAGGGTTACCAACTTTTAGTGGTTTCTGATATGTGTGGGCCAGGGAAAGCTATAAGAGGAAAATAGAGCTCCCCATAATATATACATGAAAAGTCTCACCTTTGAACATGACAGGGTTTTTGGTGTCCACAGCTGTGTGTAAGACTATCAACCCTGAACTATACTGGATATGCAATGTAGACAATAGTTGAATGTCTGAACTAAGGAGAGCCTAAGCTGCCCAGTGGTGTAGTGTAGGAAGTTATCAGCTATTTGCGGGGTGGGGGCAAGCTAGAGTGTGTGTGGAGGTGGGGTAGGGAGGAGAAGGGGGCAGGTGTAAAATGTGCTATTTGACAATAGTTCTCAATGGTCAACAGAATAATTGATGCATACACAACCCAGAGGTTAGAGCAGCAAGTTGCTGATAGCCTCCCTCAATATATGTGTGAAGAGTGTCATCCTTGAACATGGCAGGCTTTTTGGTGTCCACAGCTGTGTGTCAGACTATCACCCCTGAACTATACTGGATATATGCAATGTAGACAATAGCTGAATGTCTGAACTAAGGCAGAGCCCAGTAACTTTGGCCCATTAGAAGTGTACAGGAAAACTCCAATGCTATACCTATAGAACATCGGAACTATGGGTATATGTACTAGTAATGTTTGTGATAATGGCCATATGTGATGTGTTTCAGGGAAATGAGTCACAAGTCGCAAAATGGTATTTTTCAAAGTGTTTATTTTACAAGATCACTATATTGGAATTTCAGGACAATGTATTTAATATATCTTTTCGTTTTAGAGGTCCTCATATGGAGTATATTTAATTACTTTACTGTTTATTGCCCGAGAAATATTGGAAACTTTTTTTTCAGAAATGAAAGTATCAAACTTAAAATCTAGAAATACTTGGGTATATGGGAAATATTGGGTATCAGATTATTAGATTACCATAGGAATCTGCTTGATCTCATCTTTTCAAATATAATGATATCTCAAAATCTATTTTTGCAACTTATGACTCATTTTCCTGAAACACATCACATATTTGAAAAGATGAGATAAAGCCGATTTCAATGATAGTTAACAGTAGGGCATCTAATAAGTACAATTATATTTTTTTAAGTTTCATATCTTTATTTTTGAAAAACAGGTTTGGAATATTTTTGAGTAGACAATTACTAGTAAAGTAGCTAAATTTACTCTATAGGTACCGGTAACCTTAGAAATGCATAGATTTATGTAATACACCATCTTGAAATTTGGTGCATGTATTAATGTTACTAGTAGCTCCAAGAACACCAAAAATGAAAACATTCCAAGCAAGGGTTCTTATGAATGAATTACTTAGGAAAATATCAGTTTTGTGACTTGTGATTCATTTTCCCTGAAACACATCACATTTTCTCTCACTGCCTTTTGTGTTTCTTCGTTTAAGGTGGGAGGGGGGAGACTAAATCAAATTATTGACCTAGCTCTCATTACAAGTGTCACTGAAATACCTGTATCAATAACTGTTTCAATTGCTGAGAGATTGGGGGGAAGCTAGGGATATTATGTACATTTCAGGCGATATATTGTGACGTCACACAGCACTCTCAGTCCCCTTTTGTGCTAAACAGACCTTTTGGATCTTATCTAAGGCAACTTAACTTAAATCTTTAATTTTAACAAGTGAAATTTTGCCAGAATTATTCCTTTAAAATGAGGACATCTTCCAGGAAATGTATACTTTCTATACCTATCTCCATTATTTCAAATCTGATGGTATCATCAACCTTTGGTGAATTATGACTCATCTTCCTGTGACACATCACAAAAAAATAAAAAGGTCGCCATATGCAGAGGGAGAAGTGAGCAGTATGAAAGTGAAAAAATTGTTTTGATACTCCAAAAATTAGTTAAGTTATAGTCTTTCAAATTACCTACCTACATCAGGCTCTGCTTAGTTCAGCCATTCAGCTATTGTCTACATAGCATATATCAAGTCTAGTTCAGGTGTGATGATGGCCACACACCACTAAACCTCTGTCATGTTCAGGGTTGACACTTTCTGTGTATATATAGGGGGAGGTTTGTAACTTTAGACCATACTGCCTAGCCAAGCTCATGCCCGCTGAAAGCCACCAAAACTCTCTTGGGAACCAACTTTTATCTGGGGTTAGACGCAATTTGATCAGATTTTGGGAGGTTTTTTCTTGTCTATAGACCACACAGACCACAACAAACCACCAAACCTCAGGGTAATAATGCTATAATAGGTCCAAGACACTGTATTTGCTCCCGACTCACTGGGGAATAGAGAGCAACACCTCTCCTCTACTGTAGAGTGGGCACTGGCGGACATTCCCCCACCCTCCAGTTGATACTGCTGTAAACTAAGGGAAATCCCCGCCTGGGTGGGGGAATGTTTTCTCAGACATTCCCCTACCATTCCCCTACTTACCCGGGGGTGAGGGGGTGGGGGATTCAATTGACAAGTGCATAAGTATAGGTGATGTCTGCCATTGCAATAGTTGCCAGAAATCTTTTTCTGTATACTACTTTAATAGGCGGTAAAGTCTGGATTGGGTGCTTTTTCTAAAAATTCTTAATATAAATTCAAATCGTACTAAATACATATCCTCAATATAATCCAATAGATATTCACTTCAGCAAATATAATGAAAAGATAGACAATATAAATATAATGATAAGGCGTTCAATATAGTATACTTATAAGCTTTTTCGATCTTGCAGCATCTTCATTGATGACTAATGGTCTCTTTTCAAGGAGTAATGGTTCCTTTTCAAGAGGACCATTCAAAATAACGACTGTGTTCTGCCTTTTTAGTGTTGGACGATTTTGTTGTTTCCCTTGTTGTTTCCCTTGTTGAGCATGAGTTTTCATTGTAGTTGATCTTGGAACAAATTTTGTATTATTTTCTTTGGTATCCTCCATTTTGGAAACGTCTAGTGGTTGGTAAAGTCCAGAAGAATTCACGGTAAAGTTTCACAAGCAGCAAAGCACAGATAAATCCAGTGTGATGTTTCTCGAGCAGCAAAGCATACATAAAGGAGCTAGATTAAAAAGTGTGTTTTATACTAAACCAATACCTTACCCTCCCTCCCACCATACCCGTTGTGCATTGGAAAATCCGCCAGTGCATGCAAAAGTACATCTGACCAGTCACAAAAGTGCAACCTGCTCAAAAAAGCAGTTTTGCACCTGGTTTTGAACCTGATGCAATGTGCACCATCAGATGCACTCCAAAAATGTGTATCAAATTAATGTATATAAATCGGGTATCAATTTTTCGATTATACCAATATATTTAGCATAAAATCAAACATGGTTTTATCATAAGTGATGTGTTCCAGGGAAATGAGTCACAGGTTCCAAAAATTATATTTTTAAAAGTGTTTTTTTCACAAGATCTCTTTATCGAAATGTTCTGATTTCTAGAGGTTTAACATTTATAATCATATATATAATCATATAAATCCATGTAACAAATTTCAGGACAATTTATTAAATATATTCTTGCGTTTTGAAGGTCTTTGTATGGAATGTATTTAGTTAAATGTATTTAGTTAATTTACTGCTAATTGTCCATCCAGAAAATATTGCAACTTTTTTTTTCAAAAATAAAAATATCAAACATGTAATATAGAAATACTAATTAGATGTCCTAGTGTTTACTATCATTGGAATATGGAGGTAGGCTTGTATCGTTTAGCTTTGTGTATAGGGGTTTCTTTTACTCTGTGTCAGAGAGTGAGTATGAGTGTCAGAGAATGGAGTGTCAGATATTTGCGACAGTGAGTGTGAATGCCAGGTGAGTGTGCAGTGCTAGCTACTGTGGTGTGTTGTGGCTTCATTGTGTTGTATAATTTTATGGTACTCGTGGGGACGAATTTGGTTTGAATTATTATTATTATTGTAATATAAGTGCAATTGTTTAGGTTATACTGATGATTATCTAAGATTCTCAAATAAAGTCTATTATGCTCTATACCTGATTTATAAATGTGGTCCTGATAATGTGCTACTGACCAGGCGTAAAAGACACAGTTATGATGCACTCAGTGATGCACTTTGAATGCTATTGCTGTGTGCTGTGTGGACTTACTGAGTAAACATTATTCATTCATAGTAGTAGTAGTATGCGATTCTCGCATACTACTACTACTATTCATTCACAATCACTATTCATACAAAAAAACAGGACATTTAGATAGAGTTTTAATTCATAAGTATTTTATTCTTTATAGGCATAATTATGTGATCCGTTTTAGGGAAATGTGTCATAAGTCGCAAAATAATATTATGGACTTTAAGATATAGAGATATGAAAAGATGAGATCAAGCCGATTCCAATGGTAGTAAGTTTGATATATATGCTGATGATACAGCAATAACGGTCACTGGGAAGGATCCAATCAAATGTATAAGGGCTAGTCAGCTAGCAGCAAATGAAGTGTCTATCTGGATGCAAGCAAATAAACTTAAATTAAATGCTCAAAAATGTCAATTACAACTGTTGGGCTCAAACTGGAGACTAAAAAAGGTTAACTTTGCCGCACTGGGAGATATTTTTATAGATGGTCGTGCTATAGAAAAAGCCAAAACAATCTGTTATCTGGGTTTCACTATTGATGCTACTCTTAACTTCAACCAACATTTTATTAAAAGCAAAAATTCTATACAGCAGAAAATTAACAACTTTGGTAAACTTAGGGGTAGCCTAAATAAAGAGATTGCCACGACAGTTGTTCCCTATGGGCACTGAGTGCAATGGAGTGCAATGGAGTGCAATGGAGTGCAATGGAGTGCAATGGAGTGCAATGGAGTGCAATGGAGTGCAATGGCGACTGCAATACGAGTGCAATGGAGTGCAATGAAGTGCAATGCAATGACAGTGCAATAGTATTACACTCCTATTGCAGTCAAGTCTCTAGTTGAGTGCAATGGCAGTGCAATACTATTGCACTGGCATTGCAGTATCTTATTCCTTTGCTATATTACATTTACAACAATCATCAACTTATATTTATTATTTAGATCACTAAAGGATCTTTACCCATTAAATTATTGAAGATTTTTTTATAGGAAGTCCCAGAGGGGATGAAAGTCAGTAGAGCTGGCCCCCACATGAGGGTTTCTTTCTTGAATGATTGCGAGGCCTTTGAATTCTGGGCGAATAGTGCTGAATTGAAAGAGTATACTTTGCCGGAGACTGGAGCAAAAGTATGGGTTAAAAGGGACCTGCCCAAAACTCCTAGACTCCGTGAAAATCGTGCCGAGTTCTTAGTTCGTAAGGCGAGACGCCTGCAGTTATATGACAGAATAAGTCAATTCGAAGGCAACATTAATATTGATGGGGACGTCTACTACCATGACTAGTTCCATACTCTGCCAAGAGAGATTAATCCTATCGCCTTATCCAAAGCTGAAAATGACGACACCATGGTGTTTTTTGGTAAAGAATCGCCATTGTCTAACCACCATCTAGCTGACTTTCACACAGGAGGTGTCAATTTTTCATGTGTTGAACAATTTCTGGCGCACTCATGCATGAGGGCAACGGAAGATCCAGCCAGAGCTCATGCTATTGTAGTTATGAGGAATCCTATGTTATGCAAGGATGTCCTAAACACGGCGAAGAAGACAGGATCCGCAAAGCACAGAAACTGGATGAATGGGATTCAGGAAACTCTGTATGTCGCACTCAAAGCTAAAGCCATACAGAATCCGTATATCTCGGAATATTTGCTTGAAGCCAAAGCAAAGAGGCTGGGCGAAGCAGCCCCCTTTGACTCAGTATGGGGAGTTGGGATGGGATCTCAACACCCTGATGTACTCGACCACAGAAAATGGCCGAAAAACTGGAAATATCATGGGAGCAGTTTGGGAGAGGGTACGGATGCATCTACAAGGCAGGGCAGCAGCTAACATGAATCCAGTCCCTTAGCTTGTGAAACGCAACATGTCGTATTAGCTGGAACTTTCTTCTCTAAAATCCAAGATGGCAGACTCAGAGACAATTTCGACCACAACACCAGACCTCGCACTCCAAGTCGACGATGAGCCTGAAGAGATAAAAAACACTTTTAGGTTAAACTCTCTTAATTGTAGGGAAAAAAGTGGTCCGAAGAAAACATTGGTCTAGAGCAGGCATCAATTGTATTAGAGATGTTCTCAATGAAAACTATGTATTTTATTCACATGAAGAGTTAACAAGACTGGTATCAGGTGCTCGGTGGTATCAGGTGCTCGTTTATTGACATTCTTCAGATCAGGTTCGCTATACCCTTTGACTGGTTAGAAAAGATCCGAAATAGTGTAATACAAGAAAACCGCACCAGAATTAAATTGTTTGAAATAGACGGTAATACGTTCTATATTTTTAATACTAATTGTAAAGAAATATATAGAGAACTTGTTAAAAGAGACAAACCCGACTACGATAAATTGAGAGTCTGGGAAGAAACTGTGGCAGAAGTCACTCATTTCTCATCATATCATATCCGCCCAGGTGCCATCTAAAAGCCTTATTCAAGAGCTCCAGGAGGCTATTTTTGGTTAGTTCATGGCCTGTTTGCCACCAAGCAACAGCCAAAATACCAACCCTACATTCAAAACCAAAACCATTGCATTCAAAACCATTGCGCAATGGTCATTGCAGTAATGAAGTGACTATTTATTGTCTAAATCATTGGAATTTGCGTTTTTGAAAGATATATGACCCCCCCCCCCCCCCCCCACACACACACACACACACACTTGCTCGGTAAAACAGCCAAAAATGTTGTTGGAATTTTTTTTAAAATTTCCCTTGCCATATAGGATTTGCATTGAAATTCATACGACAACTCTAAAAAAACACTAAATATTGAAATATTTTAAAAATCTCTTTGTCTATACAACAAAATGATACAAAACCAGTGAAAGAATTGTTAAGATCGCTGAAACTTAAGAGTAATACATAAAAGGCTATGACATATAATTTCAGTGTTAAATCTCATAGAGACAATTCTCGATTGAATTGCAATCTTAAAATCTACCAGATGTCATAAAAAAAACTAAACTAAAATGAAATTCATGCAATAATCCATTTAATTAGGCCTACAACCTTGGTTGGTACATCGTAGGGAAACCATTTTGAACGATTAGGACTATATATGACCATTTGCTCTGTAAAACAGCAACAATTTTTGTCAGACATTTTAAAAAAATAGATTCTCCCCTCCATAGGATTTGCATTGAAATTCATATAACAACTCTAGAAACACTAAATATAAAAATATTGTTAAAATCTTTTCATCTAGGCCTACACAATAGAAATATGTTCCTATATAGGCCTAGGCCTAGATGAGATAAACAATGAAACAATTTTTAAAATCGCTGAAGCCTAAGAGTTAGGCCTATACATAAAATCAATTCAAGGTCTACAAAACATATTGTATGATTTGAATAAAACCCCAAATGAGTTATGCACGCCGAAACAACCAAAATTTTGATAAATCTAAAGGTTATCCGCCTACCTAGCCTTACGTTGTGCACCACACATGCCACCTAGAGAGTAAAAAGTGAACTACGGCTGACCTACTTCCGCAAAGCTGAGATCGTTGGTTGTAACACATAAGGTAAGTTTCGAACATTTCTGTTCATTAGATCTTTTATTTCTAGGACTGAAACTATCCCTCCCTATTTATTGTTTATGTTATGTGTGATAAGTATGTTCTGTTTACAATACATTAACTTATTAGGTGTTACATTAGGTGATACGGTGAAGTCCCATGTATTTTGCAAACACAAATTTCTTTAAAATGGCAGCCGCCATCTTGCCCCATCCTTTGCCACCGATTAAAAACTTGTTATAGCGTTTCCATATGAGTTTAGAGCGTAAAACAGATGTATTTCCAGAAGTGTCTGCACCAGATATTTTATATGTACAGTAACGATTTTGGATAGTTAGTTTAGTTAAAGTGAGTCTGCCTCTCCCTGTATTTGTTACATGGACACACAACGGGGGGGAAGGCCTCAAACTCCGTCCCTGGGTGACGGGATGCGTAGCTTTCCACTCCGCCACTCAATAGCGCTTCGGCGGCCGTTTTGACGGGCGGGTGGGGGAGGGGGGTTCGGGAGGGGTGAGTGAGTGAGATCAGGGGTTCAGGCTAACTAAAAATTCTTACTAGTCCGGCAGACTAGTGACTTTCCATTCCACTAGTCCTTCTGAGTTTCCACTAGTCCTTATGGACCAGAAGGTAAAATGTAATGCCAACTATTCAATTACTATTAATAGGCACCTTTTGATATTTCCCCCAAGGTTAATTAAATTCATTAATCTTGCCAACATGTCACAATACTTTAACTTCAGAAAAACTAAAAAATAAAAGAATATGTTAAAACTGTATTGAAAAAATTGAACAAATATTGATTCATGTATCCATATAATATATGGGTAGCCATTTCTATGAAAAGAGGTAGAAAAGAGGGGTTTATTTTGTGTGACAAACATGTCTCAGTGTCATGTTCTCTGGCGTGAAAATGTGATTTTGAAGCCTTTTTGGGGATCGCTACACTCTATTTATAGCTTGGGAAAGCCCCACGTAAACCTTTCAGGGGGACCTAACTACATACAGAGGAGTGGGAGAGTGAAGAAGAGGAGAGGGAAAGGGTGGCGGTATTGGAGAGAGGAAGGGGATGGAGAGGGTGTAGGAGGGGGAGAGTTAAGAAAAGGGAGGGTGGTGTTAAGGTTTAAATGGGAAACGAAATACTTGGACCTATTGTTCGTGATGACCTAAACGTACAAAGTATTCTTCTAGGTTATATCGGAAAACAAAAGCATAATTCACAGGCAAATATTATTCTATAATAATGTCATAGAGTTTAGAGCCTTTGTATATGAGGTTAAAAGACACTACCAAGCCCTGTCATATAATGCTGCATTTGACAATAGTAGCATAAAGTGGTTCTCTAAAGTGAAAGAATTTATGAAAGAATTCTGTAAAAATTAATATTAAGGTAGTTCATCTGATGTTTCATGAAGGTGCGTTGAGTTTATATAATAGCAAAAGCCCATGAGCTAGACTTGATAGTGTCACTTTGTTAAGATCTATCCACTGAGAAGAAAAGGATATTGTTACATTTTGTAGGTTTAAAACTGGAAAAAAAAAAAAAAATGATAAAAGATAAAAGATAAAGGTTACAGCAAAGAAACAATTAACTATTGTATTTGCCAAGACGGCAGGAAGCTGAATAAAATCTTTAAAAAAAAAAAAAAAAAAAAGAAAAGGAAGGGTGGGTGAATAGGAGAGGGGGATCGAGGGGGAGGGAAAGAACAGGGGGAAAGATGCAAGGGAGAGGATGTAGGGGAAGGGAGAGAGTGGAGGGAAAGCATGAGGGAGTGTGTGTGTGGGGGGGGGGGAATCAGAGATGGGGTTGGAAGAGAAAAATAGGTATGCAGAGCAGGCATGCCCCCTGGAAATATCTTTAAAACTAGGAGTAACATAAAATTCGGTAACATTAAATTATACAGGGCTACACTTGTTGGATATTCAATATTTAAACTAAAATAATAGGCTAGTAATATTAACCAAAGGATGGGCTCAATTTGACTCAACCCCAACATTATAATGAAGTTCGGATGCAAAAAATGGTTCATGTATTCTTTTGGAACCCAACATCTGATGACATGGTGCTTTACTGTGATGGGAGAAAATTAAAAATTCTATCTGTTTGCAGGTTTGAATGCATAGTACTGGCTGGAGACCAAGGCCAAGGTAACCATGGTTTCCATGGCTTATCCATGAAGATCAATTGACAGGTATGTTTATTGGTGACTATTAATATTAAAGTACAAAATGATGATTTTCATATTTATAAACAGAATGTCGCCCATATACATGATGGTACTCTTTACTAATTCCACCCTTAGAAAGTTTGAATTTCATTGAAGTTCAGGGTGAATGTAAATGACCATAAAAATATGTAACTTAAAATCATGCCTGTGTTAATATCTCATTAACTTTATTCAATTGTCAATCTTAAAGGGCCTTGTCCACTAAGCTGATTCTCATGCATTTTCACATAATTTAGTGGAAAAGAGTCCTCTCCGGCACAAAATCGCATGAGAATCGCCTTAGTGGACTAGGGCCTTAAGATTGACAATTGTGATTACTATATTATATGGTTCCCACTGGTCATTAAAGGATGGGGTGCATGAAATCGGAAAAAATCTTTTTTGGAGTGTATTCCTCTTTATAATTGTTCAAAGAAACATTATTGAGTATCTATACATTTTTGGTGCAACGCATTAACGTGTGAGAAGCACTTTAAAATAAGTAGGTCACTGTGACCTCAATTCTGGTAGAAGTGGTACCTATGTAGGCTGTGACGTCACAGGGGTAACGCTGTATGGGGGACAGCTCTACCCGCACTGTTTAACGTATATTTACACCATCTGTGTAGCTATTCTTTTGCTGAATTCCACAACATGCCAACTAAGTGCATTGTTGTAGGATGTAACAAGACTCCTACAGATGGATTGATTTCCATCATTGGTCAATAGACAGCAAAATTGACTGAATATGAAAGAATTATGTTTGCATAAAAAACGGGCAAGTGGTCACAGACATCCCCACCATACTGTCTGTAGTTCCATGACTATCATCCATATGTAACTGGGCTTTTATTATCTGAAAACTGTCAGAAACAAGGTGATAACAAACTTAGTTCAGTGTATAAGGGGCTTTTAAGCTATTTGTCAGTGAGTGGGATTGATTTGGAGATCTCCAATCATACAAACAAAGCTGTCAACGGGGAATAAGTTTGAAATAGTGTAGGGTGCAGCTAGAGTCTGTGTGCTCCACGGGCAGGGCAGCGGCAGGCACCTACCTCCCCTCCCAGCAGCATACACACATACTCCCTCACCCCACCATATGCACCCGGGATGCACCCACACCCTGTATACATATATGTGAAGATTCTACAGCCCATAGTTGATTGGATGCAGTAAATATTAATCTTGAAAGTTACTAAACATTGACTTAATTTAAGCCAGAGTTACAAATGATATGGGATAGGTTAATGAAGGAGCAGTGCCTTCCCAGGTCAGGAGAAGTCAGGGTGATATTTTGTCAGACACCATAGGCATAGTCCATACTTCCTTTTCAATACTGTAACTGCAGGGACTACAAACTCGGCCATTTCTTTAAATTCACTGTCTACACATTCTTAGCTTTTACAAAAAGGGTCTGGCTATCTTTCTCTGGAATCAATTGTCAATGTAGATTTGTGTTTTCCCACATAAATACCCCAATGCACTGCCATCAGAGCTATGGATACTACATAGCTCTACTGGTATGGGGCTTTGTGTGTGACCCCTGTGACGTCACACGGGCAGAAAGTCACGGTAGGTGGCAGTTAATGCGTTTTATTCCTAGCTCTAGTTTACATGAATAAAACCTCTTGTAACTTTGACAATATTGCGTGTAAATGATTTAGATTTTAAAATCGGGACAAGGAACTGACACTCTTCCCAATAAATAAAAGAAAAAATTTCATGCATCCTCTCCTTTAAAAGTCATTGAATTCAGATTTTCATTTTTACTGATCATTGAAAGTCATTATATTTTGTATTTCGTCCTTGAAAGTCCTTAAAAATTGGACAACGTAGCACCTATGACTTGTTTCCAACTCAGTCAGAACCACTTGCCTGACCAACCAACTTCACACACTGTTTTAGGTGCAGCAATAACATTGTACCATGTTCAATATTAAATTATGCAATAATTTAGAGGTTCGCACAGACAGTTACAAATTGACATGAAGGTTTGGGGTTTTTTTTGGTTTATTTTTTGAATTTATGAACTGGTAACAAGTTATTCCTGCAATGCAGACCCCAAGTACTTCTAATATGTAATACTAAAAATGTACATGTCCTATGGACAGGAAACCCCCTTTCCCTCACAGTCCAGTCTCCATGTCTCGCTTTATCTCTACGAACGTCTGAACTTCATGAGAAGAACGAAGCAACTGATTTAATGGTAACTAAGATACAGGCTCCTCCAGGAGGGTACATGCATAATAATGAGTGGGCGGAGCCCTTACGTAATATCCATGGCCTAGCATGTATAAGTAGACTTGCACAGTCCTAGCTAGTTAAGTATAATTAGCGATTTAAAGTAATGTGATAATAGGTGATAATTAATAATAATATAAATATAATGAGGTTACACAATGTTACGTAATGTTACATAACACTGCCCCCCCCCGCCCTCAATCAGATACGAAGTATCGAGTGAGGGTGTACCCTAAAAACTTACAAGAAAATTTTTAGGAATTTTTGAAAAATTAAAAATATTAAGAATTAATAATTTTTAAATAGCTGTGCTGTTACCTAGTTATCCATACCAAGCCATATGCGCGGTTACATTGTGCGCAAGAAGATATTAAATACATAAAGCAAATCATACGATTTAATTACCATTTTGTAAAATATTTTCAATAAATTCATAAAGATTTAAAAACGTCGTTATGAACATGTAAGAGTGTAAACTCAGAAAGTGAAAGAACTGCTAATACTAAGGTCTTAATCGCTTGAAAAATCTGGCTATTATCTTACACAAAGGGTTCCATGTCATAATAAAAAAAAATAAAAAAAAATGACAAGGTCTGCAAACACCGCAAGTGTTAACCCTATGAAAAACCAAATTCCAGTGTTAAATTCCCAATAGTACGGTCCAATCTGAGAATTTTACTCTAATCACACATAATAAAAGAACATCGCGTATACCAACACGCGTGGAAACCTGAAATATATTGGGATCCTATGTTAAAGTCTAAATAGTCCGGTGCAAACAGGAACAAACTACGTCGTTTTAATTTTTCCTATGTTAAATTCCCAATAGGTCGGTCCAAACAGTGACACCAGCCGGCGCCACCGTCGAATCGGTTTTGGACCGGACACCTACCAAGTATAAATAGCTGGTCATTTGTGCGGTGAACCATTGAGAACGCCACCGCTGAGCCGACCACACACCCGTACTATGGGCTACAAAGTTTTTTCAGAAAGAGATTGTTATATTCTACTGTTGTCTACCTACACGCACATAGGCAAGGATCCATTGCCGAATGAGCAAGAGTATTGGTATATTCCAACTACCCGCTTCCCATTCCTGGTCCATAGCCTATTCCTTATTCCAAATTAGATTTTGTCTAATCTAGTAATATACAAAAAAAGTTTACCGATACATTTAGTTATCTCCTTTTTCAAATAAATACCCGGAGATAAATAAATTCAATAATCCCGCAAGGCCTGATATGTAATCAACTGGCCTCGCTTGCTGATTATGTAACAGGTCAACCCCATCCCCTTCTACTCCTACAAGGATGACGGTTCACTCCGTCGCTACGCTCGATTTTTCAATCGCATAGCAAAAATGTCTTCTTTCTGCATCTACTTGCAGTAGAATACATGCAAAATAATTACCCGTGGGTACATATGACTAGCTAAATAACACTACAACTTCAAGTAATAAAGCGACTGATCCGCTAGACTTAGTATTGCTGACGTATCATATCCACCTAGTCATAAGATCATATAAATCTCTTGGTCTATGGTATGTCAATCCTACTCACGCTATTTACACCAGTAAAAAGAAACCATCTGTCCTTATTGGAAACAGATCTAGTGACTCCTTTAAGAGTCTGTACTACATAGTCGTCCCCCGTTGGTGTGATTACACCCTGGCTTATGGCCATCGCATCGTATCCTCAGGGGGTATCCTATTACGTATACAGTACTTAGTGCGCAGTAAATCACTTTACAGCCATATGCCACTGTCGTGTGGCGCTAAATAAACAAAACACTTGAGGGAACCATATGGGTTATCTCAATCCTCAATGTATAACTCAAAGTAGTTCCTCTAAACATATTAACTGTTATGTCTGGTAATTAGATCTACACTAAAAATACACATATACCAAGAGAGCTGAGTACCTACTCAGTGTAATCAAAGCAAACAGAGTCGATGATACGACCTAATCGTAGGCATTAATGGCCTCACCAATCCTGTATGTACATAAAGTCGTCATCGATCAACACATATAAATCACACACAAGTAAGGGAATAAAAAATAAAAGCAAGAAGAAATGCAATGAATAAAATCAGACAATAACGCTTGTCTGTTGCATGAAATGTCATTTAAAGTTATCGACTGAATTCCAAAGAACCCAGGAAAAAAAATTTTAGCTTGTATAAACAAGTAAAGTCCTTCCTCTCTTTCAAGAGAAATTAAAGTCAATATTATTTAGTAAAGGTGCCGTTGCTGTTCACCTTGACAAATGGGGGCGATCCATTTGCCATCTGAATCAAATATTAAATAAAATGTTAATGTCCTTGTAAAGTAAAATTATATCTGGCACTCCTAGGGTGATCCTGTCACATTCGTGGCGTGGGGAACTATAAGCATCTCCTCTTCTTGGCCACTCTCTCTTGCCGACAAGTACGCCGCCGTGCTCCTGTAAGAAAGCATCGACCACATACCAATGACAGGTTGCATAATACTTTGGGTATTTTGTAAATGATTATTTTAAAATTTCACAGTTCTTTTGTGCCAATATTTCCCATGAAAGCCACATTACAGAAAGTAAAACATCAACATACATTAACAAGAAGAAAAGACGGATATAAAGTATTCGTGAGAAAAGAACACCCTACACGTCTATAAGGGCAAGAATAACTATTGTTTCAGTCCATATATTAATTATATATAGACTTACATGTTCACGTTGGACCCGTTGGGGTCGTTGATCCACGGGATCTGGTAGGATCCGTTCTTGGATTCAATCACCAGGACATACATTGCCTCTGATGATGGCTCCATGATGGCTGCCAGTTCGCTTCTGTACCTCCTATCCACCTTTACGTTGGTTGGAAGCAAGATCTGTTTGTTGGCCCTATGGATCTTCAGGGATAGGGCAGCCTTCCAACGGAGGTCCAATGATAGATTGCAACAGCAGCACCAATTGACATGAGACTTTCCCAACCTTAGAGGTGGGGCTGGGGAAGATCCAAGAATAGAATTCACTTCAAATGGGATTTGCATTAAACGTATTGAGACCAGACTCTCATCCGAGTGCAATCTCAGAGTGATCCAAGAGGCTGATTCATCGTTTACATCTTTCGTACACCTTTTACACGTGAAACATCTAGGCAAATAATTGCAGATACATCTCCTGTTTTTCCACAGGAATCGCAGGATCTTGAAGGCTATAACTGCTGCAACTATTTTGAGAATTGCCTGTGTTGGACTTGGGGGTTCGTATGGCAGTAGGTCTTGAGTCATAGGTTGTGGGGTTGGGATATCGAAGCCCAGATTTATGTCCTCGAAGACTGGGGCCGATAGGTTTAATCTAAAAGCTTGAATGGGCCTCACAAACGTGCAAATAATTGCCAGCTTGTGAATCCTATAAAATAAATAAAATGAAAATATTGTCACACCAAGACTGATAATCAACGCTATGTTTATAGTGGCTGGATGAGTCGACATGGTACTAACTGACTTTTTCAGAGTTTCCCACCGATCATTTGCCATTTTGTCAGCCACTAATAGCTCGTTAGCCAGCCTCTCTGTGTTCATTCCTGACTCTATAATCGATTTGGGTAGATGTGACAATGCTGCATGCATATCTTGGGGTGTGGGCAAATTTAGATGAATTCGTGATCCATGTTTGGTTTCTCCAGTTAAATTTTTGAATGGAATTTTGAAAATTGCTGCTATGGCTAAATTAAATCCTGATTCAACAAATATACTGGTCTGATTCCAAGTAATACATCCATCCCTAGGGGCAGAGATTACTAAAGATCCACTAACTAGGGCACAGTCGCAAGGGACCTTGACTATAGCCAAAAGGCTCAAAGCCATCCTAGTTCTGGGTCGTTTGTGACAAGCCAAAGTCACTTTGGTCGTACGACCAACCAGTAGGTGTTGCATCCTATTCATAGTCAAATGAAAGAATGGGGTTGGTTTAGTCAGATATGTGTGGAATACACATAACCGAGCAATTTCAGAAGCTTTATCTTTAAAAATGGCCGAATAACAAGTTTCTTTTCCCTTTAGAATATGAGTTGGAGGAGTAAAACATGCCACTGAATTCCTGAGCTGTGTGCACTGCTCGAACGAATGAATTTTCATTTCGAAATAAATTCCCTGAAGGGGACATTTTGCCAGAATATGGGGTATCTCGGTCTCTAACATGGTATACCCTGTTGAATCGTTCGAGCTACTGTGAATAGGTATGCCGAATTTCAGGGGTCGATATGCAATGCAGTTATCGTCATTATGTGAAATTATTAGTGGAATTGTTATCAACAGAGAATTGTTTTTAAAGGAAAAATTTTCTACTCTAGTGTAGGAGCTGTCCAAGGAATCGTCCAAAATCCTCAACGTGGGAGATTGGACTTTCAACTTGGTTGCTACAGGTTTCAACAATTCTCTTAGGCCTCCCATCGGAAGAAATACATCCGACAAAACACCATGTTTTAAATCGTCCAATCCCTTCAATAATGTCCTAGCTGTATCTATATATTCTATTAGTACTAACAAATTTAAAGTTGCTTCATGCAGCATCGCATGTAAAGCCATGGTGTTAGATATTTCTGAAGTTAGGTTAGCTACAAAGGCATCGATCTGGTTCGTCAGATCCTTAATTTCGTCGGTAGAGTTTATAAATAATTTCCCTACCTCACTATTGTGTTTAGAAGCGTGCCTGAATAAGTTTTTCAATTGCTTAGTAAGACCTAAAACTACCTTATCCCTGTTCACATCGGATAATTTTCCCAGTGATAAAGTATCTATCAAAGCATCAAGCTTGCTCTCCACTAAAGCCAAATGGGGGTCTGTAGCTAAGCCTAGGGCTGCAGAAACTGTATCGCCTATAGGCTGTAAAAACGCTTTTCTCTTATACCTATTGTATCTGTCGTTTGCCACATTCTCTATTTTATCAAATAACTCAAGTGCTGTCCCATAAACAAGCTGCAATAGGCCTTGGATCTTATCTCTAATAAGTCTCATGTCTGATGTTGTATTGTAGTGATTTTCCATCCTAACGATTGTTCCATTAGGTGGCAAAATCACTGTTGGGATTGCTATTTGGACATAGGTTTTTTCCACGTCCGTCAAGATGGGTTTCCTCGTTCCAGCAAATGCAACCCCGTAGTTGTGTTTCACTACAGAGTCCGCATTTGCCCATACGGTGAGGAACAGAAGCCTAAACGAAGGTAAGAAAGAAAAGAAAAATTCTCGTAAACTTTTGTGTTCAGAATTCAAAACTAAAGCGATATTTTCCCAAAAAGTATATCCCGTCTATATTACCGACTGGGCTTATGCTTAATCTATTTTCACGATTAAGGCTATCTGTCGGGGGCCTCTTGCCACTAAATGACTTATCTCCACTATCATGCTCACATATAAATAACAACATACGATAAAAGAAAGAATAATATTCCGGTGTAATCCATGAGTAAATCCTTGGCATTGATGGGTATCCACATAAGTATAAACATCAGAGCAATCATAAATCAAGTCTCAAAACGACACTTACCAGATTGCAAGACGGAACATGGTGATAAATCGTTGTGCCTATCGTGTAGTAGCTCACTATCAGTGAAAAATAAAACGAGCAGCTCAACTCTCCCCGATGGTTTTGGCCACTGCTAAGGAAGAACTTGAATTCGGCTGGTCATATAGTAATGTCCGCCTCAAGCCATGAATAATCTTGACCAATAGCAGCTTAGGACCCTGGAATTGCTCTTCCTGAGGAAGACATTCCACACCATATATAGCAAGGGGGGCGTATACTAGGAGCTGTCGTGCCACCATCACTCAGCATCATTTACATAATACGATTGCATCGTCCCATCCTACTGGACTTGCATAATAATGCCGCCTATCTGACTCAAAATAGATACCATCTGTTCAACCCACGGGGACCCCGGATCCTAGTAATTTACTCTAAGATATATCCTGTCGACCAGAATTATTTTCCTATTTATTTGCTGTCTCTAGTATTTTGATAAGCTTGTTATCAATCGCACTGGATTTCTTTATAAATTGTACATGTACTGGCCTTTTTACCTCTACCCCAGTCTCCAAATTCCTGATCTTCACAGTATATGGGGATGGGAACCCACACACAACGAATGGTCCAGCAAATTGTTGCTGCAATTTCTTTGCTGTATTTTGCCTTAGCAAACGATGTACTTTAGCATAGACTATAGATCCAACGTCTAATGTGTGGGGCTTGGCCTTCGTATCATGCTTCTCTTTCATTTTTCTTTCCCTCTCTCTTCTGCTTTTATTTGCAATTTCAGCCGCTTCAGCCTTTGTTTTCATTATTTGTAATAACTGATCTATTACTGGCTGAGTGTGGGCTATGTCATCTTGCAGTTGAGCCTCTGAGGGAATGATCGGGTTTTTGCCGAATGCAAGGAGATAGGGCGATATGCCAGTGGTGTAATGATCTGAAGCGTTCAGAGCAAATTGGATATTAGGTAAAAATAAATCCCAATTCGTCTGATTTTCATTCACCATCGTCCTTAAACAACCAATAATCGACTGATTTTGGCGTTCTACTTCTCCCTGTGCCCCTCCTTCTCCCTCACCCTCTCCTCTGTAGATGTTAGTCTTAGACATCCAGGCCTTCTCCTCCCTCCCCCTGATCTCTCTTCTTTCATACACCCTGTCCTTCTTTCTATTATCATCATTCCCTGAGCTCTTTCTTCATCACTTCTTCCTCATTGCATTTGGGGTGGGTGAAAAACCCAACCCGGGGATGTTGGATACCCTGCCCCCTCCCCCCCATCAAGGTTTCCTATGGTTTCTGATTTGTTACAAGCACTGGATAGATAATGTCTAGTATTCAAGTGATAACTTTGTCCCTTGTTAATGATGTTTAATTCATGCCCTGGCCTTATTTATAGGTTGCGTTCTCGAGTGGCTGGGAACAAATCGACTAATCATGGAGGAGCTGCGGGCAGCCAAGAACACTTATTTGGACTTGGTCAGTAGTGATGGTAATATACACAGGAATATACTCATATGAACCTACTTGGCATGGCCATTATAGAATCTGGACAATCAGCCTTAAATCATGAGGAAGTATGTAGGGTCCGCCGTGGCACTAAGGAGATCCTCGTGGCTCCAGATCCTCGTGTGCAGCGGGGCAAATGTTATGCCACTCCGCCGCACGGATCCTAGAGCCAGGCTTGCACTCGCCCCCAAGGTTCGTAGCCTTCATAGGCCTAAAGAGGCCACCGGACATGCCTGTCCGTCCCAGTCTCGCAGCGCGGTACAACTGGAAGCGTACATTCGAAGCAATAAAAAATTTTCGTGCACGAGCTTTATTAATAAAAGCGAGGCTAGTGAGCCATACTAGCCTTGCGGATAAAAACCACCACCTGCGAGGAGGAGAGCCCCCCCCCTCGCTGTGAGATGAACCCACACGAGACAGCCGCCTCGGGGGATCGCAGTGCTGATCCCAATCCCTATGGGGGGGGGGAGTTCTAGACGAACTCCCCTGCCTCCTTCGCCTCAGCGTCCCCCTCCGTTTTGGAGATGCCGTGAAGCGAGAGATTCCCAATAAGGGCTTCATCGAACGGGTCGAAACGCGAATCTGGGACGACAACTACGTTGTCTTCTTGTCCCAGATCGTCGTATATTAACGCCGTTTCGGAGTCCGACTCCTGCAGCAGCTCGTGCTCTTCCCCGTCCGATATTTCTACCGACTTGTCAGAGCCCGAGCCTGCTGCCGCCAGATGGTCCACGGGAGTGGTACCTTCGTCCGTGCGAGGCCATGGTAGCGCGATCGCATCACCATTTCCCTCGACCCCTTCCACACTCGTACCCGTGGGCGCGGTGACGGGAAGACTGAACGTATCCAACGAAGGTAGCGCCTCGTCCAACTTTGGGGAGGCCTCACCGCTCGGCGGCGGTGCCGGCCGTGCCACCAAAGTTTTGTCCTCTATAAAGGAGAGGCGCTTGGTCGCCGAGGAGACGTCCCCTCGGGGCGGTCTGTACGAACGGGGCGTGGAGGAAGCAGCCGGAGTTACCTCGACCGAATCCTCTGCTTCCGCGGATTGGCTAGCCGAGGGCATGTTAGGCCCCCACTTAGCTGCTGACATCCGCGGAGCTAATCCCGTGCCCGTACACACGCTCTGATTCTCACGTTGCCGAGTTAAGTCAGTAACGCCGATGAGCGTGCCACCCGTATCCATAGGGATCCCCGCGGGGTCCACTACCTGGATGGAGGGAGGTTCTATCCCATGGGATAGTGGAAAGGCCGGCCGGCGCGAATTGAGAGCCTCAACTCGCAGCCGACTCTCTGTCTCACGGAGCTCTTGAATCTCCTGATTCAGCTTGGCCTGCTGCCGTTCAGCTTCCTCCTTCTCCTCTTCCTCGCGGAAGAATGCCATGTCGTGGGCCGACTGCTCCTTGTCTAGCAGACGTTGTCGCTCGAAAGCTTCCCGCTTGGCCGTCTCAGCTAGACGAACGGCTTCCTCCTGTTGGAGCCGTTGCTGTTCTGCTTGCCGCAGAGCAGCCTCCTCCTGCCGGAGTCGCTGCTCTTCGGCCTCCCGTAGAGCAGCCTCCTCCCGTTGGAGTCGTAGGTCTTCCGCCTGTCGCAGAGTTTCCTCTTCCCGGAGTTTCCTCTCCAAGGCCTCTTTGACCAGGCGTGTCTCGGCTAGAGTCGTCTCCCGTTGGACACGGAGCCGCTCTGCCTCAACCCGACCCTGCCCGAAACGACGCTGTGCCGCCGCCTTCTCCTCCTTTTGAGCAGTTGACCCCTCATGCGGGTCTACCTCCATCTCTGTCTCCGTACCACAGAGAGGGGTCGCGTTAGCGAGCGTTGATGCCCCCGCGGTAGAGGACACCTTCGTATTCGCGATGCGGGTGGGCGCGCGGGCTTGAGCATGGGTGGGAGTGCCCCGACCTACACCTCCGAAAAGAGGTTTGGCGGTCTGACGATCACCCGGACCGAAACCCGGAGGAATGGTCGGCTCCGCGCGCAAAGCTCGATTGAACTTTTCGCGGACCTCCAACTTCCTCTGTTCCAGGCGCAGAATCGGATTCTGCACCGGAGGAGCCGTCTCTACCCTTGGTGGTGGGGGAGACGCGGGTTGCATAGCCCGTTGCGCGGCCTGTGCCCGCAGCAGAGTGACCTCCGCATGCAGCTCCTGGTTCTCCCGGCGAAGTCCGTTGACTTGCGTATCGAGAAGGTTTACCCTCTCGACCAGGAGTTCCTGCTCGTTGAGGGACCTGTTAAGGTCCTCCATGAGCTGCGCGATTTCCGCTTGGCTATCAACCAAACGGTCCACGTTATCGAGAGGCCTGTAGGTCTCTGCGATATCGACACAGAAGCCTTCCAGCGACTCTTGTAGAGCCAGCCGGAGGACCGCTGCGCGATCGGCCACCACCTTTCGGGTACGGGCGATGCCCGCCCGGTCGACTTCGGGTGGGGGTGCCCTTGCGGCAGCCGTAGGTCGTGACGGACCCGGCTGAGGGTCCGGCACGGTGGCACTAGGTGCTCTACCTTCCGCGGCTGCGGGTGCGGGACGACGCGACTTCTGTAGGACCGTAAGTCCTGTAGGCGCGGGCAAGTTGGGGAATTCCTTCTCCTTTGTGGACGGAATTTTATATCCGTCCAGCCAAGCGTTCCTGTCGGGAATCGGCGCGTCCACGAGTTTCGGACGTTTCTCGGGCCGCTTTTCCGTGTCGGAACGGTCCGATTTGTCCGACTTATCGGAACCCTTCTTCTTCCTCTTCGTCTTCCCCGTTCGTTTAGGCTTGGTAATGTCCTTTTCCAACGGGTACTTGGAGGTGAAGTTTTGTTCCTTTGCGTTCCTCAGAATGGCTTCCGAGGTTGCAGAGGCAAGGTGGAGCGTGCTTTTGTATCCCCACTGTGGGAGATACGAAACGCCCACGCGCTCAAGAACCGGCATAATTTTATCGACAGCCTTTTTACGGGCCATCTTATGCGGCTCCTTTGACCCGTGGGCCACGATGTCGGAGCGACGGTCCCCGGTTACGGGACAATACCCAATCGGACACCGCCAAACCGGTGTCACGGGGGTATGCACTTCACACAGGTGTCTGGTGAAGAGAAGCCGCGACTTAAATATCTGCGGCTTACCGACAAGCGCCTCCGTTCTGCAGAGCAGGAACGGGCACCGCGAACCCTCTTCGTAGAGGAGCATAGCCATTTGAAGCTTACGGTCGGCTTCAAACGAGTACGCTAGATCTGCCGTTCGCAAGACCTTACGGGGGTTAGTACAGGTTTCAAAGAACCGTTTGTACTCCTCCACGGAGACCGCTTTGTGGTACTCCGGGTAGTCGGGGAAACGATCGACCTCCGATGGGTCACGGACCGCCTCCTTACGCTCTCGCTCGTTCGCGGGGAGTAGAGAAAGAACCGGCTTCTTTCCATCCCCCCACTTGAGCTTCTTCGCCGCGGCGTTGAGAGCTTTGTGCCGGCGGTACTTGCCGGCAGCCGCATCGGGGTCTTTTAGGCCATCCGACGGGCTCGCGTCTGAGTCATCCGAGTGACTTGCCGGACCTTCCACCTCACGTTTGAGGCGGCGGTCGCGCTCACGACGAACACGCCGTTTGCGATTGGCTGCAGTCTCCTCGAAGGATTCTGCGGCCGAGTGTCCGCTGTCATCGCTCATGATGAGCGTGACTGCGGAATGCTACCCTACGGTAGAAGGGGGCTCGTCTCAGAGACAGTCCCCACTCGTTTCTTTTCCGTCCGCCTCGTCTCGTCCCCGAACACGAAGTCCGTACCCTGTAATACAAAGTGGAACACTCAATTCACGGGTCACAATGAAATCTCGCACCCGAACGACCTAACCAGTAGTCCGCCGAGATAGAGGGGTACGGCAAACCACGAGTGTTTGCCGAAGTTAATTACCTCTCTCTTAGACTCGGGGCTCTTATATAGGGGGTCCTCCGAATGAAACAACTCAATCGCACCCGAGGTGTTGACATCGCTCGCGAACTCCCAGGAGCCGTGTCCAACCGTTCCGGTTGCGTAGTTGACACCACTCGCGAAAGTTCGCGCGCTAGGGCGGCCCCACGAGCCACCTGCGCCATAGGGAGCGACACTACTCACGAAAAGCGTTATCCGGCAGCATTCGTGTATTCATCCGTGCCCAGCATTTTATTAACAATGTAGCCGGTACCCGTACGAAAACACGAAACTGAACCAGACACGCCCCACCTGGCGACAGAAAAGTCAGCAACCGAAACCACCGGCAGTGCAGAAAGGTCACCTTCACGCACATGGCAGCCTTCGAGTTGACAATTGAAACCCTCAGATTTAAACAACGAAACAGCTTTCCCCCGGGAATCAAAAGTTCCCATCTACTATTTCATCGCTTTACCACGGCAACATTTAGCGAACATCAAGGATAGTTCTCAACGATCCAATTCCATATCGGAAAGAGTTTCATTGAGATGGTCGGCATTGGCACCAGCCTCCTCTTGTTCTCACGATGCACATGGCGTAATGTCTTAGCACGCTATATGGAAGCGGCCAGAACTCAACAATCGTAATTCATCAATGGTAACATAATGACATGTTTTCATTTTCAATATCACAATGATCCAACAATGAAAGTTAACGTTTGCTGCTACTTACAGTGAACTGGATTTCTCCTTGCTCTGTGTAAAAAGCCAAAAATGCGGTTGATGTGAGCCACTTACGTGTGGCCACCAACTCGCTTCTCGCTTGACTGACTGTCTTGGAGGCAGATGCTCTAAGATCAGTCATGTGATCAACAGATCGCCTGAAGGTGGCGCCCTGGTCGGGTCCAGCCTCCACGAACATTGCTACCCGTAAACCGGATAACTTCCGTATAGTTGATCTATACGAATGTTGTACGTATGTAAATACGTGGTCTTTAACCACGGTTAGTAACACCTTCGTGTTAAATATGTTAATCTGTAGCCCTAGACGGGCCGCTCCAAGGTACTATGGCAGTTTTTTTTATGATCAGGGAAACATACTTGGCTTCAGGTTTCTTACTGTTAGCGAACATGGTTGATTTCAGCCCGATATCGGCACTGTCCACATCATGGATCCATACTAGCAGTTTCCACCCATCCGCCTCGTACAGCTATTGCCGTATAGGGTTGATCGTTACAGAGGCGTCCACTCTCCTAGCGTATTGACCAAAATGACTTCTCGTTGTGTACTTTTTTCTTAACCCATGTCTTCGACAGACACGACCGGGTTAACAGACCTTTTGTGTTCGTCATTTGAAATAGAGGCTCTAACGGCCGCTCCGAGCTATCCGATCCCAAGCCTGACCGGACGCTTGGAGACTCGTTTGCCAATGCCTCGCGTCGCGACATCGGGCGGCCTCGTGGGATTCGGCACCTCCGAGTCCCGTTGTACAAGCTTATCGGGCTTGTCTGCCTTAGGTACCGAGGGTTTCCTACCCTTGTTCTGCTGGTTCGGTAGAGGAGTTAGTCGCTTTGGAGGGGACACGGTCTCCTTCGTACACCCCTTTTTGTGTTTTGGTGGGCGGCCACGCCTGTTCGCGAGACTAACTTTCCGGAGAAGTGTTTTCTCTAACGACTTAGCGAGCTCTTGGCCGGCCACGGCCTTGCCCTTCTCCAGCGACACCACATCTCTACCAGCAGCCACAAGCCTTCTATACTCAGGAGCTTGTTCCAACCCGGTCGTTTTGCGGAGCTCTCCCCTCTTATCAGGGTCAAGAACGGATTTCATCAGATCTCCACTCCACTTGACACCACCGGCCGCGGTATCTACGACATAGGAGTTGCCTCCTAATGCACGGGTTATTTTAAACGGACCATCCCACTTCGCACCATATTTGTTCGCCGCCTTTGGTGGGTAATATCTATATATCCAGTCCCCCACTTCAAATGACCGGTTTGTTGCGGACAAATCAAAATGGCGTTTCTGAGCGATGGCCGTTTTCTTCAACGTACGACGCACATATTCGTGCGACTTCCGTAAATTTTTACGAAGATCCTCGATGAAACCTGAGCCGGAGGGGAAGTCCAGGCCATTTCGAGGTACACCATGAATTAGATCCGCAGGTGTATATGCCTCTGTGCCGAAAACCACGGAATGAGGAGTGCAGCCCGTACTTGCGTTAATCGTATGATTATATGCCGCCGCGATGCATGGGATATAAGTGTCCCAATCATCCGCGCCATAATCCGCATAACACGAGAGCTGTTCCACGAGAACACGATTAAACCTTTCTGCCTGCCCGTTTGCCTGTGGCCTATACGGGAGAGTTGTCTGTTTCTTCGTGTCGTAGAGATTGCAGAGTTCCCGGAATAATTCTCCATCAAACTCTGGGCCCCCATCAGTTTGTATCGCTCGGGGCGCGCCAAACCGCAGGATCCAATTGCGAAATACTGTCCAGGCGACTGTCGCCGCCTTATGGTTCGGTAAGCAGTATGCTTCCGACCACTTTGAAAAGTAATCCACGATGACCAATACACAAGTATTTCCTCTCGTGCTAGTCTTAAAGCCACTAAGGATATCCATCGAGATTCTACTGAACCTCTCTCCCGTGAGCTCTTTTTGCAATGGCGATTTATTGACACCTTTTCGTGTTTTTCGCACATTACATTCGGGGCATAACTGAATCCATCTTTTTATGTCCCCGGACTGAGCCGGCCAGAAGAACCTTCTTCGTAAAGCATCTTTTGTTCTGGCGTGCCCAAAGTGTCCCGCTGAGGCCGGGCCGTGATATCGCCTGAACATAGATAGGCGTTGGTCAAACGGCAACACGATCCTTGCGAAAACATGTCCAGTCGAAGGTTTTCTCCACTTGAAAGTGAGTACCCCTTCTTCTAGACACAAATCCGTCTTGTGACTCCAGATTGTTCTGAATTCATCACTTTCACTAGTCAGATTTGCGGGTTCCCGGTTCTTTTCCAGGAAACCCATGATACGATTGATAGTATCGTCCGTGCGCTGTTGCTCACGGATAGTCTGGTTTACAGATACGAGATTGTCGTCCGTGCCTTTCCCCTCCCCCACGAAACCAGCTATAGCGGCTTCGTGTGCCCCACAATCATCGCAATCTGTACGTTTACAACGACTGTAGGGTCTACGAGAGAGGCCGTCCGCATTTTCATGCTTCTTGCCCGGACGGTGTTGAATAACCCCTTTGTTAGTAACCCCGTACTGCTGTAAGTCCAGCAACCAACGAGCCAGCATATTTTCTGGTTCCTTGAAGGTCATAAGCCACGTAAGAGACGAGTGGTCCGTACGGACTATGAAGTCTGCGCCGTATAAATAATGTTTGAATTTCCGCACATAATATACGACCGCTAGCAGCTCCCTGTACGTAGTACAGTAGTTTTTCTGCGATTTCGAGAGCGAATTACTGGCGTATGCGATCACCCGCTCTTGCTCGTCCTGAACCTGCGATAGGACCGCCCCCATGGCCGTACCACTCGCATCCGTATCCAGAATAAACTGGCCAGACGCTCGTGGATACGCCAAGACGGACGTGGACAGCAAGGCTTTCTTCGTAGCCTCGAATGCATCATCGAGCTCACTATTCCAAGTAAGCTTATACCGTAGTACCTTTTGCCCGGCTGTTGCAGTTTCCTGCAATGGCCGCACGAGATCATTAAAACTCGGAATGAACTGACGGTAATATGAAGCGAAGCCCAGAAATGATCTGATGTCCTTCACTGTCAACGGAATAGGCCAAGTGACAACCGCTCGCGTCTTCTCCGGATCCGCCCGTATCCCCTCCTTAGATACGATGCGACCCAAGTACTGTACCTCTTTACGAAAGAGGCGACACTTTTTCGGCTTCAACTTAAGGCCGTACGCCATCAACCTATCAAACACTAACCCCGTGTTCGTAATCGCATCATGGATAGTTGCACCATAAATGATCACATCGTCTAGATAGACGACGCAGATCTTGCCATTAAGCCCCCGGAGAACCTCCGTCATCATTTTCTGAAACGTGGCCGGGGCGTTGCAAAGACCAAACGGCATCACCTTAAACTGGTACAACCCCGTGGAAGTAGTGAAAGCCGTTTTCTCTTTACTGTCCGGATCCATGGCTATTTGCCAATAGCCACTCTCCAGATCTAGGGTACAAAACCACGCATTGCCACCTAGCGCTTCTAGACAGTCGTCTATCCGCGGTAGTGGGTACGAGTCTTTTCGTGTCACATTGTTCAATCTCCTGAAATCAACGCAAACCCTAGTTGAACCATCCGGTTTCGGAACAAGAACCGTGGGGAAGGCCCACGGGCCGTTTCCCTCCTCGATCTTATCCTCCGCTAGCATTTTACTGACCTGGGAGTCCAGAGCCTCCTGTTTTGCCGAGGGAACTCGACGAAAAGGTAACTTTATAGGCTTAGTGTCACCCGTGTCGATGGAGTGTAGAACCCTGTTCGTAAACCCCAATTGTTCCCCTTGCAATCTGAACACCCGCTTTTTCGCGTATACCAACTCGCGCACCTTTTTCAAGGTTTCAGTATCCGCTACTTCAGCGCCCTCTATGATAGATTCCAGTTCAGGGATGCTAGTAATTGAACAGCTATCGGAGGTCAGCTTTCGCTTACCCCCCGTGCTGGACCCGTTCACGGATTCTGCTCTTGCATCCGCCAGATGCGAATAGTCACCCGTGAAGTTTGCCGCTACCTCATAAGCGGATGCCACGGGCGTCCCGCGTGGCATGAC